>OZ007499.1:82342833-84742833 GCA_963931805.1 Microdon myrmicae | reverse complement strand
CGGCATCACCCAACGCGGAACTTACACACATTGTGGCATCCCTTGCGGGGATAGTACACAACAATTCTAACCTCTGCAATTTCACAACATACCACTTTCACATTGGCGCAGATCTGCAGCACTACCGTAGATCTGCAACACATCAATGCCAATGAATTCTGAATGATCGTCAATATGGATTGCGCGGCAGCCGGTCCACGGGAGACTTTTGACCCTAATAACCGATATGTGGACATTTGCGATTGAGGGGCATGATGAGTCAAGAGCGGTGGCATTGGATATCTCCAACGCTTTTGACAGTTCATATGGACTTTACCAGCAGCTTTGGGACTGTACGAAGAGCTTCCTCGAAAATTGATCGATCCAGGTTGTGGTGGATTGCGAATCTTCGGATCTGTATCCTGCTAATTCCGGGGTACCTCAAGGTTCTATTTTGGCTGCAACATTGTTTTTGTGCCACATAACTGGAGTCAACCAATAACCGTCTGTTCAGTTTTGCGGATGATATTACATGTGTTTCGTCTTTTTCGAGTGATCGGCCGATTAGTGCATCAACTTTGCACCAGCTGAGATGTGGCCAGATCGACTCTCTGAATCGGGATCTGAATAAGATCCTGCAGTGGAGAAAGGCCAATCTCGTCGACTTCAATGCTACGAAGACACAATATACAACATTCACATAGAAAAGTAGATCATCGTTGCCACAGCTGATGATAAGTGGCCAGACCGAACCAGGGGGAAAGCATGAAATGAAATATATTCCCACAGACCGGCATTACGGTCTGTGTGAATATATCGTGGTATAAACACATGTCGAACATCGCCAGGTCCACCTTTGGAAAACTGAGTTATCTTTTTAGATCCAAGAAATAGTTCACTCCGGTCAAGATTTTTCTCCTGTTAATGTCCTAATCTCAAATTAGAACCGCGCTCGAATATTGCTCTCATGGTTGGAGCTCCACTCCTTAGCATTCCCCCACCCTACTTGAGAGCATACAGAGACAAGCGGTCGGCTTGATTGGGGACATGGCGCTGACGTCGGGACTACAGTCGCTATCACATGAAAGGCGCATAGCGAATTTTTGTCTGTTTTACAGATATTATCACGGATACTGTTCTTCGGGGATTCATGGTATTGTTCCACGTAATTCGGTTTATTTGCACTCCACGAGACAAAGCGACGGATCGCACCAATTTTTGGTTCATCTCTCGACGGCGCGAACATCGGAACTCGTTCCGTTACAGAGCGGGAAAGCTGTGGAGCTCCCTACCCGCGCAAGTGTTCCCGGAGCGTTACAACCTGCAACTGTTCAAAAAGAACTGCAACTGTTATTTAGGGGCATCTCGGCGCGCTGTACGTTCGTCTCTCCCGAAAGAAGTGTAATAACAAAAGAAAAGTTTGATATCGATATGGACATTTTTTCTGATTTCGAAACAAAACTTGAGCACAGAGTGACTGTAAGATGTAATACAAACAATAATGCTGTTTCACAAGTTCAAGTACATCTATATTAATTTGTTGTGTAGCTGTTACATCAGCACTCTATTAACTTCGTATAGAGTAGCTGCTCGGCAACTCGATCTCTAACATATGGGAATCTACTATCAAACAATTCGTAATTTATTAACCCGGGAGCCGTTGCTGTTGTCCGATTTTCGTTGTGTATTCGAAACTTTATTGCATGTGCCAACATAATGTGCTATTACAAATGAGGTGTTATTAGCCCTATGCTAACCTTGGGAGGGTCTCTTCGTAAAAATAATCACCACTGCTCACCATCGTCATTGGCACTCCTGCGATCGACTACGAAACCTTTGGAAAACTCGCTGACATATGCTAAGAGGTACGGAAATTTCAACGTCCCGAATGTTCTCATCTCTTCTTCTTGAACGTGGCCGCCCTGTTTGTTTAATATTCGTCGTCGATCCCGTTTGGTCGAACTTCTTGACCCAAGCTTTGATTACATTAACACTTGGACACTCACTTACACGGCGTAATCTGTATTCAATTCTAAATAGGCACCATATAGTAACGTAGGAATCGTTGTTTTTGTAAAATTGTTTTACACAAAAAGCACGCTGTTGTCCCGTGCAGCGTTCTATCGTGAGTAAAATTGCATGAAGCGACGCACAATTCTCCGCCACTCGCGCGCCCCATCCGTCTAACGGTTTTTAACAAATCAAGTGTTGCCATTTGCAAAAATGTATGGCCCACCCTTTAACATAAAAACTAATATTGTTGGAGCAACTTCCAAACCGAATTAAAACTGAAAGAAGAAAATAATTAGTTTAACGGAGTGGATTGTGGATTGCAACATGATTTGCCTACATGTTTATAACGATTCTTTTTCCAAAAAAAGTATACTTTCAGGGGAAGGTTAGTCTGAGCAGGGTGGAAACAGCTGGTTAAAAGAAAATGAAATCACAAATATATGGGATGGGCCTGTGCATAGTGTAGAGCTTTTTCGGGTTCTATATAATCTATTTATTTTATTTATTTATTTATTAGAAAATTAACAATGGGCATAGGTTTGTAGATGAAAACCGAATAAATTAGTTTATTCAGGCGTTCTCTCTTTTCTTCCTGTAATTTTTATTTTTAACGTCTTCTCTGTGTGTTAATATTCATGAAATCAGGCTGTTCGTTTTAAACATATATTTATTCCCGCCAGTTGTTTGATTTTTATCTTTTATTTATTTATTTTTTTTTTTGAAATTTATTTCTATATTATTATTTACTTATTTTATTTATTTATTTATTATTATTTTTTATGGATGATATTATTATTATTTATTTTTTGCCAAAAGGATGAAGAAATCCAAAATACAAAAAGACTACGGTCAGATAACTTACTTACCTGTTCACCTGCAAAGCATGTTACCACCAAGGACACATAGCTAAACTCATTGTTCCCCGCAGACAATGCATAAATGAGTTTAGCTTCCCTTTTTTTTGCCATACGGCAACTCGTGTCCATGTCGATTAGCGACAACCAAATCCAGCTGGGCGAAGTTGTCGCAGCATTGCAGAACCCCTGGGGAAATTTATCAAAACATTCGATTGAATCACGTGATAATATTTCCCTAGCGTTACTTCGACTTTTCGACACTTCATTCGCTGGGGATCAATGCTCTCTTTTTGCAGGTGAATATCATCAGCTTAATTCTCCTCTCTTTCTCAGTTCTGTCGTCGTACAGATCAATGTACTCTGAACTCATCATACTACCGAATCAGGTCAATGGGTTCCGCTCAGAACTACATTGATTCATGCACATACAACCAAATCCACCCCAAGATAATCGTACAGCGTGTTTCTGTTCTCTCATTGTCCCGCTCTCTTCGATCATCAGTTTACCGATGTAACCTACCACACATCGAAGAACGTGGCGGTGGGAGAGCAGAAGTATGTTCTCTTTTGGTTGTATCCAATTACTTCCCTTTTCAACCAGTCGATTAAGAAGCTTGACAAGAGAAGCTTATGTCGCTAACCACCGCCGCGTGCATGCTCATGCACACGCTTGTCCGCGAAGATTAACTGTTTTTCGGGTAACAGGCTAACGCACCTCGAGTGCCTAAGAACGTTCTACTTATCAAAATGTTAATTAAAAACTCAGCCGCGATGGCGCAACAAAATCAAATAAAAAAGAAACATATATCCAACCAACAAACATCAGTGTGTTATTTATTGTTCCCAAGGGCAGTCGTCTTCGCCCCCTGTTATTTATATTAACTATAAATCATGTAGACAATAGTATCAAGTCTCTCTTTACCTGGACACTTACAAAACGATCATCTCTCCACTCGATTTCTCACTTCTTCAAACAGATATCGATAGCTTTTCGGTTTGGTGTCAAAGTAACTTCGGGTCCCTTGATTTTTCTGCTACGGAGGGCCAACTCTTACCCCACCTCCTTTGACACAAACTCCATCTCCTTACTGCTCCCCTGACACGCTTTTTCTTATTACTCTACTAATTAAAATGGTATATGATCAAATTATTATACATGTATTATTTTTCGATGATCTCCTGGCTCTACTTTTCTTCACTATGCTTGCATGCGGGTGTATCGCGTCGTTTTTCGTGTGGTGTGTGGTATGTCGTGTTTGTTAAAATAACCATAAGTTTTTTGAACCATTTATTCCGAGGTTCTTTTTTTCCGAATGTTGTGAAACGTTATACAAATTTCGTTTGGAGTTCCTCTTTATCCACAGATTAGTGTATGCTCAGCATACAAGGGTGTCCTTGTTTCGGCCAAGGTGTTCTCCTGAGCGAAATCGTACATATAGGTGTTATATAGCTTTGAGTTTTGAGGTGTGCGTTCAAATATAACGGAATTCTCTGATGTGGCAGAACTACTACATGGGCTGAAAACTCCCGGGATTTTTCAATAGGCGACGCCACTAGAAAATGATCATGACTCGTTTCAAGAGGCTCATCTGTCGCTAGTTTATGTACGAAGTTTCAGCACATTTCATCCATTCCCTTAGAAGCTATAGTCGTTTGAGTGACGCTACTTTCGCTTTCGTAAAAAAAGTGGAAAAACAGGAATATTCCATCTTGTTCAAACATTGTTTTTTGATGGGAAAAACTGAACAACCATTGCAATGGTTGCGGAAATGTTATCCCACATTTGCTCCTTTGAGAACAACAGTTTATCGATGTTTTAGTGAATTTAAAATGAGTCGTACAAGTACCGAAGACGCACCTCACTCTGGAAGGCCAAAAGAGGCTACGAATGTGGAAATCGTAATGCAAGTGCATCGAATGGTTTTGAGTGGTCTTGAAGTGAAGACGCGCGAGTTCGCTGAGGCCGTGGGCATCTCCAAAGAAGAGGAGGGATATATCTTGCACGATCTTTCGGAGATGAAAAAGCTATCGGCTCGATGGGTGCCGCGTTTGCCTACCGTCGACCAAAAACAGCAGCGCGTTGATGATTCAACAGCCGGTTTGGCGTTGTCGCAGCGTAATTGAGCGGACTTTTTTCAACGTTTTATGATGATGGGTGACGTTACCATACGCCTGAGTCCAATAGCCAGTCTGTGGAGTGGGTGGAAAGCCGATAAAAGCGGCTCCAAGATCAACGCTCGGCCGTGAAGGTTATGGCCTCCATTTTTTGGGATGCCCATTGCGTAGTCTTCGTCGATTACCTAGAGAAGGGAAGAATAGCCACAAGAGAGTATTATCTAGCGCTATTCGACTGAACATCTAAATAAAGAAAACCAACCCCATATGTCAAAGAAAAAAGTTGTGTACCATCACGATAGCGCACCGCAGCAGACGTCCTTGAAAGCGATGGCCACATTGGATCAATTACGACTTGAATTGGTTGCTCAGCCACTCTCCAGACTTGATCCCCAGCGACTATTATCTGTTCCCAAACCTGAAGCGACGCCTCCGGGGAAAAAGATTCAGATCGATTGGGGAAGACGTCGCGGAATCCAAAGAGTCTTTCTAAAGATTGACCTTTTGTACAACACAAAGGCCAACAAAATGTTGGAAAATCCCTATAACAAGTGTATCGCCCTGGAAGAGGAATAAATATAACTTTGCTTAAAAAACGAATGTAATCATTAAAAATCTCGGAACTTTTCAGCATATGTAATAAATATATTCCATGAAGTCCTTTCCTTCGTACAGGAAGTTCTGCATAATGTGAGTTATTTTGGATGGAATATCGTTTTCTCCAACCTTATAAGTGTTTCTTAGCTTTTGGAAAGAAGTTTCCTCTCTTCCTTCCAAAAGCTACGGAACACTTTTTCCTTATCCATTGTGCATACCACGTGGCATGTTTAGGTGGAAGCTAACGTTAGCGTGAAATGAACGGTGGTATTGTAGATTGAGGTGGACGTGTTGTATCAATGCACAGTACCGTCGAAAAAAGAGATGAGTGAAAAGAAGCTGTCGATTGGACGTATTTTATGAATGGCAATATTATAGAAGGGTTGTTCATAAGGATCAGATTACTTTTTCCATTATCCACCCAATTTCATAAGCGAGCATGATCAACCGAAGGTTAGAAATTCTTATTCCGGGGAATGCGGATGCTTTTTATAACTTACTACAGTAGTCAAGCAAATGTTGATTATATTTATCAATTTATTTTCCGCGAATTCAAACCTCGATGCCGTTCGTTTGGTCCCAACTGTGATCGTGCCGGTGAGGTTTTCAGATTTGAGGTCGATGTGGGATGTGAGATTCCGCCCATTAACTATTCAACGCATTCTATGTGGATCGGACTGTATGAAAGCAACCGGGCCACACGGATTACCCCCAATAGTCTTTAAGAACTGTGCTCCAGAACTATCGGCGGTTCTTGGCAGACACTTTCTCTTATCTCATGAACTAAGGGTTTGTGTACATTAAAATCGCCAAGGACGACAATTACAGAAGCCGGGTGGTTGATCTGTATCCAGTCGACGGTACGTGAAAGATGTTCGAAAAGTGTCGCTGGTCGATCGTCATTCGGAGAGCGGTAAGGATAACAAAGAAATTTAACAGAATTCCTCAGTACGACCTTCAACCACATGATGTCCAAGTTATTGGGCTCTAACGCCTCCATCCTTGGCAAGCCAGGGTTATGTGATAAACCTTGATTTGATAAAAAATGCGAGCACATTACAGCGGCAAAAATTAGAGATTTTAAGCAATGACGCTCCAATCCCACCGATGTTAACAGAACGAGTTTTGTTAGAACCAGGGACGCATGCATCCGCGCAATTGATACCATGAAGAAGGCTTGGAACACGACAGAGTGACAAATAAAGTCCTTGAGTACCCCACTGGTTGCCATCCCTTCTGGTCAGGGGCAACGGCATTAAGTAATAACTTCGCTTCCTCCTCTTTTCCACCGTTAGTGACGGCTAGCGGGACACTACTCACAAATTCAAAAGATAAAGGTGTTGTGTTCGGGAATTCAAACCTCGATGCCGGTCTTTTGGAGCTGCATGTGATCAGGCCGGTACGGTCTTCGATGCGGGATGTAAGGTTCCGCCCATGTACTATTCAACGCATTCTGCGTGGACTGGACTGTATGAAGGAAACCGGCCCGGACGGAATATCAGCAGTAGTTGTTAAGAACTGTGCTCCAAAACGGTCGCCGGTTCTCGGCAGGCTTTTCCGCGTATCTGATGCACGGAGGACATTTCCTGCCTGCTGGAAAATCGCTCGAGGTCAGCCAGTCCCAAAGGGGGGAAAAAGTGTCTCTCACAAAATTACCTGCCGATAGCATTATTGTTTATGTTATCTAAGGTAGTGGAAAAGGTCATCAATACCGAGACAATTAAATATTTGGAATCTAACCGACTTCTGAATGATCGCCAATACGGATACGGAGTTGGCTCGTCGATGGTATAGTGGTTAGTATACCCGCCTGTTACGCGGGAGACCGGGGTTCGATTCCCCGTCGGGGAGCCTCTGGCGCAAGACCAATGACCTTGCCCGGAAAAAAACAAATCATTATGGAAAATTTAACAAGTCTCAGGACTTGCTAAATAAGGCCAAGACCAGTTTCCGGTTGTAGTGCCGATAATGATGATGATCTAAGGTAGTGGAAAAGGTCATCAATGCCGAGACAATTAAATATTTGGGATCTAACCGACTTCTGAATGATCGCCCATACGGATTCCCTGGCAGGCGGTCCATGAAAGACTTTCTGGCCCTTATAACCGATATGTGGACATCTGCGATTAGAGGGTATAGTGAATCAAGAGCAGGCTCATTAGATATCTCCAAAAGTTTTGACCGCGTCTGGCACGGACCATTGTTGATCAAGATGCGTTCATACAGACTTTTCCAGGTTGTTGTAGACACAAAGTCTTTGGATCTGCATCCTCTTAATTCCGGGGTGCCACGAGGTTCTATTTAGGCTCCAACCTTGTTTTTGCTTCACATACATTATTTGTTGGAGTCTGCGAATATCAGAATGTTCAGTTTTGTGTATGATAGCATGCTTATTTCTTCTTTTCCGACTGATCGACCGATTAGTGCATCAATGTCGCATCAGCTGAGATGTGGCCAGATCGACTCTCTGAATCAGGATCTAGATAAGGTCCTGCAGTAGAGAAGGCCAATTTTTTCCACTTCAATGCAACGAAGGCACAATATACAACATTCACAAAGAAAAGTGGATCATCGGCTTCACAGCTGATGATGAATGGCGAGGACCTTGATTCTAAGGGAAAAAAAAAATTTCGGCGTCACGGTCTGTGGGAATGTATCGTGGTAAAAACACGTGTCGAACATCGCCAGGTCCACTTCTGCAAAACTGAGTTACCTTTTTAAAACCAAGAAATATTATAGTCCGGCCCATATCCTTCTCCAATATAGATCCCAAACTAGACCCGCGCTCGAATATTGTTCCCTCGTTTGGAGCTCCGGTCCTAAGGATACCGTCGATCTACTTGAGAGCACACAGAGACAAGCAATCAGCCTGATTGGGGACACGATGCTGACGTCGGGACTGCAGCCGCCAGCATATCCAAGGCGCATAGCGGACCTTTGTCTGTTTTACAGATATTATCCCGGATACTGTTCTTCGGAGATTCATGGTTTCATTCCGCGCAATTCGGATTATTTCCGGTAACATCTCTGCATCAGAACCATTACAGAGTGGAAAGCTGTTGAATTTCCTCCCCACGCGAGTGTTCCCAGAACGTTAGAACTTGTAACTGTTCAACAAGAACTGCAACTGTTATTTGGTTGCATCTCGGGACGCTGACTCTATGCTGCTATAGGTTCGCCTCTCCCAAGAGAAGTGTAATACAATAAAAATATCGATATGGAGATTTGTTGCAAAATATTGTTTGTAACAACAAAATAAATATAAATAACTAATAGCGTACACATGTGTCTGTTGTTTGGTATGATGTCTTGTGTTGTATTCAGTTGTTTAGATCCGTTTTTGGAAATTGGGAAATCCTACCTTCTTTCCCCCCTACAGTCGCTATCACATGGAAGACGTATAGCGGACCTTTGCCTGTTTTACAGATATTATCACGGATACTGTTCTTCGGAGATTCGTGATATTATAGCATTTGCGATGATAGTGAAGAACGTGTGATTCGAACTGACGCTATGACAGTTAGAATCACCAAAAATTGAACCAATGCTTAACACATCAGGCTACTGGCCGCGTGTGCGAATTCGATTTCTAAACTCAAGTACACTCAACGGATGTGGAATTGTTATGTTATCGCTATGGTATATAGCTCTGATGCATTTTCTTATTCGATTTTCGTTCGGTCTTCTTCACTATTTGCTTGTGTATTGTGTGCGTATCTGTTAGAAACGCCGCAGTATTGTTCCGCGCTATTCGGTTTATGTGCGTTCCACGAGACAATGCGAGGATTCCCACCGACTGTTATTTTATTTTCAACGGCGCGAACATTTCTGCATCCGAACTCGTTCTGTTACACAGCGGAGAAGCTGGGGAATTCCACCCGCGGGAATTAATGAATCAAATGCGGGATATCCAAAAATATAACTTTATTTAAACTTCATTTAAAATTATTTCGTATTTCCATTGATCCGGGCTTAGGACTCACTTATTGACTTCTGTAGTTATATGATTTTTTTATTGTGTTGGCTTTTGTTGTTATCATGTGGAAGAATTCCATTATGTTGACGTTGATTCTATATTTAGATGGGTCCATACCTTGTGGTCAATTATGTTATTTTGTGTGGGGTATGTAAGTCTGTGTCTCTGGCGCAAGACTAATGACCTTGCCCGGAAAAAAACAAATCATTATGGAAAATTTAACAAGCCTCAGGACTTGCTAAATAAGGCCAAGACCGGTCCCCGGTTGTAGGGCCGATGATGAGATGTAAGTCTGTAACTGGCGCGAGTATGTCCAGAGCGTTACAACTTGCAACTGTTCAAGAAGAAGTGCAACAGTTATTTAGTGGCATTTCGGGTCGCGAGTTGGTTGGTTGAGTCGAAAAGTTGGTCAATCGCGGCCGCGATACTGTTTCTGGTTCTATTAGCATGGGAACACTTTGCGAACCTGTTAAGCTGGTATTTGCTTTAGGACAAGATTTAATTGATAAGAAGCTTTATAGCATCCAATTTGCCAAAACTTTGTTATTTATCAAATTTTTAATTGCCACGAACATTCAGTGGCACCGACTTCAGTGGTTCGATTCCGGTTATTTTAGAATGTACCTTTTAATGGTTTTTATATCTTCGTTTATGAAAAGATATTATGTATTCATCATCATCATCGGCACTACAACCGGGATCCGGTCTTGACCTTATTTAGAAAGTCGTGGGGCTTGTTAAATTATCCATAATAATTTATTTTTACGGGCAAGGTTATTTGTCTTGCACCATATTATGTATTGACTTGACCTTATTTTGCTTTGGGTAGCTTGTAACAATTTTAGTCACTAACCCTGTGAATGATCAGGTTATAGACAAATATATATCGATGCGTGGTAGAGGATTATGAAATATGCCACTTCTATATCTGAAATTGGTCTTTCCAATGTCAAGGGTTGTCCTCAATTTTTTTAACCTCAACTTTTGTCCTTTCTTAAGAAGGATTAGTCGTATAAAAACTTAGAGAAACCGTCTCTCCTATGTCAGGGCTTGTCCCTAATTTGTTGCCATGCCAACAAACCTGTGGACCAGCACTGATCTGATCGCATAAAAAAATCTGTTTTAAGACAAAAGCGTTTATTACCCAATTCGTATACAATATCGGTCTTCGACTTCATTTAAGCGATTCTAAATAGTTATATATTCGACAGTCGTTAATAAATAATATACAAATATGTTATAACATAGACGAAGATTTGGAGCAATATAATGGCAGTTCGCTTAAAAGAGTCGGTTATATAATTGTCCAGTTGAGGGTAGGTTTTCGAGAAAAGATCTATCCGGTGGTCTTCTATTCAGTCTGGTCGGCAAGGCTTCGTCTTCATTTAGAGGGGTGAATACATTCTTCACTGACCGTTGTAAAATATTCAAAGGATATCCAAGTAACTGAGATGGAATGTTCGCTGGGAGTTTCGAGAGATGTCTATCACTTGCTGCGAATATTGAAGGATTGTTATAAAGTGTATTCGTACCCCATGGAGAATATGGCACGGGCACATTTCCATAGGGCACAAGATCAATGCGAAGTATTCGGTTATTATATTCATTGCGATCGAGTTTCTTTAAGAAAAATCTTTGGAATTTCGATGACAGTATGAAAATTGTGCCGGGATCAGATCGAGAAGTTACTATATCAGCTACAAACTGCAAACGTTGTTCGTCAGTAACAAGGACACTAATAGGAAAAAAAAAAGAACGGTTCATAGTGTCTGTTAAATAAGTACAGTGGCGAATAAAAACCTTTGGCGACCAGTGGCAGGATTATATGATGCTATAGCTGTTTCGGTTAGCGGGCTGAAGAGGAGGCTGTTGTCTTTTGGAGACAGTGCTAAAGCAACCCCCTGAGATGACTTCTTTCCCACAAGTTTCACAGGCAGAATTTGGTTCATTTGAAGTGGTCCTGCACGAAGGGCTTCCCGAGTTATAGAGAACACCCTAAAACAATCAACATTGTACAAATTAAATGTAATATTTAATATAATTTGTATTTGTTTTATAGTATTACATAATAAATGAGTTATTTAAATTATTATAGTTATTTAAAGATTTAAGTAAAAGAAATCGGATTTACAATGGTTTTTATTAAGTCGACCGTGTGGAACTTACCGATCTGTAGCCAACGGTTGGAAGTAAACAATTCCAGACCGTTGGTCGAAAGTTAATCCTATCACTCCGTCCATAAGGATAAATTTATCTCCTCGAATTTCAGATTGTGCAAAGTCGGGATCGGGAAACATTGCCGGATGACTCACTCGCCATGTCACTTCTCGCATACTATCGTATACAACAATCCCTGTAAAGAAGTTGGGTTATAAATTACGTATCAAAAAGTAAGTGTTAACGACATCGTATATTACCAGGCTCTACACTATCAGAAATATAAACAAAGACATCGTTACAGTCGCCTTTTCTAGAAGTGGTCTCATCAATAATAAGGTTGGTAAATAACGACTCTCCACGTCTCACGTCTCTTGGAAAATCAATCCTATACACGAAATAACCAAATTAAAATATTTTAAAAGAACTAAAACTTAGTCAAATTACCTTCTTACAAGGCGATTGGTATTGAGATCAAAAACCAAGATTTTTGGCGGACATGTCACTTCGAAGTCCTCTAGCGATCTCGATATTCCTGCATCTAAAGCCCACAGTCGATTACAAGAGTCTATTCTCAGTCTATAAACTGACACCAGCTTCAAATCACTGCAATTAAAATCACCTCCACCGCCAACTGCAAATGACCAATTCGGGAACACCTATGCTAACCCAGAAATAATCATCAATCGTTTAATCAGAAGAGCTTGTAATCTAGTTTGCTTACCTCTAATACAGTGCCATCTCGTATGCCAGTCTTCGGAATACTGCTCACAGTTGCCGGTACACCTGAAAATAATTGCGGTGTTGCCACAAAAATTCGGTCGTTGCCCACAGCAAGTCCGGTCATTAGAACATTCTCTGGATTGTAAAATTGAGGATTTCTAATTGGAGCATTTGACGGGAAGTTATACGACATCAATTTCCATTGCTTGCTAGTTTCCAGCGTCGGTTCATCATACTGTCCGCTAATCAAGTTTAAGACCATCAACAAGATGCAAACCTGTGTTGGCAGGAATGTTGCCATACTGCCGGTAGGCGCCACGTGCCAGTAGTAGCTATCTGTGTGTAAGGAGAACAAGATAGTTAAGTGCTTGCGAGTAGCTCGACATGTAGTTGATGATTTAATCGGATAAAACGTCTACGCCACTTATGGTTAACATTCGAATGTAATTACGCGCAGAGTGCGCGTGCTACTATAAGAGATTGCCCGACGCAGTTGAAAATACATGCGATTCTCTGTGCTGTGGAGGAATTATGCCTACAGAAGAAGCTACTATCCACAACAACGGTCAAATTTATTCCGCTCACGGACGAGGAAAGAACGTGTTAAATTGACTTATTGCTTAGTCTGCAAAATATGGGGGTAGAGGAGTTTTGTTTTATTTACAAATCATTTTTTCCATTTAAAAAGAAATTACCACAAATATGACAATTGAAGTACCTCTATCGCTTACGGTATAAATACCATCTATAATAAAACAGACGAAACGATTAAAAAAAATAAGTAGCGGAGGGGCATTCAATTGTAACTAACACAGAGGGCGTTGCTGATAAAGGTCACAGATAATGGTGTTTAGCAAGAACTAGCAAGTGTTTTTCTGTCCACTACCACAGCCCTCCTCTTCTGTGCGCACTGTGATATATAAAGATGTCACGAAATCCTTTTATACGCCAGTATTTCAAAAAGGGGGATAACAAAGTGGTAGCCAAAAAACTCTACTTTCTTTTGCCTTAGTCTCTCCTCGTTCGAAACCTCATCAACCTCTACATACCATAGTAGATGGATGGTCATATTGCCCATTTTATAACCAGCCACTTTATAGAATCTTGTTATGTTTTTCCAAGCATAAATTATGTATTTGATGATAAATAATAAAATATTATACTATAAGTTTTCTATTACTATGTTATTAGCGTGAACTATCTCTGAATTAAGCGTACATTCTAATAGGCCTACATCCGAATAAGCCTGCGTAGATAGTTTTACAGATACACCTGCATGTAATTAGACATACTTATGCAGAAACTCGTTTGCATCGATACTTGCTATATCTACGAATAGACAGTTTACTCCCCAATAACTGCACGAAGCCGTCATATATAATATATACCCCCACAACCATACTCCGGGATCTCCTTATTAATTTAATAACAGAAGTGGGATTTCTGTCTAACCATTGTTCAAATGACCTGTAACCTTGGGATCTTATGCGACAAGGAACTTCCTCTCACATATTAATAAAACGGTCGTTAAAGTCAACTATGGCCTTTGGTTTGTGTAACGGTGGTCGAAGGATTTCTCCAACTCCTACACAAATCGGTCCCTTTATCTTTCCTTCATCCGTCCACTGCTAAAATACGCAAGCCAATTATGGTCGCTTTTTATCAAAAGATTCACATACGAATATATTCCCATTTTTAAGACTCGTTCTTCCTAGACTGTGATCGGAAGATTTTCTTAACCGTCACAAATTAATTGATCTAAAAACCTTTGAAGAACGTCTCAAGTCTTATCTGACATTCTGTTCATTCATCGGCTTCCCCCGGCCCAGTCGACTGCGCCTGTCTCGTCACTCCAATTATTCTCAATAACAAATTTCTAAACATACCAAATTCGCGCCTTTTCTACTCGCCATGGGGAGTGCTCTGAGATGGAACAAGTTCGGATGCAGAGATGTTCACGCCGTCGGGAGATGAACCTGTGGCGGTTCGCTTACCTGAAAAACCCCCATAACTTCCACCCAATATCATAACTACACTAATGCAATCGCATTAGCATCTTAAATGCTTCACGCATTAAATAGATCAAATCTTTAATCTAAAAGTCCCTGTAAAAGAAAACTTACCTTTCATGCATCTTTTCGCATACAATTCCCGTAAGATTTCGTTCTTAACCTATCAGGAATCCCAAACCAATTTGGCACCTTCGGTGCCAGGCAAATTGCCCTAGACAAATTCCTAATAACAAAGGATTTGGATTACATACTATGTAACCTTCACCAGGGACCATAAACGCATGTGTAAACAACACAGATCTGAACGATCACACACACACCACCATGATCTCGATTACGAGATCTGGTTTTCTGTTCCACCAAGAGAGTCTTTACCTTTCTCTTGTGGTAAGTAAAATACATCCTTAGCAAGAGGATAGTCACCACCACCGAATCGAGGGGGAATCAAGAGCCAGATTCCAACCCTCGATTGAGTCTTATTACATCCGCCGACCACCACGGTCGTTGCCGCTCCCGCTGCCCGTAGCCCTCATGGGTACACGCACACCAGAGTCGCGCCTGTCCTCCCAGTTTTTCCGTCCCGTTAGTGACGCGGACGCATTCTTAAATTTATTTACGAGAGCTAGTTTCCTTTCTTTGAAATAAGTGCGAATAGAACAATAAATAATTACGAGTTAGTATTCGTATCCGTACCGTATAAAAATCACGCAGAAGCGGTGTAAAGATGAAATCATCTAAGGATGCTCATTGGTGTAAAGATAAAATCGTCTAAGGATACTTATTCGTAGTAATATCGCAATTAATACTTTAAAGACCGTTTCCAAGTGATTAAATAAAAAGAACTTGTCAACTGAGTGGTTAAAGATATCAAATAAAAGGAACTTGTTAACTTACAAACTAGTGCGTTTCATTAACCTTCGCTGCGGTGTCGTGTGTTTGTGCTTTTCCTTTGGCGTTGGGAGGTGGAACTTTAGTGACAGACGGATGGGGATAGGAGTGAACCGAGGGTCCGTGTTTAAATACTCCTAATACTCCTAATCCCCGCAAACCGCAAAGTGGTGCAATTCGTCGGATTATCTCATGGAGCGCATATAAGCCGAATTACGCAAAACAATACCACGAATCTCCGAAGAACACTACCCGTGCTAATATGTGTAAAACCGACATAAATATAAACTACGCGCCTTCAATGTCATACCAACTGTAGTCCCGACGTCAGCCCCGTGTCCCCGAGTAAGCGGATTGCTGGTTTCTGTATGCTCTCAAGTAGGTCGAAGGTATGCTTAGGTGTGGAGCTCCGAACATAAGGGCAATATTCGAGAGCGGATCTAATTTGGTATTTATACAAAAGACAAAGTGGGGCCTGAGTAAAATATTTCTTCGCTTTAAAAAGATAACTCCATTTCCCGAGACGGACCTGGTGATGTTTGACACGTGTTTATGCTACAATATGTTCCCACAGACCGTGACGTCGAGCCATTCAAACTTTCCTCAGTTTCGAGGGCCATGCCATTCATCATTACCTGTGACCCGATGATCCACTTTTCCTTAGGAATTGTGTCTTCGTCACATTGAAGTCAACGGTGTTGACCTTTCCCCACTGCAGGCCCTTATCCAAATCCCGATTCGGAGGGTCGATCTGGCTAGACTTCAGCTGATGTGATTGACGCACTAATCAGATGATCGCTCGAAAAAGAGAAAACAAGCGTACCATCATAAGCAAAACTAAAGACTTTGTTACCCGTCGACTCCAACAAATGATTCATGTAAAGCAAAAATAAGGTTGGAGCCTAAATAGAACCTCGTGGCATCCCGGAATTAAGAGGATGCAGATCCAAAGACTCGCCGTCTACAACAACCCGGATAGAAAGATTTTCGAGGAAGCTCTTTGTCCAGTCGCAAAGCTGCTGGGGAAGTCTGTATGAACGGAGTTTGCTCAGCAATGGTCCGTGACAGACGCGGTCAAAATCATTGGAGATATCTAATGCGACTGGTCTTGACTCTCTATGTCCCTCATTCGCAGATGTCGGTTATAAGGGTAAACGGTCTCATGTGGACCGCCAGCCACGGAATCTGTATTGACGATCATTCAGAAGTCCGTTGCACTCCAAATACTTATTTAACTCGGCACTGATGACCTTTTCCATCACCTTAGATAACATAATGCTATCGGCCAGTAATTTTGTGGGAGATGCTTTTTCCCCTTCTTTGAGGCTGGGTGAACTCGAGCAGTCTTTCAGTAGGTAGGAAATTTCCTCCGTGCATTAGATAAGCGGAAAAGCCTGCCGAGAACCGGCTACAGATTTGGAGCACAGTTCTTAAGAACTACTGCTGATATTCCGTCCGGGTCAGTTTACTTCATACAGTCCCGTTCACGTTGACTGCGTTGAATAGTGCGCGGACGGAACCTTACATCCCGCTTAGAAGACCATACCGGCGTGATCAGATGTAGCTCCAAAAGTTCGGCATCGAGGTTTGAATTCGCGGAAAATAAATTCGCGAACACATTAGCTTTTTGTTTTGAATATCTGAGTAGTGTTTTGCTAGCCGTCACTAACGGAAGAAAAAAGAAGGGGGAAGCGAAGTTATCACCGACAGCCCTTGCCATTGACCAAAAGGGATGGCAACCAGATGGTGATGACAAATTGCATGGTTCGTTGTCTGGTTGGTGTTTCTTCGTTCTCAGCGACATCGGCAACCACAGCCGCGATATTCTCGGCCGAACGACCAGTCCAATGACAGCAACGTCCAGCATGGTCTCCTGCGGTTCCAGTCTGTTCGAGTCGAGTAGCTAAGCGCTGGAATGTTTGCCCACTTGGCGCGACATGATTAGGTTTCGATTATGCTTTCTAATCAGGCAAAAACTGAAGCCTGCCATCATCGGCTTTAATGCAATAGACGAATTCAGAAGATTGGCGTCGTGGAATAATTTGTCCCATACACTGTGCAGCAACTATAGGGGTATACCATTGCTGAGTACCGCCTATAAGAAAGTCTCCTCTACCCTGCAAGATCGGATAGCCCCATACGCTAAAGTCATCAATGGTCAATCTCAATGTGGCTTCATCCCGGGCACATCAGCGATTGATCAGATATTCACCGTTAGGCAGGCGATGGAAAAATGTCTGGAATTTAAGATTCCATTATATCATCGGTTTATAGACTTTAAGGCCGCCTACGACAGCATAGCCAAGGTAGAACTATATAATGCCATGAGAGAGTTCGGCATTTCAAACAAATTGATACGACTTTGTAGGACGTAACTAGTCAAGTAAAAATATCGGAATTGCTGTCCAAACCAATAAACATCATTAATGGACTCCGAGAAGGGGACGGCCTGGCCTGCATCCTCTTAAACCTGGCGTTGGAGAAAGCAATCCCTGACTATGGAATTACAAATAGAAGGACTATTGTCACCAAGTTCTGTCAGATACTGGCCTACACGGATGACATCGACATCATCGGTAGTACGGAATCGGCTGTACAGGACTCCTTCACCCAGATCGAGCAGGTAGCACAAAAACTGGGACTGGACATTAATGAGGGAAAAACAAAGTACATGGTGGCAACTTCTGCGAAGAGAAGACTTAACGTTGGTCAAACTATCAGGGTAGTGGAGCACGAATTTGAAGTAGTGCAATCCTTTAACTACCTTAGGTCAATAGTAGCAGCCGATAACAATATGGAAGAAGAAATACGCGAACGGCTCATCAAATCCAACAAAGCCCACCATGGTTTATCAAGGCTCTTTAAATCCCGAAATTTACCCTAAACATCCAAGCTACTACTGTACAATACTATGGTCTTACCAGTACTCATGTAGGGATCCGAGACTTGGGTGCTCTAAATTCTTAGCCGCGTTCGAGAGGAAGGTTTTAAGGAAAATTGTTGGTCCCGTATGTGAGGGAGCACAATTCCGGAGAGAAACTATGAGTTGTACGCGATTTACATTGAAGCTAATGTTGTAAGAAAAATCATGCTCGGTAGACTCCCATGAGTGGGACACCTAGCTCAAATGAGCGAAGAGGAGCCTGCCCGGAAAGGCCTTTTTGGCGGGATGTATGGAAGGCGAAAGCGTGGCAGACCTTCTCTGCGATGGTGGGATGACGTAGACCAGGATGCGCAGAGCCTGGGAGTTCCAAACTGGACGACATCGGCTCGAAATCGAAACCGGCGGAGAGACTTGCTAAATAAGGCCAACACCAGATCGCGGTTGTAATGGCGATGATGATGATGAATAATAGGTGTGCAAGTAGAAACCGGGCCTTTTGTTAAATTCAACTTTATAGGAAAAATGTTTATACATAAATTAAGTGATATGGTTTGGTGACAAACTGCTAACTGTTCTGCAGGCTCTTGTTGTGTTTGACATGGATTTTCATCCAGTACAACTTGAAATTCTTCGTCGTCATATTTGTTACTGCACATCCAGGGAGCGTCCTCAAGACTAAAATGTCCTTCACGACATCATGCAAACAACTTTTTCATGAATGAATTAATGACTCACAGAATGTTCACCCAAAGTCGAATTAATCAATTCTATAGGTTGATCAGCATTTATTTTTCATTTGAAAACAGAATAGAATACAATGCGCTAGTGTTACTTATCAGCATCCATCTCTTCCACAATTGATGCACACAGAATGACAGTTTGTAAATGACTAAAATTTAGTCATAAAAACAGCAATGACTAACCTGCATATACCCAAAATGGCGAGCGAATTGGATGCGTTCAAGTATTTTAATTAAACCATCTTGAGAGCCGAGTTTCTGCGTGCCCATATATATATATATATATATATATATATATATATATATATATATATATATATATATATATATATATATATATATATATATATATATATATATATATATATATATATATATATATATAGAACAACGCAGAACAGTCAATTCTGAGTGGTACACAACCATTTGTTTGCCAGTTGTCTTCCAAGAAATCAGGAAAAACAACCGCCGAAGACGGATCATTCTTCACCACGACAATGCGAGCTCTCACACATCGGCTGCGACAACTGCATTTATGAGCACCCAAAACATCGATTTGATGGGTCATCCGCCGTATAGTCCTGACTTGGCACCGAATGACTTCTTTTTATTCCCGTACGTAAAAAACAAACTGAGAGGTCAACGTTTTTCGACACCTGAAGAAGCGGTTGCTGCATTCAGAATGCATGTGTTGGAGATACCTCAATCAGAGTGGCAAAAGTGCTTCGACAATTGGTTCAAACGCATGCAAAAGTGTATAGATCTTCATGGGGAATATTTTGAAAAACAATAAAGTGATTTTCGATGATCAATATTTGTTTTTGTTCTCTATTCCCGAAATATAAAAGGCAACCCTCGTATATATATATATATATATATATATATATATATATATATATATATGTCATTTTATTTAATTTTTGCAATCTTTTTTATTTCCGTTTTCTATTCTTAGATTCTAAATCATAGGCTAGACAAAAACTGCTTAAATTCTAACTTAATTATCTTATATTATAACTTACGTAGGACCACGCAGACGCTCTAAGCTGAACATTATATGATTATTGTGCAGTTTGCCTTTCAGCCACAGAACTTTGTTTGTATATTAAATTAAATTTATTTTTATGACAAAGAAAAACGTTGTTTCAATTTTTGTGTTTTTTAACTTACAATTTAACTTACATCTAACTCTTTTCATATAAAACTTAACTTAAACATTATTTTACCCTAATACCAGAAAAGCTATATATATATACATGTGTATACCATATATATATATTTACATATAGTCATTAAGAATAAAAATTCAAAGCATTTTATCGATATCATTTCCGCTAAAAAGCATTGAAATTCCTGGCCCCTTAAGTTCACCCGCAACTCATGTTAGCGCCTTGTCATTGCAAATGGCTAATCTTGCTATCAGTGAACCAGCGCCGGAGACTTTATGGTGACCTCTAGCCTTCAATGCACTTACAGTATTATTTATGTAAAACTTTACCTTCATCTGCATTTATAAAGTGCGTACCCTTCAAATTAAGTAACATAAGATACAGGTTAAAATTGGAGCAACACATTACATCCAGCTCAATAGGTCAATGCCACATCTACCTGCAGTAAGACCAACGCAGTCTTGTGACATAATTCCATTGCACAGATATGTCACATTTTACCCACTTCATTATAAATCTCGAAGTCTTCAAGGAATAGTTTTGTGGCTGCTTTCTTGTGCGGACAGACGCGTGGTCTTTAAGTCCACTTACAGTGCTCAAAACAAGGTACATTTTTTTAAGTGACTCCATGCGCCTCGTTACCACATCACTTATCAATTTGTATTCGATGGCCTAAGATACTCTACTAAATTTTTCGCGACATATTCCAACAAAACAAAAACAACAACAACAACAAAAAAATAGTTTCGATTTCAGTTCGAACTTAAGAATTTCTTAAGGCACAATCCATATCACGTTTAATATCGCTATGAAAAAAAGATCAAAAACAAAATTTAGACCTCAGTGATCAAAAACAAGACAACAGCGTTTCGCAACCACTTAAACGAACTATTTTCCAGCATGCGACTACGGTAATTGTAACGAAGTACGAATACGAATGCATGTCTAGCGAGAAAAACTATTGCGAGCTCCATTGCACCATAAATCTTAGCAAGATCAGCAGCAACTCACAAAGGACCGCGGAGGCTGAGTTAGCCTGTTGAAAGTTAGCCTATTGAAAGCTATTACAATTCTGACCTGTATATCTATCTCTACATTTGTGTATTTTCTTCGTTTAGTTTGGCCTCCGTGGGTCTTTTGAGCTCTTGCTGCTTAAGATGCCAGTCTAGTTGACGGTATTGTTCGCATTCATTTACTGGAGTGCTGAGATCACACGCGTGTTATATGAAAAGAGAGATTCTTAATCTTGATCATATGTTGAACCTGATTTAGGAATGTAATAATCACTTGGATTTCTCGCAAACTCTGGTGTGGTTGATGACACTTTTCACTGATCTTTCCACCTGCTTGTAGCTATGTACTGAACTTCCTTTCTGACATGTAAACCATTATGGATCAGTATTTCGTTAACTTCTACTTAGCTGGCATGAATGTCATCGTCCACTAATTTGAGAAATATCTGACTCTACAAATAATGCTACGAAATCATACGTCCTTATCCTTGTTGATGAAAAATTAAGTAATGTCTTTTCTCGCTATGCGCACTTGTTGCTTCCAAACCCCATAACGGTCACAATAATTTCTAATTGCCAAAGTCTTGTTAACTAATTCCAGCGTTCCGATTAATCGGCATCAATAAGTCACATCGTTTTATTCCTGATTGCATCTTTAAATGTGCGCTGACTAAGAAATAACAGAAATCAAGTTTAAATAAAATTTAATGTCAACAGCTCGTGCGCAACATCGCTTCCTCGCTTCCTTGGTTACACCATTTTGTTTTGATATTAATGTTTTTTGATGTCGATGTCTTGATGGAATTCAATTTGTCATAAAATAGTTTTTCCACTGCTGAATTGCCTCAAGGTGTGTTATGTCAGCTTATCTGGTCAGAAACTGACGTATAAACTGATTCCGCGTATAAACTGATTCCGCGTTTGAATAAATTTGTATCTATCTTTTTGCACCAAAGCACATTATTAAAAATGATGAGTAGATCCTTTCTACTTTCACTGCATTGGTGAATTGATCCTTTTACTTTCACGAAGAAATAACATTGACAACCTTTCATAAAAATTAAGCTATCTCATTTTACGGTAACAATTTGAGTGAGGTAGGAAACTCAGATCACGTCTTCGGCGTCTGAATCTCTTAAAAACATGTTTTTACCTTGAATACTAAAATTCTGAAAGAAATTGAAGTTCGTTTAGCCAATCATATTTGAGCAGCTGGTACGGTTGCTCTATATCGGTTTTGCTGATAGTATTCTAGTTGTTACCGATCAACCGCCATGGTTTCGGATCGCTTTTGGGAATCGTTTAGAGTGATGTGAATATGTATATATATATATATATACATATATATATATATATATATATATATATATATATATATATATATGTATATGTATATATATATCACTATGATTAGGATTAGAATATGATAGGAGAGTATGCGGGGCGGATATTGATGGTAAGACTTTCTGGAGCATTACACTCTAAACTAATTTTTTCGAAAGCTTAATTAATCATTTAACTTCCTTAAATAAAATGTTAACCTATAAAATGCTAACCAATCATATTCGTACTCGCTCAAGCATTCATTAAATTTCCGGCCCCATCGGGGTGAATAAACACCGTCGCTGGACATAGAAAGAATGGAGAAATCAAAAGGGAGAGCACAATGACCTAGGATTGGTTTGGCTTTTGCGTGCATGCATCAACGCAAAATCTGAGGCTGACCGAGTGACCTAGTTCGGTGACTGTGGTGATCTCAGAGTGCAATGAACTATGAAAAGGGAAAAATGGAATGGGAAGCAAAATGGTTTGTGCCATTCACCTGACTAAAGAGATCATTGATCCCAAGCGAATAGAGTGTCTGGGAGAAGTCAAAGGGACGCTAAATCGGCTAGGGAATTATGACATTCAATAATTTCCCCAGCGGTTTTGCGATGATGGAACAGCATAGCTTGCCCGGACTTTGCCGTTGCTAACCGACATGAAATTGCGATTTCCGGTGGAAATCTCATGGGTTAGGGTAATGGAGTAGCCGTATGGCAAAAAAGGAGCTAAATTCAATTATGCATTATCTGCATAGAATAACGAATTTAGCTATGCGTCCTTTTGGGAAACATGATTTTCAGGTAAAAGGAATTGACGTTGAGCTGACGCGCTCTTAGCGGTCGAAATTAGGTTGGAATTGTGGGTTGGTTCTCAATGTAATATAGAGAACCCCCACAAGCCCAGCCAGCTTTACTACGATACTGTAGGGAATCGGCCAGCTTACCACCAGAGCTGATCGACTTGTCACTCTAAGGTTTTCATAGGAGGACAGCTCCAGTTAGTTTGGTGTTACAGGCTAACTTTGAGACGGGGTTTTGGGTGCCCCAGAGCGTGTTACAGAGCTAACCCTTCGACGCTATGATCTCCAACCCATGGTACTGTACCATCTTGAAGAAGTTCCATAACCCCGTAATTTGAATGACGAATGGAGAATGCGTTATACTACCGGTGTTTCCCCATTTATTCGAGGGACTATAACTGACTCCGGACTCTGAGCTACAGTTGAAACCATTGTACAAAGATATGCTGAAAAGTTTCCGACCTGAACGTAAAGGTAGCAGCACTCGTCAATAAAAGTGAATGTGGTTGTGCATCTTTTGACAGTTACTCACCAAAATTTCAGCCATTTTGGACCCGCAGCTTTTATTTGACAGTCGTTGAGTGAGTTGAGTGTTTTTTTGAAAATGGAAACAAATGAGTATCTAGCTGTCATTAAACGTTTATTTTTGAAAAGCAATACGCCTACGCTAATCAAAGATGAGTTGGACTCTGTGTATGGAGACTCTGCACCTTCATTTACCACAGCGAAATTTTGGGCAGCTGCATTTACACGTGGCCGTGAGAGCTTGGGAGACGATGAACGTTCGGGACGTCCAAAAACTGCAACAACTGACGATAACATCGCTAAAGTTCACCAAATGGTGCTAGACGACCGCCGAATTAAAGTGCGAGAGATAGCAGAGGCTATGAAAATCTCCAAAGAACGTGTTTGTGACAGATTAAATTAAGATTTAGCCATGAGAAAACTCTCCGCGCGTTGGGTGTCGCGTTTGTTTACGTTAGACCAAAAACGTTTTCGAATAAACTTTTCCAACGCTCTCTTGACGCAGTTTAGGCGTGTTACGGCCACAACCACCCACCCCATAATACTTACCCCTTTGGAGTAAGTCGCCACCACTAATTGCGATACACGGCAAAAACATCCACTTAAAGGATGAGACCCTACCCAAGCCAGAGCATTACCCCATACACATCAATTCATACCAAGCAAATCGAACTAAACGTTCAATTTCCGTGGTGAAACAGAAAAACATTACAGGCGCAATAAATGCGAATTTTGGCGCCGATTAATTACAGTCGATGAAACTTGGATACACCATTATACCCTCGAAACAAAAATACCGCCAAAAGAGTGGACTGCAAAAGGGGAATCGGCTCCAAAAAAGGCAAAAACTGTTTTTTCGGCTGGGAATGTGATGACGACTGTTTTTTTTTTTTTTTTGGATAGTCATGTAGTTATCTTAATCAATTATCTTCAAAAACGAAAAACCATTACAGAAGCATACTACACATCATTACTTGACCAATTGAAAGCAGAAATTGCGGAAAAACGGCCACATTTGCAGAAAAAGAAAATCCTGGTTCAACAAGACAATGCGCCGTCTCCTACATTAGCGGTTGCCATGGCGAAAAGCCACGAATAACGGTTTGAACTGCTTGACCATCCGCCTTACTCACCAGATTTAGCTCCAAGCGACTTCTTTTTGTTCCCTAATCTAAAAATTGCGCTCGGATGCTAGAGATTTTCCTCAAATAAGGAGGCAATCACCTTCGTGAACAGTTATTTTGCAAAGAAAAACACCGAGTACTATTTGAACGGGTTAGATAGATGGGAGCATCGCTGGGAGAAGTGTGTAGAGTTACAAGGAGACTATGTAGAAAAATAAAAATACATTTTTAGAAAAAATGTCCTATATCTTTGTTAGGTCGGAAACTTTTCAGTCCCCCCTTGTACATTTTGCTCTTCATCATCATCATCATCGGCATTACAACCAGGATCCGGTCTTGGCCTCATTTAGCAAGTCCCGAGGCTTGTTAGATTTTCCATAATAATTTGTTTTTCCGGGCAAGGTTATTAGCCCTGCACCAATTTTGCTCTTAACCCAGGGCAATTCATTCTACAATTGGCGCCCAACATGGGACCAAAAGTATTACGATTGGCATCACCCCGTAAGGCCGATGCACAATTGACATCACGCCGTAAGACCGAGCTAGAATTGACGTCCAACATCAAGTTTGTAATTTTATATTTAATTTTGAAACCGGTTATTTGACAGGGCTTAGAACGATAAATGTTAAACGAATCTGTCCTCTAGAAACGTTCGGAGCTTGTGAATCGTAAACGAATTGTGTTCCACCATGACGGCGCGGTGACCCGTCGAAAATGATATCTTAGAGCTTGGGTGAATAAAAGTATATTTTCAGCAAAAATTACGAACTTTTTAAGTTGTAATACATTGATGTTTGATTTAATTTAATTTTAATTTTTTTTTATCGTCCCTAACGATAAGAGGTATCACTGGGTATTCAAGGCATTGAATTCTATTCTCTTAGACAATTCCCTTTGTTATATCTTGTTGAGGCCGGAATTTATAGACTGCTGATTGATAATGAGGTTGTGGGGGTTCTCTATACCGCATGGAGAACCAACCCACAATTTCATACCTTATTTCGACCGCCTTCAGTGCGTCAATTCTACCCGTATTCCCCTTTTAAGCTATTCCACCTGTAAATCATGTTAAACGGACGCATAGCTAAACTCATTATCCTATGCAGATAATGCATAATTGAGTTTAGCTATCTTTTCACCATACGGCAACCCCATTTCGCTAACCCATGAGATTTCCACCGGAAATCGCATCATGTCGGTTAGCAACGGCATAGTCTGATCAAATGATGCATTTAATTTAGTTCCCATGATCAGATTTCGGCGTCCTATTCAATTTCTCCAGACACTCCATTCGCTGGGGATCAATAATCTCTTTTCGCAGGTGAATAGCTCCAGCTAAATTTTCCTCTCCTTCATAGTTCAGTCTTCCTACAGTTCAATGCACTCCGAGATCACCACACACATCGCACTGGGTCAGTGGAACACCTCGGAGACTGCATTAATACAAGCACACTAAGCCAGATCAACCCTGTGTTATTGTGGTTTCCGTTTTAATTTCTTCATCCTTCATCACGCCCATCAACGTGCAACGAATACACAAGTACTTATCTATCTCGATGAGCGTGGGAAATTGAAGAATGCACAAGAGAGCATGATTACCATTGATTGATCGTTGTGCGGAAGCAGAAATTACCCATCTTCATCCCTAATTCAAGTCAGTCGTTATTCAACTACCGCAGTGCGAAGTAAAGGGGAAGTGTTGTCAGACGAACGTAGTGTCCCGTTAGTCAATCGAGAAAGAGAAACTCGTTGCCCTTTTAAAATAGACTGGTTACAATTACTTATTTGGCGAAAAGACGAGATATTAATTTGACACGTCCACCTTACATCTATTTGTTAAAAGCGTAAATTCGAATGAACAATAAAGAACGATAAAAACAAATTAAACTATACATAATGGAGAAGAAATCGTTGGTGGATGATAGAGAATCCGTGCCCCTGACCGGCACACATACTTACACCACCACACGGTCCGAAAGGATTCGCCGGGAACGGTCGCATGAGTACGAGAAACTCAACGAACGAGTGGATTGGGTTGTGAGTAATAAATAAGACATCGTTTATAAAGGTGAGGGAGACGGTGGGTGAGAATACAGAATCTTGGGGAACACCTGCATTAATTTGATGGGAGGAAGATTTGACACCATCCAGAACAACTTGGATTGAACCGCCAAAAAGACGGACCATAGACACGGTTCATAATATCACACGCCTGGATTTTCGGCGTTATCAAAGCAAAATTGTAGATATCTAATATTTTCTTTGCTTTCCTTCATATTTTACAGCTCTTAACTCCCAGTTAAATAAAGTAAGTAAACAACGATCATGGATTTTTTTTTTTAGTACGGATGTAGTGCTCTAAAAAGCCCTACCACCCTTTTCCCACATTCCTACATCCGAAATCCTATCAAAACCCGAATTAACCCAAACATGATCCAAAATTCGCAATAAACGAACCAAACATTCGTTTATCGCCTAACATTTGCCCCCACGGCATAATTTTAACCAAAATCCCAAATTAAAATCAAATTCACAATAAATGAATCTAATATTCGTTTATTGTTCTACATTTGCTCCACGGCATCATCAAAACTCAAAATCCAGAGATCATTATCTCTATTTGGAATAATTCTTAATAAATTGAACAAACAAAAACCCAAAACCAGATACATATCGACATCTGCGAAATAGTTTCGTAAGAATTCAAGAAATTGAATTTTTATCTTAAATAAACACTGAGCATCTCACTCAGGATTCCAAAATCGGGATTTTTGTAGGAAATTGTGTATTTTCGAGATACAAATTTCGATTTGCTTCTCTTTATAAGGGTGATGAAATTCAGATTCGAGGATCGGCCATTCACTCGCCGATCGTTCATGCGGACAGACGTATTCATCGTGTGCTCGTTGACGAATAAAATTGAAAGAAAAAAAATTGATTCCGTAGACGTTAAGTCGTCGACGATCGATCGCGTTCACACCGAATCTTGTGTGATAAATTGCGACTCATATAACACTCGCAAACACGTGTAATTTTCGCTGGATGCCGTAGTCGAAATCTGCCTTCACAGATGCCAGACAACGATCCGAGCGCTACCCGGGAATATTTATTGGAGCGGAAGAGAAGAGCCATTGAAACTCTTCAAAACTCATCAAAGAAGACCACAAAAATGGAAAATCCAGGAAAACAGATTGACTACCAACAAAAATTCCACGAAGCCGTGGAATACATCCAACAGCTTACAACAGCGGTGAAACAACTCCGGGAGGAAATTCACTCTCTAAAGCAACCAACCCAAAATAGCGACGATGCCAGTATGGAGATGACGCCTTCTCCCAGCTTAAATCAAAAAACATCTCCACCCAAACAACTATCATCAGCCCATAAGGAATCCACCAAGCAAACCAAGCCAGCACCGAGTCCCCTGCCTGCCCAGCACAAAAATGTTAGACCGCCACCAATCTACATAAAAATGTGCCCAGTATAAAGGGAATAATTCTAATAGTAGAAAATGCCCTAGGACACCGCAACTTCACCACAAACACTAAAGGCTCCTCTGTCTCCATTGCAACAACAACTCTGATTGATCACGAGAAAACCGTTGGAAAACTTGCGGAACTACAACACCAATTTTTTACGTTCCAACACCATCAGCTCAAACCAACAACGTTCATCATTAGGCACATTGACCCAACTTGGACCAACGAAGAGCTAGCGTCGGAGATCATCAGGATTTGCCCAGAGCTGAATATCCACAGGCTGGACTATTTTCAAACTCCGTACATGCGGGAAAATAACTTAAGGAACCTACGGATTATCCAAGTCGCTCCAAATGAAGACACCAACAAGCTCAAACAAATTAAGTACTTGTTTACCCACACAATCAGCATCGAGGAGCCTCATAAACAAAGTATCCTTCATTGCAAGAGATGCCAAGGCTCAGGACACTTGGCGGTGGCTTGCCACCTAAATATACGATGCGGCAGATGTGCCGATGAACATCAACCAGGAGACTGTAAGGTCAATCCACAAGGTATGGAACCAGGAAAAAGCCAAACCACAAACCCCGATGGATCCATTACTACTAAGGAAATCGCTGTGACATGCTGTAACTGCGGAGGTCCACATCCAGGCAATTTCTCCCAGTGCCCGCATAAATTGAGAATTCTCCAAAGAAGAACAAAACCAGCAACAACCAACAAATCCGCACCAACCAAATCCACATCGCAGAACATATTACCACAACCTACAAGGCCAGGAACATCATATGCGGATGTCATCAAGAACAATCAAAACACGCCGACGTCAAACAAACCCAACTCCATTGGCCTCAACCTGGACATCATGGGCTACATCAAGAGTCTACAAACTATGCTTCCTACATTGAAGCATATGTCGGATATCGAAAAAAAAAGGTCAGATTCTTTCACTTATAACCTCCCATATTCTTTCCCTCAATGTCTGAACTAACTATAGTCGCCCTCAACGCAGAGTCTATATACTCCAACATCCGTAAGCAACACTTACGGTTGTTTGTTAAAACCTTCTCCCCAGACATCCTTCTCCTCTCAGAAACGTGGCTTAAGTCCAACTCCCGAGTATCCATCCCCAATTATACATTTATTTCCAACCCCAGAACTACTGGATCCCATGGAGGTACCGGCATCCTAATAAATAACTAACTTCAATTCACCGAAATCAGGTTCGCCAATGTTTTTAATAGTGAATACACGGCAGTTAAACTTTTTTGTGAAAACAAAAAAGTAATCATAGTAACATCCGTTTACATCCACCCAACACGAGAACCAGACTTCCCTGACTCTGACATATCTCAAATAATCAGACAGTCTCTCCCGGGACCATTCATAATCGGTGGAGACTGGAACGCTCGACATACAGCATTCAACGACATAAAGAATAACAAATACGGCTGCCAACTTTTGCACCTCCTCTCATCTCACCCATATACGTATATCGACAGTTCACTGCAGCCAACTCGTGTCACCAACTCGACGCGGTCAACAATTGACTTCTTTCTCAAGTCGGCTGATGTCTATTCAACGAGCCCCCCCACAGTATCCTTCCTCTTTCCCTCTGATCATGGTTCCGTTCACACTTCGATCAAAGTTCCCTCCTTCGAACTGCTCTACTCACACAGTCCTGCCCCGAACTTCTCCAAGACTAACTGGAAAAAGGTCAATAGAGACGTCGCCGCAAGGTTTTCTAACTTGCAAATCCCCGAATCTTCTGAACTAATCCCTGCTGATATTGATCGAGCAGCCCTAAAAATTGAGCAGACACTCAAGGATGCCCTCACCAGCAATACACCCACCACCATCCCTCATAATCATCTAGGAAAACCTTTACCCAGCATCCTAATTAAATTGCTGCGTCTCAAAAAACAACTCCGCCGAAAACTTCATATAAGATTCTGTCCTTTTATTAAAAGTCAGATCCAACTCCTGACCACCTTAATAAATGAACATTTAAAAAGTTCGCGGATCAGACTTATACCTCTACACTTAACAATATTAAACCCAATCGTGATCTCTTCAAAAACATCAACCGACTAACTGGTCGGAAGTTTAAACCGCGAATCGATCACCTTATCAGCCCACTCAGCAACAATCTTATCCAATCCGACACGGACATAGCCAATTGCCTCGCTGACCACTTCTCAATGATCCATCAACAAAATGATTCCCTCTCAGTCACTAATTTTCGAAATACTGTCAACGAATATATTTCACACAGATTACCCGCATCTTATACTCCTTTCATCGGAGAATTTAACGACACAAACAAGGCGTCACATCCTTCAGACACCACCACATTTTTAACCACAGATGAACTCATCAAGTTCATAAAATCACGACCCAACAAAAAATCTACCGGTATAGATGGAATACCACACCTTCTATTTAAAAGACTTCACCCGCCAAATCTACTTCCCATTTTAGTCCTTCTTAACCACATCATAAATGCTTCACATTTCCCAGAGAACTGGAAAATTGACTTAAAAAGTCCGGCAGTTCCAATAACACCTCCAACTATCGTCCGATATCTTTATTGAACACCCTAAGCAAAATATTGGAATGTAAGATCTACCAAAACCTTCTTTCGTTTGCCAGTGATAACGCTCTCATCCCTAATTCTCAGTTTGGCTTTCGTGAGCGACACTCTACTTGCCATGCGTTACTAAAACTTACACACGATGTCACAACTGGTCTAGAAAACCATTTTCATTTTTCATTTTTTAAACATTTTTTTATTTTCTTTTTATATTCTTATTTTCTAAATTAAAGGCTAGACAAAAAATGCTTAAATTCTAGCTTAAATATCTTATATAATAACTTACTGGTCCTTCGCAGACGCTCTAAGCTAAACATTACTTAATATTTGTATAATTTGCCTTTCGGCGACAGAACTTTGTGGCATAACTTATAATTATTTGAAAGACAAAGAAAAATTTGAAAAACTTTGTAAATTTTTTTTTTTTTTTTTTTTTTTCTTAAAATTTAACTTACTTAACTTACCTAAACTTATCTACTTTTTTTTTTTTTTTTTTTTTTTTTATGTAAAATCACTTAGCCTAACTTAACTTAAATCTTATACTACCCTAATTCTAGAAAAGCTAAGTCTATGTAAGCTAGCTGATGATAGTATGATTCTTTACCGACTTTGGTACCCAGGTCTGTATATGCCATTCAACCACCAGAACTGTTGACGCTGTCTAATACTATCGTCCCGGTCTCTGTGGGAGATAGCCCTACTGAAGCGCAGGAGCTCTTCTTCGGTGCGCGCTACTTCCCGGTCGTAGCACAATCGCCCGTCTACGGATGATCTACTTACATGATAGATCAGCGGAATTCCGGATCTATCCTGTATAAGCCCTTTCATATCCAAGTCAAGGAACGCCTCTGGTGGAACAAAGCCGTTGCGACGCACGCTCTCATAGTACAGAGTGTTTGGATAATAGGCCCCGAAAATTAGGTCATTGGACGAGCTTATTGCTCTCGCAATATGTCCTCTGATTAATTTAATCATAAAATTATCCACCCTATTTATGTACGCTTCATTATATAAAGTCTCATTTGAGTAATACTTTTTATAGTCCGATTCCGGTGTCCGATATAATCTGAGACAACTTCTGAGACACTTTCTTTCGAACACCCGAATCTTTTCCATCAAATTTGGACCTATGTTGAACCATACTGGGCAACCATATATGAGCATTGGCCTGATTAGTGTCATGTAGCATATGACTTTTACCTTGCTGTCAAGTTGGCTACTGTGAAATAGCCTCCTTGTCATAGCAAAAGTTTTCCTCGCTTTGAGCAAAGCAGCCTCTACATGTCTGTTGAAATACAGATATTGGTCTAGCCAGATGCCCAGGTATTTAACTAAACTCTTGGTTTCCAGTTTATCTCCATGCGGTCCCACGATACCTAGCTTTCGCCAGTTTTTCCTTGTGTCGTACGTGGCTTTATATAATGGAGTTCTAAATAGGATGGCTTCACATTTCTGGAAGTTGATCTTAAGTTTCCAGTCATCGCAATAGCGCTGCACTCTGTTGAAGTCTCGCTGTATTAACTTATTTATGATCGCAACTTTCGGAGCTGTTCTGTAAATTATGAGATCGTCTGCGTACGCAATAGCCTGCGGAAGTGCATCCAATAAGTCGCTAATGTAAATGTTAAAAAGAATCGGAGAGAGTACCGCGCCCTGTTGCAAGCCATTCTTGATATTATACGTTTTATTAGAGGTCACATTACCACTTTTGACCACGAACCTCCTGTCCTTTGACATATCGTAAAGTACATATAGTAAAGGCTTATGTATGCCATGTCTGACCAGTTTGTAATACAACCCTTCGATCCAGACGGTATCAAAGGCTTTTTCCAGGTCGATCAGACAGGCACCTGTGCATTGGTTCCTACATTTATTCCATTGTATATCGGAGACCAGTTTAGCTGCGGCATGTGTGGTTTCATGACCCGCCCTAAAGCCAAACTGGTTGTTTGGAATAATGCTATTGTCGTCTACCCATTTTAGCAGAGCTTTGTTAATGATTTTTTCAAATACTTTACTGATGCTTGGGAGTAAACTTATCGAACGCATGTTCATTGGGTTTGTACAGTCTTTGCCCTTTTTTGGGATGGGCTGAATGATAGCCGTTTTCCAACGCGCGGGATAATATGCATTATTCAACGCGTTGTTAAACAGGACCGTGTATATATCTATTGCCTTTGGGGGCAGGTTCTTGAGTACGATGTTAGGTACTCCATCTATTCCCACTGACTTTTTGCTTCTTAATGAGTCGAAGATACTCTGGATTCCTTCCCTTGTGATTAAAAGGCTATTAGCCCCACCATTGGCATTAATGTCGATTGACAGATTATCGTCACTGAATTCCGTAAAACCAGGATTCTCCGATTGCCAATGTGAAATTTCATTCCGGAGGTGCAGGTGATTCAGTCGAATTCTGTCCTCCAGGTCATTGTTTCGGCGAATGCTTTCATTCACCTTGTACATTTCCTGAAAGACAGCTCCCACAGCGTTCGCCTTCTCCAAAGGATCTTCGATCACGAAGAGCTCACTATTGAGGATAGCGTTCTCTGTATCTATGCCAATGTTGGTTAGCAGCTGCTTGTTTACCTCGGTACGTGGAATTTGGAGACACTGAATCTCGTTTTGATTATTTCTCCTGAATATTTTATTTATTTGTGGGAACATATTCGGGTTATTAGTTTTTATAGCTCGAATTCTGTTGTTCCAATACAAATTTGTTGCTAATCTATAATTAGCTTTAAGTAATTGTTGGAGGTTTTTTAATTGAGATTTCAGTGATATTATCTCCTGGTCTTGTCTGTCTGTAAACTGTCTGTGTAATTGTTTTAATTTCGATAGCAGTCTGCTCTTTTTCTTGTGGAGTGCGTTTATTGTTGCGTTTCTGTACATGTTAATGTGATCTGTAACTGTTGTTTTGGGAATTGTTTTGTCCATTGTTTGTTTTACGGCTTCGTCCATTTGTTGAATGTATTTGTCGATTTCGTCATTAGTCAGGTTTCTGTTTACTGGCAGATTAAAGTCATTCGAACGAAGTTCTCTTGTTAATGATCTGGTGAACCGCGGCCATCGCATTGCCCCGTAGTTATAGGGTTGCGGGATCACGAATTCCTCCAGATCTGCGAGCTCGCTCGGAAGCTCTATTACTGCCGTGAATGCACAGTGGTCACTGTCGTATTCAATTGTCCGTAAACAGTTTGTGTTTCGTCTGTTGGTGTTAAGTAATCTCAGTCGTGAGTCGATTAGCAAGATATCTAAGAATGATCTACCTCTGGGGAACGATGGATATTTCGTAGCTAGCAGGTCAGTTCTATATTCAATATGATACTGATCTAACCAACCAGCCAACTGATTTCCTCTGGCATTAGATATATAATTTCCCCAATTTCTATGCTTGGCGTTCATATCTCCCCCTAGGATAAAGTAATTTTTGTCCAGGTGCAATTGTAAGCATCGAAAGAGTGTCTCGAGCTCCGCTATAAATAGGTTTTGTTGGTGCTCCTCAGGTGCGTAGACCGCAATCGCATACAAACCCCTTCCTTGCTGAAGGGGTATGCGGACGATACAGGCTTCCAGCACCCGGAACCTGCGCACTTCTCCACTATATATTACTTTATGATTGATCCCTTTTCTAATAAAGATTGCGACACCCCCCCCTTGAGAGGAGTTAGGTCGATCTCTTCGTATAATATCGTAGTTTTTATGTCCTATCTTATGTCTCTGGTTTAACTTTGTTTCCCCCACCAGAAGTACATCAGGTTGTTCCTCTTGCAACAGGTTAAAAAGATTGGCTCTTCTCTCAGTTCTTATTAGTGAATTTACATTCACGACAAGAGCTTTTATTGATGTTGTGGTTAGAGGGTTTATATCGACTTGTTATTTAGACTGGGCAAATGCGAGTAGATCTCGTTTATTTGGCTTTGTAGCTGTGTCATCTGTCTCTGCAGATTGAGCAGGATTGCGAACACGTCCGCTTGCGGTGTTGTTTCAGTCCGTGTGGGAGTATTTGTGGCTACCTGTGATGTAGCCTGATTTGGTGTTCTCCCACCCGAAGCAGCTTGTGCGTACGACCGCTGCGATGTTACGGGCATTGTTGTCGTACGAGCTGGCTCTGTGTTTTTTTGCCGGGTCACACTTCTTGCCATTATTTCTCGGAATTTAGGACATCCTCGATAGTTAGCGGGGTGTCCCTCATTCCGACACACTGCGCACTTTAGAAGGGCTTTGTCTTCTACCCTTTCTTTTCCCAGAGGGCATTCTTCTGCCTTATGGTCCTTTCCGCATTTTACGCAACGGCGCTGCATTTCACAGTTAGCCGCCGAGTGACCAAACCTTTGGCAACGTACACATTGCAGGATGTCTCTGCCTTTTTTTAATTTGTCCCATGTGACCATTTGATGATCCAAGACTGTAATTTTTCTTAGACCACCAATCCTACTGTTGGGTGTTAATTGCACCAAAAAGAAGGGTAGCTTGCGGTTTTCCCTTCTTGCCTTGGGTGTGGTGAATGGTTTTACCGCGGTAAACTCGAGATCTTCGTGCTTCAGGTTTTGAAGCATTTCGAGCAGAGCCTCCGGTTCCATTTCAGGGTCGACACCCTTTAATAGAACCGTTACGCTCTTCGTTTGTTTCGGCGTGAACGAGTAAAATTCCGCGGTGGCTCTTTTTAAGACCTCTTTAATTTTGTCGTGGTCTGCCACCGTATATGTTTGAATGGCGTGCCTGTTACCCGTCAGTCTTTTAACTGCAAAATTGTTACCTATGGCTAGCTTACAAAGACTTACCAATTCCTTACAGTCAACATCTATGGTGTTGATTGGTGGCATCTTTATTTTTCCGCTGTTATTGTTGCTTTGCTGCTGCTGTGTTGCTTGCTGGTTCGTTGATCGCTTTTGTGTTGATTGTTGCTGTTGCTGTTGGTGTTGATGGTGCTGATGTTGAAGTTGATGTTGCTGTTGATGGTGAAATTGTTGCTGTTGGCCGACTTTTGGCTTTAGCTTTTGTAGTTGTTGCTGGTTTTGTTCTTGTTCGAGCGCCGCTATTTTTTTCTTTCGGCGTCTCTCTTGTAATCGGGCTCTTGCCATCGCCAGTTTCGCCTCCAATTCACTTATCTCTTCCTCTTCATCCTCAGACTCTGAGGATGCAAGAGAAGCGAATGAATTATTTGCCCCATATATGTTAAAATTGGAGGGGAAGGGGAGCTCACTGTCGTCCGCCAATTGTTGATCTCCTTTATCCATCGTCAATTTCGCGGTTTTGCTTCGCGTCACAATGGAGTTTTTCGGGGCGCCTTTTCGTTTGTGCGTTGTCGTGCTCTTATCGTCCTCCGTATTCATTCTGGTTCTTTCCAGTTTGTTTTCATTAAAAAAAAAACAAAGGCGACCTTTTGAACCACGGCGACTTGATTTCTCCTGCAAGCTGAGTTGAACTCGCCTACCGCCTGCTAAGAGTCAGTAAGCTTGCACTCGCGCCAAACGATGATTTAAAAATTCCTTTCTTAACAAGCATTGTTTGTTTTAATTTTCGCGTTTGCGACCGCAGTGTTATCTTTTTATTGTTTTTGTTTTTATTGTCGCGAACACTTTTGCACCTCACTCAACTGTTTTTATATGCACTTATTTTGATTTTATTTAATGCATTTATACCGGTACACCTGGTAAATACAGATTGCTTAACGAGCAATCTATTTTAATTTTTGTTTTTTGCGCTTGCGACCGAGGTGATATATTATGTTTCTTATGGTCTAGAAAACCAATGCCCTACCGTATGCATATCTCTCGATATCTCCAAAGCATTTGATTGTGTCTGGATCTCAGGACTTCTTTATAAGCTGCACTGCTTATTTGGTCTAAATTCCAATATCACAAAGCTCCTAGCATCTTATCTTTCTGGGAGGAAATTCATAGTCAGAATAAATTCTTCCCTCTCACATACTCACAACATAACCGCAGGAGTTCCCCAAGGATCCATTCTTGGACCACTTTTATATCTTCTATACACATCCGATATTCCCCAAACTCCACCTAGTGTTGTAATGCTAAATTATGCTGACGATACTTTAATCTACTCTAGCAGTAGATTTGTCAAAGCGGCAAGAAACCGCGTTAACAACTTCCTCCCGCTCATCTCAGCATACTTTAACAAATGGAAAATTCGCCTCAACCCAACCAAAACCCAGCTACCTGTGTTTAAGGGCAAACACGCTCACTGCACTAACAACACTAAACGTTGCCACAACAAAATTAAACTAAATCTTAATAACACCCTCATAAAACCTTCCAAAACCCTAAAATATTTAGGAGTAACCCTTTCCAACAACTGGTCATTCTCAACCCACATCAAAAATTCTCGTCAAAAAGCCTCAATACAGCTTAACCTGTGCAGACGAGTGTTATGGAAACCTAAAGGCCTCTCTCTTAAGGTCAAACAGCTCATCTACAAACAGATAATCAGACCTACTCTTACATACGCCTGCCCATTATGGTACCACATCTCACCCTCCCAAATGGAGAAATTACGAGTGTATGAACGAAAATGTTTCCGGTTTATCACTGGCTTACACCGCAAAACCAACTCATACAGATATCATTGTAACAACGACCTTTACAACACCGCAGGCATCGAACGACTGGATAGACGGATCCTAGAACTGTCGATAAATTTCATAGAAAACCTTCCTAACAATCCCAATCCGATAATAACTGGAAAAGGTCAGAAAACCAGGATATAATTATTTACTTAACCTATAACTAATTTGCTTAACTTAACTTAACTTAGCTTAGCCTAGCTTATCTAATTATTAAATCTATTATTATTACAATAAGTTAGAGTAGGGTGGGGCGGGAGGTATAGTGGTTGATGGGTGGAATTTGGGTTAGGGTGGGTACTATGAGTCGGGGATATGGGTTGGGGGAACACTTTCCGACTCCGAAACGCAAGATATTAGAGAAGGGTTGTATATTACAATATTTAAACTGGTGAGGTGAGAGTTCAGTATTGTGGTATATAATCTCATTGGAGTTGTTGACCAACCTGCCAGAGGTGAAGAGGGTTCTGGTGTGGAGACAGTTCGGGTAGGCAGTTCGGTTGTCTGACGGAGTCGATGTGAGCGCATTTATTATCGGATTGGGATTATTGGGAAGATTTTCGATAAATTTGATGGACAGCTCGAGGAAGCGTCGATCTATACGTTCAATATTAGCGGCATAGTAGAGCGAACTACTGTTGTAATATTTGTGGGAGTTAGGATGTCGGTTGAGGCCAGTGATAAGTCTGAAGCATTTCCTTTCGAAAATGCGTAGCTTCTCCATTTGGGCGGGTGTGATATGGTACCATATCGGGCATGCATATGTGAGAGTGGGTCTGATTATTTGTTTGTAGATAAGTGATTTGACTTTGGGAGAGAGACCATTCGGTTTGTACATGACTTTTCTGCAGAGGTTCAGTTGGGTTGTGGCTTTACGAATTGTATTTTTAATGTGGGCGGAGAATGACAGATTGTTGGTAAAGGTTATACCTAGATACTTTAAGGTTTTGGAGGGTTTAATTATATTGTTATTTATTTTAATTCTGATTTTATTATGGCAGCGAATAGTGTTGTTTGTACAACTCGCGTTTCTGCCTTTAAAAACTATGAGCTGAGTTTTGGTTGGATTTAGTTGAATTCTCCACTTGGTAAAGTAGGCTGACAGGATTGGGAGATATCTGTTAATACAGTTTCTTGCCTCCTTGACAAGCTTGTTGCTTGAATAAATTAAGGTGTCGTCGGCATAGTTGAGCATTGTTGTATTGGGTAACAGTGGCTGCGGTGCATCTGATGTATAAAGAAGGTATAGTAGTGGGCCGAGGATGGATCCTTGAGGAACTTCTGCGGTTATGCTATAAGGTGTCGAGAGAGTTGAGTTTATTTTCACCATGAACTTTCTATCAGAGAGGTAAGAAGCGAGAAGTTTTGTGGAGTGGATGTTTAATCCATACATTGAATGAAGTTTGTATAACAGTCCTGCGATCCAGACACAGTCGAATCCTTTAGCTATGTCTAGGGAGACACATACCGTTGGGGATTGGTTTTGGAGGTGGGTCGTCACATCATGTGTCAGTTTTAAGAGAGCATGACAAGTGGAGTGTTGTGAGCGGAAGCCAAATTGAGAGTTCGGAATGAGGGAGTTATCCCTGGCAAATGAGAGAAGATTTTTGTAGATTTTACATTCAAGAATCTTGCTAAGCGAGTTTAGCTGCGATATCGGACGGAAGTTATCCGGGTACTTGGAGGGCCCAGATTTGCTAATAGGGACGATCACCGCTGTTTTCCAACTTTTAGGGAAATGTGAAGCGTTTATTATGTGGTTGAGAAGAACGAGAATCGGGAGCAAGTTGCCTGGGTGGAGTCTTTTGAATAGGAGGTTAGGGATTCCATCTAGGCCAGTCGATTTTTTATTGTTACGTGAAGTAATGACTTCGGATAGTTCTTCAAGGCTTAGGAATGTGTCGATTCCTACGGGGTGTGATGCTTTATTGGTTTCGGTGAATTCAGTAATAAATGGTGTGAGGGATGGCTCCAGTGAGCGTGGAATGTAATCGTTCACGGTATCGTGGAAATTTGTTACTGGGAGGGTATCGTTTTGCTTATGGACTTTGCAGAAATGTTCAGCGAGACAGTTTGCTATATCAGTGTCCGACTGGACGATGTTATTATTAGTTGGGTGAATAAGATAATCTGTTCGAGGCTTGAGTTTGCGACCCGTTAGTCTGTTTATGTTTTTAAATAGATCGCGATTTGGTTTGATACTGTTTAAGGTGGATGTGTGGGTCTGATTAGTGAAAACTTTTAGTTGTCCATTTATCAGGGAGGTCAATAGCTGGATCTGTTGTTTAATAAAAGGTGAGTAGCTAGTGTGCAATTTTCGTCGGAGTTGTTTTTTTATACGTAATAATTTTGTGAGTAGGTCGGGTAGGGGTTTTCCTAAGTGATTATGAGGAACGATAGTGGGAGTATGGCTGAAGAGAGCATTTCCCAGTATTTGCTCTATTTGGGCCGCTGCTTGGTCAATTTGTGTAGGGGGCAGGTTAGAAGATTCCGGTAAAGAAAATTTTGAAAAGCTAGCAGCAATATCCTTATTGACTTTTTTCCAGTTTGTTTTGGTGAAATTTGGAATAGGATTCAGAGTGTAGAGTGGTTCAAGCGAGGGGATTTGAACCGAGGTGTGGACAGAGCCATGATCCGAAGGGAATGTGAATGACACTGTGGGAGGATTAGATGAATAGCTGTCTGTAGACTTTAGGAAGAAATCGATTGTTGACTTGGTTGAGCTGCAAATTTGAGTAGGTTGCAACGGGCAGCCTGCGTAGACATATGGATGAAGTCGGAGGAGATCAAGGAGTTGGCAGCCGTATTTGTTGCATTTGATGTCATTAAATGCAGTATGTCGTGCGTTCCAGTCTCCTCCTATTATGAAAGGTGCTGGCAGAGACTGTTGGATTATTTGTGAGATGTCTGCACTAGGGAAGTTTGGTTCACGAGAAGGGTGAATGTATATGGAGGACAAGACCAGTACTTTATTATTTCGGCAGAAAAGTTTAACAGCCGTGTATTCGACACTAGTTATATTAGCAAATCTAATCTCAGCAAATTGGAATTTTTTATGTATTAGGATTCCCGTACCTCCATGAGGGCCAGAGGTTCGTGGGTTGGACACAAATGTGTAATTAGGTATGTAGACTCGAGAAGTGGATTTCAGCCAAGTTTCTGAAAGCAGAAGAATATCTGGGGAGAACTTTTCAACAAACAGTCGGAGGTGTTGTCTACGGGTGTGGGAATAAATGGACTCTGAGTTGAGGCAGATAAGGGTTAAGTTATACGTTAAGGGAAAGGATGTGGGAAGTTATTAAATTTAAGATCTGACCTTTTTTTTCCAATTTGGAACTGTGTTTTAAGGTTGGTAGTAGTGTCTCCAGGCTCCTGATGTATCCCAAGATATCCAGGTTGAAAACGTTGGGGTTGGGTTGTTGAGATTTCGGGCAGCTACGGGAACTTTTCGTAATTTCTGCATATGATGTTCCTGACCCCCTGAGATGGGATGGTTGTGGTGATAAGGGTTTCGTTGCAGTTGGTTTGGCCGTATTAACGAACGTCTCTCCAGAATCCGTAGCTTTTCGGGGCATTGTGAAAAACTAGCTGGATGTGGGCCTCCGCAGTTACAGCAAGTTATGGTAATTTTTTTCGTGGATGTTGATCCATCGGCGTTTGTTTGCTGAATTATTGATGGTTCTGTGCCAGGCGGGTTCACTTTGCACTCTCCTGGTATATGCTGTTCGGCACATTTTCCGCATCGTGCACTTAGGTGGGACGCAACTGCTAGGTGTCCTGATCCTTGACACCTTTTGCAATGGAGAATGCTCTGTTTATGTGGCTCCTCGATCGTGATTTTGTGTGTGAACAAATATTTTATTTGTTTAAGTTGGGTGACATCACCGTTCGGTGGGATCTGTATGATTCGCAAGCTCCTAATATTATTCTCCCTCATGTGTGGGGTTTGAAAGTAGTCCAATCTGTGGATTTTCATTGACGGGCATATCCTCAAGATTTCGAGTGTAAGTTCCTCGGTAGTCCATGCTGGATCAATGTGCCTTATGATGAATGTTTTTGGTTTTATCTGGGCATGTTGGAATGTGAAGAACTCGTGTTTGTTCTCTGAGAGTTTTCTTATTGCCATGTCGTGATCCGTTATAGTCATCGTCTTGATAGAGATCGAAAATCCTTTTGAGTCCGTGGTAAAATTTCTGTGTCCAAGCATTCTCCAAGATCCTTACCTTTAACACAGAACCGAATGGCTCTCCCCTCCTTCAGGAACTTACCTGATCCTATCCCTTACTATCCTCAATCCCAACGAGAAATCCCACATCCACAACTAAAAATTGTAAATATTATTTTTAAGTCAAATTCGAATTGTCACTGTCATTGCAATATCAAATATTGTAAATTGTATATAAGATTAGATTAAGTTAGATTAAGTTATGTTAAGTAATTTTAAGTAGGCTAAGTTAAAATAAACAGAGTTCCTGGTTTTTCTTCTGACCTTTTCCAGGAAAAACAAAATTAACAATATATATAAATCACATTAAATCTTAAGCACATCTAAAAAGAATTGTTTGAAAAATGTTAACAAATAGCATGTAAACACTTATTATGTAACAAATCTATTATAAGTTAGCTGTATTACTTATTGTAACTATTCATTTTTGGTCAAATAAATACAGTTTTGAAAAAAAAAAAAACAGATTCGAGGATCAGTCTCAATTGGCGTTGTAGGTGTAAGGACGCCAGAAAATGAATTTACAAATAAAATTAAGATTTAATAAAATGAAAAGTATTTTTAATTGATCCTGGCCGATTCCCAGGACCATATTCGATCGGCAGCTGCTCTTCCCTCAAGGTTTGAGGAAGCACTGCTGCACCGCAACGGGTCCTCTCAGGAGCTATCTTAAAGAGATCCCTCGTCCTTTTCAGAACCAGACACGCTCCCTGAGAGAAGGACCATAACACGGATGTTACTTTTCTCACGTGTAAAAGTCTGAATTTGTTTGATTAATTCTTTACGATATACAAATCTATCACTAGGGTCGTCTGATGAAAAAATTATGAATTTCTTAACCCCAAAATAATAGCAGACTACGAACTTTGCTAAGGCGGTTAGTAATCAATTAGCTGCAACGACTTTGAATATATTCCTCATATTTTATAAGCAATAATTCTGCTATTACGTAAGGGATAAAATCAATAATTCTGTGCGATATGCCTTGTATGCGTCCCTGAACTGGCAATGATTTTCCGCTTGTTGCGTTTTAATTAATGCAACTTCAATGCAATTACCCGCCGTCAACATTTATTTTGTAAACCTTCAATTACCGTCAATCAATAAAATACAACCGACAAAATTATACAAACGATTATGGGATTTGTAACTAGTTATGTCTACCCGTATGACAAGTGGTTGCAAGTGATTTTTGTAATTCAAGTAATTTAAAATCTTTAATGAGATGAAATATTAAAATTTCAACGTAATACATGGTTTTCGCGGTACTATCTATCTAGTCTAGAAGATAAGTTAATGGTAAGTTATATATGCGATAAACATTTATACAATTGCCTTCAGGTTATAAAAAATCATATGCGTACATACTGGTGAAAACAAGATTTGGTCAAGATTAACCTTTGCTGAAAACGAAGTATGAGTTAAAATGATTTCTCAAAATTACCGGTTGTTACAGATACTTTTAGATGATTATGCGATCAAATATTTAAAGATAGCTGCAAATATAAACGCAAATAATCCGGATATCTTCTGAAAAAAAACGACCCCAAATCGTTTAAAACAAAAAAAAACCGTAATTTAAGTTTATTCTTCGAAATTTATTTTATTACCTTAAAATAATCCCCACTCTTTGCGAAACAACTAGCGTCGACCCCACTCTTCCACGCACCTATCACGGGCCGAAAGTAGTATGGCCTTCAGTATCCCCCGCGAATTATGTCAGAGATTCAAAACGGGTTCAACGGAGTAGGAACTTCAGTCACATGTGGTCAAATCCAGCGAGTACGATAAATTATCGACTGCATTTATTGAGTTTTTGGCTTTTGTTCTCGGAGACATACATATGTTGTTCTGTGAGGGGGCGCGTTATCGTCATTGCCTTCCACAAATCTGCTCTCTTTCAACGGACATTGTAGCGCAAACTACTCTAAACCTTCGAATTTCCTCCTTATTCGCTAGGATAGTGCTAACATTTTTATACACGTATGATGGCACTAAATGTCGTTTGTCTGCTTATAGTAGTGCAGAAAGGACGAATGTTTCGTGAGCTTGCTTTACAGTAGGTGTGTCAAACTCCCGGCCCAGTCAGTTTTGCGGTCAGTTTTGAAAGTAATCACTGAGAATAAAATTTCTCCCGAAATAGCAGAAGAGAAGTGTCAGAACGTAAACGTTAAATGTTCCTTGTTCTTTCATATGTATTTATATTATTATTATTAGTATTATTCGAAATAAACCTATATTTCTATAAACATTACTTTTTTTTCGGCCTATTTAAAGGTAAATCTTGTTTGTTTGACCCAAGTTAGCCAACGATTTTGACGCCCTTACTTTGCAGTAAAGACCATTACTTAACTTATATATAATGTCTTTTATTATTTAATCATTTCAGAAACAATAGCAAGTATTTTTAATTTCCAGCTAATAGCAATAACTGATGCCAAGGAAAGAATAGAAGTTGTTCATAATAGAAGAATGATTTTAATATGATCAGAAATAAAAACATATAGCTCAGCTTTATTACATCGATAGGTCACAGGTAAACTCTATATTGAATGGTCACAGTTCAGTTCCCGTATCTTTAAACTTTTGCTAATGTCATTAAAGAATTATTTGCTCAAGTTTACAACCGGAAACTTTATGTCATAGAATAATTAGTGGTGCGGATTCATAGTTATATTTGCAATTATAAATAAAACAGAAATGTTAGTACATTCACGTTTACCAACTGACAACGACCAACAACCACCAGTCAATGAAGGGTGGCTGTTAGTTGAAGTGGTACGCGTTTCGTTGGCCGCCGATGGACGGTCACAACGAACAATGGCTGCCGCAAAGGAGAGAGAGCAGCGCGGTCAATATAGAATAGCACGTCACCAATTGAACTGGAACCAATTAATAATAACACGTTGTTCTCTATTGTAATGATAAGTTGTTCTTTATTGCTTAAGGAACGCTATTATACACAATGAATGGTATTTTGCGGATGGCAACGACTGGGAATGGTTTACTGTTCCGTCTGGCTGTGTGAGCGCCGAGAAGGTTGATTGCAGACTGAATGAGTGGGCATAACTGCCAATTCAAAAAGGGACGCTATGACCTCATCGTGGTGACAATCGGCCAGCTGGTGTCAGCTGCTGCGCAACTGGTATACACTGCGAATGTACTAGATTTCTCCAGTACATTCCAGCACATTCAATTGCCAATCCGCAACATAGCCATTGTCTACATTTGAGGGAAGCCGCCTGATAGAGGATGAAAGACGTTTCACTTTTTCACCGGATTTAAACGTTTCAACTTTGTGGATTTCATAAAATAGATTCAACATCGAGGATTTCATAATAGTTACAACATCGTCTCAATTAATAAAACCAAAGTCAGTGACCTAACTAAATCACCAGAGTTTTCCCTTCTGGACTACACTCCACTTCGCACTCCTTTGCTTGTTTCTAGCAACACCGGCTCCAGTGGCTTTGTAAAAGATGATATTCACAGGAACACCTGTTCGTGGGACGCCCGCAGAGCTCACTACCACGGGTAAGCCCTTTTCCAATAGTTGCTCATAAATCTGGATTTAATCGTAGTTTTTTCCTGCACATTTTTTGGTCGTTCGAGCCAGATTGTTATCGCTTACATTGCGCGATAAATTGAACCGACATCGAGTAGTGAAAAAGCGAATCCTCACCGGTGGTAGAAGTGCTAAAGACCCTGTTAAATTCGGTGATGTGCCGTGGTTTGAGTGGACTGTAATTTCTTCGCCGATTAATTACAAAATTCCAAAAATTATATAACAAGTCCGAATCTGAAGCTAAAAATATTTTATTACTTTGACGATAATTTACTACTTATCAATATTCCTGTGCAATGACCGTGTTCGATTATTCGACGCAAATGCCGGTAGTTGAACGACGATAATGTCAGATTCCTTGAGGCCTGTTGTTAGCGGGGGTGACCTTCCTGGACATTGTCCCGCAAAAGTAGTAGTTAGTTGTTTGTCCAGTTGGTCGCGTTGAACTCCACAAATAAACGTGGTCGTCCCGTACTTGAAGAAAATGACCGCTGACTTGGTTGACAATACTGTGGCGGTTCCGCCACACCACACGGTTCACTTGCCTAAAAAAACCCCCATAACTTCTATCCTATCACATAATTTCGCTAATGCAATCGCATTAGCACCTTAAATGCTTTACGCATCTAGGGTTATCTAAGGTATAATCTAAAAAGCTTCATTAAAAGAATTCTTACCTTATCATAAATTCCCTGTAATAAAATTCATTGGTTCACATACCATACGACCGCATACCAGCGAATCTTACCCTTGACTTGGCTAATCCCAGCCAAAAACGATCTATGCACACATCGGCTGTCGACCCTTTTAGCCAGCGATAAATAGTACAACACCAGCTGCGTGCAATTAGCACCATCCACGTTGAGACTATTTCCCTAACTCAAACCATGAGTAAACAAAACACCGCTGTCCTTCAGCAAGCATTCTGGCGATATGCAAGCAATTCAAGCATCCTAGTATCCCAAATGCACCTACCATTTAATGTTTACTTAGTTGAACTCTCAGGCCATAAATTCCTTTTATCCTACATAGTCCTGGATTTGTTTCCCAGTAACCTCGCACATAAACAAAGAACTCCACTATCCCTTTTTCCCTTCTTTGTTTCAGGTTCATTCCCATGGCCAATGTGATCTTCACTCACACATACACATACATTGCCAAGTCTTTCTTCCTTGTTTTCACCACGGGAGAAACACTTTCTTTCTTGGGAAAACTCACTCCAAAACGATGAAATATCGTTGATTCGTTTTCCATCCACTGACCGCCATGGTAGTTGCCGCTCCCCCTCACCGGTGCCCGCGGTGACGCGAATATAGTCGGGTCGCGAATTAATACCTTCGAGACGTGGCGAGTGTTGTGTTAAATATGGTAGTGTTTAATTTAATCAACCATAAAGTAACTATCGGTTAACTTCAATAAACCTTTTAATTAATAAGTAACAAAAACAAGTGACTTTTAATTCATGTTTTGCATTTAATCAACCATAAAGTAATTATGCATTATCTTCAATAAACCTTTTAATTAATAAACCATAAACAGTGAGTTTCATTTACTTTCTCTATTGGTGCATGTCTTGTGGCGAAGTTTCGTTTCTTGTTGGTGTTTTCTTCGATGCAAACATTTAGTGACGATTCTGTTTGGCGGAACCGTGTCCGAACTGTGGATAGTTAGTGGGACAAAGTAGAACTCGCACCCATGCCGGTGCCACGACTTCGTTCCCCACAATACAACTTCTTGATGTAGAATCGAAAATCACCACTTGAATCGGTGAATCCTACCCGTCCGTGTGTAGTGCTCCAAGAAGCCCTACCATTTTCCTCCCACATTTCCTTTTACCCCATATCCATAATTGGTACTAATCGAATTCCCATCCAATATCATAGATCCATATCCCCAAATCTAAGTCGTATTCAATTCTACCACCTATCTCTATACCGAAATCTTTAAATCTATTGCCCTTTACGTTCCCTATTCCAGGCGCAAAAATATTACCTCCTCACCTCCTTGGTTTAATCGAAAGCTTCGTACGTTACGTAATAAACGGAACAAGCTTTGGGCTACCTTCTTCCGTAATCGCTCCACCTGCGATTACTCCAGCTACATTGGCACCAATTTTCAATTAAATGCACACAACAATGACCTTTACCACAAATACCTAAAAAAAAACTCAGGCTAACCTAATAAATTACCTAAAAATGTTTTTCCAATTTATCAATCACAAACGTGAATCCGATAATTATCCCACCTCCCCCTCTTATAACTTAGAGACTTCAACGGATTCTCACGAAATTGCGAACCTCTTTCCCTCATTTTCAGACAATCCTTCACTGACGGCTCTTTCGTTCCTGACCTTACCCATCTCAGTTGATTACCAAATGTCTCCCATGGTCCATTTCTTTCTCAATTTATAGATCCACCCACGATAGAAAACAAACTACCATAGCTCAAACGCGAATTCATCCCCGGGCCTGATGGTCTTCCCACTACATTCCTTAAAAAATGCTCCTCCGTTCTCTCTCCCCCTCTTGCGATTATTTTCAATCTATCGCTCTCTCAAGGTGAGTTTCCTAATATTTGGAAATCATCGTTTATCACGCCGTGCATAAAAGGGGACCCAAAGGCAATATCTCAAACTATCATCCGATCGCCAAACTCTTCCACATCCCCAAAGTGTTTAAAAGCATTCTCTATCAAAAGTTATGCTTCCACTGCAAATCCCCAATGTCACGCAGGCCACACGGCTTTCTTGGTCGGAGATCTACCACCACTAACTTAGTCGAATTTACTTCCCAAACATTCCTAGCCCTAGAGAACCGCAACGAGGTCGACATTGTTACTACGGATTTCACTAAAGCCTTCGATAACATTTTCCACAGACTGATACTTTTCAAATTATCCACCTTGGGCTTCGAACCTGTATTAAAAAGGTGGATTTCGTCATACTTGAGTAACCGCCTCTACAGAGCGCGTTTCCGGTCCGTTCTCTAAAATCCTTTCTGTGCTACCTCTGGAGTTCCCCAGAGCAGTCATTTAGGGCCCTTTATGTTCATATTAGCAATAAATGACATCGATATGATTATCAAGCATTCCTGCATCTCCCTTTATCCCGACGATACCAAGTTCTTCAAAACTATTTGTTCTTCGCTTGATTCTTTCTTTCTTCAGACAGACACTTTTCGTTATGGTGCCAAAAGAATTGTCCGGAGCTTAATGGCAATAAATGTCAATCAATTACGTTTTCACGGAAGCGCACCCCCCTCCACCCCGCCCCTACCTTGTATTCAACCAACTTTTATCCTCTGTTAACTTGATTCGAGATCTCAGCAACTTATGTGATAGTCAGCTAAACTTCCTTACACATATTGACGATATAAATCTCAAGACCAATTCAGCTCTCGACTTTGTGAGACGCTGATCTAAGGAATTTTCTAACCCTTACGTGACCCGATCTCTCTACATTACTTTCGTCCACCCTCTTATTGAATACGGTAGCCAGGGTTGTTCCCCATATCACAAATCCGATATCCGCAGAATTGAAAGCATTTAACGACGGTTCTTGGGTTTTGCCCTCCGAGGACTGTGCACAATCAAGAGATTTTTTTAAAAATGCACTTCACTGAATTAAAAACTCACCCAATATACTGTCAGCTCTATTCACACACAAACAAAATGTATTACTTCAGTTTTTAATTTTGCTCCAATTTTTGCTGAAATATAACATAAAGCTCACACAAAAAAACTGTCGACTGTACACCTTAAACAATTTCAATGCACTGACATACAACGCAATGAGCGCGAGCACGCCTTAAACTGCAGCACGTGTTCTTTTCCATTGCCGTCATGTTGACAAGAAAATTCTTGTCGAGAATTGATTATTTCGGAAAATATGATGGTATATCACATTTTCCAACCATATCACAATACCCGAAGTTACATAACAAAATTAAATCGGCATTGGGGAAATCGAAAAGCGAGTACTACACGTACACCCCTAAATCGGAGAAAATTGTCTTCATGCTCCTCAAAGGAGTTGATCCTTCCTTTACTCCCGAAGAAGTGCTCGCAGAACTAAAAAGCTTCGAAAACGCTACCTCGATATTTACACACCATTTTCTACAGCAAATTCTAGAAATCGCAACCGTAAGTTACCTTTTTTCATTGTGTCACCAAGCCCCAATAGTAAAGTTGATGGATTTAGATATATTAAATACATTAATCACCAAACAATGTTCCGGGTTCTGGAAGCCTGTATCGTACGCATACCCCTTCAGCAAAGAGGGGGTTTGTATGCGATTGCGGTCTACGCACCTGCGGAGCACCAATCTAATCTATTTATAGCAGAGCTCGAGACTCTCTTCCCATGCTTACAATTGCACCTGGGCAACAACTACTTTATCCTAGGGGGAGATATGAACGCCAAGCATAGAAATTGGGGAAATTATATATCTAATGCCAGAGGAAATCAGTTGACTGGTTGGTTAGATCAGTATCATATTGAATATAGAACTGACCTGCTAGCTACGGAGTATCCATCGTTCCCCAGAGGTAGATCGTTCTTAGATATCTTGCTAATCGACTCACGACTGAGATTATTTTACACCAACAGACGAAACACAAACTGTTTACGGACAATTGAATACGACAGCGACCACTGTGCATTCACAGCAGTAATAGAGCTTCCGAACGAGCTCGCAGATCTGGAAGAATTCGTGATTCCGCAACCGTATAACTACGGGGCAATGCGATGGCCGCGGTTCACCAGATCATTAACAAGAGAACTTTGTTCGAATGACTTGAATCTGCCAGTAAACAGAAACCTGACAAATGACGAAATCGACAAATACATTCAACAAATGGACGAAACCGTAAAACGAACAATGGACAAAACAATTCCCAAAACAACAGTTACAGATCACACTAACATGTACAGAAACGCGAGAATAAACGCACTCCACAAGAAAAAGAGCAGACTGCTATCGAAACTAAAACAATTACACAGACAGTTTACAGAGAGACAAGATCAGGAGATAATATCACTGAAATCCCGATTAAAAAACCTCCAACAATTACTTAAAGCTAATTATAGATTAGCAACAAATTTGTATTGGAACAACAGAATTCGAGCTATAAAAACTAATAACCCGAATATGTTCCCACAAATAAATAAAATATTCAGGAGAAATAATCAAAACGAGATTCAGTGTCTCCAAATTCCACGTACTGATGTAAACAGGCAGCTGCTAACCAACATTGACATAGATACAGAGAACGCTATCCTCAATAGTGAGCTCTTCGTGATCGAAGATCCTTTGGAAAAGGTGAACGCTGTGGGAGCTGTCTTTCAGGAAATGTACAAGGTGAATGAAAGCATTCACCGAAATCACGACCTGGAGGACAGAGTTCTACTCAATCACCTGCATCTCCAAAATGAAATTCCACATTGGCAATCGGAGAATACGGGTTTTACCGAATTCAGTGAAGATAATCTGTCAATTGACATTAATGCCAATGGTGTAGTGGCTAGTAGCCTTCTAATAACAAGGGAAGGAATCCAGAGTATCTTCGACTCATTAAGAAGCAAAAAGTCAGTGGGAATAGATGGAGTACCTAACATCATACTCAAGAACCTGTCCCCAATGGGAATAGATATATACACGGTCCTGTTTAACAACGCGTTGAATAATGCATATTATCCCGCGCGTTGGAAAACGGCTATCATTCAGCCCATCGCAAAAAAGGGCAAAGACTGCACAAACCCAATGAACATGCGTTCGATAAGTTTACTCCCAAGCATCAGTAAAGTATTTGAAAAAACCATTAACAAAGCTCTGGTAAAATGGGTAGATGACAACAGCATTATTCCAAATAACATAAGTTTGGCTTTAAGGCGGGTCATGAAACCACACATGCCGCAGCTAAACTGGTCTCCGACATACAATGGAATAAATGTAGGAACCATTGCACAGGGGCCTGTCTGATCGACTTGGAGAAAACCTTTGATACCGTCTGGATCGAAGGGTTGTATTACAAACTGGTCAGACATGGCATACATAAGCCTTTACTATATGTACTTTACGATATGTTAAAGGACAAGAGGTTCGTGGTCAAAAGTGGTAATGTGACCTCTAATAAAACGTATAATATCAAGAATGGCTTGCAACAGGGCGCGGTACTCTCTCCGATTCTTTTTAACATTTACATTAGCGACTTATTAGATGCACTTCCGCAGGCTATTGCGTACGCAGACGATCTCATAATTTACAGAACAGCTCCGAAAGTTGCGATCATAAATAGGTTAATACAGCGAGACTTCAACAAAGTGCAGCGCTATTGCGATGACTGGAAACTTAAGATCAACTTCCAGAAATGTGAAGCCATCCCATTTAGAACTCCATTATATAAAGCCACGTACGACACAAGGAAAAACTGGCGAAAGCTAGTTATCGTGGGACCGCATGGAGATAAACCAAGAGTTTAGTTAAATACCTGGGCATCTGGCTAGACCAATATCTGTATTTCAACAGACATGTACAGGCTGCTTTGCTCAAAGCGAGGAAAACTTTTTCTATAACAAGGAGGCTATTTCACAGTAGCCAACTTGACAGCAGGGTAAAAGTCATATGCTACATGACGCTAATCACGCCAATGCTCATATATGGTTGCCCAGTATGGTTCAACATAGGTCCAAATTTGATGGAAAAGATTCGGGTGTTCGAAAGAAAGTGTCCCAGAAGTTGTCTCAGATTATATCGGACAACGGAATCGGACTATAAAAAGTATTACTCAAATGAGACTTTATATAATGAAGCGTACATAAATAGGGTGGATAATTTTATGATTACATTAATCAGAGGACATATTGCGAGAGCAATAAGCTCGTCCAATGACCTAATTTTCGGGGCCTATTATCCAAACACCTTGTACTATGAGAGCGTGCGTCGCAACAGCTTTGTTCCACCAGAGGCGTTCCTTGACTTGGATATGAAAGGGCTTATACAGGATAGATCCGGAATTCCGCTGATCTATCATGTAAGTAGATCATCTGTAGACGGGCGATTGGGCTACCACCGGGGAGTAACGTGCACCGAAGAAGAGCTCCTGCGCTTCAGTAGGGCTATCTCCCACAGAGACCGGGACGATAGTATTAGACAGCGTCAACAGTTCTGGTGGCTGAATGGCATATAAAGACCTGGATACCAAAGTCGGTATAGAATCATACTATCATCAGCTAGCTTACATAGACTTAGCTTTTCTAGAATTAGGGTAGTATAAGATTTAAGTTAAGTTAGGTTAAGTGCTTTTACATTAAAAAAAAAAAAAAAAAAAAAAGTAGGTAAGTTTAGTAAGTTAAATTTTAAGAAAAAAAAACAAAAAAAAATTGACAAAGTTCTTCAAATTTTTCTTTGTATTTCAACTAATTATCAGTACTGCCACAAAGTTCTGTCGCCGAAAGGCAAATTATACAAATGTTTAGCTTAGAGCGTCTGCGAAGGACCAGTAAGTTATTATATACTCGTAGGATAATTAAGCTAAAATTTAAGCATTTTTTGTCTAGCCTTTTATTTAGAAATTAAGAATATAAAAGGAAACATAAAAAATGTTTTAACAATAAAATAAATAAAATCACCAAACAATAAATTGGGAGAGAATAAAGAAGTCCGACCGCGTATTGCAGTGTATGCGCTGTCAACGCTTCGGCCATGTGGCAGCGAATTGCAATATGCATCTCAGATGCGTCAAATGTCTAAATAAGTATATCATTGGAGAATGCCCATTGGGCAAAGAACAGCTTCCGGATAGAAGTAAACTATCCTGTATCCCCTGTAACAACTCAGGTCACCCTGCTAACTTTAGAGGTTGCCCTATGTACCAACAACTAAAATCAAAGTTGGAAGCCAAAAAGAAGCAAGTTGATGAAGAGAAAAGGATGAAAACTTGCTCTTACAACAACTTCGTGACACCAAGTGTGTCATACGCCCAAATGGCATGTGGAGTAAAAAATGCACCAATCTTAGAACAATCACGTAATATCATTAAAACACCTGCTCCAGAGGCACAAACTGATATAACAGTTATATTACTGTCCATACAGGGACAGTTTGCTGCGTATGATAAAAAATTCTAATTGATCGAAAAAAACCGACGGAACAAGTGTCTCGAACGGACATTATCTATTCGACCCTGTTTCCAGATGTACCCGCACTTTATTTATAACCTTCACTGCGGTTGAATTAACCCTAAAACTTATTGCTGTGAATCTTAATTCACTAATCCGCACGGAAAGAAGGGATAATCTGAGCAATCTGCTGGAAGCTGAACGCCCAGATGTGCTTTTGGCTATCGAAACTAACCTAAACCAAAGGCACAAATTATAAAGAAATTAGCCGGGATCGTCCAAATTCCACTCAGGGGGGCGGGTCTTAGTTAAAAATGGTGTACAACACAAAGTTGTTTACAGTAGAGATGTATACAAATTCCAGGTGCTAGAAGCCTGCGTTATAGAAATTCCTTTGAAAAATCAAAGGAATCTATATGTGATCTCTGCTTATGCTCCCGTAGCTCCACAGTGTACAATTTATCAATGAACTTGATACTCTTTTTCAAAGTCTCAAGTTAAACTCGGAAAATAATTATTTCTTGATGGCGGGAGATCTCAATCCAAGCAAAGTGCTTGGGCTAACCTTATCACAAACGCAAGAGGCAATGTGTTGTTCGACTGGTGGCAAACAAACGCTATCGAACATAATCTACAATTGTACGCTACAAGTTCTCCGTCATATCCAAGAGGAAATTCCATCTTGGATTTACTGTTGCTGAATGAGCGAATACAATTATTAGATACGGATCTAACTACTCCAAATTGTCTTCGTACAATCGAGTACGATAGTGATCATTATGGACTTAGCGCCGTAATACGTGTCCCAAACGAACACTCACTACTTGAGCAGTGTAAACAGATACATTTTTTTTAATTTCGGAAAAGCACACTGGTCGCGCTTTGATCGGATAATATAAAAAGAATTACGCTCCAATAGCATAGATCCACCAACTGACAGAAATCTTCATAATGACGAAATTGATCATTATCTTTCGACAATGAAGAACATTGTTACTAATACAATAAATCGTTCTATCCGAATAGTGTCTCACATGGAGAACCATACAAACCGGTACAGAAACGCAACGATCGACGAGCTGTATAGGCAAAAGAGTATTCTGCACTCTAAGTTAAAACTGCTCTACAGACAATTCAGTGATCCAAATAGCCAGGAAATGAAAACAATTAAGTCACCAATTAAAAATCTTCAAAAACTGATCCTGACAACTATAGATCAGTAATTAATGAAGACTAGAATAATAGAATTCAAGCCATTAAAGCTAGTGGACCGAATATGTTCCCTCAAATAAATAAGGTGTTTCCAAGGAAAGATTATAATGCCATCCCATGTCTATGAGTTCCGAGAATTGACAAACTCTGCTGAACGCAGGACTTACCCTGGAACACATCAACTCTAACGAAGAGTTCATAATAGTCGAGGATCTGCAAAAAAGGCGAACTCAATTGGCGCTTGTTTCGAAGCAGTGTATAGAGTGAACGAGTCGGCTCATTCTAACCTTGACCTGGAAAATAGGGGTCTCCAAAAACATATTTCGCTACGCAATGAACTTAACAATTGGTGTCTCTTAAGTCGAGGTTTCACTATCTTTAATGAAAATAATAGAGCGGGTTCTCCACTTAGAAATCTAAACACTAGCATATTTGTACACAAGAATGAACTGACGGACATTGTTAGATCGATTAAGAACAAAAAATCTTCTGGAATAGATAGTATTCCAAATATGGTTCTAAAGCATTTACCTCTTGTAGGAGTGAAGGTTTACACTATTTTGTTCAATAACGCTCTAAGTAATGCATATTATCCAACTCAATGGAAATCTGCAGTAGTCCATCCCATCCCCAAAAAGGGCAAGGACATGAGCAATGCGGCCAATCTTCGCTCGATTAGTTTGCTTCCAAACATTAGCAAGGTATTCGAGAAAATTATAAATAAAGCATTGACTAACTGGTGTGAGGAAAATAGTATTATTCCGAACAACCAGTTTGGTTTCCGATCGCAACATGACACAGTTCATGCTGCGACAAAACTTGTTTCCGACATACAATGGAACAAGGCGAACCGACAATGCACAGGGGCCTGTTTGGTTGACTTTGAAAAGGCTTTCGACACCGTGTGGCTAGAAGGGCTGGTATATAAGTTATCAAATCTAGGTATAGCCGAATATTTATTATACATTATCTACGATACGATAATGGGTAAACAATTTGTAGTGGAATGTGGAGATATAATCTCTAACAAGACTTTCCACATCAATAACGGTCTACAAAAGGGAGCAGTGAATTCTCCCATTTTATTTAACAATTACACTAGTGGCCTAGTGGGTTCTCTCAACCAATTGTGTATGCCGACGACATTGTGGTGTATAGATCTGGAGGAAATATTGATGTCATCAACAGACTTCTGCAAGATGACTTCAACAAAATCAAACGTTTTTGCGACGACTGGAAATTAAAAATTAATTTGCAGAAAACAGAGACTATCCTTTTCAGAACGCCACTGTCCAGTGCATCAAGGGATACAAAACGGAATTGGAAAACATTTTCCATTGCAGGAAGTAATAATCTTCCCCTACAAGTAAAAACTGTAGTCAGATACCTTGGAATCTGGTTTGATCAGTATCTTTACTTTGATAAGCATACAGCAGCTGCTCTTACAGCAGCTAAAAACGTATATGAGATGACACGAAGACTCTTCCGTAATAGTCTGCTGGACCCCAAGGTTAACATAATTTCATACTCGGCATTCATCCGACCGGGGCTCCTCGATAGTATAGTGGTTAGTATACCCGCCTGTCACATGGGAGACCGGGGTTCGATACCCCGTCGGGGAGCCTCTGGCGCAAGACTAATGACCTTCGCCGGTAAAAAGAACAAATCATTATGGAAAATTTAACAAGCCTCAGGACTTGCTAAATAAGGCCAAGACCGCTTCCCGGTTGTAGTGCCGATGATGATGATGATTCATCCGACCAATATTAGTGTATGGCTGCCCGGTATGGTATAACATACCCCCATTCTACATGGAGAAGTTTTGGGTATTCGGGAGGCAGTGTTTGCGTTCCTGCCTCGGAATGTACAGAACCCCAGAGTCGCAATACAAGAAATAGAATCCCAACAACGTCCTGTATGACAAATCAGGACTAAACAGAATAGATAACCTAATTATCAAGATTATCCGTGGTCACACAACTAGGGCAATGTGCAGTGAAAATGGTCTCGTATCGGGAGCATTCTATCTCAATGATATGTATATGGAGAGTACCCTCCAGAATGGGTTCATTCCCCCAGAAGCGTTTCCTTTCTTGGATAAAAAAGGACTTATCCAAAACAAACATCCCTATTCTTACCACGCTTTCCGTGGTGCCAGGGATAAACGAATTCTCGAAGATAACGATATCTCTAATATTCCAGATCGCCTGCGTTTTAGTGTGGTGATCGGTGAAAGAGATAAATCAATAAAAGCTCGATCCCATCCCAACTGGTGGTAGATTAGTGATGAAGAAAGGACTATACGTCCCCAAACATAGTATGCCTTTCAGGCGCACCGCTTTCCTTCCACTATCCCCAATTCTCAATATTTTTTTTTATTATATTTACTATTTCATTTTAATTTTTATTTCTGTTCCTTGTTTATATTTGTACGTTTTGTTTCGGTTTTTTTATTTTGCTTGTCAACCCCCTATACACATATAATAAAAAAAAAATTATAAATAATAAATGATATAGAAAGAATAGAATAAATTTTAAAAAGAAAACATATCAATTATTGTGACATGTTACGAGGATTGCCTTTTATATTTCGGGATTAGAGAACAAAAACAAATATTGATTATCGAAAATCACTTTATTGTTTTTCAAAATATTCCCCATGAAGATCTATACACTTTTGCATGCGTTTGAACCAATTGTCGAAGCCTTTTGCCACTCTGATTGAGGTATCTCCAACACATGCATTCTGAATGCAGCAACCGTTTCTTCAGGTGTCGAAAAACGTTGACCTCTCAGTTTGTTTTTTACGTGCGGGAATAAAAAGAAGTCATTTGGTGCGAAGTCAGGACTATACGGCGGATGATCCATCAAATCGATGTTTTGGGTGCTCAAAAATGCAGTTGTCGCAGCCGATGTGTGAGAGCTCGTATTGTCGTGGGGAAGAGTGATCCGTCTTCGGCGGTTGGTTTTCCTGATTTCTTGGAAGACAACTGGCAAACAAATGGTTGTGTACTACTCAGAATTGACTGTTCTGCGTTGTTCTAGTGGTACGGTTGCGACATGTCCAGTTTTTCCGAAAAAACAGGCGACCATTTGCTTGGAAGTGCTTCGTGCGCGAACATCTATTGTTGGATTTGGCTCATCTTGAAACACCCAGACAGTCGACTGCTGTTTACTTTCGGGCTCATATGCGTAAATCCACGATTCATCACCTGTCACGATGTCATAGACGTGTTTCGAAGCACCGCGACCGTATTTTTTGAGCATTTCTTTCGACCAATTGACACGAGCCTTTTTTTGGGCGATTGACAAATTGTGTGGGATCCAACGCGAACAAATTTTTTTGACAGTCAAATGTTTATGCAATATTGAATGTATGCTGGTCCCACTAACGCCTAAGGTTGTCTCAGTCTCACGATAGGTCACATGACGATCTTCCAATATCAGTTCGCGCACAGCATCAATGGTTTTCGGAACAACAACTGATTTTGGACGACCTTCACGAAATTCATCTTGGAGTGAACTACGACCACGATTGAATTCACCATACCATCGATAAACACTGGTCCTTGATGGAGCTTCATCGCCAAAAATTGAATTAAGTTCATCCATGCACTGTTGCTGAGTTAATCCACGCCGAAAGTTGTAAAAAATACTCGCACGAAAATGTTGACGATTTAATTCCATTTTTGGGCCGAGATGAATCTTTTAAGTTACTGTAAACAACACAAATAGCGCTCGTATGTCAAAACGTTCCGAGTGCGTATAACCTCAAAAATGTCCAACTTTTCGACAGAGCTGTCAATTGCCGGATTACAACACCAGGGTTGCCAAATCCCGAAACATAAGAGGCAACCCTCGTATAAGAAAAATGATAATGTATAATTTAGAATGCTTGCGAAGAGCCAGTAAGTTAATGTAAGAATGATATTTGTAAAATAGAAGTTAACATTTAGTCTTAAATAAAATCTGTAATTCAATTGTTAAACAAATGCGGAGATAAAACAAAAACAAAAAACGCCTGGTGGAAGATTTTTCACTTTTTCAACGGGTTTCAACGTTTCAACATCGAGGATTTCATAATAGTTATAACATCGTATCAAACAATAAAACCAAAATCAATGACCTAACTAAATCACCACAGTTTTTCTTTCTGGGCTTCACTTCACTTCGCAATCCTTTGATTGTTTCTCGGCTCCATCGGTTTTGAAAAAGAAGATATTCACAGTAACATCGAACCCTGCGACGCCCGCAGAGCTTACTACCAATAAGTGCTCCTATTTCTGAATTTAATCGTAGTTTTCTACCATACATATAGTTTGCCAATGGCCCTCTAGTTGGAAATTAATCGAGCAGAGATCCTTGAACATATATAAAAGAATTGAAGTCAACTCCTTCTCCTACAAAAGTTATGCTGAGTCATATTTCACAACCTCACAAGGTCCTTGTTTTAAGTTAGCTAATAACTTTCGCCTTTCGGTACTTGTATAGTAGTAAGTACCTTTAGGTCGTTGTTGATTCAATCTGTTACAGTTCACATAAGAACTTTTTATCTCTGTTTTCTGTCACAAAAATTGTTGCCAACATTACCGCCATCGATGCCACCACAATATTGTTTGTTTCTACTGAGAGCTCCCGATATTCGCAGAGAAAGTTACGACAAAAACTAGAAATTCAAGCAAAAAAAAATCATTTCACGGCCATTGCTCCGGCCATTTGGGGGTACAATGTACATACAACTTACGTAACTTTTGAACGGTAGATAAAAGACACCTTGAACAGTGGTACTGTATTCAGAAAGTACCAACGTTTTGGGTGTTGGATTAAACAGTAGAGAAGTGTTAATTTATGAGTGGAACCTAATTAGTTCCCTATTTAACTTATTGATTTCCTGTTCGGAGAAGGAAAGAGGTAAAATTGTGTTTGAGAGTAAATAAACCTGTAGCGGCTGCAGGTACATTTTCTAGCAACGGATATTTTCAATCATCGATGCTTTCTTCTCCAAGAAGATTGCAAGGGGCATCCAGGCAGTTTGATTTATTCATTTATAAGCAAGTATTCAGAGTCTGTTAGCACAGCGTATCCAATTAAGCCCTACGAGGGCAGAATTAATCGACCTGACGCATAGATGGCGGTAGTTATTAAATTATAATGACTGCGGTAGATAGTACCAAGCATTGAAAGATTAAGTTTCAAGTTTGAAGACGCCTCGTTGTTTATTACTTGTTTGACAGTCATCAATAGTGAACATCATTGAATTTGTAAACATGGATCGAATTCAAACATCCATTATTGTGTTTACCACCTAGCCATTTCTTCAAGTTTGGAAAGATAAAATAGTCCGAGGGTGCTAAGGAAGTAATTCGTATTTCAAATCATTGACTTTGGCCACTACATTAACGGATGTGTGAACATGTGTGAAATTTTCCATGTTTACATGGCCAATGAGAGCGTTCACTCTTGATGGTTGTGAAACAAGTAATAAACAACGTAATGTCTTCAAACTTGAAACTTAATCTTTCAATGGTTGGTACTATCTACCACAGTCATTATATTTTAATAACTACCGCCATCTATGCGTCAGACCGATTAATTCTGCGACTGCCCTCGTAAGGCTTAATTGGATACGCTGTGGTAATAGACTTTGAATACTTGCTTATAAAGGTTGGTACTATCTACTAGAGTCATTGTATTTTAATAACTACTGCCATCTATGTGTAAGGCCGATAAATTCTCGGTTGTCGTATATTTAATCATAAATCATATTTCCTAAGTTTTAATTTACCACTATTAAGTAAGTGTTACTTGGATTAAAGCAAATTAAATTGTTCACCACTAAAGTCAAAACCAAAATTAATTTATAAGTTTATGCCGTAATTATTCAATTAGTCACAGTCTACCGCCTTTCCGTGTGCAGATTTGAAAAGCATTATCCATTACTCGTCCCCCTACATCGGTGTACATGAATTTTCCATAAATCGAATATGTTCCTTGTTTTGGAAGTAACATATTTTACGTGGTTGAGAAGTTACAATTGCCCACGCAAGGTGGCACATTTTTGGGGTGAATGAGAGCTGTCTCGTCGCCTCGCTCACAATTGGCGTCACTGTTGATTTAATTTAGCGAATGTTATTCGCCTGTAAACATTACTCAGCTGTGAATCATCTGCTGGGTGTCGGTTTTTGATTTGATTTTGTTTATCGGTTTTTGATCTCTTGTTGTTCGTCATTTTTTAGTCTTTTTTTTTCGGTTTTTGATCATCTAAAGTTCGTCTGATCATCTAAGGAGACCCTCATATAGTGAGACTCACCTAGTGATTTTGAACATACAATTAAACCACGGTTACATTATTATTGACAAACAAGGGCATTAGTTAGTTTATCAGGTCGCCTCCATATCAACATAACCAGTATCATTAGTAGAGGGGCAGTGGTGCAGGAAATACTTACTTAAATCAGACGACACTCGACGATCGCACCACTATCTAGCGGTATTATCTTGAATTGAAGTTTATGGCGATTATAATAAAAATAACATAAAACAGTACCGGTTATGAAATTTGCCATCTATGGTATTTTTGTTGGCTCTAGAATAAATGATTTCGCTGTCCTCAGACTCGACTTTGTCTGATAAGATTCCAGATTATTTTGAAGAGCTATTCAGCTGCTTTTAATAGTCTTTGATATGACACAAAATTATAATGTTGGACAAGTATATCCAGTGTGTGCTGCATCTACCTCTTCACAAAATTGAATACTAATTGGAAGTAAATATACCCTCAAACGCCGCGTGATGCCTTCCTAATGGCTTGGATTAATTTGATTCTATCATAAGCATTTCCAATGCAGCATTAATTGAGGAGACTTTAGAGCGCTTCACTCTACGACTGGGCGCATAATTACATCCGGCAGGGTTTTAATAATTAATATTTTGGCGGTCCTTGTCTGAATCTTCATTCGGTCCCGTTCGACAGCTAAAAGTACCCAAGATCTTCCTCATATGATAACTTTTTTCCCCTAGCCCCAACAATTAGCTACGCAAACGTAGTTGTGTGTGATCACTACGGAATATGCTTAGTTATAGGGTGGGCAATTTGCATGAAGCGACGCACAATTCCCCGTCACTCGCGCGTCTCTCCCTCTAACGGTTTTTAAAAAATCAAGTGTTGCCATTTCCAAATATTTATGGTCCACCCTATATAAAACTTCGGGATTTCTTCTCAGTATTTGGTCGCTTCCAATGGCATATAGAATACCCAAAAATACTGAATGAAAGATGTTTAGGCTTAGTATTGGTATTTCCTCCCTAAATGTATCTGCTGTTAGAAATGTATCAAATAATGAAATACTACTCATTGAACTGGCGACCTAGCTTATCACAAATAATGTTGAAGCCCACTCAGTCGCTTCATCATCCAAAGAAGAAGATAAAATTTCATTCTGGCTGATTTATGAAGTATTGGCTCAAAACAGGTAAAAGGTTTATCATCGAAGCAATATCGATTATCTTCAGTTCCAGGCAACAGTCTAGTGTTTGAGCAAATTAATAAGGGGAAATATTACCCCAGATCTCTTACTTCCAGATTAAGGAATAATAAAATCATCGATGTTTGCCTTCAAAGAAATAGATAGGACAAGTTTGGAAGAGATATTCCCAAGATTACACTTTCGTACGAGGGTTGCCTCTTATGTTTCGGGATTTGGCAACCCTAGCGTTGCAATCCGGCAGTTGACAGCTCTGTTGTAAAGTTGGACATTTTTGAGGTTATACGCACTCAGAACGTTTTGACATACGAGCGCTATTTGTGTTGTTTACAGTAACTTAAAAGATTCATCTCGGCCCAAAAATGGAATTAAATCGTCAACATTTTCATGTGATTATTTTTTACAACTTTCGCCGTGGATTAACTCAGCAATAGTGCATGGATGAATTTAATTCAATTTTTGGCGATGAAGCTCCATCAAGGACCAGTGTTTATCGATGGTATGGCGAATTCAATCGTGGTCGTAGTTCACTCCAAGATGAATTTCGTGAAGGTCGTCCAAAATCAGTTGTTGTTCCGAAAACCATTGATGGTGTGCGCGAACCGATATTGGAAGATCCTCATGTGACCTATCGTGAGATTGAGACAACCTTAGGCGTTAGTGGGACCAGCATACATTCAATATTGCATAAACATTTGACTGTCAAAAAAATTTGTTCGCGTTGGGTCCCACACAATTTGTCAATCGCCCAAAAAAAGGCTCGTGTCAATTGGTCGAAAGAAATGCTCAAAAAATACGGTCGCGGTGCTTCGAAACACGTCTATGACATCGTGACAGGTGATGAATCGTGGATTTACGCGTATGAGCCCGAAAGTAAACAGCAGTCGACTGTCTGGGTGTTTCAAGATGAGCCAAATCCAACAAAAGTTGTTCGCGCACGAAGCACTTCCAAGCAAATGGTCGCCTGTTTTTTCGGAAAAACTGGACATGTCGCAACCGTACCACTAGAACAAGGCAGAACAGTCAATTCTGAGTGGTACACAACCATTTGTTTGCCAGTTGTCTTCCAAGAAATCAGGAAAACCAACCGCCGAAGACGGATCACTCTTCACCACGACAATGCGAGCTCTCACACATCGGCTGCGACAACTGCATTTTTGAGCACCCAAAACATCGATTTGATGGGTCATCCGCCGTATAGTCCTGACTTGGCACCGAATGACTTCTTTTTATTCCCGTACGTAAAAAACAAACTGAGAGGTCAACGTTTTTCGACACCTGAAGAAGCGGTTGCTGCATTCAGAATGCATGTGTTGGAGATACCTCAATCAGAGTGGCAAAATTGCTTCGACAATTGGTTCAAACGCATGCAAAAGTGTATAGATCTTCATGGGGAATATTTTGAAAAACAATAAAGTGATTTTCGATGATCAATATTTGTTTTTGTTCTCTCATCCCGAAATATAAAAGGCAACCCTCGTATAAGAGACTTCAGCAGAATGAAATCCAAACTAAATCCAATTTTTTTTTATTAGACTTCTCTCGGGAGAGGCGAACCTATAGCGCCGAGTGGGCGCCTCGAGATGCCATCAAATAACTGTTACAGTTCTTTTTGAACAGTTGCAAGATGTAACGTCCCGGGAACACTCGCGTGGGAAGGCAGTTCCACTGCTTCCCCGCTCTGTAACGGAACGAGTTCTGATAAAGGGATGTTCGCGCCGTCGGGAGATGTACCACAAACGGGTGCGACCCGTCGGATTGTCTTGTGGAGCGCATATAAACCGAATTGCGTGGAACAATGCCAAGAATCTCCGAAGAACAGCACCCGTGATAATATCTGTAAAACAGACAGAGGTCGGCTACGCGCCTTCAATGTGATAGCGACTGTAGTCCCGACGTCAGCGCCGAGTCCCCGATCAGGCGGATCGCTCGTCTCTGTATGCTCTCAAGAAGGTCGATGGTATGTTTAGGAGCCGAGCTCCAAACATGAGAGCAATATTCGAGCGCACGTCTAATTTGGGATTTATATAGGAGAAGAAGTTGGGCCGGAGTAAAATATGACTTGGCTCTAAAAAGATAGCTCAGTTTTCATGAGGCTGATCTGGCGATACCCGATACGTGTTTATGCCATGATACATTCCCACAAACCGTGACGCCGAGCAATCTCAAACTTTCCCCAGCCTCGAGGGCCCGGCCATTCATCATCAGCTGTGGAACCGATGATCCAGTTTTCTTTGTGAATGTTGTATACTGGGTCTTCGTTGCGTTGAAGTCGACAAGATTGGCCTTTCCTGCAGGACTTTATCCAGATCCTGATTCAGAGTCAATCTGTCTACATCTCAGCTGGTGCGACGTAAATGCACCAATCGGCTGATCACTCGAAAAGGAGGAAACAAGCGTACTATCATCCGCAAAACTGAACACTTTGTTATCCGTTGTCTCCAAAAAAAAAAAATTACAGGTATTCAGAAATGTCTGCTCCGACAAAAATGTTCTGGGCGTAGTTCCCGCCGTCATAAACGAGTTCAAAGCTGTACAACTATGCAAAAAATTGACAACTGTTCCCCCTTTAAAGCTAGCAACTGTAGCAGGGTACCATATTGTATTAGTACTATAAGTAGTGAAATTGTCACTACTATGTACTCTATTGTAAGTAGTATATTCTTTAATAAAGTTCAGTTGACACTTATCCATCATCTGCCTCTCATCTATTTCGTATTGTTACATAATCGATAATTCTGCGCCAGAACGTTAAATTTTATTTTTTTATAAAGTAAGGTTTTATGGTTCTGTGACGGTTCCTTCGAACGCCGCCACCTACGTCTCCATTATAGTTCGAGGGTTTCCACCTAAAGCGGCCGAAAACCGATAAAACAAGTACTGGTTGCTTGCCTAGCAATTAAGCATGTACTTACCTTTTTGTCAACCACCTAAAGTGTCTCCTAAACCATATTTTCGCTGATTCAATAGCACAAACCACAAGACACATTTTCCTCACGGGCATCATGTGCTAGAAAGTAATTCGTCGGGTGTATGTGGCATCATCAGATTTCCTAGTAAGAAAGTATGACATGCGGTATACACCAAGCAACCCACGCGCAGGGGATGTTCTTTCATTATTTGTACTACAGCACATCGAACCGACCGGCAAGCTAAAGAATTAGCATCCATGGCTATGTTCCATAAAGGCAATTTGGTTTCACAACCAAGCAACCAACATGTCGCGACCACCGCGGTGCACATATCCCCCATCGAATTTGCGGCATACAAGCAGGAGATACGCTGCCTTACTTCCATGCTGCAAGCACATCGGTCGCTAAACCAATCGACATGAAATGGTTAACTCGCACCTGGCCACAAAGGGAACCGGGTTCTCGTTAGTGTAAATGCACACACGAGAGTTCGACCCTCCGATGACGCCAGCAACGTGCGCCCGATCAGCATAGATGCCCTACGCAGTGCCGACCGGGTAAACATTTCCTTTTATGGAATAACAATATCCACGGTTCGCAATGCTCATGGACACACGTCATGAGTGTGCGAGGTAAACACATCTGTGTGAGTGCACATCCTCACCGTGTCCAGGGCTTATTGGTCGCCGAAGCGATGGATGGAATCTGGTATTCTGTCGTTTCGGTGGCAATCTTCAATCGCGATACGGATTCCGTGGAGGCAAGTCGTGCCTCCACGCTAAATAGTCGAATATTACCAACAGTCGGTGGACGAGGTCCTTGAGTTTTTCGGTGTACTTAAAAATTGAATCAGTAGTTGTGTGGAAATTAAAGTCTTTAAAGTCAAGACAGTTCATTTTGGTTGTAATTAACACTGTACCTTTGTAAAATCAAACTAGCGTACCAAGTTGTAACCTCTATTTCGATCGACAACAAAACAAAAATAGATCGGTGTAAAATTAAACTGGTGTCCCATTTTGTAACTTCAATTTCGAGCAACAATAAAATAAGTTTGTAAACAGTTTATGTATGTGAAAGTGAACTCTGTACATATTGGCAAGGTTAAAACCTCATTAAATTTAATACTGAACTTTACGATAGAAAATACGTTTGTAAAAATTTTATTTATTTCTACCGGCACTTGAAAGCCAGCCCCCTAAGTTAACGTAATTTAAGTTATATCATTTGTGAAACAGTAACATGATCAATAAAGAACCATTGATTGCATTTCTAATTGGTGCAAAAAAGAATCGTATTATTTTGAGGAAATTACGGAGCGTGCCGGTGAATAACAGCACTGCGACGTTGCAGGCGTTGCAATCCAAATCATTTGTTGGGAAACTGGTGTACCTGTGCCCTTAAGGCACCCTACATAAGAGACGAAGTACCCACAGTTCGTTATAAGGATTTTTTTTTTTCTAAGAATTGTTTACCATGCTGTCGGCAGTTTCAAATACGAACCCTCTCCATAATGAATTTAAAATGGGACATAATGCGTCATTGGCAATGAAAAACATTAATGACGCATTTGAGGATGTAGCGGTAAACGAACGCACTATATGACGTTTTTTCAAAAAGTTCCGTTCTGGAGATTTCCGAAAATAAACCACGTGGGAAGCCGGAAACGTTAGTTGACGTAACGAAATCGTTGCCAGTACCAAATTGACCACCATCCGGTGCAGACGTGTCGGCAATCGACAAACAACAGTTTATGAACCGTTCAACGGAACGGCATTAAAAGTGAAGTGTATGCAAAATTGTTATTAAATTATTGTTAAATTATTATTTTTAAATTAAACCGCGTTGCACATCTTAAATAAGTATGGGTTCGCTTGGGACTTCTCTGCACCCAAAATAATTAAAAAACAATTAGTGCTGATACGCGACATACGAAGTGTTCCTGTTTGTGTATGTGCACAGTATAATAAATAAACTCCTAGACGTGATTTTCTATCTGTCAATCGCGCAATAAAAAAACAATTAAAAAAAAGTGAGAACACGTGCTCCATAATATGGTCGTAAATCAAATGGATGCCAAAATGGTGCTTCGGAGAAGGCAAAATACAGACATAGATCTAAAGGCTAAACACCTTAAAACCAATAAAAACAGACACGTTGAGTGTCAACAGCGACGACGAAGACAACGCCCATGGTGACCAGTACTCAGAGGCTGGAAACCAATTCCGAGAACTAGCTGTCAGCGAACAAATGCAGACGCCGGCAATCAGGTCGAGGTCCTCAATAGACTCATCGATAAGATTCGTCTTAAAAAACAAAAACTGGTTAAACAAAATGGATAAAAAACAATTTGAGCCAGAATGAGTGGAAAACAAAAATGGTACAACAACAACAGCAAGAACAAAGACAACAGCAACCCACGAAGACAAAGAAAACACGACAAGCTAAGTAAACTCAACAGCAGGAACCACATCAACCGCAGAAACCATCTCAGCAGGTGCCAGTCAAAAAAAAAAAAAGGAGAAAGTACATCCTATCTACATCACTTACATGGAGACAAAGGATCTCATAAAATTGGGTGAGTTGACATGCAAAACTTTTAAAACCAAACGGATAAATAATTTTAAGATAAGTTTAACATGCGATTATTTAGAAGGCTATAGCAAAATTAAATCGGCATTGGGGAAATCAAAAAGCGAATACAACACGTACGCCCCTAAATCGGAGGAAACTGTCTTCATGCTCGTCAAAGGAGTTGATCATTCCTTTACTCCCGAAGAAGTGCTCGAAGAACTAAAAAGCTTCGAAAACGATACCTTGAAGTTTACAGGTGTGAAACCATTTTCTACAGCAAATTCTAGAAATCGCAACCGTAAGATTTTTTTCTTCATTGTTTCGCTAAGCCCCAATAGTAAAATTGATGGACTTAGATATATTAAATACATTAATCACCAAACAATAAGTTGGGAGAAAATAAGGAAGTCCGACCGCGTATTGCAATGTATGCGTTGTCAATGCTTCGGCCATGTGGCATCGAATTGCAATATGCATCTCAGATGCGTCAAATGCCTAAATAAGCATATCATTGGAGAATGCCCATTGGGCAAAGAACAGCTGCCGGCTAGAAATAAACTATCCTGTATTCTTTGTAACAACTCAGGTCATCCTGCTAACTTTAGAGGTTGCCGTAAGTACCAACAACTAAAATCAAAGTTGGAAGCCAGGAAGAAGCAAGTTGAAGAAGAGAAACAGATGAAATCTCGCTCTTACAACAACTTCGTGACACCAGGTGTGTCATACCCCCAAATGGCAGGTGGAGTAAAAATGCACCAATCTTGAACAATCACGCAATATCATTAAGTGATCGAAAAAAAAACTGACGGAACAAGCGGACATTATCTATTCGACCCTGTGTCCAGATGAACCCGCACTTTAATCATAACGTTCACTGCGATTGAATTAACCCTAAAACTTATTGCTGTGAATGTTAATTCACTTATCCGCATGGAAAGAAGGGATATTCTGAGCAATCTGTTGGAAGCTGAACGCCCAAATGTGCTTTGGCTATCGAAACTAAGCTAAATCAAAGGCACAAATTGGGGTACCCAAATTATAAAGTAATTAGACGAGATCGTCCAAATTCCACTCGGGGGGTGGGGTCGCTGTCTTAGTTAAAAATGGTCTACAACACAAAGTCGTCTACAGTTGAGATGTATACAAGTTCCAGGTACTAGAAGCCTGCGTTATAGATATTCCTTTGAAAAGTCAAAAGCATCTATATGTGATCTCTGCTTATGCTCCCGAAGCTCCACAGTGTATACAGTTTATCAATGAACTTGATACCCTTTTTCAAAGTCTCAAGTTAGATTCGGAAAATAATTATTTCTTGATGGCGGGAGATCTCAATCCAAGCAAAGTGCTTGGGCTAACCTTATCACAAACGCAAGAGGCAATGTGTTGTTCGACTGGTGGCAAACAAACGCTATACATAATCTACAATTGTACGCTACAAGTACGCCGTCATATCCAAGAGAAAATTCCTTCTTGAATTTACTGTTGCTGGAGAAGCGAATACAATTATTTGATACCCCATACATTTGGCTGCACTTTTCGCAACTTCAAATATGTGGTCATTCCAGTTAAGAGTAAAATTAATTCGAGTGCCTGCAAAATGTGCAGCAAGTAGATTCGCTTTCCCTGTTGCAGTGTTAGAATTTTCTTATAAAAAACAAATTTCCGTACCGTTTTACGAAAACCAATCTGCTCCGCTTTATAGAGTGTTACCCTCTAAAAAAAGAAGATGAAAATGTATGGTATGCAGTCTTGGGTCTTCTCTGTATTCTATCGTATAAGATAGTGCTTATGACACATGTCCCCAATGTAGTTTCACACGGTTATGCTTAGAGTATTTCATTTGTTTGTAGTTTAGTTTTAAGTTGAAGTCATGGATTAAGAATGGCTTAATGTGTGAAGTTGAGATTGCACATCGATACCAAGCGTACACAAGCAATTGAACTATCTTATAATGAGATTTATTGACAATATTTGAAAGAACCTAATTTGGTTCTATAGATAACTCGCCAAGCAATAAGCTTGTCGACAGTAGGAGGTTGGTGATGCACAGGCACGTCAACTAATGCACCAATATAGATCGAAAAATAATAACCATAATGCTCATCTATCAATGACTACTTTATTCTAAAAAATGTTATATAAATTTACATCACCGAAATCGTGGGAATAAGAGAGGGAATGGAATGTTCATGTGATTCGAGTGTGGAATTCGTATACCTTGCATAAAATCATTCTCATGGTTTACTGAAATTCAAAAACTTGTCTGGCATTCGCGTCTTTCACATATCGCTCATCCAAATGTCCCATTTTTTTTTATTTATTGGCCTGTAGGAACCCGGAAGTTCATGGCCTCACCGACTCGGCTCCGCCATTGTTCTCTGTCCTGTGCGCTCTCCTTCCACGTTCGACCATCCAATCCGATCTCCTCGAGGTTCAATTTAACATTGTCCACCCATCACCGTCGTGGCCGTACCATCGGTTTCTTTCCCGTTAGTTTACCGGCAAGAATTCTATGCACGGTCCTATCATCGCCCATTCGCGCTACGTGTCCGGCCCATCTTAATCTTGGCGACTTGATTACTCTCACAATTGTGGGTTTGCGGTATAGCTCTTCCAATTCGTGGTTGTGGAGTTTCCTCCAGTGTCCTGCCTCCTCGTCATATTTACCGCCAAATATACCCCTTAAAACTTTATTCTATAATACGCGGAATTTGTTCTCTTCCCGTTTCGTGAGAGCCCATGTTTCGCATCCGTATAGAGCAATCGGCATGATTATGGTTCTATCCAATTGTCCCATGGTATCCATAAGACATTTGGATATCTTGCATATAATTGTTCTCATGAAAAGTTGATTACGGGTGGAATTACCGAAATCCAAAAACTTCGCGTCTGTTCTGATTATGGGAACGGTGATGGGAATATAAATCCTTAGGTATTTGACAGTGTGGGAGGAAGGAAAGTAGAAGAATTATGCTAATGAGCATGAAACGTGCTTATACTATTCTTACTTCTTAACAGATGATATTTTTGTTTTCTTTGGATTTGCATGGCGTAAGTGCGACGTATCCTTAAGTCGAGTAAGAATTAATTTTAACATTAAAGAACAATATGTATTGAATAATATATCTCAAAGAAATTTAACTATGTAATTTGGAAAGAGATTTTTCGAATGACTTGGTATTATCACATCCCTGTTACACCCTTAAAACCTTTACAATTCGAGGTTGCGATAAGACAATTGCAACAGTTTTTAATTCTTCGACTTCCAATTGTAAATTCCTGGCAGGAAAATCTCTAAGCATTAAGATTCTTGGGGTGACTGTTCATTTGTTCAAAGGTTGACAGACCATCAAGGATAACTGACAAGTCATGATTACTAACCTTCGCCACACCTGCAATCCTAAACCTCTGTGTAAAAATTAAAGTATATGATTACCTATCTATATCTATACTAGATTTCTCTGCGATTTCTTATCTCATTTGTCACTTCGCCGTGAAAGTGGTGCTATTTGTTTATAAATCCACGATAGTAAAGCACTTGAATGCAATTACTGTCATGAAAAATCGTAATAATGTTTTCATCAGTGGAATCTTTAAGTGTCTATAGACAAGCCCAGAGAAAACGCATACTGAAACTCCATTCTGTGAACTTAATAAAAGACATAACATCGATGTGAGCTCCATTTTTGCCAGAGACGCACACGTCCTATTGCTTATCTTCCATTACATCAACCTTCAGCCGCAGGTCGTAGAAAGTGAAGCTTTTCTCTGAGCATAGACGACGTAACCTCGCCAAATGTTGTACGCCATGTCGCAAGGTTTTTACTATAAAACGAGATCTACAAATAAATCATAACTCTGACTGATATCACGCAATTCACCATGACTACATTATAAAAGCATTAATATATACGAATAATTCGGTTGAGAGCTTACGCGCCCCCATATTTTGTGTCACAGTGCGGCATGCATTAAAGGTAATTTACATGAATTGTGGTCAGAAGATGAATAAATTCATATATAACTCTTGATTAATGAGTTCCATATTTGTGAAGAAGATATCGTTGCAATACAAGTTGAATGTATGTTATGAGTAGTTTTGATATGACTGCCTTTATCATTTCAACGATCGAATACGTGTACCAGGTTGAGCAGGGAGGAGATAAAAGTTTAATTACATTCTTCTTTTACACTGAATCTGAGATGGTAATTAACAACTTGCTACGAAACCGCATCGTATTCGTCGGATAGTTATTGTATGTCATAATGTAAAAGATGTTTAATTGCTTCCTCACTCTTCTGCTTTCTACACCTTTTTAAAGTCCCTTATAATTACTTGTTTATGAATTTCTATATGGTTTATGAATTGATGCATTATGATTTTCTATGTTATCTGTGGTCGTTCAACACAATTTTCAGATGGTTTTTAGAGTACACTTCATTATACGAATAATGCGTTATCAAGATGTTCAAAACCGCGCTCGTCGTTTTTTAGTTTTGTTTGAGACAGTCAAACGCTAAAACGGGTTTTTTAAAGATCATGGTAGGAAATTGTCACAGTCGTATATCAGAGCATTAATATAGTAATCCACAATTTAAATAACGAGTTGAAATATTCTAATCTATACACGGCCGTGAGCTGATGCTTTGGTACTTCTGACCTGAGATCGAATTATGTTATTTACTACTTCCCGAAAATTGTATTGACTTAGACGACATTAAATTTAGTACAAGAACACTTAGACCAAGCGAGCGATATGAAAAATGGGTCTACACATCAACGGGTATAGAACTAAAAAAGCCACTAGTCTTGTGAGTAGGGCATTAGAATATTATCACAGCTAGACCGGGTTGTCGTAACAGGTGACTAAATGGAGTATTATGTGAGGTCCTAAGGCCTTGTCGCTCGGTGAAATACCACCCTAACAAGCTATAGACTCCGTGGGAGAAATAGCCCGCCTTCTTTCGGAGCTTGGCTGATGGACCGGTTGGAGAAAATGTTAGTTTAGGTGGTAAGTCGGTGATAAGGTGAGATACCACCCTGTCACGCTGTACATTCCGCGATATCGTCGGGAGATATCTTCGACTACGCTTCAGATGTATGGCTGATGGCCCGGACTGACACGGAGATTAGCCATAATGGTACCTTCTGAGATAAATAAAGCCGGAGGTAAAGTAGTTTCCCATTCGGATCTCCCGGGAGAACTATTTCAGGGGGAACATACAAATATTTTGACAAATAACCGAACTTTAAGAAATTCGTGATGGCGTAACGGGTTCGTTCTCGAAACCTTGTCGGCATTCCACTGATAACGGAACATTGTAACATTAGGGGGATCGGTTACACAAATGCGAATGTAAACGCCGTCCACCAATGTTTGAAAACAGCGAATCCTGACATCCTTGCCCTAATTGAGATCCAGGTCGATTCGTCAACAGATTCGACCCACCTCCGTTGCTCAGGATACAACTTACATCCGAGATTCCATTTTAAGGTTGGAGTCTGCGTCTTCACGCGGTCCGATCTGGCTTGCCGAAGAATATCATCCAATACCATCCAATCCCCATTATTATACCAAGAACACCAATTACCCTATCATTTATCCATAACCCCAGTCATCTTCCCAAGTGAATCATGTGCGCGACAAATTAACCCAGAAATCCATTTGTCGTATATTAATTCAATTCCCAATAATCCTAACATTATGAAATGCCCAATTCCAAATGCATTTCATGATTTCACCTTCCGGGAACTTCTTCAAACAAGTTCCCATATCCTTCTTGGAACCCCATTCCAATTGAAGCACACACCAAATCGTATGTGTGCATCTTGAAATTTGTATGTACAATTTGAAGCAAATCTCTGTAGATCCAGAGTATAAAAGGGTGGCGCATTTTGGACTCGAGATCAACTCCACCAGCTCTCTCCCCACACTGACAGGAACCTAACGACAGTTAAGATAAATAACGCTGCAACTCGACTTCACGAGATTCTAGTTGAAACTTCTGAGACTCATGTCCCGAAGTACAAACTTGAAAAGACTTATCAGATTCCCCTTGACGACCTCACTCTTCGTCTCATCCGGGAGCGTAAAAAGCTCTGCAGAATGAGATATCGTCACCGCTTTACGCAAAGGGAGCCATTATTCACAATATTGGCACACTGATAAAACAATGAATCCAAAACAATCGCACCCGACAATAGAAAGACAAACTGACGGGTATTCAGATGGACCAGAACATTTATAAAAATGTTAAAAAGATATGTGGCACCTCTCGTATCACTGGACCAATCATGCAAAACGGTCTTGTTGTCAATAATGATGCCAATAAAGCAAACATCATCGGAGAGACCTTTGGCGGTAATAAAGGTTGGTTATTTTTACTTTGTCGATATTGGTGTTGGTCCAAGTGTCCCGCCGAACACTGTGTATCGCGGATGATTTTAACACCCAGAGCGAATGCTGTGCTCTGCCAGAACTGTCCACGAAACAACTGAAAACACCGAAGCGAATGCTATCACGAATTAAACTCAGAAGGATTATGTTTATTATCTCGATTTTTATTTTTATTGTTTCTTTTGGTTTATTAAGTCACTTATCTTGAATTTACAAATTACTTTAGTTTATGTGAACTCGAGGCTCGACAACACACTGACGGTACTCGGATTTCTCTTTTAGTTATGCTGTGGTGATAAATTGCCACCGATTCTAAACTGGTAACGCACGTACGGCCTCTAGTCCTTGTAGCTTCCTCTCGACCTCCTCGGGTGCTCTCAAAAAGACTTCGCGATATGGCTGTTCGATATATAGCCAGTCGTCTCGTCGACGATCGAAATTAGACTAACTCGCTATCCTACTGAAAAATCCCCTGATACAGATCGTATCTGTATCTGTACCGAAAAATTTTCTTATTCCCTCTGCTAACAGAATTTCCGAATTTCTGTTAGCAGCATGTTATCGCATCCCCGGGGATATTTCGTAGATTCCAGAGAAGGGGAAAATCATCTTGCATACATTATTCATTGGTGATAGAATTTCCTTTTCCACGGCCTTCTGTTTGCGCAGAACATCTGGCGCGCAGGACGGAGATGATTGTTCGGGCGTACAGCCCGTGGTTGCTTGCCTTTTGCAAACACAACCGAAATCCATTAGATCCCTCTAATGGGTGTGAAATTTTTACAAAGGAATCGTGGGACCGGAGTATTTCCTTTGTTGGCGTTGGTCTTGTAAATCTTCCGAATTATCTTATTGTGATAATTACGGTTGTTTACAATTTTGGCAGCGGATAGGCGATATGCTTTCTTGCATTTAGCTGCCAGCGTATGCATCCGTTGTTATCTATCTAGCGAAAATGGTAATTCCTTGCATACATCGTGCAGATGTTTAAGATGGGAGATCTGTATGCGATGCTTTAGCTGTTGGATTTTAGGATCTTGAACGGAATTAGAGGTGCTAATTGCCTTAGCTACCCGAGTATCCCTCCCTGGTTCGGTTAATTTACCGAAAATATAATTCCTTGGAAACATCGTGCAGATGTTTCGGATGGAAGATTTATGGCCTGTAATCTGGAATTGTTTTTGCATACTATGAATGGGTGCATTGACTCGATACAGAAAGTTTTTGAACGTTAAGTTCCTTGTTTTTTTTTATGTCGGGTTCAACATTGTTGCAGCTTCCTATGCCCTTGTTACAGGTATGATTAGGAGCTTTGGGGACACGTGTCTGTGGGCACGTGTAATGTATACGGTAAGTAAATTCCTTGAAGGTTTGGAACCATACCTGGGCGGAATTGTGCGTTCGTAGGACGCTACATCACCCCCCCCCCCCCCCCCCCCCCCCCCCCAGTGACGTAGTCACGATATGAAGTAGTTAGTTGCTTGGGGGGTGTAGTTGAGATTTATGTGCGTGCTCCCTTCCTTATTGGGTGGTGTTTGGGTGGTAGAGGAGCGAAAGCTATCGCGTTCGTCGTTCTTTTTCGCTTGTCAGTAGTTGGGGTTTCAGGTTGCCGTACATTGAGAATCTTCGGGGCGTCTTCTTGTACGCGCAGATCTCGGGCGCGCTGCCGCGTTATCGGTCCGTGTAGGATGTGCGATGCCCCACGCGCGACCATTTCTCGAGGGTTTGGTTGATTCTCAACAATTGACGTGCCTGGCGTTTCGTGGGAGTCTGCTGGGTGGCGTACGGGGCAGGTTTCGGCTGCCGCCGCTGGTTGTTGATGCACTTCTCCCAGTACGGTATCTGGTGGTAGTTCCAGGTGGCACGGTTTCAGTCTTTCGACACTGACGGTGTACGGGTTGCCGTCGATGTCAACGGAGAAAACTCGGTCGTTTATTCGATCCAGCACCTTGTATGGCCCTTCGTAGGGCGGTTCTAGAGGTTTCCTAACTTTGTCCACCCTGATGAAGACGTGCGTGCAGCTGTCCATCTCTGGGTGAATAAATATCCTCTTGGAACCGTGTCTGGCGACAGGTGTTGCCCTGACCTTTCGTATGAGTTTGCGTAGGTTTTCCAAATTTGGCAACTGTTCGAGCAGTGGTTCTCCATCGGCGAAGAACTCTCCTGGGAGGCACAGATTGGTTCCGTAAGTCAGATCTGCTGCTGAGGCTCCCAGGTCTTCTTTTATGCTTGTGCGCAAGCCTAAAAGAACTGTCGGCAGTGCGTCCAGCCATTGATTGTCGTCATGACACATCAGTGAGGCTTTTAATGAACGATGCCATCGTTCAATCATCCCATTGGACTGGGGGTGATAAGCTGTCGTATGGCTTTGTTGGCAGCCGAGTAGACCGGTCAGCTGCCTGAAAATCGCTGCCTCGAACTGTGGTCCTCGATCCGTGGCGAGGATGACTGCTATTCGGTGGTTTTTGGATCACTTCGCACTGACACTGGTACTGGGACTCTTCACTTCGCTGGTACTGTCCGTGTTGTTTTTCGGCACTTTTGCGTTGTTTCCGGAACTGTTTTATTATTTTTTTAATTTTTCGGCACTGTCTGCGTTTTATGTCGCATTTGTTTTCGGTCGTGTTCACTTTTTTTTAATGTTTCTCCGTGCGTGTTCACTTTTTGTATTTGGTGCGTGTTCTTTTGTAAATTGTTTTTCGCGTGTTCTTTTACTCGTGTCGCGGTCACCAGTTTGGCGGTATTGCGTTGGTCGTAGTTCGATGACCGAGTGTTCCGCCGAACACTGCTAATGCGGAGAACGACACGGAACGGACAACGAAAATAAAACGCTGGGAAGAGCTGGTTTAATTATACTTCACTTTGCTTCATTATTTACGATTAGTTAAGTCACCGAATACCTCTATTACTTAAGTCACAAAAATCGCTTCATTAATTCAATCACAATATATGTCAAATAAATAGTACACACGACAAAGCTTTCCCTATCGACCGAATTTTTCGTATTCTTCTCCGGAGTCTGATCCACCTCACCGGTAGGTTTTCTCTGACCGCTCTCACCGTCGCGTTGACGATCAAAATCTGACTGAACTATCTCCACCCAAAAACCAAAACCTGATACAGATCGTATCTACAACTCTAGAAGAAATCTTTCATTTCATCCGCTAACAGGATTTTCCACAGTATCTGTTAGCGGCATGTTATTAATGCCCATGGGTAATTTAGGTGCCTGAAAAGGAGAAAGTCCATCGACGCATACATCCTTATATCATTATCACCATCCGTGGTGGTGATCGAAGTTCGGATCGACGGTTGTCGATTGTGTGCCGCTTCTATTTGCATAGCACATCTGGCGCGCGGCCGAAAGATATCCTGCAATTTGCATGGATGTATGGTTCATGGGTTTTGTTTGACTTTTGTCAATGCACCCGAAATCCATTAGAACTTTCTAATGGCAGTGAAATACAAACAGACACCGTGGGATCGGAGTAGTTCCCTTGTAGGTTTTCAACCTCATACAATTTGAATTATCTCGTTGAGATAATTACGGTTGCCGTTTCTTTTGTTGGGTGATAGATTTGGTGGTCTTTGTGGTAGACCACCCGCACGTGCGTCCGTTATTCGGAGAATTTGCTGGTGATAGCGAATCCTTGTAACATCGTGTAGATGTTCAGGATTTTCGATTGTGCAGTGTTGGAGTGCGGCGCATTTCAATCTTTATGGATAAGATGAATGAATGCTTTTACCTTTGTTTCAGGTATGCTCCACTCGACTTGTTGCTTGATATTGTAAGCTTTGGGACGTTCAGTTCCTTGTTTCTTTTTATATCGGTTCGCATTTTGCAGCCTCCTATGACCTTTGTTACAGGTATTGTAATGACTATTGGCCGCGTGTCTGTGGGCACGTGTGCTGCGTTATCAGGTAAGTAAGTTCTTTGAAGGTAGGAACCTTACCTGCGCGGAATTGTGCGTTCGTATAACGCTACAGACCTTTCAAAATAATCACAAGCTCACTCTCGAGGATGGCGACCCGGACACCAATGCAATAATTAGTTCAGAGGGTCACAATAAATTAGACAACTTTAACTAGCCAATAGTTACCTTTAACTCAGTTAACAGTGCATACTTCGATGACACACGTGATAATGGTCAAGGTTTCGTCACACCAATTACCCTACAGAACCTAGTCAAATCTCGAAACCCCAAGAAGTCACCCGGTAACGACAACATGTCCTACCACTCGTTGCGAAGGCTTTCTGCTTTATTCTTTATAAAGCTCTCCATTCTGCTCAACCATGCCTGCAACATGGGGTACTTTACCCAAGCTTGGAAGCATGCTGTTGTCTGCCCAATAGCAAAAGCTGGGTAACCAAATTATTACTCCTCAAGCTTTCGTCCTATTTCGCTCCTCACCTGCATCTGCAAAATATATGAACAGTTCATATACGAGAAGCTAAATAAATTTCTCAGTTTCGGAAACCTAATACCCGACTTCCAATTTGGATTTAGAAGAGCGCACAGCACCACCATGGCTCTCAACATATTTAATAAGCTACCCGCCATTGCGGTGAGCTTGAACACTGAAAAGGCTTTTGACACAACCTGGATCAAAGGTCTCGTTTTTAAATTACTGAATTCTGGCCTCAGTAAAACGCGGTGTAGTATCATCTACCAGACTGTTTTAAACAGAACCTTCTAAATTCGAGTGAATGGAAAGCCATCCCGAACTTTCAACGGCGCTGCGGGCGTACCACAGGGCTACATTCTAGGCCCCATCTTATTTAATAACTACACCTTAGATATTCCTCGCCCTGTGGATGGTAGAGTAAACCAGATTTGCTATGCGGATGACGTCCTGGTGTACACGTCATCTAAAAGCCCTAAACTCGCAACAAGCCGACTCAACCGTCATCTGGACGAACTGTATCAGTATTACAGTCGATGGAAAATTCGACTTAACCCATCCAAAGCAGTAGCTATAATTCTGAGTAGTAAACACTCCCAACCTACTTCTCGAGATTCACAGAATATCCGAATACAAATAGGAGGTACTACGATTAGACCACAGGACAGGATGAAATATCTTGGGGTCATCTATACCCCAAAAATGAATTTCATCAAACATGTGACCCACATTCTTCAAAGGGGCCTCGGTTGGTCTAAGCAACTGCACAACATCTTGAAGTGGAGCAACAAAGTTGACACCAAAGTTAAGCTTCTGTGCTATAAGCAGCTAATCCGATCTGGAATATCATACGTCTTTCCCATATGGTCCTGCATATCTTCGGCCCAAATTGAAAGACTTCGAGTTTTCGAAAGAAAACTCCTCAGAAGATGCATCAACCACTTCAGAAGGCCCGACGGTCGCCATTACCCGAACTCTCACCTATACGAAGGTGCCTCCATTATCCCTATCGACGAGTACTTGCTACAATTATCATACAAGTACTTCGAAAGCATTCAGAACAGCGAGAACCCACTTGTACGGGAGTCTTGCGTTCTTGGCCCTTCTCTCTTTCGATCTCTTCGGATTAGACCACCACAATTTCTTCTTCAGTACAAAACTGAAGAAAGCACCCTTTCCAACAACATTCTCCTCTATAATAGAGGATTCCTGGACCCATCCCATGGGGTCTACTGCTGACACACTACAAACACGCACGCACAGTACAAGACAGCACAAACACACACACACACACACACACGCCCCACACACACCGACCAAAGCGCAGATTATCAGCCGCCAAAGACGTGATCTGCGTTTACTACCGCACTCAAGACCTACCGGTTTTGTACGATTTCTTTCCCACCATCCCCCCATCCAAGTAGTTAAAGAACGATTGAACTAACCCTGTCCACACTATCCTTAGATACCTCCTTCCCCTTTCTTTTCAGATATTTTGAGACGGAGCCCAACATCTTCACGGATGTGGGTGATTCTGGTTATCGCAAGATAACCAGAAGCCAGAGACAAGATGAAGGACAGATTTATCCTTGTCTCCCTAAAATCGGCCTCTCGCCACCCCATTTTTTTATTTTTTTGGATTCGAGATCAGTCGAAATCCAGAAGGCCAAACCACGGCCAATGATCACAAACCTAAGTAATAAATATTTAAGTAAAACAAACCCCAGGCGTTTTTTTAAACTTGGACATCGGTTGCTGCTCTAGTTAGTTGCTGTTAGCCACAATTTGGCTCAACTTGTGGAGGAACCGACGCGAGTACCGGATACCCGACGTGATCATCCGAATACCCTGGATCTGTTTTTGACATCCCAGCCGCGAATTTATACCGTGGAGATTGCTGGGCCACTGGGAAACTCAGACCACTGCTTGGTATCGGTCGCGCAACCACTTACATTTCAAATGAATAACCAACGTAATCACCTTCGCCATGTATGAAAGTATGGGGCTGGTAACTGGGACGATTTGCGATTTCTTCGCATCCTTTCCGTGGTCGGTGGTGTGCTTTAGATATTAACTTAGATCTTAACGCATGTGCGGTTTCGATCACAGAGATTATTCTTCTCGAGATGGAGATCTGCATTCCGCATTCAATCAAACGGAATTCTTCTGATACACCTTGGTTTGATAAAAGATGCGAGCAGATTATAGCGGAAAAAAAAGCTTTTAAAGAATGGCGGTCCAATCCCACCACAAAACGAATTTTGTTAGAATTAGAAATGCATGCAACTAGGCGATTGACACCGCAAAGAAGACTTAGAATGACAGAGCGACCAATAAACTCTTTTAGTATCCAACTGCATCGCGTCTCTTCTGGTCAATGCCAAAGACTTTTAGCAGCAATCGTACTTCCTCCTCTTTTTCTCCTTTGGTGACGAGCAGCGGGACACTAGGCACAGATTCAAAAGATAAAGCTAATGTGTTCGCAAATGTGTTTTTCGCGAATTCAAACCTCGATGCCGGTTTTTTTGGAGGCACCTGTGATCGCGCCAGTGCGGTCTTCGGTGTAGAATGTGAGGTTCCGCCCATGTACTATTCAACGCATTCTACGTGGACTGAACTGTAAGAAGGCAACCGGTCCGGGAGGAATACCAGCAATAGTCTTTAAGATCTGGGCTTCAGAACTGTCGCCAGCTCTTGCCAGATTCTTTCGTTTGTCTTATACACGGAGAACATTTACTACCTGCTGGAAAATCGCTCAAATTCAGTCGATCCTAAAGAAGGGGAGAAAGTGTCTACCACAAAATTACTGGCCGAGAGCATTACATGTTAGCTCTTGTGACGGGAAAAGTCATCAATGCCGAGTTAATTAAGTATTTGGAATGCAAGGGTCTTCTGAATGATCGTCAATGCGGATTCCGTGGAGGGCAGCGTTTTGAATCTTATAACCGATATATGGTCATCTGCCATTAAGTAGCATGGCGAGCCAAGATCGGTCGCATTTGATATCTCCAAGGCTCTGGCGCGAGACATTGCTGAGCAGTCTTCGTTCATACGGACTTTCCCAGCAGCTTTGTGACTGAACGAAGAGCACCCTCGAAAATCTATTGATCCGGGTTGTTATCGGCAGTCTTCGGATCCATAGCCTGTTAATTCCGAGGTACCTCAAGGTTATATTTTATTTCCAAGTTTGTTTTTACTTCACATAAACGACTTGTTTGAATCAACGGAAAACAAAGTGTTCAGTTTGGGGGTGATGGAACGTTTGTTTCCTCTTTTTCGACTCATCGGCCGATTAGTGCATCAACGTCGCATCAACTGAGATGTAGCCAGGTCGACACTCGGAATCGGCACCTGCATAAGGTCCTACAGTGGGGAAAGGCCAATCTCGTCGAATTCAATGCAACGACGACTCAATATACAACTCTGTGGGAGGTTTGAAGTGGATGTGCCGGCAGGGGAACTGATGAACTATACCCCCAACACGTCACTGGGCAAATAGAACTGCTAAACGTTCACCAAGAAGGAAGAAACAAAACGAATAAATCGCTCTGGCTTTGTTGAACCTAGTTTTTTTATTTTTGGATGAAACCGGTTTTTTTTTATTTTTCTTATTCTGTTTTATTTTGTTTACAAACTCGTTAATTTTCCAAATTTCCGTCGACTTTATTAGTAAAACACAAATATCAAATATATTTGATATTCACTGTGCGAAAGAAAATCCATGTACTTAAAATAACACTTAGTGTGGACAACAATTGGGTTATTTAAATGTTCTTTTGTATTAATAAGCTCACACACACGCTCACAATTGACGGTGATATTTTGTTAGATTATTATTAAATACTGGTGATTCTTTATGGAAATGTACTCCTTCAAGTACTTTCCGAATTGTCTAATATTTTGCAACCAATTTCACTACATTAAAAATCAACTATACCGCCTCATAAAACGGAGGGAAACTTTCCTGACGACTCGCTCGTAAACTCGCACTGATCTGACGTATGAGTATACACCCCGGTTAATATTCGACTCCGTGTGCACCGTTTGGGGAATGAATGACGACTGATCCCAATCAGGGATGAAAATTGACTCGCTGGTGCTATCAAACGGTCAACCAATCGAGATCACACTCTCATCTGCGCCCCCCCATTTCCCCTGCCCATCGAGGTGAATAAACTCTTGTGGGTTAATTCACTAGTCAATGGACTTAAAATGAAAGAATCGAAAAAGAGAGCGTGACGATCCCGGGGATGATTTTGCTTTTTGGTATGAGGGGTATTTTGTGCTATTCACCTGACTAAAGAGTTTATTGATCCCCAGCGAATAGCGTGTCTGGGGGAAGTCGAAGGGACGCTGCAATGGCTTGGGAATATATTAGCGTGGGAACAAAATAAAAGAATTCGAGAACCCAAGCCGTTGCGCGATGATGCAACAGCATTGTTTGGTTAGACTTTGCTGTTGCTAACCAACGTGAAATTGTGATTTCCGGTGGAAATCTCATGGGGTTTATGTTGCCGTATGGCAAGAAGGATCTGAATTCAATTATGCATTATGTGCATAAAATAATGAATCCAGGCCATGCGTCCTTCTGGGATATATCTTTTTTCAGGTGAAATAGCCGACGGAAGGGATTGGAGTTGAGGTGGTGCGCTGTTGGCGGGCGAAATTGGGTTGAAATAGTGGGTTGGTTCTCCATGTAATATAGAGAACCCCCACAACACTCCAAGGAAAAGTGGCCTCACCCTCGAATCTGCGAAAAGCATAAAATTGCTCGGCGTCACGGTCTGTGGGAATGTATCGTGGTATAAACACGTCTCAAAATTCGCCAAATCGGCCTCTGGAAAACTGAGTTATCTTTAGAAACAAGAAATATTTTACTTCTGCCAAGCTTTTTCTCCTGTATAAATCCCAAATTAGATCCGCACTCGAAGGCGCATATGATGCCTCCGTCTGTTTTGCAGATATTATCACGGGGGAGTTCTTTGAAGATTCATGGTATTGTTCCGCGTAATTCGGTTTATTTGCGCCCCACAAGACAATCCGATGGATCGCACCAATATCCAGTTCACCTCACGGCGGGGCGAACATCTCTGCATCAGAACTCGTTCCGTTACAGATCGGGGAAGCTGTGGAAATCCCTCGACACGCGTGTGTTTCCGGAGACTTACAACCTGCAATTGTTCCAGAAGAACTGCAACCGTTATTTAGTCGCATCTGGGAGCGCCGGTTCGGCGCTATAGGTTTGGCTCTCCTAAGAAAAAAAACAAGTCCGATTGAACGAACGTAATAATACCAACAGAAAAAAGATAGGCATGATCCTCTATAGGTTCCCCTCTCCTGAGATAAGTATAATAAAGAAGAATGTTGGGGTTTGTATATAAAGGAAGACGAATTTGGAGGAGTGGGATCATTTTAACATTTAAAATTTTTTTGAGAACACTCCATGCAACAGCGCTACAGTCATTACATCCAAAACGCATGATGGCCCCTTGTTTATTTCAAAGACGTTCCATGTGTCGCTAATCCTCGGAGAACCGTGATATCAGTCCAATGGATTCTATTCATTTGTGTTCTATGGGGCTATTTGATGTATCCCATTAATTTGCAATTCATCCTAACATCTCTTTACCAAAATTCGTTTTGCTATAGAATGGAAATTCTCGGGATATTCTTCCACTAAGAATATTTTTTGGGCGTTACAAATTGCAACTGCTCTAAAAATTATTAACAGTTACCATTTCATGTGTTAATGCGCTGTTATAGGTTCGCTTCTCTTTGGAGCAATATTTAGAAAAATAAGAATGAAAGTCAATGATAACTTAATCGCAAATCGTTCGATCTTGTCAGAATATGATTACCATATTTGAAATGGTGATTACGGCCGCTTGGTCGAAACCATGACGTGGTGCGGGGGGTTAAATAAGAATGAATCACTCAGGCTAGTCTCACGGCAGCATACGCTTCCAATAGGTTCACCCATGTCAGACAGGCTAGCGAGGAGTGACACACAAAGATCTACCAGCCCTAATACATGGTGGCAGATCCAACCAATGGATGGTTTGCAGCCGGTTGTATTATAACGCCGCCTCTTTGACACCGGGTCGGATCAGAGCACTAAGCGGACCTTACCATATCAAAACGAGGCTCTGATATGGCGCACTATATGAAACTCCAAGGCTCGTGGGAAGAAAACTGAATAACCAATATCCACAAAACAATGCCACGAAAAATCCGGTAGGCGTACGCAAAACGGCTGAATATCAAGACTGGGAGTAGGGAGGACGAGGAAACCAATAACACGGACACCAAATGAGCATCGATCAGAGATGTGATCAAACAAACAGACCAAAAGGTATTAGGATTTAAGAAAACAATTAAGTCCAAACATTGGTGCGACGATGAGTGCAGGGCGAAGATCGAACAACGTCAACGCCTCAGAGTGAACTACTTAGAAAGATATGATGAAGTCAACGCAGAAAGATACGCGACGATTCGGAAAGAGACAATAAGACTTTTCAAAAGCAAAAAACGCGTATGGGAGAAGACTCGGGTCGAAAAAATCCTAGAAAATGCGAGAGCAAAAAACATCAGAGATATGTATGCCAGCATAAACTCAATTAGAAATGGCTGCCGAGGGAGAGCCAAAATAATTCGAAACACGAAGGGCTGTCTGGTCACAAAAACAAACAATATCATGACAAGATGGAAGGAGTACTTTGAAAACCTGCTCAACGTGCGCACCCATCAAACACAAATAAACGCACCAGACGTACATATGGTCGAGCCTCAGATCCCAGAGCCCTCTTTCAACGAAGTTGTAGACGCAATAAATCGACTGACCAATAACAAGACCCCCGAAGTCGACTGCATAGTTTAGTTTAAGTGTAGTGGGGCTACCACCCCATATACTGCTTAATTCAAGCAACATAATTACCTACTTCTAAAGTATACATATGTTACAAATTAGAGAGCTTAAGAAATATCTTACCTAGGCTTAACCTAAGGTAACTAAGGTAAATTAAGAAAGCAGGAGAACGGGCGAGAGGTGGGGGCAGGCTATAGTAGAGTGTGGAAGTGCCGCTTATGATTGGTGCTTCAGAGTATGGGTAGAGAGATCCTAGTCGAACAAGGTGGAATTGGAATTGACATTACTCTACGTCCGCGAAAGAGGTTCCTTGAGACCGTAAGAGGTCCGCGGGTAGAGATGGCGAGGATTACGCGTATGTTGAGGGTTTGTGTCGGCCAAGCCGGAGAGAATCCGATGAATGAATATTATTTCAGCCACGACCCTGCGCTCTCATGGGTTCTGAGTTTGATTAATTTGAGGCGGTTAATGTACGGGGGGAGGATTAAGGGGTTTTCCCATCCTAGCCCTCGGAGATCGAACCGAAGGAAGCGACGTTGAATACTTTCGATTCTACATATATGGATATTGTGATAAGGAGACCACATCTGTCTAGCATATTCAAGTAGTGAACAAACGAGAGCACGGTAAAACGATCGAATAACGTAAGGGTCGGAGAATTCCTTAGACCATCGTTTTACGAATCCGAGGGGGGGAATTGACTTTCCGGGTCGTCTCATCAATGTAAGAGAGGAAGTTAAGCTCACTGTCACAAAGGATGCTAAGATCTCGAATAGATTGAGCAATGGTCAGGGGTTGGCTATGAAGAGTATAGAAATGTGTGGATGAGTGAATACGCTTACGGGAAAGGGTTTTAGATTAGCATTTGGCGATGTTAAGTACAAAGCAATTTTTGTCACACCAAGTCGTGAAGTTGTCATGGTCAGATTGCAGCAGTGCAAAATCAAGTGGTGACTCGATGATCTTTTATAACTTTGTATCATCAGCGTATAGGGACAAGCTGGAATTCTTAATGACCTTATCGATGTCATTAGTGGCCAGTATAAATAGGAGAGGACCCAGGTGGCTACCTTGGGGGACCCCAAAGGTGCCTAGGAGCAGGTTGAATATCATGGACCTTAACCGAACGGAATAAAGTACATCCTTTAGATAGGAAGAAAGCCATTTCAGCGATCCAGGTTCGAAACCGAGGGCGGATAATTTGAAGAGGATTAGATTGTGGGCGATTTTGTCGAAAACTTTACTGAGGTCGCTCGAGACCATATCCACATCGTAACCGTCCTCTGGCACTGAGAGTGTGAAGGAAGTGAACTCAGCGAGGTTGGTTGTAGTTGTTCGGCCATTGAGAAGACCATGTTCCCTTGGTTAAATAAAAGATTTGCAACGAAAACTAAGAGATTCGTATAGAATGCTTTCGGGAATTCTTGGGTGAGTGGGACAGTTTGGCGATGGGGCGGTAGTTCGCGACATGGTTTTTGGGACCCTTCTTATGGTTGAGGTGATGATTTCCAAATGTGGGGGAATACGCCTTGAGAGAGTGAGAGATTAAAGATCAGTTAGAGGGGAGCAGTAAGAAGGGATGAGCATTTCTTGAGTAGGGTTGTAGGGATTCCATCAGGGCCCGGTGTAAGCTCGTCTTTGAGTAGCAGTAGCTTGGATTCAATTAAGGCCGGATCAAAGGAGTTGCGGGGTAGGGACCCGGGGGAAAGTAAGGTGCCAGCAGAGCTTATGAAGCATGGAGGAGAGACAACCGTTCGAAACATCCACCAACTTATTAAAACAATATGGGATAAGGAAGTTACTCCAGAAGAATGGAAAACCTCAATAGTCATCCTCATCTTCAAAAGAGGTGGCAGATCTTACTGTGAAAACTACAGAGGAGAGGTAGGCCTAGAAATAAATGAAGACAAATCAAAATATTTCATTACGGCGCGACCAGGTTGATCTCGGGGAACACACATAAATGACAGGAGCAAGATATTTAAAAAACTTAAAGAATTTAAATATCTGGGAATAATACTGATGTCGAAGGAAATTAACAAAAGACTGCATTCCGGCAACGCTAGTTGGCACGCAGGCAGTATAATGCTAAAATTCAAACTGCATTCACGCAATATAAAGCTCCGTGTTTGTATACTTATTATATGTTTATATAAAGCTCCGTGTTTACATAATCATGTTCTATACGGATGCGAAACATGGGCTCTTACAAAATGGGAAGAAAACAAATTCCGCGTATTCGAGAGTAAAATTTTTAAGACTATAGTTAGTGGTAAATATGATGAAGCGGTAGGAAAATGGTGGAAACTCGACAGCCACGAATTGAAAAATCTATACCGAAAACTTGCAATAGTGAGAGTAATCAGCTCGCGAAGAGTAAGATGGCCCGGACATATAGTGAGAACGGGTAACGATAGGTCCGTGCGCACAATTCTTGACCGTAGATCAACGGGAAAGATACCGGTAGGACGGCCGGGACGGTTGTATGCCGAAAGGCATAAGAAAAATAATAATGTATAATTTAGAGCGCTTGCGAAGAGGCAGTAAGTTAATGTAAGATATGATAATTGTAAAATATAAATTAACATTTAGTCTTAAATAAAATATGTAATTAATTTGTTAAATAAATGTGGATATAAAACAAAAACAAAAACGGCCGCGACGGAGATGAGAGGACAATGTTATGTCCTGAATAAGTATAATAATATAATGGGTGTGCAAGTAGAAACTCGATTCTGTAATTGTTTGCATTCAAACCATATTTGAAGCCATCCAATCCGCTCTCTACTTTGAATATATATAGCAGTCGTTGGTGTTTTTTTGACTAAGTTTTAGTCATTTGCAATCTGTCAGTTCATGTGCCTCAGTTGTGTAAGAGATGGATTTCGATAAGCAACATTTAAACAACCATTGCATGCTATTCTGTTTTCAAATAAAAAAAAAAGTCAAGCTATGGAATTGATTAATTCGACGTTGGGTGAAAATTGTGTGAGCCATTCAACAGTAAAACGTGGTTTGCAAAATTTCGTGAAGCAAACTTTAGTCGTGGGAGACGCTCTAAGTTCAGGTGCAATAAAAAAATTGACGACGAAGAACTTCGTTTTACTAGATTAAAAGCCTGTAGTGTAATTTTTTGAGTATAATTAATCCTGAGTCCAAAATTTAAAGTGATTTCTTGTATTTATTTTAATTTTATTTAATATTATTGTTTGATTGTGACCGTTGTCTCGGCCTCCGGAACTGAACTGATGACGAATACATTTTTTTTTTCAAAGCTGTATTTATTGACCATAATTAGAATTTGTACATTTAAGTAATACAGTGACTTAAAATTAATTTCGTAACAATTGCTTACATGTAATTATTATAATAATATATACATTTTCCAAACAATATTTTATGAGATTCAAGATAAATGCGTGTTTATAAATTTAGTAGTATTATCTTCCTGGAAAAGGTCAGAAGACGAATCCAAAATGTGCCGCCCTTTTATATTCTGTGGCGACGGAGATTGGTTAAAAATGTTACTTAAAAATTCCAAGAAGCGCAAACAAGATTTTGTGTACTTCAATTGGAATGGGATTCTGGGAAGTGGGCGGGAATTTGGTTGAACAAATTCTCGGAAGGAAAAATCATGAAATGCATTTAGAATAAGGCATTTCATAATGTTAGGGTTATTGGGAATTGAATCAGTTGACGACAAATGGACTTTCGGTTAAATTTGTCGTGCATATGATTCACTCGGGGAACATGATTGGGATTATGGATAAATGGTAGGGTAAATGGATGAATCAATGTACGACAAATTAACTTTTGGTTTAATTTGTCGCTCGTATGAAGTATGGGAACAAGATTGGGATTATGGGTAATAATAGGGATTGGCTGGGAGTAGTGATTTAGGATCACTACAATAGATTCAATCTCAAGAAGAGCTTGCAGAAGAGTTAGGAGTTTCTCACCAAGCAATATCACTTCGATTGCTATAAGCATATTTCCAATAAAATTGAATTTGACAAAAAGCCGATTTTCTATTTGCACACCTATTATTTTTTTAAACTGTTGGCGAACGGATTTCACTTCTATCAGTTCTTACATATAGATCCGAAGGCTGGTTATTGGTAAACCTACTCATTAACTTCTTGTTCGTATTCAGGGGAAAACTTCTTCCCTTAATTGTCGTGAGAAAAGACGGTTTCAAAAACACTCCAGGTGCGGTATTGTTATACCATCTCGGTATACAACGATGATATTATTATACCATTCGAGTTGACACCATCCTTCCTAATAGCCAAGGGGAAAACTAAGTCTAAGTGTCTGGTTTTTTTAAGTTAGTATAATGCGCACTAAATGGAATTTATGTTACTTTTTGTATGTTACTTACTTTATGTGCAAAAGATAAACTGTGTAAGTGTCGCTTGACCATAGCTAGTTTGAGATAAGTGAAAATTGTTCAAAGGGTGTGGTATGATTTATGGTAAGCGATAGTGGATAAACTACTCTTCGTACCGTGGGGTGGCATTGAGTTAGATCCAAAAGAAATTATGATGCTAAAATGGATAACACCAACTCCAAATCGGGATTTGTGATAAATACGACAGCCGATGGCCAATCGAAACGGATATCGAATGTAGAGCCGCATAAGGAAGTTAATTTGAAAAATTAAAAAAAAAGGCGCTTATCGCGATCTTAACTGCAATACCAAATAACAACTTAAGTAGAGTTCATTCTTAAAACTTGTACTAGTCTAAAAGTGTAACTTAAGTAACTAATACTAAGATTAGCCCCATTAATCTTTAATAGAACATAGAGTAAGTCGGAGCAACTAACTGAATTAAGCGTTTCATGAACCTTAACTTGTACTTTTACTTATGTTCACTCTGATCAAGGTCAACATCAGATTGCACAGGCGAATATCACCATTAAATCTTTAACCGTCCAACTGTAGTTAATGACTTGAATAATGTGTAAGTATTTTAAGCACGTAACAAAATATCTAAAGCCTGTTTCTGGGCACTTGGAAATCTTTCACAACTCTATATCGCTAGGGTTTCCAGAAGTCATAAACTTTAATAGTATCGTGTTTTAAGTGCCTTCCAGTTTCGCTGGTACACAAGTACGCGGAAGTGAAGCAGTTTGACAGAATTTTATGAAGCGTTGACCATATAAGGTGTTAACGGTAGAAATTATGTCATGGTCATCTAGAAGATAAGGTTCGTAATAGGGAAAAGTTAGATGCATTCGGAGGATGCCGCTAAGCTAAAAAAACAGAATATTTTACATTTGACATCAATGTCGTCAACAAATTTAAAAAGATTTATAAGGATTAAACATATTTCGCAAACATAAAAAAGTCATATAGGTTTAATTAATTGAATTTGTACAAACTTCAGCGTTAACATGAGTCTAATAATTTCAACTTTAATTTAATGTGCAAATTCCTCTACAACGTTTACAATGGTCTAATAACTTTCACTTTACTGTAGATGTAGAAAATGATCACATAGAGTCTGAACAATAGCTCCAGAGGCAAGTAATCGTCTCTTCTAGAGGCTATCAAATACTACAATCGTAATATAATAAATTGAACTGAATGTTTAATTGCCGCACATTAATTCAATTTCTTGCAATCTCCAATTAAACCAAACGCATAGTTGCGTAGAATTCTTGACGGAAGACCAACGGGAAAGAAACTGGTAGGACGGCGGCTACAGGAATGGGAGGCCAGTGTAAAGTTTAATCTTGAGGAGATCGGATCAGATGGTTACGCGTGGAAGGAGAGTGCAGAGGACGGTGAACGATGGCTCAGTCGAGTCAGTGAGGTTATCAATTTCCCGGTACCTATAGGTTAATAAATAATAATAAATAGCATAGTAAATTGAACCAGATGTTCATTTACCATGCATAAACTAAAATTCTCCAAAACCCTAATATAACAATGCCTGTCTTGATTTGCATTGTATGATCATAACTTCCGGGAATCCGCGTAATAGGATTCTCGCACCGTTCCAAGAATCTGTGGCGGTTCCGCCAAACCCCACTGTCCACTTACCGTAAAACCCCCATAACATTCAGCCAATTTCCTAACCTCACTAATGCAATCGCATTAGTACCTGGAAATGCTTCACGCATTATATAGATCAAGTCTATAATCTTAAAGTCCCTGTAAAGAAAACTTCCCTTTTCATACATCTCTTCGCATACAATTTTCCGTAAGATTTCTTGCTTTGCTTATCTGGAATTCCAAACCAATTCGGCACCTTCGGTACCAGACAAATTCCTGTAAACAAAATGATTCGGTTTGCATACAATGTAACCGTCATGACAGGGACCATAAATATTCCGCCTTCTATTTTCCCAGCCGCGCCATGTGTACAACAATGTTCCCTATATACACATTGGCTGGCGACTTGCACCCCAGGGACCAAAGCAAATACGCATTCCGCGTCTCTTGGCATCAATTAAATCCGACAGCATAATCAAATGCAAATAGGCATTCCATACCTACCCTTACGTAGCGATGCCATAAACACCATTTCCCAGTAACCTAGCTAAAACCCATTAGCACATTTCCACATCGCATCGTCGTCTCTTTGTTTAGCCGCGACGCGCATTTCCAACAAAGATCCCATTAACATCCGACGAGTTCGGTTTTATTTGCTTTACCGAAATCGTATTCCATGAATGCACTTTATGCCCTTTTTTTGTTCTAGGTTCGTTCTCATCCATGAAAGAACCATGCACACATCCCACCATGATCACGATTAGCGAGTGAGCTCTGCACGAGCAAGATATCATCGAAGAAAACTCCCAGAAGGCGTTATCTCCTACATTGAGAATCACACCTGATAAGAACACACAACTTCATCTATAAGAGCAGCGACAACAGCAGAAACGAGTCTTCTTAATCTCCACGCTAGGAAGTGCGCTGACGAATGTTCATAAGAACAGAAGGCATTCGAATTAAAATTAAAATAATGTTAGACTAGGTTTATAAATTAATAAATATTTTTTTTACTATAACCCTCAGCTCTATCATTAACTCCCACTATCCACCGTACCGGCGCCGGTACGGTGTGTAAACGATAGACGGAATTCGAGTCGAGTGAATCGGTTGCGCGTACGTATAAAGTAAAAAGAATTGTTGTGAGTTATCGCTTAAAGTAATATATCAAATTGTAATATGTGTCACGTCGAATTGAGTGGAAAGTTCGTGTTTCATAGTTATAAAAACTTTCAATTAAAGAGAATAAAACATTATCGTACACGAACCTTGTGCTTCTTTTGCCGTGCCGCAGATTCCCCGGGTGTTCCAATGTTCTGTTATTGTTTCCGGTGATCGTGTTTTGTATTCGGCGGTATTTCTGATGGTGGAAGAAGTGAACCAAGTACCCATGCTGGTACATACTTCTTCCCCACAAACCTAACTTCTATCGAAGTGCATGACAAATCTTACTTGCATTTCCTAGAGTTTTACAAAATTCCATGTACAAATCTCGATGAGATTTTATATAACAGGGCGATGCGTTCTGATTTCGATGATGAACAGTCAGTACGAGTTACTCATTCCATTTAGTTGCTTTCGTGCTCAGTGAAAAAAAAATCAACTATGGGGTTGTACCACATGAAATGTCCAATTTTCGTTCAGTCGGAAATACGAAGTTCCCTAGGGAACATCTGTGCCACAACGTTAAATTTTCTTTTTTTTATAAAGTAAGGTGGTACGTGTGCTTGACGTGTGCGAATTTTAGGGTTCGTTACAAGTACAGTTATTTTTTTCTAAGTATTGTTTACCATGCTGTCAGAAGTTCAAATTCGAACCCTCTTCCTTCATGAATTTAAAATGGGAAATAATGCGTCATCGACATTGAAAAACTTTACTGATGCATTTGAGGATGTAGCGGTAAACGAACGACGTTGGTTTGGAAATTTCGTTTCCCCAATGGACTACCATCTTTTCCACAATCTGGATTCATTTTGCCGGCAGAAGGTCTTCCGGAACCGAGCTGAGGTCATAAAAGCCTTCGAAGATTTCATTGCGTCAAAAAGACTGCACTTCTACGAAAGAGGAATATTTGACGTTGTATCACGTTGAAAGAATGCCATAGATGCCAATGGATCCTATTTTAAATGAATAAAAATGTACCGAAAAATAATAATGACTTTTAAATTTTTTACTTTAAAATCGGACATTTCATGTGGTACAACCAAATAGTAGAACAAAGCAACTGTGTCTGTTTTCTTTTTTTTTCCACCTCTGTTTGCGTCCCTCAGGCATCGATACTCTCTATTGATTTGTAATCTTTGGAGAGTTTTTGGTATCTGAATGGCATAATGTTCATCATGGAAGGACATAACACCTGTACGGGTTGCTTTTGCTTATCTATTGCTGGTCCCGACTTGCATCCTTCCCTGAGGCGGTAATGGTTTTCTGTGTAGGGCCATTTCAAAGGAATGGGAACTTCGCGTTGATTTGTGTAACATCCACGGATTGAGATGGAATGTCTCTTCCGTGTCTGCCCACGTTTCTAACCCGAAACCAACTATCTCTGCACCCAGGTAATTACTAATACAGATACTTATGATTTTAATCAAACTGGATATAACTTATTGACTCTGTTCTTTCCACATCGTGGTATAGCCACATACATACGGAATGATATTGCTTCTCACCTTCTGCCACAATACGGGTTCTGCTCCAATCCAGAATTTTTTTTTCTCGTGGCTAAAACTTCATATTCGTAAGCATATCATACATTACTGCTTTCTTTACAGAAGGCAAAATTCGGATAAAAAAGCATCCTTTAACGAATTTGATGCTCTATCTGATTCTCTCGATAGAATCTTGACCCTATATCCGCACACTGAAATCATTATTGGGGGTAATTTTAATGTGCATAACTCTCAGTGGCTTCATCATTCCGGACACACAACACCTGAAGGCCAATATGTCCAGCTCTTTGCTGATGCAAATAGTTTAACTCAACTTTTCAATGAGCCAACACGGGTACCAGACATATATGGTCATTTCGCGAACAAACAAAAGAAACATGTGGTTCGATTCCGGTTGCAGAGAAGCCACTAAGGCTAAAGAGTTGAACTTTCGGTCGTATAAATCAAACAATAGTGAGCAAAACCGGAAAAGATTCAAGAGAGCTAGAAATGACTGCAATGCGCATATTCAACGCGCAAAGTTCTTACATGACGAGAGAGTGAGACAAAAAATATTACACTCTCCCACAGTAGTGGAAACTTCTGGGCATTCGTACAAACGATCCAAACTCGGCCCACTCATCAATTCCATTTTTTTTTTTTTACATTTACTTCCCCCAGGAAAGGTGAACCCTATAGCTTAATGGGGTGGTATTTCATTGGGTGGCTAGACTTTGGGACCCTACCCACCACTCAGTAATTGTGCCGAACTACACAACAGGTAGAGCGTCAGTTGAACCTATGTGTACACAATCAAACGCAAGACTCAACCTCCTTACCAACTCGTCCATTAAGGCAACAAATAGTCGATGACAGACCAGTCACCAGTGCAATGGAGGAAGCGAATCTGCTTGCTGCACATTTTGCTGCCAACTCAACGCTACCTGATATCACATCAGTTCCGCCTCAACTTTAGCATAAGCAGTACACCATGAGATTCATTGCCGAACGCGTACCGTTGCCCGCACACTCAAGGAGTTAAACACAAACAAATCCGTTGGTCCGGATGGCAGTCACCCTATTATCTTGAAGAGATGTTCCTTTTCACTCGGTAAACGACTGCGGAAACTCTTCTATTTGTCCTATTCCACAGGCCGTGTCCCAAATAGATGGAAGTCAGCGAACATTCAGCCTTTTCCCAAAAAGGGTGACAAATCATCCCTTTCTTCTTATCGAACCATAGCACTAACTTCTATTCTCTCCAAGGTAATGGAGTCACTTATCAACCGTCAACTTTCGAAATATCTAGAATCAAAAGACCTCCTCAATGGCCGCCAATATGGTTTTCGTAGCAACCGGCCCACAGGAAATTTGATGGCGTGCCTTACCGAAAAGTGGAGCCATTCCATCCACTACTTCGGAGAAAACAACGCATGTTGCTGGGGAAAAGGATGGGAAATTGAATCGATTTTTAAAAAATATACATCTGGCTACAACAATGCATGTGGAGATAAGGATTGTAGGAATTTAGAGATTGTGTGGATGCGAACCAAATGGACTTTTGTTTCGTTCAACCCGTGCTTGATTTGGTTGGATTAGGGATGCTTCGTCTGCATGCTTTATAAATAGACATGCAATGCATATGAAGATACGCGTTGTGATGTTTGGATTATAAGAGATTTCGGGGAATTGAGAATTGAACAATTGTTTCAATTTGTCTAACATTAGATTGAATATTAGTTTGGGATTTAATTGTATGGTATTCCAGGTGGTTGTGCATGGGGATATTGATTAAGGAAATATACTAGGGGGGGGGGGGGGGGGTGATGGGTATGATAGTTACTGATTAAGATCCGTTTGATTTTCTTGTTTCAGATGATCAAACGGGTTGGAATCATCTAGAAACCCCTTTTTTATCTTTTCTTTCATAATAAGATAACTTAAAATATAAATAAAAAAATGGATACTAGTGTAGGTAGTTTTTACGGTGGCATCAGCAACGATTCCATAAAAACACCACCGATGTCTGCTGCCAGAATTGTCCCACAAGAAAAATCAAACGAATAGAACGCACCGGATTAGATTGTCACTTAAATGTTCTTTTTTATTTCGACGAAAATCCTTACAATTAAAACTATATTGTGCCTTTATTTGTTCTGTAGGCTTGATTTTAATTTTCACTGTGCGCTTGTTATTTACGGTGGGGTACACGACTTTATGCAACAACTTCACATCCTTATTCGGCAATCATTATTTAAGCAAGTTTATTACCATAAGATATTAACTCCACTCCCACTTATGTTATGTTTACCGACCAGAACTCGACACGAAAATCTGGTGAGACTCGACGTCTCTCCTCGACGTAAGAAATTTGACTCACCGTGGTTTGTTGCCGTCAACATCCACTAGCCGCGATGAAGATGGATTTCCGTCGGTCTGGAAGTAACCAATCCGATCTTTTCCCTGGTGATAACAAAAGAGTGATCGAACTGGAATCTCCAACCGACGCATTTCCCCTGTGGCCGTAGAGGCCTGGATGAAAATCCATTAATTGGAAGCCACGACCACGCAGCAGCGAAGGGTGCGCAATAGGAAGTTCAGATACGTCGGCTGATCAAATAAAAGATCGAATACCGAGGCTGGCTGACTATGCCATCATAAATCATAGGGAATAGGGTTTCCTTTTCTGTTGATAACATGTAACCAAACTTCGCTGCAATGATCGAGGCTACGATGCTTGGGTGCATATTTACTTAAGTGTTCATTAACAAAAGAGAATGCTGCCGTGGAGGCGAAGATAATTTCTTCTGTTTACGTTGAGTAAACAGAAACATTTCGATTCGATAGCCAGCGTGAGAATCGTGGCTGCTCGTTGTTTGGACAACGCATGCTAGGCATGACCTGATGCGGCGATCGTTCCTCGATACGGCAAGGGATCGTATAAATCGGTCATGCTAGTATGCAAAAAAAAACATGCGTTCTTGAAGGCTAAAGCCGAGTTGTAGACAATACTAGGGAATATTACAGGCGGCGGAAATGGCTTCTTCTGTGATGTTAGGTCAACAGAAGATTGCTCGCCACGGCCAGGGCTAGGATAAAGGTTTGTTAATTCTTTAATTGAAAAATATATCGCTTGCAGATGTGCAAGCCAGCATGTAGCCGACTTGTCTTTTTGGACCAACGGGTTGTTGGAACAAGGAAACGCAGGATGATAGGAGTATGTTGATGGACATGTTGCCACCCAGAGGAACTGCTCAGATTCCCAATTGATCCATGTAAAATGAACTGCAATGGTTTGATTGAAATACATGCTGTTGCTGAGGGTTTAATTTTTAGGTGTAGGATATTGAAAGGGTAGCTTAACGCTGCTCGATTGCAGGTAAGTTGGCTATGGTAATTGCAGGTTAGGCGGAGTTAAAGCGATGGGTGGTTCGTCGGCGCCTTGAAGAAACCCCACACGACAAATATATAATTTTTTTACAGAGCCCAAAAAAACGCCCGAAATTCTTGCCTCTAGACTAGAATTCTCCCTAAAACGGTGGTGACATACATTTCAGGTTATTAGCGTAATTACGCACAGACGCATTCAATGAACACGCGGTTTGTTGAAAGAGAAAAGCGACGAAATACTAATGTTGCAGGCGTCTATTGCTTACTTTGCAGCATATATTTGTTGTCTTAAGTTTAAGACCTGACTTGGAGATTAAAAAATTAAGTCAGGGCCCCTTGGAAAATTACGATGCCGAAAACTCTTTATTGAAATAAAATGACTAATGGTACTAAATCGATCAAAATAACGTGATAGGAATATCACATCCAATGATTTTCAGAGTGAACCTTTAATCGTCTTTTATGTGTAACTATGGGTACTTATCGTAAAAAGCCAATAAAGTCCGACAAGTATCAATCAATTCAAAAATAGTCGATAAATCGATGATATGGCTGCTTTGCATGGACACTATAAATTAGGTGTTTATGCATAACACAGTCGCTCTTATTTTAACGGCAATGACTATGTTATGTTAATAAAACCACGACGAGTAGAATAAAAGTGATTTCCTTAATATTTAACCAACCAACTGCATTATATGAACACAATAACTGCGACAATTTGCTTGGGAAACTGTATGAAATTTTTTTATTCAACATATGTACACCATCGGAATATGTTTCATCATTCAAAAACTAACAAATATATACAGAACCAAATCATTATCGTACTCCCATCTCCTTTTTTTTCTTTCTTTTTGTCCTAAAAACCATAACTCAATGGATATGAGTACATAATCTTAATGTGTGTGATTTAGTTTCGTAATCAAACCGTTTTTATTTAGGTGCGTTATCAGATCACCACCCGGAATACTTGACTAGCTTTCGTTCGTAAGGTAGAATGTGAATTTGGTTTTGCTTAATAATCTGATTTATATCTTGGACATGCCAACTACACCGCTTAGATTCGACCCACTTACAGACGACTATTCATGTTATTTTCTTTTCTTTTTTTTACTATTAAGGTAGAAACACTCGCCAATTATTTGCAGGGAACGAAAACTGATATTGATACAACTACAGGCGTTGCACTTCGGTTCATTTGAGCTCCAACAGGGTTGGCGTGTTGCACAATATCTATTCAAGAAAGCAGTTTGTTGACGACTACAGTATATCTTAGAATGGACAAAAAAAAATAGCATCTTAAAGTGGTCGCCATATATATGACTTCAATTAGTAAGAAGCTGAAATAAAAGTACGTTGAGTCAAATAAAACTTCTTTTCAAACGCTAAACCATCTGCGCAATAAATCCCCTGGGTATGACTCTCCTTTAGGGAATTTGTTGTTATTAACGCCAACAACTCACAAAATATAAAATGTGTGTTGTACTGAATGATCTCTTTAATGAATCACAAAAATAATGAAACATTCGTGTAAGAAATTCTGAAAATTAAATGTACACAAAAATACCCAACATCGGCTATGTAGGTAAGAAAAGATTTTAACAGAAAATCGACAATAAATTTGTAGATTTATACCGTTAAAAAAATTAGATCAAAAAAGAATAAAACAAACAAAATATATATTCAAAAAAATATAAAACTCTAAATAAGTATACAAATGAATGTATAATTAAGTGAATTTAATATGCAAAACAATATATGTGCACGTAAATAAGTAAAAACGGCATACATGAATATTTTATATAAAGAGGTTTCTCTTGGGGGTACCGCTCGCCAACCCATTCACCCTTAGTCCAAAATCATTCTTAAAAAAATGTATTCATTTCTAATAATCTTGATCCAAACTTTAAAGTTTCCAAGCTTAACTCTTGATATCAGTTCTCTATAAACTGAATCAGTTTCGATCGTTGTTGGATTTTCGAAATTTGCTCCCGTTTAAATCGACAGCTACTTTTTTAATGCTATGCTCCGCACCAACTACAAAAACATGCAAAGATTTCAATAATTATAAGTTCTAGCCATGTCCCCTATATATTTAGTTGTTTTACACTTTTCAGCAATCTACACTGAACAGCTATTACATCCAAATTTAAACTTAAACGACAATATCTATAAGGATAATAGTCTTCGATAAGTATTTATGTGCAAGACAAAGACTACACGAAATATTCATAAGCAACGTGAAACATATTGCTCAGTTGTCTCGTTTATAATTTACAGTTAGTTGATACAAAACGTTTTATACATTCTGTCAAAAGTCTATTCGGAATATCTCATTTAAAATTCCTACGTAAACCTGTGGGGATATAATTGATGTGCCTGATACGACACGGATTTCTTATATTCCCAACGATCTTGCTCCGATGAGGATAGTCCACCCAGGAAGACAGGAACAATAGCAAACACACTGAGGTTGATTGATTGTAAAAATGTTTTTGTTTTATTTGATTTTGTTGTGCCATCGCGGCTGAGTTTTTAATTAACATTTTGATAAGTAGAACGTTCTTGGGCACTCGAGGTGCGTCAGCCTGTTACACGAACAACAGCTAAAGACACATTTTTATCGCAATATAAATACAATTTAAATCACTATAACTTTACACTTCTTCTGTTTCGTTAGAAGGTCTCCGATTTCCGACTGTTCATTTAGTTATATTAGGGAATCTTCGCGGACGAGCGTGTGCATAAGCATGCACACGCGGCGATGGTTAGCGTAACGACCTCCTCCTGTGAATCTTCTTAATCGACTGCTTTGAAAAGGGAAGAAATTGGATACAACCAAAAGATAACATACTTCTGCTCTCTCATTGCCACGTCCTTCGATGTGTGGTAGGTTACATCGGTAATCTGATGATCGAAGAGAGCGGGACAATAAGAGAACAGAAACACGATGTACGATTATCCTAGGGGTGGATTTGGTTGCATGTGCATGAATCAATGTAGTTCTGAGCGGAACCCGTTGACCTGATTCGGTAGTATGGTGAGTTCAGTGTACATTGATCCATACGAAGACAGAACTGAGAAAGAGAGGGGAATTGAGCTGATGATATTCACCTGCAAAAAGAGAACATTGATCCCCAGCGAATGAAGTGTCTGGAGAAAAACCGAAGTAACGCTAGGGAAATATTATCACGTGATTCAATCGAATGTGCTGATAAATTTCCCAAGCGGATCCGCAATGATACGACAACTTTGTCCGGCTGGATCTGGTTGTCGCTAATCTACATGGACACGAGTTGCCGTATGGCAAAAAAGGTAAGCTAAACTCATTTATGCATTGTCTGCGTGGTACAATGAGTTTAGCTATGTGTCCTTGGTGGAAACATGCTTTGCAGGTGAACAGGTAAGTAGGGGGGAATGGGGTTGATTTGACGCGCTGAAAGGCGGTCGAAATTAGGTAGGAAATGTTCGTTGGAATTGTGGGTTGTTTCTCATGTAGAATAGAGAAACCCCCCACAGTACTCCCCCGCCAGTGACGTAGTCACGAAATAATGGTAGGGCGGAAGGAGTAGTTTGATGGGTGTCGAAAGAAAGTGAGGTTGGTGATGGATTGAAAGGATGGCTAGACGCTTGAACGATAAGGTAGGTCTTCTCGCTTCGGAAGGCGCGGTGGTGAGGTATTGTAACTGTCCTGAGTGACGAGTTCTTTGCTCGGTGGGCCTGGGTCGATACAAGGAGTGGACACGTTGTTACCGCGTTGATGCCACATGGGCAAGGGGTATGCGGCGTGGTCCACTGACCTGTTATGGGTCATTCGGACTAACAGGTTTGTCGTCCGAATAGGTCAGGGCCTATTGGGATGGAAGAGGTTCGAGCCAGGGTTCATCGCATCCGCGGGAGTCCCTAGAAAGAAGAATTCTTGCGTGGGAGTAATGGTGGTAGAGGCGGGCGTCCTGACTATTGTTTGCTACTCGGAGTAGCTGGTGGATAGCAAGGAGCCGGCCTGGGGAGTCGGGTATCCTACTGGTTGTTTGCTACACGTAGTAGCTATGGTTCAGTGAGGAGCCGAAGTTGTGAAAGGGCGTGAAGCCGAAAGGATTGAATGGGGGCGTCGTGTGCCAGTATGCCACTACGGGCCAGTAGGTCGAACTATGTCGAATGGTTTGGTCGGTGTCGAACGATGTCGACAGGGTTGCGTAGGGTTGAGGGACGGCGAGCTGGGTTACGTGGAGTCAGCTGGTGGGCGTCGTTGTGCCGAGGTTGAGAGAGAAGTCGGTTTGAAAGAGAGGGCGGAGTCTGAGGAGTGTTGCGTGAAGTTGGGCGGAGGAGAAGGGTGTCGGGTTAATGGAGTGAGATTGAGCCGATGTCGAGGAGGTGTGTTAATGCGGTGTTGTGCGTGGGTGTGTGCCCGGAAGGGGCTTACAATGGTTTATAATATGATTATTTACAGTCAGTTATTTTCTAGGGATTATATGCTTAATTACATACAATATCTTATTTATTAATTACACTTTTTCTTAAATATAATAATAATAATGCAAAAAAATATTTTCTTTGATTATGAAATAAAATTAAGTAATGTTCACAGATTCAATTAAAACTAAATGTGTTAAAAAGTAAAAAAACCGTCTTCATTGACGTTGTTAGTGAACAATTTATGTTGTATTGTACATCTAGTGTAAAGAGAACGTTTACTTGTATATATGGTATTCGTTATTGTTTATGTGTATATAGAAACCTTAAACTTATAGATTTCACATAGATTTCCCAACGTATATGTATATTTGTTTGTTTCTTTCATTGTTGGAAATTTTTTGCTTATGTTGGTTTTGCTATGAAAATAATTTATATATCGTTTAAAACTAGAAACAGTTTTATATGTATGTATATACACATCATTGCTGTAGTAAGATTTCTTATGTTAAGGTTTTTATGCATTAAGTTTTATATCTGCTTCTAGAATAGCAGTAGTATCTCAATTTTTCTATCAGTTATAATTTCAGTTTCATAGATTTTAAAGCCTATTCTTAGGATTTGCTGTTTCTGATCGAAACTTCTTAAATACGAAATTTCCATAAATCAAATGTTTTACAAGAAATTCATTAAGTACTTAAATCGAATAGTAGAGATACTTATTCTTAAATTGTAAAAAGAAGATTCAATGAATTAAAAATAATAATAATGATAATAATAATAAACAAGCACTGCTTTTGGCTTTAAAATTATGCACAAGAGTTTCATGATCTTTCGTCATGCATTGTTACTTAGGTTTACACATTCTGCTTAATTCTATGCTATAATTCTAATTCCTTACTACGACAAATTTGATATAAGCAGAGGAATGATAATTAAAGATACTCCGTATTCACATACAAAAACACATTAAAGTAAAAACTTAAAGCTAAATCTAGGGAAAAAGTTGTTTAAACTACTGTACTACATTATTTGCATTGGTGTTTTTTGTTTTTATTTATTTATAATTTTTTTCAATCTGGGTCTCGATCAGGGCTATTCCCTAAAAATTTACTCGCCTGTGTCGTTGATATTGGTGATGGCGCAGATGATGAAGATGCAGATGCTGTCCCTGATGGGGTGATACTTCTCGCTTAATCCTCATCTTTGAAAATTTTCACTTTTATGAGTCACGACGATGTATCTGTTGCTTGATTCTGCCACGCCACTTTGTATATTCTCGTTTTTTCTCTTTTAATGTCTTTTTTTACAATTATTTTCCACTTTAATTTTTTTTTTGAAATTGTTTTAGTTGATTTTGATTTATCCTGATTTTGTTGAAATTTGTTCACTATGATTTTTATTGTTTTTGAAATTTAGTTTTGTTTTTGAAATGTTATTGCTTAATTTTGTTTAAATTTCTTGATTGTCTTTTTTTATAACTGATTTTGTTTAATTTTGAATGAAGTTTTGTTGATTTTTTGTTAATTATTTTTGTTGAACGATTGTTTAACTTTTTACTTTAGTTGAATTTTGTTTAATGTTTTGTCACTGCGCTCCGTTAAAGTTTTTGTTTTTATTTGAACGTTTTTGTTGAAGGTTGCGTGCTGTTTTTTCGGGTTCACCACTGTGGGGATATAATTGATGTGCCTGATACGACACGGATTTCTTATATTCCCAACGATCTTGCTCCGATGAGGATAGTCCACCCAGGAAGACAGGAACAATAGCAAACACACTGAGGTTGATTGATTGTAAAAATGTTTTTGTTTTATTTGATTTTGTTGTGCCATCGCGGCTGAGTTTTTAATTAACATTTTGATAAGTAGAACGTTCTTGGGCACTCGAGGTGCGTCAGCCTGTTACACGAACAACAGCTAAAGACACATTTTTATCGCAATATAAATACAATTTAAATCACTATAACTTTACACTTCTTCTGTTTCGTTAGAAGGTCTCCGATTTCCGACTGTTCATTTAGTTATATTAGGGAATCTTCGCGGACGAGCGTGTGCATAAGCATGCACACGCGGCGATGGTTAGCGTAACGACCTCCTCCTGTGAATCTTCTTAATCGACTGCTTTGAAAAGGGAAGAAATTGGATACAACCAAAAGATAACATACTTCTGCTCTCTCATTGCCACGTCCTTCGATGTGTGGTAGGTTACATCGGTAATCTGATGATCGAAGAGAGCGGGACAATAAGAGAACAGAAACACGATGTACGATTATCCTAGGGGTGGATTTGGTTGCATGTGCATGAATCAATGTAGTTCTGAGCGGAACCCGTTGACCTGATTCGGTAGTATGGTGAGTTCAGTGTACATTGATCCATACGAAGACAGAACTGAGAAAGAGAGAGGAATTGAGCTGATGATATTCACCTGCAAAAAGAGAACATTGATCCCCAGCGAATGAAGTGTCTGGAGAAAAACCGAAGTAACGCTAGGGAAATATTATCACGTGATTCAATCGAATGTGCTGATAAATTTCCCAAGCGGATCCGCAATGATACGACAACTTTGTCCGGCTGGATCTGGTTGTCGCTAATCTACATGGACACGAGTTGCCGTATGGCAAAAAAGGTAAGCTAAACTCATTTATGCATTGTCTGCGTGGTACAATGAGTTTAGCTATGTGTCCTTGGTGGAAACATGCTTTGCAGGTGAACAGGTAAGTAGGGGGGAATGGGGTTGATTTGACGCGCTGAAAGGCGGTCGAAATTAGGTAGGAAATGTTCGTTGGAATTGTGGGTTGTTTCTCATGTAGAATAGAGAAACCCCCCACAAACCTATTGTCAAATTTCTTTTTGCCAACCAGTTGGCACCTCTGTGAAACATTCTGTCGTCAAGTTTGATATTTTGGTTGAGCAAAGAGTTTGTGCAGTATTCCACTAGATCAATTCCCTATCACGTAATATTCACATAAATTCACAATACTGATAATATTCACATCGCTCACGATGCGATTCCTCGTTAATTGTGACGCACAGTCTTTACCCAAGCCACACGCTATATAATTACGAGTACATTTTTTTCATCGTATCGTATATACAAAAACAAGCGCCACATCTGGCATGAGGCACTGGCGATGCCTACAAAAATAATGGATAACTACAATCACCGGAGGCCAGGTGTCATGATACCATTTAACGGAATTCCCATAAAAATGCTTACGCCTACGAAAGACAGGCACACGGATAATAACGAAATGCCACCAGGCGATTCAAAGTACCGACACGAATTGTTTGAACCAAGACCACTGTACTTTAATAGGTTGATTTACCAATTAACTGAGTTAAAGAGTTGATGGACCAATTAAGTAAAATATCGTTTAGGCGAATATCAATTAAGCAAAGTAAATGACTCGTGTCGGGCAATATAGGTTAAACCAGAGAAGTTAATTAGTTGTATCGTTTGCGATTCTGCCGTAATAATTTGGGTATAAAAGGATTGGTTGCAACGGGAATTGGTGAGAGTTAAGTAAGCAAGCAAAAGGTCACAAACTTGCGATGGAGCAGCAGGCCCTTATTCTGGATTTAATAATAGAGTAAAGAATAGAAGAGTTCATTTTCGAATATTTCTGGAGAAAGTCGCAGCTAAGCTAAAGTCAGCGAGTCCATCTCGAACTTAAACAAATATTATCCGAAAAATCAAAAACGTCTTTTTATGTTGAACTCTCCTCCTACTCGCCTAATCGCTACTTTCAATTATTCTTCGATCACTATTTTTGTTCATGGTAAAAATTGGAAACTAATATTTTTGATTGCTGACAACATCTAACTGACAAATGGAACTCCAACTCAACGTTTGAATAGATGACAATTGAACCAATATAAGGAAAGAATTTTTTTAAGACACTGTTAACACTGGTTGAATGACTCAGTCCCACTTATAATTTGACAACGTATGTAGAAAGATCCCGCACCAATTTCGCATCAAGAATATGAATGATTAAAATCTCCACTATTAGCAATTAATGCGGATGAAGCAAGGAATCAGAAGAAAGGGGATGGAATTGATATACAGGAACAGCGTTGTGTTTCACCATGACAACGCTAAGCCATCCACTTGTTAGTTAGTAACATTGCCTGGAAATTTTTTTGTTTTTAATAACGAACTAACATTTTAAAACCAGAACACATTGCGAGCAGAAGAAATGATGAGATGTTGATGACCAGTCTTGGCATAATGTTCCGAAATCTGCAGCGTCCACAAAAGGGGATTTGAAAGACATTTAAATGTCAGAGCACATTACGGGCCAAAGAAGAGATGAGGCGATGATGTATCCACCCACCAGTCGTGACATAATGTTCCGAAATCTGCAGCGTCCACAAAAGGGGATTCGAAAGACGCTTAAATGTCAGAGCACCTTGCGAGCGGAAGAAAAGATGAGGTGTTGATGTTTCCACCGAGTAGTCTTGACATAATGTTCCGAAATTTGCAGGGTGCGCAAAAGGGGTTTCGAAAGACACTTAAATGTCAAAACACATTACGAGCGGAAGATGGGACGAGGTGTTGATATATCCGCCGACCAGTCTTGACATAATGTTGCGAAATCGGCAGCGTGCACAAAAGGGGATTTGAAAGACATTTAAATGTCAGAGCACATTACGGGCAGAAGAAGAGATGAGGCGTTGATGTATCCACCGAGTTGTCTTGACATAATGTTCCGAAATCTGCAGCGTCCACAAAAGGGGATTTGAAAGACATTTAAATGTCAGAGCACATTACGGGCGGAAGAAGAGATGAGGCGATTATGTATCCACCCACCAGTCGTGACATAATGTTCCGAAATTTGCAGCATTCACAAAAGGGGATTCGAAAGGCACTTAAATGTCAGAGCACATTAAGAGCGGAGGAAGAGGCGAGGTGTTGATATATCCTCCGACCAGTCTTAATATAATGTTGCGAAATCTGCAGCGTCCACAAAAGGGGATTCGAAAGACACTTAAATGTCAGAGCACCTTGCGAGCGGAAGAAAAGATGAGGTGTTGATGTTTCCACCGAGTAGTCTTGACATAATGTTCCGAAATTTGCAGGGTGCGCAAAAGGGGTTTCGAAAGACACTTAAATGTCAAAACACATTACGAGCGGAAGAAGGGACGAGGTGTTGATATATCCGCCGACCGGTCTTGACATAATGTTGCGAAATCGGCAGCGTGCACAAAAGGGGATTTGAAAGACATTTAAATGTCAGAGCACATTACGGGCAGAAGAAGAGATGAGGCGTTGATGTATCCACCGAGTTGTCTTGACATAATGTTCCGAAATCTGCAGCGTCCACAAAAGGGGATTCGAAAGGCCTTTAAATGTCAGAGCACATTACGAGCGGAGGAAGAGGCGAGGTGTTGATATATCCACCGACCAGTCTTAACATAATGTTGCGAAATCTGCAGCGTACACGAAAGGGAGAGATAGTCAGTTTAATTAAAAATAAATTTATTATACACTGAAAGACAATAAAATAAAACGTTACTGTGTAAAACAGAATGATCATAAAAAGGGGTTAGAACATTTATTGAGGAATTAGACATAGCATTTAATTTAGTAATGGTTTTTTTTTCATTGAATACACCTTGAAAAATTACTTTATATTGTCATATATTTTAAAATGTCTAGTAAGGAATATATTTTACCCTGAATATTACATATTTGAACACGATTAAAAAAACCGATTTGATATGAGGTTGTTTTATCTACATTTAGGGCTATCACCGACTAGTGGCTGTAAAGTTGTTTCTCTACTCTATGGAACACAGTAAATCTCTTCATCGGGAGACAAAAATATAGAAATTACTTCCTCTTGTTCTTAAAGTTTAAGTAGCATAGAATTCATTTGTGTATTCAATATCCCGTTTCATGCCTCCATGGTAAAAAAAAAAAGAAGAAAAACCAAAAAAACAATTTAACCGGTCTAGTCCTCAAAAGTATACGGCCTTCAAATATCACTGGAAAATAAGGCTTGGAATAATATAATAGCAATTGAAAATAACAAAGTTGTTGAAAGGTACATGTATCTGTTGTTAACAAGAATTACACCTATAATGATCACTCTCTCATTCAAGTCATAAAATAATAGCTCACCTTGGTTTCAAAGGGAAAAGTAAACCTTGCTAATGGTGAAATATAACCACAGCTGAAGTGGGCTCGGTCAAATGTTCTAAAATTCCTTTTATACAGGTTATCCTTCAACACAACGGTTTAAATAGTCTCAAACCGTGAAGCAGAAATCGGCGGTTTGATTTTCTAGTATTACGACACCAATTTCGATATCCTCAACAAAACTCACGAAACATAAAACATTTATTGGTAGTCACTTACACTCTATTTGCAATTCATAATTGAATTTTGCAAAATATTCATTTATAAATTTCACTTTTCCACTTGCACTGCGAAATCGTATCGTTCACCAAAGGAACATATACCACGCCAAAACCACGGCTAGACTGTCAGCTAAATACATTCGCTGCAATACTATATAGATTCCCCTAATGTATTCTGCTCCCTCTATATCAGTTGATTGCTGCATGGTTGGGGGCTTGCCAATAAAAATCGTTCGGTGGTACATTCACACACCACTTGTTACCACTTTCAGTTTCAATTCAACGCCCGTTTATGGCTACGACTCTCTTAGGATTTAAGTCGAGAGCTTCACTTATGCAAGCACAGAGTTCTCTTAACTAAAGCACTTAGATCTTTAGCAGCTTATTTGCAAACTCGAGCCATTGTTATTAATGCCAGGGTAGCGAAGGAGGAATAATAAATCCATTAATAACCAAATTTAATCGTCCCGATTTATTTGATGTTTGTCCACTGGTCCACAAACTTGTTGTGAGGAAAACTCAAGATCAGTTTGCTAAATATTACACAATATTCGCAGTTTTCATTTTGGTTGTGGCATGTGACTGTTACTTCAAAGGACTTAGATCTGTATTGGTGGATGGTAAAGTTGGTTGATTCGAACCAGACACTAATTGCTCCTTCAGGTAACAAATTAATGGACTAAATGTGTGCAGCTTAACAAATTTACAGGTATCTTATGAAAGTAAAGTGAAAGCTAAACAAAACGTTAATACATGAACTGATAATTTCTAGATAATAGCAGACAGTTGCTACTTCATGAATCTACTTGGGCTTATGTTACCACGCTTCATTTTACATACAACGTCTTTTCAATGAATGATCACTGATGGAGAATTCACATCCTTGATCCTCTTCGACGGGAAAGCTTTCATACAGGAAACTCACGTCAAAGAACGTCACAATAAGAATACACCTTTCTAGAAAACAACATAAATCAAGGTATATGTGTGTATGGCGGGGCAAGGAGTTTCGAAGACACGAGCCAGCCAAAGCGACTTAGATTCCACAAAGTGGGAGTTAACCGATCCATTCCATGCTTATTTAGTTAGATGATACTGCCAGAGAGTGCTTTCAAATCCGTGCTTTTGGGCTCAATATGCATTCTGTCAAGACATTAACGGGATTGGTTCAAGAAAAAATCATCACTATAGTATGCGAAGTTTTTTACAATAACTATCTATCTGTCACAAATCACTGTATGAGATGCGTCGCAGCACAACTTGACCCAAAAAAAGCTGAATTATCTTTAAAGAAGAACTTTTTCTTCTCCAAAAAAAAAAACCATTAATCAATTAATCATCAGAACTTTTCTTGATCTCCTTTAAAATAGGATTACATTATTCTATGCATCTTCAGGGATCGGCTTTAGTTCTCTAAGTGAATTTTTTTGAAGTGGTAGAGCTTCGGAAACAGGAAATCGAAGTCTAACCGCCAACGAGACAGCGCTTGCGTTTCTGCCTTGGGATCTCTACCATCGGATCAGGAGTGCAATCCATGTTGAGAATGTTAAATAAACACAATATACCTAATTGCACTATCGGTTCTCGCGACAAATCTTACTGTGAGATCCTGTGGCGGTTCCGCCAAACCCCACGGTTCGCTTTCCTGGAAAGCCCACATAACTTTCACCCAATCTCCTAATTTCACGAATGCAATCGCATTAGTATCTGAAATGCTTCACGCATTGAAGAGATCAAATCTGTAATCAAAAAAGCCCCTGGAGAAAAAAACTTACCTTCCATGCATCTCTTCGCATACAATTCTCCGTAAGATTTCTTTCTTAACTTATCGGGCAGAACCCCCCTAACTACAACCCAACTCCCATTGGTTCCCACCAATGCAATCGCATTGGCACCTGAAAACATTTCCCTTTTTCAAGGACGTTTAATGCATACAACACATTATCTAAAATTCTTAAAATAGTTCCTTAATGTGCATATGCACCATAAATACACACCATTCGGCACCGATTGTTATCATTTGAAATGCAATGTCGGACGGCTTGTTTTTACAACTGCAGCAAGCCGACCAGCGATTCGTTGTTCAATAGACAAACAATCATCCATTTCGTACGTCGCCACAAACTAATTGTCCTGCATATACAAATCCAGGCAAGGGATTCGTTTCTGCCACCAATCCCATTAGCACCTTTTTTTCTAACGTCGATAATAGCGACGACACATCGCGTAAACAATGACCCGCGTTACCGAACGATGCATTTGGTCGTCTCCTCCTTTGTCTTTGCCGCCCGCCTGCTTCGTTGTTCCATTGCCTTCGAGCACACGTGAACCACATCAGATCTGAACGATCTCACACACACCACCATGATCCCCATTACGAGATCTGGTTACTTTTCTCTTGTGGTAGGAAATTCTTCTCCCTAGTGAAGAGGAATTGCACCCAAAAATTTCTCTTGCTAAACGAATCATCTCTGCACGAGATTATTATCGCTGAGTCCATTTCCATCCGCCGACCACCATGGTCGTTGCCGCACCCGCTGTCCGTAGCGCTGCGGACACGCGTGTTGTACCCTGAAGTCCTAATCCTACCGCGGATACGTTTCGGTAACAAAACCTTTAGTCGTGGTTATTGGTGCACAATGTCGTGAATTAAAATCCCCGAGTGATATCTAAATAATTGTTATTTTTCTGTATAAACAGTAGTTATTTTCTTGAAGAAAGCTAAGATTCAACCTTCTTGGTTCACATTTAATGTTTGAAAGTACTTTCGTAAAGTTGTGAACGTATAACAACTAGCAGACGTGTTGGCAATCGTGTTAAAGTTCATGAGGGTGAAATAAGTTAAAAACTAATTAAGAACGACTTGTGTTTTCTTAACTTTTCCTCCTTGTGGATGGTATGTCATGAAGTTCGATCACCGTCGGTGGACTGTGTTTTCCCCTTACTCCCGGTTGTGGACAATGTGTCGGCGTTCCGTCCTTTTCCTTCGGCGTTTTACTCGGTGGAACTTTAGTGGAAGTTGTGGGGATGGAGTAGAACTCTGCGCCCATGTCGGTGCCACGACTTCGCCCCCCACAATCCCAAGCAAACAAATGGATTCCCACACACGTATTTTAGTGCTGTGGAAAGTGCGAAGATATACGTGAGTGATGTGCAGTGCGGGAAATCCCTCTACCCTTTCCATTCTTTGTGTATGTTTTCCTCTTTCTCACACCACAGTTTGCCTACCTCAGGTTTCGATACTCTCAATTGATTTATAATCTTTGGAGAGTTTTTGGTGTTTGAGTGACGTAATATTCGTCATGGAAAGGAGGTGGCCTGGCCACACGGATCTAGTGAGGTACCTACTACAAGGGCATCATACCTTCGTGGTTGTGGTTTTGTCGCGGTTCCTGATTTGCATCCCTTTATGAGGCGGCATTGGTTTTCTGTGTCGAGCCATTTCAATGGAACGGAAATTTCGCGTCGATCTTTGTAAAATCTGCTGCCTAAGATGTAATTTTTCTTTTGTGTCTGGCCACGTTTCTAACCAGAAACCAGCTATCCTTCACTTAGCAAAACCCAGGTAATAACTAATACAGATATCTTTCTGTCCACTTGGCTATAATAGGCAGTGGACAGGGCGGTGTCAGTAGAGGTAACAGAGCGACGAAGTTTAAGAGCGGGAGAGGTGAGATTGAAGTCAAAGAAGGTGGAGTAAGAGTTTGGCCGCCCCAGCATCCGCGAAATGGGTTTGTGGCGGGGCCGCCAAATCCCACGGTACACTGACCTAAAAACCCGCACAACCTCATCCCAAGTCGCATAAGTTTTGCTAATGCAATCGCATTAAGCACCTGAAAATACTTCACGCATTAATTAGATCAAATCTATAATCTTAACGTCCCTGTAAAGAAAACTTACCTTTTCATGCATCACTTCGCATACAATTTTCCGTAAGATTTCTTTCTTTGCTTATCTGAAATTCCAAACCAATTCGACACTTTCGGTACCAGACAAATTGCTGTAAACAAAATGATTCGGTTTGCATACAATGTAACCGTCATGACAGCGACCATAAATATTGCGCCGTCTATTTTCCAACTTCGCCATGTGTACGATAAATTTCTTTACGCACACATTGGCCGGCGACCCTTTTCTCCCACCAACAAAATTCGCTAGCTCGCACCATGTGCAAACAGAAGAACGCTGTTCCTATGAATGCACTTTATGCCCTTTCTTTGTTATAGGTTCGTTCTCATCCATGAAAGAACAATGCACACACTACTGCACTGAAAAAATGCATTTCTGTGGCGCCCACACCCTTAAGAGAAAAGTTTGTCTCTCTCTTCCCTTTCCTTAACCCTAACCTACGATGGAATTCATGTCACAGTTCTATCCTCGGTGAGTCCATTTCCACCCGCTGACTGCCACGGTCACGCGTCACTCCCGCTCTCCGCCGGTAGCGGAGACACGTAAATAAATACATACCGGAGTCGTGTGTTGTTCGATTTTGATATTCACCCAAAAACAAAAGGACAAATCTGACGTAAATGTATAAACAAGTGTTAAAGTTAACGAAAACGAAATAAATAGAAAATTAATTAAGGACAACTTGTGTTTTACTTACTCCTGGTGTGGACGTTGCGTCGTCGAGTTCGGTTTGTGCTTTTCAAGTTTACTTTCCCGCGGCTGAACATTTGATTAGTGATGGGGACGGAGTAGAACCTCGTGTCGTACGCCGACACATAGACTTCCGCCCCACAGATTGCACTTAGCGAGACCAAGGTAATAACTAATACATATATTCCTGATTTTACTATAACCGGTTATAGTAGTGCTTAGTGCCTCTGTTCTTTCCACATCATGGTCTAGCCACATACATTATTCACGTACCACATGCTACATACTTACGAAGCGATATTGGTTATCAACTTCTGCCACAATATGCACTCTGCTCCAATCCAAAATTTAATTTCTCGCCGATAAAACTTCATGTTCGTAATCAGATCATACATTACTGCTTTCTTTATAGAAGCCCAAACTTGAATATAAACGCATCCTTTAACGAATTTGATGCTCTATCTGATTCTATCGTTAGGATCTTGACCATATATCCACAAATCGTGATTGTGGGTGATGTTAAATAATTAAATCGTTTCATCAGTTTGAAGCTCCTCGGTTCATTTTGATTTAAACAATAGAATACGGATTATTTATAAAAAGGACAACTCTTCATTGTTAGTAATGAACATTAATTAATTTTGTATAAGTGTGAATAATAAATAACAATAGAAAAGGATTATTTATAAAAAGGACAACTCTTCATTGTGTTGTATTCCAGAATACTACCCTTATTAAATTTAACACTGAATCTCCTAACACATCCTTAAAAACTTCACTTAACATATATTACATTCTCACTTAATACATACCATTCATAAACATTCACAATATTACCAGTTACAGCACACTTAATAACCTGCACCTTTTTATTTATTCAAAACATAGTAACTTTGATTTTCGTCCAAATGAATTCAATGTGAAAAGTCACAGAGAAAAGATAGAAATAGAAAAAATTCAGTTCATAAAGTTCGTTCGGATTAAGTTGAACGTTTTACACAAATCTTAGAAATGTATAAGAAATCAATATACATATATATAAAGTATACTTCGTCTTGACCTGTGAAAATAAATGGGTTTTCCAGTTAGTAAATTTCTGGTTGCAACCATCGAAGAAACATACGTATGAAAACGAAACAGAGAGAAAAGGAATAAAAATAAAAGGTCCCCGCTCTTCCCTCATTCCGAGGAAGCACGGCGTCCGGACCTCAACAATTGTTAGTAATGAACATTAATTCATTTTGTATAACTGTGAATAATAAATAACAATAGAAAAGGATTATTTATAAAAAAGACAACTCTTCACTGTTAGTAATGAACATTAATTAATATTGTATAAGTATGCATAATAAATAATAATAGAAATGGATTATTTATAAAAAGGACAACTCTTCATTGGTAGTAATGAACGTTAATTAATTTTGTATAAGTGTGAATAATAAATAACAATAGAAAAGGATTATTTATAAAAAAGACAACTCTTCACTGTTAGTAATGACTCTTCATTGTTAGTAATGAACATTAATTAATATTGTATAAGTGTGAATAATAAATAACAATAGAAAAGGATTATTTATAAAAAGGACAACTCTTCTTTGTTAGTAATGAACATTAATTAATTTTGTATAAGTGTGAATAATAAGAACAATAGCAAAGGATTATATATAAAAAGGACAACTCTTCACTGTTAGTAATGACCATTAATTAATTTTGTATAAGTGTGAATAATTAGTAACAATAGAAATAGTAATAGTACTACTTAACAAATAAAAATACGTTAACCAAAAAGGACGTAGTCGTCATTTTACGAGTTCCGAACACATCCAGTAAGAACTGAAGAAGATTTAGATCCAACATCAACTGGAAAAGACCAGAGGTAAGTTCTGTGACAGTAACTCCGAAAAAAAAAATTAATTGTTATAAATAAAAATAACTAATTCAAATATAACAGTGATTCCAATAGGCATAACTCTCAGTGGCTTCGCCAACTCAGACACATGACACCAGAAGGTCAGTACGTCCAGCTTTTTGCTGATTCAAATAACTTAACTGAACTCGTCATTGAGCCAACAGGGGTACCAGATATAGATGGTCATTCAGCCAACACACTGGACGTGTTTCTTATCTCCCACCCAAACAAATACACAATTGAAGTTTCTATTCTTCCTTGGGCACTTCAGACCACTGTGCCGTGTCACCTAAATTTGCTCTAAACCAAACCAACGTTAACGAGACAACTCCCAAAAGAACAGTATAGTTCTATGAGAAAGCCAACTGGGAAGGACTGAACGACTTTTTTACGAAGTTAAATTGGTCGTTATTTTTCCTCAATAACGATGTTGACTCTATAGCGGACACGTTAACAAACACGATTGCTTGGCGTGCGAATATTCCAGACAAGGTAAACAGTACCAAGTGGAAAAAAAAAAAATGTGGTTCGATTCCGGATGAAGAGAAGACACTAAGGCTAAAGAGTTGAACTTTCGGTTGTATAAATCAAACAATAGTGAGCAAAACTGGAAAAGATTCAAGAGAGCTAGAAATGACTGCAATGCGCATATTCAACGCGCAAAGTTCTTGCATGACAAGAGTGTGAGACAAAAAATATTACACTCTCCCACAGGTAGTGGAAACTTCTGGGCATTCGTAAGAAAGATCCGCAAACGGTCATCAACTCCATTTTTTTAAATTTACTTCTCTCAGAAAAGGCGAAACCTATAGCTTAATAGGGTGGTATTTCATCGGGTGGCTAGGCTTTGGGACCATATCCACCACTAAGTAATTGTGCCGAACTACACAATGGGTAGAGTCGTCAGTTGAACCTACGTGTACACAATCAGCCAATTCCCAAAAACAGTAACGTCTATTCTCTCGAAGGTAATGTAATCACTGAATAGCCGTCAACTGTCGAAATATTTGGAATCAAATGACCTTCTCAATGACCACCAATATGGAATTCGTAGCAACCAGTCCACAGGAAATTTGATGGCCTACCTTACCGAAAAGTGGAGCTGTTGCATATTTTTTGTGAACAATTAAAATTTTTTTTGTTTATAGAACTTAGCCATGGTAGTGTCTTGGTGGGGTGCTTGTTGTATATCCTTTTTGTGTCCTCGCGTCGGTCTTCTTCGTGTAGGTAAACCAAATAATCATTAAATTATTCCACGGATAATAAATTATTTGTTTTTCATTTATTTTCAATTTCAAACGCCACGTAATTTATTTACTTTTAATCTGTGATACATAACGTATGCACGATTGTAATACCGCTCACAATACTTGTTTTCATATCGACCGGCACACGCACACGATTACTTTTACAGCTGGTGTCGAGGACTCAATGTTCACTCTACTTGGCAACTGACGGCGTTGGCGATTCATTTTTAACTCGCTCAATCGCAAGTCGGCTACCTGCCTCGTCTACTTTCAAGGTTTTGTTATTCTACGTGGAGTCGACCTTTCGTCGCGCTCACCAATTCATAATCCTTTTTGATTTAATTCGTTTCAAATTCGCCGTTAACTAACTCTCTGCACTAGATGTAAGGAGTCGCTGTAGCGGTTCCGCCAAACCCTACGGTCTACTTACCTGAAAAACCCCCATAACTACTACCCAAATCCCTTTAGTTTGCTAATGCAACAGTATTAGTACCTAAAAATGCTGCACGCATTTAAGAGATCAAATCTATGATCTTTAAGTCCCTGTAAAGAAAACTTACCTTCATGCATTCTCTTCGCATACCATTGCTCCTTAAGATTTCTTTATTAACTTACCAGGAATTTCCAATCAATTTCGGCATTTACGTCGCCAGTCAAATTTCCTTAGATGAATTCCGGTAAACAAATAATTAGATTTACATACATTTGTAACCTTCATGACAGGGACCATAAATATTGCGCCGTCTATTTTCCCACCCGCGTTGTGTACCTTTTCATACATATTGCCTGCCAACCTCTTTTGTTTGTCTTATCAATAAACAACCCAAGCAGCTGCATATAATTAGCGCAATAGACGCTGAAACCAAATTCTCCAGCATTTCCTAATGCAAACATGAACCTGGTTTCCACTGCAGCCAGAGATGCCATAAACATCTAATTTGCTTTTAGCACCTTTTTCTCCCAACGTCGAAAATAGCGACGAGGCATCGCGTAAACAATGGCCCGCATTACCAACGGCGCATTTGGTCATTTTTCCCTTTTGTCTTTGCCGCCTGCCTGTTTCGTCGTCCCACTGCTTTCGAACACGTGCAACAACATTGAATCTGTTCGATCGCGCACATATACCACTGCACCAAAAAGATCGCATTTTCTTAGTGGTCACACCCTTAAGAGAAACGTTTTTCTCTCTCTTCCTTTTTTCCTTAGCGAAATCATCTCTGCATGAGATGACAATCGCTGAGTGGTATTCCATCCTTCGACCCGAGCAGGTCGTGTCTCCTATCGCTACCCTGGTGCGCACATGGAAGCGATAATGAGTTATAATCGCGTAGTGGTGTTACGACCATCCCATGAGTTAGTCGGGTCGCCTCCACCGTACCGTGCACACGGTGCGGTGATTTACACACGTCATTTTTATCATCGCACTCGGTAATATTGTATCGTTGTCCGTCGCTGGATTGAACTCCTCACAGTGTTCTGTAGCCTTTAATCAAATAACAGTATAATTCAGTGTGTTATGTGACTAGTGATTTAAATATATACCCCAGCATAGTTATCAATAAAAACCAGTTCAACTTAACTTAATCCTGGGTGTTTGTTTGTTTCATTGTGTTGTCGTTTTCTTGTGCACAGTTTGCCGCGGCGGAACTTGTTTTTTTTTTTTTTTGTGAGAACGAAGGGGAACCCAGCGCCCATGTCGGCCACGACTTCGCTCCTACATCGCAATTATCCTGAGCCTAGTACAAAGGGTCGATGAAAATTGTGAACCTACGAAGCAAACTTTTGGATTGGGGAAAGTGTTGTTGTTTCTACGAGTAAATAATACTTTGAGCCAATGGTACAGACTTGGTAAATTCCTATTCTGGCAGGCATTTGCATAATTTGCGATAAGGCGTGGGAAATTAAAAGTTCTAAGTATGCCATTGCAGTGGACAGGTGGCCAACAAAATATCAAGTTATTGGGATAGGGATTGTGTATTTCTAGGGATGAAAAATTTATTAAAATGTAGCTGTTGTATGGTGGGAATACGCTATTGACAGAAATGTGACGCTTGATTCTGTGGATAATGATATGGATTGGTGAGTTTTAAGAGGGGGGTGATAATTAACGTAGGTTAATGATGTAACACCCTTAAGTGACTTATTATCCGTATACACGGTGAATCTGTGGCGGTTTCTTTTAACGCCACTACTTATCTCTTCACCTATATTTTGGAAACATTCCAAATGCCTCCAAAAAACCCTATACTACAAGTATTTTGGGAGGTATAACTGAGCGGCATTGCTTACCTGGAAAGTGGGCATATCAATTTTCCATTCACTGCAATTACATGCAGACATTTCTACTCTATGAGTTTTTCCCACAAGATGCATGTAATACATCTTCGAAAAAGCCCTGAGAAAGAAATCTCATTCAAATATTACGCCGGCATTATATGACGCCAACGATATTTATCCCAGGAATGATTTCCACCAATGTGCACCATCTTCTTGTGTGGAAGAACTGTCGCACCACTAAACAACCGATGCAACCTGAAATATATTTGGACGCGCATATCTGCTGCCTAATACCATCGCACACGTGCAGGAGATGTTCTCCCGTTTCTGTTTTACAGCGAGCATCTCGATAGCTAAACCAATCCACAGGCAATGTATGAACCATGCCTAGCTACCCCAAGAGAACCAAACCAACATATCACCTGCGAAAATGCGGCACCAATTGCTAACGAGGGATGTACGATCAGCATAAATGCTGTACGCAGTTGCCATCGTATAAACATCCGACGTCTCTTTATACAATGAGTGCACAGCAGAAACCCTTATTGATCATTCTTTATGTTTGATTTACACTCAATTTCGTGCAAGTTGGCCAGTCATAAAACCCCAACGAGTATAATGCTTAGCGACATGAACACCTGCGTGTTCTACGGCTTGTGTTGAGCAGCAAGCGTATCCGTTGACGGGAACACGGAGTATCGATGTTTCACTGTTCGCATGCTGTAGAATGCCATGCATGGACGACCGGGGTAGTCATGGTGTGTGTGCGCATCCTGAATTAGACCGGTCGTCAGAGTTTATTTTCCCTACAGGTCGTTTGGCCGGGGGGATGTATTTGAAGTTTTTGTTCTATTTTTATCTTACGATGGTGGGTTTTGTTGGACGATGAAGTTAGTCTGAGCCCAACAACCGTCAGTGGACGAGCGTCCAGCAAAATAATTGAAGCTATTTTAAATTAGTTTTTGTTAAATAAATTCAGTGCTTCACCAATCCTTAATTGCGAAACTCTTGCCGTTTAAAATCATTTATATAATAATAGACACTGTGCACCCAAAGTATTGAAGCTACCTCTGCACTACTTTAAATCAGTTTTTGTTAAATAAACTCAGTGCTTAATTGATTCCATATTGTGAAGCTTTTTGAGCAGTGGAGTCACCTTATTTTTGTAATTGTTTTTAGTTTAGTTGTATTATATTTGATATTAAAATAAATGAAGAAATACATAAGATGAAGATGCACCGATGATGTTTTCATTATTGACAAATCAGAAGACCACCATAGATGTAAGTGAACAAATCTTAACCACACCATTCGGCGAAACAGTGACAGACTAGGGAAGTCTTGGTGAACCTGTGTCAGGACGGCACATACCAAGACAAAACCCATAAATCTTCGCCCTTGTAAATAACAACGGACATTTTTAGCCGCCCACACAATGGCTAGTAACGCCCTGGAGTCAGATAGATTGGTTAGAGTTTTAAGGATTTACAGGGGAGGTGATAATTAACTTAGGTTAATTATGTAACAGAGCCATTCCATCTACTACTTCGACACTGGATATTTCAAAAAACTTCAACAGAGTTTGGCATCCAGCCCTATTATCAAAATTACATTCATATTGAATGGACAATTTCCTGATCCAATAGATAAGAGACTATTTTTCTGGCGGTTCAATCCAAATGGTTATTGATAGTGTCAAATCTTTCTCCCATCAAATTAATGCAGGTATTCCCCAAGGTTCTGCACTAACAACCACTTTCTTCCTCATCTTTATAAATGATCTCTTGTCCATTACCCATAACCCAATTCACTGATTTTCTGATGATAGCACGTTGAGTTTCTCGTACGAACATTCCTGACCAAACTATTCCAACCTCATTACCAATCAGCAGGTTATGCTGATGCTCAATGGGGAGTATCTAACCGGGCAGAATTCATTCCTTAAAAACACAGTGCTGTCTCTTGTCGTGAAAGGCGAACGCCTTATAAAAGTAAATATACTGTCGATGAACAGCACTTGCATCGACGAAGTCAAGGAACTATCAATCCTCGGCGCTCGAATTAATTCGACTCTTAATTAGGGCGACCACATATTTGAAGCAGCGAAAAGTGCATCCAATGTATGGGGTACCTTAAAAGATGCGAAAGATACTTCAGTCTATCCAACGTGGGCACTATTTTCAAGGCGTATATTCGTCTCAAAATAGAGTTCAGCTCCCACGTTTGGCCAGACGCTCCAAAACTGCACTACACGTGCTAGATAGGATGAAAACATGAGCAGTGATACTGTGGGGGTAGAAGTTTGTATGCCAAACAGGGGCACTCGGTTCACTTGAATCCCCGACACTTGTTACTCCGAACGCACGTTGCCGAAAGATGAGAAATAAAAGGCACTGGTTTAGTTGTTTAAAGTGTTTTTTCTTTTTATTATACTTTTGTTTATGAGTTCTTTTATTAATCACTGAGTCAATTGGTTTTAATTTCTTTTACTTTACATTGGTTAGTTTATGTTTTCGATTTGTTTTGGAAAATTGTAATTGTAAACTCTTTTGTTCTTTTTTTTAAAATGATTACAAAAAAATAAAATATTTGTCCAGAGTTTATGGTTTTATGTGTTATTTATTTTTGTTTCTGTCTAGATTTTAGACACTTCAATTCCGAACAAAACGCATCACTTCGTCACAGCGTTAATATCATCATTATCGGCACTACAACCGGGAACCGTTCTTGGCCTTATTTAGCAAGTCCTGAGGCTTGTTAAATTTTCCATAATGACTTGTATTTTCCGGGCAAGGTCATTAGTTTTGCGCCGGAGGCTCCCCGACGAGGAATCGAACCCCGGTCTCCCGTGTGACAGGCGGGTATACTAACCACTATACTATCGAGGAGCCCGACAGTGTTAAAAGCAAAATAACTCGCGACTCCTGTTGTGTGTAAGAACACCTCGGTGGATAAATACTCAACTCTTTTGCACTGATCGCAAGTGTGTGTGCACACCCTGGTGGTTGTAAAGCGACTTTCTTGCGCCGTAACCGCCCGCGGTGGAGATTGTAAAACGACTGATCCCAATTAGGGATGGAAATTGGGATTTGGGATTGTGCACTTCAAGCCACCAACCAAGATCATTCTTATATCTGTGCTCTCTCATGTTCCCCGCCTATCGAGGTGAATAAATCCTTGGGCTAATTTGATAGTCGAGGGACAAGAGAGAATGAGAGAATCAGAGAGTAAAGTGCAATGATCTCGGGGTGGCTTGGCTTATGTGCGAGTACCAATGCAGCCTCTGAGGATGACCCACTGACCTAATTAGGATATTGTGGTGATCTCAGAGTGCAATGGACTCTAAAAAGGGGAAATGAGATGGGAATGGAAATTGGTATGTAGTTATTCACCTGCAAAAAGAGATCATTGATCCCAAGCGGAAAGAGTGTCTGGCGGAAGTCGAAGTGACGCTACTGATGCTTGGGAAATAACAGCGTGAGAACCAGACTCAAAGACGCTGAAATAACCCCAACGGTTGCATGATTGTGCAACCGCGGCGTTTGGTCAGACACGGTTGTTGCTAACCAAAATAACGTTGAGATTTCCGGTAGAAATCTCATGGGTTAATGCAATAGTATTGCTGTATGGCAAGAAAAGACAAAATGATATTGTGCATTAACTGCATAGATGTATGACTTCCAGCAATGCTTCTTTTACAGGTAAATAGGTTGGTAGGAGGAATTGGGGTTGAAGTGACGGGCTGTTAGTGGTCGAAATAAAGGTTGAAATAGTGGGTTGGTTCTTCATGTAATATAGAGAACCCCCACAATACTTATTGGGGACCCATCCGTAAGTCGTTCAATCCCGTTGTTAAAACATACACGCAACGTATCATACCCATCTCCTTTCTATAGGTATTACCACAGTCATTGGTCAACTGACCTTGCTGAATGTGCTCCACCCCTTCAGGCATTTTCCCGCGATAACCGTCAATCAGTAAATGTGCATCAGTTCACGTTGAAAGTCAACTTCAGGCGCACAAATAAACATAGAGAGTCATTCATTAGCCGAACCACACGAATGTAGAATGCTCCACCTGATCATGTGTTTCCTCGCCGTTGTAATGTCCAGGCATTCAAGTTCAATATACATCGATACCATTCCGTATCCACTTCCTCTCCTTCCGCTCGGACTCTGCTCTGATATTAAAGGGTACTCCAAAATCCTCTTTTGCGCGCCCGTTAGTGTAAAAAAAGGAAAAGGTTGCGGGTTGCCAGAATACGATACTTGCTTCATCATATTGGTACCTTTTTTTTTTAAGAAGAAGAAGAAAAAGTGGCTCTTTAAGGGGGTATTCTGGTCTAAACGCACGAATTTAACGCAATTTTTGAAGTGCTGTAAAAAAAAAAGCAATAAATATTTTTAGTATTCATCTTTTTATAGGAGGTTTATTAATATTTCAAGAATACAGTAAAAAAAATTGAAAGTAAAAAATTCAAAATTCAAAAAGTTAGCAGCTTATGAAGTAGGGGATCTCAAAAAGTTGGCACGCGACCATACCCACGTTTTTTCAAGTTCTACTAAACCGATTTACTTCAAATTTAGTATATGTCTTCTTTATAGGTCTTTCTATTGCATGAACTATCTTCATCCCCAAATTTCAATGTTAACTATTTTTAAAAAATTCGAAAACTAAAAAAAAATTGGTACAAAAATAAATTTTTTTTTTTCAAGCAGTCGCCATTTTGTAAAAAAAAAATGTTTTTCAACTTTTTTTTTGTTCCAACGATAGAGGCATTTCTGTAAATGAATAAGCTTTTTTTCAGATTGATAGATGGGGTGAATCGTGGGTATGGTCGCGTGCCAACTTTTTGAGATCCCCCACTTCCTCAGCTGCTAACTTTTTGAATTTTGAATTTTTTTCTTTCAATTTTTTTTACTCTATTCTTGAAATATGCGACGTATCTCATGCAGTGAACTGATTCGTGGCAGATAGATAATTATCGTACAAGCTTTCTCATACTAGAGTGATGATTGTCGAGCAGCATGTTCTGCACTACTTTGAGGCTTGTTTCAGTCACTGGTATTGCAAGCCGACTCAGAGAAGATGTGTTCAATTACTTCACAACCGCCTTTGAACGCTTTATACCGCTCGAATGCTGTTCTTCTCGATAGTACAGAATTCCGATAAACTTTTTCAAACATGTTTAGTGCATCCGAACAAGAAATTCTGTTCGCAACACAAACTTTAAACAAATGGAGTGGTAGGTTGAGTCACAATGTCCAGCAGCGCAGTGAATTACCACCCCAGCATAGGTTGAGCGACGATTCTGGAGACGCTACAACCATTGGTTGTAAGCGATCTACTTTGAACCTTATGTTGTAAGAACAATAAAGTTTGGTAGACTCTGGTGGGTGGGACACCTAGCTCGAATGAGCGAAGAGGAGCCTGCCCGGAAAGTCCTTTGTGGCAGGATGTATGGAACGAAGCAGCCTTGTCTGTGATAGAGGGATGGCGTAGACCAGGACACCCAAAGCCTGGAAGTGCCAAACTGGATGACATCGGTTAGAAATCGAGACCGGTGAAGAGATTTGCTAAATAGGGCCAAGACCGGATCCCGGTTGTAGTGCCGATGATGATGATGGTAGATTGAGCGAGATCCTTGACCACCAAAATTGCATATTTGGTCCCAGAACCAGTCAGTCTTTCCTGTTTTTTTTAGTGTTTTTCCCATGGCAAAAACCACCGATAGTACTACAGGGGTGATCTATAACCCGAAAATTGGCTGAACCAGACAATTTTATAAACTAAATAACTAAGAAACTTTCCCAACCGGCCACTGAACGTATCCCCGTTATGCAATCATGGTGCTAAAAAGAATTAATTATTGCCCACCTTGTGGAAAATCGCAAAAATGATTCCCTAAAAAAATAAAAAATAAAACATGTGTTCAGTTCACTCGCGATTCAAGTGAAACCTTGAAGAAACAACACTTCGAGAGAATGAAACGAATGTAGAGTGTCAGGAGCAGGATAATTGTAGGGTTTATTTATTATAATATTGTTAACAAGTTTAAAACTTGTCTTACATTTTATTCTACAACATAGGCTGACAATGTTTGATCAAGATGCGATTGCGAGGTTTTTCCTTTTTTTTTTCGACGGCTAAAGTAACGTCTTTCAAACGACTGCAGCTTGTAAACAAATGGACGAAACATTATGCATAAACCAGTGACAGATGAGTCTCTCGAAATGAGATTTTGTCATGTTCATTTTCTCGTAGCACAACCAAAAGAAAATTCCATGACTTTTCAGCCCATGTAGTATATTACATATTATATTATTCAGACTCCGAGTTTGGATTTGCAACAAATGACACGAGAGCCTTATGGAAACTGAGGTACGAAATAAATCCTTTGGTCTGGATTAGAACAGTATCTTTGAAATAATGCGTCAATTATTGCTTAGATCTTACTGTCGATTCAATCCGACAGCTACACATTTTTAAATTTAATTTGGTGTTCAGGAAATCAATCAAAGGAAGCGCTGTTTTGGTTTCGGTTTTAAATCCGTTTTTATTTCCAATACAATTACAGATTCTACCTAAGACTAAATGTTAAATTCTATTTTATATGCATCATTCTTACATTAACTTACTGGTTCTTCGCAGGCACTCTAAATTATACAATATCTTTTTTATTTCTTTACCTTTCGTGTACAACTACCTTTTGTTTTTAACGTATGATAATAATAAAGCGAAACAAAATGTACAAACATAAAAAATAAATATATTAAAATAAATAATAATTAAAAATGGTGGATGGAGGAGGAAAGCCTGAGACGGATACCATATTCGGGGACGTAAAGTCCTTTCTTCGTCACACACCCACCACCAGTTGGGATGAGTTCGGTCTCTTTTAGATTTATCTCTTTCACTGAAATGTAGGTGATCTGGAACGTTATCGATATTACTATCATGGACAATTCGTTTATCCCTGGCATCATGGAAAGCGTGGTTAATAATAGGAACTCCATACCTGTTTTGGATAAGATCTTTCCCATCCAAGAAGGGGAACGCTTCTGAGGGTATAAACCAGCTTGGAGAGTACTCTCCAGATACATATCATTGGGATAGAATGCACCCGAGATTAGATTGTGGGGTGCAGGTAGGTGTGCCAGACAGGGGCACGAATTCACTTGAATCCCCGACACTTGTTACCCCGAAGTTCCAGCGATTGTTCCACTGTAACACGTTCACTTTGGGCAAAATAAAGCACTAGTGGTGTGGTTATGTAATAATGTTTTCTTTATTTTAACTAAGTCCTTTTAACTTGTTGGCTTTAATTGTATATTAATTTTTTTTTTTTTTGACGATTCACTTTAGTTTCTATTTTATCATTTAATATTTGTTTTTGTTAATTTTGTTTAAGGGAATCTGAACAGAACGTGTAACATAACGCAACGACCTCGACTCTCGTGTAGTGTGCACGCTGCGGTGATTGAAACGCGACTCGGTGCGGCTAGTCCGACACCGGTGATGGATGTGAAGCGACTGATCTCCATTAGGGATGAAATTCTGTATGCTATTTTTGCACAATTATTAGCCAAACATCATTGCGCTCTTTTCATGACTCTTCTCATTTGCATGTCTCAGTGAGGTGAATAATACTCGCGCATCATTCGACAGTCGCTGGGCATTCGAAGGATGAAAAGAACAAAAGAAAGAGTGCAATAACTTCGGGGTTGGCTTAGCTTGTGCGCTGGTATCAAATGCAGTTTCTGAGAATGACCTACTGCCCTAGTGTTACGGCTGTGGTGATCTCAGAGTGCATTGAACCGTATGGAGACAGAATTATGGAGGAGTAAGTGAAATGTGGCCGGTGCTATTCACCTGCGAAAAGAGATCATTCATCCCAAGCGAATGGATGATCTGCGGAAAAGTCAATAGGACACCACTGATGCTTGAGAAATAATCAGTGCGAGAACCAGACTCTAAGACGCCGAAATATCCCCAGCGGTTTTCCTATGATGCAACAGCGTCGTTTGGTTAGACTTGTTGTTGCTAGCCGGCATGATGTGATTTCCGATGGAAATCTCATGGGCTAGCAAAAATGGAGTTGCCGTATGGCAAAAGGGTAGCTGAATTCAATTATGCATTATGTGCATAGAAGAATGAATTCAGCTATGCGTCCATTTGGAAAACATGATTTTTCAGGTGAATAGCATGAGCGGTGGAATAGGGGATAATGTGACGCGCTGTAGGCGATCGAAATTAAGTTGAATTTGTGGGTTGGTTCTCCATGTAGTATAGAGAACCCTCACAAGATTACTTCCACTGCACATTACCTTGGAGAGTGACCACTGATGATTTTGATCATGAAGTTATCTATCCTGTTTAGACATGATTTGTCGTACAGGACTTTATCGGGGTATAATTTCTTATGTTGCGACTCTGGTGTTCTATACGTTCGAATGCAGGAACACAAACACTGTCTCTCGAACACCCGACACTTCTCTATGTAGAATGGAGAAATGTTATACCATACCGGGCAGCCAGACACCAATACTTGTCGGATGAATGCCGAGTTTGAAATTATTTCGACTTTGGAGTATAGAAGACTATAGCGTTTGAAATAATAGTGAAGAAGAACGTGTGATTCGAACTGACGCTATGACAGTTTGAATCAACCAAAAAATTGTACCTAAGCGTTATCCATCAGGCTACTGGCCGTGTTTAGAATTTGATTTTTAAACTCGACTATATTCCACCGATGTGAATTATTTTTGTTATCGCTATGGTATACGGCTCTGATGTATTTTCTTCTTCGATTTTTCGTGCGGTGTCCTTCACTATTTTGCTTGTGCATTGTGTGTGCATCTGTTAGAGCCGCCACAAGACTGCTACGAAATAGACTTCTTGCCATAGCATATGCGCTTTATCTGCGGTAAGAGCTGCTGTTATGTGCATATCAAAGTAAAGATACTGATCAAGCCAAATACCAAGGTATCTAACTACAGTTTTAGTTATGGGGGAAGATTATTACTTCCTACAAACTAAAATTTTCTCCAATTCTGTTTTGTATCCCTCAATGCCATGGTGAGGGGCGTTCTAAGAAGGATAGTTTCTGTTTACTGGAAATTGATCTTTATTTCCAGTCACCGCAAAAGTATTTGATTCTATTGAAGTCATCTTGCCGAAGTATGTTGATGATATCAATCGTTTCTCCAGATTTATACATCACAATATCGCCGGGGTATACAATAATATGGTTGAGAGAACCTACTAGATCACTTGTGTGAATATTAAACAAGATGGGAGAATTCCCTGCTCCTTATTGTAAACCGTTTTTGATGTGAATGATCTTGTCAGAGATTATATTTCCACATTTCACCACAAATTGTTTACCCATTATTATATCGTATATAATGTATAACAAATATTCGGGCATATCTAGATTTGTAAACTTATATAGAAGCCCTTCTAACCATACGGTGTAGAAGGTCTCTCAAAGTCAACCAAACAGGCCCCTGTGCATTGTACTTTTGCCTCGTCCCACTGTATGTCGGAAGCAAGAATTGTCGCGGCATGAACGGTGTCATGTTTTGATCTGAAACCGGACTGGTTATTGGGAATGAAACCATTCTCATCACGCCAGTTTATCAATGCTTTATTTATAATTCTTTCACATAGCTTGCTGATATTTGGAAGTAAACTAATCGGACAAAGATTGGCGAGGTTGGTTCTGTTACATAATTAACCTAAGTTAATTATCACGCCTCACTGTAAATCCTGAAACCTCTTACTAATTCATATCCCCATCCACACACAGCACATTTTTAGCCCGCAAATAACATTCCCACCACGAAATAGACACATTTTATAAAATTATTACCACTTAAAATACAAAATCCCATCCCAAATACTTGATATTTTGTGTCCAAAACTTCCATTGCAGTTCGATGTAAAAAACTTCCCAATTTCGCACATTAAATCGCAGGTGTTCAACATTCCTAATCTATACGATTGGCCCAAAATATCATTTACACGTAAAAACAACAATACTTCTCCCAAACTGTTTTTGGTTTACCGTTATCTATGACCCTAGCATTAGGGTGGAAAATGGTCGCGGCTGATTTCCACACCAGATGCAGAGAGTCGATTAAAGGTGAATTTGGAACAAATTGGAATCGAAAAAGGGTTATAAGTTGGTAAGGGGTCGAAAAACCCAGTCAGTACATTTTTAGCAATCAGGCGAGTAGTAGTATCAGTGGCAGTCGTCGTCCTTGTCGTCGCTCTGTGCCCGCTGTGCGTTTCAGTTGCTTTGTTTTTTATTTTACCTCAAGATTACTTTACATATATTTTTCATTGTAATATATAACAATTTGTCGAATTACAAAATACAAAAGAGAGTTTTACTAATAAAACTAAAAAGGGAATTTAATTGTTTTGTGATTGCGCCTAATTTAAAGGATACGCTCGAGAAGATACTCGTAATAGCTGGCGCATGAAGCAGAAGTCCCGGCCGCCTAAGACACACAACTCCACCGAGGCAAACAAGGGGTAAGTAAATATTTACAACAATTGTTTTAAATATATATAATACACATCTGTCCTTACTCTTTTTGGGGATGGGATAGACTACTACAGTTTTCAAAATAATTGGATAATATGCATTATTTAAAACTTTGTTTAACAAAGCACAGTTTCCAGAGGCAAGTGCTTGGTATACTATCTATTCCAGAAGATTTCTTGCTTTTAACAGATCTAGGGATGCCTTGCGTTTAGATTCCTAACCGGCGAATCCGTTTTATTGTTCATTGTTTTGACTTTCAACCTGCCAATTATTAAGTTCTCTCTCTCTCTCTCTCTCTTTCTCTTTCTCTCTCCGCCTCTCTCTCCTTCTCTCTCTTAAATTAGTTGTATCTAGTTAAGATTATAATATTTTTTGGTGCACCACCGTGCTTCCGGTTCCCCGGGAAGAGTGGGCTACGTGGCTGTTCTTCATGGATATGTCGAACTCGTTTATATTTGTTTTTCCGAACAAAATACTGAAGGTCTTACCGCACGATTATATTGAGCCACTAGCGACGTAAGTGTCTTTACACACCCGAGAAAAACACAGTTTGCTAAAAGTCAATTGGAACAGACATTTAAAATTTAAACACAATTGCTGATTTGGCAAAAAGGACATTTAATTCTCGGCTTTAATGGATGTACAAACAACTTTTGAGGAGCTCTTCTCCTTCCGTACGTTACTTACTAACTCTCCTGCTCGACTCCAGTCAAGTCACTTTTCCAACTGTTCACCTACTCTCTTCAAAATTCTAATTTTCAAATATCTTTAGGTTCTTTCGAAGGTCAAGACGCATCGCCCTTATCGTTTCATCCTTTCTTGGGGTTTTTGTTTATGTTAGCCACCTGGCCACAAGATCCGTGGGAATTGGTTGTTAGTTTAGGATCTGGGAATCCGTGTCTATTGGCAAATCATAAAACATCTGGTATGCGTTTGGATGTTTATGATTGCAAGAATTGTGTGCCGGCGTATCGAATAGATATGCCTTTGTGCACTTTTAGATTTTGGATCTTGTAGGTTTTTTAGGTGCTAATTGCTTTTAGCATACATGGGGAAATAATGCATTATGCTGTTTGATTTTAGGAAATAGAATCAAACAAATGCATTGAATTGAATAAATGAATTTGAATTCAATAAATGAGAATTTGAACGTTTAGTTCGATTTGGTTTGACAATGTTATGTTGGAAATATCAAATGGAAATGTAATGTGGGAGAAAATTGGTAGGGCTTCTTGGAGCACTACAAGATAGTCCATAAGTTTTATGGTTGCCTTGTTTTGAGTTGATTGTTAAGTTTATTTGTGGCTTATTTATTATTTAGCTTAATATATGAGAGTTCTGCCTTCATCAAATCAAATTAAAAATTGGTCTTACTATTTGGGCGGAATGTGACTATCCTGAGCAAAAAAGGTTCAGATTGGTTTCTTATCTAAGCGATGGGCAGATTTCCAGGCGTCGAAGTTTTTGAGATTCGTTCAGTTCATGGAGTACCCACTTATCGACTTCCTTTACTTTTCCTATGAGAGAAAGGTGTCGACTTATTGTCATTGGAGATACTTCCATGCTTTGTGCAATCTCCCGCACCGATTTCGTTAGGTCCGCATCCACCGTTGCTCTTAAAATATCCTCATCAACTAACTTTTCCGGCTTCTCACGTGGTTCATTTTCGAGGCTGAAATCTCCCGAACGGAACTTTCTGAACCAACGTCGTATAGTGCGTTCGTTTACCACTACATCCTCAAATGCGTCATTAATGTTTTTCATTGCCAATGACGCATTATGTCCCATTTTAAATTCATAAAGGAAGAGGGTTCCAATTTGAATTGCCGACAGCATGGTAAACAATTCCTAAAAAAAAAAAATAACTGTACTTGTAACGAACCCTAAAATTCTCCCACGTCAAGCACACGTACCACTTTACTTTATAAAAAAAGAAAATTTAACGTCTATTACAGATGTTCACTCGAGAACTTCTTATTTCCGACTGAGCGAAAACCGGACATTTCCTGTAGTACAACACAATACATACGACAGATTCGATTCGGTCTCCTACTTCAATAATTTGTTCCCGTTTAATTTGATTGTTGCCTTTTTAAAATGTTAACCAACGCGCCAACTGCAAAAACATGTAGTTCCAATAATTATTATCAAAAACCGGGTGCGCTTTATTTGATTCCTCCACTATCAAGATAATAGGAAACAGATTGCGAAAGTACGGAAGCAATAGAAACTAATGCAGTATGTATGGAAAAAATAGAGGGTATGTATATATGTTAAATAGGTCATTTCCCACACTTTTTTAAGTAACCCGGGGTTAGTTGGCATGATTTGAATTTTGAGTCAAAATTATTAGAAATTAAATAAAAATGAGATCCTTGAAAACAGGGTGGGACTATGAACTAGAATGTTGGTTAGCAACAGCTCGTGGGAACCTGTTCCACCCATTAAGAGTTTTATCGTTTCGATCGACCTAGGAGGCATGAATAAAAAGCAGCGTTCTGAAAACTGTGTTATTATTAAAAAAGTAAGAGTTGTCAGAATAAAAAAAAAAAAAACTACAACAGCACAAAGCCACAATGTTTGCAAGTTTCTTATCTTATCACTATTTTCCAGAAATAAATAGTTATTTTATTACGCGATTGCCGCAAATAGTATAGTAACTTCTATATATGTTGCTATATACAAACTCTTACCAACTACACCATAAAGGCGGGTTTTGAATTAACTATATAATTAAGTAACTGGTCAGTACCATCGTAAAGCTCGGACACCGTAAAAAAACCAAATACCAGAACTCTGCCGGTCCAACCTGCTCAAATGAGTACCGCTGGTGAGTATGTAAAATACTACACCTTATGTAGTAAATTTGTTGCACTGTTTAGGAGCCACGATTCATTTAATTAAACACCTTACCTGTTTTAACATAAACGTCTTCGTTGCACCAATGATGGCAGAAGTATGTTGATCTTCGGCCTTTGATCTTCAAATTTCTGGTCTCTGTCTCAACATCGTAGGGTCGCCTGTAGGTAAAATGTTAAACAAAACAAAAACTCGTTGGTATAAGAATAAAGTGCGTCCTTGAGCACGTAACAATACTCTTGTTCACAAATGTCTTGTGGTTTATTTTAATTAAGCCGACTAAGTAATCCCGTAGCATTTAGTTGGCCACTGCATTTAATATTCGTGCACCTCTTTTAGTTGTTTGGTATATTAAGGTGCAGCAGTTAAAGTTCTACCACAGGTAACTGGCGTGCCACTTGTGCAACAGTTCAGGTGATACCAGTTGTGAATGAATACCAACACCGAGTTCACAGATTTGTAGTGATCCATGGCATTAGATAATAAACCTTTCACCAACATGAACCCGGAAGTTGGCACGTGCCCATATAACCTTTTGATTTTGTTGTATACAATTTGTGAATTGTATACTCTGTTATTCTGATTTCATTTTAAGCTGCGTGCAAGCTTGCGGATATGAAAGAATGGCAATGTAGAATATCTGACTAAGCCTCATATATTATAGTGTACGTTGGTATCGTGGGAAATGGCTTTGGACAGGTTGCATTCGACTGATTCATTTAATGGCACAATTTCAGTCTAAAACGTAAGTTATTAGTGAATTTCAAATAATGAACCTTTTTAAAATCCATACGAACATTTATTGCATCCTAAAGTACCCTCATTATTTAGGAACGACACAATCGATAAAATTGATTGTATAACAGAACAAACCACAAGAATTTGAAAGTTAACAGTCGCTGTATAAAATATTTGTAGATGTAGATAATGTTGAATATTGATTGTGAATATGTTTATTAAAGAAACAGTTTATTGTATCATGCCCTGTGAGTAGGGCGTTAGAATATACTCACAGCTAGGCCAGCATGTCGTAAGAGGCGACTAAAGGCCGAGTGGTAGCCGGGGTCCCAACGCCCTGTGCGCCCGGTGAAATACCACCGTATTAAGCTTTAGGCTCCGTGAAATGGTCGGGAGAAATCCCTGGCCATCTTTCGGAGCTTGGCTGATGGACCGGTTCGAGAAAAGGTTGGTTAGGTGGTAGTCGGTCCCAAGGTGATATACCACCCCGTCACGCTGTACATTCCGCGATATCGCCGAGAGAAATCTTCGACGGTGTTTCGGATGTGTGGCTGATGGCCCGGACTGACACGCGGATAAGTCATGATGGTGTCTTCTGATATAAAGAATTCCGGAGGTAAACTAGTCTCCCATTCGGATCTCCGGGGGGGACTATGTCAGGGGGAACATCATGCAGATATCATGATAAATAATGGAACTTTGAGAGGTTCGTCATCGCATAACCGGTCTAGCTCTCGAGACTCGGCCCGCGCTCGACTGGTGACGGCATTTTGTAACATCAGGGCCATCGGTTTCATAAATACTAATGTAAACGCCGTCCACCAATATTTGCAAACAACGAAACCTGATATCCTTGCCCTAACTGAGATTCGTCAATTGATTCGACATATCTTCGTTGCTCAGGATACGACTTACATTCGAGATTCCATTTTAAGGGCGGAGTCTGCGTCTTCGCACGGTCCGATCTGGCTTGCCAGAGGACGGAGGCGTTGGAGCCCAATATCATGGACATCATATGGTTGAGGGTCGTGCTGAGGAATTCCGTTAAATTTCTTTGTTGTCTTTGCCGCTCCCCGAATGACGATCGACCGGCGACATTTTTCGAACATCTTTCATATACCGTCGACTGGATACAGATCAACCACCCAGCTTCTGAAATTATTGTCCTTGGCGATTTTAATGTGCACAATTCCGACTGGTTGTTACATTCTAACAGAACGGACGAGGCTGGGAGGCTGGCGGAGATGTTTGCTGTAAGCCACAACTTGACTCAACTCGTGGGGGAGTCAACGCGAGTGCCGGATGCCCGAGGCGATCATGCGAACACCCTGGATCTGTTTTTGACATCCGACCCAGTATTTATACCGTAGAGGTTTCTGCGCCACTGGGAAACTCAGATGACTGCTTGGTATCTGTCGCGCAAGCACGTGCATACCAAGCGAATAACCGGCCTAGGCAGCTTCGCCATGTATGGAAGTATGGGGCTGCAAACTGGGACGATATGCGAGATTTCTTCACATCCTTTCCATGGTCGGAGGTGTGCTTCGGAAACTCCGATGTTAACGTTTGCGCGGAGTCGGTATCAGAGATTACTCTCCTGGGGATGGAGATGTATATTCCACATTCCATCAAACGAAGTTCGTCTGATAAACCTTGGTTTGACAAAAAATGCGAGCTGATTACAGCGGCAAAAAATAGAGCTTTTAAGCAATGGCGCTCCAATCCCACCGATGTTAACAGAGCGAATTTTGTTAGAACCAGAAACGCGTGCAACCAGGCGATTGATACCGCGAAGAAGGCTCACAACGACAGGGTGATCAATAAGCTCCTTCGGTGCCCAACTGGATCGCGCTCCTTCTGGTCAATGGCAAAGGCTGTCAGCAGTAACTTTGCTTCCTCCTCTTTCCCCCCGTTGGTGACAGACAGCGGGACGTTGGTCACGAATCCAAAGGATAAAGCTAATGTGTTCGCGAATTTATTTTCCGCGAACTCAAACCTTGATCCCGGCCTTTTGGACCCACCTGTGATCTCGCCGGTACAGTCTTCCATGCGGGATGTGAGATTTCGTCCGCGCACTATCCAACGCATTCTACGTGAACTGGATTGTAGGAAGGCAACCGGCCTGGACGGAATACCAGCAATAGTACTTAAGAACTGTGCTCCAGAACTATCGCCGGTTCTTGGCAGACTCTTCCGCTTATCTTATGCACGGAGGACCTTTCCTGCCTGCTGGAAAATCGCTCGAGTTCAGCCAATCCCAAAGACGGGAAAAAAGTGTCTCCCACAAAATTACCGTCCGATAGCATTACTGTCTATTTTATCTAAGGTAATGGAAAAAGTCATCAATACAGAGTTGGTTAAGTATTTGGAGTGCAACGGTCTTCTGAATGATCGTCAATACGGATTCCGAGGCAGGCGGTCCACAGGAGACCTTTTGACACTTATAACCGATATATGGACATCTGCGATTGAACGGCATGGTGAGTCAAGGGCGGTCGCATTAGATATCTCCAAGGCTTTTGACCGCGTCTGGCACGGGGCATTGCTGAGCAAACTTCGTTCATATGGACTTTCCCAACAGCTTTGCGACTGGACGAGGAGCTTCCTCGAGAATCGATTGATCCGGGTTGTTGTGGACGGCGAGTGTTCGGATCTGTATCCTGTCAATTCGGGGGTGCCCCAGGGTTCTATTTTGGCTCCAATCTTGTTCTTGCTTCACATAAATGATCTGTTGGAGACAACGGATAACAAAGTGTTCAGTTTTGCGGATGATAGTATGCTTGTTTCCTCCTTTTCGGGTGATCGGCCGATTGGTGCATCTACGTCGCACCAGCTGAGATGTAGACAGATTGACTCTCTGAACCAGGATCTAGGAAAAGTCCTGCAGTGAGGAAAGGCCAATCTTGTCGACTTCAACGCAACGAAGACCCAGTATACAACATTCACAAAGAAAACTGAATTATCGGTTCCACAGGTGATGATGGGTGGCCGGGCCCTCGAGGCTGGGGAAAGTTTGAAATTGCTCGACGTCACGGACTGTGGGAATGTATCATGGCATAAACACGTATCGGGTATCGCCAGATCAGCCTCAGGAAAACTGAGTTATCTTTGTAGAGCCAAGAAATACTTTACTCCGGCCCAACTTCTTCTCCTATATAAATCTCAAATTAGACCCGTGCTCGAATATTGCTCTCATGTTTGGAGCTCGGCTCCTAAACATACCCTCGACCTACTTGAGAGCGTACAAAGACGAGCGATCCGCCTGATCGGGGACTCGGCGCTGACGTCGGGACTACAGTCGCTATCACATCGAAGGCGCGTAGCCGACCTCTGTCTGTTTTACAGATATTATCACGGGTGCTGTTGTTCGGAGATTCTTGGCATTGTTCCACGCAATTCGGTTTATATGCGCTCCACAAGACAATCCGACGGATCGCACCCGTTTGTGGTTCATCTCCCGACGGCGCGAACATCCCTTTATCAGAACTCGTTCCGTTACAGAGCGGGGAAGCTGTGGAACTGCCTTCCCACGCGTGTGTTCCCGGAGCGTTACAACCTGCAACTGTTCAAAAAGAACTGCAACAGTTATTTGATGGCATCTCGAGGCGCCCACTCGACGCTATAGGTTCGCCTCTCCCGAGAGAAGTCTAATAAAATAAAAAACAAAAAATAAAAAAAAAAAAAAAAATAAAAAGTAAGTCCCTTAAAGCCAGTTTTATTACATTGTCATCTTTAAAGTCGTTTTCGAATGCAAACCAAACCAACAACAATTAAGTTCTACAAATATCAGACTCTGAAGTGGAAAAAATAAACCCGAACATTTTTTCGGTCCTCCCCGATCTTTATTTTAGAGTCCACAAAATCATTATTCCGATCAATGTATATATTATATTCTGAAGGATATAACCCTAAGAATCGTATGTTCAAAACTTTACAAAGTTCGGCTTATTACTCAACAAGGGTTCATTTTTATTTATAAAACGTTTTTTTTTATTTTCTTTTTATCTTCTTAGTTTCTAAATTACATGCTAGACAAAAAATGCTTAAATTCTACCTTAATTATTTTATATTATAACTTACTGGTCCTACGCAGACGCTCTAAGCTAAACATTACATAACCATTGTATAATTGCCTTTCGGCGACAGAATTTTGTTTGTGGTAGCACTTATAATTATTTAAATGACAAAGAAAAATTTTGAAAACTTTGTGTCGACATTTTTTTTTGTTTTTTTTTTTCTTAAAATTTAACTCACTTTTTTTTTTTCTTTTTTTTTAAATATAATTTTATTTAAAAAACTTAACTTAACTTAACTTAACTTAACTTAACTTAACTTAACTTAAATCTTATACTACCCTAATTCTAGAAAAGCTAAGTCTATGTAAGCTGGCTGATAATACTGTTATTCTTTACCGACTTTGGTATCCAGGTCTTTATATGCCATTCAACCACCAGAACTGTTGACGCTATCCAATACTATCGCCCCGGTCTTTGTGGGAGATAGCCCTACTGAAGCGCAAGAGATCTTCTTCGGTGCGCGTTACTTCCGGCTCGTAGCACAATCGCCCGTCTACGGATGATCTACTTACATGATAGATCAGCGGAATTCCGGATCTACGCTGTATAAGCCCTTTCATGTCCAAATCAAGGAACGCCTCTGGTGGAACAAAACCGTTGCGACGCACGTTCTCATAGTACAGGGTATTTGGATAATAAGCCTACTCAACAAGGGTACATAGGCGATCATTCCATCAACATATTGCATTTGGTCATGCCACTCCAATAAACACGCATTTGTACACCACTGTTTTCTCTATTCGCCTGGTTTCAAGCCATCAACATCTTGTGAAAATTAAACCAAATACTGATCTATGCAGATAACTTTAATGGCATCTTAGGGACATCGATGAGCATACAATACATTCTCTTTTCGAAGGCTGCTCTATGCTAGCGGTTTTGTGGCGGCTCGAATTGCCTTTGACGCTTAGCCTTAACGTCAATTGTATCATCGGTATGGTTTTCTATTGGTTTCTTCGAGGTGAATTGTTCGCGCTTACGATACTTTGGGGTATATTCACCGCCTAGCTGCTAGTCTTTGGACTCTTGCTTCTGTCCACATTGTTGCGAGACATGCTGTGCGTACGACGTTGTCGTTTTATTTTCCACGCTGGAGCTAATCATGGGAAGTTTCTCACGTCTGTACGTACGTGGCACCTGAGTACCGAGTAAAAAGAAAATGGGGTCTGCAGTCTATCAGGTGTATGCATAAGTTTTTTCCAGTTTAACTAAGAGATAGCGCCGGCGAAATGTACGCAGCGTATTAATTTGACGCATATGTCATTTTGTTCGTCTGAGGTTTAACTACAAAGACACACAAGTTGAGGCCGCCAACAACTAGCGTCTTTGTTTTATCGTTCAGTGAGTTTTGTGCCTGAAAAAGAATATTTGCGGCACGCATTGCTTTTCTTATTTAATCAAAAGAAAACGGTTGTTGAAAGTCATCGTTTGCTGGTAGAAGTATATGGTGAACCCGCTCAATCAATTAGAACATGTGAGACATGGTTTCGACAATTTGAAAGTGGTGATTTCAATGTGAAAGACAGTGAGCGCTCAGGTAGAAATATATGAAGAAAAGCAATTGCAGGAGTTATTGGATGATGTTGTGGGGTACGAGTAATGTGCCAACGTATGGCACGCAGTTCTTTCGTATCCCCATCGAATTCCTCTGCAAGAATTGGGATTCACCCACGAAGACGAAATAAATACAGATACTGAAAGTTATTTTAGAGTTAATCTTTTCTTTTATTTTTCTTGTTAATATTTTGTTTTTGTAAATATAATCCTACGGTATAGGTGATATGAAGCAGCAGAATGTAAGGCACGCCAACACACTAAGTGAGTACGCCACGGTGGCTTTTCCACGAGATAAAGCGGTATGCATTATAAAATTGAACAGTAAAAACTTGCTGACCGAAAAGAATTGAAATGGATCTAATTTAAACTCAAACTCTTTTTAACTTTTTAATGGGAATGCTTGTTGATACTCAAATTGCCGACAGACATGTCTTTCTTTTAGCTGCGCGCGCGAGCGTATATATCCACATGCGACCGTGGTGATGGTTATGGAATAACTGACTCGAAAAGGGATGAAATTGGATAATTTTAATTTTGTACTTGACAACCAAAAGAGAACATACTTCTGCTCTCTCATTGCTACGTCCGTCGATATGTGGTAGGTTACATCAGTAAACTGATGATCGAAGAGAGCGGGAGAATGAGAGAACAGAAACACAATGTATGATTATCTAGGGGTGCATTTGGTTGTATATGCATGAATCAATGTAGTTCTGAGCGGAACCCATTGACCTAATTCGGTAATATGGTGAGTGCAAAGTACATTGATCTGTACGAAGACAGAATTGTGTAAGAGAGGAAAATTAAACTGTTGGTATTCACCTGCAAAAAGAGAGCATTGATCCCCAGCGAATGAAGTGTCTGGAGAAAAGCCGAAGTGACGCCAAATTGGCTAGGGTAATTTATCATGAAAACTAATTAGATATTTTGACAAATTTTCCAGCGGTTTCGCTATGATGCCATGGCGTCATTTGCTTCGACTTGTTGTTACTACCCGACATGATATGATTTCCGATGGAAATCTCATGGGCCAGTGAAAATGGAGTTGCCGTATGGCAAAAGGTAGCTGAATTCAATTCTGCATAGAATAATGAATTCAGCTATGCTCTCTTCTACACGTAAAATCGGCGAACGGTGGGATAAGGGATAATGTGACGCGCTGTTAGCGGTCGAAATTAGGTTAGGATTGTGGAATGGTTCTCCATGTGATATAGAGAAACCACACAATGTCCCAACTCAAACTCAGCGGCAATTAGTAGAAGCATTACATGTGTCACAAGAAACAATCAACAGACGTTAACGAGCAATGGGGAAGATCAATTCCAGGTGAATGCATACGTTTTTTCCGGTGTAACTAAGAGATGGCGACAGCAAAACTAGTGAAAGACCCCCTGAAGTCGCTTGGATAGGACAGCCTTCTACACCCGCTATACTCCCCAGACTTGGCACCATCTGACTATTACCTCTTCGCATCAATGGAGCATGCGCTCGCAGAGCAGTGCTTAAGCTATTTCGAGGAAGTTGGAAAATGTTCCGACGAATAGTTTGCCGCAAGAGCCAAGCAGTTTTTCTGTCATGCTATTCATAAATTACCTGAAAGATGGGCGAAATGTGTAGAAGACGATGCCCAATATTGTGAATAAAAACATTAATTTGTTTTTCCCTAGAAAATTACGTATTTTTTTTACCAAAGAAACCGGTAAAAAAACATATGCATGCACCTAGTATATGGGAAACTTCCAACGGCTACTCAACACACACAATCGTTGAATTTTTTTTTTTAATTTGTGAGGTTGAGTTCCTTCACCTCTCTCGTTTGGTAATTGGAAACTTGCCTTCGACACCACACACTTGTCTTATTTATTGCTTGCTTGTTTACTGCAAATATAGCTTGTATGCGTACACTATGTGTGCTATCCGATGCGCACTCAAATTAAAAGTTTTCGCGCTTATGGGCCACTTTCACTGATGTGAAATTATACCTGTAAACAGTTGCTTGGGAGTGATTCGTCCACTGTGTAGAGATACTCTATACACTATCGTTCACACCTGAGTCTCAATACAGGAAATTCTATCCTAATAAGACAATGTATGACAAAGCAGGACTGAATAGGATAGACACTTTCATTATCAAAATTATTCGTGGTCACACTGCAAGGGCAATGTGCAGCGAAAATAATCTTATCTCGGGAGCATACTACCCCAATGACATGTACCTGGAGAATACACTCCAAAATGGGTTTATCCCACCAGAAGCGTTCCCTCTCTTGGATAGAAAAGGTCTTATCCAAAACAGGCACGGAGTCCCTATTATTTACCACGCTTTTCGTGGTGCCAGGGACAAACGGATTCTTTATACGAGGATTGCCTTTTATAGGTAAAAAAAAGGTTTTGTATAAAAGGGGTTTTGATAATTGTTCTTTATTTAAAATATAAAATTTTTCTATATCATGAAATTATTATAATTTATTTAAAATATAAAATTAAAATATATAAATTTAATTTTTCTATATTTAAAATATAAAATTTAAATATATTACGAAATTTTTATTATCTAAATTTTCTCAATATTTAAAATATAAAAATAAAAATACTACATTTTTGTGATAGTTCCTATCTCTCTCTTACATAACATTACTAATAAATTTTAAGAAAAGATATAAAATTTTTTTTTGGAAATTTGTGGAAAAACATTCTCGATTCTAGATAGCGGTTTGTACTCTTTTCACTTACTAGCGGTTTTGTACTCTTTTTTTCTCACCCTATTTTTTGCTACTTAAGTCCCAAAATTTCGCGACACTATTTCACTATACAGGCAGCTAGGCGTGTACAAGAAATTTCTTCTGAGAAATCGTTAGTTAAGGATTCACCCCAGGCAACTAGGCAGAGGGAAGTTAAAATCAATTTAAAGGAAAATTCACTTCTAGATCAGGATTCGCTCAAAATGTCTCTCACCATAGGGATTTCAGATGTCTTTAAAATCGTTCCAAGTTTCAATGGAAAGCCGTCGGAATTAAATAAATTTATTTCAGGCGGAGATACTTTATTTAATTCCATAAAAGACACTGACCAAAATATATTCACTACATTCCTTGAGTTAGTAAAAAATAGATTAGATGGCCCTGCCTTCGATTTGATTCAATATCGTACCATAACGACTTGGGAAACATTAAAAGAAATATTAGAGTCAGAATATAGGGAAGAACAGTCTCGTTCTACGGCCCATAACGAATTGATCTCCTTGAAACAACAGTTGAGAGAAACCATTCGAGAATTCGGAGACAGAGTCGCAACAGCTCTGAGAAATTTAAACTCCGCTATATGTGTCATAACTAGTGACGAGATCGTTAGGACTTTTCTAATAGCAGAAAATACCAAACTAGCGGTAGAGATATTTGAGGACGGTTTGAGAGATGATCAACTCAAAATAATTGCTTAAGTCCATGGGGGGACGAATCTAAAGCAATCCATTGCACATGCAGAAGCTCACGCTGCACGTATAAAGAATTCTTCACAAACTCTTAATAGATTTTCAAATAGCCCTAATTTCAATAGAATGATATGCCAAACTTGTGGTAAGCTAGGTCACTCGCAGGAAAAATGCTATCGGAATATGCAAATCCCGAGTTTTCCGAATAGGCAACCCATAAAAAGGGAAATACAGAACATCGTGTGTAGCTACTGTGGGAAAACTAATCACACGCAAAACGAATGTAGATTGAGGATATCTAGGAATGGGTCATCATTTCCGAATTACCATCAAGGTGTAGCGCGGAACCCATTTAAAGATAACTCTGCAACTACGAACAATCGTTTTGGTGAAAATTTAAGACCGGCAAATACTACGAGGCAACACGATAATCAAAATGTTCGATTGTCAAATACAAAATTGGTACAAGAGTCGGAAAATGAGGCCTGACGCGAAAAGAATCACCACACTAATTTTTCAATTTATACTATTCGTTCGAGTCATACAGACGAAAGGGAGTCATTGTCCTCGGGCAATGATAGTGAGCATCGAGGAAAGCCATACAGCTCTATGAACGGGGCACCGAGCCTAATCCGTAATGAGTCAGTATGTGAATCACGATCCACTTGCCCAGATCCTCAGTTAGATTCGAATCAAAACACCGAAGACAATAAATATAAAAATAAAATTTATGAAAATACTTCAGCAGCAAAGACTGAGGGAAAAGATATTTCAGCGGCTAAGACTGAAAAATAATATATTTAATAAATAAATAAAAATAATATATATAATATAGAATCATCACATGAAAACACCAAGATTACGGAGTCAAAGGTGGAACACCGATATACCGGGTAAGAACAATGGAGATATTAGCAGCGAAAATGACAGTGATTGTGAAAACATGGAATTTAACAATACAACGAACAAGATGACAGAGCTTCAAGGACAGATCGCATGCTTGCGAGGGTTGCCTTTTATATTTCAGGATTAGAGAACAAAAACAAATATTGATCATCGAAAATCACTTTGTTGTTTTTCAAAATATTCCCCATGAAGATCTATACACTTTTGCATGCGTTTGAACCAATTGTCGAAGCACTTTTGCCACTCTGATTGAGGTGTCTCCAACACATGCATTCTGAATGCAGCAACCGCTTCTTCGGGTGTCGAAAAACGTTGACCTCTCAGTTTGTTTTTTACGTACGGGAATAAAAAGAAGTCATTCGGTGCCAAGTCAGGACTATACGGCGGATGACCCATCAAATCGATGTTTTGGGTGCTCAAAAATGCAGTTGTCGTAGCCGATGTGTGAGAGCTCGCATTGTCGCGGTGAAGAGTGATCCGTCTTCGGCGGTTGGTTTTCCTGATTTCTTGGAAGACAACTGGCAAACAAATGGTTGTGTACCACTCAGAATTGACTGTTCTGCGTTGTTCTAGTGGTACGGTTGCGACATGTCCAGTTTTTCCGAAAAAAACAGGCGACCATTTGCTTGGAAGTGCTTCGTGCGCGAACAACTTTTGTTGGATTTGGGTCATCTTGAAACACCCAGACAGTCGACTGCTGTTTACTTTCGGGCTCATACGCGTAAATCCACGATTCATCACCTGTCACGATGTCATAGACGTGTTTCGAAGCACCGCGACCGTATTTTTTGAGCATTTCTTTCGACCAATTGACACGAGCCTTTTTTTGGGCGATTGACAAATTGTGTGGGATCCAACGCGAACAAATTTTTTTGACAGTCAAATGTTTATGCAATATTGAATGTATGCTGGTCCCACTAACGCCTAAGGTAGTCTCAATCTCACGATTTTGGACGACCTTCACGAAATTCATCTTGGAGTGAACTACGACCACGATTGAATTCACCATACCAGCGATAAACACTGGTCCTTGATGGAGCTTCATCGCCAAAAATTGAATTAAGTTCATCCATGCACTATTGCTGAGTTAATCCACGGCGAAAGTTGTAAAAAATAATCGCATGAAAATGTTGACGATTTAATTCCATTTTTTGGCCGAGATGAATCTTTTAAGTTACTGTAAACAACACAAATAGTGCTCGTATGTCAGAACGTTCTGAGTGCGTATAACCTCAAAAATGTTCAACTTTACGACAGAGCTGTCAATTGCCGGATTGCAACACTAGGGTTGCCAAATCCCGAAACATAAGAGGCAACCCTCGTACTAAACAATCAAAAAACACTAGATGCGCCGAATAAGGAGTTGAAAGACAACTAAGCGTCACTACAAGGACTTCGCGCAATAACGGCGACAAATACCAGGAAACTAGTGCCAGAAATGTTATCCATCCAATCCCCAAATCAAATCGACACCGAGATTTTTAAGACCCTCCCAACATTTTCAGGAATACAAGAAGAATACAGAGCATGGCGCAATATAACATGGAATGCGATGGACAATATTAAAGGATTCCAAGGCACAAACAAATAGTTCGTATGCCTGTCAATAGTAAAGGCAAAGATACAAGGCGCAGCTGCAAACTTACTGGTGACCTATAACACAATTTCTAATTCCTACGGAATAATCAGCCGCTTAGACTACGTGTATGCAGACCAGAGACCACTATACTTACTGCAGGATAAACTCAGAGAACTGTCACAGGGAAGGCGAACCCTTTCTGAATTCTTCGATGAGGTGAACAAGGCACTCAACCTCGTGTTAAGCAAAATCGAAATGGAAGGACAAGACGCCGGACCACTAGTCAAAAACGCCACGATAGATGGAGTACGTGCGTTCATTCAATGACTTAACTGCGATTACACCAGAGGAACATTATATGCAAATAGGCCTGATGACCAGGAAAGAGCTTACGCAATGGCAAGCACCATCAGGCAAGATAATGCAGTGATAATGCAACTCAACCGAACCCGACAACACGAACCTCAGAAACAATATCAGCGGCCACAACAACATTATCCTCAACATCAGACCATGCAAACAACCACTGGGAAAGAAGACAACACGACAAACCCAGATATCGCCCTAATGTGCAGCTTAATCATCAGCAGAGACCGCAGCAGCAGCAGCCAAACAATCGTTTCAGGCAGCATCAGCCACACGAAGGATCAGCCCGTAATTATCAGAGGATAAACCACACCCAAGCTGAAGACACCACTTCCATGGACTCCAACTTTAACAGGTATGGGGCAAACAACTCATTGACTTCTGTTGCATCCTCAGAGTCTGAGGATGAAGAAGAGGAGATAAGTGAATTGGAGGCGAAACTTACGGTGGCAAGAGCCCGACTAGATGAGAGACCACAAGCACCATAGACATTGAATCTAAGGAATTGTTAAGTCTCTGTAAGCTAGCTATGTTACGAATTAGTCAGACATTTAACCACACTCCACACACTTAACACTGATTTATAGTAAAACACACTAATTTTAATTTAGTTCCACTTTATTAATGGACACTCTGTTTCGTGATTTATTTAAAACACTATAGTTCGATTAATTGTAAAGGTTTATTACACAAACTGCACTCACAAGATTATACTAGGTACGCAATTTTTATATCTCATTCGATCACCGCACGACTCTTGAATTTTTGATTTTGAAGCGCGATAGGCTTCTTTCGTGTCCATCTAGGATCACAGTTGCGTACAGACACTTTCTAATATCAAATGTCCAAACCAGACGGCATTCGCACATAGACGCCTTATTATCTCTCCTTCGATCGTGCAGACCGAAGGATGATGCATACATTGTTTACACGCACAATAGATCTTTTTCCCGCATAACAGATGTGCGGTTCGCAGTACATTTTTTGTTTATCTAACATTGAAAATGTTTACGATCTGCGAGACCTGATTGTATGGATGCGTGTGATACAATTCTTAGAACCTTGTATTCACACAAGTGTTCATTTATGGTCAACGATGGCAAAGATATGTTGTATACCTTATTGCGTCGTTATCATGAAATTGTTCTCTGTTTTGAGTAGCACATTATTTTCTTTGTGCCGTCATCGATTTTTCCCAGATGTGGTATCTGGATTCCATGATTCGCCCGTGTATGCATTTTGAATCGAATGCGCTCATTGTATTGGATATGTTGGTTAGGATTAATCAATATATGGGGCTTCACATGTTCACATGACGGTGAATACCGGGGGAGTAGGAGTTGCGTGTAACCCCCCCACCTTTAACGGGGCGGGTGTGGGGTTTCTCTATATCACAAGGAGAACCAGCCCACAATCCTAACCTAAATTCGAGCGCTAACAGCGCGTCAACCCAATCCCAATTCCTACCGCCAACTATTTCACCTGCAATAGATAAATCCCTAAAAGAAGACTGGCCGGAAGTCATTAATCTATTCGGTTAATGCACAATTGCATTCAGCGTTCTCTTGCCATACGGCAACACTATTGCATTAACCCATGTCATTTTGGTTAGCAACAACCAAACGACGCGGTTACATAATCATGCATCGGCTGGGAAAATTCCAAATTCTTCGAATTTGGTTCATACGATAATATTTCCCTAGCCGATTAAGCGTCACTTATGACTTCCCCCAGCCACTCTATTCGCTTGGGATCAATGATGTCTTTTAACAGGTGAATAGCAACAAAGCAACTTCCATACTCATCTCATTTCCCCTTACCACAGTATAACGTACTCAGAGATCATCATAATATCCTAATTGGGTCACTAGGTCAGTTTCAGAATACCGTTGCGACATACATCCTAAAGCTAATTCCACCTCGAGATCATTGCACTTTGTGTTCTGGTTCTCTCGTTCTCTTTTGTCTGTCGACTATTGAATTAACTGGAGCGTTTATCTACCTCGATAGGCGGAGAGAATGAGAGAGCACAGATGTAGGGAAGATCTCGATTGGTTGTTGGTTATGCAAATCTAATTGCCCGTATTTCACCCCTAATTTGAGTCAGTCCCATCTCAACCATTGACATTGTAGTGTCGCCTGACATCCCCTGCCGAGGCGTCCTGCTTGCCGTCCAAAATGAACTAACATCTTCTCTTATCACCTTCTCTTCTTCTCCCTACCTCGACTATGTCGCTATAAAAGTTGAACACTGCTTAAAGTCCTTGTACATCATTTGCTTCTACATTCCACCTTCGCAAGCTACTGAGGTATACGAACTCGCTATCGCTGCAATCGACTGCTTAACGGAACTGAGTTCTCCCCAAGACGACATTGTAGTCCTGGGCGATTTCAACCTCCCCCATCTCCAATGGTCGCTGTCTGACGATGAGTCCCACTATATCTCTAGCCCCTCTACTACCAGGGAGTGTCTCTTAATAGACAACCTCACCGACTCTAGCCTTTACCAAGTCAGCAATATCCTAAATCATCTGGGCAGACAACTCGACCTTGTGTTCACGACAAACTCCTATAACTCCTCGGTTACCCCTAGTCCCCACATCCTCTCAACCATTGACAACCACCACCCCCCACTTCTCTTATCCTTATACCGTGACTACTCAGCCCACAGCATACCCACTCCCCTCCCCTACCAATACTCTTTCAATTTCCGAAAAGCCAATTTCCGGCTCATAAATGAGTACCTCAGCAATACTACACCCCGCTTAAATGATATTAGTGTAGAGGTCGCTACAGCCTCGCTCTACACAGTAATATACAACACCATATCCCTATTTGTCCCATATTCCCGAAACAGGTTATCATTCTCATCGCCCCCTTGGTATAACCGCAGACTCCGCACACTTCGTAACAAGAGGAATAAATTGTGGAATACTTTCTTAAATACGCGTTCTCCTGTGGACTATTCCAACTATCTCGGTTACTTTTACCAATTTACCGAGCTTTATATCTCCCTTTACCACAATTACCTTGCCAAAACCCAACTCAATCTGATCAATGGCCCCAAATCTTTCTACCACTTTATCAACTATAAACGGAAATCAGATGCCTATCCCAACTCTCTTTTCTTCGACTCAACTACTTCATCTGACTCCCAAACCATAGCCAATCTTTTCGCGTCTTTCTTCAAACTTTCCTTCACGGACGACTCGTTCGAGCCTAACCGCTCCTACTTTACTGGCACGTCTGAATTCTCCCTTGGCCCACTCATCCCTCAACACATTCAACAACACCAAGCTAAAGAAAAACTTGAACAACTGAAAGACGATTTCAGTACCGGCCCAGACGGACTCCCTGCTATCTTCTCCCGCTCGCGTCAATCTTCAATCTATCCCTTGCACAAGGTATATTTCCTGACATTTGGAAATCCTCCTATATAACCCCCATACATAAAAAGGGGCAAAAAAACGATATATCCAAATATCGTCCCATTGCTAAGCTTTCGCACATTCCTAAACTGTTCGAAGGCCTTCTATACGAAGCGTTATGTTTTCGCTGCGCTCCCATCATCTCTCCTAACCAGCACGGCTTCCTCTGCGGCAGGTCCACTACTACCAACCTTGTCGAATTTACATCGCACACACTCCTTGCCCTAGAAAACGGCGATGAGGTTGATGTAGTCACTGCCGACTTTAGCAAGGCCTTCGACAAAATTTCCCATAACCTCATTCTCTTTAAATTATCTTCCCTTGGTTTTGAACCCCTGTTGATTAAGTGAATCTCATCCTATCTTAACTCTCGAACCTGCCGCGTGCGATTTAGATCCACCCTCTCCGATCCTTTCTCTCCAACCTCAGGTGTCCCCCAGAGCAGTCATCTCGGCCCCCTATGTTACTATTTATCCTAACCATAAACGACATAGGCTCGTGCATCAATCACTCCCTCATCTCGCTTTACGCGGATGATATCAACATTTTCCAGACAATCCGCTCTCCCCTTGACTCCTTGCTTCTCCAATCGGATCTTGGCAGCTTTTCGTTATGGTGCCAAAATAACTGCCTAGAACTGAATATCGCCAAATGTCACACAATCACCTTCTCTCGGAAACGGTCCCCCACCCAGCCACGTTCCTATCTCTTGCTGGACCAACCGATAACATCGGTTGAATCGACTCGCAACCTGGGCGTCCTATGCGACAAGGAACTTAGATATACCGCACATATCGATGACACAATCCTAAAGGCCAACGCCGCTCTTGGCTTTGTAAAACGCTGGTCGAAGGAATTTCTAAACCCCCACGTCACCCGATCTCTCTACATAACTTTTGTCCGGTCACTACTCGAATATGCTAGTCAGGTCTGGTCCGCGTACCAACAGTCTCACATTCGTAGGATCGAGGGCGTTCAACGTCGTTTCTTGCGCTTTACCCTCCGTGGATTGAACTGGGAAAACCCACTCATTCTACCACCTTACATAGGCCGGCTCCTTCTAATCAATCTTAATACACTTAAGGAGCGCAGAATCATGCTGGCATCATCTTTATTCATCGCCTTCTGTCAGACTCAATCAATTGCCCAAGCTTGCTCTACACTTTATCATTTTATACAAACCCCCGTAATGTGCGGAACCCTTGTCTGTTTTACGTGCCCGCTCACCACCCATCTCACGTATGCTACGACATGCCAACTCTTTCCCTTTGATTTCAACCTCTGCACTCCTGCCCTCAAACGACGTCTCGGAATAAACCCGTCCTCACCCCGCCCCACCCCAATGTAAATCGCTCCCCTTAGCTCTCCAACCCCGCCCCTTACCTTTACGTAGACGGGCCCCTCATTGTCATCGTCTCACAAAAGCTGTATTCAATTGCCATCGCGGCCAGACACGCATTTTGATAAGTTATGATAAATACAAGTTAAACCAATTTAAATCAAAATAAAGAACATAAAAAAACAACAAAATAAAAATGTTTTCGTTTCCTTTTTTTTTCTGGATTTTCTTCGGCCGAACATTTGTTTTCGAAGTGGCGGTGCAGTGGGGAAGAAGTAAATCGTGTGCCCGTCCTTGGTGCAATACTTCTTCACCCCCACACGAGTATTATTCTTAGAAGAGGAATAATACTCTCGAAAGGTCTTTAAAGTGGGTACCGGAGCGTGAAGCCTTGTGCGAAAAAATGTTTGTGCCAGCGTGCGCGTTTACAAAAATTGTTTAAAAAAATATGTTTTTGTCCCATATTCTGTCATTACTATTGTTGGGATCATTGTATTTTGTTTACAAGATTATTGTTTTTGTTTTTATTTGCCATATATAGGCGTACAAAATATTTTTATGTTTGCTACATTTTTTATTTTAAAAAATTGTGGGGGACGGTAGTCGTGGCGCCTGCATGGGCGCGGTTCTACTACCAACCCACATCATCACTAAAAGTTCCGCCGAATATCGCAGCAAATACGAGCACCAAAATTGTCCACAAACGGAAAAGGATGAAAGATAAACACCCAGGAAACTGCAGCGCGGAAAAAGAAACACTAAATGTTGTTCGTATGAAATGTTCTTTTATTTAAATCCTTGTTATTTACTTAATGCCATTGGTAAAACGTATCGAACTATAAATGTACACTCAAATTTCACGATTGTTGATCTATTTACTTTAATTCACAACATTTTGCACAATTATAACAATTAAAAGTTTTACTACGGAACGCCACCCGATTACGACTCCTGAATTGGTGTATACGCGTGCCCGCAGCGCTACGGAGAGCGGAGGTGGAGAACCGACCGGCTCGAAAATTTATCTTTAGGGTGTGGCACCAAAGGAAATGAAATCTTTCCTTTATTCCAGTGACCAATGGAAGGCGATCTCTGGTATGCAGTGGTGTGTGTGTGTGTGATCGCGTAGATCATATTGTTTAGCGATGCATTTCGGCAAAGGATAAACGAAACCTAAACCAAGGGAAAAAGAGAAGCGACCTAGGGCATCGTTCTGTAATGAGGGTTCAGCTAAGTAAATACGCTGCCACTCATTAGGTGCGAATGCATTTGGATGTTTATGGCATCACCAGTGCAGTAGGAACAGGATTCTTGTTTGCATTTGGAAATGCTGAAGAATTCGGTTTCGATGATAATGCGTGAGATGCGGTGATTTGGATAAACAAGCTGTCCAACTCTTGGTTACATTATATGTGAACCGAATTGTTTTCTTTCAGGAAAACGCAATGATGCGTCGATGCAAGGCATGATGATGGCCTTGGTGGTGGAAATGTGGTGTACATGTGTGTAGCAGGATTGCTTGGCATACAAAGGGCGCCGAATAGTTTGAATTCAGGATGCCTGTAAAATGCAATGGATTCTTTTTAGGAATTGATGCATGAAACTAAGAATTCATTTACAGGATCCATCAAGGTTATGCATTAGATAACCTTGGTGCTTGAAGCTTTTGCGGATGCTAATGCAATTGCATGGCTCCTCGATAGTATAGTGGTTAGTATCGCCGCCTGTGACGTGGGCGACCGGGGCTCGCTTCCCCGTCGGGGGGCCTCTGGCGCAAGACTAATGACCTTGCCCGGAAGAACAAATCATTATGGAAAATTTAACAAGCCTCAAGACTTTCTAACTAAGGCCAAGATCAGTTCCCGGTTGTAGTGCCGATGATGATGATATATATATATATATATATATATATATATATATATATATATATATATATATATATATATATATATATATATATATATATATATTGTAGCGAGCTTAGGGTTCGCTGGATTAATTATTTTGAATAAATAAGAGCCGTTGAATCGATTTTGAATTAATGTAACACTTTATTAGTCCGTTAATAACAACCGTTACTTTTTACCGTACACTTAACGATTTCTTCATTTATCGCTTCCGTACTTATCGCTTCCACACTTATTACTTCTTACTCATTACTTATCGCTTGCTTGACCTTCTACTTCTTACTCGAGACTTTCGCTTGCTTCCCCGTCTTACTTATAACTCTAACTTATGACTCATCACTATGCTCTGTGTGCGGCGTATTTATACTGTTTCAGCGTTTCGTTTCCTTCCGTTCCATTGCCTTGAATGTTCTACTGTTCCTAGTCTCCAGTTTTCCATTACTTTATAGAATATTCTAGTACTCTGTTTCGGACTCTCTAGAATATTCTAGTACTGATTGTCATATGCGTCACAATATATATAGATCTATGTATATGTGTATTTTTTTTTTGTTAGCTTAATAGAAGTAAAGGTATATTTATATTTATTTATTTAAAAGAGGAGACTTACAATAGTTACGTATGCCTAAATGTATAGTATTGCTAGAAAGGTGGTCGAAATGTGTAGAAACCAATGGCTAATACTTCGAATAAAATGTTTTTTACTTTCCCATTTAAAATTAGTTTTATTTAAAATCAACGCTCACTTCATGCCGGTACACCTGGTGTTACGCCAATTGGGAACGCAACTCCGTTGTTGCTGATGGTTTGCCAACTGCGAAACAGCAAAAGGTTGATTCTGCGTCTCGATCCTTTCATCGACGAGACAACAAAAATGACCGCCGCATTGGGCACAAAAGAAATACATTTTGTAACACACTACATTTTACTTTATTTTACACGAATTTTACTGTCACATAAAAGAACAGGTGCTGAAGGCACCGTATACAAATTAAAATTTTAACTTTCACATCAAAACAAACTGTGTATGAAAAACAGTAAAACCAGCGTTGCGCGAAAACAGTACCATGGAAAAGGTCACATGAATAGACCATTTTGCTTTTGTCTATTCAGCAATAGGTGGCGCTCCATGCGGTATGTTTTTTTTCTCGACTGGTATAAGATATATGTTGCGGAACTGTTGTATTCCAGAATACTACCCTTATTCGCTTTAACACTAATCTCATGTCCGTTCTAACACAACCTTTAAAACTACATCCTCACATATCTTACATTCTCATTTAATACAATTCATAAATAAACACACACAATATTCTATATCCAGTCACTTACAGCACATTTAAAAACATGCCCCTTTTCATAACTAACACATTTTTCATTTCAAAACATAGCACTTTGATTTTCGTTCAAAGTTTATTCAAAATTATAAGTCACAGAAACTTCTGGATTGTTTTGTTCATTTTATACGACACAGTTAGTTGGAACAAAATGTTCTATAAAAACAGGAACATTTATATTGTAAAGTTAGTTCAGAAGAGAGCTCAGCTTGAGATAGCTGAGTTCAAATAAAATAAAATAAATAAAAACTAACTATAATTAATTTAATAAATATATAACCCCCACGCACTTCCCTCGAAAGAGGAAGCACGGCGCTGGAGACGTAACAGAACTGCAACACCTGGTATTGTTGGAAACTTCATAATTTCTGTTTTTTTTTTTTTTTTTTGTATGTTTGATTTTCCTTATTAGGGTGACCATTAATTATAGCTTAAGTATAGCCTTTTTGTATAAAAACTACTTATATATTTAATTTTTTTTCTGTGTAACTACTAACTAAAAGGAGAACATATACTTACAATAATAGTAATGATAATTTTAGAATAATACAGTAATTATAACAAAATTTGCCATGATTTTTTTGTATTTCTTAAATAATTAAACAGTATCTTCCATTGTAATTATGAAATAAACAAATTGGTGGTAGACACATAAAGTTATTTCGCATAAAATGTTTGTAAGATTAAGTTACATTTAATTATAATATATATACAAAAAAAAATTTTTTATTTACATGTAGTTGTTGTAAAGATTAATTATTGTTTACATGTTTAAAACTTTGGTTTGGTTTATTGGTAATATTTGTTGCTTAATCTTATCAGGGAAAACATATAGTACTATAATAGGAATTAGAATTATCAGTTGTTTGTTTTACAATTTTCAATTTTTTACTCCTTTAAATTTTGTTTATATTTGTTTACATTATAGATTTTATTTTTATTACAATATTTACGACACATACAATTCATTTGTGTTCTGTCAGGGAGTCGTCTATGATTTCTGAGGAAGGTTTTGTCCTGGGAAGTAAATAGATAATGTATGTGGATAAGGAATGGGAATGGGGATATTGGTCGCTCGTGCATCAGGTGTAGTTTGATTTATTCATAATATTGCTTTAGACGATTGTTGTGTATTACAACATTTCTATGCCCTACCCTGATAGTGGTAATAACGGCTCCTGTAATTGATGTAACCACATAAGGGCCTTTCCAGATAGGTGCTAGTTTCCCCATCCTGTTTTTGTTTCGTACCAAAACTTTATTGTCCACGTGAAACGTGAAAGGGTGTGTTACACAGTCGTGGTACTGTGTTGACCGCTGTTTGCTAGTCAATAAGTTTCGCCTAACTATTTCCTACATTTTCTGTAATTTGTATTTTAATAGCTTGTGATAACTCTCGTGGTTGTACACTGGTTCCGGTGCTCGTTTTAAGTTCGAAGGTACTTCCGGAGTAAAGCCATAGAGGCAATCCATATGCGTGACTTTTGTACCCTCGTGTACACTGCTGTTGTACACGAATGTCGCCGTCCTCAGGTATTAATCCCAAGATTGAGGGCTTTCATCCACAATACTGCGTAGGTATTCTACGATTGGTCGATGGGCTCTTCCGAGTGCTCTATTCGATTGTGGATGGTACGCTGAGGTTTGTAGTTTTTTAATACGGAGCAGCTTCCACACGCTTTTAAATAAGCCGCTGAGGAAGTTTGATCCCTGATCGGCGACTAAACGCTTCGGAACACCATCCCGAGCAATGATTTGGTCGAAAAAGACCTGCGCCTCCGATTCTGCCTCCACATTTGGTAGAGCATAGCAATCCATATACCTGGGCAAATTGTCCTGAAAACTTAAAATGTATTGTTTTCCAATAGGAATATGTTGGATGGGACACACGTTGTCTAAGTAGACTTTATCAAAGGGCCCCTCAGCAATGTCAGTCACTACCATTGGCATACGCTGGGCTGGTGAAGATTTCATGGTTTACATATTTTGCATACTTTGATGTAGTGCTTAATGTCACGCAACATATTTTTATATGTTTTAGCCCCACTTTGGTGTCCACCCATGGGAAGGTTATGGTAGTCTCTGAGTATTATTTGGACTTTCTCAGGGTTAGTAATTTCCATCACACCTATCTCATACGAGCGATTCACAGTCTCATTCTGAGGAGGATCAGTGTCCTCTGGAAGTCCTTGGGTAAAATCGTCACTTGTACTCGCTGCCTGTTTTTTGGTTTGAGCACGAGTTACAGCATTACATTGCTGAGGGGGTTGTTTTTCTAATAGGCATTTTCTTTGGGTGTATCCCTAAAAGTTGTTCCATTGATAAAGGAAATTTTGGGGGATGCGACTAAGGGCGTCCACATTTGTGTTGCATTTTACGGGTTTGTACTCAATCTGGTAGTCAAACTCAAGTAGCAAATAGCAACGAAAGTTTGTGGTAGCCCAAATGATCGCTAATAACTCATTTTCGATTGTGGAGTAATTTTTTTCGGCCTTGTTTAAGGTCCGACTAGCGTAGGTAACAGGATCCTTGCCCACTTCGCCTTGTGAGAGCACTGCTCCTAGTGCTTCATTGCTAGCGTCCGTGGTCAGGCTAAAAGGCCGTGTTAAATCAGGGTAGATAAGAAGAGGTGGTAAAGTTAACAGCTCTTTTATTTTTTCAAATGCTTGCTGGCATTTGTCTGACCATGTGAATTTTATTTATTTTCGTAAAAGGTTAGTAATGGGACATCGACACCTGTCTCTCTCATAGGAAAGGTAAAGAAACTCGATAAGTGGGCACCCCATGAACTAAACGAGACCCAAAAGCTACGGCGCCTGGGTTTAGAAAACCATCGCATCGCTTTGATTAAGAAACTAAACCGAACCGTTTTGCAGCGCATAGTCGCCTGTGATGAAAAGTGGATTCTGCATGATAACCGTAAAAGACTTGGGCAGTGGTTGGATGCAGATGAAAATCAAAACGCTCCCCCAAGGCCAATCTTCACCAAAAAAAAAAATTATGATGATAATTTGGGGAACATCGAAAGGACCAATCCACTTTTCATTTCTTCAACCAGGAGAAACGATAAACGCTATCAAATATTGCGAGGAAATTGACATATTGCATACCAAATTGGTTGAAAAGCAACCTGCGTTGGTCAATAGGTACGGCCCGATGCTTTTGCATGACAGCGCTAGACCCAATACCTCACAAGTAACGGTGCAAACACTGTTGCAGTTGGATTTGAAATTCTTCCGCATCCACCATACCCTTCTAACATTTCCCCAACGGACTACCATCTTTTCGGCAATCTGGATTCATTTTGCCCCAGAAGGTCGTCCGGAACCGCACAGAGGTCATAAAAGCTAAAGATTTCATTGCCTCAATAAGTCAGCACTCCTACGAAAAAGGAATATTTGACCTTGTATCACGTTAGAAGAATGTCATAGATGCCAACGGATCCTATTTTGATTAGATAAAAATTTACGGCAAAATAATATTGGCTTTTCAATTTTTATTATAAAATCGGACATTTCATGCAGTACAACCCAATATAAAGGCCCAGATGGGTCTAAAAATGATTTTTATATTTTGCTTAGTGTATCTATATTTTTACCTCTTTTAATTTATCGATGAAGGCCCAAAAACAGGATAAATTTATTTACTCTTAAAACACCAAAAACTGACTGAATCTGAATAAATGTACCAGGTGTATTTTTCAGGTTTAACTAAGAGATGGCGCCAGCGAAAAGTACGCAGTGTATTAATTTGTCACACACGTCATTTTGTTCATCTGAGACTTAACTACAAACACACACAAGTTGAGGCCGACAAAAACTAGCGTCTTTGTTTTATCGTTCAGTGATCATGTCGAGTTTTGTGCCTGAAAAAGAACATTTGCGTCACCCATTGCTTTTTTTTATTTAATGAAAAAAAAAATGCTGCTGAAAGGCACCGTTTGCTGGTACAAACATATAGTGAACACGCTTCATCAATTAGAACATGTGAGACGTGGTTTCGACAATTTGAAAGTGGTGATTTCAATGTGAAAGACAGTGGGCGCTCTTCTAGACCACAAAAATGTGAAGACGAGAAATTACAGGAGTTATTGGATGATGACCCAACTCAAACTCAACGGCAATTAGCAGAAGCAGTACATGTGTTTATTACTTATAGAGGTATAAGGCCTCTTTTGACATTCCTCTTTTGATTATAAGTACTCCTATCTGACAAAAGGGCGTCAGGGCACATAAACCCGTGACGTGATTGTTTTATTTTTGATCAGGGCACATAAACCCGTGACCTAATTTATTATTATTTATTTTAAGTTTTCGTCAGGGCACATAAACCCGTGACGTGATTTTTGTTATTGACGCCTAGGCTCTTTTACCTATGCGTCCTTATATTCGTTGGCGATCCAACAACAACCGAGTTTCCAACGTTGATGTTGAAAATGATGATTCAAACCAAATCGGGTTGACGTTCAACTCTCGACCAGTGAAAGTAGAATCACATTTATTCTACAAATATTTCGCCTTATATACAAAATCTAAGAATAAACTTACTACCTAATAATTCTGGTACAGTTGGAAAACAAGATTTTTTCCAATGTACCTACAATAAAAATACAAACCAGTCATATAATCATATGGCGACGACCACATACATACATTTTCTTACTACGTCAAAGTGACGGGTCGTACATTTTCTTAATCACCTAATTCCTTTGTTCATTTTGTGTATCACTACAAACCGATACCGCCGCGGCTGCATCTGGGAAAACCCTTAATGGAAATCCCTTTGCATGCGTCATAAAAAATGTGCCCATCGAGGTCGTTTCATGAGACGAGAATTATCTGCTAAGATAATTCCCGTAGAAAAGGGAACCGTCATAAAAATTGGTATTTTATGAAAAGATAATTGGAAAAACTCAAAAGGATAATTTTGTACTCACGTGGTGATGTACGACGTTTGTAGTGACACATAAAATGAACTTATCCTATGATTAGATAAACAAGATGATACAAATACTGAATTTAACAGATGATACAAATACTTAAATTAACAACATGTGTCACAAGAAACAATCAGAAGCCATTCATCAGCTAACATTCACACGGTGCGGTTCGTCCTGCCTTTCATACGTTTTACATTCAACTTGACTTTCCACATCACGTGACCTAGCAGGTATACCAAATACCTGAACAATACAGTACAGTTTTGTTTCGCGCCGTGTTTTGTTTTGTGAAAAGTGACAATGACAGTGAACATACAAAGACCAATTAAATAAATAAATTCTCTTGATAAAAACAGTCAAAACAAAGTGATTATATATAAATATAATGAAATAAAAGAAAAGCTAAACACCCAAATTGGGGAAATAGCATATCCAACACGAGAGGAAATCAACTAGCTGGTTGGCTAGATCAACATCACATTGAATATAAGGCTGACCTGCTAGCTACAGAATATCCTTCTTTCCCCAGAGGGGGATCGTTCCTCGATATTATGCTTATTGACACACGACTTAAACATTCACATATTAACAGACAAAATATAAACTGCCTACGCACAATTGAGTATGACAGCGACCATTGTGCATTATCAATCGTGATAAAAACACCAAGCGAAGTTGTGGAACTCGGTGAATGTATGATACCGCAACCCTATAACTATGGAGGTATGCGATGGACGCGTTTCACGAGAACCTTAACAAGACAAATTCGCTCAAAAGATATTAATCCTCCTACCAACAGAAACATATCCAACGATGATATCGACAAATACATACAAAAAATGAACGAAACCATAAAACAAACTATGGACAAAACAATACTAAAAACCACACCTACGGACACCATGAACATATACCGAAACGCCACAATCAACGCACCCCATAGAAAAAAAAAGTAGATTTCTGTCTCAACTAAAACTACGGTACAGACGATTTATTGATAGGCACGACCAGGAGATAATATCACTGAAGTCCAGATTAAAAAATCTCCAACAGCTGATAAAAGCCAACTATAGGCTATCAGCAAATTTGTATTGGAACAACGAAGTTCGGGCGGTAAAATCCAACAACCCCAGTATGTTCCCGCAAATTAATAAAATATTTAGACGGAGTAATGAAAACGAGATTCAGTGTCTCCAAATACCACGAACTGACGAAAACCAACGAATGTTGACAAACATAGGCATGGGCACAAACAACGCCATCCTAAAAGACGAAGTTTTTGTGTTTGAAGATCCCTTGGAAAAAGTGAATGTTGTAGGGGCCGTCTTTCAAGAACTGTACAAGACAAATGAAGTAATTCGCCGCAACCATGGCTTGGAAGATAGAGTTTTACCGAATTATCGTCATCTTCGAAATAACATTTCACAGTGGCGATCAGAAAACCATGGTTTTATCGAATTCAGTAATGAAAATACGGCAAACGCCGAGATGACTGTCGAAAGCGCCAACAGCCTTTTGACCACTAGTGAAGACATCCATGGCGTATTTACATCATTAAGACTAATGACCTTGCCCAGAAAAAATAAATCATTATGGAAAATTTAACAAGCCTCAGGACTTGCTAAATAAGGCCAAGACCGGTTCCCGGTTGTAGTGCCGATGATGATGATGAAGAAACAAAAAATCAGTTGGAATCGATGGTGTACCCAATATAGTACTCAAGCATCTTTTTTTTTTATTTTTTTTTTAATATCATTTTTTATTTCTTCCTATTATTATAATTTACTTACTCGCTAGACAAAAATGATTAAACCCCAGCTTATGTTATCTTATTTCTTAACTTACTGGTCCTTTGCGGACTCTCTAAGTTGCATGCATACGCTTAAAGCATGAAAATTTGTCTTTCGACATTATAATTATTTTGTTTACATGCATTTTTAAGGAACTTAATTAGATACAAAGAAAATGAAGAACAGAAAAAACTTTGTTTTTTTTTTTTTTTAACCTTAACTCTATCCTAAACCTAATATCAAGACTTCGAAATGCTAAATCTATGTAAGCTTTCCGTAGTTTGTTGGGCTTTATTATTATTATTATTATTACTTCCCTTTTTTGCCAGTTTTATAAGGAAACAGGTTTTTAATTGCCACTCAGCCACCAAAATCTCTGGTGTTGCTTATTCGTGTCTTTTCGGTCTTTCTGTGTTACTGCCCTACTGAACCGCAGGCGCTCTTCATCTGTGTGCGCAACCTCTCGATTATAACATATTCGTTTATCTATACCCGACCTACGCACGTGATAAATCAACGGTATAGCGGATTCATTTTATATAAGGCCGTTCATGTCAAGACTAAGGAATGCTTCTGGTGGAATAAAGCCATTGCGACGTACCCCCTCATAATACATATTGTTTGGGTAATATGCACCAAAACTTAAATCGTTCGGGGAGCTCATTGATCTCGCAAGATGCCCTCGGATCAGCTTGATCATAAAGTTATCCACTCTGTTTATATTGGCCCCACTGTACAACGCTTCATTGGGATACTATTTTTTGTGATCAGATTCAGGAGTCCGATGTAAGTTGAGACACGTCGTGAGGCATTGTCTCTCAAAAATCCGAATATTTTCCATTAAGCTAGGTCCCACATTAAATCACACTGGACATCCATATATGATCATCGGTCTAATGAGAGCCATGTAGCATATAACTTTAACTCTACTGTCAAGTTGACTACTATGAAACAGTCTTTTTGTCATAGCATAAGCTTTCTTTGCCCTGGCCAGCGCAGCTTCCACATGTTTGTTAAAATATAGTTACTGATCCAGCCAGATGCCTAAGTATTTGACTACATTTTTGGTTTCCAGTGTTTGTTGGCGTGGTCCCATAATAGCTAGCTTTCGCCAGTTTTTTCTGGTGTCCCTGGTAGCTTCAGCCAGTCGTGTTCTAAAGAGGATGGTTTCACACTTCTGGATATTGATTTTGAGTTTCCAGTTGTCGCAGTATCGCTGAACATCATTGAAATCCCCTTGTAATAATCTGTTAATGATTTCCATTTTTGGAGCTGTTCTATATATTATCAGAACGTCTGCATACGCAATAGCCGGATGAAGACACCTTATTAGGTCGCTAGTGTAAATATTGAAAAGGATCGGAGATAACACCGCTCCCTGTTGCAGGCCGTTTTTTATTTGGTAAGTAATGTTGGAGGTCACATTGCCACTTTTGACGACGAATTTCCTTACATTCAACATGTCGTATACTGTATACAGTAGTGGTTTATGAATGCTTAGTCTCATTAGCTTGAAGTATAACCCTTCTAGCCAAACGGTGTCGAAGGCCCTCTCCAAGTCAATCAAACAGGCACCTGTGCACTGTTTCAGATTTTTATTCCACTGAATGTCTGAAACCAGTTTAGCTGCGGCATGTGTGGTTTCATGACCAGCTTTAAAACCAAACTGGTTATTTGGAATAATATTATTGTCCTCAACCCATTTAAGTAGAGCTTTGTTTAGAACCTTCTCGAATACTTTACTGATACTCGGTAACAAACTGATCGAGCGCAGATTTTTTGGGTTTGTTTTGTCTTTCCCTTTTTTGGTAACGGTTGGATGATGGCCGTTTTCCAACGTACTGGATAGTGTGCGTTGTTCAGAGCGTTGTTAAACAAGACTGCATATATGTCCATTGCGCTTGGAGGAACATGTTTGAGTACACACTCATCAGCTAACATTCAGACGGTACGGTTCGTCCTGCCTTTCATACGTTTTACATTCTAATTGTCTTCCATCATTACGTGACCTAACAGGTATACCAAATACCTGAACAATACAGTACAGTTTTTTTTTCGCGCCGTGTTTTGTTGTGTGAAAAGTGACAATGACAGTGAACATACAAAGACCAATTAAATAAATAAATAAATAAATAAATTCTCTTGATAAAAACAGTCAAAACAAAGTTATTATATATAAATATAATGAAATAAAAGAGAACGAAGCCACGGGTTTTGACAGTCAAAACAAACACTGATTAATACTAACCAACTGTGAGAGTGCATGTGAGCACGTGTTTGGCAAAACAAAAAAAAACAAAAAAAAAACATGGCTCGTACTTAGTATTAATTAATAAAATCCAACGTAAACTGTTTTCTATGTACACACTTTAGATCAAAAGAGAATTAGCTTATGGCTGGTACTTAGTATTAATTAATAAAATCCAACGTAAACTGTTTTCTATATACACTCTTTAGATCGAAATAGAATTGGCTTATGGCTCGTACTTCGTATTAATTAATAAATTCCAACGTAAACAGTTTTTCTTTATACACTCTTTAGATCTAAATAGAATTGGCTTACGGCTCGTACTTCGTATTAATTAATAAAATCCAACGTAAACAGTTTTTCTTTATACACTCTTTAGATCTAAATAGAATTGGCTTACGGGTCGTACTTCGTATTAATTAATAAAATCCAACGTAAACTGTTTTTCCTCCTTCGTTCACACGCAATATACTTAGCTCAATATCACAACAACTCGTGGTTTGCCAGACTATATGATGGTTATCGCACTATCTTAATTCCGCCCAACACACGCTATTCAAACGACAATTCGGACTGAGAATGTAACGAATTAACTGATCCCTTGGGACGGCCCAAGAGGCATGTAAATTAACGTGAGGGCGCGACCTGCCCTCACGGAATCCGAAACGAGATTAAATTATTTCATCGAAGCGATAGCATACCAAAATCCCATCATCGCTTTGATGACCAAATTTGGTAATATGTCCCTTTTGGGTTTGGTTCAACACAAAAGGGGTGGAAATACACACACGATGATTGCTTCCGCTGCTCATCGTGTGCGTCCGCAAGTATGCAGACATTGCATAAGTCCCCTTTAAAGTTCGCAGCAGGTGCGAGTATCCCAACGGCAAAAGGGTTGAAATGTTTACACGATCAGTGACTACGTAAAGCATTATTGCTGATCGTGTACATTTCGCTGGTATATTCTCCCAATCGAACTCTGATGGTAATTTTCCATTTGCGAATTCGACTGCTGGGGCGCCAGCCGGATGCCTTCATGTATCGGTCGCTCGAGTGATCGCTCGAGGTGGGCGTGCTGTGCCAAGGCAAGATACCTTTTCCTGCTGGTGTGCAGCTGGCGCGCAAAAGAATATCGTGTAGATATTGCACAGGCAATATTGGTTGCTCGGTTGTTAAACCAAATTGCCTTGAAAATATTGTATTTGTTGCCGCTGGAATTTCATATCAGCGAGCATTTATGTTTCATGGTTTTCCTTCGATTTTGCAAGCATAGCACAGAAGGTAAGTACGTGCTGGTGTATTCTAGGACACGATTACCCTTTTCACCTGTGAGGTAAGTAGTGGCGTTCAATGGAACTGCCACGGTACTTGTTTTTCTTATTGATTGTATGCCTTATATGAGGGTTTTTAATTAGGTTATGGGGAGATGTTGGTGGCGTTCGAGGGAACCGTCACAATACTACACGGCGTTCTACTAAGACCAGTGTTCAACAATTTAAAGGCAAAATATTCGATCCACATCGTGTCAAAAGTCTTTTCAATGCCCAGGCTCACCGCAATGGTGGAGTACTTATTAAAAAGGCGCACGTAGACGTGGTTTTAAAAAACGTTGAGAGCCATTGTGGCGCTGTGCGCTTTTTTAAATCTAAGTTGGAAATCAAGTATTAGGTTGTGGGGGTAGAATATTATGCCAACGTACGGCACAGGATTCACTGTACACCCCCGACAATTAGAAAGTAGTTCTTCCAGTTAACTATTTGAAATGTATACATATATATAAAGAATATATTATATACATATATATAAAGGCGAGCTGTCCGATTAAAGAATTTGAAGTTATCTCTTAAATATAAAATCCAATATATTTGCTTCCAAATTTAAATATTCACACACACTTAACTGAATTTGTTTGTTAGATGTCACTTTTATTTTTTTTTCTTTATTTAATATTCTTTTATCAATTCGCGTTTCAGTGTTTATTCGCTCCGATTGAAAATATGTTTTTGGGGAAATTTATTGTAATTGGTAATCAATTATCAAAGAAAAAAAACGATTCACTATGCTTTTTGACGCGACGCGACCTTACGTCCTCGTGATTGAATAGCGACTGACTCAATTTAGGGTGGAAATCGTAATTTCTGCTTCTTACACATTGATCTGCCAATGGTAATCATGCTCTCTTGTGTGTTCCCCAACTCACCACACTCATCCAGGTCGAAACGTACTTGTGTATTCGTTCGACGTCGATGGGCGTAGCCAGAATGGAGAAATCAAAAGGGAAAGCACAATAACCCAGGGTGGATCTGGCTAGGTGTGTGTGCGTCAATGCCGTGTATACGGCTGGTCTACTGACCTAGTGACAATCTCTTAGGTCAACGCACTATAGCAAGACAGAAATACGAGAGAGAGGGCAAACATAGCTAAGGTTATTCACCAGCAAAAAGAGATCATTGGTCCCAAGCGAATGGGTGATCTGGGAAAAGTCAATAGGACGCCGCATCGGCTGGGGATATAATTCCATTCTGTGGAATGTTCAATAATACCCAAGCCTATGGACTATGACGTAACCGCGTCGCTTGGTTTGGCTTGGTTGTTGCTAACCAATACGAATGGAATTTCCGGTGGAAATCCCATGGTTAGCGCAATAGTGTTGCCGTATGTTGTTGATTGTAGCTAAACTCAATTATGCATTATCTGCATAGAAAAATGAGTTTAGCTATGCGTCCCTTTGACATGTCCTGCTGGTAAATACCTATCAAGGGAAATGGGTAGGTATTGTGGTTGGAATTGTGGGCTGTTTCTCCTATAGGATAGAGAAGCCCCTACAAGGTTACTGGCTCTGATAAAGTTGTTTGCTTCTCGGATTGAACTTTTCATATATTTTGGTGATGCAAGTGGAGAGCAAAATGGGGCGAAAGTTTGAGGGGTGATACGTTGATTTCCCAACTATGGCTATTGGACTAACAATATCATGTTTCCAAGTTTGGGGATTGTACCCCATGGTGTAGGCATGGTTGAACACAATGGAGAGCTTTATAAAGAATGAAGCAGAAACCGTTCGCAACGAGCGGTACGACATGTTGTCGATATCGGGTGGCTTCTTACGGTTTCGAGATATAAATAGATTCAGTACGGTATTTTGATTATAAAGGTGACAGACCTACCCCCATTTTTCCGTTTATTAGTTCATTGAATGTGTTTAGGCTCCCGCTGGTCCCAACCCAATTCAATGAACTTGCAGGTGCAAAAAATTAAAAACTAGCGGTAAATTTGCTGGGAAAGTAAGTGTGTGTATGTACATATGCTGTTGCCTTGTCTTAGCCTTGCTCCTCGTGCGGAGAATTGGGTAATTTTCGTCTGAAGAATTAGAATGTGTTACGTCAACAGGGAATTGAAGGGGTTGGAAAATATACAAGTTTTTTTTCACCAGAAATTGTGGCTATTCTTAAATGAATAGCCTGTAGTTTTCGAACACAAAAGAAATGTTGGCCTTGAAAACTTTTTGGGATTGAAATATGTGTTGAGGCAAAATGTGTTTTGGTAAGAAAAACGTAAGAAATGCCGCTTTAAGGAGGGAAATGTGTTTTAATGGGGAAATGTGGGTAATAAGGGGATTGTAGGAACACGGATTATCATATTTATTCGACGGTTGTCATTATGTAACACATTTCCAGAACTAATATGAAAATAAAGCAATATCGCAACTTACTTGAAACGCGGATTCAAATTCTCCAAAATCGTACTTCCATTGAGCTTTATAATTAGGAAATTGAAAAATTAAATTGCCCATTGTACAAAGCGGAACAGTTAAACTCACTTCTTCGAAAGTAGGATATCTAAAAATACTTTTTTATGCACACGTCGGGACAAAAAAAAACTCCTCAAATAAATTGCCCTCGCACTATTATCCCCATACAATGGAAGAGAGAGGCAATAATGTCGCACGTCGAACGAATACATTAGGGGTTTTCATTACAAAAAGCATAAGACGGCTAAAAGCAGTCATTGTGACTTCAAACCACAAATCTATAATTTTGTATAGTCAAAGTTAATCTGACCCAGATCAGCAGTTACAACAATTGGATGGAATGTCCGGTATTATGCGCAGGATAGACAGGCCTTCGGTTATAGTTCACACTGATCTGCACAACTGGTTTCAATGCTTTGCAATGAAATTCGTGACAGTGGCATATACCATGCCCCACAACTTGGTCGCCAAACATTTAACTGGATTTCACTGTAAGACTAATACAGGGGTTTCGCGAACTTCTGCCTTGTTCACCGTCCTCGTTGGTCGTGCTATCAAATACATACATACGTCTAGTTAGCCCGGCAGGTCTGGCTTTCATAGATAGATTTAGAACACACACTTGTGGAACCAGTTACCGAGATATGCATTAAATGTTTTTGTCTTTAAAACAAATAGAAATTATATAAAAAGTACTTAACAACCTCGTCACTGGAATAATGTTCATACTTAAATTCAAGGTTGACCGTTGATGACTGCCTGAAAAGCTATTAAAGTAGATTATTGGGACTTCTTTTGCGAACACCTTCCGAATGATGTTTCCTTTCGGAAGGTCAGTTTCGCAAATTTATTAATGAAACGTAATATCAACAGATGTCAATCAGGTATCAGTTTTGTAAATAGTAAATTGCGTCAGTCTTGGAAGCTTAACAGCGAACAATAGCTGACTGCAGGGTAAATGCGAAAACCGGATTCTATTTCGTGGCAGCCGATTAATTATTTAAAATGCAAATGTCTGTTGACAATTTGTGACAAGAATTGATTAAGCTTGTTAAATATTATTTTTTGTTTTTTTTTTTTGCAAACTTTCAATGACGCTTTTGTCATTGACAATAATAATACTTTAACAGGTATATAATAATTTAACAGGTTAATGAAATATAACGAAATACGAATAAATTTTGATCGGAAGTTTAACTGAGGTCAATTACTAAAATTTGAGAATTCAACATTTATTCAGCAACACAAATTGGTTCGTTTCGCTAACTGATTTGACCTAATCCTCTCTGAACAACAAAAACACAAACTCATTGAAGAAACAATATAATAAATCAAATTTGAGAAACGTCGTCATATGATAAATACAAAACTGGAAATTGCCTGAGGTCGATTACTCAAATAACGTGATGGATCAGTAACTTCTGTTGTGTAATGTTTAAGGAGTTTTCTTGAACATTGGGGCATCATCAGATGGAGAGGATAAGCAAATAAAGTATCCTTATACCATACATTGGCATTGAATGCATTCAGATTATAATTATGAGGAAATACGTTATGAGCGGGGATATTTGACGTTCTGTTTCTAATCGTTCCTCTGAAGCTAATTTTTAAAGTGAACTGTTGCATGCCTTTCGATTAAAAGGTATAGCGGGAAAATACATGAAGTATATTCACCAGGTTCAGTTAAGGGACGAGCATATGAACACAAGCAGGTTACCTTACGCCCATGTTGTGAAAACGTGTGCTGCAGTAATATTTAATAAGGAGCGTAATTACGTGTTACTGCAGCTGTGGTTGTTCTTGCTGTGCGTTGCTCTTAATTCCGGTACTATGTGCTACGAACGGAACCGAAGGACATCGGTGTTACAGTCAGCACGCAAACATTAAAATCCTCCCCTGTGTGGAAACTTCACCAGGAAAACATTTCCGACTGAAGGTTTTTGCTAAATTGATTAAAATTCACTTTTATGTTAGTTCTTGTTTTGTACATTAAATTAAATACAATTCAATTATTTTCATTTACAGCATAGTAGACTGTTTCCAACTGCGACCGCCACGGAGGGTTACATACAAGAAGAAGCAGATTTTTGCCCATTCGCGTCCTTTTATAGCGATCGCATACTCATCCCCATTTCTTCATTTCCCCGCCCATTAAATGCCAATAAATTCTCGCGGATTCATTCAGCAGCCAATAAACCCAAAGATAATGGTAAAACATTGTGGAAAGGAGAGTGCTTGGGGAGGGCATCGAGGTTTGATTTTGCTTGGCATGCAACGGAAAGCAAGACCAAAGTATATACTGCGTGTATGATAATTTGTGTAAAGATATGTGTATATGGTTTTGGAGAGCCCTGGTTTCCAGGTCGTGGTTAGAATGAACGGATTCGTTTACTCTCTCTCTACACCAATTGAGCTTTCTCTTGCGGATCTTCAACTATTACTAACTCTTCGCTGGAGTTTACGTGTTCCAGGGTAAGTCGTGCGTTTAGCATTGTTTGACGGTCTTCCGGAGTCCGCGGGACTCACTCACATAGAATGACATTGTAATCATTCCTTCTAAATACTCTATTTATTCATAGGAAATATTCCGTCCACTAGCTTCAATGGCTTCAATTTTGTTGTTCCAGTCTCTTCATTAATTACTGATTTATAATTGTCACTGATCAGTTTTTCCAGATCTTTTATGTGATTTAATCGTTTTTATTTCCTGGCTACTTGGATCTCTGAACTGTCTATGAAGTAGTTTCAGCTTGGAGAGCAGAATGCTCTGCCTACACAGAGTGTTAATCGTTGAGTTTTTGTATTGGTATTGGTAGTGGTACGGCCCCCCATGTGAGTTAATTTTGGGATAGAACGTTTCATTGTCCATCATTAAAAGATAATGACCGATTTCGGCATGATGAAAATTCCTGTCAGTCGGTGCATCTACTCCATTAGAGTATAATTCTACTTTTATTAACCGATCAAAGCGCGACTAGTGTGCTTTTCGGAAATTAAAAGAATGTATCTGATCATATTGTACAAGTATTGGGTGTTGGTTTGGACTACGAATTACGGCGCGTAGCCCGATTCGATTGTTCGAAGACAATTTCTACTAGTTGTATCTAGTAATTAAATTCGCACGTGCAACGTAAGTAAAGCCTAGATGGAATTTCCTCTTGGATAAGACGGCGTACTTGTAGCGTACAACTCAAGTTTACGTTCGATGGCATTTGTTTACCGCCAGTCGAACAACACGTCGCCTCTTGCATTCGGGATAAAGTTACACCAAGCACTGTGCCTGGAATTGAAATATTCCGAGACCTCGGAAAAGAGTATTAAGTTCATTGATAAATTGTGTACACTGTGGAGCTTCAGGAGCATAAACAGAGCCACATATAGATGCCTTTAACTATTCAAAGGAATATATATAATGCAGGTTTCTAGCACCCGACACTTCTGTACATTTATGCTTTAGACGACCTTGTGTTGCAGACTATTTTTGATTAGGACGACAATTCCACCACCGTGAGTGGAAGTTAGGCGATCTCGTCTTATAACTTTATAATTTTTGTAGCCCATCTTGTGTCTTTGGATTAGCTTAGTTTCCCTAGCCAAAAGCACATCTGGGCATTCAGCTTCCAGCAGATTACTCAGATTACCCCTTCTTTCCAAGCGAAATAGTAAATTTGTTACAAAATTAACAATGCTAATTACCTACTTACTTAAATTCAATCAAAACATGTTGAGACAACCAATGACCTCAAACTATAGTAAAGTCATTTAACAACAGGAAAGAGCAGCGTAACTGCAACTACGACACCCCCGCCGAGTCAAACCCAGCGGTATAAACAATGAGTACCCTTTTGATTTATATACTTTTTGTATGCAACATATTTTGCAACAGATGGATGAATCGTGGACCCAACACCATACGCCTAAGTCCAATAGACAGCCTGCAGAGTCGCCGGAAAGCCACGAAAGCCGACCACAGAGACCAAAAGCCAATGCTCGGTTGGGAAGGTTATGAAGTTTTTTGGGATGAATGTAGTACGGTTCGCTTCCGTGCTTCTCGATCAACGAGGAAGAGAAGCGAACGATTGTTGAATTCGGGTCCTGGGAATCGGCCAGGCCCAATAAAAATACTTTTTTATATACTTTAAAATTTATTTCATTAGTAAATTCATTTTTTGGCGTCCTTACACCTCGAACGCCAATTGAGACTGATCCTCGAATCTGAAATTCATCACCCTTATAAAGAGAAACAAATCGAAATTTGTATCTCGAAAATACACAATTTCCTACAAAAATCCCGATTTTGGAATCCTGAGTGAGATGCTCAGTGTTTATTTAAGATAAGGATTCAGTTTCCTGAATTCCTATGAAACTATTGTGCAGATGTCGATATGTATCTGGTTTTGGGTTTTTGTTTGTTCAATTTATTAAGAATTTTCCCAAATAGAGATAATGATCTCTGGATTTTGAGTTTGGATGATGCCGTGGGGCAAATGCAAAACGATAAACGAATATATGATTCGTTTATTGTGAATTTTGATTTTAATTTGGTTTTTTAGATTAAATTATGCCGTGGAGGTAAATGTTAAGCGATAAACGGATATTTGATTCGTTTATTGCGAATTTTGGGTCTAGTTTGGGTTTTTTCGGGTTTTGATTGAATTTTAGGTTTTAGTGTATTACTGCTGGGATTTGGATGTAGGTGTGGGGGAAGGAGATGGTAGGGCTCTTCAGAGCACTACATCCTCCCCTCCTTCAAAAAAAATTAATCTGTAAGAAATTAATTTTGTAGGAATGACGCGATAAAAGATGAAGGGCGATGTCATCATGATTCGTTACATAATTTGGATTTCCAATTATCATGGTTACTTTAAATTTTCATTGTAGTTACAATTGCTTGCTACTTTTTTAAATGTTTGTTCTTGTTTCTAAGTATTATTCAAAATTGTGTGTTAATTCTGTAGCTTACGGTAGAGTGTTCTTCAATATTTTGTTACGATTTTAGAAATACTAAGATTATGTGACTATTGGCTTAAATTCACAATTTTTCGTATCGTGTATATAAGTACATTTTTGAGTTCCATATATTAATAATGTTATTTACATTGTTCTTTTGTTTTTTCAATATATTTAATAATAATTGTGAATTATTTTTATAAACCAAGGTTATTTTAAATAAAATATTAAATTCAATTCGTGATAATATATACAGATAAACATTAGGTAAGTCGTAATAATGTATTGTATTACAGCTTTTGTATTATATAAGGATTTACATTATCTCCAGAATATATTTCTGTTTCATTTTGAGGACTGTATAGATTTGTTTTTCATGTATTATAAAGAAAGTTGTGATTCTAATTTTTTTTTAAATTCATTTTGATTTAAAGTAAAAATGTTAGTTCCTTATTTTTCTTAGGATATATGTGATTAGGTTAATTGGAGAATGTTACATAGTTATTTGAAATCATTATATTTCTATTTAATATTGTTTATTTCATAGATTTTGTTTTGTTTAGTTAAATGTTTTTTATACTTAGAATTATATATGTTTTTTATTTACAAATTAAGATCATTTGTTATTAAAATATTTTTGTTCATTTATTTAAATTTTAAGTTTGCCATTAACTTTAATTAAAATATTGTATAATATTTACAAAATTATTTTATTGAGGGAGTTAATATTTGTTTCATATTTATGTGTTAATAATATGAAGTTGCAGAGATTTATTTCTGTTATATTTTGCTTATTATCTCCTGAATTGTGAATACAGTTGTATTATTTACAAATTTTCTTTGTTTATTATAGATAATTTTCTTTTAGATACATAAATTTCCCAAAACAGAGTTGGTTGTTTTATTTTATTTATTTGTGTTATTATGTATATGTATCTATTTTGTTTTTGTACAATAAATCGCTAAACGGGAAATTAAATATTATTAATTATATATTTTCTATTTAATTTACATATCGTGTGTTTTTTTCTTTGATTATTCTTAGATTTACAATGTCAGAATTGGTATTTTATTATTTATATGTTCATACACATATACATATATATATTTGAAAGGAAAAATCTATTTGTTTCGCTTTAAGTTTTTCTTTAAATTTGTGAAAAATGTTCCAAACTTTCGTCGGATTGGGTTGTGTACTATTTTTCAAATTTTGGGCAATAAAACCATCTAGAAAGAACATTTTAAAGGATGGAGGATTCGTAATCGATTTTGGAAGATCAACGTTTGTTTTGTTTGTAAAAGGAATTTTGAGTATTTGTTTATTTATATGTTTTATTTGTAGAACCCATTTTAAAGTTTGAAAAATTAGAGAAACGAGGGAAACGATGCGGACAAACAAGAAATTTAAAAGAGGTAATTTGATATAGCTGTTATTTACAGGCTTATATTCTGATGTGATTTCTTGTTCCTCAGTCTTACTCTTAGCTGGGAATCTTTGTACCTCAGGCTTATCGGATGCTGGGAGTTTTTGTGGCTTTTCAGACTTAAGTTCTGCTGGGACTCTTTGTTCCGCAGGCGTACACTTAGCTGAAATTTCTTGTTTCTCGGGCTTACAATCTGCTGAGAGTTCTTGCTCCTCAAGCTTACACTTTGCCGGGGTTTTCAGTTTGTGCTCTATGAACTTGGACGTGTTGTTGCTAGAAGTCGGAGCATTTAAAAATATGAAAGTAGATGGAGGTGTTAGGATAGTATGGTCAGGAGTCTTTGTCGAATCATCAGATCCGGCCCGTAGACAAACGGATTCAAATGTTGACTGTTGGATAAGATCTTTGGTCGCTACTCCCTCTATTTGGGGGGCCTCTCGATCGTCCTGCCTCTGATTTTTATCCCTATTATCCCGAATGCCAATTTCATCCGTAGACGACACCTTGTAAGGTGAGGCATTTTCTACCTTTCTGTTTATATCCTTAGCTTCTAACGTCGCTTGTTCAATTTTTCCCGTATTTAATTTCTCGGAATCAATTTTTATTAATTGTACCCTGTTCGTTTTGGTTAATACTCCACTTCTCCAAACGTTTGCGGTAGAAGTGGGCCGAGCTCTAAAATCGTTTTTATTCGATGGAGAGTCGTTTAGACTTTTGAAATGAGACTGTATCCTACATTCTGCTTGAGAATGATCAAATCTTTTACAATAAGTGCATTCAATGCGTTGAACCTCTGTCTTCATTTGTTGGGGACCAACATTTAGAGAGTTTGTATTGCGATAACAAGTCCAGGAAGTATGTCCAGTCTTATTGCACGATTGGCAAATTTGTGGGTGGCTATATTTGGAATTATTACATAAATTAAGAGGGTTTCTATCGCCTAGTCGTGGGGCCTGCTCGAGAGCATAATTGATTGCTGCTCTAAGACTTGGGGTACCTCGTGCTTTAACTAAGAGTTTTAAATGGGAATCCCTAAGACCATCTTCAAAAGTATGCAAGGCGAGCTTTTTATTTTCTTCGAGGAGATATGTTCGCACCGCAGGATCGACAGTGCTTTCGAACGTGGCTTTGTTCAGCAGATGCAGGAGGTGTGCGAGTCTGTTTCCAAACTCCTTCACATCTTCCTTGCTATCTTGCTTGGCTTTCACCAGACTGTTTTGTGCCGCTGACCTTGAGGTGAGAATTTTAAATTCTCCCTTTAATTCGGAAGCAAGATCATTCCAGGTTGAAATGACCTTGTACCGGATGTGGTCGTATGCTGGCCCTTTCAGTCTGGTTTTCACCACGCTTAGATAAAAAGCATGCCGACTGTCGTCCTGTGCCTGTGAAAAAATAGTATCTCCGCAAGAAATGAAATCATCGAGTTCGTCCGGGTTACCGTTAAACACCGGCACGAAATCTAAGATATCCTTCAATCCGATTGTAATATTCATTATTGGCTACGTGATAATTTCGCGCGTTAAATATTCGAGTCGCGTGTTCATTTTAGATAAGATTTTTCCCATATGTGCGCAGCTTCCCAATCGCAAGTGCAACAAAGGCAAAGGGTAAGGAAAAGGGACTTCTCGAACCCAACTGGAACAATCGTAAAATGGAAGAATCCTGACTAAGGAAAGAAAATAAGAGATCCTTTTACACCTAAGTCGAGGGCAAGAAGAGAAACAGGTTTCAAGATAGATTCTATGGAAAACGCCAAAGGTAAGAAGAAGAAACCAACAAACTAACAAGTGGAGAACCCAAAATGATGCTAAGGACAGAGTCGAGGGTTTCCTGCCTAGGTTTTGCTAACGATATGAAGAGTCTTCCCCAAGTAATTTAAGATAGAAAAATATATGTATATTTATGTGTATGTAAAAATGTTTAAAATGTTTTGTTATTGTACCCTTATAATGAATACGTTTGTTTTTTCCTTAAAAAAATAGAATTTTCGAATATCCCCTTTTATTTATTTTTCCATAATTTAATTTGTTTTGGGGGTTCTCTGGGCCCCCTTTTTTTTAAATGAATTTTTAAATGTGTAAAAATGTGTATATACATTTAAATTTATTTTGGGGTTCTCTTTGTCCACTTGCAAATTTTTTAATAACAAAAAATGTGTATAAATACCTGAGATCTCTTTTTGTTGGGTTGTCCGCTACCGTTGCAGGCTTCGTTGAGGGGTATTTGACCATTGCTTTGCTGGCCTGCTGAAGACATCGTTATGATTGCTGATCTTGGCTTATTTCGGAACTTATTATTGATGATGATGTCGCAGATACCTGCTCATGTTACTGATGTTGTTGGTGAAATATGTTTTGTTGCTGATGCTGTTGACTGTGTCGCTGTTGTCCCCGTTGACGCACCTCAATGATTTAAGTATCCTGGTTTTAGTGGCGTTTGTGTGATTCTGTGGATATTGTCGTTTGACCAGACTGGCGGAGGACGTCTCTTTCGTTGCACTTTATTTTGTTTTGTCTGCGGAGCGAGACACGATACTCGTCACTGAGGATCTCGGGGCTGCTCGAAGTTAATTGAAAATGTGTTTGCTGATTGATTTTAAATGCGTTTGGGTGTTGCCGATGGTTCTCTGTAACCTTATCTGCTGTTACTGTACCAGGCATTGATGTCATTCCTTTTTCTTTTCTTTTGTTTAATTGGATGTTGGTATCCCACCGCTGCCACCATTTTGTAGTACGGTTCGCTTCCGTGCTTCTCGATCAACGAGGAAGAGAAGCGAACGATTGTTGAATTCGGGTCCTGGGAATCGGCCAGGCCCAATAAAAATATTTTTTTATATACTTTAAAATTTATTTCATTAGTAAATTCATTTTTTGGCGTCCTTACACCTCGAACGCCAATTGAGACTGATCCTCGAATCTGAAATTCATCACCCTTATAAAGAGAAACAAATCGAAATTTGTATCTCGAAAATACACAATTTCCTACAAAAATCCCGATTTTGGAATCCTGAGTGAGATGCTCAGTGTTTATTTAAGATAAGGATTCAGTTTCCTGAATTCCTATGAAACTATTGTGCAGATGTCGATATGTATCTGGTTTTGGGTTTTTGTTTGTTCAATTTATTAAGAATTTTCCCAAATAGAGATAATGATCTCTGGATTTTGAGTTTGGATGATGCCGTGGGGCAAATGCAAAACGATAAACGAATATATGATTCGTTTATTGTGAATTTTGATTTTAATTTGGTTTTTTAGATTAAATTATGCGGTGGAGGTAAATGTTAAGCGATAAACGGATATTTGATTCGTTTATTGCGAATTTTGGGTCTAGTTTGGGTTTTTTCGGGTTTTGATTGAATTTTAGGTTTTAGTGTATTACTGCTGGGATTTGGATGTAGGTGTGGGGGAAGGAGATGGTAGGGCTCTTCAGAGCACTACATGAACATGACATAATCTTCATCGATTACTTGCAGAAGGGAAGAACAGTCACAGATGAGTAGTATGGGGCGTTAAACTGAATGACGAAATAAAGAACAAACGGCTAGGAACTAGGTATCTCTCAACCGTCAGACAGCCCATGGGCAACGGTGTTTCATCATATAGAGACACGTGGTCCCCCGGTGAGCCAGCGTCCACGTCGACTGGCTCCTGAAAAATTACGTGCGGCGCGCGCGGAGTTCGAGCATATGATCGAACTAGATATCTGCCAACCGTCGGACAGTCCCTGGGCAAGCCCACTCCACTTAGTGAAGAAACGTTCTGGTGAGTGGCGCCCATGTGGCGATTACACACAATTGCACACCTCTACGATTTTTCGTACAAATTACGAGGGTGCAATGTCTTCACTACCCTGGATCTCACCAGGGCATACCATCAAATTCCGGTGGCACCAGAAGACATCCCCAAGACCGCAGTCATTACACCTTTCGGACTCTTCGAGTTCAAAGTGATGACTTTCGGCCTCAGGAATGCCGCACAGACATTCCAACGTTATATCGACACGGCTTTACGTGGTCTAAATTGCTGCCATGCATACCTTGATGATATTCTCATCGCCTCCAAAGACCATGCCGAACATAAGCGCCACTTACGTCAGGTCCTAGAGCGCCTCCGTGAATTCGGTCTTGTCATCAACCCAGATAAGTGTCAATACGCCAAGGAGCAAATCACCCATCTGGGTTACGTCGTTGGCAACCAGGGCATTCGCCCACTGCCGGACTGTGTGGAGGCCCTCATGAAATATCCTCGTCCCATCAACGTAAGTGAGCTTCGTCGATTCCTGGGCATGTTCAACTTCTATTGTCCGACCCTGAAGAACGCTGCCCAGATTCAACCTCCACTAAATGGATTCCTAAAAGGAGCTAAGCGCAATGACAAGCGCCTCATCACTTGGACAGAAGCCTCTGATCGAGCATTTCAACTGTCCAAAGAACAATTGGCAAATGCCACTTTACTCCGATACCCCCTCGAGGGAGCGGCACTATCCATCCAATGCGACGCATTGCATACCGCAATCGGAGCCATCCTTGAACAGGACATTGAAGGCCGCCCGGAACCACTCGGTTTCTTATCAAGGAAGCTGAGTACCACAAAGCGAGGTTACAGCGCCTGCGATCTACAACGCTGTCAAATACTTCCATCATATGATAGAAGGACGTTTGCTCTCTATTTTAACAGACCACAAGCCGCTGGTCTATGCGTTCCGGAAGAAGTCGGGAAATGCCTCCCCCCGACAAGAGCGTCAATTATACCTCATTGGGCAATACACTACGGAGATCAAGCACATCTCCGGTAAACAGAATGTTACGGCGGACGCCCTTACACGAATCGATACGATTCACTTGCGTACCGCCTTGAACAACACTGACCTTGCCCTAGCTCAACAGGAGGACGAACAGCTTGCGTCCCTCCTAACTGCGGATACGGCACTCGAGCTTAAAAAAATCACTCTTCGCGACCCTTTGGCCGAAATCCGGTGTGATGTCTCCACTGGAACCGCTAGACCTTACATTCGCGGGAAACTTCGTAAGGTCATGTTCCAGGTTTACTACAACCCAGCCCACCCCAGCGGCCGAGCGACAGCCGCTGCTGTCCGTGGCCCCGGATCTCACCGGTTGGGCCCGTGCTTGTCTCCAGTACCAACGCTGCAAAATAGCGCGACATAATGTACTGGAGCCAGCTCAATTCAAGCTTCCCACGGCACGCTTCGCCCATGTCCATATAGACATAGTGGGACCGCTTACTTCATCAAGAGGATTCTCCTATATCCTCACCATGATGGATCGCTGCACGCGATGGCCAGAGGCGACACCTCTCCGGGCAGTTACTGCCGAATCAGTCGCCAAGGCCTTTTACTCAACTTGGGTCACACGCTTCGGTGTACCAACAACTTTAACTTCGGACCGAGGTCCACAATTTAAGGCGACAATATGCAGGCAGCTAACAAATCTCCTTGGCGGCCAAAGAAGTTGTACCACCGCCTACCACCCGCAATCCAACGGGATGATAGAGCGCTGGCATAGATCCCTCAAGGCCTCACTCATGTGTCATAACGACACCCAATGGCTCGACGCCCTTCCCATTATCCTCCTCGGCCTGAGGACAAGTATTAAAGAGGACCTGGGAGCTTCGGCAGCAGAGCTCACCTACGGTACCAACCTCCTTCTTCCAGGAGAACTTTTCCTGGACGGGGAAATACCCCGTGACCAACTCCATGAAGTGGGACATCTCCGTGACCTGCTATGTAACGTTAGGGCAACCCCAGTAGCCAGGCACGTCCACCCTGAACTGCACAGCTGCACGCACGTCTTTTGTCAGGGTGGATAAGGTCAAATGGGCCATTCAAAGTCTTCCGCTGCATCAGCGACCACGTCGCTTCCACGAGATCGACATTAGAGGCAAGCGATCCACGGTCAGCGTCGAAAGACTTAAGCCCTGCTTTCTGCAAGCTTCCGCTCCAGAACAGCCCTCTCTCCAAGACACAACTGCCGCCCGACCTGCACAACCTCCCCGCACTCGCGCCAAGCGCGCGCCCACAGACAACTACCCCCTCTCAATCTTCCTTACCTGTTTCGTGACTACGTCACTTGGGGGAGGGGGGGGGGTGAATTGGGGGTCCTTTAATACATTCCCAAATGAACCGCCCACCTTCTTAAATTAAGAATTAGTTTGTAGCCGATATTCTTTCCATAGTTCACAATTGTATATCGCTATACCCTTAGGTCTGCGACAATTGCGACAATTCTCCGTTATCGGCTATCAACCGATCATGAATTTGGGCATGGATATGATCATTGTTTAGGTAACCCCACCCATGCCATGCCTATGATGACCCGCCTGAAAACCTTAATTAAACATACAGTATCTCACTGTGTTCGTTTTACTTACCCGCATATTAATCTAAACATATGGCCATCCAGCCTGACCCTTTGCCGCCGTCGTCGAGGTTTCTGCTGACTTATGTCAACAAAATAAGTTTCCTCCTCATGCACCGGAGCCATACGGCTAGAGTAGATATTGCCTACATCGGTGTGTTTGTGTAATTAGGTGTCCACCGATCATCGTTTTCATCGAAGGGCAACGTACTTGTCCTATACGGACACATATAGAATCCTCCCCTATCGATGCAATTCGCGGCCATTGGATCTGATCGATGTGAGTTGCATCGTTGAGTCAGATTTTAGCTACCGAATCGCGCACATGCGTCGGGGTCATTGCGTGTCAAAGCAGATTTGAGAGAATCGTCGCTTAGTTAACGTCAATTCAAACATCCACATAATTTATTTCACATCGTTTCATATTTTTGTTATAACAATTTCTCGACATCGAACTGTACGTAAAATAGGATATTGTGCAAATGAATAATTAAAACTTATCGTAAGCAAACAAGTACACAAAAGCAAAATAATATACAACCTACATCCAAGATTAACTGTTTTATTTGGTTTTTTTTTTGTTCCTTTTTTACCTTTTCGTGCTAAATAGAATAATGGTTAAATTATTTTATTTTGTCCTTGCAGCAACGAAACGAATTTAATATAAAAACTACTTCAAATAATTTGATTTTCTTAATTAAACTAAATTAAGTACAATTTAAACCTAGTATTAAATTAAATTGTTAAGATTGTACTATTCATATCCAATACAGGATGTTATTAAAAAAATAATAATAATAATTGTTTTTTTTTTTCAATTCAATTCAATTTTTATTTGGTAGATAATTACATTTATGGTATATTTTACAACTAGTACTTAAGAGATTTAGGAAAGCAATTCCTTTACAACTATAATCTTAAATCTATATAACGACAAATCTATATAACGACAATTTTTTTTTTTTTTTTTTTTTTTTTTTTTTTTTTTTTTTTTTTTTTTTTTTTTTTTTAATAATAATAATAATTTGACTGTTACTGTGAGATATATTCGCTAACCTAATCCGGCATCCATAAATAAGTGAACCGACAAAACAATCATGCATATAAACACACGAATTTAAAAAGAAAAATATACAGAAGCTCTCAAGTGCATCGCAACAATTCTGGAGAACCGCAGCAGTGACATTCAGCAGTGACCCGTACAGGTGCACAAGCGAAACTGTCCACAGTTTTTTTGTGTGCGCGAGTTATGTCGAAGTCAGCGACCGCCAACACAACAATCCCCGGCGTAATCTTAAGGAGCGATTTCCGGCCAGCAAGCAAACTGCAACGTGGTCTTGCGAAACTGTAAAGTGCACCTTTCCCACGCACTGAACTTGACACGCCCTGAGGTGCAATGTTCTCCCACCGTATCAAGGTCAGTGTGAGTAACGGCATTTTTCAGTTTTAGATTTAGGACTTAGAGGCAGTTCGTTTTTAAACTCGGAAGTACGCAGATCATATATTGGAAAAGCAAAGTCTATATAAAAAGATAAAAGTTGTTAAGTTAAATAAAAGTTGTTAAGTTAAATAAACTTGTTAAGTTAAATAAAGTTGTTAAGTTAAATAAAGTTTGTTAAGTTAAATAAAGAAAAGGAAAGAAAAAAGAAAACATAAGTTTTATAATTATTTTTAAAAAGGCTACGAATTGAAGTCTCCATTTAACTCGCGTGTGCGTGCGCGCGCGCGTGCGCGTGTGTTTATTATTATATTTTTTTTTTTTTTTTGGTCTCGGTAGGAAGGTGGAAATCTTCAAAAGGTACCTTTGGACCGATCCAGAGGCATGCCGGACTTTTACAGACTAAAACCTCCTTCCGCCAGGCTCATATTCCCGTTGAACCCCGCGGAACTTTCTTTTAGACATTCCGCCGCGGGGCAGGACAGAGTTTATCCGTTACTCCGCTCGTCACGTTGCAACTGCTGCATCATTTCACAGAGAATACCATTTGCTACGGACCATGCTTGTTTTGAACTCAGCATGTATTCTATTACTTCGCCGGAGTAATAGTCCGTCTCATATGTCTCTCTCAAATCGTTCGCGCGGTCTCGAATCGCACGCACTCTGTGAGTACGTGCTCCGCATTTTCTATATTGCCTACGCAAGCAGTGTGGGTGAAGTCGGATATGCTTATACTTGTGCAAGCGTTGCCGAAAGCATCCATGTCCTGATATCAGCTGAGTGAAGTGTTTTTTCAGTTCCCCATTTTCTTTTCGCTCAGATTTCTACATCAGGTATCATGGTGTAGATCCATCTTCCTTTGATGGAAGAATCCCAACTTCGTTGCCATTCGCTTAGGCTTGAGAGCTCGAATTAGGACCACATTCGCCGGCGATTCTCCAAAGAGGCTTTGTGGCGGTGCTACGAACCACACAACCCACTATAGGTTGAGATATCGTCGTTTCACAAAGGAACATACTCACCTATATCCATTACACGTGCCCCCAGACACGTTTCCCAAAAGTCCTTACTTCTGCCTGAAACAAAAGGTAGCATCCAAATACCCCAACATTGAATTCAATAGTAAAAACCAATCCAACTTAACGTTCAAAATTTCCTAATATTGAATTCAATCCATCCATCCAATGCATCCATTCGATTCATCCATTAAACGTATTTTTCTGAAAACAAACAGAATAATCTCCTCATGTAGCTAATAGCAATTAGCACCATAAATTCCTTGCAAGATCCCAAACCGGCAAGCGCAAGTGCGGAAAGAAAGGCCTAGCGACTCGCCCGCCGACCAACAATTCTTGCAATCATAAACATCTTAACGCCTTTCCCGCGCTAGATGTTTATGACTGGGAAATGCGATCTACAAACCAAATCCCACGGTTCCTTTGTTACCCATCTGAAGCACACAAAAACTCTTGTCGTAAGCCAGATGGGTGACGCAAACAAATCCCATGAAAGCATCGAGAAATGAGTGGCGGTACGCTCGATTCTTCGAACAAGATACAGATAAGGAAATGAGAATCGAGATGGGAAATTTCTTTTTCAGATGAGGGGAAGCGAATGGTAGATGGATAGATAAATTAATTAGAAAAGGAAGATTAGTCTATTTCGAGCAATAGGACGGCGAACCCCACCGAGGAGGTCGAACCGCGAGACGAATACGTAGAAGTAACGGCAGAAGTAACCGCGACTTAAAATTTAAAAATAAAGAGAAAGGCGAGTTTAACGTGTGTCCAAAGTTCTTAAGTTAACATACAGTGAAAGCGTCAGGAGTGCTTAATGCGAATCGGTGAACTAATGTAAACTCGGAAAGAAAAAATCTTAATAAACAAAAAGTATACACTAAAACTAGTTCGTGTTTCATTTATTTAAATAAGCAGACCTGGTTCACCTAAAAGTAGTTCGTCGCTTCCTTTGCCACCGTCTTGTGCTCCGCTTGTGTATTTCCCTATGCGGCAAACAGTGTTCGGCGGAACACTACAACATCATCGGCCATAAACATTAGACCAACAAACTGGAATAAAAATCCGCCAAAGCTTCATGCAGCGCAGGTTTTTTTTTTTTAGCTGCAATGTCAAGTGATGTCCAAAACATTAATGGCATCCTTGGATGCCGTTCGGAATGCACAGCATACTCTTAGTGATGCCAGTCTATGTGCTGACTTCACACCCCTCATGTGCGACTTATACTGTGCGACTCCTACCCATATGCGAACTGCATACATTATAATGGAGGTGTTGACACTGGTTATGAGTTTCCTTATGTGGGACCGGGGTCATCCAATGTTAGGTAGTAGTCTCGCTAAATTGTGCATACTCTTGCCGTTTTTTCACTCGTTTTTCTCAGGTGTTCCTTGAAGCTCAACCTGTTGTCGATTATAACACCGAGATATTTAATATAGGGACTGGATCTATTTATTTGTCCTTCTATTTCCAAATCAAGGTGTTCAACTTTCTTGCGGCTGCTTATTAAAACTGCCTCTGTTTATGTCGAGCTAGTTTCAGTCCGGCCATATCTAGCCAGCATTTAATGCTCTGGATTGCTTGGGAGCAAATGTTCTCCAGGTCATCTAGATGTATTGCTAAACTATTGCCAAATCACCTGCGTACCCAATGATTCTAACCCCTTCTGGAAGATTGACCCTGAGCACACCATCATACATGATATTCCATAACAGCGGACCTAATACAGATACGTGGGCCACAAGTCCTTTATAATTTTTCTACGCCTGCACGGCGATCGAAGGAGATGACCCAGCATAGAAATTGTGTGCCGATCCATTAACTAGATATACACAAACGGTTGGCACAGCTGCGCTAGATGTCGACAAACATCACATCTCTGGCGATAAGCAAGTTGCCGGAAAACCAATCCGTCGACAAAACCTTTGTCCCTGCCGTAATGTACTGCGCCTAAGCAAAGGCCATTGCGATGCAACAGCAATAAACGAAAATGCTAGGGCTAAGTAAACACGATCCCAAGATCGACTACTGCAAATCACACACTCGATTGTTTGCACAAGCAATCCCACAGAATGATCTATCGGAAGCAGACAATAACCTCCGCGTCTGTATGTGTGAGGACGATCGTCCCTGATGGAGAGATTCTCGATTGAGAGAAAGTCACCACCAGCGAAAGAGAAAAGAAAACTATGGGGTGAATGGTCTCATCCCCAGGCAAGTTACCATAGTCTCACAGAGAACTCCGACGAGGAGGTGATCCGCGAGAAAGGAACTGTTCGACCCGAAGTTTAAACCTTTCAAAAGTACACAAGTAACTAAAGTCATTGACCGAACTGCTACCGAAAGCAAATATCATACACGTAATACTCGACGTGCAACACACAGCAATTCAACGCGCGCAGGCCTGTGATCCTCACTAGGGACATCGGAAATATGTTTATCGGTTGATTAATTTGTTCTCTAAAATAAGTAAAGGAAGCGTGGACAGTAAATGGTGGAAGTTTGTCGTTTCTTTGTATACTTACTGAGCTACTATTATGAACTAAAAGTAAAATTTGAGTATTAGACGATTAAGTGAAAAGAAACAAACAAATAAAAATAATGAGCGTTTTCAAAAAAGGAAAAAAGAATTTGTGTTTCATTTGGGACAGTGTCTCCGTGTTCTTGTCTTTTTCTCTTTCGTGAACAGAGTTCGGCGGAACACACCATCACTCGAATCGACTCTCAACACTAAAATCCGCCAAACACCTCTTCGGTGGTCACGGGAGGTATCTCTCTTCCAGTGATAGCTACAAGATCACATCGCGGTTACACTCTTACTGCATTCAAGGCTCTGTTTGACACTTCCTTCCTCAATATCCTCCTTCATTTTTTATATATCTGTGCATTCACATTTCAGGATGATAGGCAATTCTTCTCGTGTGTTTTATAAAAAAAGCAGGTTATGTTTAGGTCATTAACTTGCGAAAGTAACAAGATGTATCAATGCTGATTATCTAAGCAGGTAGTGCCTACTACATTCAATTACGCTCTTTGTCATCAAAGAAACCTCCTAACGTGGACTCATGTCGTTAAATGGATATTTCAACTTTCGGAGTCCAGAGCCCCAGCCCCAGTTCAGAGAACTTGCAGATCCTTTGCTCAGAAAAAGGACCATACCACCTCCTGTCCCACGCCTGCGTGGCTATCTCTTCACCCTCTATTATTTCGTTCGCATATGGCAATCTCATGTCATCAAGTTTTTAAAATCAAAATTGTGTAACCAACCAAATGCTAAGTAAACGCAATCAACCAAAAGTGATGACTAAACTCAGAATTGCTGGATATGACTATCCTAGGCGAGGAAGGCAATTAGAAGTGCATTAACCGAATGCAAATACTGTGATCCTCCTTTGCTTGCCAAGTCGCCAAGGTTTCTTTTATCGGAATTCCGACAAAATATACCAAATGCCATAAAGGCAAATAAAATGAAGGTCAATTATTGTAAAACACTGTTTACAACTTATCTTTCCACCGAAAAATTATACGAGCCATCGTAACATTCTTCGCAAAACATGCAAAGGATGCTAAGGAACGCTATTGTTGCGGATTCACAATTATACGAGTATGCTCGGGGAGAATCTAGTACGCTCATCGTCTAGTACACTCCCCGACAAACATATTCACCACACATGCCAGCAACCCGATGACAGTGCACGGTCAAATGTCAATCAATGATCAACAGAATTGGGTTGTTATCTTTCGCACGCCACCATGTGGCTTTTGGATTTGTGAATTAATAATTAATTGTTGCTTTACTAAAGTGCTCTTTGTTGGTTATATTGTCAATGTGTACAAGAAAACTTTCTTCAATATTAAGGACATAAACACGTCGAAGATCAAGTTACGTATTCTTAATAAGAAAATATTTCACACTCACTTGTCACCTTTCAGCAAATCGAACAAGCAAAGAAGAAAGTGACTTCCTGGCGACAGCATATCATCGAGTGCATCGGTCACCAGCAGAACCAGCGTGCAAACAGCATTGGTGGCCCATCGTTCCAGTGTTTCACAATCAACGGTTCCGGGACGACATTCCTCGCTCGGCAACAAGATATCGCACATTTTTCTGGTCCTTCGAGCCGGATCCAGTACCGTTTGGATCCACTCATCGCCGCCCAGTTCGCGGCACAACACACCTGTCAACAATTACAACAGCAACAACAGCTTCTGAAATTATCTATTCAACAGGCAGCTCAACATCTGCAACAAGCTGAACATAGGCAGCAGAAACCAATCAACCACATTCGTCGAGGTAAGCTATTTCGAAGCGCATCTACTACTCTGAAGTTAAAACTTATACACGTAATCGAATACTGCAGAAGCTTAGTTTCCCAAGAAACTATTTCAACTAATCGACTGGTCTAACATAAGTCCAAAGTGTAGTGTGCAGTGAAATCAAAACCGATAAGGGTTCAGCAACGCAGACGAAGAGCAGATTCATCAATAAATCGAAAACGTTTCGCGTAGTCGTGCTCTCTGCGCCGTAATTGCAACAAAGGAAACGTATTTTCAATTGCTTGTGTACTAATCATTTAGTACACGTATTTATATATATCTTGTCCAAGATCATTAAGTTTCACATTTTCGATTAAAAGTGTTGAAAATTGTACACCATTGAAATGATGTTCACGGAGACTACTCAAGAGCAGCCACAGAAGACAATTTCGACAACGAGAGTCACATCAGTGACGACTTCACAACCCAGTTCACTTACTGCATCAAATCCAACAAACGGTGGTAATAGTGGTGCACAATCATCCTCGTCATTCATTAAAAGTCCTTTGGCAAATGAGGTTACACAATGCCAACAGAAACAGCAAGACCTAGCAGCCCAATCGCAACGTACACAAAGTCCACCTATAAAGCTAGCAAATATAATACATCGAAAAAGCAACACACGGTTCCCCGACGACATTCCTCGGTCGGTGGAACACCAAAGATCTCGACCGACGACATTCCTCGGTCGGGAGAGATCATACATTTTTTCACCACCTACCTGAGTCGAGTAAAAATATAACTACATGCATTATTGAAGATGACAGTTCCAGGAATTCTTTAAGTCGTGGATCGGAGGACAGCGGTCGCCAGATGATAATTGCAAATCAAATGCTTGGTGATTTGTTGGATAAAAAACCACCGGAAACCCCTGTTGCTACAAAACGAAAGCATGTAGACGATTTTGATGAATCCCATGCGGAAAAGATGTTTACGAGTCGGAACCAAAAGTAACAGCGTCAAAAAATGCTGCCAATTTTTATGCAAAAATGGTGGCTTCCATCCTCGAAGATGAAGAATTGGACGACGAACTTTCTCCAACAACAGTTCAAACCAAAGTGCCTTTGGCATCTGCTCCAATACAACAACCAATGACGATTGAGGAACTCATCGCCGCTCAGTTCGCGGCACAGGACACTATCGCACCTTCCTCAACATGCAGGACAAGGGACAATTAACCCTGACCAGGATCGAAACCACCAAACACGTACTCCACGCCGAATGGGAGGTCATCTCCAGACGGCACCACGAAATCTTCTGCACGTCGGCACCGGAATATCAACAACACGCGTACTTTGCGGAGGACTTTATCGCCGAGACCGAAGAAATATACCTCGAGGAACAGACGAAGCTCCTCGAGGCCCAGTACGCGCTAGATTCAGCCTCCCCAACCATGGCCAACAGCGCCAATCGCCTCCACCCTAGCGAGCTGCCCCCAGTGCAACTGCCAACGGTCGCCATCAAGCCAGCGGAAAGGGAACCGCACCCCAGACCAGTGAACAGGAACCAGCAGGCCGCCGACCAGAGTGCCGCCTACCCAAATCTCAACCCCGTCCATGTCCCGATGATCGTCCCAATGCCGAAGCCCCCACAGAAGCCGATGCCGCGCACGCGTTGTGGGGCACAACATGACATGGCCGGTCCTCGTGGGTTGCGAACTTACAACTCCGACCCAGAGGAACTGGTTCCCTTCACACCAATTTCAGAGCAAGCAGTGGGCACGGCGCACTTAGGATCCGTGCCAGAACTAATGCCAATGCCCCCCCCCCCCCCCCCCTCGGCTGTTCAAACAACAGCTGCCGGCCCAATGACCAACCAGCCCCGTGTCCCGATACACAGATTACCGCCGGCACCCTTAAGGTAACAGGCCCCTTGCACATTCTGCACTATCTACGCTTGCGAGGGCTTCCGATCACAACAACACAACCCCGGATCGACCATCATGAGCGGGCCTGAGCACACACAGTCAGCACCCCTTCACAGCATTCCGCATTGCTACCAACAGCTAAAGTCATCGTGACGTCGGAGAACTAACGGAGGATTGAAGTCCGTGCTCTGCTGGACCCCTGCTCCAGCGGCACCTTCATTTCATCGTCACTCGCCCGAAGGTTGCACCTCAAACGCCAAGCATCATCCGCCCCCACCTACCATGTTGGGGCCACTCGTGGCCTTGCCACCAGGGCTCAAAACGCCATCAGCATCACTCCTGGCCTCCACGGCTTGAAACAATGGACACTGAGGCCCTTCATCCTGTCAGGGCTCTCAGTGTATACACCACCACCACAATCAATGACCATAAAATACAGCAATAGGAACATCGCAAAACTGTGAAAACCGAGTAGTAGTGTAGTGTGGGTGAGTTTTCGTCGGACGTCAGAGGAAAAATGATTAGATTGGTGTTCTAGTAGAATACCGTACTTACTAAATCTATTCCCTTCCCTTAGAGTTTGTCCACAGGCCACATAATGCCTTATTTACCATTTATATAAAAATCTACAATATAAATTCCGACGGGCAGTTGGAGATCAAGAATCGGAAAACACGGTCTTCAAACACTACGTATTTTGAAGCATTAACGAAACCAGATTTGCAAAAATAAACAACCATCAAACCGCCCGAAAGATTTTTCCTGCTTGATCTAATGAATTTAAACAGTTTCGAAATTTTAAGGTCCAGTTTTATATGTTAGAATATAATGTGTCATGTATCTTTCTGAATGCTGCTATACCAATAAGGACCGCGTGATGTTTTATTATGTCAATAAATATGCCCAGCAGTGTCTTAGAGATCAAGTTTAGTTTTCATAACAACTCAACCACTCAACTGTAATTAATTGTCCATATCATTCGGTCAGCATGCGGTAAATGCAAAATCTCGTGACCAACGAAGCTTGCTGACCATTACAGTTGCAGCTATAAACCAAACTCTTTAAACTCTAATCTAAACAGGTCGTGCAACCTCAAGGATGTAATTGAAATGCAAATTACTAGTTCCTATTGTGTACGATGTTTAAATTAGTTGTGGGTTTAAAACTATTTGTAAATCCCCTTCATCATCATCATCGGCACTACAACCGGGATCCGGTCTTGGCCTTGTTTACCAAGTCTGAGGCATGTTAAATTTTCCATAATAATTTGTTTTTCCGGGGAAGGTTATTAGCCTTGCGCCAAATCCCCTTCGTATCTTCTAAATAACCCCGCGAAGTATCCTATGAGTCTCAGACAGGAGAACTCTTCACACTTTACTCTTGTTAAGGCTGTCTTGTCTAGTTAACACCCTGGTATCTCTTCTTTGGAATTCATGTTAAGAGGCCGATGGTGGGAATTGGGCACAAATAAACTTGAAATGATAAAATCTGGTTTGTGTTCTAGTTCTAATTGCGTACAATCTAATTTTACACAATATACTTTTACACTCAAAAATACTGCAGATATAAAGTCAGGACTTATGTTCTAATTAGCTCTTCAACTGTGGCAGGTGTTTACTATGGGTGAATCGAGGTGCACGTGCTTGTATACCCATTAAACAACGATAAACACGTAGGTAAGAATTAAATGGTCTGACCAAATGGTTGGAGTAAGACAAGTCACAAACGACGTGTATGTGCAGAAAAATGAGGCGGAAAGGAAGTCGAACGTTTAAGCTGGATACAGGTTGTTGTGCCGCAAAATAAGTAAGTAAAGAACTCTTGATATTTAAATTTAAGTCCAACAGGTGTTCACGCAAATTAAATTCTCTTTTGGATTTTTTTTCAAATGAAATGGAACTCGGTCGTATAGATTGTTCTATGACGTATTTCAAAAGACCGTTATGTAGCTCACTGCCTATTTCAGTATGGAAATAACTAATCAAGATATAAAATGTACATGCGTCAACACTGTTATGAGTTACATAATCGGATGAAACTAATTCATCATCACTACACCAATTAATATATTATAAATTTTAGGTAACTCCTATTATTGTTCCTTCTTGAGACTGGACTGAGGATTGAAAATAAAATATAGAAATATTTTATTCAAGTAAATATCAGTTAGTTAAGGCACTAAGTCACTTCTGTTTGAGGAAAATAGACAAAAAATCGTTTCTAAAAATCACGAATAGAGCAGGTGGTATAACGAAACCCTGCGGAACACCAGTACTATTTTGATGGTAAGCAGATTCAATACCTTCATAATAGATCGTCTGGTGACGTAATTCAGAACAAAAATGCGATTTTGAAGTTACCTTCAAAAGAAAATTAATAATATTAAGGTCAACGGTTTACTTTAACGATTCGATTTCCTTTATTTAAATCCATGAACAATACTTAGAACTTCGCCACAAATTGTTACATCATTTCTTAGTTACCTCGATTATAAACTTTAATTACCACTCACTTTAATTATTCATTTTTACATCTAAAAACGATGAAAAAAACATTTAGTAACTTTGATTATACACTTTGATTACGGTTCAATTTAATTTTTACACTTAACAGTCAGAGGAACGGAACAAACTTTTCGATTTATACATATAAAAACAATGGCCACTGGAATGCTCCCGAACCTTTTACTGCCATAATAATACGACAATTAAATTAGACTTCGCAATTGTAATCACTAACGATGCTGGCCAGCATCATCACTTCGTATTGAGTTATAACTAGGCAGGTTGAAATTCGGAATATGGCAATAATGATCGTAAAATCCGTTCGGTTAATATCATTGCATACTCATCGAAGGCAAATCGACATTTTTCGCCTGAAATTCACATATTCATAAATCTTTCATAATGAAATGAATTCTTTAATACCTTACCTGAAGAACCACCTATATTCTCAACCCAACTCCCCATCCCCAAACCTGCAAATATAATCCTCCCGAAGACCATCATCACTCCTTGCATCAACGCACCAACAAATTTCCCTGAAAACATTTTGGTTCACATATAATGTAATAATCATAATCAGGGAATCTTAACGTTTCTTTTCGTCGGTAATTCCAGCCTCACATGTGCACAACAGTTTTCTCGGCATGCACATTTGTAGGCGACCTTTTGTCCACCGGTGGCGCAAGACTAATGACCTTGCCCGGAAAAAAACAAATCATTATCGAAAATTTAATAAGCCTCAGGGCTTGCTAAATAAGACCAAGACCGGTTCCCGGTTGTAGTGCCGATGATGATGATTTTGTCCACCGGCATAAGCAACGACGTGCAGCTTGTTTATTCAGCTGCAATATGCCCGACCCACGATCCGTTATCCAACCGACAAGCCATCCTCGCTTCTCGCGCTTAGCTGCCAAAAATCGGATTCTTCAGCATACACAATATGCAAACAAAAGAATTCGATTCTTCCCGCCGGCATAGATTCTACATACGATTCCCATTGTGTAAGTATCTAAATCACCATTAGCACCCAATGCTTCCATAATGAGATACAGCTTGTTTACTCAGCTGCACTCTCATCCCTCACGACGCCGTTGGTCCATTTTCCCTTGTTCGATTTCGTTTATCCTTGGCCGCAGTGCATGGTTAAACAATGCGATCTACATGATCAACTCACACACACCACTTGGATCTACATTGAGAGAGCCGGTTCCCTATTCACCAGAGAGAGAAATTTTCTCTCGCCACGCACGAAACTCGCCCGAGTAGCGAGTCGGCTTTGCACGAGCCAAGGGTGTAATAGGGAGTCGTTATTCAATCGCCGGGGCGTCAAATCACAACCATCACAAGGGGAGGTCGCGGCGTAGCCCGAAAAGTTTTATTCAATACCCATCCTCGATCGGTACGTCAGGATCATCGGCAATTAGCGTGCGGTGCGTTTGTGGGGGGGAAGTCGTGGCACCGATATGGGTGCGAGTTCTACTTCCTCCACCATCATAATTGATTGCTCCGACGAGCAATACACGATTCCGCCGAAGCAAAGGACACACAAACACAGGAAGTAGGCCGAGAGAAATAAAACACTAGTGTTGTTGTTGGTGATCACCACTTTAAATTAATTTTATTGTTTGTTTCTTATTAATATACACCATACAGGAAACGATAGTGGTCATACCACTCTGATATATTCAACCAAACGAGGAAGTACACTTCACGACCGAACACTGGACTGGAAATGATAAATTAAATGCAAGTTCATATCGTTGGATTTCTGAGTTTTATGTAATTTTTTGAAATCGTTTGGTTCAAATGAAAACAAATCGACAAAACACCGCTCGACTTAATGGATGGCGAATAAAATTCACTACGCCAATGACTCCGTATATCTGCGCTTCTCCGCCGTGCGCGGAGAGCGGGAAATCGCGTGACCGTTCTGGTCTGCTGATGTAAAACGACTCACCGAGGATAGAACTCTGACATGAATTCCATCCTAGGTTAGGGTTAAGAAAAGGGAAGAGAGAGAAAAACTTTTCTCTTAGGGGTGTGGCCGCCACAGAAATGCACTCTTTAGTGCAGTGGTGTGTGTGCATGGTTCTTTCACGGATGATAACAAACCTAGAACAAAGAAAGGGCATAAAGTGCATTCATAGGATACGATTTCGGTAAAGCAAATAAAACCGAACTCGTCGGATGCTAATGGGGTTTGCTTATGCATCGTTCGGTAATGAGGATCGGCTAAATAAATAGCAGTCGCTCATTAAATGAAAAAAATGTTTTCCGGATACCACAAACGATATGAATTGTTTATGGTATCGCAGGAAACCTATGTGGGAACAGCGTTCTTCTGTTTGTACATGGTGCGAGTTAGAGAATTTTATTGCTGGGAGAAAAAAGGTCGGCGGCCAATGTGTACGTAAACAAATTTATCGTACACATGACGAAGTTGAAAAATAGACGGCGCAATATTTATGGTCCCTGTCATGACGGTTACATTGTATGCAAACCGAATCATTTTGTTTACAGGAATTGTCTGGTACCGAAGGTGCCGATTTGGTTTGGAATTCCAGATAAGCAAAGAAAGAAATCTTACGGAAAATTGTATGCGAAGAGATGCATGAAATGGTAAGTTTTCTTTACAGGGACTTTACGATTATACCTTTGATCTAATTAATGCGTGAAGCATTTTCAGGTGCTTAATGCGATTGCATTACCAAAAACGTATGCGACTTGGGATGAGGTTATGAGGGTTTTTGGGTAAGTGTACCGTGGGGTTTAGCGGCAGCGCCACACGTTTACTTCGAGACCTGTGCTGCCGAATGGAATCTCAGCAACCGGAAAACTGACTTACCGGACTTATCGTAATTCTAATGAGTGTTGTGCCTAACTTACTATAACTCTAATGAGTGTTGTGTCTAACTTACTGAACTTATTGTAATACCGATGAGGTGTTGTGTCTAACTTACCGAACTTATTGTAACACCTAACTAGAGAAAGTGATTAACGAATATAGAATAATAACACGAAGCCTAATTGAATAGTTATTTGAGTTATCAGCAGCGGGATAAAGTATTGTGGGGAGGAAGTATTGTGCCTGGCACGGACACTCCGTTCACTTCCTCCTCCATCATAAATTGTCACTGAGGTTCCGCGAATGTTTCACCCGTGGTGATCAGGAAAGCACATTAGCAACGCCGAAAGAAAACAGTGGAACATTAAAACACTAAGTAATGTGTTGTTTGTGATTTATGATGTTTATTTGTAGTCTATTGTTTCGATAATTACTCTTAACATGTTTCAATTAATTTGTACGAGAAAAACGCAAAAATATTATTAAAGGTTATAATTGGTCGGCAGTCCAAGTAAACGATGCCGCCATTAAGGAATGTACAAGACACGTACTCGCGGAGACAGCAACTCTAGCGATCACAACGGAACTCACAAGCACGCTCGACTACAATCGATTATCGCCTCCCTGTGCGCACCAGGGTGGCGATAGGAGCAACGACCTGCTCAGGTCGAATGATGGAAAAGGCCTCGGCAATAATCATCGCATGCAGCGATGATTCGCTTCTTGGGGTGAGATTATGGTGTCGTGGTAAATATCCTCTCCAATAAGGATATCGTTTTTACCTACCACCAGAGAAACGTAAAGTCTCTGTTGGTGGTATGTGTGCGATCGTTCAGATCTGTGTGGTCTACACGTGCCCGAGGGCAATGGGTAAATGAAGCAGACAGGCGGTAAAAACAAAGGGATCGAAAAGATCGTCGTCTTTGGAGTGTATCGCGTCTTAATAAATAGACGACGGTACAGCGAAGAAATGTGGCAAAAGAAAAGATGGGACGAGGGTATCATAAAACTCTTTCATGAATGATGCCCTTGTGTAAATATACGAATAACCATTCGAAAAAGGTGCTAATGTATTACAATACTTTATACAATGAGAATTGTATATCGTATCTTAGGTCGGTGGCCAAAACGAATCCCTTGCTTACATTTGATATGCCGGGTAATTAGTTGCAGCAGGGAAAGAAATTCAAGATTGTTTGTCTATTGAACAACGAATCGCTGGTCGGCTTGCTGCAGCTGTAAAAACAAGCCGTCCGTCGTTGCATTTCAATTGATAACAATGGGTGCCGAATGTTGTGTATTTATGGTGCATATGCACATTGAGGAACTATTTTTAGGAATTTTATGTCTCACACTTCTACCGACTACCGACACTCTTATTGGTAAGTTTTCTTTCACAGGGATTTTTTGGATTATAGATTTGATCGATATTATGCGTGGAGCATTCAAGATGCTAATGCGATTGTATTAGCGAAAGCTTATGCAGACTGGGTTGTATGGATGGGGGTTTTTCAGAAAGGTGAACCGTGGGATTTGGCGGAACCGCCACAGTATCACCGTCGTCGACATCGAAGTTACGGGTTGTTAGCTATATGACCGAATTGGTGATGTATAATTGGAGGTAGTGACATTTTATGAATTCTCAAACTGGTGTGCCAAGTGTAGATTTTGATGCTCCGTCCAGAAACACGCCGACTGTTCTAACGTCACGCGGGGTTTGTGCGCTCTGCTGACATCATCTGCAAACTCAGTGGGTTACTAGTGAACTCGCGCCCGTGCTGATGCAGCTACTAGTAACAACCCCTCAAAACCATTTATTAAAAAATCGTATACCGTATCTAGAACGAATATTATCAATTTTCTTACAACTTTATCAACTCAAGTCACCATTCGCGTTTCGTTACCCCGAAAACGTTAAAACAATTTTAGGTCCACTTTAAACGGTTCTGAATCACTCTAGCCTCACTCTTTCGCACTTCTAGTGAATTGTACACCTTCAAGGGCAATCTACGTCAAAACCAGTAATAGCTTTGTACTTTGTAGTGCTGTAGTTTATTTCCTATAATAAATATCATGTATGGAATTGTTTCAAAAAAAAGTGTAATAATAGTTGTAGTAAAAATAAATCCATTATTTTTGCATGAAATTGAAAACATAGTTAGAATGCTCTGATTTAGGTCAAATGTGCAGCCTTTTTTTCTATAAGTTCTTCCCATTTCGAAGGTTATTTCATTATCATCATCATCATCATCAATGGCACTACAACCGGGAACCGGCCTTGGCCTTATTTAGCAAGTCCTGAGGATTGTTAAATTTACCACAATGATTTGTTTTTTCCGGGCAAGGTCATTAGTCTTGCGCCAGAGGCTCCCCGACGGGGAATCGAACCCCGGTCTCCCGAGTGACAGGCGGGTATACTAACCACTATACAATCGAGGATTTCATTATACCTCTCTCATAAAAACCCTCGGACCTCAAAAAAACCCTGGGACAGTCGATTGTCACAAGCTTCTCTTGAGGCGAATTTTTCACCACCAAAATCATTCGTCATGGACAGGTATAGGTAGAAATCACTTGCTGCCAGATCTGGACTATAAGGTGTCCAACCAAACTCCTGGGGTTTCTAGTGTGTCATTATCGAGGTGTGTGGCCTGCCGTTGTCGCGATCGAACACAATTCCTCTCCTCTTTACCAAAACTGGGCGCCTCTAGGCGATTACTTCCATCAGACGATCCAATTGTTGGCAGTACAGGTTGCATCATCTTTTAAGTCGGTATGTAAATATTGAATAACAAGGGCATTTATCATTTGATGGGCTTAAGTAGACATGTTTTAGAAGAGTCAATTCAGTACAATTTTAACCATGAATCGTTTTGCACCGAAATAGTGACACCATATATTGAAAATAGTCGATCAGTTGTGTTAACTCAACGTGCATAACGTCTAAAATATCGTGGCCAATAAGTGCTCACCACGATTCGACCACGACCGTTTTCGCTTGACACTATCATAAGTCTTCCACTTTTCATCACCAGTCACGATTCGCTTCAGAAATGGGTGGATTTTGTTGCGGTTCGTAGATGGACATTCAGTTCATTTTTTTCTTTTTCCGTTAAATCGTGCGGCACCCATACATCGAGCTCCTTTTTTGTATTCAGCCTTATTCGAGTGGTTCCAAGCAGTTTTTTGTGCAATGTTTGGGGCGGTTCCGCCAAACCCCACGGTTCACCAACCTGAAAAACCCCCATAACTACATCCCAATCGGCATAAGTGTTCGCTAATGCAAGCACATTAGCACCTTAAGTGCTTTGCGCATCTAGGTTATCAAATTTATAATCTAAAAGTCCCTCTAAAAGAAAACTTACCTTTCCTGAATCTCTTCGCATACCTGTAAGATTCCTTTTCTACCTTTTCAGGAATCCCAAAACCTATTCGGTACCTTCGGTTGCCAGGCAAATTCCAACCTTCCCACACCTGCACCGCAATCTCCCTACAGCAAAAACATTTCCTTCCCAAGGATAATTAATGCTTTCAATGCATTACCTGGGAATACTTGAAAAGAATTTGTCATACAAGGGCATTCATACATGTATCAATGCATCTCACCATTTGCGACCAAAAGCCGAATTTCCAATTAGTGTAGATATTCACACCATAGTTCGATCCTGGCGTCGCTATAGATGCCATGCATAATTGACACAGATGCTATCACAACCGTCACGGTGTATCCATCTAAATTACTTTCCGAAGACTTGCAACTATTGATTCAGCTGCAAGTACTTCTCTCGGAAATATTTCTTTGTTTGAATCTTCAAACAATCGCCGACGTCGCGCTTAGCCGTCGGCTTGGATTCAATAGCGATATACGATATACGATCTCCATTATTTCAATCCCTTTTAGCATCTAATGAGTGGCTGCTATTTACTCAGCCGACCCTCATTACCAGACGATGCATAAGGTCGCTTCTTTATTAGTCTGTATCGCTTGTCTAGACTAGGGAGACTACAATGCGGATTCCGTCGGAACCGGTCAAGAAGCGACCAGATGCTCACAATAAGGGGCAACTACTGGAAAAGAAGTGGGAATAGGGAGAGACGGTTCACTAACTGTTCGTAAACTTCAAAAAAGCCTACGACTCAGTCGCAAGGCAAAGACTCTACCATATTGTGGTTGAGCTGGGGATCCCGAAAAAATATGCCGCCCTCATTCAAATTTGCACGAACGAAAACAAAGGGCGAGTTAGAATAGAAAACCACCTCTCAGAACCATTTGAAATCCGCGACGGACTAAAACAAGGGGATGGCCTCTCACCATCCCTTTTTAACCTTGTCCTCGAGTATGTTATCAGAAAGGTACAAGACGACAACACGGCCGGATCATCCCTGAACGGGGTCACACAAGTGCTCGCATATGCAGATAACATCGCCGTTCTGGGCGATAATCTCGAAACTGTAAGTAAAAACTGTGAAATCATGTGGGTCTAGAAATAAATGAAGACAAAACAAAATACATGATTACGGCGAGAGCAGGTGGGCCTCAGAGAACACATATAAACGTTAGGGGCAAGATATTTGAAAAAGTTAAAGAATTTAAATATCTGGGAACGACACTGACGGCCAGTAATGAAATGTCGAAGGAAATTAACAAAAGACTGCATTCCGGCAACGCTAGGTGGCCTTCAGCCAGTAAACTATTAAAATCCAAACTGCTATCACGTAATATAGGCTCCTCGATAGTATAGTGGTTAGTATACTCGCCTGTCGGGGAGCCTCTGACGCAAGACTAATGACCTTGCCCGGAAAAAAAACAAATCATTATGGAAAATTTAACAGGTCTCAGGACTTGCTAAATAAGGCCAAGACCGGTTCCCGGTTGTAGTGCCGATGAGGATGATGATGATGATCACGTAATATAAAGCTCCGTGTCTATAGAACCATAATCATGCCGATTGCTCTATACGGATGCGAAACATGGGCTCTCACAAAACGGGAAGAGAATAAATTCCGCGTAGTCGAGAATAAAGTTTTAAGGAGTATGTTTGGCGGTAAATATGACGAGGAGGCAGGACAATGGAGGAAACTCCACGACCACGAATTGGAAGAGCTATACCGCAAACCTACAATAGAGAGAGTTACCAAGTCGCGAAGATTAAGATGGGCCGGACACGTGGCGCGAATGGGCAATGATAGGACCGTGCGTAGAATTCTTGACGGTAAACTAACAGGGAAGAGACCGACAGGGCGGCCGCGACGGAGATGGGAGGACAATGTTAGATTGGACTTCGAGGAGTTCGGATCGGATGGTCGAACGTGGAAGGAGAGCGCACAGGACAGGGAACAATGGCGGAGCCGAGTCAGTGGGTTCATGAACTTCCGTCTAGGTTTCGTTTCGCTTTTGAGCTGGAAGCGAGTTTTCCGCGAATTCAAACCTCGATTCGGCCTTTTGAAGCCACCTGTGATCTCGCCGGTACGGTGTACGATGCGGGATGTGAGATTTCATCAGCGCACTATTCAACGCATTTTACGTGAACTGGATACGAAGGCAACTGGCCCGGACGGAATACCAGCAATAGTCCTTAAGAACTGTGCTCCAGAACTATCGACGTTTCTTGCAGGACTCTTCCGCTTAACGTATAATAATAAGTTTAACGTCTTATATGTTGTTTCTTTGCGTCCTTTTATCCTTGTGTAATTATTTTGTTTCTTTAATCCAATTAAGTGCAATAGATTTACGGACCAATAAAAATAATAAAATTATAAAGCTAACTTCGAACAACATACGTCAGTGTTTTATTCGTCCAGGTGATTACTTTCCGGGTGAACAGTTTTGGGAGTGTACGTGTAGTACTCGTTTTTCGATTTCCCCAATGCTGATTTAATTTTGCTGTAGCCTTCTAAATCATCGCATGTTTAACTTATCTTAAAATTAGTTATACGTATTGTTTTAAAAGTTTTACATGTGAACTCTCCCAATTTTAAGAGGTCCTTTGTCTCCATGTAACTGATGTAGATAGGAGGTACTTTCTCCTTTTTTTGACTGGCACCTGCTGAGATGGTTCCTGCCTCTGATTTGCTTGCTGCTGTTATTGTTGATGTGATTCCTGCTGATGGGTTTCCTTAGCTTGTCGTGTTTTTTTTGTCTTTGTGGGTTGCTGTTGTCTTTGTTCGTGCTGTTGTTGTGTGGGGAGGAAGTATTGTGCCTGCATGGGCTCTTCCTCCTCCATCATAAATTGTTCACGCGGGAAGGTTCATCCGTTGTTCCCCCGACACAAAAGGAAAAGCCAAACACCAGACAAGTAAAACTAAAACACACTTTTCTTCTATTATTAAGGGTTCTTTTACTGTTGTTTTATTTTCTTATTGGATACTAACGTTTTACGGAGGCACTGTGTGAAAGTTACAATGTGGAGTCAATAAAAACACAATCTTCGAAGACTGCAGCAAATATAATATTCGACATGGCGGGTGCAAGCACTGCACTGTTGATAACCGACTTTTTGCTTTTTTTAGCGCCCTTACTCGACTTAACTCGGACTTTCGACTCGCAATACGCGGCGTGGTTACTAGGCGACTCCTGTGACGTGTGTGCACTTTGGTGGTTGTAATACGACTCAGCAATATCTTGCTCGTGCAGAGCTCACTCGCTAATCGCGATCGTGGTGGTATGTGTGCATGGTTCTTTCATGGATGAGAACGAACCTAGAACAAAGAAAGGGCATGAAGTGCATTCATGGGATACGATTTCGGAAAAGCAAATAAAACCGAACTCGTCGGATGCTAATAGGATCTTTGTTGGAAATGTGCGTCGCGGCTAAACAAAGAGACGACGATGCGATGTGGAAATGTGTTGGGTTTTAGCTAGGTTACTGGGAAGTTGTGTTTATGGCATCGCTAGTGAGGGTAGGTATGGAATTCCTATTTGCATTTGTTTATGCTGTAGGATTTAATTGATGCCAAGAGACGCGGAATGCGTATTTGCTTTGGTTCCTTGAGTGTAAGTCGCCAGCCAATGTGTATGTAGGGAACATTGTTGTACACATGGCGCGGCTGGGAAAATAGACGGCGCAATATTTATGGTCCCTGTCATGACGGTTACATTGTATGCAAACCGAATCATTTTGTTTACGGGAATTTGTCTGGTACCGAAGGTGCCGAATTGGTTTAGAATTCCAGATAAGTAAAGCAAGAAATCTTACAGAAACTTGTATGCGAAGAGATGGATGAAAAGGTAAGTTTTCTTTACAGGGACTTTATGATTATAGATTTGATCTGGGGTTTGGCGGAACCACCACATTTGTTGTACCATTTTCATTTTTCGCTCATTCTGGCTCAGATTGTTGTTTAACAACTTCCTCCATTTGTTTATCTAGTTGTTATTTTTTAAGACCAATCTCATGGATTATTCTGTTGATGACCTCGATTTGATTGCTGGCGTCTGCATTTGTTGCGCTGACAGCTAGGTCTTGGAATTGGTTTCCACCCCCTAACTACTGGGCAGCATGGGCGTTGTCTTCGTCGTCGTCGATAAATTTACATCATTTGACATCACTGGCACTTGGTTGGTTAATTATGCAGATACATCACTGTAAAAACTATGAAAATCCCGAAGCCAAGTTAACCTGAGAAACTGTAATCAAATGTGGAAGACACTGCAATTTCAAACGGTAGGAAGAGCCGGATCAAAAGTCAAACATCCCCAAAGACGAAAAGGCAACTTTGTTTTGTTAAGAAGTGCTTTTATGTATTTTTCGTAACTCGGTTTTATAATCGTATTGTGGTCAGTCAGGGGTTCGACCTCTGAAGCTTGACTCATTCGGATTTATATTTCGTTGGCCATAGGCTCGGCCTTTGGACTTCTACTGATCGCGAAATCGAAAGGTACTGCCCTTTTATTGTTTTTTCCGTTGACTTTTGTCAACTATCTTAGTGTCAAAATTCCAAGAAACACACACAAGACTTCGTGTGCTTCAATTGGAATTTTGTTCTAGGAATTGTTTGAGGATTTGGTTGGATAGGTTCTGGGAAGAGGAATCATGAAATGTGTTTTGAATTAAACATTTCATGATGTCAGGATTTTGGGAATTGAGTGTATGTACGACGAATTAACTTTTGGTTGCAAAATGATGATGATGATGATGATGATGTATTAATGGGAAGTATTGGGGATTTGGATGGAATTATTTGATAATATTGGGGATTTGGATAGGAGTAGCGATTTAGGATCGCTACAGCATTATACATTCGTGTAGTTCGGCTATAGAATTACTCTCTATGTTTGTTTGTTCACGTGAAGTTGACTTTCAACGTGAATTCATGCGCTATTCTCAGATTGACGGGTATCGCGGGAAAATGCCTGAGGAGGCGGAACACATTCAACAAGTTCTGTTGAGCAACGACCGTGACAATACCTATAGAAAAGAGATAGGTATGATACGTTGCGCCTATATTCTAACGACGGAATTGATCGACTCACAGCTGGGTCCCCAATAAGTTTCACGTGTAATGCAGTTTTGGATGGGCCTGGCCAAATATGGGAGTTGAACTCCATTTTGGGATGAATATACGCCTTGTAAATAGTGGCCAGGTTGGATGGAGTGAAGTATCGTTTGCATCTCTTAAGGAACCCCATGCACTTGGCCGCACTTTTCGCAGCTTCAAGAATGTGGTCGCCCCAATTAAGAGTCAAATTAATTCGAATGCCGAGGGTTGAAAGTTCCTTGGCTTCGTCGATGGAAGGGCGATTCATCGACAGTATAATTACTTTGGGGTTCGCCTTTGACGGCAAGAGACAACACTGAGTTAGATAATCCCCCTTGATGATGTTTTTGGGCTCGGAATTCAGTGTATGAAGCATAACCTGCTGATTGGTATTGACGTTCGAAGAGTTTGGTCGGGAATGTTCGTATGAGTATGAGAAACTCAATGTATCATCGTATGAGTATGAGAAACTCAATGTTGTGGGTAATGGCCAAGAGATCATTTATAAAGATGAGGAAGAGAGTGGGTGAGAGTGCAGAACCTTGGGGAAGACCTGCATGAATTTGATGGGAGGCAGATTTGACACATCAAGAACCACTTGGATTGAACGCCAGAAAGATAGTATCTTATCCACTCGATCAGGGAATTGTCCATTCCAAATGAATGTAATTTTAATAAAAGGGCTGGATGCCAAACTCTGTCGAAAGCTTTCGAGAAATCCAGTGCAACAACCTTGCTTAATCCGAATTAGTAGATGGAATGGCTCCACTTTTCGGTAGAGTACGCCATCAAATCTCCTATGGACCTGTTGCTACGAAAGCCATATTGGTGGTCATTGAAGAAGTTATTTGATTCCAGATATTTCAAAAGTTGACAGTTAATCAGTGATTCCATTACCTTCGAGAGAATAGAAGTTAATGCTATGGGCCGATAAGAAGAGAGGGGCGATTTGTCACCCTTTTTGGGAATTCGCTGAATGTTCGCTGACTTTCATCTATTTGGGAAACGGCTAGTAGAATAAAACAAATAGATGAGTTTCCGCTGTGGATTAGAGAGTGGAGAGGAACATTTCTTCAAAAAAATTGGGGGAATGTCATCAAGACCAGCGGCTTTGTGTGCGTTTAGCCCTTTGAGTGCATGGGCAACAGTACGCGTTCGGGAGTGAATCTGACTCATGCTGTGCTGCTTATGCTCAAGTTGAGGCGGAACTGATGTGGTTTCATGCATCGTTGAGTGGGCTGCAAAATATGCAGCAAGTAGATGCGCTTTCTCTATTGCACTAGTGGCTGGTCTGTCATCGACCATTAGTGAAGGAATGGATGAAGAGACCGAGTTTTTGATGTTCTTCACAAATGCCCAGAAGTTTATACTACCTCTGGGAGAGTGTAGTATTTTTTGTCTCACTCTCTGGTCATGCAAGAAGGTCGTTCAGATCGTCCCAGTTGGCTTTCTCATAGAACCATACTGTTCTTCTGGGAGTTTTCTCGTTAACGTTGCTGTTGGTTAGAGGAAATTTAGCTGACACGACACAATGGTCTGAAGTGCCCAAGGGCGAAGAAACTTCAATTGTGTATTTGTTTGGGTGCGAGGTGAGAAACAGGTCCAGTGTGTTGGCGGAACGATTATCTATATCTGGTACTCGTGTTGGCTCACTGACGAGTTGAATTAAGTTGTTTGACTCAGCAAAGTGAGAGATATTGACCCTCGGGGGTTGTGTGTCCGGAGTGGTGAACCCACTAAGAGTTATGCATGTTAAAATCGCCCGCAACATCGATTTTAGTGTGGGGATATAGGGTCAATTCGTTAAAGGATGCGTTTCTATCCATATTTGGGCTTCTGTAAAGAAAGCAGTAATGTATGATATGCCTACGAACGGGAAGTTTTAGCCATGAGAAATTAAATTCTGGATTGGAGCAGAGCCCGTATTGTGGCAGAAGCTGATAAGCAATATCACTTCGTATGTATGTAGCTAGACCCCGATGTGGAAAGAACAAAGTCACCAGGTTATAACCGAGTATAGTAAAATCGGAAATATCTGTATTAGTTGTTACCTGAGTCTCGCTAAATGCAAGGATTGCTGGTTTCTGGCTACCGACGTGAGCAGACACAGCGGAGAAATTGCATTTTAAGCCGCGAATGTTACACAGATCGACGTAAAAATCGCGTTCCATGGAAATGGCCTGACACAGAAAACCAATACCGCCTCAGAAAAGGATGCAAGTCGGTCCCGGCGATAGATAAGCGCAAGCAACCACTACAGGTAGTATGCCCTTGTAGTAGGTGCTCCACCAAATCCGTGCTGAATTCCAGGTCCATCCCATAATTAAGAGTATAGACTTCCACATTGCAAGAGCAACGATCTATTTGAACTCAGGAACTTTCTATCCAAACGAAGCATATCTGTAGAATACTCTCCAAAACGGAATCATTCCCCCCGAAAGCAGTTGTCCTATTACACAAAAATGACATTATAAAAATAGTTATAGAGTCCTTATCCTTTATCATGCTTTTCGTGGAGCTAGGGACAAGAAAGTAGTTCATAATAACAATATATCCTACCATGTGGACCGCTTTCATTTTACGATAGCAATTGGCGAACGAGATAAATTAAGTAGATATGTTTTTTACGCTTCTTGGTGGTAGATTTATGCCGAAGATAGGACTACACGACCCCCTTAGATATAAAGCCTTATAGACGCTTTCTCTCCCTATTTTCTTCCTGCTTCCATTACATAGTTCTTATTTTTCCCCGTTTACTGGTAAGACCATGGTCTACACCATCCCCTCATCGCAGACAAGGTCTGGCGCGCTGTCTCCTTCCATACATCCAGCCACAAAGGACTTCCCGGACAGGCTCCTCTTCGCTCATTTGAGCTAGGTGTCCCGCCCACCGGAGTCTACCGAACTTAATTTTTCTTACAACATTAGCTTGAAGGTAGATCGCGTACAACTCATGGTTGTATCGTCTCCGGAATCGTTCTCTATCACATACGGGGCCAACAATTATCCTTAAGACCTTCCTCTCTAACGTGGCTAAGGATTCAGAGTGCCTTTTATTCAGCACCCTGGTCTCGGATGCATATATGAGTACTGGTAAGACCATGGTCTTGTACAGTAGTAGCTTGGATGTTCGGGATAAATTTCGGGATTTAAAGACCCTTCATAGACCATAGTAGGCTTTGTTGGATTTGATCAGCCATTCCCGTATTTCTTCTTCCATATTGTTATCGACTGATACTATTAATCCAAGGTAGTTAAAGAATTGCACTACTTCAAATTCGTGCTCCGCTACCCTGACAGTTGTTTGGCCAACGTTAGGTCTTCTCTTCGCAGAAGTTGCCACCATGTAATTAGTTTTTCCCTCATTAATGTGCAGTCCCAGTTTTTGTGCCGCCTATTCGATCTGGGTGAAGGATTCCTGAACAACCGATTCGGTTCTACCGATGATGTCGATGTCGTAAGCAAGTATCTGGCTGGACTTGGTGGCAATACACCCTCTTGAAGTAACGCCAAATTCACGGATTGCTTTCTCCAATCCCAGGTTGAAGAGGATGCAGGCCAGACCGTCCCCCTTGTCGGAGTCCGTTAAAGATCTTTATTGGTTTGGACAGTTGGACAGCAATCCCGCTATTTTTACTTGACTAGTTACGTTGGGCAAGGTCAACCTACAAAGTCGTATCAATTTGTTTGGAATGGCGAACTCTCTCATGGCATTATATAGTTCTACCCTGGCTGTGCTGTCGTAGGCGACCTTAGAGTCTATAAATAGATGATATAATGGAATCTTAAATTCCTGACATTTTTCCATCGCCTGCCTAAGGGTGAATATCTGATCAATCGCTGATTTGCCTGGGATGAAGCCACATGGATATTGACCAATGACGACTTTAGAGTATGGTGCTATCCGATCTAGCAGTATAGAAGAGAGCATCTTAAAGTTGGTATTCAGCAATATTATACCCTTATAGTTGCTGCACACTGTGATATCTCCCTTCTTATATATGGGGCAAATTATTCGACGACGCCAAACTCCCAGTATCTACTCTTGCGGCCATACGTTCACCATGAGCCCATGAATTGCGTGATGTAACGCTGCCGCTCCTTGTTTGGTCAGCTCAGCTGATATGCCATCAGCTCTGGAGGCTTTATTTGATTTGATTTAATGGTCTTGATCTTGCATTGGTGGGGCCTCCAATTCTCTTGTGAGCTTGTGGCGTTTGTAACAAATACACACACAATACACAAGCAAATAGTGAAGAACACCGAACGAAGAGCGAATAAGAAAATGTATCAGAGCTGTATACCATAGCGATAACATAAAAATTCCACATTAGTTGAGTGTACTTGAGTTTATAAATCGAAATCGTACAAGCGGCAGTGGCCTGATGTGTTGAGCATTGGTTACATTTTTAGTGATTCTACCTCTCATAGCGTCAGTTCGAATCACACGTTTTTCTCTATCGTCGCAATACGTAAAATAATAAAAAGTGAACACGCGCGAAAATAAGCACAGGTTCAGAAATTGAACACTAAGCCAGTGCAAGTGAACATAAAAAGCACGCGAGTGTGCGATATCTCGATGCCGCACGAGGAATGTCGTCGGCCGAGATCGTTGCAGATATTCCGCCGAACGAGGAATGTCGTTGGGGAATAGCGAACGAGCACGTTGATGACAAAAGACGCAATGGCGTCCCACCCAACGATGCCTGAAACCAAATGGGATATATTAAAAAAAGGAACAGCAATACCTTTTGGTAATCCTTGCTGAATTTGTTGTCCCTCCGTAAAAGTTAGGATTTGCGTTGGGCTTCAGCAGCGAATCCAGACATCTGCACTGAACGGATGTATTTGATGAATTTGTGTTTAAGCAGGAAAGTTAAAGCTTCATTCACTAAATTTGAAGTAAAGCCGATGCGACTGGCGAATGCCTTTAAATGAATAGAGATAATGTTCGACTGAGTTCTCGATGGAGAACTTTATTTATTTATCACTAAAGGGCCACATGGTGGCGTGCGAAACTTAATTCAATAGAAAGTACAAATCGAATTTTATGCAATTACATTGATCATGTCGAGCACCAAAAACACAGTATGCACTTTTCAGTAAAATTGCCAGTCGACTCCAAAAAGACAGTAAACAATGTTGAATTGACAGTTTCTCCACTGTCATCGTGTTGCTCGCATGTGTGGTGAATATTTGTCGGGGAGAGTACTAGACGATGTACTAGATTCTCCCCGAGCAAATAACTATGAATCCGAAACACGAGAAGTGAACAATAAAAACAATAAGGGCAGTGCCAGTGCCAGTGGAAAGTGACGCCCACCTGACTGCAGCCCACCTTCGCCACCAGGACTCACCACGACGCCCACGAACGCAGGACAAAACCGCAAGTTTTTTTTTTTTTAAAACACTTTTTTTTCACATATACCTTTTTTTCTCCTCTTGTGTGAGCTCCATCCGAGCCAATACAAAGTCTTGTAGAATTAGATCGAGTGAGTTTGTGGCGGTTCCGCTTGAGCTACCGCATAGAAAAATACATTTATTATATATATAGTTAACGTGTGCATCCTATTATTGTCAGTTTTTAATCCACAATTGTTTTCTTTGTGCTAGATGTAAAACCCTAAAACAAGGACAATAAAATAAAAACAAAATATCTCTGTGTTTCATTTGTGCTGCATTTGCTCCGTATTCCTGGTTGTTCTTTATGTGTGTGAACAGTGTTGAGCAAACCACTTCAGAGACTTCGACGAAAACACCCGCCAAAAGTTGACTGTTTAGCAATTCATTGAAGTGCACTTCCCATCGCTCCAGAATGCCTTCTCGGTGATCAGATTACCCTATTTATCCTTGCAGCAAATGTAGCGTGGTGTGCACTGCGCCATAACGGGGATTATTTGGTCGAACTTCCGCGCCTGGTGCGGACCTCGCTCTCTACTTTTCTCTTTTTCATAGACAAGTTTTTTTTTAACGCTTTTTTTTATGTGGAGTCTTTTTTCAGATCTTCTGAGCTCTTTGTTTTTTTCCTCACGTATTCGCGTACCCTGAGTCTGCTGCATTGCCCGGTATGTAGCATTCTTACGTTCAATTCCTAGTTTGCACTCATCATCAAACTCGCTCCGATTTCTACGACTACTGCCTAAGATGGAGTTGGCAGTACTAATGACAGTATTATTAAGGCGTGTCCATTTCTCTTCTACACCCGGCATTCTGACCCCAGAACTTACTCTCCCTCCGTCGAGCTCTTCGAGGGCGAGTCTTAACGCATGACCAAAGGTGTCGCTGGCGTTCTCAATGGGTAAGGCAGCAGTGTTGATCCGAACCTGATGCACGGAAGCAATACGTCTCCGTGAGGCAATCCGCGCTCGGAAAACTGTACCAACAAGATAGTGATCCGAGCCGACGTTGACACCTCGGTACGTCCGTACCGTCATCAGGCTCGAGGAGTGGCGGTGATCTATCAACACATTGTCAATTTGGTTGTGAGTGGCTCCATCAGGTGATACCCAAGTGGCTTTATGGACATCTTTACGCGGAAGCCTGGTACTTGCAACGACCAAGTTTTTCGATGTGGCCAGTTCGATGACTCGTAGTCCATTGTCATTAGTGTTCTCATGCAAACTATGGGACCCTGTGTAATGCCTGAAAACTGGCTCCCGACCTATTTTGGCATTCAAATCACCAAGAACGATTTTCACATCGTATCTTGGGCAGGTATCGAGGGCCCGTTCGACGTTCTGGTAGTATTCTTCTTTTTCGCCGTCGGGTGACTCCTCTGTAGGTTCGTGAACGTTTATGAGGCTTATATTCTTAAACTTGCCTCGCACGCGAAGAGTGCATAGCCTTTCGTTAATTGCATTAAAGCCGATAATGGCAGCCTTCAATTTATATGCTGTGCCAATCTACATAAATATACGGTGAACTGCATATGTCAATATAAAATTTTAACAATAATGTTTTTTAATAACTCTGTTTACCAAATCAACTGCAACCGCTTGTCATGCGAGTAGAGATAACTTGTGGCAAATGCCATGATCATTTCCACGCTCCTTATAATTGTGTTAGATTGATTCGCATTAATTAAAGCAACGACGGGCAAATCATTCGTGCCTATGTACCGCTTCGGAAGGCAAACAACTTTTAATTTGTACGATTTTTTATGCTCCAAAGCGCAAGTGTATCATACCTCAGTGATTTGATTCATAATGTAATAGCATTAATTTGAGTACAAAGTATGAACAGTGCGTTCAAAACCCTAACTCTTAATTGATTACTCGCCACATTTAAAAAGGACATGGTGGACTGTTATGTTATTTAGGAGAAAAGAAATCCATTATTTTTTGCTAGATGGAGGTAGTGATACATATCTGGTAAAGTATTGAACAAATAAATTCAGACTTGCAGATAGCCATAAATAAATTGGTGTGTTAAGTAAGCATACAATAATAAATACGTGAAATATTCACGTTATTTCTAGAGAGAGGGACAGTGGGCGGTGTGTGTGTGTGTGTGTGTGTGTGTGTGTGTGTGTGTTGTGTGCCACATGAGGTAAATATTTAGATAGGCAGATTTTCCGTGTAAGAAATGAAAATTTAAAAAGGTTATTGTACTTAATTGAAAATGTATTTGTTGTTAATGCAATAAGAATACCTGGGTATAACTTCAAATAGCTATCGGTAAAATGCACTTTTTATGGAGGCCAAGGGAACGTGTGAAGCAAGACGAGAAAGATCGCATATGCAGAGAATGCTATATTTTCTATGTCACCTTATGGGGGGTGGAAGTATGATGCCAACGTATGGAACAGGATTAACTTGCGTCCCCAACGATGTTGCTGCGCGAAAATGATCCTCAGGGGATCCAAAAGATGGTATTAAATAAACTGCACCGAGATTTAGTTGTTTAACTTAATTTATTTTGTTTGTCGATATGATGTTTATGATTCTTTATTTACACTTTAATTTAATAATAATTTTGTTTGTTGATATGATGTTTGTGAGTTCTTTATTTACACTTTAATTTAATGAGATGTACATTGACTATCATATCTTGTCGGCCTCCTGTTACAAATGGTGCCGCTAGCAAAATTTCGTATTAAGATTTAATTGTAAAACTTCCAATTGAAAATTGGTTACTGATTATCACTAAATCAATTCTCACTCATTTATTTGCCAGAGCACACGTTTCTAATTAAGTGGTAGTTTTAAATTAAATTCCACTCAGCAAAATGATTTCACAAGACAACTTCTTGACAACGAGACGACTCTTTACTCGATGGTAGTTGAATAAAAAAAAAAAAACCCTACGCGGCGACGTGCCCAACCTCGATGATGTATCAAAAACGACTAACTTGAATTAGGGTGGAAATCGTAATTTCTGCTTTTTACACATTGATCTGCCAATGGTAATCATGCTCTCTTGTGTGTTCCGCAACTCACCACACTCATCCAGGTCGAAACGTACTTGTGTATTCGTTCGACGTCGATGGGCGTAGCCAGAATGGAGAAATCAAAAGGGAAAGCACAATAACCCAGGGTTGATCTGGCTAGGTGTGTGTGCGTCAGTGCCGTTGTAGTGCTCCAAAAAGCCCTACTACCTTTTTCCCCCATTCCTACATACAAATCCTAGCTATTTTAAGCTAAAACCAAAAAACCCATCAAAACCCACAAAAACCTAAACATAATCCAAAATTCGCAATAAACGAATCAAACATTCGTTTATCGCATAACATTTGCCCCCACGGCGAAGTTTAATCCAAAATCCGAATTAAAATTAAAATTCACAATAAACGAATCTAATATTCGTTTATTGTTCAAATTTGCTCCACGGCATCATGAAAATTCAAAATTCAGAGATCGTTATCTCTATCTGAAAATGTTCCATTCAGGAAAACAAACAAAAACCAAAAGCAGATACATTCACACATCTGCGTAATAGTTTCGTAAGAATTCATTCTTATCTTGTGTAAATACAACATCTCGCTCGAAATACCCAACAAATCGAGATTGTTGTACGAAAATGTGTATCTTTGGGATACAATTTTCGAAGTGTTTTCCTTTATAAAGGGATAGCAAAACGATCTCGAGGCCGCAGTATCTAGATCCCCCTGCCACAGAGCAGTTATTTTCAAATTCAAATGAATTCAATAAAACTAAATCCAAAATAAAAAAAACTTCTTTCACTACTTTGGAAATTTTGTGCTGGCACCCAACGTTGGATGATTCTTATATATATATATATATATACCAGGACGACTCCAAGGAAATTGGTACAGGAACCGGTACTGAGGTTGCAGGGTATAAGGACACTATCCCCTAGGTTACGTCCCACGAACAATCAGGACGTTGCTCTTCCCTCTGGGTCAGAGGAAGCACGGCAACGAACCCTTGCTGAAGTGTGTTGTTCCAGGAGCAATCAATAAAGAGATCCAACGTCCTTTTCAGGACAAGAAAACGCGCTTCCTGAGGAACAACCCCCACAACGGCAAAACACCGTGTATACGGCTGGTCTACTGACCTAGTGATAATCTCTTAGGTCAACGCACTGTAGCAAGACAGAAATACGAGAGAGAGGAAAACCTAGCTAAGGTTATTTACCAGCAAAAAGAGATCATTGATCCCAAGCGAATGGGTGATCTGGGAAAAGTCAATAGGACGCCGCATTGGCTGGGGATATAATACCATTCTGTGGAATGTTCGATAAATACCCAAGCCTATGGACTATGACGCAACCGCGTCGCTTGGTTTGACTTGGTTGTTGCTAACCAATACGAATGGAATTTCCGGTGGAAATCCCATGGTTAGCGCAATAGTGTTGCCGAATTGCGAAGATTGTAGCTAAACTCAATTATGCATTATCTGCATAGAATAATGAGTTTAGCTATGCGTCCCTTTGACATGTTTTACAGGTAAATAACTTATCAAGGAAATGGGTAGGTATTGTGGTTGGAATTGTGGGCTGTTTCTCCTATAGGATAGAGAAACCCCTACAAGCTCCCGCTACTCTACACTATCAAGTTCAAGGAGAGCGATAACTTACGATCCACATGCTAGCATGTCTTCCACTGAGCAGCAAAAGGAAAAATTCGGCTAGAATTTGGACAAGGTCAATGACACTAATGTTGGAGCAGTGCTGGGAGCTGTAAACTTCGGAGGAATATCGAGAGTCAGTCGTCGAGACACAGCTTCAAGTCCATGATACAACTGGTTTTGACCATGACAAAGGCCGAATTAGATTATGCGTCAGCAGTCAGACAAACATGCTTAAGTAAAAATAAAGGTGAATACAAGTAATTCGAAGTGGGTTATTTTCTTTTTTGTTCGGTATAATCTCTTATGTGAGTTAATATAGGTGCGGAGCGATTATCGAAGTCTTTTGCTAGTTTCATCGCGAAACAGTATTATTTAAATATTATGTGATAGATTCTGATGTTTCTCAATCATTTCATTTATATATTATAACATTCTATTTATCATAACTCTTAAATAAGTTTGAGTGATTGAGTGATTGATTAAATACTTTTTCTGTCCCTTTATATAGACGAAAACAATGTAGGGTTATGTTTTAAGAAAATTATTTATTACTATATTAAACTTTCTAATTCTTACCAGCGGTTGTTGTGAACGCCAGTTGTCAATTTATTAACAATTGTTACCAGCGGTTATTGTTGGTGCCAGTTGTTACTATATTAAACTCACCCCTTTTCCTTCATTTTCACACTCGGATAATCAAACACATGTGGTTTATTGTCTATCTACTTTATTTTGTCATTACGCTGCTTAGTTCAACAATAGTACTTCTTTTATTTTTAACTTAATTCTAATGTTCACTTCACATGTATAGATATCTTTATTTTTAAGTTAATTTTAATGTTCACCTTACACATATACATCAACGAAGACTTTTTCTTTCATCCTGCAGATCGAAGGATATGTGATGATGATGATGAATAACGCATTTATTGTACAATAATTTAACAAATTTTGACTTAGGACTAAATGCTAAATCCTATTTTACAATCTTTTCTTATTCTTAAAATAATTTACACGGGCACTCTAAATTACACGATACGAGGGTGCCTCTTATGTTTCGGGATTTGGCAACCCTAGCGTTGCAATCCAGCAATTGACAGCTCTGTCGTAAAGTTGGACATTTTTGAGGTTATACGCACTCAGAACGTTTTGACATACGAGCGCTATTTGTGTTGTTTACAGTAACTTAAAAGATTCATCTCGGCCCTAAAATGGAATTAAATCGTCAACATTTTCGTGCGATTATTTTTTACAACTTTCGGCGTGGATTAACTCAGCAACAGTGCATGGATGAACTTAATTCAATTTTTGGCGATGAAGCTCCATCAAGGACCAGTGTTTATCGATGGTATGGTGAATTCGATCGTGGTCGTAGTTCACTCCAAGATGAATTTCGTGAAGGTCGTCCAAAATCAGTCGTTGTTCCGAAAACCATTGATGCTGTGCGCGAACTGATATTGTAAGATCGTCATGTGACCTATCGTGAGATTGAGACAACCTTAGACGTTAGTGGGACCAGCATACATTCAATATTGCATAAACATTTGACTGTCGAAAAAAATTTGTTCGCGTTGGATCCCACACAATTTGTCAATCGCCCAAAAAAAGGCTCGTGTCAATTGGTCGAAAGAAATGCTCAAAAAATACGGTCGCGGTGCTTCGAAACACGTCTATGACATCGTGACAGGTGATGAATCGTGGATTTACGCGTATGACCCCGAAAGTAAACAGCAGTCGACTGTCTGGGTGTTTCAAGATGAGCCAAATCCAACAAAAGTTGTTCGCGCACGAAGCACTTCCAAGCAAATGGTCGCCTGATTTTTCGGAAAGACTGGACATGTCGCAACCGTACCACTAGAACAACGCAGAACAGTCAATTCTGAGTGGTACACAACCATTTGTTTGCCAGTTGTCTTCCAAGAAATCAGGAAAACCAACCGCCGAAGACGGATCACTCTTCACCACGACAATGCGAGCTCTCACACATCGGCTGCGACAACTGCATTTTTGAGCACCCAAAACATCGATTTGATGGGTCATCCGCCGTATAGTCCTGACTTGGCACCAAATGACTTCTTTTTATTCCCGTACGTAAAAAACAAACTGAGAGGTCAACGTTTTTCAACACCTGAAGAAGCGGTTGCTGCATTCAGAATGCATGTGTTGGAGATACCTCAATCAGAGTGGCAAAAGTGCTTCGACAATTGGTTCAAACGCATGCAAAAGTGTATAGATCTTCATGGGGAATATTTTGAAAAACAATAAAGTGATTTTCAATGATCAATATTTGTTTTTATTCTCTAATCCCGAAATATAAAAGGCAACCCTCGTAAAACAAAAAGGAATCTAAATGCAAATCGGAAACGAAAAGGAAGAATAAATATATATGAAAAGAGAAATGAGGAATGGGAAGGGAAAGCGTAGCGTCTGAAGATCTAACTATATTTGGGGATTTAACCCCTTTCTTCATTATCAATCCACCACCAGTTGGGATGGAATCGATCATTCATAGATTTGTCTCGATCGCCTCTTGCCATGCTAAAGCTCAAGTGAACTGCCGCATTTGATATATCACTGTTATAAAGAATCCGTTTCTGCCTGGTACCACGAAAAGCGTGGTAAATAATAGGGACTCCGTGCTTGTTTTGGATAAGACCTTTTCTATCCAAGAGAGGGAACGCTTCAGATGGGATAAACCTGTGGCGACTCTAACAGATACACACAATTCACAAGCAAAATAGTGAAGAGCACCGAACGAAAAATCGAATAAGAAAATACATCAGAGCCGTATACCATAGCGATAACATAACAATTCACATCAGTGGAGTATAGTCGAGTTTAAAAATGAAATTCAAAAATCGGCTAGTAGCCTGATGGGTAACGCTTAGGTACAATTTTTGGTGATTCAAACTGTCATAGCGTCAGTTCGAATCACAAGTTATTCTTCACTATTATTTCAAACGCTATAAATCCACTTTGGAGTGTATTCTCCAGGTACATGTCATTGGGGTAGTATGCTTCCGAGATAAGATTATTTTCGCTGCACATTGCCCTTGCAGTGTGACCACGAATAATTTTGATATAGAAATTGTCTATCCTATTTAATCCTGATTTGTCATACAGTGTCTTAATAGTGTTACGGCTCCAACGCCGTGCTTCCTCTTTCGAGGGAAGAGCGTGGAGGTTATTATATTTATTAAAGAATTTAATTGTTCTTTATTAATATGTTATTAATAATAATAAAAGATCTCTTTTATTTAAATATTTGTTTTATTTATTTTTATTTTATCGAGCTCAGCTATCTCAAGCTGAGCTCTCTTCTTTCTCCTCTTTTCATATAAATTTACTTGTTTATATAAAACATTTTGTTCTAACTGACTGTGGCGTATAAACTGAACAAAACAATCTAGAAGTCTCTGTGACTTAGAATTTTGAATAAACTTTGAACGAAAATCAAAGTGGCCATGTTTTGAAATGAAAAATGTGCTTGTTATGAAAAGGGGCATATTTATGAAATGTGCTGTAAGTGACTGGATATAGAATCTTGTGTCTGTTTATTTATGAATTGTATTAACTGAGAATGTAAGATATGTGAGGATGTAGTTTAAGGGTTGTGTTTGAAAGGACATGAGTTAGTGTTAAAGCGAATAAGGGTAGTATTCTGGAATACAACAATAGGATAGAATTTCCTGTATTGAGATTCGTGTGTTCTATGTAATCCGAGGCAGGAACGCAAGCACTGCCGCTCTAACATGCGAAGCTTTTCCATGTAGGATGGGGAAACGTTAAACCATACCGGGCAACCATACACTAATATTGGACGGATAAATGCCGAGTGTTGTGATCCTTCTCTCAGGGAGCATGTCCTCTTGTCCTTAAAAGGATGATGGATCTCTATAGACCGCTCCTGAGGGGACCCGTTGCGGTCGCCACCGTGCTTCCGGGGCCTCCGGGAAGAGTAGCAACCGATCGTTGAATTCGGTCCTGGGAATCGGCCAGGCTCAGTTAAAAATACTTTTTATATACTTTAAATTTATTTTATTAGTAAATTCATTTTCTGGCGTCCTTACACCTCGGACGCCAATTGAGACTGATCCTCGAATCAAAAAAAAAAAAAAAATGGGCGGCGAGAGGGCCGACTTTAGCGAGACAAGGACAGATGTGTCCTTCATCTTGTCTCTGACTTCTGGTCATCTTGCGATAACCAGAATCACCCACATCCCTGAGGATGTTGGGCTCGGTCTCGCGATATCTGAAAAGAAAACAAAAAAAAGGGGGGGGGGGGGGTATCCAAGGATAGTGTGGACAGTGTTAGTCCAGGTGTTCTCTAACTACTTTTATAGAGAGATGGTGGGAAAGAAATCATACAAGACCGGTAGGTCTTGGGTGCGGTAGTAAACGCAGATCACGTCTTTGGCGTCTGATAATCTGCGCTTTGGTCGGTGTGTATGTTTGTGTTTGTGCCGTCTTGTACTGTGCGTTCGTGTGTGTGGTTTATTAATAGTAGACCCTATGGGATGGGTCCAGGAATCCTCTATTATAGAGGGGAATGTTGTTGGGAAGGGTGCTTTCTTCAGTTTTGTACTGAAGAAGAAATTGTGGGGGTTTGATCCGAAGAGATCGAGAGAGGGGGGGGGGTCAAGGACGCAAGAGCCCCGTACAAGTAGGTTCTCGCTGTTCTGAATGTTTTCGAGGTACTTGTATGCTAATTGAAGCAAGTACTCGTCGATAGGGGTAATGGAGGCGCCTTTGTATAGATGAGAGTTGGGGCAATGACGACCGTCAGGCCTTCTAGAATGATTGGTGCATCTTCTGAGGAGTTTCCTCTCGAAAGCCCGAAGTCTTTCCATTTGAGCCGAAGATATGCAGGACCATATGGGAAAGGCGTACGATATTCCAGATCGGATTAGCTGCTTATAGCAGAGAAGCTTAACTTTGGTGTCAACTTTGTTGCTCCACTTCAAGATGTTGTGCAGTTGCTTAGACCGACCGAGGCCCCTTTGAAGAATGTGGGTCACATGTTTGATGAAATTCATTTTTGGGATATAAATGACCCCAAGATATTTCATCCTGTCCCGTGGTCTAATCATAGTATCTCCCATTTTTATTCGAATATTCTGTGAATATCGAGAAGTAGGTTGGGAGTGTTTACTACTCACAATTATAGCTACTGCTTTGGGTGGGTTAAGTCGAATTTTCCATCGACTGTAATACTGATACAGTTCGTCCAGATGACGGTTAATTCGGTTTGTTGCGAGTTTTGGGCTTTTGGATGACGTGTACACTAGGACGTCATCCGCACATGATCCTCGAATCTGAAATTCATCGCCCTTTTATACAAAATCTTATAGGGATTTTGTATCCCGGGTGCATCGAAATGCAAGCAGAATATCGAAATGTAGTTCGACTGGAGTCGAGTACTGGAGAAAAGGGATGTGATATTTTTTTTTTAGAATATACACATCTGGCTGGATTTTAGGATTGTGTGTATGGGAATGAAAGGGATATGTTTTAATATGGGTTTGTTTGAATATGCAGATGTGCATTGTGGTGTTTAGGATTTAGGAAGGATTTGATATTTAAACATTGGATTGTTATAGTTTGGGGATATGGATGCATGACATAGTAGGAGGGTAGAAATGTATGTAGGAGGAAAATGGTAGGGCTTCTTGAAGCACTACACGAGTACGAAATTATTTTAACGTTGTGATCTAGAAGGCTATTTCGGAACAGACTTCTTGTTATTGCATATGCACTACAATGGAAAAGTTTTTCCAATTATTCCTTGTATCTCTTGAAGCTGTAGAAAGAGGTGTTCTGAAAAGGATAGTTTCTGTTTCTTGGAAGTTGATTTTCAATTTGCAATCGTCACAAAAGCGTTTGATTTTATTGAAGTCGCCTTGAAGAAGTCTATTATAGCATCGATTTTTTTTTTCTGATCTGTACACCACAATATCGTCGGCATATGCAATAGCATGAATAAAACACCCAACTAGATCACTAGTATAAATATTGAAGAGATTGGGAGAAATCACGGATCCCTGCTGTAAGCCATTTTTAATATGGAAAGTTTTATTGGAGATTTTGTCCCCACATTTTACCACAAATTGCTTATCCATTATCATATCGTAAATGATGTATAACAGATATTCGGGCAAACCTAGATTTGAGAACTTATATACAAGTCCTTCTAACCATACGGTATCGAAGGCCTTTTCAAAGTCAACCAAACATACGCCTGTGCATTGTCGTTTTGCCTTGTTCCACTGTATATCGGAAACAAGTTTTGTAGCTGCATGAACCGTGTCGTGCCACGCTCTAAAGCCAAATTGGTTGTTCGGAATGATGTCGTTTTCATCACACCAGTTTATCAATGCCTTATTTATGATTTTCTCGAATATTTTGCTAATGTTTGGAAGCAGACTAATCGAGCGAAGGTTAGCGGGATTGCTCCTGCCCTTGCCCTTTTTGGGGATGGGATGGACTAATGCTATTTTCCAACGTCTTGGAAAGTAGGCATTATTTAGAGCGTTATTGTACAAGGTAGAGTAAATTTTCACCACTTCCGGAGGCAGATGTTTAAGGACAGTAATCGGAATACCATCTGTTCCAGAGGATTTCTTGTTTTTAGCGGATCTAAGGATCTAAGGATGTCCATTCATTCTTATTTACAAATATATTTGTGTGCAAATTTTTAAGCGGCGCATTCGCTCTATTGTTTTCACTGAAGATGGTGAAACTTTTGTTTTCGGAATGCCAACTTTGCCGTTCATTGTACAGCGATATATAGTTTTGGATAGCTCTGTTTTCGATGTGGAGGTTAGTATGAATGGATTCATCCACTCTGTGTACTGCCTCGAAACGGGCGCCTATTGAGCTCGCTTTCTCTTGCGGATCCTCCTACTATTAATCCTTCGTTAGTGTTCCGGGGTAAGTCCTGCGTTCAGCAATATTTGACAATTCTCGGGAGTTCTCGGGACTCGAAGGCAGGTAATGTCATTATGGTCTTTTCTTCTAAATAATTTATTTATTTGCGGAAACATTCCCACCACTGGTTTTATTGGAGAGAATTTTGTGCTTCCATTCTTCATTAATTACTGATCTGTAGTTGTCACTGATCAGCTTTTGAACGTTTTCAATCAATGACTTAATTGTCTTTATTTCTTGGTTAGAAAGATCGCTGAACTGTCTGTAGAGTAGTTTCAGCTGGGAGAGCAGAGCGCTTTTTTGTCTATACAGGGCATCAATAGTTGAGTTTCTGTATCTATTAAAATGCTCCTCCATGTGAGCCGGTTTGGAATGGAATGGTCCATTGTTTTGATGACAATGTTGTCCATCGTTGAGAGATAATGGTCTATTTCCTCATTTCGAAGGTTTCTATTAGTTGGAGGGTCTACGCCATTGGAGCATAGTTCTCTTTTTATTATGCCATCAAAGCGCGACCAATGTGCTTTTCGGAAAATGAACGAATGTATCTGGTCGTACTGCTCAAGTATTGCGTGTTCGTTTGGAAGATGTAAAACGGCGCCGAGGACGTAATAGTCACTATCATACCCGATTGTGTGAAGGCAATTTCCAGTATTTAGTTCCGTGTCTAATAATTGTAGTCTCTCGTCCATCATAAGTAAGTCCAGAAAGGAGTTTCCTCTTGGATCAGATGGTGTACTTGTAGCGTACAATTCTAGTTTATATTCTGTTGCATTTGTTTGCCACCAGTTGAATAGTGCATTACCTCTTGTGTTCGGCGTGATATCACCCCAAGCACTGTGTATGGAGTTGAAATCTCCCCCCAGAACAAAATAATTGTTTTCCGAGTCTAATTTGAGATTACGAAAAAGTGTATCCAGTTCACTGATAAATTGCGAACACTGAGGAGCTTCAGGTGCAAACACGGATACCACGTATAGATGCCTTTGACTTTTCCAAGGTATATATATAATGCAAGCTTCCAGCAGCTGAAATTTGTGTACAGCTGTGCTGTAAACGACCTTGTGGTGAAGTCCTTTCTTAATTAAGACAGCAACTCCACCTCCTTGTGTAGCGTGTGGACGATCTCGTCTAATGGCTTTATAGTTTTTGTAGCCCAATTTGTGCCTCTGGTTTAGCTTGGTTTCGCTAGCTAGAAGCACATCGGAGCATTCGGGCTCAAGCAGGTTACCGAGATGATCCCTCCTTTCCACGTGGATTAGTGAACTTATAGCGTTTGAAATAATAGTGAAGAAAAACGTGTGATTCGAACTGACGCTATGACAGTTTGAATCACCCAAAAAATTGAACCTAAGCGTTACCCATCAGGCTACTGACCGTGTTTAGAATTTGATTTTTAAACTCGACTATACTCCACTGATGTGAATTAATTTTGTTATCGCTATAGTATACCGCTCTGATGATGTATTTTCTGGTTCGATTTTTCGTTCGGTGCTCTTCACTATTTTGCTTGTGAATTGTGTGTGTATCTGTTAGAGTCGCCACACCACTCCCTCCGCAGCAACTTCGTTACGATCAGATTCGTATGCGAACGACGGACGAACGAGAGAATACGTCGGAAGCTGTGCTCTATGCGGAAGTCGTGATCGTGTGTGAAGTTCTGTTTACTATGGGAAAGTGTATGCTGTGTGTACAGATCACGTCGGGGTCACCATTTTGGCGGAAGTTAGTTAGGTTGATTAACGTTGGCGAATTCCAGAACTGTTGATTGGGAATGTGCTCCGCCGAACACTATTCCAAATGAAAAGCGAACCTTGAGCAGACACTGGAACCAATAAGACACCGGGACGAATTTGCCACGAATGAAACTCTGTACAAATGTTTGTTTCTAATTTTTACTTTATTTGTATTCACGTAGGCATATGTCAGAGTAAATATTCTAGGAAGTTTCCACTATACAAAGGTTATTCATTTGTGCGGTTCACTATTCACAGAGTTATCGATTTGTTCATTTTAATACATTTAAATTTTGGCACGTATGCCTGATTTAATTTTTAGATAATACTATTGTTTCTGGTTCTGCAACACCTTGCTAAACCTCACGTTCTTCGGCACTGGGTGTTATCTTAAGTGACACTGAACAAATTCGCGACTTCACTCTCAAAACGGAAGACTCCGGGACTTTCAATCTTTTCACCACCGTACGCAAATTATCACCGCTCCGATTAGATCCTCAATGTCAACCTCCTCGTCGGGGTTCCCTGATTGTAAACTCCTCGTTCCGACTGTTCGATCTAGGCTAACTCTATACTACCCACAAGTATCTAGATACCGGTCGTATCTGTCTCTTCCCCAGAGACAATTTCCTTTTCTGCCCACTAACAGAATCGCCAATACCTCTGTTAGCGGCATGCCAATTTCTCCCAGGGGAAATTTCTTATATTCCTGAAAGGAGAAGTCATTCATTGCATACATCCTTAAACATCATTATCACCATCCGTGGTGATGATCGAAATTCAGATGGACGGTTGTCGATTGTGTGCCGCCTCTATTTGCATATCACATCTGGCGCGCGGCCGACATATATCGTGCAATTTGAATGGACGTACGGTCCATGGTTTTGTTTAACTTCTTTCAGTTAAACTAACAATTCATTAGACCTTCCTAATGGGTGTGAAAATCGAGAGGGACCGTGGGATCGGAATAGATCCTTTGTAGGGTTTTAGCCTCATACATTTTTCGAATTATCTCGTCGAGATAATTACGGTTGCCTGCAATTTGGTAGCGGTAGGCGATATGCCTTATTGAACTAGGTTGTCGCTGCCTTTGTTTGCTTGACGGATTTGGGTGGTCTTTATGGCAGCTACCCGCACGTGCAGCCGCTGGTCGACTAATTTACCGAGGATAGCGATTCCTTGTAGCATCGCGTAGATGTTCAGGATTTCCTATTGTGCAGAGCTGGGATGCGGTGCATTTCGCTCTTTTGGTATTTTTCATGGGAGCCGGATGTATGGTTTTTTTTCCTTTGTTTCAGGTATGCTACAATCGACATGTTGAGCTTGACATTGAAAGCTTTGGGGCGTTCAGTTCTTTGCTTTTTCGTGTCGGGCTCAACGTTGTGGTGAATGTTTCAGGGCGGTAGCAGACTTAGTGGCACGCGTCTGTGGGCGTGTGTAACGTTTTCAGGGTAGGTATGTTCCTTGAAGAGTAGGAACCGTACCAGGGTGGAATTGTGCGTTCGTAGAACACTACAAATTCACATTCACAGCAATAATTTTTAGTGTTAAATTAATTGGATAGTTCATTGTGGTATGTTGGGTTGTCTGAGAACAAGGACGAATAAATAATATCTATTCGGGCCGCTTGTTCAGTCAGTTTTTTTTTCAAATCCAGCAATCTGTCCTTGTATGGCTAACAGGATTGCTCTTATATCTGAATTTGCCTCTGGAGCGGGCGCTTTTATGACGTTGCGTGAAAGTTCCGCCGCCGTTGTATTAATTGGATTACTAGCCATTTGAGAAAATGATATGCTAGGTGCGGAAGATTTTGTGACATTACTTCCCTATGCCGCGAAGTTTGAGTTTAATGGACTGCCGGCAATTTGAGCGAATGATACACTAGGTGCAACGAAGTTATTATAAGAACGAACCTTCATTCGTCTGTCTTCTTCAAGTTGTTTTTTTTTTTTTAATTCCAACTTGGCTTTTAGTTGTTGGAATTTCGGACAACCTCTAAAGTTGGCCGGGTGACCTGTATTTTTGCACAGGACGCAAGATAGTTTGCTCCTATCCTGAACTTGTTCTTTACCTAAGGGGCATTCTCCTACGGTATGATTGTTTTGGTACTTTACACATCTAAATTCCCTACAGCAGTTAGATGCAACGTGGCCGAATCGTTGGCACCGCATGCACTGCAACACACGGTCAACCTTCCGTATTTATTCCCAAATTACTGTTTGGTGGAAAATAACTTTAATATTCCTAAGTGCATCGATTTTGCTGTTGGGACTTAGGGAGACAATGAAGAACGGCAACTTGCGGTTGCGAATTCGGGAGAAAGAAGTGGAGAATGTGGTGTAAAAAGCCACAAAAAATTTTATGTTTGGAATACAAAATCGGTTACCTGATATTGGGGGAGGACTGCTTCCGTGTTTTAATGTTGTTGCGGCACACGCCCTTAATGAGGCTCCTCAATGGCGTTTCCCCAGTAAAATCGTAGAGTATGCATCTTCCATTAACCACACGAGATTCCGCTGAGTACCGCAAATAGTCGCTGACCACATTAATTATTTAAGATCCGGTTGCATATCAAGAACAATATGATTGATAATTATCGACGTCTCACTCGGGTTCACAACCAATGTTCGAGGATTAAGATTATATCAGAAGCTTTTTGATAGATAATGCAAATTTCACTTCTTCCGAGGTTTTTTCTTTATTACTTTTTTTTTTTTCTCTTCTTTTTTTTTACATTCAAATTCTTTTTTCAACACCGATCAAAAAACGGGGACAACTTGCTGCCCTTTCTGCCTCTTCCTAACAGCGCACAAAAAACAAACGTTTCTTCTTCTTTTTCCGTTGTCAAAAAAACGTCAACAACGGAATTCCGAACCGTATTCAAGAAAAACATTAACCCTCCGTCTCTCTCGCTCTCCATTCACGTCCACTTCGAAAAACAAATTCGAACTCGAAGAACTGCACGATCCACTCCCGAATCGGGGCGTGTTCAAAAACTCACGTCTGGATCGTGCAATTCCTCCACCACCTTACCATCATACTATCTTAAAACAAAATTATATTAAATACAAATTATCAAATGATGGTGGTGGCCGACGTACGTGACAAAATGGCTTCACATCAGTAAATTTTAAACTGTCATTTTCGACAATTTATAGTTCCGAGAGGAAATCTTCGGAGGAAAAATAGCGATCAACTCCTTTAAGTAACATGGAGATAGTTTTCTCCGATTTAGGTGTGTACGTGAAGTACTCACTACTTGCTTGCCTTAGAGCAGATTTAATTTTATGATAGTCATCTAAACTATCACATAAAAAACTTATTTTATTGTTACTTAAATTTTTCGTTTTGAAATTTCTGCATGTTAACTTACCCAATTTAATTAGGTCCTTAGCATACATAAAGCAAACTATGATGGGAGGCACTTTCTCCTTCTTATTGGCTGCTGCTTGTTGTTCTCCCAGCAGTTGTTGCTGATGCTGATGCTGTTGCTGTTTCTGTTGCTGTTGTTATTTCTGCTCTTGCTGTTGAGTGTTGCTTTCCGATAAGGCTTCTTTAATTTGTCGCTCCAAACCGTTCTTCTTTTTGGAGAGCTCCTCTTTCTTTTTATATAACTCCGCAATAAATTGAGCACGTTCGACATCTATGTCACTCATTTCTCTATTGCTGGTTTGGTGGTCTTCTGTTGCCAGTTCTTTGAATTTATTCCCTTCTCCGGAATAATGTGGCTTATCAAGAGTGGTCATTCCTTCTATGAAAGTTTTTACCATACAGTTGGCTTTATGCCCTTTGGCAAGGAGGTTTGGCGGGTTTTGGGCCTCCTCTTTGAAATCCCTTTTAGCACAGCTTTTCTTTTTTCCATTATTATTAATATGGTGGCAGTTAGATCTAATGTTTTATTGTGAAGCAACATGCAGGGACATCTGCTTTCACACGCATACACACTAACACACACAAAGTTTTTTTTTTTTTTTTGTTGATCGTTCCGTATGTACACGGCGGTAGACACGCCAGCACACACTTTTGTTTCCTCTTTGAGGGAGACACACACACACGCGTGTACGCGACGAGTATAAATGAACTGAAGTAAGTATGACATTGGAGCTCAGTTGTGGACTTGGATTTTTTTTCACACTTCACTGGACTGTTTTCACATTTATTATATGTTTTGTTTGTTTGATTTGCAGTTTCTTCGTTTTGACTGTCTTGTCTTTTTTTTTATGTTGGTCGACTAAATCAAATAATATATCTTCATTTTGCTTTGACTGTTTTATCGATGGCATTTATTTATAAATAGTTTTTGTGTTTTAAACGCTCCCGGAGTCACAAAAACAGCTTTTTAATTTCACTCAATAAGCGAATTGCAAACACGTCCGAACTCGGTCACTGTGTCACTCATGAATGATCGAAGGATATTTCCTTTTGTCTGCATGGCCGTTTTGGCAGCCGCCATTTCCTTTCTTTATCATTCCCGGCTTAGGAACAAAGGAGGAAACACCAAGGAAAAATCAACAGAGGATCTTGCTAATGCACATTTACGATCCACGATGTCGGTGGGCGATAAAACGAACGTGGGGTTCGTTCTATGGCGCAAGTTGTTTGTTTTAGAAGAATGAAAGAAGATATTGCCTGTGGGAAATAGTTTGGGCAAACAAACCTTTAGAGGATCATAAAATTGCAGACGCGCCTTTTACGAGTCTCAACAACTTTACTTGAAAGTTGATCATCTGGTTCGTTTATCACGTCTTGGGTTTAAGTTCAATTCAATAAGAGCAAATTGAACGTGTAGTTCAATTTGTTTGATATTGAATTGATATTGCGATATTTAATGTATGCGCGATTAATGGAGGATACTAGGTCCAAAGAGGTAGGTATTAAGGGGCGGAGGGCTTTCTGCGTAACAACAAGCTATTTCCGCAACCCATGATCCTAGTCTCCCTCAACCAGGTCTCAATAGTTTCTCCGTCTCCTGCTTCGAAAACTACTTACAACTTAAACATCATTGCCAAATAACAATCCATAACTTTGACAAGTAAGTACACCAAGTCCCTTCGCCAAGTCTTTGTCTTCTCTAAAATCAATCTGTAGTTTTTGTTCAGTGTCTTCGGGATTTTAGCTTATTGTGTGACACTTTCGTTTACATAATACGGGGTGGGCCATTTAAACGTTCGGCGTCTGACCAATCCGTAGCTTTTACGTATATTTCCAGGTCGAGACTTTCGAACAGACAGTTCGTGCGAATTCGTACTGTAGAACAGAATATTTTCCGCCACCACCTGCTGCTGTCGTGCATGAAGTAAATTTTTCTGTGAATTCTACCGTTGACAATCGAAATTATTGACTAAACCAATGGAATCTCCTGTTTAATTTAAGAGAAAAATCTTTCTGACCAACACGTTACTGTTTAGGCTGGAATTCGTGCGGAAGGATTCACTGGTTTGTTCGCCTTCAAGGACGATGCTGCAGCAGTTGTATCTATCAATGGGGAATTTCATCGGTCGATGACTATGGATTTGTGTATACCAATTCTGGCTAATAACAGCGTGAATAACTTATAGTTCCAACAGAACAGGTCGCGTAGTCTGAGTTACGATCATATAAAGACGAATTTAGACGTTGTTGCTCAGTTGTCTAATTTCTTTCCATGGAGTTATTTGAAGTCCGACATTTATGCATTGTTGAAGTCCATATTTATATACGCGACAAGTCACGGGTCCAGTAAGATTTTGTTTAGTAAGTATTTATCTGTACTCACTCAATTAGAATTTTTAAATAAATACGATAAAGTATAACGGATATTTTTTTATTTATATATTTATAAATGTTGACTATTTAAAATAAATTGTGAAGAAACGTACTATTTAATTATAACATGTGTGGAAAATATTATTTATAAATATAATTTAAATCGCATCCTACTTTTTTTTCATTTTTGCAACATTTTTTTTATTTTCGTTTTATATTCTTAGTCTCTAAATTATAGGGTAGACAAAAAATGCTTAAATTTTAGCTTAATTATCTTATATTATAACTTACTGGTCCTACGCAGACTCTCTAAGCTAAACATAACATGACATTGTGTAGTTTACCTTTCGGCGACAGAACTTTGTTGTGATGCAGCTATTCTACCGACATTGATATTCAGGTCTTCATTGCCATTCAACTACTAGAACTGTTGGTGATGTTTAATATTATCGTTCCGGTCTCTGTGGCGGGCAGCCCAACTGAAGCGCAAGAGCTCTTCTTCGGTGCGCGTAACTTCCCGATCGTAATGTGGCGATTCCACCAACCGCACAAATCACCATAGGCTGAGATGTCTGCGTTCCACCAAGGAACATACTCAGCTATATCCGAACTTCACGTGCCCATAGACACGTGTCCCCGGAGTCCATCTGTTCGCCCGACCAAAGGTGAGATTCATACGGGTGTCAACAACCCCACGTATCCACAGATACGTGGACCACAAGTCCCGAACAATTTTCCTACGTCTGCACGGCGATCGAAGGACATGACCCAGCACAGAAATTGTGTAGCGATCCAGCAACTGGATAAACGCAAAACGGTTGACACAACTGCGCCAGATGTCGACAAACATCACATCCCCGGCGATAAGCGAATTGCCGGAAAACCAATCCGTTGACAAAAACCGTTGTCCCTGCCGCAATGCACTTCGCCTAAACAAAGGCCATTGCAGAGCAACAGCAATAAACGAAAACGCTATTCCCATAGGGCAAAGTAAACATGATGATTACCACTATCGCAGGATCGCCTAAAATAAGCCACACACTCGATTGTTTGCATAAGTGACGCAACAGAAGTGTGAAAATTCTGATGATCACAGAATGATCTACAGCAAACAGACAGCACCTTCCGCGTCTGTATGTATGAGCGCGAACTTCCCTGGTGGAGAGATTCTCGATTGAGAGAAAGTCACCACCCAGGGAATGCAAAAAGAGAGAAAGTCACCACCTAGGGAAAGCGAAAGGAGAAGGAAAACGAGGGTTGAATGAAATCATTCCTCAGAGAAGAAAGTTAGTCGCCATTCCGAATCTGACAAGGGAACCCAGGAAAAAGAAATGACGCGAACTAGAAATCAAATGAATTTAGATAAACGTGAAGTGTGCGAATGTTTAGAAACAAAGTATTGTAATCGGAAATCTGCAAGTCGTAGCAACTATTAAAAATTCGTGTAAAGAAATATCATTATAATAAAACAAATTACGAAAAATAATAAGACGTTTGTAACAACAATTTCTCCGTGTTTTATTGGTGTCCGTGTTCTTATTTGTGAACGGTGTTCGGCGGAACACCTCCTCGGCCATCGGCTAATCAATACCTCAGACATTCGAACAAACTAAAATCCGCCAAAGTAGCACAATGACCTGTCTACAGATAATCTACATACATGATAGGTCTGTGGAATTCCGAATCCACCCTGTATAAGTATAATTAATTTGATCATAAAATTCTCCACCCTATTTATATAGGCTTCATTATACAAAGTCTCATTTGAATAATACTTTTTATAGTCAGATTCCGGTGTTTGATATAATCTGAGACAACTTCTGAGACGTTTCCTTTCAAACAACCGAATCTTTTCCATCAAATTTGGACATATATTAAACCATACTGGACAACCATATATGAGCATTGGCCTGATTGGCGTCATGTAACATATTGAAGCGGTTCAAATTAGGGAGAAGGTTTGGATTAGAATTTGGTTTGGAATAGAATTTTGTGGCTTGAGTTGTCATTATTTTGGGAAGTGGGGTGCAAATGTGACCACATGTGGGGAAGGGAGGATGGGTATGCATTTGTGAGGGGTGGGACTTTAAAGGACGAGTTATGATCGGATTGAGGGATGCCGCGAAGGGAAGAGGAACCGAAGTGGTTTTGTGGGCTGGTTTAGGAGGTGGAATCCTATAGTTTTTCAGAAAGAATTCCGAAATCCAATCGGAGTTCGCAGTTTTAGTGGCGCCCTTTAACAGATATGAGGTATTTGGTTGATTGGAATAATCGAGTTCATTAATACGGGCGCGCCGTTCGGCACGGGTCCAGGATGTCTAAAAAATGGGGATTGGGGGATAGCGGCAGGGGCCGTCACAGAAGTGGAAGGGTGGGCGTGGGGTGATGGTTGGTGGGGTGGGGGTGCAAGCGGTAAAATAGGGTGGGGCGGGGATGGGATCACATTGTGTAGCTCGTCATATAAAAGCGTCTCGTAGCGCGGGGAGGGTTAGGGGTTGGTTACCTTTGACTGCATTGATACGATAGCACTTTCAAGTTGGTCAAGTAGGGACCGGTTGGGGTGAATTGATCTTGTGTAGAGGGGCGCGATAAAGCGAGCTCATCACCAAGGCCGTTCATTTTGAAGAGAATATTCTCAAAAAGGAGGTTAGTTTGCCGAACGGGCGACAAGTTGGATGTCGATTGTAAGCATTTGTCAAAATTTAAGCGGAAGTAGTTGGTTAACACCCGAGTGTGTGAGTTTAGGGATTCGCTGACCAGATAAGTAACCTGATTGGCGATCGTCTTGTTATTATCACTAATGATGGAGTTGATGTTAAATATTGATCTTTGGTGGAGAGATTAAAGGTCGTTGATTCGCCAACAACCCCAACTGGGAACAGCAAAAGGTATGTTCTGCGTCGAGCTCCTCCTCGACGAGAACAGCAAATAGATGTTGGCGTTATAGCCCAAGGAGTATCCCTGCAGTGAAAATGGCAGCATATAGATATTAATGTTGGAAGAGCAAGGGCCGGGATTATGGATGAAAGAGGGAAATTGGAGACAGATAAAACATGTAAAACGATGTACAAATTCGATCGATTATAAGGGAGTGGGCTCAGAGGGAGCCTTACCAGATGATTGAAAATGAGAGCGAAAATAAGTAAATTACTTATACTTAATAATTAGAAAAAGATAAAGAAAAATCGAAACGCGATTATATTAATTGCCCTGAGCCTAGCGCTTATTTCCTTGCTGCATTATGTTGAGAAAGTTCAGTATCATTTAGGCTGCTACAATTATGCCGACTTCCTTCTTGACCGCCAAGCGTACACACATGCGTTATTTTTCAGTTAATTACGATTCCTTTCTATTAGTTGAACGCACGTCATATCGAGTCAGGGACCAGCCACTGCCTTCTTGCGTTACCCAGTTGTTTATCGGACACGAGATTGTAGAGAAAAATATAAAGTAGTTATTTCACCAATTCGAGTCTATATTCGCACTATTTTTCTTATTATTGAAAAATTATCAGTTGTATTGGTGTTACGTAGTAACTTCCCCCCGCCGCCCCTGACGCGGTGAGAAAGGAATAAGAAATTAACCGGCATACTAGACAAATAAGCGTTAAACAATGATAAACCAAATTTAAGTGCAATTTTGTTACATTACATATATATACAAACACCACGTACATTGTGATTTACAAGCATATTAAATAAAAACATTTACAAAACAATTAAACATATTAACTTGAACGCTTTTGAACATACACAAAGTGTATTGAAATTGGTATAAGAAATTATAACCAAATTTTAGCCGGTGTATAAACCCAGCTCTATTCGGTGGCGATGGCTTCGAACTTTCGGGAGTGATCGTAGCCGGATTTCTTCGCCGAGACAACGGTACCAGGTAACCAAGTAGGTAACGAGGATGGCGTTGTTTTTGTCAAGAAAAATAGAGTTGAAGTTTAGTCTTCGTTGAGGTTGCAGAAAAGCCCTCGGGAGTGCACGGAAAATTACGAGAACAGTTTCTTTTCCCCTTTGTTCGGTCCAAATGTAAGGTAAAGGGAAGTAGACAATAAAGCGACCACAGAAAAAATGGAATAATAAATATTGTGAGCCGTACGACGATGTTTAACTAGACCACAATCTCACATACGCGATTTGAACACAGGCATTGGCGGGTAGCAGTCCATGACGTTTCCCTTGCGCTAATGCTCCGAATTAACTATGGAAGGAATAAGTAGAAATATGAAGTTAAAGTTGATTAAGAGGAAGGGGCGGACTAACCTTTACATCGGGGTAGTCCGCCCCTTCTTAAATGCATCCGTCAAACTCAAGTAAAAGCATTCAACATCGATTTCTGGAATTTATGGTATATTCCGAATGGCAAGCTTGTCGCTTTCCCCGATTAAACCGACTAAAAAATGTTAAACTGAGGACTCTTGAGGAACGCTGGAGTGCATCAGCCATTCTCTTCATCCGCCAACTCCTCCTAGATTCTGCCCATTCCGCATTTCTTCATCTTGTTTTTTACCACTAAACCTCGGCTTTTCTATATACGTACCCGTGTACCTCTTATAGGTCCATCGAACTGATCTCGAACCTGCTCCATAAAATTAATTCAATACCTAACTTCTTCAAGTTCATCGTCAATGCTTTTTTTTAATGTGCTGTACACACCCTATGAATTATAATCAAAATGCCTCATTGTACATTATTTGTATTATTTTTAATACGCCTGTTAATAAATAAAAAAACAAGAAATAAAAAAAATATATATATAAGGCGGACATCCTCCCCTCTTTCAATTAGATATCGTTCGTTAGTGTCGTTTTTAAGTTATTAACTCTTAAGTCTGAAGTTTTCAGTTAACCGTGTTATATAATTAACTTGAGTTAATTATCATCATCATCATCATCGGCACTACAACCGGGATCCGGTCTTGGCCTAATTTAACAAATCTCTCCACCGGTCCCGATTTCGAGCCGATGTCATCCAGTTTGATACTCCCAGGCTCTGGGAGTCCTGGTCTACGGCATCCCTCCATCGCCCACCGGAGTCTGCCGAGCTTGATTTTTCTTACAACATTGGCTTCAAGGTAGATTGCGTACAACTCAAGATTGTAGCGTCTCTGGAATCGCCCTCCCTCACATAAGGGGTCAACAGGTCTCCTTAAGACCTTCCTCTCGAACACGGCTAAGAGTTCATCATGATCATCATCATCGTCGGCACTACAACCGGGATCCGGTCTTGGCCTTATTTAGCAAGTCTCGAGACTTGTTAAATTTTCCATAATAATTTATTTTTACGGGCAAGGTTATTAGCGGCTAAGAGTTCAGAGTGCCTTTTATTGAGCACTCAGGTCTCAGATCCATACATGAGTACTGGTAAGACCATGACCTTGTAGAGTAGTAGTTTGGATGTTCTGGATAAATGTCGGGATTTAAAGAGCCTTGATAGACCATAGTAGGCTTTGTTGGATTTGATCAACCCTTCACGTATTTCTTCTTCCATATTGTTATCGGCTGATACTATTGACCCAAGGTAGTTAAAGGATTGCACTACTTCAAATTCGTGCTCCGCTGCCCTGACAGTTGTTTGGCCAACGTTAGGTCGTCTCTTCGCAGAAGTTGACACCATGTACCACGTTTTTCCCTCATTAATGTGCAGTCCCAGTTTTTGTGCCGCCTGCTCGATCTGGGTGAAGGATTCCTGTACCGCCGATAAGGTTCTACCGATGATGTCGATGCCATCTGCATAGGCAAGTATCTGGCTGGACTTGGTGAGAATAGTCCCTCTTGTTGTATCGTCAGAGTCGCGGATTGCTTTCTCCAACGCCAGGTTGAAGAGGAGGCAGGCCAGACCGTCCCCTTGTCGGAGTCCATTATAGATGTTTATTGGTTTGGACAGCAATCCCGCTACTTTTACTTGACTAGTTACGTTGGTCATGGTCAACCTACAAAGTCGTATCAATTTGTTTGGAATTCTCTCATGGTATTATATAGTTCTACCCTGGCTATGCTGTCGTAGGCAGATTTGAAGTCTATAAACAGATGATATAGTGGAATCTTAAATTCCTGACATTTTTCCATCGCCTGCCTAAGGGTGAATATCTGATCAATTGCTGATTTGCCTGGGATGAAGCCACATTAATATTGACCAATGATGGCTTTAGCGTATGGGCATATCCGGTCTTGTAGGATAGTGGAGAGTATCTTATAGGCGGTACTCAGCAATGTTATACCCCTATAGTTGCTGCATAGTGTGATATCTCCCTTCTTATGTATAGGGCAAATTATACCACGACGCCAATCTTCCGCAATCTCCTCTTGCTCCCATACGTGCACCACGATCTCTTCAATCGCGTGATGTAACGCTGTCCCTCCTTGTTTGATCATCTCAGCTGGTATGCCATCAGCTCCAGGGGCTTTCTTTGATTTGGGCTTTTAATGTTTCCTCAATGCTCGGTGGCGGCAGCCTTTGGTCTTGATCTTGCATTGGTGGAGCCTCCAATTCTTCTGTGAGCTGACCATTTAGCAATTCATTGAAGTGCACTTCCCATCGCTCCAGAATGCCTTCAGGATCGGTATTACCCTCTTTATCCTTGCAGTAAGTGCAGCGTGGTGTGTACAGCGTCATACTGCGGATTATTTGGTAGAACTTTCGCGCCTGGTGCGGACCTCGCTCTCTACTTTACTCTATTTCACAGACAAGGTTTTTTTTCCAGGCACTTTTTTTGTCAGTGGTCATTTTTACAAATCTTCTGAGCTCTTTGTATTTCTCCTCGCACACCCGCGTCGTTTGAGACTGTTGCATTTTCCGGTATACAACATTCTTACGTTCAGTCGCTAGTTTGCACTCATCATCAAACCAGTCGCTCCGATCTCTACGACTACTGCCTAAGATGGAGTTGGCAGTACTAATGATAGTATGGTTAAGGCGTGTCCATTTCTTTTCTACACCCGGCATTCTGACCCCAGGACTTACCCTCCCTTCGTTGAGCTCTTCGAGGGCGAGTCTTAACGCATGACCAAAGGTGTTACTGGTATTCTCATTGCGTAAGGCAGCCGTGTTGATTCTAACCTGTTCCGCGGATGCAATACGTCTCCATGAGGCAATTCGCGCTCGGAAAACTGTACCAACAAGATAGTGATCCGAGTCGACGTTGACACCTCGGTACGTTCGTACCTTCATCGGGCTCGAGGAGTGGCGGCGATCTATCAACACGTGGTCAATTTGGTTGCAAGTGGCTCCATCAGGTGATACCCACGTAGCTTTGTGGATATCTTTGCGCGGAAACCTGGTACTTGCAACGACCAAGTTTTTGATGCTGCCAGTTCGATGACTCGTAGTCCATTGTCATTAGTGTTCTCATGCAAACTATGGGAACCTGCGTAGTGTCTGAAAACCGCCTCCCGACCTATTTTGGCATTCAAATCACCAAGAACGATATTCACAGTGTATCTTGGGCAGGCATTGAGGGCCCGTTCGACGTTCTCGTAGTATTCTTCTTTTTCGTCGTCAGGGGACTCCTCTGTAGGTCCGTGAACGTTTATGAGGCTTATGTTCTTAAATTTGCCTCGCACGCCAAGAGTGCATAGCCTTTCGTTTATTGCATTAAAGCCGATGATGGCAGGCTTCAGTTTTTGGCTGACTAGAAAGCCTACCCCGAGCACATGGTGTTTTGCATAACAGCTGTAATAAATGTCATACTCGTTTCTTTGAATAACAGCACTCCCCGTCCATCTTATTTCTTGTAATGCTGTTCTTTCAGCCTTATATTCGGACAGGGCATCGGCTAGCTGCTGTGCAGCTCGAGCTCTGTATAGTGAGCGGACGTTCCATGAAAATCGCTTAAATCGTTTAGCCATTTTCGTTTCCGTGGTCGTCGTCGTGTATCCGGTCCATATCTGAGGCTTGTTACATTTCCCATAATAATTCATTTTTACGGGCCTGGTTATTAGCCTTGGGTCAACCTTTCTCAGGATGTCGCTGCATGCATTGGTTCACTACTTGGGGGGTGCCAAGTAGCTATCCAGGGGTGTTGTGGGGTTCTACCATCCACCCACTACTTCCTCTAAATGTTCCACCGATTGTTACGCCGAACAAAAGAACGAAACCCCGCCACGTTTGTTCACAACCAGGACTATAGGGAAAAAATTAACATACATGGTAATCACCAGAAATAAAACGCACTGTCCACCAAAGGTGAGAAGAAAAGTAAAACACTGGATTTTTATGTTTATTGCTTCATTTTTTATGATTGCACTATTTTACAGCGGGTTTGAATATTTATTTGGTTTACACTATTAGTTAACTAATTTGTAATTACACAATACGATACGAAGCAGCTGAAGGAGGAAATAGTTAATTGAAACAAAAGTTTGCACACATTTGGACTATTGTATTTAAACAGGGGTCACTAGAAAAATTAAGCAATACTGAGGAATTCAAATTTACTACGCCAACGACTCCATATATTATCTCGTCCCCGTGCGCACCGGGGAGCGGGAGTGGCACAATCTGCGTAGTCGGTGGATGTAATTGGACTCAGCGATATTCGGCTCGTGCAGAGCCGACTCGCTAATGGGGTGAGTTTCCCCGAGAGAGAAAGTGTCCTCGTGGTGAAAACGAGGAAAGAGGATCTCGCTGGTGAGGTCCTGTAGTGATGCGCGTGAAGTCGATCGTTGAGATCAGACTGTTTGCTAACGCTCGCAGGTCAAAAGCGAAACGAAACCTAGACAAGGGATACAGACAAAGAAAGAAGCGACCTAATGCATCGCCCGGTAATGAGGGTCAGCTGAGTAAATAGCAGCCACTCAATAGATACTAAAAGGGATTGAGATAATGGAGATCGTATATCGTATCTCTGCCGACTGGGAGGATCGGATTCTTTTGATTGCATATGTTTATGCTATTGAATCCAATCCGGGGGCTAAGCGTGACATTGGTGTTTGTTTGAAGATTCAAACAAAGAAGTATTTCCGAGCGAAGTGCTTGCAGCTGAATCAATAGTTGCAAGTCTTCGGAAAGTAATTTAGATGGTTACACAATGACGGTTGTGTACACCATCTGTGGCAATTATGCATGGCATCTATGGCGAGGCCAGGGTCGAACTTTAGTGTGAATATTTACACTAATTGGGAATTCGATTCTTGGTCGCTAATGTAGAGATCCATTGATACATGTATGAATGCCCTTGTGGGAAAAATTCTTTACAGGCATTTCCAGGTAAGGCATTGAAAGCACTAATTATCCTTGGAAGGAAATGTTTTTGCTGCGGGGATATTGTGGTGCAGGTGTGGGAAGGTTGGAATTTGCGTGGCAACCGAAGGTACAGAATAGGTTTTGGTTTTATGCTCCTGTATAATGGAAAGAATTCTTGTAGGGAATTTGTATGCGAAGAGATGCATGAAGGGTAAGAATTCTTTTACAGGGACTTTTAGTTAAATAAATTTGATCTATTTGACGCGTGAAGCATTTACAGGTGCTAATGCGATTGCATTAGCGAAACTTATGAGGTCGAAGTTAGGGGGGTTTGTGGGTAGTGTTGAGCTATGCACCAAGCACGGGTGCGGATTCAGCCAACACCCACCGATAGTTCTCAAAAAAAAACAGAAAAACCGCACAAAGTTCTCCGAAAGAGGAAAATAAAAACACACGACCAGTATTGTTTCGTTTGATAGGTCACGTTTATTTATTGCATTAATTTACACTGTTTCTGATACACTTCCTTATATATTTACTTAACAGCTGGTACGCTGACTCGAACAATATTTATTTAAACGAAGGCTAATCAGTTTGTTTTGATTTAGTTAAGGCTTGAGATGAGATTAGACTGTGTTCTGTTGGGAAATTTAATTAAAAGGATTTTGAAGCATTATTTTATACTACACAGTTATATACTTTTGTTTTTCTATTTATTTAACATCAATGCACGCTGGCGCACCCGCAAACACAACACAACACATCAGCCAAAGAGGAGGCGACTCGTTTCACAGCATTCACCATTAGGCACCATCAACAACATCAAAATCCCGATGGTCTTGTGAGTTTGTTAATATGAAAGCAAAATATAATAAACGCACTAAATGACGAAAGTCCACTGAGCGGTTTTAATTGAATGATCCCATTAAAAATAACTTAAACGATAAAGCATGATTAGAAATAATAGAAACTAATAAATAAACTGCCGACGGGAATAAAATATCAAGACTCGCCACACACAAGTTGACTCCGAGGAAAAAGGCTGACTGACTTTTGCCGCAACGACAGTGACGCGGGTGACTTCTTCAACGGTAAAATCTGACTGGTGAATTGGTGCTCACCAAAGAAAAGGGAAACCTCAAAGAAACTGAAAAAGTGGAGGAGCTACACGATTAACTCGAGGGAGTTAATCGTGATTGGACCGGGTGAAATAGGCATACATTATGCATGTGTGCGTATGCCTTGCATACGATCGTCCGGCGACCCTGGACGGATGCCAACATCGCTGCAGCATCTTACATGAATGCAAACAAAAACATCTGGTCATCCTATGGGAGGCCATAAATCAACATTTCGGTTGACGATGTTTAAATATTGCAACGAATATAGGGTGCAGCCATTGCCAGATGTTGAAAGTAAACATTGCTGGCTGCATCCAATTCGTTGCTTGTTTGCGGTCCCTGATCGGTGGAGACCGATAATAGGAAACCAGCGATTGCTGGTAATTAGGGAAATGTTTGGTTTGCCTCAGCCGAAACCTTGTCGGCGGTAGCAAACCAATGGGACCAAATAGCCGCATGCAAGAAGTGCCATGGGCAAACAAATAAAACGAGTCAACAAGGAACTCTTTGTTGATGTTGTTTCCATAGCATAAGGCTAAGGAAACGAGATGCCCTGGGTAGAATGTATGCCTAAGGATAGGATTTCAAATGCCACGGCAATGTGATAATCTTTGCCGTGGACTTATGTTTTTCTTAGGAATCAATGCCTGGTCGAGGGTGAATTTTTGATGCCACGGCAAGGTGATAAGCTTTGCCGTGGACTTAATGTTTTTTTAGGAATTAATGCCTGCCCGAGGGTGAGTTTTCGATGCCACGGCAAGGTGATAAGCTTTGCCGTGGACTTAATGTTTTTTTAGGAATGGTGTTGGAGAAAAAGGGGTTTGGAAGGAAAACCCCCCACAGAATAGGTAAGCTGCCTAACGGATATTCTAAACAGTTATCCGATTGGGTAACCGTATTAATTCCGGCGATTTGGCTGGGGGTAAATGCCGTAGCAAGGTTACGCAACCTTGCTGTAGTTCGACCGAGAGGTAAGTCGTTCGCCTGGAATAGTGGGGATCGAGCGATGCATGGCTCTTCGGGCCCTGAAAAGCCCCACATCACTCCCTCCCCAGTGACGTAGTCACGAAACAGGTAAGGCAGGTTAGGGGGTGGTTAGTTGGTTATGGGCGCGCGCCTGAGCGCGAGTACGGGGAGGTTGTGCCGGTGGTGTAGGAGTGGTATTTGAAGATGGAGATGATTCTGGAGCGGAAGCTTCCAGAAAACAGGGCTTAAGCCTTTCGACGCTGACCGTGGATCGCTTGCCTCTAATGTCGATCTCGAAGACGCGGTCACTGATGCGGCGGAAAACTTTGAATGGGCCATCATAAGGTGGGTCGAGGGGTTTTTTGACCTTATCCACCCTGACAAAGACGTGCGTGCAGCTGTGCAGTTCAGGGTGGACGAAAAGTTTTTTGGAGCCGTGCCTGGTTACAGGGGTTGCCCTAACCTTACGTAGCAGGTCACGGAGATGTCCACATTCATGAAGTTGGTCACGCGGTGTTTCGCCATTCAGGAAAAGTTCTCCTGGAAGAAGGAGGTTGGTACCGTAGGTAAGCTTTGCTGCCGAAGCACCCAGGTCCTCCTTAATGCTTGTCCTCAGGCCTTAAAGAGCGCCTTTGGTTGGTGGAAAGTTGTGTCCAACCACAAGGCGCTTTGCAGTTAAATGCGCGATCACCATATCGTTGGTGATTGGCGCACCAAGGCAGAGTAACGGCATTATCAGGTATATTCTGCCTATTGCTATTGCCATTACGGGGAGGTCGAGCCGGAGCTCGCTGGGAGTTGGCCCGGTGAGGGCCATTTTGAGAGGAATTGGCCCTCTGTGGGGGCATTTTGAGGGACATAGGCCCTCTGAGGGGCAGTTTGGTAGGAATTCTGCCGATTGAGAGGACGGCTCGGCATGGCTCGATTCTGGGCGCTTCGAGGATTGTTCCTCACCTCCGCGCGCAATTGAGTTATCTCGCGGAGGAGTGAGGTTTGGAGCGCCCGAGGTCAGCAGGGGTTACTTGTGGTGGCGATCTTCTTTGGTTAAGTACGTTGGGGCCTGCCTCTGGATTCCCCTGAGGGAAATTGGTTGAGACGGGCCTTCTATGAGGTAATTGAGTTTGAGGAGAATGGAGAGTTGGGACCAATTGAGGGGCTGAGGAAGGCAGACGAGGGTGCCGTGCAGGCTGGGCGGCGTGTTGAGAAACCGCCGCTACCTGGTACGCTGGAGGCTCAGAATACTGATCTGAGCTTTCCATAATTGCGTCCGCAATTTTGGATAAATAGCCCAAACTCTGGCTGGGTTGGGCTATTAGTGCCGAACGGGCATGTTGGGGAAGACACCTCAAAAAGTGAGGCAGTATAAGGTCGTCCCCAATCCTGGTCCCCGCTATAGAGCGTAAATGGGTCAGGAAAAGAGATGGTCGCATCCCAGAAAGGTTGGTTACGGCGGCTAAACGTTGTTGCCGCACACTTCCAGGCTCGTCCAAAGCGTCGAGCAGAGCTTCACGCATGTTGCTATACGGGTTGCGGCCGGCCGACCTTATTATGTGAGCAACATGCGGTCGCTGAGTGCGGTCAAGCACTTTCAACAGCTCGACGGCACGAAGTTGTTCGTCGTGTAAGGCTGAGGCCTGGAAGATGCGGTCTGCCACTGCAAACCAAAGGTCTGGGTCCTCCTCATCGAAGGGGGGAAGCCCTATATTTGAAGGACGAGTCCCATTCCCGAGGCTGGAAGCATCGTGGAATTCTTGGGGCTCTGATTGCCTATGCTCATGTTGTGAGGTGCCGGCACGATATGTGGGCATTATAATGCCAGAATCCGCCAATGGGCCGGCACTAGGGGCGTTAGAGGAAGTCGGGAGTGCGTCAGAAGAAGCAGGTATGGGTCGATTAACGACACTGGGGGTAACTGGTGAGTCTTGATTGGTATCGAGTTGATCAGTCGGGAAGTCGATACTGGAGGCGTCGTGAAATTCGAGGGGCTCGGGTTGTTCCTGAGCCTTTTTGGCCATGGTGTTTCTCGTGTTGACCATTATGGGTTGTATGACGCGAAACTGGGATTAAAAGCGTAAGAGGACGCGAATAAAGGTGAAGGGTGACGATTCGTCAAAAGGTATCGCAGGGCATTGGGAGAACCACGAATGTCCTAAAACAATGGTTTTCACTAATCAAAATAAGTCGTGCGAAGGTCGGAAGTGGAGTTAAGTCGAGCCAAAAGGGAATCGAGCCGAATCAAGTGGAGTTCTTTGAAGTCGCGTAAATTGTGTGGAGTTGAGTCTAGATTTCCGGAAATAGATCGCAAGAGGACGCGCGCAGTGAAAGGAGGCCGATGCTGTTCGAAGAAGAGTCGTGCGGAGTCGAGTGTAGTCGTTACCACGGACGGCAGGGTTGTAGTATTGCCTACCCGAACTTTAAAATTAAAAGTTGTCACCTTGAATAATTAAAAATCGCGATTGAAATTCCAAAAGGAAAGGAAAACAAGGATTTAACGTGTGCCGGAGTGTGTGCGGCTGAAAATGTTGCGAAGCGATGAAGTAGTGTTGTATCTACTGCCGAAACGGAATTGTATGTTTCTTAATACCCTGAAGGGGTTTACAACTGTATGGGAACAATTAGGTTATTTTTAGGTTTAAAATCTTGGTGGCTTTCTTTTTTAAATTTTACGCTGATTCCGTATTCAGGCAAATTAAATGCGGCTTTTAAATTGAACTATCATTAATAGCATGCGTGGCGATTTGGATTTGCGACTAGATTTTAATTTTCCATACAAAATTGTGTAAATTATACAGGGAAATTTTACTTAAACTAACCAACAATAATCCGGTTGTACCAGCGTGAAAAGGTGAGTAAAAAAAAAAAAAAAAATTTATGATTACAATCGAATTTTTTATCTTTTTTTATTTGTTACTTGTGAGCTATAAGTGTAGTTTTTATTATTTTACTCTACTTTCAATCTTGTATTTTATATTGCTATTGCTTATTAGACACTCTATATAGTTGGATTGAGTTTATTCCGACAAATTCATAATACAATTGTTGCCTTATACATTATATGAAATATTCGATTAACGAAAGAAAATTAGAAATTTTGGAAAACAAATAAAATAAACAAAAACTAACGAATTTATAAAAATGTAAACTATTGTTTTTTTTTTTTTAAAAAGAAAAAAGAAAATGTACTGAAACTGACAGAAAGTAATTTTACCTAGCTGTTGAGGTGGGAGGTGTTTCTCGTCTGATAATGTTGGGGGCACTCGTACTGCACAAATTGAGGTGGTGTTGCTCTGCTGATGGTAGGCCAAACGGAGTTGGGGTAGTAGATACCCTTTTATTGTCATTTGTTTTGAACACAAATCAAGCACTGTCACTAACTGTTCGATGGTTGGGTGAATGTTATGTGACAAAAAAGGGGTTAACACGGTAGCGCAAAAGTTCAAGAATAGCGTGTTCACGTTTTTATATGAAAGATATATATAAAAAAAACGTCGCGTGTCACCAATGTGGGTAGTGTTGAGCTATGCACCAAGCACGGGTGCGGATTCAGCCAACACCCACCGATAGTTCTCAAAAAAAAAACAGAAAAACCGCACAAAGTTCTCCGAAAGAGGAAAATAAAAACACACGACCAGTATTGTTTCGTTTGATAGGTCACGTTTATTTATTGCATTAATTTACACTGTTTCTGATACACTTCCTTATATATTTACTTAACAGCTGGTACGCTGACTCGAACAATATTTATTTAAACGAAGGCTAATCAGTTTGTTTTGATTTAGTTAAGGCTTGAGATGAGATTAGACTGTGTTCTGTTGGGAAATTTAATTAAAAGGATTTTGAAGCATTATTTTATACTACACAGTTATATACTTTTGTTTTTCTATTTATTTAACATCAATGCACGCTGGCGCACCCGCAAACACAACACAACACATCAGCCAAAGAGGAGGCGACTCGTTTCACAGCATTCACCATTAGGCACCATCAACAACATCAAAATCCCGATGGTCTTGTGAGTTTGTTAATATGAAAGCAAAATATAATAAACGCACTAAATGACGAAAGTCCACTGAGCGGTTTTAATTGAATGATCCCATTAAAAATAACTTAAACGATAAAGCATGATTAGAAATAATAGAAACTAATAAATAAACTGCCGACGGGAATAAAATATCAAGACTCGCCACACACAAGTTGACTCCGAGGAAAAAGGCTGACTGACTTTTGCCGCAACGACAGTGACGCGGGTGACTTCTTCAACGGTAAAATCTGACTGGTGAATTGGTGCTCACCAAAGAAAAGGGAAACCTCAAAGAAACTGAAAAAGTGGAGGAGCTACACGATTAACTCGAGGGAGTTAATCGTGATTGGACCGGGTGAAATAGGCATACATTATGCATGTGTGCGTATGCCTTGCATACGATCGTCCGGCGACCCTGGACGGATGCCAACATCGCTGCAGCATCTTACATGAATGCAAACAAAAACATCTGGTCATCCTATGGGAGGCCATAAATCAACATTTCGGTTGACGATGTTTAAATATTGCAACGAATATAGGGTGCAGCCATTGCCAGATGTTGAAAGTAAACATTGCTGGCTGCATCCAATTCGTTGCTTGTTTGCGGTCCTTGATCGGTGGAGACCGATAATAGGAAACCAGCGATTGCTGGTAATTAGGGAAATGTTTGGTTTGCCTCAGCCGAAACCTTGTCGGCGGTAGCAAACCAATGGGACCAAATAGCCGCATGCAAGAAGTGCCATGGGCAAACAAATAAAACGAGTCAACAAGGAACTCTTTGTTGATGTTGTTTCCATAGCATAAGGCTAAGGAAACGAGATGCCCTGGGTAGAATGTATGCCTAAGGATAGGATTTCAAATGCCACGGCAATGTGATAATCTTTGCCGTGGACTTATGTTTTTCTTAGGAATCAATGCCTGGTCGAGGGTGAATTTTTGATGCCACTGCAAGGTGATAAGCTTTGCCGTGGACTTAATGTTTTTTTAGGAATTAATGCCTGCCCGAGGGTGAGTTTTCGATGCCACGGCAAGGTGATAAGCTTTGCCGTGGACTTAATGTTTTTTTAGGAATGGTGTTGGAGAAAAAGGGGTTTGGAAGGAAAACCCCCCACAGAATAGGTAAGCTGCCTAACGGATATTCTAAACAGTTATCCGATTGGGTAACCGTATTAATTCCGGCGATTTGGCTGGGGGTAAATTCCGTAGCAAGGTTACGCAACCTTGCTGTAGTTCGACCGAGAGGTAAGTCGTTCGCCTGGAATAGTGGGGATCGAGCGATGCATGGCTCTTCGGGCCGTGAAAAGCCCCACAGGTTCTTCAGGTAAGTAACAGTGGAGTTTGGCCACAGTGTCACGTGGAGACTGCCTGTCAACTTGGATTGAACAGGGACAAGAATCTTCCTGGCCTTCGCCGGGTTGAAAGCAATCAGTAACTTTGCCCTGTATCTTCGCTCCCACCCCCCCCTGAGTTAATTATTACCCCCATAAAATCCACCTGGAACTCTTACTAATTCATGTCCTCTGCACAATACATTTGAAGACCGAAAATAACATTCCCACCATGAAATAGACACATTTAAGAAATTTATTACCTCCTTGAAATACAAAATCCTATTCCAAATACTTGATATTTTGTGGCCAAAACTTCCATTGCAGTTCGATGCAAAAAATTCTCAATTCCCTACATTAAATACCACTTTTTCATCAACCTTAATCTGTACGATTTGCCCAAAATACCATTTACAAGTAAAAACAACAACACTTCCCCCAAGTTGTTTTTGGTTTACTGTTAACATTGACCCTAACATGAGCTGGAAAATGCCAAAGGGGATTTATTTCCATATACATGCAAGTAGTCAATTAACGGTGAATTTGGAACAAATTGGAATCGAAAAAGGATTATGAATTGGTAAGGGGTTGAAATGAGAGTGTGGGGGTACGAGTATTGATGCCTGACACGGGCATGGATTCACTTCACCCGCCAACACTTACGTCGCCAAATTGTTCACAGAGGAAAGAAGAAACGAAAACACTGTTTAATTTGTTGTTTTTATGTTCTTTATTAATCCCTGGGGCAATTGCTCTTAATTTCTTTTATTATACATCATAATTAATTGTCACGAGATTTAAATTGAAGAACTTGTGTTTGTATTTATACGGGGAGGGCTCACGACTCAATGTAACTATTGGAAAAGTACGATTTGGCAAATAATACACAAGGAACTAAAAACATTTTGAGGACTGCGGCGAGTATGTTGGATGGCGTTTCAGATACTTGTGTGTCGGTTGAGGAATGAATAATGACTGCCTTCAAAAGTGTCGTAATTGAATTTGCCTCCGACCGCGGTGATAAACGACAAGCGACTAATCCCAATTAGGGATGAAATTTTAATTTTGCATTCGCACGGCTATTGGCCAATCATTATCGCACTCTCATGAATCTTTTCAGTTGCACGTCTCAGTGAGGTGAATAATACTTGCACAGCATTCGACAGTCGATGGACAGGCGAAGGATGAAAAGAACAGAGAGAGAACGCAATAACTTCGGGGTTGGCTCAGCTTGTGCGCTTGTATCAAATGCAGTCTCTGAGGATGACCTACTGCCCTAGTGCGGCGACTGTGGTGATCTCAGAGTGCATTGAACCCGGGGAAGACACAAATGTGAAGGAGAGGAAAATGTTCTGTGACTATTCACCTGTGAAAAGAGATCATTGTTCTCCAGCGAATGGAGTCTCTGGAAAAAGTCAATAGGACGCCGCTAATGCTTGGGAAATAATCAGCGTGAGAACCAGACTCTCAAACGCTGAAATAACCCCGGCGGTTTTGCTATGATGCAACAGCGTGGTTTGGTTAGATTTAGTTGTTGCTAACCAATATGACGTTGAGATTTCCGGTAGAAATCTCATATGGTTAATGATATGGAGTTGCCGTATGGCAAAAGGGAGCTGAATTCAATTCTGCATTATCTGCATAGAATAATGAATTCAGCTGTGCTTTCTTTTACAGGTAAAACAGCTGAACGGTGGGATAGGGGATAATGTAACGCGCTGTAGGCCGTCGAAATTAAGCTGAAATTGTGGGTTGGCTCTCCATGTAGTATAGAGAACCCCCACAGGAGTACGAAAAAGAGAGTCGTTCGTGATGATGCATTGGTTGCCCGGTGTAAATAAATTGTAGAATAAAGTTTTGTTAAAATATAAATTGATTCTCTGTTATATATGAAGAAGAAACGAAACATTTATTTGTTATACTTATATATATACATACATATTCCGAAAAGAAAAGTGAATAAATTGTGTTGGTCAGTGGTAACGCGTATATAATTTAAAGACTTAATAAAAAATAATATAAATTGCTCTATATTAACATCGAAAAAGTGATAGACTTGTGTCCTCCCTTACCAGTGAACCATTCGAACGATTGTTTCCATTGAAGTGATAAATATAAATACAAAAGGACAACAACGTAATCCAAGATTCGATCGAGGAAATACGCCAGAAAAAGAAAAAGCGGCCCACGTAAGACAAACAGCGGAAGGTGACTGAAAATATTTCAATATATTTCTAGTAATTGTTAAAAATATATATACAACAACCATTGCTTGTTTTAAGCTGAATAAATGGGTTTCTATTTGGTTACGTGTAAGACCAGAATAACTATTACGTTTTAATGATACCTTTAATTATATTTGTAAATACACTTAAATCCAAACTCCTGGTGCATCTCTATTGAAATCGTAATAGTTGATTACCGCTTTTTATCCAATTTATGGAGTTGTAATTTTTATTAGATAATCGGTCTCCCCTAATCACCATCCCTGATTGAATTTTAATAGAGAAAGCGTTTTTGATTGAACAACAGCGAGTATATCACAAAAAATACTCTTTACACGCCCGCGATACGATACACTTCTACACGACGGTATCTGCTTCGGTAAATCCTTGAAATGTATCCGTCAAAACTAAAACTTGTTGTGCTAACGTCATTTCTACATTTATGTGCAAGTTCCAATGAAACAATCAAAGACGAGAAGCTTATCGTTCAATGTAGTTGGGAATCAGTTCAAAAATACTTCAGTTCGGGTGATTCACTAACTGGATCTGTGTTATTCGTTAGCCTTACATCAGCGGTGCAACATATACAATACTAAATAATCCTTATTACCCAATCTCTAGGGTCGTAATTTATATTAGATAATCGGTCTGCCCTAATCATCATCCTTGATTGAATTTTAATAGAAAAAGTGTTTTTGATTGAACAACAGCGAATATATCACAAGAATACTCTTTACACGTCTGCGATACGATACACTTCTACACGACGGTATCTGCTTCGATAAATTCTTTAAATGTATTCATCAAAACTTAAACTTGTTGTGTTAACGTCATTTCTACATTTATGTGCAAGTTCCAATGAAACAATCAAAAACGAGAACCTTATCGTTCAATGTAGTTGGAAATTAGTTCAAAAATACTTTAGTTCCGGTGATTCACTAACTGGATCTGTGTTATTGGTTAGCCGTACATCAGCGGTGCAACATATGCAAGGCCAAATAATACAAGCCCTTAACACAGATCCGACTAATCCGTGGAGTATACTAATTCGTTCACCAAACGAGCCGGATTTCGAAGAAACCTCCACATACACTCTGCCAATGAAACCTCAAGCTTTTCTAGCTGTCATCGAAAACGTTGAATTTGACAACTTGGAAGAGATTGTCGATGACTGGGTTAACTTGGCTCAACAAAATCCTTTAGCACAATATGTGGTTATAAATATAATGTCGCACTTTTCGCAAGATGAAATTGCGACTACCATTTCAGACATACTCTCAATATTTCTGGAACGACGTATTTTAAATATCAACGCCATTGCACTGATTCAAAACATGGCCATGCAGTCGTGGACAGTTCTACCCTATGATCAAGAGAACGATTGCGGTAATGCAATTAATTCATTGGATATGCTAGATGTGTGTACAATCAGGAACGAAGATCTGGAATACGTAGACATTCAAGAACACACTCGGGGATTACTTATCGATAAAATTCCAAATTATTTGAGTGGGTGTACCTTGGAGGTATTTTGGCGGACATTAATACCGTATATGTTCAGTGATAACGACAATGTACATGGCATCGAATGGATGTTACTGACCACAATCTCAGAAAGACTTCATATTAGCATTGACCTGCACAATCAAAAAAGAAGCATGGTACACATTATTGAGATGCTGCTCAATGGGTAGGCTGCACACTACTGCTGTTATATAACTATCGTTATTTAGTTACAATTTATTTAGCTCAAAGTTTAATACAGTGTTGTTTATTTTGCAGCCAAGTCGATATCATCATAGGAGGCATCGAAGAGGATCCGAAACTACAGGATTTCGCTGCTGTCAGTATACCGTATCTTCAGGACGAACTTACGTGGTGTGTGGCGAAAGCTAAGAGAACATTCCATTGGCTAAACTTCGTGAACGTCTTTAACATAAAAATCTACATAACCTACGTCTCATTCCTTATCCTCAATGCAGCCCTCATATATTTCATTCTTACACTTCTTGTTCCGCGTTTCAAAAGTGGACTACCACTGAATTTTCTTAATTTGTTCATCACTCTTGTTGGTGTGGCTTTAAATCAACCATTTCCACCGATTACGTTCAAGCCAAGTCTTCGGTTTTGCATCATAATGTCCCTATTCGCTACCCTCATTTTGAATCCCCTATATAATTCGGTCCTAATTAGCTCTCTAACAAGTCCCGGCCAGCTTCCTCAAATCAAAAGCGCCCATCAAATAGCCGAACATAGGATGGCTATTACCGGAAGACCAGATATTTTACACCATTTAGAAAAAGACCATGAGGTTAGAACATGGAGTTGTAACAGAACACCGTCAGAGACTAACATAATAATTATAAGATTTTCAGATACGTTCGCCGACATTTTTCAATATGTACCAATCTAACTGCCTGTCTGCAACAGGCAACCGTTGATGAGAAACTCGCAGTGATCACATCCAAACAATTCTTTTTACACAACCCAACCATCCCGCGAGATCTTCTCTACTGTGTCGACCGAAGTGAGAATTTCGGCAGTTACTTAGTGACGATGATAACGTCTAAAAGATTTCGTTTGCTGCACAAAATCAATCCAATTATTCAACAAGTTATTGAATCGGGTCATCTGCTCAAATGGACGAGGGACATTGAACTGAAAAAAGACGGTCGAGTTCAAAGTAATGACCAACAATTCACCAATTTAAAAGTCAATCAGATTTTAGGCATTTTGGTCCTGTACATCATTTTGCTTTGTGTTGCGTACTTCGTCTTTGCGGCTGAAATTCTCGTACATAAAATGATAAAAAGTCGAAGTAAGATTAAGATCGCGTACAAAATACACAGATACTTTGAAGTTTACGCAAGGAAATAAGGGAATTTCAATTCAGTCGCCCAATGTTCAAGAATTAAATGGTAATTCACAGCACAGGTTTCAAACAATGCCATCATTTAGTATCAAGCTTTTATCTAACATACAGTACAATGCTACAAAGTGTCTCAGAACTATTGCAACTGCAATTTATACTACTATTGCATACTATTAGGAGCTAGATATATAAGCATTGAACTTTTAGGCCGTTTTGAAACCATTCTTTGCAGAAAACGGTATTTCTCCAAATACATGGTAACGGTTGGTTCCATTTGAAAATTGCCGAGTGGAATACACACAAAAACCGAAGACTTGATTTTCGAAAACTTTTGTATTTAATTTAATTTAGTTATTTCCTTAAACATGAGTAAACTCTAGAAAGTAAGCAAACATTATCCATAGCTGTTCTTCTTTCGAAAAGTAACGCATGAACATTCGATAGTTCATGAAGGACCTGGAGGTATTTTTTTGAGTACACATTTTCTGACAGATCAAGCTGTCATAGTTTTTTATATAACTTGTAGTAAAAAGAAATCAATTATTTTTCCAAACCGTTTTTTTTTTTTAATTACATATATAGGAGGTTGACACGCAAAAAATAAAAAATAAAATAATGAAACAAAACGGACAAACATAAACAAGAAATACAAATAAAAATTAAAATCAAATTAAAAACGAAAATAAAAGAAACATAAAAATAATTGGGAATTGGGGATAGGGGGAAGGAAAGCGGTGCGCCTAAGAGGCATACTATCTTTGGGGACGTGTAGTCCTTTCTTCATCACTGATCCACCACCAGTTGGGATGGGATCGATCTGTGGGGTTTCTCTATATCACATGGAGAACCAACCCACAATCCTAACCTAATTTCGACCGCTAATAGTGCGTCACATTATCCCTAATCCCACCGTTCGGCTATTTTACCTGTAGAAGAGAGCATATCTGAATTCATTATTTTATGCAGATAATGCAGAATTGAATTCAGCTATCTTTTGCCATAAGGCAACACCATTTTTGCTAGCCCATGAGATTTCCATCGGAAATCATATCATGTCGGGTAGCAACAACAAGTCGAAGCAAACGACGCCGTCGCATTATAGCGAAACCCCTGGGGAATTTATCAAAATATCTAATTAGTTTTCATGATAAATTACCCTAGACAATTTAGCGTTACTTCGGCTTTTCTCCAGACACTTCATTCGGTGGGGATCAATGCTCTCTTTTTGCAGGTGAATACCAACAGTTTAATTTTCCTCTCTTTCACAGTTCTGTCTTCGTACAGATCAATGTACTCTGAACTCCCCATATTACCGAATTAGGTCAATGGATTCCGCTCAGAACTACATTGATTCATGCATATACAACCAAATCCACTCCAAGATAATTGTTGCGGATTGGCAGTTGGATGTGCTGGGATGTACTGGAGAAATCTAGTACATTTGAAGTGTATACCAGTTGCGCGGCATCTGTCGCTGATCAGCTGGCCGATTGTCACCAATAATGAGGTCAGCAGCATCCCTTTTTGAATTGGCGGTTATTCGGCGTCATTTACCTAACCTCAGTCTGCAACCAACCTTCAACGGGCTCGTTACATCGGAGCAAGCATCGTCATCACGAGTAAAACGGAACAAGAAGTTATTCATTGTCGTTGTTGTTAACATAACTTAGAATGTTCAATAAACTAACTCAATCTCTTTAAAAGGTAAATTCCTCAAGTCGTTTTCTTCTTCCATCTGCCTTGTTCGTGCAAAGACCAACCGAATTGAAATACGCAATTACTGGCGTAATTGATTTGGATCACCCTAAGGACATTCGCAAGACTCAACGTTATCACCTCTCGCTGGACGCAACCTTCATCCTAACGGTTGCATCTGTGGTGGTTTCCCCTAACGCCACCGCCCGCCTCACATTTTTAACAGGAGCATCCCATAAGAAGGGCATGAATCCAGGCGACGGTGCATTGTCCGAATTTATCGGGCATGCGGTTGATACGCTATGGAGCGTGGTTTTCGTGCCACACCATTGGGGGCGGAAACAACAAAAACCTGGTCGTCGAAAAGCATCAAATTCTATTGGGAATAAGAGCAACATTTCCTATAAGGAAAAATCGCTTGTTTGTGCGTAGCACAACATGAAGACCCGATGGAATTTGCCCACCAGCAGCACCACCGGGGAATTTCCAACCGACGTCGACGGCCAACAGAAATATTCCAATTTTGGTTCCCGCCAACATGCACCCCTTCTCGAGTGGAGAAAACGGTCGCATCCTCAACCAACGGATCAATCGAGATATGCGGACAAGAATATCTTCGATCCAGCACCGTCACACACAAGCAGCCTGCCCCCTTCTCATCACCGAAACACGGCAGGCATTGGTAGCAAAAACCAACCTACAGGCAAGTAATAGCATGCTTGCCTACAAGAGAAGCAAACACAATGAATAGCCACCTGCACCATTTGCACAACGATCGATATGCGATCTACGGCGATCCTGGGTGTGGTCGCGATCGTATAAACATTCATCGTTCATATGTAAGATTCACCAAGCGAAATGTGCACGATCAGCAATAATGCTTTACGCAGTCGTGATCGTGTACACATTTCAACCCCAGTACGAACTTGCAAACATGTAAATTCATGTCCCATGTCTGCATGCCAGGGGATACACACGTAAGCGACAGAAGCGATTATCGTGTGTATGTTTTCACCCTTTCTTTTTTTCTTGTGCTTAACCAAAGCTAAATCGCACCATATATGGCCATCGAAGCGATGGATGGAATTTTGGTGTTCTGTCGTTTCGATGGCCGAGGTTAATCTCGATTCGGATTCCGTGAGGGCAAGTCGCGCCCTCACGTTAATTTACATCCCTCTTGGGGCGTCCCAAGGGATTTATAAAACTCAGTCGTTGAGAAGATTTGAAAAGAGTCAGTAAAACCGTTCGGGCTAAGACTAAAGTGGTGCGCCATATTGTGAATATAACTTATATCTACACAGTGTTATTTTTTTATCCGAAGTACATTGTCTGCCTAAGTTACATGTGAATAAGAATTACGAACATATGATATATAGTTACCTTGTTTTTTTATCCGAAGTATATTGTCTTCCTAAGTTACATGTAAATAAGCATTACGAACATCTAATGGATATCTACAGTTTTTTTTTAAGTATATTGTCTTCCTAAATTACAGTATATTGTTTTCCTAAGTTACACTTACATGAATAAATAAATTTCGAATAAGAAGGCGTTTTAATTTTTGGAGTCGGATACGAACTGAACCAGTGGGGTTACGTGGTTAACCTGTGCCCCTGTGGCACCCTGATTGCCACGCCACGTAACATTAAACACAAAGACCCATACATCGATCACATAATCATACATTGTGTTTCTGTTCTCTCATTCTCCCGCACTCTTCGATCATCAGTTTACCGATGTAACCTACCACACATCGACAGACGTAGCAATGAGAAGCAGAAGTATGTTCTCTTTTGGTTGTCAAGTGCAAAATCAAAATTATCCAATTTCATCCCTTTTCGAGTCAGTTATTCCATGACCATCACCACGGTCGCATGCGGATATATACGTCTGTCGGCAGTTTGAGTATCAACAACCATTCCCATTAAAAAGTTAAAAATAGTTTGATTTTAAATTAGATCCATTACAATTCTTTTCGGTCAGCAAGTTTTTATTGTTCAATTTTATAATGCATACCGCTTTATCTCGTGGAAAAGCCACCGTGGCGTACCCACTTAGTGTGTTGGTGTGCCTTACATTATGCTGCTTCATATCATCTATACCCTTGGATTATATGTATAAAAACAAAATATTAACAAGAGAAATAAAAGAAAAGATTAACTCTAAAATAACTTTCAGTATGTGTATTTATTGCCTCTTCTCGGGTAAACAATTTTCATTCTGTGGATTTTCGATGGGGATACGAAAGAACTGCGTGCCATACGTTGGCACACCACTCGTACCCCACAGATCTTTTATTGATTTATCTCTTTCACCGATCACCATACTAAAACGCAGGCGCTCTGGAAAATTAGAGATATCGTTATCGTGGAGTATTCGTTTATCCCTGGCACCACGGAAAGCGTGGTAAATAATAGGGACTCTGCGTTTGTCTTGGATAAGTCCTTTTTTATCCAAGAAAGGGAACGCTTCTGGGGGAATGAACCCGTTCTTGAGAGTACTCTCCATATACATATCATTGGGATAGAATGCTCCCGAAATGAGATCATTTCCAATGCACATTGCCCTTGTTATGTGACCACGAATAATCTTAATAATGAAGTTATCTATTTTGTTTAGTCCTGATTTGTCATACAGGACTTTATTGGGATAGTATTTCTTATACTGCGACTCTGGGGTTCTGTACATTCCGAGGCAGGAACGCAAACACTGCCTCTCGAACACCCGAAACTTTCATATGTAAAATGGGGATATGTTGTACCATACCGGGCAGCCATACACCACTATTGGTCGGATGAATGCTGAGTATGAAATTATTTTCACCTTGGGGTCCAGCAGACTACTACGGAAGGCTCTTCGTGTCATTGCATATGCGTTTTTAGCTGCTGTAAGAGCAGCTGCTGTATGCTTATCAAAGTAAAGATACTGATCAAGCCAGATTCCAAGGTATCTGACTACAGTTTTTATTTGTAGGGGAAGATTATTACTTCCTGCAATGGAAAATGTTTTCCAATTCCGTTTTGTATGCCTTGATGCACTGGACAGTGGCGTTCTGAAAAGGATAGTCTCTGTTTTCTGGAAATTTATTTTTAATTTCCAGTCGTCGCAAAAACGTTTGATTTTGTTGAAGTCATCTTGCAGAAGTCTGTTGATGACATCAATCTTTTGCAGAAGTCTGTTGATGACATCAATCTTTTCTCCAGATCTATACACCACAATGTCGTCGGCATACGCAATTGCATGCTTGAGAGAATCCACTAGACCACTAGTGTAAATGTTAAATAAAATGGGAGAATTCACTGCTCCCTGTTGTAGACCGTTATTGATGTGGAAAGTCTTGTTAGAGATTATATCTCCACATTTCACTACAAATTGTTTACCCATTATCATATCGTAGATAATGTATAATAAATATTCGGGCATACCTAGATTTGATAACTTATATACCAGCCCTTCTAGCCATACGGTGTCGAAAGCCTTTCCAAAGTCAATCAAACAGCCCCCTGTGCATTGTCGCTTCGCCTTGTTCCATTGTATGCCGGAAACAAGTTTTGTCGCAGCATGAACTGTGACATGTTGCGAACGGAAACCAAACTGATTGTTTGGAATAATACAATTATCCTAACACCAGTTAGTCAATGCTTTATTTGCGCCAATTGAGTTCGCCTTTTTTTGCGGCTCCTCGACTATTATGAACTCTTCGTTAGAGTTGATGTGTTCCAGGGTAAGTCCTGCGTTCAGCAGAGTTTGACAATTCTCGGGAGTCCGCGAAACTCGCAGACATGGGATGTCAATATAATCTTTCCTTCGAAAGACTTTATTTATTTGTGGGAACATATTCGGTCCACTAGCTTTAATGGCTTGAATTCTCTTGTTCCAGACTTCATTAATTACTGATCTATAGTTGTCACGGATCAGTTTTTGAAGATTTTTTAATTAATGACTTAATTGTTTTTATTTCCTGACTATTTGGATCGCTGAATTGTCTGTAGAGTAGTTTTAACTTGGAGAGCAGAATACTCTTTTGCCTATACAGCTCGTCGGTCGTTGCGTTTCTGTACCGGTTTGTATGACTCTCGGAGTGAGACACTTTTGGGATAGAACGATTCATTGTATTAGTAACAATGTTGTTCATCGTCAAAAGATAATGATCAATTTCGTCATTATGAAGATTTCTGTCTTTCTTTATTATCCGATCAAAGCGCGACCAGTGTGCTTTTCCGAAATTAAAAGAATGTATCTGTTTGTACTGCTCAAGTAGTGAATGTTCCTTTGGGACATGTATTACAGCACCAAGTCCGTAATGATCGCTATCGTACTCGATTTGTTAAAGAATTACTTTTGCACTGCACTATCAGAGAGATAGAAAGACAAACACACAGATCTTCATAACAACACACTTAATACACATTAAGAAATTAAAGAAGTCACTGAAAACACACTTTGTTTTGGTTTTAGTGACTTCTTTAATTTCTTAATGTGTATTAAGTGTGTTATTATGAAGATCTGTGTGTTTGTCTTTCTATCTCTCTGATAGTGCAGTGCATATATAGTGCAGTGCAAAAGTAATTCTTTAACAAGTGGCGCAGCCGGTAGGATTCTCAATACCAATACATTTTAACTTTTCGGGACAATTTGTCCAGGTATATGGATTGCTATGCTCTACTAAATGTAGAGGCAGAATCGGTGGCGCAGGTGTTTTTCGACCAAATCATCGCTCGGGATGGTATTCTGAAGCATTTAGTCACCGATCAGGGATCAAACTTCCTCAGCGGCTGTTTAAAAGCGTGTGTAAGCTGCTGCATATTAAAAAACTACAAACCTCAGCATACCATCCGCAATCGAATGGAGCTCTCGAAAGAGCCCATCGACCAATCGTAGAATACCTACGCAGCATTGTGGATGAAAACCCTCAATCTTGGGATCAATACCTGAGGACGGCGACATTCGTGTACAACAGCAGTGTACACGAAGGTACAAAACTCACGCCTATGGATTGTCTCTATGGCTTTACTCCGGAAGTACCCTCGAACTTAAAGCGAGCACCGGAACCAGTGTACAACCACGAGAGTTATCACAAGCTATTAAAATACAAATTACAGAAAATGTATGAAATAGCTAGGCGAAACTTATTGGGTAGCAAACAGCGGTCAAAACTGTACCACGACCGTGTAACATGCCCTTTCACGTTTCACGTGGGCGATAAGGTTTTGGTACGAAACGAAAACCAGAAAGGGAAATTAACACCCATATGGAAAGGCCCTTATATGGATACATCAATTACAGGAGCCGTTAACACCACTATCAAGGTAGGCAACAGAAATGTTGTAATACACAACAATCGTCTGAAGCCATTTTATGAATAAACCAAACTACACCTGATGAACGAACGACCAATATTCCCATTCCCATTCCTTATCCACATACATTATTTATTTACTTCCCAGGACAAAACCTTTCTCAGAAATCATAGACGACTCCCTGGCAGAAAACAAATGATGTGTATGTGTCGTAAATATTGTAAGTGAAATAAAATCTGTAATGTAAACAAATATGAACAAACAAACAAAAATTGAGAATTGTAAAACAAACAACTTGTAATACTAATCCCTATAATAGTATTGTATATTTTCCCTCATAAAATTAAGCAACAATTACTACCAATAAATTAACAAAAAAACAAAAAACTCCAACCAAAGTTTTAAACATGTAAACAATAATATAATCTTTTCTACAACTACATGTAAATTGAAAAAAAAAATCGATATATATAATTATATGAAATTTAATCTTACCAACATTTTATACGAAATAACTTTATGTGCTTACCACCAATCTGTTTATTTCATAATTGCAATGGAATATTCTGTATAAAATTTTTAAGAAATATAAAATAATCATGGCAAGTTTTGTTATAATTACTGTACTATTCTAAAATTATCATTACTATTATTGTAAATATATATTCTCCTCTTAGTTAGTAGCTACACACAAAAAAAAATTAAGTAAAAATTATATATAGGTAGATTTTATACAAAAAGTTATACTTAACCTACAATTAATGGTCCTCCTAATAAGGAAGAAATACAAAAAACAAAAAGAACAGAAATTATGAAGTTTCCAAGAATATACATACATAACTATTGTAAGATTTCTCTTTTAAAATAAATAAATATAGATATACCTTTACTTCTATTAAGCTCAAAAAAAAAAATATATATAAATACATATATATATTAGTGCCTTAAATACATATTAGAAAAATAACTCTTTAATACGAACTAAATTAAGAACATTTATTTAATCCGTTGCATACTACTTTGAAATGTATTTACTTTAAACTTTACTTTTATAATACATGCATCTATTTTTATTATTTTTTTTTTACTTTTGTCACTTAATACACTTTAACAATAATTGTACAACCCAGCTACAATAAAACAAACCAGATAACGTCCAAAAATAAATGGATAAAAAATATACTCTTATGTAAACTACCGAACAAAGTTAGCATTACATGCTCAAAAAGTATATATATATAAATAAAAACGAATCTAAGATAGCCTTAGGTAGACATAAGGAAAATAGTTTTTATTATTATAAATAAAAGTCACTATTAAGTGTCTACCAGTACCATTATATCAAATAATGACATAAACAAACAAAATAAGTAACAAATACAAAAGAAACTCAAATGGAAAGAAAAAATTTGTATAACAAAAAATGTCCCAAATATGAAAATGGCAAATAAATATCGAAATGTCTAACACACATACGTTAAAAAATAATATAACAAACACATGAATATATGCATATACATAGCAAATAGAAACAAAAACATATATCTTGTAAACAAAATACAATGATCCCAACAATTGTAATGACAAAATATTGGACAAAAAAAAATTTTTTTTTTAAACTATTTTTGTAAACGCGCACGCTGACACTGACATTTATTCACGCAGGGCTTCACGACCCGGTACCCACTTGAAAAACCTTTCGAGAGTATTATTCCTCTTCTAAGAATAATACTCATTTTCTAAAGGGGGGAGGATTGTTACACGCAACGCCTACCCTCCCCTAATACTCGCCCTTTTTGGGGGCCAATGTTTATGATTTTCAAGAAATGTACTGCGAAGCATATCTCATGTGTATGAAAAAATATCTATTGTGTGTAAATAATGGATGCATTCCTTCCGTCGACACGATCGAAAGAGAGATAAGGGTCGATGTATGACCGTCGTCCGGGTTGGACAATTCTAATAAAAGAGTCTGATTCAAACCATGATACAAAACAGACGTTAAATACAAAACCCGTCGCGTGGTAAATTCGATTTAATAAAAGAGTCTGATTCAAACCATCGTACAAAACGGATGTTAAATATAAAAGCCGTCGCGTTTCAAATTTTATTTAAAAAAAAAAAGTCGAAAAGTAACGAGCCGTCGTGGTTGTGTGTCGTGTCGCGTGTGTTAAGGGAGAAGAGTGTGTAGTAGTAAATCATTAAAAGACAACTTAACAAATGTTTTAATTGTTTAATGGATGATAAGTGTGTTCGCTGTGACTGTAATTCGGTGTACCCAATTAAAAGTGTTTCAAGAAAACTACAAATAAAGTGTCATTAAATGAGAAACAGGTTTCCGTGTTTCATTTAATTAATTGGATTTTATTATCTGTGTGTGTGTAAAAGTGCTAAGGGTGTAGCGAACTTTCTTTAACAAATTGTACGAAGACAATTTCGAGTAGTTAGATCCGTATCTAATAATTGTATTCGCTCGTCGAGCTACAGTAAATCAAAGAAGGAATTTCCTCTTGGATATGACGGCGTACTTGTAGCGTACAATTCTAGTTTATGTTCGATAGCGTTTGTTTGCCACCAGTCGAACAACACATTGCCTCTTGTGTTTGTGATAAGGTTACCCCAAGTACTGTGCTTGGAATTGAGATCTCCCACCATAAAGAAATAATTATTTTCCGAGTCTAACTTGAGACTTCGAAAAAGGGTATCCAGTTCACTGATAAACAGTAGACACTGTGGAGATTCGGGAGCATACGGATAGATCACATATAGATGCCTTTGACTTTACAAAGGAATATCTATGACGCAGGCTTCTAGTACCTGGAACTTGTATACATCTCTACTGTAGACGACTTTGTGTTGTAGACCATTTTTAACTAAGACAGCGACCCCGCCGCCCTGAGTGGAATTTGGACGATCTCGTCTAATTACTTTATAATTTGGGTAACCCAATTTGTGCCTTTGATTTAGCTTACGTTTCGCTAGCCAAAAGCACATCTGGGCGTTCAGCTTCCAGCAGATTGCTCAGATTATCCCTTCTTTCCATGCGGATTAGTAAATTAACATTCACAGCAATAATTTTAGGGTTAATTCAGTCGCGGTGAACGTTATGATTAGAGTGTGGGTTCGTCTGGAAACAGGGTCGAATTATAATGTCCGTTGAGGCCCCCTGTTCCATCAGTTTTTTTTTCGATCTTTTCGAATTTGTTATCAAACGCAGCAAACTGTCCTTGTATGGACAGTAATATTGCTGTTATATCAGTTTGTGCCTCTGGAGCAGGTGTTTTAATGATATTGCGTGATTGTTCTAAGATTGATGCATTTTTTACTCCACCTGCCATTTGGGCGTATGACGCACTTGGTGCCACGAAGTTGTTGTACGAGCGAGTTTTCATCCGTTTCTCTTCTTCAACTTGCTTATTTCTGGCTTCCAACTTTGATTTTAGTTGTTGGTACTTAGGGCAACCTCTAAAGTTAGCAGGATGACCTGAGTTGTTACAGACGACACAGGATAGTTTACTTCTATCCGGAAGCTGTTCTTTCTCCAATGATATGTTTGTTTAGGCATTTGACGCATCTGAAATGCATATTGCAATTCGCTGCCACATGCGCGAAGCATTGACAGCGCATACACTGCAATACGCGGTCGGGCTTTTTTATTCTCTCCCAACTTATTGTTTGGTGATTAATGTATTTAATATATCTAAGCCCATCAATTTTACTATTGGGGCTTAGCGACACAATGAAGAAAGGCAACTTACGGTTGCGATTTCTAGAATTAGCTGTAGAAAATGGTTTCACGCCTGTAAATTTCAAGTTATCGTTTTCGAAGGTGTTTAGTTCTTCGAGGACCTCTTCGGGAGTAAAGGAAGGATCAAGTCCTTTGAGGAGCATGGAGACAGTTTTCTCCGATTTGGGGGTGAACGTGTAGTACTCGCTTTTCGATTTCCCTAATGCCGATTTAATTTTGTTATACCCTTCTAAATCCTCGCATGTTAAACTTATCTTAAAATTATTTATCCGTTTTGTTTTAAAAGTTTTGCATGTCAACTCACCCAATTTTATGAGATCCTTTGTCTCCATGTAGCTGCTTTAGATAGGAGGTACTTTCTTCCTTTTTTTGACTGGCACCTGCTGAGATGTTTCCTGCCGAGATGTGTCCTACTGTTGGTGTGATTCCTGCTGTTGATGTGGTGTCTGCTGTTGTTGTTGATGTGATTCGTGCTGTTGAATTCCCTTATCTTGTCGTGTTTTCTTTGCCTTTGTGGGTTGCTGTTGTCTTTGTTCTTACTGTTGTTGCTCTACCATTTTCGATTTTTCGTTCTGCGTCAGGTTGTTTTTTAGTTTAACAGCTTCCTCCATTTGTCTATCCAGTTCTTCTTTTTTACGACTAATCTCATGGATGAGTCTGTTGAGGACCTCGATCTGATTGATAGCGTCTGCATTTGTTTCGCTGACAGCTAGTTCTTTGAATTGGTTTCCAGCCCCTGAGTACTGGCCACCATGGATGTTGTCTTCGTCATCGCTGGTTACAATCGACGTATCTGTATTCTTATTTTCATTTGTTTTAAGGCGTTTAGCCTTTAGATTTACGTCTGAATTTTGCCTTCTCCGAGGCTCCATTTTGGCATCCATTTGTTTTCCGTCCATATTATGGACCGCGTGTTCTCACTTTTTTTTTTGTTTTTGGATCTGCGTCCGTATTATGGAAAGTATTCACTTTTTTCCTTTTTTTTTTTTTTGCGTGAAGGACTAACATTGTGGCCTCGCGCACACACTCACAATGTTCGCGCACTCACACGTAAACACTGTTAACGTGTTCCTCACACACTTTTTGTGTTAAACTGTGTTCTTCGTTTTGACTGTCACAACACGTGGCTTCGTTCTCTTTTATTTGATTCTATTTATTTATATTTACTTTGCCTTGACCGTTTCTATATACTGGAATTTATTTCTTTATAAATAGTCTTTTTATAACACTTCATCCAATTTGATCGCCGAACCGAAAACACGTCCGCAGTCGGTCACTGTGTATCGTTGTATGATGGGCAAAATTATGTTGAATGAAGTATGCCGAGTATTCCAATCTCCTGCAGGTAGAGACTAGTGGTTTATTTCAGTGATGTCGGAACTAGGGAAGTTTGGTTCCCGAGAAGGGTGAATGTATACGGACGGCAATAAAAGCACTTTGTTGCTTCTGCAAAAGATTTTTACTGCTGTGTACTCAATATTATTTATATTGGTGAATCTAAATTGGAATTTCTTGTGAATTAGAATTCCAGTACCTCCACGTGGTCCAGTGATTCGTGGATTAGATACAAGTGTATATTTAGGGATAGATACTCGGGAGTTTGTTTTAATCCACGTCTCCGGGAGGAGGAGGATATCTGGAGAAAACTTGTCAACAAACAACCGGAGGTATTGTCTGCGAATATTGGAATAGATAGACTCTGCATTGAGGGAAATCATGGTTAAATTAGCCATTAAAGGAGAGGATATGTAAAATTATAAGAGATAAAATGTGACCTTTTTGTTCTATTTCGGAGCTGTGCTTCAGCGTGGGGAGCATCTTGTGTAAGCTACTTATGTATCCTGCGATGTCCAGATTAAGATCGTTACAGTTGAATTGGTGATTTTTTGTCAAGTTATGGGAATCTTTGAAAAACAGCGTATGACATTCCCGGACTCGTAGGATATGTTGATATAGGTAATGTTTTGGTTGGTGAAGGTTTGCTCGTTGCCATGTGTGTTGTTCGACTTTGGAGAATCCTCACCGTACGAGGATATTACGAGAAGTTAGCAGGGTGAGTTCCTCCGCAGTTACAGCATGTCACTGTGATTTTCTTCGTTGTAATGGATCCATCGGGGTTTGAGAAATCATCTGTTAAATCTCAATTAAAGAAAGAAAGAATAAAAGACAAAAAAAGGGAGGTAAAGGAAAAAAATGGGAAAGAGGGAATATTTTGAATGTAATCTCTTTTAAGATTCGTTCACTAAAAATTGTAAATATTTAATTTAAGCAACCTTCTCCAGAAAAACCTTTTTACTCTTGGTAGATTTTTCTGTGAATGACATGAAAAAAAATGAAAGGAAAACAAGATCTCTGGATGACAATCCAAATCCCCGCTTAAAACCGGATGATGCAGAATCCAGTGGAATAAACGGGTCCCGTCAATCAGAAGCAACAAAGTTCGAGTTGCTGCAAATGGATTACAAACCACAAAAGGGGAGTGTAATGGTCGTGAGCTCATCCGGATGTCGAATTGAGAGCAGACAGGCGGATAATGGGGCTTCCTTGCCGCCTCTGGGGTCCCTTAAGGTAGCCACCTGGGTCCGCTCCTATTTATACTAGCCACTAATGACATCGAATAGGTCATTAAGAATTCCAGCTTGTCTGTATACGCTGATGACACCAGGATATTCAAGGTCATCAAGTCACTACTTGATTCTGTACTACTGCAATCAGACTTTCACAACTTCTCGACTTGGCGTGACAAAAATTACTTTGTACTTAACATCGCGAAATGCCAATCTATGACCTTTTCTCGCCTTCGTATTCACTCATCCTCACATCCATATTCCCTTCAAAACCAAGCCCTGACAATTGTCCAATGTATTCGAGATCTTGGGATCCTTTGTGACAGGGAACTGAACTTCCTCTCTCACATTGATGAGACGATCCGGAAAGCCAATTCTACTCTCGGATTCGTGACATGATGGTCTAAGGAATTCTCCGACCCTTACGTTACTCGATCCCTTTACCTTACCCTCGACCGTCCACTGCTTGAATATGCTAGCCAGGTATGGTCTCCTTATCACAAGATCCGCATCTGTAGAATCGAAAGTATTCAACGTCACTTCCTTCGGTTCGCTCTCTGAGTGCTAGGATGGGAAAACCCCTTAGTCCTTCCCCCGTACATTAACCGTCCCAAATTAATCAACCTCAGAACCTAGAGGAGCGCCCGATCCTGGCTGACATAGTGTTCATTCGTCGGGTCCTCTCCGCTTGATCGACTCCGCTTACCTCCTTAACTTAACTCCTCTGAACACAAACTCTCGTAATACGCGAATTAAATTATTTAAAATACTGACAAACATTTTTTAATAAAGATTTTTATTTTATTTCTTTATTTATAATTTTTGCTTTTTTTATTTTAATCATTTCTAAACGGTCGCTGTTTATACAGGGCTGCAACGTATTTCTCGTTGGGAACGTAAACCAAACTGATTACTTAACCATAGTGAAATGCCGGAAGAAGGTTGAATATGCGAATATTACGACATAGTGACTTACTTGTATTTTGATTCTTCGTGAGGTCAGCCGAATGCATTGGGTTCGTTTATTCACCCTATTTCTCAGCAGGTTAACTAAATGCATTGGCTTACTTTCTTTGTTTCTTTTATTCGATCCTCGTCACTTTTTTGGCTCAACATATAGGCGATGACGATAATAATTTATTGTATGGAATAATTAAATAATGTAAACACAAGCAAGTATGGTTTATGAACATATACATAGAATGGTCTTATGACCAATACTTAACTCGCGTAATACCCGCCTTCTCTACGTTCCTCCTCACCGGGCGTCTATGATCTCAACGAATCCCTTTCGCGGATGCTGAGAAATGTCAACTCCAGTTCTACCTTGTTCGACTTCCACCTCTCTACCCATTCCCTCAAGCATCGTCGGTAGTATGTTTATAGCGGTTCTGGCACAGTTTTTCTATTTGACACGATGACTCATCACATCCGAAAGCTGTATGTCAAGGTTGAGATATGTTTGATGGGTGGCGAAGGCTGTTTGTGGGTGTGATTCATGGTTGGCGAGGAGTTGTTGAACATCTGTTGTCAAAGAAATTTCAGGATCCAAACAGGGCGATTCCAAACAGGCTGTTTCTTCAAACAGGGCGGTTCCAAACAGGCTGTTTCTTCAAACGGGGCGGTTCCAAACAGGCTGTTTCTTCAAACAGGGCGGTTCCAAACAGGGCGGTTTTTTCAATCAGGGTCCCACAACCCCTCGCCAACCATGAATCACACCCACAAACAGCCTTCGCCACCCATCAAACATATCTCAACCTTGACATACAGCTTTCGGATGTGATGAGTCATCGTGTCTATAAATAGAAAAACTGTGCCAGAACCGCTATAAAACTGTGCTGGAACCGCTATAAACATACTACTATCGTCTCCTAAACCATTTTCACCAGCAATCTTAAGCGGCGCTTCTACACTTTAACTATAACCTGCCCCCACCTCCCACCGCTACTCCTGCTTTCTTAATTTGTCCTGGTTACCTTAGGTTAGTTAAGTTAGTTCTTACGCTCTTTAGTTTGTAAGTTCTATATACTTTAGTTGTAGGTAATTATGTTGCTTGAATTAAGCCAATAAATGGGATGGTAGCCCCATTAAAATTAACTACAGTGAGAAAAAATTGTTCAGAAAACATGTGATCGTGACCAGATATTCGAAAATATGATGGAATGAATTCGTCCCGTCGCCCAGAAGCGACAAAGCTCGAGTTGCTGAAAAACAATTAAAAACTACAAAAGGGGATGCAACGGTTGTGAGCTCACCCAGAAGGAGAACCGGGAGCAGCACAACAGTAAATGACCCACAGTGAGAAAACATTGATCAGGAAACATGTAAACATGAGGGTAGTTACTTCACGACCTGGAAACAACATCTGGTCAGAGAGAAACCTTTGGACAGTGAATCTGGAAAAAATAACGTCACTATCTGAGAAAGGAGTACTTGCACTGCGGAGGATACCGATGGTGATGCCTCATTCCATATCTAGAAAGATGGGAAATTGACGCAGCATGTGTTAAATAATGACCCCCCCCCCCCCCTCCCTCACCGCCTCTTTAACCTGATTTTCACCATTTTTACCTAAAAAAACCGTTTCCCTAAATCTACCATATCGATTTCCTTACCAGAAACCATAAATCCGCCCTCCTGGTTACCAACAGCAAAACATGGGTAGACGACCTTGTTTCTACATAGCGAATCAGTTTAGTCTATCACCAAATTCCTTTTGTACATTCCAATGCAAAAGAAGATCCCAAGCCGACATTCCCCTCTGTGATATAAAAAGTATAGGCAATACGCTTGGAAATAGTTTCTACCAACAAAGTATGCAAGAGTATACTTTTCAACCCGCTCCATTTCCCCTTCTTTGAATGCACTTGTGGTTCTGCATTCCGAGAATTACCCCCAAGCCAATGTTTCCCTTTTTTCCTGTGCAAAATGCACAGGCTATTCATTTGGGAACAATATCAACGACCGGTGAAAATTAAACATGAGTATACTTTTCAAACCTTTCTCGGAATGCACTTCGGAGAATTACACAAGCTTCAAGAAGAGATCATGAGGTCACTCATTTGGTTTCGTTTTTCGTTGCGAGCGCAAGCAAATCCACCCTTAACCAGGCTGATCTACTTTGCAATTTTTCCATTCCTCCCTGGGTTCATTGACAGCTAAGTAGATTCGCGAGAGTTTATTTGCATTTAGTGGGCGGGGAAATGGGAAAATAAGGATGAGTGAACGATCGGAAATGGGCGATCAGTGCAAAGGGACGCGAATGAGTAAAGAGTCTCTTGTTCGTGGTTAGTTGGTGTCAGTCTGTCAAACTGTTGAGAGTCGGTAATTTATGGTCGACATTGAAGAGTCGATAAATAGAGTGTGGTTGTTCGTCAGTGGTTCGAGACAATGTTTATTGAGTAAAACAAACTTTACATATATATTTTTAATTTGAAAATGAATAAACCCACATATATCGGGTTTTTACAATGGGGACTTGACAACTTTGAATTTAATTCGTGAACGCACCCTTTCACTAATCATCGAACTGTTACTGTCAATTTATTCAGTACACACAATATTTTCATCATGGTTAAGTACACGAACGAACAACGTCTGCAAATTATAAAAATTTACTATCGAAAGAAAGTTGTCAAGTCCCTATTGGCAAACCCGATATAAAACAAAACAAAAGAAAAAAAAACAACGGAGAAAAGAGGGTAGAGAACAGTTAAATTAAATTATTAAATAAATCTAAAGACAAAGACAAATAGAAAAAGAAGAGCTTAATAAAGTTTTGTGATTTCAACAAAAGTAATTTTCAACTAAAAGGTATCTTTTGATAAACATTTGACGAAAATAAAAAGAAGATATCGACGTTTGTTTGCTGACTGGTAAACGATTAGGAAACTAATTTTCATTGGTTCATGGTGGAATATTCGTGTAGAAGACTCGCGGTCAATCTTCCTTGTTATCAATAACGATCCAGGACTAAGTGGTAAAAGAATATTCGTGTAGAAGACTCACGATCAATCTTCCTTGTTATCAATAACGATCTAGGACTAAGTGGTAAAAGATGGAACGCAACAAAACATAATTCAAAATAAAAGGAAGCACCAACTAAACCAAAAGACGAAACGCGGAACAAGGAGCAGCCGCCGGAGAAGAAGGACATCCGCCGACACCCCCGTCGAGCGAGCCAAACACGGGGGACACAACTATGAGTACCCTTTCTAATAACTTTATTGTTGTGTGTCCAACAAGCGTTGAACACACCTTCCACACACAAAGGGTTTTGGATTTGCTGTGGGCTGGATGCTAGCGTCAGGAACACGATGGTGTCTCCTGGCGTTTGATGCTGGATCTAAAAACTGGAATATTATTATAACAAAACTCAACGAATACCTTCTTGAGACACAATCCAGAATACAACCGAAGTCTCAGGAGATTTGTTTCCAGTAAAAGAATAGTCCACTCCGGTTGTTTCCGTATAACAATAATAAGTTTATTTGAACAGATGGAATAGGTTTTCTCGGATTGAGAAATAACTTGACTGGCGTCGACAGAATATTAACGAAGAAGAAAGTATTACATAGAAAAACAAATTGGTTGTCGTTTGACAACCAACAGAATTACAATTAAAATGTCAGCTGATTGCTGACATTGTTTAGGGTGGTGCCACAGGTAACATTTAATTGCGAATTCGCCGGTTGTGTACAGGGCGAATCCGCAATAATTGTGCAACTATACTGTTACACGCGCTATTTTTCGGAAAACCCAACAAGCAACGCGCCCATTTCAACGGAAAACGCAACCAGACACAACAATTTCCTGCATATATCAGGAAGCACACTCGACATAGGTGCCAACGGCTATAAAAGGCAAAAAGATCTTCAAAGCACCTGAGTTCTGTTGCAAAACTGAAAGGTTGATTAGGCTTTTCCTGATCACGATCACTCGTATGCTACAAGTGTGGAGGAAAAGGTCACATGATCAAGCAGTGCACAGGCAAACCGTGCGAAAAGTACATTGCCTACTGTAAGAAGAAATACTCATGTAACATATGTAAGCAGAAAGGACATTTCGCCAAAGAATGCATTTCCAAGGAAGAGTCAAGCAAGTTTACAAGTGGAAAGCCACCAAGGGCGTTCCTGGCCACAGCTTTTTCAACAGTGGACAGTGACATCTCGAAGGACAGGGCAACTTCATGGTATCAAGACTGCGGAGCTAGTCAACACATGACGTCTCATCGAGAGTGGTTTGCACAGTTGGTCGAGCTGGACGAACCAATCTCAATAGTGATTGGAGACTCAACCAGGCTAGATGGCGTTGCAGTCGAGAACATCGAGATGGAGGCTTTCGATGGTCAGAAATGGTATCCAGTGGTACTTGAGGATGTTATTTACGTTCCAAAACTCAACCCAAAGACAGCCCAGCAACCGCTAAATCTTGTACACGTCGACACTGGAGCAATGAATATTCCGTCGTTAGGAGGAGCAAAGTACTGGCTTATGTTCAAGGACCACTTCACCCACTACCGAAGCTGTTATTTCATGAAGACGAAAGGAGAGGCACCTGAGAAGATAGAAAGCTACTTGAGACTTGTGGAAAATCAGCTTGGGAGGAGAGTCGACTGTTTGAGATCTGACAACTGCACGGAACTGAAAAGTGCAAAAACCAAACAGATGTTGGACAAGCTGGGTGTGAAAGAAAAAAACGGAAGGGTTGAGAGAGAAATGAGGACAATTGTCGAGGCAGTCAGGACAGTGATACACACCGAGAACTTGGACGAAAGACTGTGGGCAGATGCAATGAACCATGTGATCCTCACGATCAACCAGACTGGAACCAACAATGTGCCAAGGAAAAGCCCGGCGGAACTCTGATTCGGAAGAAAGATATAGATTGAAAAGCTGCGACCCTTTGGATGTGAATGTTACGTGCTGATACAAGGACAGAAGAGAGGCAAAATTGATAAAAAGTCAGAAGAAGGAGTTTTGGTTGGCTATCATTTTGATTCACCCTGCTACGGGGTTTATCTGAAAGATACGAAAGGTATCATCAGCTCCGACAATGTAATCTTCGACGAGGAGAAAATGATACTGAGACAAGGCACTGAACTTGAGGCACGAGCACCCGAGGACAAGATTGAGAAGAAAGATGAAAGTAGCAGCGAGATAGACTATGAAGATGCAGAAGAGACCGATGGAAGTACCGAAGAGCCAAGCGACAACGAACAAGAGACAACGCCGCCAGCAGAGCAGCCAGAAGGAAGAACCTTGCGAGATCGTCGCAAGGTACAGGGACTACGTTGCAAACATGTCATACCGAGGAAACAGCAACAGAGCAGCCATGATTGGTCAAACAGAAGATATCCCCCGGCGAGCGAAGCACTCAAGGATGAGAAGTGGAGACGAGCGATGCAGGAGCAATACAATTCTCTCATGGAAATGAACACTTGGAAGCTGGTGGACTGTCCAGGAGGAGTGAAGCCGATCACTTGTCGTTGGGTACTTCGAGAGAAGGCAGACGGGAGACTCCAGTTCAGACTCATGGCGAGAGGATTTGAACAGAAAGAGGGAGTGGATTATGGAGAAATTTGTAGCCCAGTAGCCCGCCATGCATCCATTCGCCTACTTCTAAGTCACCCAACGTCAGAGAAAATGAAGTTGGTATCATTCGATGTCAAAACGGCATTCTTGTACGGGAACTTGGAACGGAATGTTTACATGAACCAGCCTGAAGGGTTCGACGACGGATCAAGGAAAGTCTGCAAGTTGGACAAGAGTCTTTACGGGCTCAAACTAGCTCCAAGGATGTGGAACGAGAGGGTCACCACACACCTTGAAAAGAAGATAGGCCTGATCAGCACAGACCACGCCCCGTGTATCTACTACAACAAGGACAGGAGCATTATGCTCTCACTCTTCGTGGATGATGGATTGGTAGCCGGAAAAGATGAAGACCAAATATACAAACTTCTGGATGAGATAAGCAAGGAATTTGAGATCACATATAGCAAGAAAGTACAGGACAAGTTGACATATTTGGGCATGGAGATCAAGACTGATCGAGAAGGTATTTTCGTAAACCAGCCTAGCTACACGGAGAAAATACTGAAGAAGATGAAACTCGAACAATGCAATCCAGCGTCCACACCAAGTGAGCAAGGGATGATCACCAAGAAGACGGACTTCAAGAACGATGAGCCACTTCCGGCGAACAATAACTATCGAGAGGCGATAGGAAGTCTATTGTACTTAGCTATAATCACCAGGCCAGACATCAGCTTCGCCGTGAACTACCTCAGTCGATTTTGCAACAAGCCAATGAAGACCCATCAAGCGATGGTGAAACGTGTATTCCAGTACCCGAGAGGGACAACGACAGCCGGAATTCACTTTGGAGGAGACCAGACACTCATAGCTTACACCGATTCAGACTATGGAGGAGACTCGGAGACGGGACAGTCGACGAGCGGAGTGTTGCTGATGAGGGGAGGACCAGTGATCTGGTACTCACAAAAGCAGCGTCTGGTAGCGACTTCAACTGCAGAAGCCGAGCACCGAGCAGCAGTGTCAGTGATTGACGATGTGTACTGGATCAAACGAATCGCGCTGGAACTGGCTATCCTGAAAGCCGACCAGCCAATCACGTTGTACGTCTGTGGGGTAGGAAGTATGTGCCAGACACGGGCACACGGTTCACTTCACTCCCCATCCTCACCGAAACAATGTTCCACCAGTTAACAAATTGAAAAATTGTCACACACAAGAAGTAAAACTCCGCCACAAGACAGTTAAATGAAATTTATAAATTGTTTATTGTTTGTCTTTTACATTTTTGTATGATTTATTCGTTTTCACAAAAACTATTGAACACTTTCGTATGAACTTAAGGATATTGTTTTATCAAAGAGACTATTGCATACCGATTTTTTCTTTGCCGCACTATATGTTTTCGATAATAAACAATTTGGGTTCAATAAATTTACGTTATTTCATAGATTCACGGATAAATTTACGTGGGAAAAAAAATAAACTAAAACTTCCTAGAGTTGAAAAATAAAACACACACGACTCCGGGTATATATTCGCGTGTTACTGTTTACGCTTCTCCGTTGGTGGCGCGGAGAGCGGGAGTTTCACCGTGCGACCAGCGTGGTCGGAGGATGGAATAAGACTCAAACGATATCCTCACCAATAAGGATATCGTTTTTTACCTACCACCAGGGAAACGTAAAGTCTCTCTTGGTGGTATAGGAAACCAGATCTTGTAATACAGGTCATGGTGGTGTGTGTGGGATCGTTGAGATCAATGCTATTCACACGTGCAGTGGAACAGCGAAACAGGCAGGCGGCAAGGACAAAAGAAAAGGCGACCAAATGGTTCGCTCTTTAATGAGGGTCATGTTTATACGATGCCTCGTCGCTATTTTCGACGTTAGGAGAAAAAGGTGCTAAAAGCAAATTGGATGTTTATGGCATCTCTGGCTGCAATAGAAACCGGGTTCATATTTGCATTAGGAAATGCTGGAGAATTTGGTTTCAGCGTCTATTGCGCTAATTATATGCAGCTGCTTGGGTTGTTTGTTGGTAAGACAAACAAAAAAGGTTGCCAGGCAATGTGTATGTATGGTATATGACGCGGCTGGGAAAGTAGACAGCGCGATATTTATGGTCCCTGTCATGACGGTTACATTGATTGCAATCCGAATTATTTTGTTTACAGGAATTTGTCTGGTGCCGTATTGGTTCAGAATACCAAATAGGAAAACAAAGAAATCTTATGAAAAATTGTATGCGAAGGGATGCATGAAGGTAAGTTTTCTTTATAGGGATTTTAGGGTTATAATAATTGGGTCTGTTTGATGCGTGAAGCATCTAAGATGCTAATGCGAATTGCATTAGCGAAAGCTGGTGCAGACCCGGGTTATGGTTATGGGGTTTTTTTCAGGAAGGCGAGCCGTGGGATCTGGCGGAATCGCCACACGTCGACAACATGTCAGCCATACACATGTTACAGAATGCACACGAGGGAAAGACAAGTAAAGAAAAGAAGCACATTGAGATACCACGAAAGTACATCCAGCAACACCTCGACAAGACGGTAACACTGCAACACGTTGAGAGCAGCAGGCAGATTGCAGACATCCTGACCAAGCCACTCAACAGGAGAGTCTTTGAGACGCTCCGCCGTAAATTGATCAAAGAGGAGTGTTGAGAATTGATCAATTTCAACTTCACACCTTACTTTCTGTTGTTGGCACTAATCGAAGTATTCGAAATTGCTGACCGATTCACAGAACCAGGGATATTGAATGGCGAAGGGAAAACGTGCTCCAAGCTGTAATCTCAATTTTTATAAAGTATCGTGCATCAATCCGTAAATTGTTTAGCGACAAATTTGTTTATCAGAACAAGTGTTATTCAAATGTACAAAAGAATTTGTACATTTGATAGTAAGTCAATAAATTCAATCACTGCCAACTCTGGACTTTTTGTTTATGGAAAAACAAGCCCAACCCACCCGAACAATCATTAACCTAGCAATAACTGATATAGCTTTAATCACTGATATTTATTTCGAGGGTAAATTATAGACCTGTATATCATTTGATTTTTTATAACCAACAGAATACCCCTAGTGGCCAGAGTATATAATTGGCATAATCCTTTAGATAGGTCGTTCTTGAATCGAGCGAGAAAATGGGCACAGAGCTAGTAACGGAAGAAGTTATAAAATCGCTGAATCATAAAAGTATTTAAACTTGTTTCCTTTTAACTTTTAGTTATACAACTTTTGTATTCATATAATGAAGCAGTTGGTTCAAGAATCAGCAAGGAACTGCTAGACTTAATAAAATATGAAATAAGTTATAAAAAGCGTCGCAAATATTCACTGAGAATGACAACACCATTGTGAGCAGCGTACCAAACGACCACTTGTTGCATTCTATAAGGAGTGTAAATTGGGGGCACCATCAAAGGCGAAAAACTATACCGCCAAGAAAACGTAAAGTCTCGCATTTCATGACTACGAATTCGTTAGAGTAAATTTTTCACAACCTAGCCATCCACAGATATATCTCGATGTTCTCCTGTTTTTTTTTAAATTGTTTGGCAGCGCGATTCAGAATTTCATCATTAATAAGAAGCAACCACTTCACACAGTTTGTTGAACACAATGATCCACTTGTTTAGTAAAATCTTATAAATAGAATCAGAATGTTTAGATAATTTCGTTTTTGCCTGGTTATTTTTTTTTAAGTATCGCTGTTGTCTTGTTTTTGGTATTTTAAATTTGATATCTAAATTGCGCGCGAACTTTAACCGAAACCTTTTATGGTCCGAATCGGATAGTCTCTTATAAAATACCCATCAGTGGATTTTACAAGTTATTACAACAAAAAGATATATATTAATTTATGACAAAATACAACAGAAACAAAGCAGAAAATGTGACCCTAGTTTATTTATCACTGATAAAGATAAGTATGGTAAATAAAAACAGTTGAGAGAATAACCTCAGACAGTGAAGAGGTTCTCTTCAGTCAACAGTCAACAGTCAAATGAGCCCAATACCGCTACTACCAACTGCCAAGTAAGCACCGCCATGGCTCATTTCTAAAATGGGGTAAACCGGCATAGACACAGATACAATCCAAGTGGCGAGTCGAGATGATGAGACCCCTCAAAATTGAGGTACAAAACAAAAGAAAGCAAATATGTTCCATTGGCAAATACATCTTACAAAAACTAGGTATCTAAAAATACAACACGGCGAGAATATGAAATCTTGCAATGCCTCCTTATCTGTGAGGTACTTTTCGAACAGCTTAATTGTGTAACAAAGTCCGAATGTTTTTCCGACTCCACTACACATTCCAGAGTTTCGCATGCGCACACACCGGATCCCCACGCTACTTTAGCCTGAAATGGATGGTTTCAATTGACGAAAACTACTCGGACGCCACCAACAACGAGAACGGTCTATAGCTAAGAGCTAATCGCTTTCAAACATCTAAAAATACCTAAAACTTTTCGACTTCCACATTTTCTTCTTTTTTTTTATAAACCTTTGCATACGTATTCAATATGATCGAAAGTGTAATCTCCTAGATGAAACGCTTGGGGATATTTATAAGTCCAGTGACGCGCGGTTTATTTCCTTTTGGGTGCAGTTTGTGAGCTCGTTTATGGTCAGCTATGGAGTGAATTTTGAATGAAATCACGACAGGAATGCGTTGACCGTATAAATAGACTCGCAGACGAAAAGGATAAGAAGAATATGAATGTGACTAATATACTTGAATATTGCATGAGCTTATTTTTATCTGACGGATTTTTGCTAGATGCTCATTTCTGGTTGCTGTCGGTGTGGCTGTGTGTTCTTCTAAAATGAGCGATGGTTTGGCACATCTCACGAAAGGTGAATGCATCCTTAAAAGGTGTGCGCACTGCCTCTCGAGCCGGTCAGACGCTCAGGGGGACGAAAATAAATTATTGCAACTGTTCTGTTAACACATAACGATGATCGTGAGTGTTTCGAAACAATGAAATATCTTAATTTATGCGTCCTGATAATTATCCCTGCCCATGCGAGATACACTAATCCAACATCGGGAAACTTGCCAAACGTATCATTTAGATACAAAATAAAAATAAGAATAGCAATAATAATTACATGTTTGCTGTGCGCCAACCTTTTGAATTGATCAAATTTGTCTTAGATGCACTGGGCGACAGTTTTGTGCTTATAAAACAATTAAGGCTAATGGGAAAATTCGATGTCAAATTATTTGTCAAAAGGACGATGGGTAGGACATGACAAGACAGGTAACATAGCCATTGATATAGTAGCATACTTAAATTTTCAACCTGAGTGATCGGATGAAAATATCGAGGTCAACATCGATCAGTGGAGGATCATACTAACATATGCGGATGGCCCGATTAGGTGGAGGGAACACTAATGTCGATGGTTATTTCTGTCTACAACAAAAACATGAAAGTGGGTGTTTATTAATCTGCGCATGTACATCTAACACATAGGCCGAACGAATAGGCAACAATAAAGCAGCACACAAAAATTTGATAAGAAATATGCCTTTGAGAATTTCCAGGTCGTTTTGGTGGGTAATTCATTACACAATTGTATTTCCCTCCCAATTTAAGCAAGAACGTCGCCTTGAAGTTCTATCGAATGCTTTTTGACTTGTACAAATGTGAAACCCTTGCTTCTAAATATAAATGTAAATTTGCAGTATTTCGTCATGCTTCAGGATTTTCTGACGCCATATGATAAATCCGATTCGTAAGAAGGACTGTATATTATGATTTCAATATTTCTTGTAGTGCTAGCAACACTAATTATGATATTTGGATGGCCACGTTCTATTCTTACACATATGTATGTTTATTTACTAATTGTTTTGATGTGGGGCGTAAGGTTATATGTGAATTATGGCCTCACATCTATCGTGATCCTGTTATTGAGAAACAAATTCAAGAACTATTATTTCAATTGTTTAATTATTATAGCTTTCAATATCTTTGAAAATATGATCATTTACCTCAAGAGTAGATGGATGGGCTGCCTTTTTATATAAACACAAAAGAAGTTTGTTCGACGGCCTTAAATCTCAACGCACAATCGTTGGAAGTGTTTCCTTTTATAATTGAAATTTCCTTTAGCAGAATGTTTGGAAAACCAACAATTATGTCTTCTCTCGGGACAGATTTTAACTGACCTCTTCTTGGCTAAGTAGGCCCTATCTTGAGCAAATACAGAGTCCTGATTATTTATCATTCTATCCGCAATATTATAAATTAATGAATTATCCATGATAGTGTGGCGGTACCGCCAAACCCCACGGCCTACTTACCTGAAAAACCCCCATAACTTCATCCCAGTCTGCATAGGTTTTCGCTAATGCAATCGCATTAGCACCTTAAATGCTTCACGCATCAAATAGATCAAATGACCATCGGACGGCGACATTTTTCGAACATCTTTCATATACCGTCGACTGGATACAGATCAACCACCCGGCTTCTGAAATTGTTGTCCTTGGCGATTTTACTGTGCACAATTCCGGCTGGTTGGTACATTCTAACAGAACCTACGACGCTGGGAGGCTGGCGGAGATGTTTGCTGTAAGCCACAGCTTGACTCAAGTCGTGGGAGAGCCAACGCGAGTGCCGAATGCCCGAGGCGATTATGCGAACATCCTGGATTTGCTTTTGACATCCGAACCAAGTATTTATACTGTAACATAGAGGTGTCTGCGCCATTGGGAAACTCAGATCACTGCTTGGTATCTGTCGCGCAAGCACTTTCATATCAAGCGAATAAACGGCCTAGGTAGCTTCGCCATGTATGGAAGTATGGGGCTACTAACTGGGACGATTTGCGAGATTTTTTCGCATCCTTTCCATGGTCTGAGGTGTGCTTCGGAAACTCCGATGTAGGGGTTTCTCTATCCTATAGGAGAAACAGCCCACAATTCCAACCACAATACCGACCCATTTCCCTTGATAGGTATTTACCAGCAGGACATGTCAAAGGGACGCATAGTTAAAGTCATTTTTCTATGCAGATAATGCATAATTGAGTTTAGCTACAATCAACAACATACGGCAACACTATTGCGCTAACCATGGGATTTCCACCGGAAATTCCATTCGTATTGGTTAGCAACAACCAAGCCAAACCAAGCGACGCGGTTACGTCATAGTCCATAGGCTTGGGTATTATTGAACATTCCACAGAATGGAATTATATCCCCAGCCGATGCGGCGTCCTATTGACTTTTCCCAGATCACCCATTCGCGTGGGACCAATGATCTCTTTTTGCTGGTGAATAACCTTAGCTATGTTTGCCCTTTCTCTCGTATTTCTGTCTGCTATAGTGCGTTGACCTAAGAGATCACCACTAGGTCAGTAGACCAGCCGTATACAGGGCATTGACACACACACACCTAGCCGGATCCACCCTGGGTTATTGTGCTTTCCCTTTTGATTTCTCCATTCTGGCTACGCCCATCGACGTCGAACGAATACACAAGTACGTTTCGACCTGGATGAGTGTGGTGAGTTGGGGAACACACAAGAGAGCATGATTACCATTGGCAGATCAATGTGTGAAAAGCAGAAAGTTCGATTTCCACCCTAAATAGAGTCAGTCACATCTCAACCATCATAGCGCACAGTCACGCTGTCGCTTCGTGTCGCACATACAAGAACTTGTAACATTTAAAAGTATTAATTCAAAAATAAATTGAGAACAATATAGAATAAAAAACTTAAATCTACCCTAAACCCCAGTGCTTTTCATTCATTCATTTTTACGTTTGTGAAAGGTGTTGAAGACAAGCGGTTCGCAAGTGTTGTAAAAGAAAAATTGAATCTATAAGTGGATTAACTTTTGACGAGCCTTTGGAATCCGTTTCATCTAGTGTGTCCGGTGGAACAAGCGTTGGGAAAAAAGTGAATACTTGCCGTACGTCGGCATTCAATACTTTACCCCCACACCGATGTTAACGCTTGCGCGGAGTCGGTATCAGAGATTATTCTTCTGAGGATGGAGATGTATATTCCACATTCCATCAAACGAAGTTCGTCTGATAAACCTTGGTTTGATATAAAACGCGAGCTGATTACAGCGGCAAAAAATAGAGCTTTTAAGCAATGGCGCTCCAATCCCACCGATGTTAGCAGAACGAACTTTGTTAGAATCAGAAACGCGTGCAACCAGGCGATTGATACCGCGAAGAAGGCTCACAACAACAGGGTGACCAATAAGCTCCTTCGGTGCCGAACTGGTTCGCGCTCCTTCTGGTCAATGGCAAAAGCTGTCGGCGGTAACTTCACATGCTCCCCTTTCCCTCCGTTGGTGACAGACAGTGGTACGTTAGTAACGATTTCCAAGGATAAAGCTAATGTGTTCGCGTATTTATTTCCCCCGAATTCAAACCTCGATCCCGGTCTTTTGGAGCCACCTGTGATCGCGCTGGTACGGTCTTCGATGCGGGATGTGACATTTCGTCCGCGCACTATTCAACGCATTCTACGTGAACTGGATTGTAGGAAGGCAACCGGCCCGGGCGGAATACCAGCAATAGTCCTTAAGAACTGTGCTCCAGAACTATCGCCGGTTCTTGGCAGACTCTTCCGCTCATCTTATGCACGGAGGACCTTTCCTGCCTGCTGGAAAATCGCTCAGTTCAACCAATCCCAAAGACGGGAAAAAAGTGTCTCCCACAAAAGTACCGCCCGATTGCATTACTATCTATTTTATCTAAGGTGATGGAAAAAGTCATCAATACAGAGTTGGTTAAGGATTTGGAGTGCAACGGACTTCTGAATGACCGTCAATACGGATTCCGTGGCAGGCGGTCCACGGGAGACCTTTTGGCACTCATACCCGATATATGGACATCTGCGATTGAACGGCATGGTGAGTCAAGGGCGGTCGCATTGGATATCTCCAAGGCTTTTGACCGCGTCTGGCACGGGGCATTGCTGAGCAAACTTCGTTCATATGGATTTTCCCAACAGCTTTACGACTGGACGCGGAGCTTCCTCGAGAATCGATCGATCCGGGTTGTTGTGGACGGTGAGAGTTCGGATCTGTATCCTGTTAATTCGGGGGTGCCCCAAGGTTCTATTTTGATTCCAACCTTGTTCTTGCTTCACATAAATGATTTGTTGGAGGCAGACACTTGAGCTTAATCAATTCAAATTAATCAAAGCCAAATCTCCTGGTCTCCCGAAGGAATGAATGAATGTTGGGCTCTCGGGAACAAATAGAAGAACTGTGGCGGTTCCGCCAAACCCCGCTATTACTTACCTGAAGACTTCGATTCAACCATATAAGTTTCGCTAATGCAATCGCATTAGCACCTTAAATGCTTCACGCATCAAATAGATCAAATTTATATAACCTAAAAGTCCCTGTAAAAGAATTCTTCAGACAGCTGGGCTATAGATTGATTTCTTCGCACACAAATTCCCTACAAGAATTCTTTCCATTATACGGGACCATAAAACAAAACCTACTCGGTACCTTCGGTTGTCAGGCAAATTTCAACCTTCCCACACCTGCACCGCAATCTCCCCACAGCAAAAACATTTCCTTCCCAAGGATAATTAATGCTCTCAAGCATTACCTGGAAATGCCTGCAAAGAAATTTTCCTACAAGGGCATTCATACATGTATCAATGCATCTCTGCATTAGCGACCCAGAACCAAATTTCCAATAAGTGTAGATATTCACACTAGAGTTCGATCCTGGCGTCGCCATAGATGCCATGTACAATTGACACAGATGGTATATACAAACCGTCATTGTATAACCATCTAATCTGCCTTGCAATGACTTGCAACTATCGATACAGCTGCAAGCACTTTACCCAGAAATGCTTCTTTGTTTGAATCTCCAAACAATCATCGACTTCGCGCATAGCCGCCGGGTTGAATTCAAAGCATAAACAATGCAAATATAGAATCCGCTTTCCACAAACGAATTTCCCTGCATATACAAATGCAAGCAAGGGATTCGTTTCGTCCACCAACCCATTAGCACCTTTCCCAATGTCTATTCGTATATTTACACAAGGGCATCACTCATCTAAGACTTTTATGATGCCCTCGTTCCATATTTGCTTTTAGCACATCTCTTCGATGCATCGTCGTCTATTTATTTAGCCGCGATGCACATCATAAGCCATGATCATCCCGATTCTTTTGTCCTTGTCGCCTGCCTGCTTTGTCTTTCCATTGCCTTCGCGCATAAGTAAACAACACAGATCTGAACGATCACACACCTACCACCATGATCTCCATTACGAGATCTGGTTTTCTAATCCACCAAGAGAGATTTTAGGTTTCTCTGGTGGTAAGTAAATACATATCCTTAGTGGAGAGGATATCTACCACCACACCGCAAACTCACCCCAAACGAAGGTTGTATCACGGAGTCTAATTACATCTGCCGATCACGCTGGTCGCGCGGCGGAGAAGCGTAGATATAGTGAAGTCGTGTCGAGAGGGAAGTGTTTCATCTTGTATTAAATTTATAAAAATCAATTTAATAATAATATTAAGTTCTAAGTGAAATATAACAACATCTAAGTAAAAAAATAAAAAGTCGGTGATCACCTATCAATTCGTGTGTTTCATCTTATTCTCCTGTGCTGCAGTTTCCTGGGTGTTCGTATCATTGTCCGAATGTTTTTTTTTCTCGGTGAACCTTTTAGCGACGTTGCTTAGTGCGAGTCCGGGAGAACAGTTTTCCTTCAGTGTTTGGCGGAACATTTTTGGAACTTTAGTGACAGACGGATGGGGATAGGAGTGAACCGAGTGCCCGTGTCTGGCACAATAACTCCTCCTCCCCACAGAACTCCTTTCTTGTTGTTCTTTTGGGGGCTCTACGCAAGCGCACCAAATTTTATGTATAGTTAAAAGAATGCTACCCATCCTTAAACAATCGCCTGAATGCCACCCATTTCTCACTGAGACTTCTACCGTGGCTCGACTCCCTGCTTCTATTTCTCTGGATACATGTTGAGACAGCTGGGCTATAGCTTGACTCAACTCGTGGAGGTCAGTCTTCTCTTCTTCTCTGTGATTCGGGATCCTTTGGTGTTCCCCAATTGGCTTCGATTAGTTCAGGCACGATTCCAATTATTCTTCTCCGGACCTGTTGTCCGTCGTCGAGTGCGGTTACAGTAACACAAGCTCTGCCTGTGCGTGCCTTGTTTTTTGCTTCAGCTATTTGAAAGTCCCATTATTGGTATTTTGGCCTCTGCTCCTCTATTCGATAACACTCATGACCGTGCACCTCTTTGCTTGGGATCTAGTGTTCCATCAATCTCCGGACGAGCAATATGCGTTGTCTTTCTGCCCGTGCATCGAGTCGATGTCAGCCAAGGATATGGGGCACGGAGAAGTTGTATACTTGTAGTCTGGTGACATGGAACAATTCCCTTCTACCAACATGATCACACAGTACGGTGTGATCTCCAACAAGGCACATGGGTGACGTTTCTCCTTCCACCGGTTGAGTAGATGATGTTCCACTTGTGGTGACGCGTTCTCAACCATTTTGCTGATCTAGTTTCTGGCCAAAGGATGACATAAAAGTTGTGGGGAGACGCCTAGTCTAATGCCCAAAACTTACCCAATATGTCTGTGAAAAAATGTCGCTAACTAGTGAGAAAAAAAGATGCCTGAAATAAAAAATGTGATGTATTGAGGATAAAAGTGAAAGATTAAAATTGGTACATGGGCACTCATAACAAATCTACCTATAGACTGCAACACCAACAGTAGTTTACTTCAAGCCAATGCAACTCGTCATAGAAAGAAGAACCAACAAGACGCCGGGGAATTCTTTTGGCCAATCTAACTACGATAGAAGCGCAGTTACAACCGTTTTACATGCCAGAACACTACAGGCAATGTTCTCCTTATGCTGGAAAATGTCAAGAATTCACGTTCACTTACCCGTTTTTTTTTTTTTTTTTTTTTTTTGTTTCAGTAGGAAGGTGGAAATCTTCAAAAGATACCTCTAGACCGATCCAGGGGCATGCCGGGTTTTTACCGACTAAAACCACCTCCCGGCAGGCTCTTATTCCCGTTGATCCCCGCGGAGCTTTCTTTTAGATATTCCATCGCGGGGCGGGACGGAGTTTACCTGTTACTCCGCTCGTCACGTCGCAACTAAGCGTGTATTCTATTACTCCAGCCGGAGTAACTGTCCGTCTCGTGTGTCTCTCCAAAATCGTTCGTGCGGTCTCGAATCTCACGCACTCTGTGAGTACGTGTTCCGCATTCTCTATTTTGCCTTCGCAATACAAGCAGTATGGGTGATTCACATGCTTATACTTGTGCAAGTTTTGCCGGAAGCATCCATATCCTGATATTAGCTGAGTGAAGTATAAACATGTATCCGAATGACGAAGAGTCTTACCCCGAAACACTCGTAGCTGGAGAGTACTTGTGGAGGGCAACTGTTAAATTCGAAGATCAAGAGCTCTGACAAACTGACAAACAAACTTAGAGAGGATGGTTATAAAAATACCAGCTAACCCTGATGTCAAAATGCCTTAGTGGCACATAATAACTATCACGAAATATTTGGCCTTGTAGAGAAGTGCGGATAGTATTCCCGGAGAAACAATCGGTCGAATTGTACATTCTGTCAAAAAAGGACCGGGAATTGGCCATTTATAAAGTAAGCAGGCTTATAAAATTCTTTACTAAACCGAGTTTTTGAAAAAAAATTCAGGAAAATCGCCAAACACACGTGAGATGAACTGACAAAATGGAGCACTGCTTACAAACTAAATGACAGATGGCACTCCAACTTCATAGAGGACAGTTGTGCTTACTTAGCGAGCTTTTTAATGATCAATTTCCCGTACTTTTTTGATAGAGCGTAGATAAGAAGCATAAGTCTGTGTGTATGATTGATAGGCCGATTTAGAAAGTGAGAGTGTGGATTGTGGATTTTTTTTTATTATACTTCTCTCAGCAGAGGCGAACCTATAGCGCCGATTCGGTGTCACAAGATGTCGCCAAATAACGGTTACAGTTTTTTTGAACAGTTGCAGGTTGTAACGCTACAGGAACACACGCGGGGGGGGGGGGGGGAATTCCACAGCTTCCCAGATCTGTAACAGAACGAGTTCTGATGCAATCATGTTCGCGCCGTTGGGAGATAAACCGAAAATTGATGCGACCCGTCGGATTGTCTTGTGGAACGCATATAAACTGAATTGCGTGGAACAATACCACGAATCTCCGAAGAACAGCACCCATGATAATATCTGTGAAATAGACAGAGGTCAGCTACGCACCTTCGGTGTGATAGGGACTGTAGTCCCGACGTCAGCACCATGTCCCCGATCAGGCGAATCGCCCGTCTCTGTATGCTCTCAAGTAGGTGAGAGCAATATTCGAGCCCAGGTATAATTTGAGATATAACAAAATAAAAAAAAATAAAAAAAATATTTCTTGACTTTTAAAAGATACCTTAGTTTTCCAGAGGTGGACCTAGCAATGTTCGACATGAGTTTATGGCACGATACATTCCCACAAACCCTGGCGCCGAGCAATTTCAAGTTTTCCCCAGATACGACGGTCTGGCCATTAATTATTAGCTGTGGAACCAATGAGCCACTTTTCTTTTTGAATGTTCTATATTGTGTCTTTGTTGAATTGAAGTCGACGAAATTGGGATTTCCCCACTGCAGGTCCTTATCCAGATCCCGATTCAGAGTCGATCTGGCTACATCTCAGTTGATGCGCCGTTGATTCACTAATTGGCCGATCACTGGAAAAGGGGGAAACAAGCGTACTATCTCTGCAAAATTGAATATCCGTTGACTCCAACAAATCATTTATGTGAAGCAAAAACAAGGTTGAAGATAAAATAGAACCTCGAGGCCCCCCGGAATTAACAGGATACAGATCCGAAGACTCGCCGCCTACAACAACCCGGATTGATAGATTTTCAATGTCCGTGCCAGACGCCGTCAAAAGCCTTGGATTTGATTTGGTGAGGGCAGAACCCCCATATATTTAGCTTAGTATAAGAAATATATAACAATATGCGTGATTATCTTAACAACTAACTTAAAATTAAGGCATGGGGAACTAACAAAGTGGAAAAACGGCGGTGTAAGTGGCAGGACAAGGGTGGGACGAGGATAGGACGCAATCTAAAGAAGTGGGTATGAGGGTGAGTGCTGGTTGTGTGGGTGCAAGAGGTGGGAGCGGCCAGTAAGGAGACGCGATTTGAGAGCAGGAGAAATTAACATAGCAAGGGTAGCACGAGGATAGAGCGCAAGCTAAAGAAGTGGGTATGAGGGTGAGTGCTGGTTGTGTGAGTGTAAGGGGTGGGAGGGGTTAGTAACGAGACGCGATTTGAGAGCAGGAGAGGTGAGTTTTATTTATTTACTTATTTAGCTAAGTTGTTTTGGGGGAGGAGCGGGGGGAGATATCCAAAGTGACCGATCCTGACTCTCCATGCCCTTTAATCGCAAACGTCAATATATCGGTTATAACGGTCAAGAGATCTCCCGTGGACCGCCAGCCACGGAATCCGTTTTGACGATCATTCAGAAATCCATTGCACTACAAATACTTAATTAACTCGCCATTGATGACATTTTACATCACCTTAGATAACATAGACAGTAATGCTATCGGTCGGTATATTTGTGGGATACACTTTTTCCTCCTATTTAAGATTGGCTGAACTCGAGCAATTTTCCAGCAGGTATGAAATGTCCTCCGTGCATAATATAAAGGGAAGAGTCTGCCAAGAACCGGTGACAGTTCTGGAGTACAGTTCTTAAGGAATACTGCTGGTATTCCGTCCGAGGCGGTTGCCTTCCTACAGTCCAGTCCACATAGAATGCGTTAAATAGGACGCGGACGTAACCTCACATCCCACATCGAAGACCGTATTACCACGATCACCGATGACTCCAAAAGACCGGCATCGAGGTTTTAATTCACGAACACATTAGGTTTATCTTTGAAATTTGTGACTAGTGTCCCGCTGCTCGTCACTAACGAAGGAAAGGGGGCGAAGTCAAGCTATTGCTGGCAGCTCATGCCATTGACCAGAAAGGACGCGAGCCATTATGTTATGAAGGAGTTTATTGGTCAGTCTGTCATTGTGTCTTCTTCGCGGTATAAATCGCCTGATTGCACGCGTTCCTGATTCTAGCAAAATCCGTTCTGTTAACATCAGTGGGATTGGTTAAAAGCTTTATTTTGTGTCGCTGTAATCTGCTCGTATTTTTTATCAAACCAAGGTTTATCAGATGAGTGTCGTTTGATGGAATGCGGATTGTAAATCTCCATCCCGAGAAGAATAATCTGGCCGACTCCGCATATGCGTTAACATCGGAATCTCCGAAGCCCGCCCCCGATCACTGAAAGGGTGCGAAGAAATCTCGCAAATCCTCCTAGTTAGCAGCCCCATACCTCCACGCATGGCGAAGATGCTTAAGTTAATCATTCGTTTGAAATGCAAGTGGTTGCGCGACCGATACCAAGCAGTGATCTCAGTTTCCCAGTGCACCAACTTCCACGCTATCAATGCTCGGCTCGGATGTCAAAAACAGATCCATGGTGTTCGCGTCATCACCTCGGGTATGCGACACTCACGTAGGTTCCTCCACGAAAGGTGGAAGGTATTCCATCCGATCCCTTATGGACCTACGACGTTTTACAACGAAGTGAAGAATGTGATTCAAGCCCGCGCCATTAACCGATTCGATTTACAGCAAATGGTTAGAACCAAAGGAGTCGGATCAGACAACGGCCGTGTATAGAAAAGGATGTACTTTTCCCTGCTACTATTTAAGAAGTGGAATTGCTATGTTAATTTCTATTCCACGCAGCACAGATGATATACGAGGGTTGCATTTTATATTTCGGGATTAGAGAACAAAAACAAACATTGATCATCGAAAATCACTTTATTGTTTTTCAAAATATTCCCCATGAAAATCTATACACTTTTGCATGCGTTTGAACCAATTGTCGAAGCACTTTTGCCACTCTGATTGAGGTATCTCCAACACATGCATTCTGAATGCAGCAACCACTTCTTCAGGTGTCGAAAAACGTTGACCTCTCAATTTGTTTTTTACGTACGGGAATAAAAAGAAGTCATTCGGTGCCAAGTCAGGACTATACGGCGGATGACCCATCGAATCGATGTTTTGGGTGCTCAAAAATGCAGTTGTCGCAGCCGATGTGTGACAGCTCGCATTGTCGTGGTGAAGAGTGATCCGTCTTCGGCGGTTGGTTTTCCTGATTTCTTGGAAGACAACTGGCAAACAAATGGTTGTGTACCACTCAGAATTGACTGTTCTGCGTTGTTCTAGTGGTACGGTTGCGACATGTCCAGTTTTTCCGAAAAAACAGGCGACCATTTGCTTGGAAGTGCTTCGTGCGCGAACAACTTTTGTTGGATTTGGCTCATGTTGAAACACCCAGACAGTCGACTGCTGTTTACTTTCGGGCTCATACGCGTAAATCCACCATTCATCACCTGTCACGATGTCATAGACGTGTTTCGAAGCACCGCGGCCGTATTTTTTGAGCATTTCTTTCGACCAATTGACACGAGCCTTTTTTTGGGCGATTGACAAATTGTGTGGGATCCAACGCGAACAAATTTTTTTGACGGTCAAATGTTTATACCGTATTGAATGTATGCTGGTCCCACTAACGCCTAAGGTTGTCTCAATCTCACGATAGGTCACATGACGATCTTCCAATATCAGTTCGCGCACCACATCAATGGTTTTCGGAACAACAACTGATTTTGGACGACCTTCACGAAATTCATCTTGGAGTGAACTACGACCACGATTGAATTCACCATACCATCGATAAACACTGGTCCTTGATGGAGCTTCATCGCCAAAAATTGAATTAAGTTCATCCATGCACTGTTGCTGAGTTAATCCACGCCGAAAGTTGTAAAAAATAATCGCACGAAAATGTTGACGATTTAATTCCATTTTTGGGCCGAGATGAATCTTTTAAGTTACTGTAAACAACTCAAATAGCGCTCGTATGTCAAAACGTTCTGAGTGCGTATAACCTCAAAAATGTCCAACTTTACGACAGAGCTGTCAATTGCCGGATTGCAACGCTAGGGTTGCCAAATCCCGAAACATAAGAGGCAACCCTCGTATTGATGTTTTGTTTTTCACTCTGGTTGCCCATTCGTATGGTGTATCATACATGTTGTAGCGGCCACAAATCTACTGGTGGTGACTAAGGACGTCAATTATCTCTGGATATTTCAAAAGTAAGTTCATGATTAATCAGTGACTCGATAATGTTTCCATGTTAGCGGTAGTCAGCGAATGGGATAAATCAGTAATAAAATGATGCCATCTTTGTTGGAGGTAACTTGGAGACGACTTTAAATTACGTCTACATTAAAAAGTTTTATACAATAATTTTACGTCACCGTAAAAATCCAAAGCTGTTTTCCTTAACGAAACCACCAGTCGTTCGCCGCACTTTGGAAAAATTTACGAGTAAAATGTATGAAAGAAAAAATAACAGCATTAAGAATATTCTATAATGTTAATGGCGTCGGTTTTTGTTGATGTCCTTAGTTGGTATTGACCACTCAAGGGCGATCCAGGTTGTTTGTCGTTCATACGGAGCAAGTGAAATTTAATTCTTATTTGATTCAATTTAATATTTATCAAAATAAAAAAAAAAATAAACAAAAGTTTTCTGTGATTTTAAATTTGTGTTCGGCGGCGGTAACCTGTGCCTGCCAAAACTTCCTACTAAAGATAAGGTGTACGTCATCTGTCACGTTATCCGTCTATGCCCAAAAACTTATTTTGTTGTGTAATTTTCACTTTTAGCATTTACATTTTTAACTCCAAGGAATCTTATCTTTGAATGTTGAAAGCTTATCCTTGTATGTTAAAAAACAATACAAGTAGAGAAAGAGACAAATGTTAGGCAAACACAGTACTGATATTTCTGGATTCATAGCCTTCAACACCTGAAAATTGCAATGAGGGTTTGAATTGGCTAAAGAATGATTCTCTATACCATCATAAGTACATTTGTAAAGACAACCGAAACACGTTAACAATAATTCTTGGAAAAGATTTGAAAGCATATGATTCATTTATTAAGTTTAGTTAAGCAGCAATAGTGTAAATATGTACAAAAAGACGTGCACAGATGTAATTGCACGTTTGTTCTAGCGACCGAATTAATTCAACTTCGCTGCTTATTTTTGTATGCTTTACTATCCTATATGTGAAAAGTTTTGTGTAAACTTGAAAAAAAGAAAACAGCGAATGTCCAGTGCGTTCTTCTCTTGTTTCGTGCGTTGACGATGCTAATTTTTTTAAAATCATCTCCAATTGATTCTGACCATAAACCACGTTAATGTAATTATCAAGCATTCTTGTATCATTCTATACGCCGATGATACTAATTTTTTTAAAACAATCTGGTCCCCGCGTGATTCTATTCTTCCTCAAATTGACCTCGACAGGTTTTCGGTTTAGTTTCAGAAGGATTGCTTGCAACTTGACGTTGGGAATTGCCAATCAGGCATAAATTACTGTCGATGAAATTTGGATAAACCATTATAGGTCCGAAACAAAAATACAGACAAAACAGTTGACTGCAAAGTGGGAATCGGCTCCAAAAACAGCAAAAACTGTTTTTTTTCGGCTGGGAAAGTGATGGCGTATGTTTTTTGGGATAGTCATGGAGTTATCTTAATCGATTATCTTCAGAAAGGAAAAACCATTACAGGAGCATACTATGCATCATTACTTGGCCAACAGAAGGAAAAACGGCCACATTTGCAGAAAAAGAAAACACTATTTCACCAAGGCAACGCACGCCGTCTTACACTTCAGCCTTTGTCATGGGGAAAATCCACGAATTATGGTTTAAACTGCTTGACCATCCACCTTACTCACCAGATCTAACCCCAAGCGCTGTGTTTTTGTTCCCTAATCTAAAAATTGCCCTCGGAGGACAGAGATATTCGTCACATGAGGAGGCAATCACCTTCGTGAAAAGTTATTTAGCAGTGAAAAACGGCGAGTACTATTGGGACGGGTTAGAGATATGGGAGAAGTGTGTAGAGTTACAAGGAGACTATGTAGAAAAATAAAAATAATTTTTAAGAAAATATGTCTTGTATCTTTGTTAGGTCGGAAACTTTTCAGCCACCCTCGTAGTACGGGCTATCTACAAAATCAGTTGGGAATAGTGATTTATTAGTAGGATAAGAGCCAAAACTTGCTTTCTATCCGGAGATTTTTACAGAATAGCCCTTTGCAACACACTCCCTGAGTTACTACGGTAATAAGTTTCACTGAATAACACGAAGTATGTTCCAAATCCTCCCCAGTTATGAATTTGATGTTTCTGGTTACAAAGGGGTATTCTGGTGCAGCGGCTTCAAAAAACCGATTAATTTTTTTTTGTCTTAATCGATTGTATACCACTTGTACAATATGCTCTCAAAGCCCCAAGTATTGAACGGAAACTTTAAATGCCTTTTTCTCAAAACCATGTTTTTGAAACGCGTGTGCAAGATAACTCATAATTTTACAGATGAACTCATATGACTTTTTTTTTAATGAAAGGTTAGTTAATTTGCCACTTAATGAATGTGTTAGCAGTTAAAATTTTGTTTATAAAAAGTTTTCAATTACGTTTGTTCTATTAAAAAAAAAAAAAACCTTAAATTGTCATCAATTGACTACACTTATAAACTAAATAAAAGCATTTTTATTTTTTTTTATGGATCATTCAACGAGGCTCTACATTGCACACCACAAAACATTTTTTTGTTGCCCTGATGTCTTTTACTCTTAACTTGCTTGTTTTGCATAAAGTTTAATAAAAAATTTAATAAATAATAACTTTAACGTATGCACAATAAATACTCAAATTTGCCAAAATATATATTAGTTTTTCAAAAAAAAAAAAACAATCGACAAAATCGGCTTCTTTTAGCCTTCTACACCAGGATACCCCTTTAATTCTGATTTTTATTAATAGCTATTAGAACTGATAAAAACGATCATTAAGTTTTTATTTGATTTGCGTACGGTGTTAACTTATATGTTTAAACAATACTTCGGTAACAGCAATCTTAAGGAAAATTATTATTATTTTGAATATTAATGAAGAGCTCCGAGTAGTTGATGTTCACTTCTATGCAACGCTTGTATTGTATCTTGATCAAGTTTATCTCCAGAATTTTTGATCTCAGAAGGTACCATTTTCCCAATTTTATTCCGAGTCATCTGCCAAAGTTCGCAACATAAGCGAAGATTTCTCCCAACTATGTCACACAACTTATAGTAAATATAATGACGTAATATCTCACCGAGAGACTAGAATTGGAACCAAATTATCACCTGTTCCAACTTTGTCAACTAGCCAAGCTATGAAAGATGAACAAGAATTTCTCTCCGTAATTTTACGGAGCCTATAGTTTAATGGGGTGACATCTCACAGGAAATCTGGGCGTTATAACCCAACCCTACACGCGCCCTTGCATTTTTTGGGTGCTTAAGCTTTGGATTACAAAAAAGAAAGAAAGCTCGTGTAACTCTCCGAGTAAAGTCTATTCGAATCTCCACATTTTCTATATTGTATCCACTATGGATACCAAACCTGGCGCAAGACTAATGACCTTGGCCGGAAAAAACAAATCATTATGGAAAATTTAACAAGCACTTGCCAAATAAGGCCAAGACCGGTTCCCGGTTGTAGTGCCGATGATGATGATGATGGATACCAACCTCATGCTGTGTCATTTATAATTCACAACAAAAGTGTATTATTTACTGGTTAGCTTCGTGTACTCTGGCCAAGTGGAAAAATATTCTTTTGGAGCTCCAGACCGACTACAAAAAGTACTTTGTCATCTGGGGAATGTTTTTCTCTCTTTTGTACTTTTTCTTATGAGGGGCGGGAGCGAACATACAGGGCAAAGTCACTGATTGCTTTCAACCCGGCCAAGGCCAAGACGACCCTTGTTCCTGTTCAATCCAAGTTGACATGCAGTCTCCACGTGACACCCCTGGATAGCTACTTTGGTATCCGCCAAGTAGTGAACCAATGCATGCAGCGACATTCTGAGAAAAGTTGGCGTAAGGCTAAAAACCTTGCTCAGAAAAACGAATTATTATGAAAAATTTAACAAGCCTCGGATATACACCGGATACACGACGAGTAGCACGGAAACGAAAATGGCTAAACGAAGCAATGCAGCAGTTTCATAAGACGAGGGTACGCGAGGATATATACGAGGGTTGCCTTTTATATTTCGGGATTAGAGAACAAAAACAAATATTGATCATCGAAAATCACTTTATTGTTTTTCAAAATATTCCCCATGAAAATCTATACACTTTTGCATGCGTTTGAACCAATTGTCGAAGCACTTTTGCCACTCTGATTGAGGTATCTCCAACACATGCATTCTGAATGCAGCAACCGCTTCTTCAGGTGTCGAAAAACGTTGACCTCTCAGTTTGTTTTTTACGTACGGGAATAAAAAGATGTCATTCGGTGCCAAGTCAGGACTATACGGCGGATGACCCATCAAATCGATGTTTTGGGTGCTCAAAAATGCAGTTGTCGCAGCCGATGTGTGAGAGCTCGCATTGTCGTGGTGAAGAGTGATCCGTCTTCGGCGGTTGGTTTTCCTGATTTCTTGGAAGACAACTGGCAAACAAATGGTTGTGTACCACTCAGAATTGACTGTTCTGCGTTGCTCTAGTGGTACGGTTGCGACATGTCCAGTTTTTCCGAAAAAACAGGCGACCATTTGCTTGGAAGTGCTTCGTGCGCGAACAACTTTTGTTGGATTTGGCTCATCTTGAAACACCCAGACAGTCGACTGCTGTTTACTTTCGGGCTCATACGCGTAAATCCACGATTCATCACCTGTCACGATGTCATAGACGTGTTTCGAAGCACCGCGACCGTATTTTTTGAGCATTTCTTTCGACCAATTGACACGAGCCTTTTTTTGGGCGATTGACAAATTGTGTGGGATCCAACGCGAACAAATTTTTTTGACGGTCAAATGTTTATACCATATTGAATGTATGCTGGTCCCACTAACGCCTAAGGTTCAATCTCACGATAGGTCACATGACGATCTTCCAATATCAGTTCGCGCACAGCATCAATGGTTTTCGGAACAACAACTGATTTTGGACGACCTTCACGAAATTCATCTTGGGGTGAACTACGACCACGATTGAATTCACCATACCATCGATAAACACTGGTCCTTGATGGAGCTTCATCGCCAAAAATTGAATTAAGTTCATCCATGCACTGTTGCTGAGTTAATCCACGCCGAAAGTTGTAAAAAATAATCGCACGAAAATGTTGACGATTTAATTCCATTTTTGGGCCGAGATGAATCTTTTAAGTTACTGTAAACAACTCAAATAGCGCTTGTATGTCAAAACGTTCTGAGTGCGTATAACCTCAAAAATGTCCAACTTTACGACAGAGCTGTCAATTGCCGGATTGCAACACTAGGGTTGCCAAATCCCGAAACATAAGAGGCAACCCTCGTATAATAGCTGTCATGCAAAACACCATGTGCTCGGGGTAGGCTTTCTAGTCAGCCAAAAATGGAAGCCTGCCATTATCGGCTTTAATGCAATAAACGAAGGGCTATGCACTCTTCGTGTGTGAGGCAAGTTTAAGAACATAAGCCTCATAAATGTTCACGGACCTACAGAGGACTCGCCCGACCACCAAAAAGAAAAATTATACGAGAACGTCGAACGGGCCCTGAATGTCTGCCCAAGATACGATGTGAAAATCGTTCTTGGTGATTTTAATGCTGAAATTGGTCGGAAACCGGTTTTCAGCCATTATGCAGGTTCCCACTGTTTGCATGAGAACACTAATGACAATGAACTACGAGTCATCGAACTGGGTGCATCAAAAAACTTGGTCGTTGCGAGTATCAAGTTTTCGCGTAAATATATCCGCAAAGCCACCTGGGTATCACCCGATGGAGCCACTCACAACCAAATTGAACACGTGTTGCTAGACCACGGTCATTCCTCGAGCTTAATGACGGTACGAACGTACCGAGGTGCCATCCTCGACTCGGATCACTATCTTGTTGGTACAGTTTTCCGAGCGCAAATTGCCTTACAAAGACGTATTGCATCCACGGATCAGCTTCGAATCAACACGGCTGCCTTACGCAATGAGAACACCAGTAACGCCTTTGGTCATGCCCTAGGATTCGCCCTAGAAGAGCTCGACGGAGGGAAAGTAAGTCCTGGGGGAAGAATGCCGGGCGTAGAAGAGAAATGCACACGCCATAACAATACTGTCATTAGTACTGCCAACTCCATTTTAGACAGTAATCGTAGAGATCGGAGCGACTGGTTTGACGATGAGTGCAAACTAGCGACTGAACGAAAGAATGTTGGATACCGGACAATGCAGCAGTCTCATAGGACGCGGGTACACGAGGGGAAATACAATGAGCTCACAGACAAAAGAAAAGTGGCTGGGGAAAAATCTAGTCTGCGAAATAGAGTAAAGTAGGGACGAGGTCCACACCGGGCGCGGAAGTTCTACCAAATAATCCGCCGTATGACACGGTACCGGCGAAAGGCTAATAACCTTGCCCGTAAAAATAAATTATTATGGAAAATTTAACACACCACGACACTTGCTAAATAAGACCAAGACCAGATCCCGGTTGTAGTGCCAATGATGATGATGATGATGATGATGATGATGATGATGATGATGATGATGATGATGATGATGACGCGGTACACACAAAGCTGCACTGCAAGGATAAAGAGAGTAATCTGATCACCAATCTTGAAGGCATTCCGGAGCGATGGAAAGTGCACTTCAATGAATTGCTAAATGGTCAGCTCATAGAAGAATTAGAGGCTCCACCAATGCAAGATCAAGACAAAATGCTGCCGCCACCAAGCATTGAGGAAACATTAAAAGCCATAAGACTACTCAAATCAAATGAAGCCCCCGGAGCTGATGGCATACCAGCTGAGCTGATCAAACAAGGAGGGACAGCATTACATCACGCAATTCATGAGATTGTGGTGCACGTATGGGAGCAAGAGGAGATGCCGGAAGATTGGCGTCGTGGTATAATTTGCCCCATACATAAGAAGGGAAATATCACACTGTGCAGCAACTATAGAGGTATAACATTGCTGAATACTGCCTGTAAGATACTGTATTCTATCCCACAAGATCGGATAGCCTAGGTAAAGTCATCATTGGTCAATATCAGTGTGGCTTTATCCCAGGCAAATCAGCGATTGATCAGATATATTCACCCTTACGCAGGCGATGGAAAAATGTCCTGAAGTTAAGATGCCATTCTGTCATCTATTTATAGACTTTAAGGCCGCCTACGACAGCATAGCCAGGGTAGAACCATGTAATGCCATGAGAGAGTTCGGCATTCCAAACAAATTGATACGACTTTGTAGGTTGACCATGACCAACGTAACTGGTCAAGTAAAAATAGCGGGATTGCTGCTCAAACCAATAAACATCTTTAATGGACTCCGACAAGGGGACGGTCTGGTCTGTCTCCTTTCCAACCTTGTGTTGCAGAAAGCAATCCGTGACTCTGGAACCACAACTACAAGGACTAATGTGATCAAGTCCAGCTAGATACTTGTCTACGCAGATGACATCGAGATGATCTGTAGATCTATAGCGTTTGCGACGATAGTGAAGACTGTGTGATTCGACGCTATGACGGTTAGAATCACTAACAATTTAACCAATGCTCACCACATCAGGCTACTCCCGCGTGTACGAATTCGATTTCTAAACTCAAGTATACTTAATTGATGTGGAATTGTTATATTATCGCTATGGTATACGGCTCTGATGATGCGATGCTTATTCGAATTTCCTTTCGGTGTTCTTCACTATTTGCTTGTATATTGTGTGTGTATCTGTTAGAAACGTCACTCTACTCCCTCTTCAGTAACTTTGTTACGACCAACTTCGTGTGCGAACGACGGAGCGAGGTACGGTGGAGCGAGAGAACGTCGGAGCAAGCGAGTGTGCCGTTGCTCTCTACGGAAGTCGTGATTGTAGTAGTTAAGTCCTATTTACCTATGGGAGATTGTGTGTTGAGTACACAGATCACCTCGGATTGTTGCGTTAAGCAAGAATAGTGAAGACGGTGATTTAAACATACGATGACACGGGTGAAAAGTGAAGCATTGAAGCATCAGGCTACTGCCGCGTGTGCGAATTCGATTCCTAAACTCAACTCTAAACCCTTGGACATTTCAGACCACTGTCTCGTGTCGGCTAAATTTGCTCTAACCAACAGTAACGTTAATGAGAAAGCTCCCAAAAGAACAGTATGGTTCTACGAAAAAGCCAACTGGGAAGGTCTGAACAACTTTTTTGCGAGGTTAAGTTGGTCGTTATTTTTTCTCAATAACGATGTTGACTCTATAGCGGACACATTGGCAGACATGATTCTGCTTGGCATGCGAAACTTTATTCCACACAGGGTAAAGAGTATCAAACACAAGAGAAATATATGGTTCGATTCTGGGTGCAAAGAAGCCATTAAGGCTAAAGAGTTGAGCTTCCGGTTGTATAAGTCCAACAATACTGAGGAAAACCGAAAAAGATTTAAGAGAGCTAGAAATGACTGCAATGCCCATATTCAATGTGCCACGTTCTTACATGACCAGAGATTAAGACAGAAAATACTACACTCTACCATAGGTAGTAGAAACTTCTGGGCATTCGTGAAAAACATTCAAAACTCGGTCTCTTCATCCATGCCATTGCTTATAGCCAATGACAAACCAGTCACCACTGCAATAGAGAAGGCGAATCTACTTGCTGTACATTTTGCAGCCAACTCAACGATGCCTGATACCACATCAGTTCCACCTCAACTTGAGCATAAGCAGTACGCGATGAGCCAGATTCGCTTCAGAACGCGTACTATTGCGCGCACTCAAAGAGCTAAACGCAAACAAATCCGGTGGTCCGGATGGCATTCCCCCAATCCTCTTGAAGAAATGTTCCTCTTCACTCGCTAAACCATTACGGAAACTCTTCCATTTGTCTTATTTCACCGGCCATTTCCCAAATAGATGGAAGACAGCGAACATTCAGCCATTTCCCAAAAACGGTGACAAATCATCCATTTCTTCTTATATAGCACTAACTTCTATGCTCTCCAAGATAATGGTATCATTCATCAACCGTCAGGTTTCGAAATATCTGGAATCCAATGACTTCCTCAATGACAGCCAATATGGTTTTCGTAGCAACAGGTCCACAGGAGATCTGATCGCGTACCTTACCCAAAAGTGGAGCCATTCCATTCACTATCTCGGTGAAAGCAAGGTAATCGCATTGGATATTTCAAAAGCCTTCGACAGAGTTTGGCATCCAACCCTTTTGTCAAAATTGCATTCATATGGAGTGGACAATTTCCTGATCCAATCGATAAGAGACTATCTTCCTGGCCGTTCAATCCAAGTGGTTCTTGATGGTGTCAAATCTGTCTCCCATCAAATTAATGTAGGTGTTCCTCAGGGTTCGGTACTCTCACCCACTCTCTTCCTGATCTTTATAAATGATATCTTGTCAATTACTCACAACCCAATTCACTCGTTTGCTGATGATAGCACGTTCATACTCATACGAACACTCCCGTCCAAACTCTTCGAACATCTCTACCAACCAGCAACTTATGCTTGATACATTGAATTCAGACCTCAACAAGATATATCAGTGGGGATTATCTAACCGAGTAGAATTCAATTCCCAAGAAAAAAGTAAATATACTGTCTATGAACGGCACTTGCATCGACGAAGCCAAGGAATTATCGGCACTCGAATTAATTCGACTCTTAATTGGAATGACCATATATTTGAAGCTGCAAAAAGTGCAGCCAAATGTATGGGGTGCCTGAAGAGACGCAAAAGATACTTCACTCTGTAAGGTTATATTTTTGTTAAGTTTTGGTTTACCCTTACCTTCTAGGATGAACGTCTGTTCCAGATGGAGGCGTGAGGGCAGCGTAATGGATGTGCCCGGCCTCTTTAGTGGGAGCCTCCCCGATGAGCCGATCTCCTAACGCAAGTTCCTTACGCTTGCTTGTTTCTGGAGTTAGTCCACCATGGGGGATGGACTTCCTTGTTAGCAGTGGTGCCGACGGCGTTGGCCGCCTTGAAGAAATGGATCAACAGTTGATGGGTGAGCGTGCCCGCAATCGTTTTTTATTTCACAAATAAAAGGTCTTTTGGGATTTATTTAATTCGACTTTGTTTATTTGGTTTAACTTGATTTTTAATATTTGGCCGTAACTTGGACCTTCTGGATTTCGACGAATCCAAAATGTGCCGCCCTTTTATACTCTGTGTCGACAGAAATTGGGTACAAATTTTATTTAAAAATTTCAAGAAGCACCATCAAGATTTTGGGTACTTCAATTGGAATGGGATTCTGGGAGCGGATATGAATTTGGTTGAAAAAATTCCCGGAAGGAGAAATTAAGAAATGCATTTAGTATTAGGCATTTCATAATGTTAGTGGTTATAGGAAATTGAATCAATGCACAACAAATGGACTTTCAGTTAAATTTGTCGTGCATATGATTCAATTGGGGAACATGATTGGGATTATGGTTTCGCGGAAGATACAACCATGATATGCATTTGAAGATACGCATTTAATTATGTTATCATTCCAGGGAATTGCTCAACGCACAGTGTGTTGAGATTGATTAGAAGGAGCCGGCTTGTGTATGGTGGTAGAATGAGTGGGTTTCCCCAGTTCGAACCACGGAGGGCAAAGCGCAAGAAACGACGTTGAACGCCCTCGATCCTACGAATGTGAGACAGTTGATACGGGGACCAGACCTGACTAGCATATTCGAGTAGTGGCCGGACAAAAGTTGTGTAGAGTGATCGTGTGACGTAGGGGTTTAGGAATTCCTTCGACCAATGTTTTACAAAGCCAAGGGCGGCGTTGGCCTCAAGGATTATGTCATCGATGTGTGCGGTAAATCTAAGTTCCTTGTCGCATAAGACGCCCAGGTTGCGAATCGATTCAACCGAAGTTATCGGTTGGTCTAGCAAGAGATAGGAACGTGGCTGGGTGGGGGAGCGTTTCCGAGAGAAGGTGATTGTGTGACATTTGGCGATATTCAGTTCTAGGCAGTTATTTTGGCACCAGATCGAAAAGCTGTCAAGATCCGATTGGAGAAGTGAGGAGTCAAGGGGAGAGCGGATTGTCTGGAAAATGTTGGTATCATCCGCGTAAAGCGAGATAAGGGAGTGGTTGATGCACGAGCCTATGTCGTTTATGGTTAAGATAAATAGTAGGGGGCGAGATGACTGCCCTGGCGGACACCTGAGGTTGGAAAAAAAGGATCGGAGAAGGTGGATCTAAATCGCACACCGCAGGGTCGAGAGTTGAGATAGGATGAGATCCACTGAATCAACAGGGGTTCAAAACCAAGGGAAGATAATTTAAAGAGAATGAGGTTATGGGAGATTTTGTCGAACGCCTTGCTAAAATCGGTAGTGACTACATCTACGCATCGCCGTTTTCTGGGGCAAGAGTGTGTGGGATGTGAATTCGACAAGATTGGTAGTAGTGGACCTGCCGGAGAGGAAGCTGTGCTGGTTAGGAGAGATGATGGGAGTGCAGCGAAAACATAACGCTTCATATAGACGGCCTTCGAACAGTTTAGGAATGTGCGAAAGCTTAGCAATGGGACGATAATTGGATATATCGTTTTTTGGCCGCTTTTTATGTATGGGGGTTATGTAGGAGGATTTCCAAATGTCGGGGAATAGACCTTGTGCAAGGGATAGATTGAAGATTGAAGCGAGCGGGGGAGAGAGAGAAGAGGAGCATTTTTTTAAGAAAATAGCAGGGAGTCCGTCTGGGCCGGGACTGAAATCGTCTTTCAGTTGTTCAAGTTTTTCTTTAACTTGGTGTTGTTGAATGTGTTGAGGGATGAGTGGGCCAGGGGAGAATTCAGACATGCCAGTAAAGTAGGGGGGGTTCGGCTCGAACGAGTCGTCCGTGAAGGATAGTTTGAAGAAGGACGCGAAAAGATTGGCTATGATGTGGGAGTCAGTTGTAGTAGTTGAGCCGTAGAAAAGAGAGGTGGGATAGGCATCAGATTTCCGTTTGTAGTTGATGAAGTGGTAGAAAGATTTGGGGTCATTGATCAGGTTGAGTTGATCTTTGGCAAGGTAATTGTGGTAGAGGGAGCTATAAAGCTCGGTGAATTGGTAAAAGTAACCGAGATAGTTGGAGTAGTCCAGAGGAGAACGCGTATTTAAGAAAGTGTTCCACTACTTATTCCTCTTGTAACGAAGTGTGCGGAGTCTGCGGTTATACCAAGGGGGCGATGAGAATGGTAACCTGTTTCGGAAACATGGGACAAATAGGGATATGGCGTTGTAGATTACTGTGTAGAGCGAGGCTATAGCGACCTCTACACTAATATCGTTTAAGCGGCGTGTGGTATTGCTGAGGTATTCATTTATTTGCCGGAGATTGGCTTTTCGGAAATTGAAAGAATATTGGGGGGGGGGGGGGGGGGGGGGTGTTACGTGCGGCTTCCACCACCCCCATCATTTAATTGTTTTTAATATAATTTGATTTTAATATGCTTTGATGGTAAGGTGGTGGAAGAAGTTGAGTGTTCGAACACGCCCCAGTTCGAGTGTGGATCGGGGGCGAGTTCGAATTCGGTTTTCGGAGTGGATGTTGAGGGAGAGTGAGAGAGAGAGGTCTTTTGTGTACTTGGGAAAGGAACTGCGGGTGAATATGATATTGAATACGGTTTTTGAATCGCAGTTAGTGGATTCTTTTTACGGGTTGAATACTGTTTTTTGCAAAAAAGAAAGATTCCGTTGATCGATTTTTGGAAGAAGAGAAGAAACCCGTGCCTAGTTTTGATTAAATTCAAAGAAAAGCCCCGTTCCTAGTTTTTGTTAAATTCAAAGTAAATTAAAAGAATTGAAAAGTAAAGTTAACAAATTAAATTAAAATTAAAGAATTGTGATGGCACGATGGTGTTTGTCGAAGTAATAAAGAATCATTTTGTAACGTAAACTGGACTATAATTTGACTGCGGAACTTCGGGGAGATCTCTGTGGAATGTGCGCAGCTGGAGGCCGGCGGAGTTGGATTGGACAAAGAATACTCAAGTTGGTTCGGACCATTTCTGCCGCCCATCACAGTTTCCAGAACCAAGGGTCGCCTGGTACAAGCCCTGGGTAATTTCCTCGAGCAGGAATCACGACCGCCTGCTGATCCGGAGTCCGAGGAGTTGAGGACCACCGCTGGGAGAGCTGCCGAGCGACTTCACCAAAACTACAGGTAACATTTGATTTACAATTAATTTTCTGTGGCAAAAAACAAACGTCACAGGGGGGAGTGGGTGTGCTGTGGGCGCATAAGGATAACAGAAGTGGGGGTGGTGGTTGTCAATAGTTGAGAGGATGTGGGGACTAGGGGTAACTGAGGAGTTAAAGGGGTCTGTCGTGAATACAAGGTCGAGTTGTCTGCCCAGATGATTTAGGATATTGCTGACTTGGTAAAGGCTAGAGTCGGTGAGGTTGTCTATTAAGAGACACTCCTTGGTAGTAGAGGGGCTAGAGATATAGTGGGACTCATCGTCAGACAGCGCCCATTGGAGATGGGGGAGGTTGAAATCGCCCAGGACTACAATGTCGTCTTGGGAAGAACTCAGTTCCGTTAAGCGGTCGATTGCAGCAATAGCGAGTTCGTGTGCCTCGGTAGCTTGCGAAGGTGGAATGTAGAAGCAAATGATGTACAAGGACTTTAAGCAGTGTTCAATTTTTATAGCGACATAGTCGAGGTTGGGAGAAGGAGCCAGGATTATTAAAAATAAAATAGGAATAAGATTTTTGGAAAACGATATTAGACCAGTATGCTGAGGTGAAGCGTAATGACCACAAGTTGGCGAGCGATAGCTAGTAGCATATAGGACACGAACGAACAATGTCTGCAAATTATAAAAATTTACTATCGAAAAAAGGTTGTCAAGTCCCTATTGGAAAACCCTATATAAACTAAACTTTAAAAAAATCAAATCACTCCCAAAAACTATTATTAGTACCCATTTTTCTCTTTTTCTTGTACACAAATATTTATTAAAATGGAATTCATTTAAAATTAAATACGAAATTACTGTATATCAAAAAGTGTAAGTATTTAATACAAATATTCATTAGAATTTACGAGTAAGATGTAACATCTTGTAGAAAAGTGCACATATTTATCTTTTATAATATAAACAAATGCCTTTTAAAACTAGGGGGGGGGGATATTCTGAAACTATTTACAGCTTCTTTAATTTACCACAATGTTGCAACAGTAAATGCCTAGTTTACTACTAAACTCTACCATAGCATAGGGTTATCATTTGAACCTGCAGATGTATACGATTTTTTAACCACCTTATTACTGATATGGTTCACGTCAAAACACAACATACATTCAATGTAAAGCCTGAAACATCTAACAATCTTAAAACTAAGTATTGAATAGTGAATATTACATTTTCAAGTACATTAGTCCAACAAATCAATTTCCATTCTGTACATTGCCCTCAAATTACTTTGATACTCAATTGAGACATCACTATTCCCCTAAATCATATGGAATAATCAACGATGAAGGGTTACGAACCATATGGGTATAGGGAATGTGAACATTTATTTAAAGAAATCATATCCAATACCAAATAAAGTTAAAAATGCAATTTCTATTAAATTTAAATATTCATAAAATTATAAATATACAAATGCAATATAGGCAACAGTAGCCGTTACAAGATACAACTCATCTCGTATATGGCTGGAACTTATTGAAATTCTCAAATGGACTGAAACAGTTCTTTTTTTAAATGAAAAACTTTTCAATATGTTCTATACAGTAAGAAAAAATCCTATATTTAATTTTTGTATATTTTAGATTGTTTTCTATATCGTTTTTTTTTATTTTTTGCATAGATGACCGACCGAAGGAATGAAAAAAAAGAACAAATATTATTCGTTCGCTTTTCTACCCGATCCATGTATGGGATGCCCGAAAACTAACTTTCCCCGCCAGCTAAATCCTACGGATACAAAATCTCTACCCGTAGATGCATATTAATTTGTATTTGTGTGTAAAATATATACCACGGCATAAAGATTCAATTTGTTTTTCTATTTCAGAAACAATGATGCGCGCGCAGATATTTTTAATACAGTTCGAATATTAACTTAAAAATTTAAAACATCCATGCGAGCGAGTGTTTGTGTGTGTAGGAATATGTATTCTGCTTAGAAAATATACCGAAAGGAATCGTTTTTCAATTGGGTATAAATATTAGATCAAGAGCATCCAGCAGCCACTCGCAGTTCTAGAGCGAAAGTGTTGATTAGACTCTTAGATTTCTTTTTTTATTAAAACGGTTAGTATATAAAATTTGTGAAAAGTAAAATTGAAAAACAAAAAATTAAAAATCAGTGATTTGATTTGAAGCAACATAAAAAACATATTCTTTTGGAATAAAAATCAAAATTGCGTAAAAGTGAAGTTATAATACGGAGACAAAACCAAATGGATTATCAATGGATACTGCCTTCTAAGGATTAAGAACTACGTCAACGCAAATGGATATACATTTGGAGATCGAAAACGTGATCAGTGAAAAATAGGGCATTTCAAGAACAATTGCCACACATTTGACACGATATTGTTGAGATCTTACGACAGAGAAAAAGTATTTAAAAAACGAAAATGTCGAACACTACAGCGGAATTTAATATATTATTTCTTATTTTGAATCAACTTGAAAATTCAAAATATTTTACATTCTCCAATCTTATTTAAACGAGATTCTATTTAAATTATCACGATTTTTATGATCGATATTCACGCTTTGATTTATATTGACTCATTACAAAAGAGTTCGCATAGTTAAAAACGCCCAACATTTGTATTTTAAAAAAAAACACACACACATGATCGACCTGAAGACGAAGCATTGTCGCTTTAACAGAACAACAAGAAGGAAATACTTCCGTAAGATCACTTCCTCAAGTATCTAAAAATAATCTCTGCACGAGAGTGATGAGTTGTATATATTAGTGTTTTGATCCCGTCATAACTACGACTATTACGCAATTTTAATTTGACGTCCAAAAATGTGAATTCAAATCTTATCCGTCCCGGCGTAATAAATTCTTATTCTATTTGACGAAATTTTTCATCAACCTGTTTGTTTTTTTTTTCTTTCCATCAACAGAAACAACACTAAACTAAACAAAATGTGTGACGACGAGGTAGCTGCATTAGTCGTAGACAATGGATCCGGTATGTGCAAGGCCGGTTTCGCTGGTGATGATGCACCACGTGCCGTATTCCCCTCAATTGTCGGTCGCCCAAGGCATCAAGGTGTCATGGTCGGTATGGGACAAAAGGACTCCTATGTAGGTGATGAGGCCCAAAGCAAAAGAGGTATCTTGACTCTTAAATACCCCATCGAACATGGTATCATCACCAACTGGGATGATATGGAAAAAATCTGGCATCACACTTTCTACAATGAATTGCGTGTCGCCCCAGAAGAGCATCCAGTTCTCTTGACTGAGGCCCCATTGAATCCAAAGGCTAACCGTGAGAAGATGACCCAAATTATGTTTGAAACTTTCAACGCCCCAGCTATGTATGTTGCCATCCAAGCCGTTCTATCACTATACGCTTCCGGTCGTACAACCGGTATTGTATTGGACTCTGGTGATGGTGTATCACACACCGTACCAATTTATGAAGGTTATGCTCTTCCTCATGCCATCCTCCGTCTGGATTTGGCCGGTCGGGACTTAACAGATTACCTAATGAAGATCTTGACTGAACGTGGCTACTCATTCACAACCACCGCTGAGCGTGAAATTGTTCGTGACATCAAGGAAAAATTGTGCTATGTTGCATTGGACTTTGAACAAGAAATGGCCACCGCCGCTGCTTCAACATCATTGGAGAAATCTTATGAACTTCCTGATGGTCAAGTGATCACCATTGGTAATGAACGTTTCCGTTGCCCAGAATCTCTATTCCAACCCTCATTCTTGGGTATGGAATCATGTGGTATTCATGAAACCGTATATAACTCAATCATGAAGTGCGATGTCGATATCAGGAAGGACTTGTATGCTAACATTGTAATGTCTGGTGGTACCACCATGTACCCAGGTATTGCTGATCGTATGCAAAAGGAAATTACCGCATTGGCCCCATCAACCATTAAGATCAAGATCATTGCCCCACCAGAACGTAAATACTCCGTCTGGATCGGTGGATCCATCTTGGCTTCCTTGTCCACTTTCCAACAGATGTGGATCTCCAAACAAGAGTACGACGAATCCGGCCCAGGCATTGTCCACCGCAAGTGCTTCTAAGCATTCAATTGACTATTCTAATATTATATTTTTAATAATTATTATTTTAATTTTTTCTATTAAATAATAATAATATATGAGACGAGAAAAAACATAAACAAAAACACTTTAATTCAACAACAACTGAATTTATTTTATTATTATTTTTTTTAATTGTACTTTTGTTTTTTATTTTTATTTAAAAAGTTTATTTAAAATACAAAAAAAATCGAAAACATCAGAACAATATCTTTAAAGAGATAAGAGAATAAACCAACACCTTAAATTAATACTATATATTTTTTATTTTTAAAATCATCGACCAAAGTTTAGGAAAGAAAATTAGTTTTAAAAAAATATATTTGCATTCTTACGATGTTTCATTAAAAACAACGCACACAAACATATTTCGTTGCTTTTCTGTTCACTGCTCACACATTCAAATCTACACCCCACACCTCTCCGCTACAGTACTTCTTCATCTTCCAATTATAGAACCCACGGCCAATCTGATATCTTTTTGGAAAAATTCGACTAGTTTTTCATTTTTGTTGTTGGTTTTTTTTGGTTTTTTAATTGGGCCAAAAGATTTCCTATACAACAACTCGTGTTGGTTTTCATGTTTTCGGTTTAGTTTTTAAGCAAAGCATTTAGCAGGAGATGTGTTTCGGATTTTCGAGTTTGTTGCTGTTCCTCAAAAACTAAAAATAGTTTCCGATTGTTTTTGAAATGCTTTTGAATAAGATTGAGTTTCAAATTTGCTTTTGTAGATGATCGTGGCGGTGGCACTGGGTGGGCGCTGGCTCGACGAGCATTTCCAAATATAGTTTTCCTTTTACTTACTTTTGCCCTAATATAGACACGCTCTCTTGGAGTGCGTTATAATATTTTTAGGCACACTACTGTACAGATGGGTAGATCTCGCTGTTCGTTTTCCGGAGTGTTCTCTGTTTATCTGTAGCTTGGTGTGGACCCATCTGCAGATGCCACTGGGATAGAGGATTCTTACTATGATGTGTAGCCTTTGCGTACTTTCTAGTAAAGTTCGGATGATACTTATGTAGATGTAAGATCATCAAAGGATCTTCAGGGAGGGATTATTGAACAAACCAATTACACCAATAAATAACAACATATCTATTTATATTTACTGATTGTGAGTAAATTACATGACAACTTAAATCCAATAGCAGAAGAAAGATTATATAATGCAGTATTAGATGGCAATTGTGTCGCGGAAAGTGTGTCTTCTATTTGTGAATACGATTTTTGAAAATGCATAGCACCTGTCACAGTCATACAACAAAAATATTGACTTTTATCCTGTTCAAGACAATTTAATAATAATTTATTACAAGAAAAATAATGACTCTTAATTAAATAATAATTTATTGTGGCAGAATTTTTTGTTATAGACAAAAAATTATTGAGATCATGTTTTCTACAGTTTTTGAATTTTGTAAACTCTCCGAACGGTATTACAAGTCTGGTCTACGCCATCCCTCCATCGCAGACAAGGTCTGTCGCGCTGTCTCCTTCCATACATTCTGCCACAAAGAACTTTCCGGGCAGGCTTCTCTTCGCTCGTTCGACCTAGGTGTACCGTCCACCGGAGTCTACCGAGCTTGATTTTTCTTACAACATTAGCTTCAAGATAGATCACGTACAACTCATGGTTGAAGCGTCTCCGGAATCGTCCTCCCTCACATACGGGGCCGACAATTCTCCTTAAGACCTTCCTCTCGAACGCGGCTAAGAGGTCAGAGTGCCTTTCATTGAGCACCCAGGTGTCGGTGTGTGGGGGTTCTTTAAAGCCTTCCCTAAGAACCACCCACATCCTTAAGTCAGTCTGTCTTTCCCTCACTCCGCAAGCCACTATACTTACCTGCAATCGAGCAGCGTAAGCTATCTTTCAGTAGCTTTCACCTGAAAGTAAAACCTCACCGATAGCATGCATAACATTGAATGTTTCTGGTTCATAATACATGAACCATTTCATATCCCCTATCGCCTCAGCTCGTCACCAATAAACGGTAAACACGCGCTAGCCAGAGTATTGTGGACACAGCTGCAACCGATATTCTTCCTACGGTCCATAATTGAACCATTGCTCCTATACCCTTAGGTTCCCAACAGTTGTGATCGATTCCCTATTATCGGCTATCTACCGATCATGGGATTTGGGCACGAATATGATTGACATTTAGACAATCATACCCATGATCATGCCTTATGATGCTCCGGCCTGTAAACCAAACAAACACACAGTAGCATCACTGTGTTTATGCTATTTACCAATCGCTGGTCCATGGCCACCCTGGGTGAGACGTACGCTAGCACATCTGCAAGGCTAATTCCTAGCCATTGTGCCCATGTACCAGCACTGTTGTGGCGGTGCCGCCAAACCCAACCGTACACTTACCTAAAAACCCCATAACCTCATCCCAAGTCGCATAACTTTTTGCTAATGCAATCGCATTACACACCTGAAAATGCTTCACGCATTAATTAGATCAAAGCTATAATCGTAAAGTCCCTGTAAAGAAAACTTACCTTTTCATGCATCTCTTCGCAAAAAATTTTCCGTCAGATTTCTTTCTTTGCTTATCTGGAATTCCAAACCAATTCGGCACCTTCGGTACCAGACAATTCCTGTAAACAAAATGATTCGGTTTGCATACAATGTAACCGTCATGACAGGGACCATAAATATTGCGCCGTCTATATTCCAACTTCGCCATGTGTACGATAAATTTCTTTACGTACACATTGGCCGGCGACCTTTTTCTCCCAGCAATAAAATTCTCTAACTCGCACCATGTGTAAACAGAAGAACGCTGTTCCTACATAGGTTTCCTGCGATACCATAAACAATTCCTATCGTTTGTGTTATCCGAAAAACATTTTTTTCATTTAATGAGCGGCTGCTATTTATTTAGCCGACCCTCATTACCGAACGATGCATAAGCAAACCTGTGGGGAGGAGAAGTATTATACCGGGCATGGGCACACGGTTCACTTCTTCCCCATCATTACTATTGTTCACTAAGTAACGTTCCGCCGAGCACCAAAAGAAAACTTCGCAACACCCGGAACAAGTTAAGGAAAACACACTGATTTTTATTGTTTATTTTATTCACTTTTGGTTAAACGATTAATTTTAGTTTACACGCTGGTTTCGGGATCACAATTAAACGAATAGCTTGTGTTGAACGAATATTTTAATGTTTGCAAAGTAAAAACTATATTATAATCGAATATTGTGTATTTCATTAAGGAAAAAATTTGTACGCTCACGAACACGACTCTGAGGTATATTACGCATCTCCGCGGTTTGCGGAGTGCGGGAGAAAAAGCCTACCGCCGCGAGCGGTCGTTGGGATGAGACTCAGCGATAGTTATCTCGTGCAGATATCTCTCGCTAATCTTGATCATGGTGGTATGTGTGCATGGTCCTTTCATGGATGAAAAGCGAACCTAGAACAAGAAAAGGGAATAAAGAGCATTCATGGGATACGATTTCGGTAAAGCAAACAAAACCGAAATCGTCGGATGCATGCGTGTCGCGGCTAAACAAAGAGAGAATGATGCGATGCAGAAATGTGCTAATTGGTTTTAGCTAGGTTACTGGGAAATGGTGTTTATGGCATCGCTAGTGTACGTATTGAATTCCTATTTGCATTTGTTTATGCTGTAGGATTTAATTGATGCCAAGAGACGCGGAATGCATATTTGCTTTGGTTTGCACATTGTGCGAGTCAGAGAATTTTATTGCTGGGAGAAAAAGGTCGCCAGCCAATGTATACATAAAGAAATTTATCGTACACATGAATGAAGCTGGGAATAGGCGACGCAATGATAATTATCCCTGGCTGGAATGGTTACATGATATGTAAACCGAGGTTTTTGTTTTCAGGAAATTTATGATAAGGAGAGTAAGAACTCTTACAGGGGATTTGTAAGCGAAGGTATGCTTGAAAAGGTAAGAATTCTTTTGCAGGCACTTTTAGGTTATACGAATTGGATCTATTTGATGCGTGAAGCATTAGCGAAAGCTTATGCTGACTGGGTTGTGGTTATGGGGGTTTTTAAGGTAAGTGTACCGTGCGGTTTGGCGGCACCGTCACAGTTAATTGATGCCAAGAGACGCGGAATGCATATTTGCTTTGGTTTGCAAATTGTGCGAGTCGGAGAATTTTATTAGTGTACCGTGGGGTTTGGCGGCACCGCCACAAACCCATTAGCATCAGACGAGTTCGGTTTTATTTGCTTTACCGAAATCGTATCCTATGAATGCACTTTATTCCCTTTCTTTGTTCTAGGTTCGTTCTCATCCATGAAAGAACCATACACTCACACCACTGCACTGAAAGAGTGCATTTCTGTGGCGGCCACACCATTAAGAGAAAAGTTTTTCTCTCTCCCCCCTTTTCTTAACCCTAACCTAGGATGGAATTCATGTCAGAGTTCTATCCTCGGTGAGTCTTATTCCACCCGCTGACCGCCACGGTCACGCGTCACTCCCGCTCTCAGCGCGCGGCGAAGAAGCGCAGATATACGGAGTCATTGGCATAGTGAATTTTATTCGCCATCCATAAAGTCGAGCGGTGTTTTGTTGATTTATTTTTATTTGAACCAAGCGGTTACGAAAAAAATCACATAAAACTCATAAATCCGACGATGTGAACTTGCATTTAATTTGTCATTTCCAGTCCGGTGTTCGATCATGAAGTGTAATGAAATAAAAATTAATTAAGAACTGCGCGCGTTTTACTTCCTTTTCCTGTTGTGGACGCTGCGTCGTCGATTTCTGTTTGTGCTTTTCTTTCTGTGTCCGTCGGAACAATTAATTATGATGGAGGAGGAAGTAGAACTCGCACCCATGCCTCTGCCACGACTTCCCCCCACACTATCATGTAAACAAAACTCAAATCTTCGGTTGACCTATCGTCACCGAAGAATGTATAGCCTACAATGGCATTACCATGGACACCTGAGTAAACACGATGACGACCCAATGTAACATCGGCAAAACCACGAACGATGTGCATCTTATCGGCTGACCCTTGAAATAGCATTTCTGTTTACTAACAAAAAAAAATGGGTGGCGAGAGGGCCGACTTTGGTGAGACAAGGACAGATGTGTCCTTCATCTTGTCTCTTGCTTCTGGTCATCTTGCGATAACCAGAATCACCCACATCCGTGAGGATGTTGGGTTCGGTCTCGAGAAATCTGAAAAAGAAAAAGGGGGAGAGGTATCTAAGGATAGTGTGGACAGGGTTAGTTCGGATGTTCTCTAACTACTTGGATAGAGGGATGGTGGAAAAGTAATCGTACAAGACCGGTAGATGTTGAGTGCGGTAGTAAACGCAGATCACGTCTTTGGCGTCTGATAATCTGCGCTTTGGTCGGTGTGTGTCTTGTACTGTGCGTGCGTGTTTGTAGTCTGTTAGCAGTAGACCCTATGGGATGGGTCCAGGAATCCTCTATTATAGAGGGGAATGTTGTTGGGAAGGGTGCTTTCTTCAGTTTTGTACTGAAGAAGAAATTGTGGTGGTTTGATCCGAAGAGATTGAGAGAGAGAAGGGTCAAGAACGCAAGATTGCCGTACAAGTGGGTTCTCGCTGTTCTGAATGTTTTCGAGGTACTTATATGCTAATTCTAGCAAGTACTCGTCGATGGGGATAATGGAGGCACCTTCGTATAGGTGAGAGTTCGGGTAGTGGCGGCCGTCAGGCCTTCTGTAGTAGTTGGTGCATCTTCTGAGGAGTTTCCTTTCGAAAACTCGCAGTCTTTCCATTTGGGCCGAAGATATGCAAGACCATATGGAAAAGGCGTACGACATTCCAGATCGGATTAGCTGCTTATAGCAGAGAAGCTTAACTTTGGTGTCAACTTTGTTGCTCCACTTCAGGATGTTGTGCAGTTGCTTAGACCGACCGAGGCCCCTTTGAAGAATGTGGGTCACATGTTTGATGAAATTCATTTTTGGGGTAGAGATGACCCCAAGATATTTCATCCTGTCCTGTGGTCTAATCGTAGTACCTCCCATTTGTATTCGGATATTCTGTGAATCTCGAGAAGTAGGTTGGGAGTGTTTACTACTCAGAATTATAGCTACTGCTTTAGATGGGTTAAGTCGAATTTCCCATCGACTGTAATACTGATACAGCTCGTCCAGATGACGGTTGGGTCGGTTTGTTGCGAGTTTTGGGCTTTTAGATGACGTGTACACTAGGACGTCATCCGCATAGCAAATCTGGTTTACTCTACCATCCACAGGGCGAGGAATATCTGAGGTGTAGTTATTAAATAAGATGGGGCCTAGAATGGAGCCCCGTGGTACGCCTGCAGCGGCGTTGAAAGTTCGGGAAAGCTTTCCATTCACTCGAACTTGGAAGGTTCTGTTTAAAACGAACTGGTAGATGATACTACACAGCGTTTTACTGAGGCCAGTATTCAGTAATTTAAAAACGAGTCCTTCGATCCAGGGTTTCTGTTTACTTAGGATGCAGAAACCTACTTCGTTCTCAGGCGTGCAGCATCGACGATTTATGACCACAATGCCCGCAGCCCAATATGCTCGTTCATTTGTTTGCACAGGTGCAGGACTGATCGTTGTCTGTATTGCAGGCGAAGGGGCATCGTACTTGTCCTATACGGGCATGTGGGAAATACTCCCATTTAACTCCTTTTCGATCGCTCATTGGTCTTCGCCGAGTTGATCCGATTCGCCCCTTCCACCTCGGTGTGATCCACCACGGTTGCATCGGATGGAATGTGGATTGCATCGAGGAGTCAGATTTCATCGCCTTAAGTGTTCACACGCACTATACGCGTCATCAGAGAGTCGATTAATGGATATGCGGAATTGAGTCCGAGTTAAGTGTCGTTTTTGTCTTGCACGTGTCCTAAACAATGTCGAGCTAGTGTCGAGTTACGTCCTATTTTTGCACGAGTCATTGAAGATAGCAACATATTTGTCATCGATTGAAAGAGACACGGTGTTAATGTGAAATCAACTTATACTGTAGTTTCACTGAGTTAATTATTAATTGAAAGATACACGGTGGTAATGTGAAGCTAACCCATACTCTAATACCAACGAGTTGTTATTAATTAGAAAGGACACGGTGTAATGTGAAACTGAATAAAAAGGATGTTATATAACTAAAACCAATCGACTTGTTTTATTCATTGACTTTCACAGGTGATCAGTATTTTGTTAAAACTCCGACGTCTTTACTTGTTTATTCTCCTCGGCGGACAATTTAAATTGAACTACCTGTGTGTTTTTATTCATTTTGTCATTTGATGGTCTTTATGCAACAGACGGTGGAAGGTTAAGTGAAGCCGTGTCATACTAGACACATACTTAAAACCTTACCCACAGGTGTACCAACCCCACTCAAAAGTTCAATTTATTAGAAACCTCATATACGAGGGCGTCTGTCTGTACCCGAGTTCAATCGACCATGTCTTGCTGAAACAAGGAGGCAAAATACTGAAAACGATAGCCGTACCCATCTCTTTCATACAGAGTTCTTCACGTAGAACTTGGCTTGGCTGATGGACCGGTGCGAGAAAAGGTTGGTTTAGGTGGTAGTTGGTCCCAAGGTGAGATACCACCGCGTCACCCTGTACATTCCGCGATATCGTCAGGAGAAATCTTCGACTATATTTCGGATGTATGGTACTTTGGCTGTTTTTCAATGGTCTAATGGTCGGAGTGTTCCGCCTGACTGTGCACAAATAAGAAAAGAAACACACCGGAAAACGGACACCAATAAAACACCGAGAAATTGTTTTTATTAACGTCTTTTTATTACTCATAAATTCTTTATTATAATAATGTTCCTTCACACGAATTTTTAATGGTTGCGGCCACATGCGTTAAGTAAGGATAGTGAAGAAGGTGAATTGAACACACGATGAAACGTTGAGAAGCGAAGCAATGAAGCATCAGGCTACTGGCCGCGTGTGTGAATGCATCATTAGAATTCGCTGGAAAATAATTCATTGGCATACATAAGTAGGAAAACTATTTCGGCACCATCGTTTGCCAAGCAATTTTGTTCCTCATGTGCACCCTTTTCTTCCCACATGCACGTACCTCGCAGACCCTTTGTCCAAGGGACAAAAGCAATACGCGGATCTAGAGTCTAGTGCCATAAAACCGAATTCCTACGCATGTAAACATGCATAATATACATCCAATGATTTGTTTTCCCACTAACAAGCAATCTCCAATTCCTTTCTCTGCCGCAACGGATTTCCCTGCATATACAAATGCAAGCACGGGATTCATTTTGGCCACCTACCCAAGATACGATATACAATTCTCATTGTATAAAGTACTGTAATACATTAGCATCTCTTTCGAATGGCTATTCGTATATTTACACAAGGGCATCACTCATCGAAGACTTTTTTGATGCCCTCGTCTCATCTGAATCGCTGAGTCTAATTCCATCCGCTGACCACCATGATCACGCGATCTCCCGCTCCTCGTCGCGCGCCGAGGACGTGAAAATACCCGGAGTCGTGTGGGTAGTTAAATAAAATTCATAAAAATCAATTTGGCATTAATAATAAGTTTACGCGGATTATAAAAACACCACATATGTAATAATGGTTTAGAACAAAGGTAATGATTGTGAAATATAAGAACCTTTTCTAATAAATAAAAAGTGCGTGTCAATTATTTACTTCTGGTGGTGCCGATCTATTATTGTGGACAACAAACGTGGAGGCGTTTCGCTCTTTTGTCGGTATTTATTTCTTTAGAGATGGTTAATTCGCGCCGGAAGTGAACGGAGTGCCCATGCCTGGCACAATACTTCCTCCCCACAACTTCTGAGATTAATAATTCCGGAGGTAAACTAGTTTTCCATTCGTATCTCCGGGGGGACTATGTCAGGGGGAACACCATGCAAACATTCTGATAATTACCAAACTTTGAGAAATTCGTCATCGCGTAATCGGTCTGGTTCTCGTGGCTTTTTTTCCACTAACGCGCGCACAAAACGGGTTTTTGAAGTAATAATCAAAGCATCAGAGCCGTATACCATAGTGATAAGATAACAATTTCACATCAGGTGGGTGTACTTTTTTTTTAACACTAACGCACAATAGAGGATTTTGAAATACCCTTAAATGTCAGAGCGCAGTGCGAGCGGGTGGAGAGGATGTGGATAAGGAAAGGAAGTGTCGATGTATATTGGTCTTGAATGTCTGGAAGTCACAACGACGAGAAAGCACATGATCAGGTAGAGCAGTCCACATTCGTGTGGTTCAGCTAAAGAATAAAAATTGGATCGATTCGTGAATCGCTTCAAAAGACGAATTCGTTTTTTGAACACGGCTTCGTACGATGGCAGAAAGTTGGGAGAAAAGATAGGCTCGATTTTTGGGTGGTTTATAATCTGAGCGAAAATATTTATTGGACTGATTTTCCAGTTGCCTGGTTACAGAGAGGTTTGGTATTTGGGTGTTTCATGATCTAAGTGAAAATATTTACAGTACCGAATTTCTAGTTGTGAAACCAAAAGAGACTACTTAATTTTGGAAGTGCATGGTAACAGATGGGGCTCCTCGATAGTATAGTGGTTAGTATATCCGCCTGTCACGCGGGAGACCGGGGTTCGATTCCCCGCCGGGGAGCCTCTGGCGCAAGACTAATGACCTTGCCCAAAAAAAAAAAAAACAAATCATTATGGAAAATTTAACAAGCCTCAGGACTTGCTAAATAAGGCCAAGACGGGTTCCCGGTTGTAGTGCCGATGATGATGATGATGATGATGGTAACAGATGAAAATACATCGCATGAGATAATGCTGTTCGAAAACGGTTGGGGTCGAAAAATGAAACTACAAACGGTGGTAAACCTGAGATCGACCAGCATGTAAGCGGTGTTTTGTGTTGGGTACGATTACAGGGATATTATCTGTAAGCTATTTGAAGAACGCCGAATTATCTGAATAGGAAATGTGTTGCTTTTTATGGCGACAATGCTAGATCATGCCCTTTTTTGATGAACATTTGAGCGGCCTTTGGTTTTGATAGACGTTTATGAAGTAAAGTTTCCGACCTGACCTACAGAGGGCACCAGCAGATTTGATTTTTTACCTCCGAGGCATCTTTAAGGGTTGAGAAACAGATGAAGGGTACAAGGGAAAAACCACGGAAGTCCTTTTTTTTGAATTTTAAAATGGTGCTACCACCTGTTAGTATATGAAGTGTACTTTCTTTTGCAGTATATTAGATTGGTGAAAAAAAACACGTTAGTCCCTATTAAATTGACATTATAAAATAGACATGCAGGGGAAGAACCACGGTCGTCCATGCCTTACCTCCTTTACTTAGTATAGAGTGGCGCAAAATTAATCACCCTATCGGAAGATGTTATAATTTTTGCAAATGGTGTCGGACGTCAATCAGTCAATCAATCATGAACTAGACAGCTGCAGTATACAAACAGACAAGCAATGGAGCAATGGCAGCTATCTAGTTCATGATTGATTGACTGATTGACGTCCGACACCATTTGCAAAAATTATAACATCTTCTGATACGGTGATTAATGTTTTTAGCTGTTATTCACGCCACCCACTTTGCACACCACACACACTTAATGTTAATAGAAACACATTTTGTTTTATTTCAGTTCTAACCTTTATTCAATTTCACTTAGGACTAGTTAATGTTACATTAATTTATACTTTACTAGATTATAAATTAGACACACACACACGATAACTCCACGACCGCTGGTTATATTGCACACAACACAAAATCACAGCACATCCATCTTTTTGACTCATAATATTCTAGATATAATTTTACGCGCAACGGATTTTAAAAATCTAGCACCAACCCCACTCGCGGACGACCGTCTCGGTCAACAATTTAATATCAACTCGTTTAACGAACACTTTTTTCTTCCATCCTGCAGATCGAAGGATATGTCCTTTTTTCTGCTTGGCCCTTTTGCCAGTCGCTATTTCCTTTCTTTATCTTTCCCGGCTTGGGATCAAAAGAGGTGGAGGGTTTTTGGGCGTAACTTTAATTTTGCGCGACCCTATACTAAGTAAAGGATGTAAGTACCGTGGATTTGGATAGTAGGCTACCTAGTTAAAATATTTAAAAATACTTAATCTTGAAATCTAATATTAAAAAACAGGGCGTTAAAATTCTTATTTTCTTCCCTCTGTTGTGGAAAAGCTAAAACACAAGATCAAAAACAGAATAATATTAGTATCTTTTCATTCTACATTGGCATAGTCACAATACAGATCCTCAATATTTTCTGGAATATTACCGCTCAAAAGATTTTCATAAAATTTTTTCGACTCGTTTTATCAGAAACTGCTTGAGATGTTGAAGGTCATCGTCCTTTTTTCGGTATTGGCAACATTCCATTGTACGAATTTGTCAATGGTCGGCGTGTAAATTGTTCGGTTACTATTGCTTTCCTTTTCTTTCTTCTAGTTGGCGGCATCCAAACTATACCAGTTCCCTTGTAGGGAATGGACTTTTTTTCTGGTACATTGGATTTAATAATTCGCCCCATGCTTTGAATAATTCTTGGGTGCAGTCAACGATTTTGAATGGGAACGGATTTATTCTACTATTTTGAATAACATCTCTCCACTCCGAAGGTACTTCCAACTTTTTTGGGCGATTAATTCCATGTCTTTATCACATTCGAGATCTGAATGCCCTCTCACTGGAAACATTACTTTAATACAATCAAATCTCTTTTTCTCCGTTACCAAGTAGTGAAGATAACGTATGACGGTATAATTTTTATTTTGACCCACACAGGAGCCACAAAATATTGCGAATTCCCGAACTTCTGTTTTGACATAGTTACTAATATGGTATAATGATCCAGCATTGAACAAACATCATCTTACCAATGCACTCATCATGTAAAAAAACTTCGTTTGTACAAGTTCATGGATGTTAAATAAATAAAAACTTAATTGGCGCCTATAATAAACATCATTTGTCGTAATATTTGGTGTAGCCAAGTTCTTCTCAAAGTCCATAGTTATGGCTGCGATAGTGCTTGAATCTTTTTTGTGAACTATAAAATTGTTCGGCTTTTTTTAGATGAAGTTACGTCCATTTCTTTTTTATTTTAAACTGGTGCTGCCTCCCGTTAGTATATGAAGTGTACTTTCTTTACCAGTATATTAATTAGATTGATGAAAAAACACGTTAGTCCCTATTAAATTGACATTAGAAAATAGACATGCAGGGGAAGAACCACGGTACTTACCTCCTTTACTTAGTATAGGGTGGCGCAAAATAAATCACCCTATCCGAAGATGTCATAATTTTTGCAAATGGCGTCGTACGTCAATAGGCCAATCAATCATGAACTAGACAGCTGCCATTGCTCCATCGCTTGTCTGTTTGTATACTGCAGCTGTCTAGTTCATGATTGATTGACTGATTGACGTCCGACGCCATTTGCATAAAATTATTTTGTCTCAAATGCGGGTTAGTATTTGTCTAACCACGTGAAGTTGTAACAGAGTTGTGCTGCGCCAGTTGTAACAACTATGTTACGTTCACAGTGCCAAAAGATCTGGTAGTGAAAAGCACGATGTTCATCACAAGCAAATTCATAAAGCCACATGGATATCTTCCGACGGCGTAATGCGTAACCAAATAAACCACTTCCTCATAGACAAGACAGCACCTCGAATATCCTTGACGTAAGATCATATAGAGGAGCAGATTGCGACTCCGATTATCTTCTAGTGATGGGCAAAATCAGGAGTCGCCTCGCAGCAAACCCACATGGGCAGTCACGGGAGACGAGCAAAAAGTTCCACATTGATAAACTAAAAGACCAGCGCAAAAGGGCTGAATATCAAGAGGAACTAACGAATAGATTTAGCATTCTAGAGAATGGGAGTAGTGAGGAAGAGGAAACCAATAATCTGGGCACTAAGTGGGCATCGATCAGAGACACAATCAAACAAACAGCCCAAAAGGTATTGGGATTTAAGAAAACAATTAAGTCCAAATCTTGGTTTGACGATGACTGCAGGGCAAAGATCGAACAACGTAAACGCCTTAGTGTAATCCACTTAGAAGGATATGATGAAGTCAACGTAGAAAGATACGCGACAATTCGGAAAGAGGCAATGAGGTCTTCAAACGCAAAAAACGAAAATGAGAGAAGACTCGGGTCGAAAAAATCCTAGAAAATGCCAAAGCAAAGAACATCAGAGGTATGTATGCCGGCATAAATTCAATTAAAAATGGCCACCGAGGGAGAGCCAAAAATGGCTGTGTGGTCACAGAAACAAACAATATCATGACAAGATGAAAGCAGTACTTTGAAAACCTGCTCAACGTGCGCCCCATCAACCACAAATAAACGCACCAGACATACATACAGCCGAGCCTCAGATCCCAGTACCCTCTTTGAACGAAGTTGTAGACGCAATAAATCGATTGAAAAACAACAAGGCGACTGTATACCGACAGAGCTTATAAAGCATGGAGGAGAGGCAATAATTCGAAGGATCCACCAACTGATTAAAACAATTAAAACTCACACCGGAAGAATGGAAAACCTCAATAGTCGTACCCATTTTCAAAAAAGGTGACAGATCTGACTGCGAAAATTACAGAGGAATATCATTGCTATTATGGAAAATTTAACAACAGGACTTGCTAAATAAGGCCAAGACCGGTTCCCGGTTGTAGTGCCGATGATGATGATGATCATTGCTCCCTACCACATACAAAATACTAACAAATGTCATACTGGCGAGAATCACACCTGTTCGGAGAAGAAATACTGGGAGACTACCAATGCGGATTCCGTAGGAACCGGTCAACAAGCGACCAAATGTTCACAATAAGGCAACTGTTGTAAAAGAAGTGGGAATACGGAGAGACGGTTCACCAAATGTTCGTTGACTTAAAAAAAAGCCGACCACTCAGTCGCAGGGCAAAGACTCAACCATATTGTAGTTGAGCTGGGAATCCCGAAAAAATATGCCGCCCTCATTCAAATTTGCATGTCTTAAATGTCTAGACATGAGAACGACCAGGAAAGACATGATCAGGCAGAACATTCCACATTCGTGTGGTTCGGCTAAAGGATGACTCTCTATGTTTATTTGTTCACCTGAAGTTTTTATATTTTTCTCGCCGTGACAAGGGCGGTAGGGGAAGTTACCGCGTAAGGCAAGCCGCGTACTATTGATCGAACAAAGTGACAGGCAGAGGGGCAACGTTTGAAGAATACGGCGGTTGGAGTAGGATTTCCCAGTTCAATTGTTTCGAAATATAACTTGATCACTTTCGTAAAATGGGGTCAGACATTGTCATGCGGTAAATGTTCTCTATAGACAGGAAGAGATTTCTTCATATTGACGTAGAACCTCTTGCAAATGACGCGAATATGACTCCTTCATCATTCATTTTTAATATATAAGAATTATTTTATTATACAGACACAAAAAAAACCGAATGTCTCTATGATATTTTTTTGATGGCTGTCCAAGTTTATTGTATGGCATCTATAGACTTGCCCCCAAAGCCTTCTATAGGAAAACGGCAATGTAGACAATGTTGAAGAGTGATTTATCGAGTGGGAGGACACACAATTTCATTTGTTAATGTACAATTTTTGAAGCTCTCGACCTCCAATGAAAATTCGAAAGCAAATTAGGAATGTGAGGTGTGCAGCTTGTGCTTGAGTTGAAGTGAAATGTAATCCATTTTCCGTCCATCGAAAATTGCTGGCATTTAAAGCAAAAACAATTAATGTTTTATTTATTTATTTATTATTATTTTAATTTGTATCATTTTATAAGGCATCGTTGGAATTTTATAAAAATATTATTACATTTTCCAATAAAAACATTTTTCATAAGGTAAAAAATTCTATATGAAAAGATTTCATATATTTGTATATAAATATAATTTATGTAAAAGATTTCCTACGTAAAAATAATACAGAACGATATAAGTACATATGGAATACAGTTCGGATGTAATTTACAAAACATTTCATATTTTGTAAAATAGTTAAAAATTGACTCAAATATAAATTTTCTATTTGTATTGAACTTATTACTTAAAATATACACAAATCAATGGCACTACCAAAAACACTGGTGGCCCCACACCTCTTCAGTATTCTGTTCAAAATTAATTAAATTTATGCTTCAATTTGATTTTCCCTATTTAACACAATGGTATTATTTTTAAAGATTGTTGTAACACACCTTCTCCTTACAACTCCCTCATTTAGCATACAATTTTCAAATATTTTGAATGTGAATATAAAGGGATTTTATACGAACATCCTATAGTCCGATAAATACAATATTTGAAATGTTTTTTATTCTTTCACTTTTTACAAGTTTTCTATAAATTTATTCTATTTAGTCTTTTATTTTACAAGGAGTTCTCTCCATTAAGTGTTGTACATCAATGTGAAATCTTACTATTCATATTTTTAATAAATAATTCAAAACATTTGGAAGCGATTGTATTGCATCCTGGAAGATTTACTATTTTTAGTCAGTTAAACGAAAATCTAAGATACATTCGCACAAAAACTGCAATTGAATATATATTCCCTTCAATTTATTTATTTGATTCCTGAACATTACGTCGCGCTTAGTATCTTTAAAAAATGCCTTCATCTAGTGTTTTACTTAATGCGTCTATTCGTTTGTTGATTTCGGTATAATTTATAAATAGAATAGAAGAAATGGGCGAGATTCAATGGAGATAGACAGATTTAGATCCTGTGATGCGTCTAATGCTGAGGATAGTATTTGAGGAACGCAATGTTATGTCTTGGATTTTAAAAGAATGTGCAGGTCGAGTACTTTCATCACATGGCATGTGTTGATTTAAAAGACTGATGTGCTTGGTGAACTCGTTCGTTTCAGGTTAGGTGTTTTGAACTTTGTGGTATGTGACAAGTTAAGGGTTTCATTCTGTCGGTGAACTCGTCTTCTTACGAGAATTTGTATGCACGTTCTTCAAGTTATTTTTCAAAGAGAGAAGTTGGATCACGTGGGATTGAAACTCAACTATCCCATCGATATGTTATAAGACAAATATTTCACCACTGGATACCGAATTTTAATTACTTGTTTGATATTTACTCGAGTGTAGAGTTATAAGACATTTGGTCCACCAATTGAAATAAAAGGGTGAATATTTTTACTTATTGGGTAAGACTACGACTTTGCATTGAAAATGGGAGAACGCTAAAAGGATCCTTGGAAAACGGGAATAATAAGAAATATAGAACACATACCACTTAAAAAACTGCACCACAACAATTTTAACAATATCGTAGTCATTCGAGTTCCGATCTAAGTTAAACCATATAAATCATTATCTTGCTTGTATATATGGTTATGTCATTAATTCATGTTTCCAAAAATATTACTCATATTAATATATAATTACTTAAACTCATTTCATTGTGTTTTGAAAGCCATGACTTAACTTGACTGGATACATATTTTTTCAGAATTCCTTAAGATATGCAAGAAATAATGTCACATCATCCAACCTGGTCACAATTACCAATGCATTTTATTCGTCTAAATCTGGAATTATAAAACATCACTAGGATGTGAAATACGACAGTTATCACGCTGTCAATTTCATCATTAGGATACAGGTCGAGCATCGTTAACGATTCATCATTGGGATACAGGCCATGCCTGTCCCCCTCACAGCCTACCATAGTTTGTGAGGCGACTTCAGAAATCCCATCCTACATTCCTTAAGTATTCGACCACAAAACAACGCAATCAGAGCGTGCAGACCTGTTCACACTAAATGTTAATTTTAGACAGGCACAGACAATCCCAGTGAATCGATTTTCAGTCGTGGAACGGACCGTCAAGCCATGTTTTCCTACGAGAGTAGTCCCGGAATTACTCGGCCTGATACATAGATGGCAGTAATTATTAAAATATAATGACTGTGGTAGAAAGTACCAGCCTTAGAAACATTAAGTTTCAAGTTAGAAGATGATACGTTGTTTATGTTTTTGTTTAACAGCCATCAATAGTGGGCGGTCTCAGTGAATTTCTAAACATATCATTTAATAACTACCAGTGTCAGACTGATTAATTCTGGTCCTACCCCCATATAAAGTTAACGGACATCCAAGGCTAATGTAGACCAATCGTCTCCGTCTCCTTCCGTCCACACTGTGCACTGACATTTAAGGCTGCCAACAATTCTTTTTATGTGCGCGAATAACTAATTAACAGTCGTCATGTTACCTTTGGAGCAACGATATAATAGATTGTTCAATAAGTTTTGTCGTTCGATAAGAGATGGCGCTATTTGATTCGCTGTTTTATTTTTCTAAAAATCGTACTACTGTGGAGGTTCTTTAAGACGTCCGAAGAACCACCCATCAACCTAACCCAACTCCCTTTTCCCCAACCTGCCATGCCATTACTGATTACCTGCATATAAGCAGTCGAAGCACTCCTGCAATCAGTACCTACCTGGAAAATAAGCCCACGGCAAGATAATTATCTTGCCATGGCATCAATCAATGCATACGACCAAATCATTTCGGTTCATCTTACATGAAGCATTTAGGAACCCGATCGCCTCATCTTGTCTGCATCCATGATCATCAAACACACACCAATCTTTCTGTGTGTTCTTGTTCCAACAATCCGTTGGTCCAAAAAGACACGTCGGGCAACTTGCTTGCTTGCACATCTGCAAGCCAAATTTCCGATGATCGGTCACCCAAGCGACATCCAATCATCGAAATGGACACGACCATGATTGTTATTCAAACAATCATAGCAATGATCATAACCGATGTTCCCATGTTGCATCAACTAAGGCAAACAAACGCGCATCTTAGCGTTTGACCGCCGAAATAGCGTTTCTGTTTACATAATAAACAGAAATCTATTTCTGCATCCGGCGATCACCGCTATCGTTTACGACAGCGATGCCTGCAGCCTCTGATGTTTGCTCATTTATTTCAACAGCTGCAGGAATGATCGCTGTCCACCACATGTAACCGCCGATGCATCATCGTTGTCCGCACTTCCAACGTATGGGCACCCGAGTCAGATTTCTACACGCGAGGAGAGTAGTCAAGAGCCGTAACTTTAAGTGTTACTTTTTTTAGCACCTTATGCAATTGTCCCTCTGATAAAAGTGGTTTTAGTCGTGAAATGTGGTACAACTAGTAATCTACGTGTCGCTGTGGAAAATCATTGTCGCACGCGCAGGCAAAGATAGTTCATTTATAAAACCTAGAGTAAAGGTCAGAACAAAAAACACTAATTGATGTCACAGTGTAATGTTTAAGAACTAGTATCAATAAAATGCAACAATAATATACAACAAAAAACAGTGTGTTTCTTTACTTTTGGAATACGTCTGAGTGTTTTGCTGGAGGATCTAAACAAAGTGTTTCTTTACTTTTGGAATACATCGGAGTGTTTTGCTGGGGGATCTATTCAGTGTGCACAATACAGTTGTGGGGTATTGCGCTGAACCTGCGTCCACGTCAACGCGCTAGGCGAATCCCCCACACTACTCTTTTATGAAGCCGTGTGAAATTGCTTGTCTATTTATCTATGTATTTATTAGTCTGTAGAAACCCGAAGCTTCATGATCTCACTAACTCCGCTACGCCCCCTGTTCTGTGTACTTTCCCTGCACATCGCGGCATCTGATACGACTTCAAGGTTACGCCTGACACTGCCCTCCCGCTTCCGTAGCGTACGTCCCACTCGTCTCCTTCCTGTTGGTCATCTGTCAAGACTCAGTGGTCGGTTCATCTATCTTATTCAAATCTATCGGCTCAATCGTATATTTAAAGAAGTTTAAAGTCGCCGTGTCATAGTATTTTCTTACTATAGAAAAATGTATATACCATGCGGTGATTCTTCTTATTTTTGAAAGGTATAGTAGGGCCAAAGGGGGGATGGGAGCGATCATACAGGGTAAAGTCTCTGCTTTCAACCCGGCGAAGGCCAGGACGATCCGTGTCCCTGTTCAATCCAAGTTGATATGCAGTCTCCACGTGACACCCCTGGATAGCTACTTTGGCACCCGCAAGTAGTGAACCAATGTATGTAGCGACATCCTGAGAAAGGTTGTGCAAGGCTAATAACCTTGTTAGAAAAACAAATTATTATGGACAATTTAACAAGTCTCGGATAAGGACCGGATACCGGTGGAAAGACTTGCTAAATAAGGCCAAGACCAGATCCCGGTTGTAGTGCCGATGATGATGATGATGAAGAATACCAAAACACTAAGAAAACACATTCACGCAGCACTTTCGACTGCGAACCGGCGCAATTTAGATGTAGTGGGTAAGAGGACACGCATCCAGTCTCCGTGCTGGTCCCGCACAGACTCTTTGATTGAGCTCATTCTTTAGTCGAATCACACGAATATGGGATGCCTGCCTGATGAAGTGTTCTCGCGTCATTACAATATGAACTTAAACCTGACCGTACATCCCTCGAAGACCATTTACTTGAAGGACGCCCAAAAAGTCCATCACCACCAGAGATCGATTAACCGAAAGAGATTTAGTAAGAGCACTAGATACATCATTTGGCAGTGTGAACAATATTTGAGCTGATGTTTTGGGTTTTAGACTGTTGTTTGTACAACGAGGGTGGACTTAAATGTGCTTTTCTCAACAAGATCTGGAACGTTTTAGGAAAGATAAAAGGCTATTATGCTTCGTTTCATCGCAGTGGTTGAAGGTTAAGTCTACCACCACCATTCGGAATCAAAACAATAAAGTAAGAATTACAGTGAACTCGATACCTCGGCTTTAGAGCGAGTTATCGTTCAGAATTCTGCCAAAAACCTGCTAACATCTGCTTTTTTGAATACAAAGAGAATTTTGTTTGTGGATTATATCTAAACTGGTACAACAATAAACTCGGATTATTATTGTAACCTTTAGGATCAGCTTGAAAGACCTGGTTTACAGAAGAAAAAAAAATTTTTTTCATGATACAACACAAAAGCCATCGCGGAAATCAGGTCAGTGAAATAAAAAAAAAATAAAAAAAAACCCAGTGAGTAGAGCGTTAGAGTATACTTACAGTTAGACCGGCTTGTCATAAGAGACGACCAAAGGCCGAGTGGTAGGTGGGGTCCCAACGCCCTGTCGCCCGGTGAAATACCACCCCACCAAGCTATTGAAATGGTCGGGAGAAATCCCTGGCCATCTTTCGGAGCTTGGCTGGTGGACCGGTCGGTCCCAAGGTGAGATACCATCCCCCCACACTGTACATTCCGCGATATCATCGAGAGAAATCTTCGACTGACACGTTGCTGATGACCCGGACTAACACGGAGATAAGTCATGATGGTACCTTCTGATATAAAAAATTCCGGAGGCAAACTAGTTTCCCATTTGGATCTCGGGGGGAACTATGTCAGGGGGAACATCATGCAGATATTATGATAAGTAACTGAACTTTAAGAAATTCGACATCGGATAATCGGGCTCGTTCTCGAGGCTCTGTCAACGTTCGACTGATAACAGGATTTTGCAACATTAAGGACATCGGTTTCACCAATACGAATGTAAACGCCGTGCACCATTATTTGCAAAACAGCGAAACCTGATATTCTTGCCCTAACCGAGACCCAGATCGATTCGTCAACTGATTCGACATATCTTCGTTGCTCAAATACGACTTACTATCGAGATTCCGTTTTAAGGGAGGAGTCTGCGTCTTCGGGTGGTCCGATCTAGCTTCCCAGAGGATGGAAGCGTTGGAACCCAATAACATGGACATCATATGGTTGAGGGTCGTGCTGAGCAATTCTGTTAAATTTCTTTGTTGTCGTTACCGCTCCCCGAATGATGATCGATTTTTCGAACATCTTTTACGTACCATCGACTGGATACAGATCAACCAGCCAGCTTCTGAAATTGTCGTCATTGGCGATTTTAATGTACACAATTCCGTCTGGTTGGTAGATTCTAACAGAACCGACGAGCCTGGGAGGCTGGCGGGGATTTTTGCTGCTAGTCACAACTTGACTCAACTCGTGGAGGAACCATCGCGACTGCCGGATGCCCGAGGCGATTATGCGAACACCCTGCATCTGTTTTTGACATCCGAGCCAGGTATTTATACCGCAGAGGTTTCTGTGCCACTGGGAAATTCAGATCACTGCTTGGTATCTGTCGCGCAACCATTTGCATTTCAAACGAATAACCGACATAAGCAGCTTCGCCATGTATGGAAGTATGGGGCTGCTAACTGGGACGATTTGCAAGATTTGTTCGCATCCCTTCCATGGTCGGAGGTGTGGTTCGAAGACACCGATGTTAAAGCTTGGAGATCTACATTCCACATTCCATCAAACGATAAGCCTTGGTTTGATAAAAAATGCGAGTAGATTACAGCGACAAAAAATAGAGCTTTTACGCAATGCCGCTCCAATGTTAACAGAACGAATTTTGTTAGAATCAGAAACGCGTGCAACCAGACGATTGATACTACGAAGAAGGCCTTCAACGACAGAGTGGTCAATAAACTGCTTTTAGTGCCCAACTGGTTCGCGTCCCTTCTAGTCAATGGCAAGGGCTGTCAACAGTAACTTCGCTTCCTCTTCTTATGCTCTGTTAGTGACGGGCAGCGGGACGTTGGTCACCGATTCAAACGATAAAGCTAATGTGTTCGCGAATTTATTTTCAATTCAATTCAAACCTCGAAACCGGTCTTTTGGAATCATCTGTGATCGCGCCGGTACGATCTTCGATGCGAGATGTGAGGTTCCGCCCACGTACTATTTAACGTAAGTGGACTGTACTGTGAGAAGGTATCCGCCCCGGATGAAATACCAGCAATAGTCCTTAAGAACTGTGCTCCAGAACTATCGCCGGTTCTTGGCAGACTTGTGACGTTTCTAACAGATACACACACAATACTCAAGCAAATAGTGAAGAAAACCGAACGAAAATCGAATAAGAAAATGCGTCAGAGCCGTATACCATAGCGATAGCATAACGATTCGCATCAGTTGAATATACTTGAGTTTAAAAATCGAATTGTAAACACGGCCAGTAGCCTGATGCGTTGCGCATTGGTTCAATTTTTGGTGATTCTAACTGTCATAGCGTCAGTTCGAATCACACGTTCTTCACTATCATCCCAAACGCAAAAATTGATGACTTACCGACGTGATCTGTACACACAGCACACACTTTCCCATAGTAAACAGAACTTCACGACACGATCACGACTTCCGCATAGAGCACTGTCACACTCGCCTGCTCCGACGTTCTCTGATTCGCTCCGTCGTTCGCACACGAAGCTGATCGTAACAAAGTTACTGAGGAGGGAGTAGTGTGGCTTTTCTAACAGATACACACACAATACTCAAGCAAATTGTGAAGAACACCCACCGAAAATCGAATAAGAAAATGCATCAGAGCCGTATACCATAGCGATAACATAACAAGTCCGCATCAGTTGAGTGTACTTGAGTTTAGAAATCGAATTCGTACACGCGTCCAGTAGCCTGTGTTAAGCATTGGGTCAATTTTTTGTGATTCTAACTGTCATAGCGTCAGTTGGAATCGCACGTTCTTCACTATCATCCCAAACGCAACAGACTCTTTCGGTTATCTTATGCACGGAGGACATTTCCTACCTGCTGGAAAATCGCTCGAGTTCAGCCAATCCCTAAGACAGGAGTGCAACGGACTTCTGAATGATCGTCAATACGGTTTCCGTGGCAGGCGGCCCACGTTAGACCTTTTGACACTTATAACCGATATATGGACATCTGCGATTGAGCGGCATGGTGAGTCAAGGGCGGTCACATTGGATACCCCCAAGGCTTTTGACCGCGTCTGGCACGGGGTATTGCTAAGAAAACTTCGTTCATATAGACTTTCCCAGCAGCTTTGCGACTGAACGAAGAGCTTCCTCGAAAACCGATCGATCCGGGTTGTTGTGGACGGTGGGTGTTCAGATATGTATCCTGTTAATTCTGGAGTGCCTCAAGGTTCTAATTTGGTTCCAATCTTGTTTTTCACATAAATGATTTGTTGGAGTCAACGGATAACAGGGTGTTCAGTTTCGCGGATGATAGTACGCTTGTTTCCTATTTCTCGAGTGATCGGCCGATTGCTGCAACAACGTCGCACCAGCTGAGATGTAGCCAGATTGACTCTCTGAATCGGGATCTGGATAAGGTCCTGAAGTGAGGAAAGGCCAATCTCGTCGACTTCAATACAACAAAGGCACAGTATACAACATTCACAAAGAAAAGTGGATCATCGGTTCCACAGCTGATGATGAATGGCGAGGCCGTCGAATCTGGGGAAAGCTTGAAATTTCTTGGCGTCATGGTCTGTGAAATGTAGCGTGGCATAAACACGTGTCGAACATCGCCAAGTTAGCCTCTGGAAAACGGAGTTATATTTTTGGAACCAAAAAATATTTTGCTCCGGCTCAACTTCTTCTCATGTATAAATCCAAAATTAGACCCGCGCTCGGATATTGTTCTCATGTTTGAAGCTCGGTTGACAGGGTGTTCAGTTTCGCGGATGATAGTAATCTGGTTCCCTCTTTTTCGAGTGATCGATCGATTAGCGCATCAGCGTCGCACCAGCTGAAATGTAGACAGATCGACTCTCTGAATCGGGATCTGGATAAGGTCCTGTAGTGGGGAATGGCCAATCTCGTCGACTTCAATGCAACGAAGACACAGTATACAACATTCACAAAGAAAAGTGGATCATCGGTTCCACAGCTAGTGATGAATGGCCAGGCCATCGAATCTGGGGAAAGCTTGAAATTGCTCGGCGCCACGGTTTGTGGAATGTATAGAATGTATAGTGTAGCATAAACACGTGTCGAAGAGACGAGTGATCCGCCTGATCGGGTACTCGGCGCTAACATCGGGACTACAGTCGCTATCATAACGAAGGCACGTAGCTGACCTCTGTCTGTTTTACAGATATTATCACGGGTACTGTTCTTCGGAGATTCGTGGTACTGTTCCACGCAATTCGGTTTATATACGTTCCACAAGACAATCCGGCGGATCGAAACAGTTTGCGATTCATCTCTCGACAGCGCGAACATCCCTGCATCAGAACTCGATCCGGTACATAGCGGGGAAGCTGTGGAACTCCTGTGGGGGTAAAGAAGTATTGCACCAAGACACGGGCACACGGTACACTTCCTTCCCACTTATTGTTCACTGAAAATCCAACTCGCCGAAAGGAAATAAATAAAAGGCACGTGATTTAGTTGTAGATCTATTTTTTTTTATATTTTTGTGTATGAGTTCTTTATTGTTCTCAATTGATTTTGGTGTTTACGCTTTTAAGAAGAGGCACGAAAGTTGATTCTTTTACTTGGGACTTGGCGCACGAGAAATGATGCCGAATTTACACTTTGAATTTGTTCTTTATTTATCATTCAATGATTCCACATGCCCAAATAAATTAATAAAAATTAACTGTTTTCTTGAAGATAATTAAACCGACTTTTCGTGGCAAATATAAAACTTTACGCGTAAGATGAAATTTCCTGTGTCCTTAAAATGACGTCCAATTCTTGAGAAGACCAAAACGATGTATATGAACGCTCCTGTAGTTAACTCTCGACTCGAGTAACGTGGGTGTACGCGACGAGGGATAATTAGTGACACGGTGCGGCGTGACCGTCACCGGTGGTGGATGTGTAACGACTGACTCCAATTAGGGATGAAAATTTGGATTTTACATTCGCACGGCTATTAGCCAATCATCATCGCGCTCTCTCATGAATCTATTCAGTTGCATGTGTCGGTGAGGTGAATAATGCTTGCACATCATTCGACAGTCGCTGCGCATGCGAAGGAAGATAAGAACAAAATAGAGCGCAATAACTTCGGGGTTGACTTAGCTTGTGCGCTTGTATCAATGCACCGTCTGAGGATGACCTACTGACCAAATTCGGTGGATGTGGTGATCTAAGAGGGCATTGAACCGTGGGAAGATAAAATTGTGAAGGAGAGGCAAATGTTCTGTGGCTATTCACCCGTGAAAAGAGATCATTGATCAATTGTTAAGTAATGGTTAGCTTAGAGCGTCTGCGAAGGATCAGTAAGTTATAATATAAGATAATTAAGCTAGAATTTAAGCATTTTTTTGTCTAGCATATAATTTAGAAACTAAGAAAATAAAAAATGTTTTAAAAATGAAAATGAAAATAAGAGATCATTGATCCCCAGCGGATGGAGTATCTGGGGAAAGTGAATAGGACGCCGAATTTGCTAGGGAAATCTGATCGTGGGAACTAAATTAAATGCTTTGATAATTTCCCCAGCGATTGCATTATTATGCAACCGCGTCGTTTGATCAGACTATGCCGTTGCTAACCGACATGATGCGATTTCCGGTGGAAATCTCATGGGTTAGCGAAATGGAGTTGCCGTATGGCGAAAGGATAGCTAAACTGAATTATGCATTATCTGCATAGGATTATGAGTTTAGCTATGCGTCCTTTTGGGAAACATGTTTTGCAGGTGAATTACTGAATGGTGGAATAGGGGCTGATATGACACGCTGAAAGCGGTCGAAATAAGGCGGAAATTGTGGTTGAAATTGTGGGTTGGTTCTCCATGTAGTATAGAGAACACCCACACTCCCTTCCGGCGCGAGGGTTCCCGGAGCGTTACATCCTGCAACTGTTCAAAAAGAACTGCAACAGTTATTTGGTGGCATCTCGGGCGCCCACTCGGCGCTATAGGTTCGCCTCTTCCGAGAGAAGTGTAATTAAATAAAAAGAAAAATAATAATATATAAAAAAAAATTAAAAAACGAATTGTTGCAACATTCAACTTATTCGCCAGATTTAACCCCCCCTAATATCTGAGTGTTCTCATATCTCAAAAAATGCATGCGTGGGTAACGATTATCGTCGAACGAAGCCGTGGAAGTGTCCTCACTTCAGGGATAGAAATCATGAATTAGAAAATGACTGGAACAAGTTTTTTGAAGTTTGTTACGGACAGCATACCCACAGCCTAACCCACAGCTTATTTCGAGGAATTGTACCTCCAGAGCCGGACTCTTCTCTGGATTGGCGGGCGTTTGAGTCTTTCCCAGTACAAATCCTTAATCTACCAAAAGTGGAAACGACCAACGAAAGAAGACAAGCCAAACAATGAAAAGTAAACAATATAAAAATCGCGCCAATACGGTTAGAACGAGACTTTACCTAATTCTTTATTTGCTGAATTTTATGAATAGGAATTTTTATCTGTTTGTTCTCTTTATCGTGGTCTTTAACAAGACCTTTTCCTTGGGAGCTCCTTCGACGACTCCCGCTGTTTCGCCGCTGCGCTCGCCTTTTATTTCCTGCGGCTGTCTCCTCGTTCGCTTGGGTTCGATAAATCACTCGTTGCTTGTTGAGTGATTTATCGCGACTGATATACAGCTGTCTGTCATGCTCCTCAGTGCTTGTGTGCCGATGCTGAGTGCTTGTGCGCCGATGTTGAGTGTTTGTGGGCCGATGCTGATCGCATCGCCAACAGTGGTGGTACACAACAATAGGCTGAAACCATATTACGAATCGAGGAAGCAAAACCCAGACAGATCACGACAAACAAGGGAAGATAATACATCACAACCAGTGTAGGGATCAACGCTACAGTTAAATACTTTTGTAGCTAAGCTTCATTCCTTTAAGGGGGGAAGGTATTGTTACGGACCTACCTCGCGTCCAGGTCCCCCCTAACATCTGTATTTTCAGCTCTACTGAAAATACAATCGACAATCAGCAAGGCGACTATTGAACAGTGTGAACATCTGCAATCGACAACGGACTGGACTGAAGCTGAAAAGGGAGCAGCCCTTCAACGCCTCCTGTACCTTGGTGCCGAATAACAGCCGCCGTCTACAATCAACACCAACACAAATCGACCGCTCAACGGTCACGCAAGTAAGTCCTCTTGAACTGACCCTAACTAATGTAAATACATATTCAACTTTAATCAAAATAAAATTATTTACTACATATCAATTTGAATTAAATTGTTGACATAAACTATAACAATTGATATTCGACCCAGAAGAGAAAAGAACAGAAATAAACAGGGGGCTCAAGCATTCAACAACCCCCTACAACCAGAAGAGCAGACCAGTCTACCGGAGAGGCCCGACGACACCAAGTAAGTCTGTTCAACATTATTAATTGTTTATTGATTAGTAAAATTAAATACAACAAGGTCGGGGAGATTATATTAATTAATAAAATGTATTTCGAACCATAAAATCATGTTTTCCTTATCGAACGACAAAACTTATTGAGCAACCTAGTATTATAGCGACTAAGACAGTAGTCAGGCGTTCGACTTGATGTATAAATGGCATTTGTTTCTTGAATAATAAATGGCATTCGTTTTTTTTATCGTGAACCAAACGGAAGGTCAGAATCTTGCACATTAGGGTCTATAGGGATAATTGCGAGGATCAATGCGCAGTCATTTTGTTGATTTCTGTAGCAACCTCGGACAAAAAAATCGCTTCAATTGTGTTCGTTATAAAACAGATTAAGCAAAGACTTTCAGCACAACGAAAAGATAAAAAAGCTACAAGGTCATGTTAAAATATTGATCATTCCTTTAATTTAAGGTTTACATTGATTTTTTCTTATATATAAAATTTGTATTTAAATTATGTCATACACTGTACATATATGCTTCCAAGAAATTTCACATTTCACTACGATTTTAAGGCACTTATCTCAACTTTACTTTGTAATTCAAGATACATATTGTCACGTTTCTCTGTAGAAACATCGTTGTATACTAACAGGTTTATAAAATACTACAATTTTGTATATATTTAATATATTTAATACTATTTCTTCATAACACAAAACGTATCATTTGTTTTGTTGTTTGATTTTGCTTATTTTCTTTAGGTATAAACAGCCTATATAAAATAAATATTGTAGTGTATATATTATATAAAACATCGTAAATACGTTATGTTCGATTTACGATATAAAATTGCGTAACCATTAAAAAGTAATTATTGCATTATAATTTCGTTTCGATTATTTCCTTGTAGTCTGGGATAATACTAGCTAGAAAAATGTACATACCGCCGGTGATTATTACAACTGCGTAGTAATAACCGACTTTCGGATAATGGTCGGCTCCTTACCCTTAGGTGCCGACACAATCTCGGAAGATACCAACCAAGGTGAAACCATATCATTTGGAGGATTAATATGGTTAATGGAATTCTGTAAGAGGAAAAACCAAAAGGGAAAGGATATTGAATGAAAAAGGAAATCGCCAATCACACTTTACTAATGTTAGCGTACAGTACTAGCCAAGAAAAGCCTTAGTCTAGGTACCTACCTTCTTCTCAAGTGGCTTATCATTAACTTCCTTGTTCTCCTTATTGTCGTGACTTTGCTCATCGTTCGTTATATCGTTCGTTGTGTTTATTACCTGAATACTAGGTGAGAATGCTACGTCCTTGTGATGATCGTTGTTGGTAATATTGTTTATGAATATCTCGCTAATAAGTGACTCAGTCGCTGATGTAAGATTCGGTGTTGATGGTGGAGGACTACTGGGTGTTGTAACAAGGGTAGTAACCGTTGTGGTTGCAAAAGGGTTTATGGGAGTATTAGGCGGATTCATTGGTGACGACGCGGTACTAGGTGATGATGTTGGTTTTTGTTCAGTTATGCTAAGTGTAAGCTTGTCGCCGCCCTGGCAACCGCAAAGTGTGATAAAACAAAAATTAAAACAAAAAGCAAACAAATCATATTTGCAAAACGATGAACAAAACAACTAATGTGAAGATGCGAAATATTGAAAAAGTGGGAGTATAGTAGACGTGAAAAGAGGGAGATAGTACAGTATAGTTGTAAAGCAAGCCAAAGATACTCGATCAAAAGAAACAGAAGGGAATATAACTAAAACGTACCACGGATATATAAGTGGCGTTGATAGAATCTGGTCCGTCAGAATGATGTAGGTTATTGTTGAAGGACGTAGCAGCAGGAACAAACATCTGATTCGTTAATTTTGCATTGTTCGATCCTCCCAATTCCTCTTCTACGCGAGCTGTAAAATACAATTAATCGAGAATGTTATTTGCTTCACTAACGAGTTAATTGTCAGTATGTTAGTGGTGAAAAAAATATCTTTCGAAAAAACATTTGTTTAAATTATTGTTATATAAAATAAATTGTCTGGCACAAGACTAATAACCTTGCCCGGAAAAACAAATTACTATTGCTATTTATTGGCCTGTAGGAACCCGAAAGTTGATGATCTCACCGACTCGACTCCGCCATTGTTCCCTGTCCTGTGCACTCTCCTTCCACGTTCGACTATCCGATCCGATCTCCTAGAGGTCCAACCTAACATTGTCCTCGCATCTCCGTCGCGGCCGCCCTGTCGGTTTCTTTCCCGTTGGTCTACCGTCAAGAATTCTATGCAGGGTCCTATCGTTGACCATTCGCACCACGTGTCCGGCCCATCTTAATCTTCGCGACTTGATTACTCTCACTATTGTAGGTTTGTGGTATAGCTCTTCCAATTCGTGGTTGTGGAGTTTCCTCCATTGTCCTGCCTCCTAGTCATATTTGCCGCCAAAGATGCCCCTTAGGACTCTATTCTCGAATACGCGGAATTTGTTTTCTTCCCGTTTTGTGAGAGCCCATATTTCGCATCCGTATAGAACAATCGGCATGATTATGGTTCTATAGACACGGAGCTTTATATTCTGTGATAGTAGTTTGGATTTCAGCAGTTTACTGACTACATGCCAACTAACGTTGCCGGAGTTTAGTCTTTTGTTAATATCCTTCGACATTTCGTTACTGGCCGTCAGTACTGTTCCCAGATATTTAGATTCTTTAACTCTTTCAAATATCTTGCCTCTGAGGTTTATATGTGTTCCCTGAGGTCCACCAGCTCCACCGTAATCATATATTTTGTTTTGTCTTCATTCATTTCTACGCCCACCTCTTCTGCCGTTTGCATGATGATTTCACTGTTTTACTTACAGTTTCTAGATTATCGCCCTGAACGGCAATGTCATCCGCATATGCGAGCACTTGTGTGACACCATTTAAGTATGATCCGGCCATGTTGTCGTCTTGTACCTTAGCGAGTTAGAATAGAACAGATTTAACCTATTCACTAAAACTTTTAGAGTGTGCTGCCCTGGGTGCCGAGATTTTAAAGAAAACATAGATTTTTTACAAAATTAATACTTTCTATATTAGAAAGTGATATAAAGTGTATTTTGGGAAAAAAATGATTATATAAAATGTTCATTCATCCCTAACGCCTAACTCAAACAGCTATAAACTTATTTTACGACCATTTGCAATCAATCTAAGCTTGTAACGCTTACTACGGAATTTCTCGTAGCTGGCAGTGAAGGGGATAAGCCATTCACAAAATCTTCTTCGTATATTCAGATAACAACTAATAGAAAACTTTTCAGTTGAAAAGTTTGTGGCGGTTTCTGCTAGTGCGTTAACACGGACGCTGGTTCCGCAGGAACACCACCAATATCACTCTGTAAATTGTTCCTACCGGAAGGAATAGAGCACAACCGCGAACACAACAACTCTCTAAAAAAACACGCTGGAGTAATTTTAAAGTTAATGTCTTTTATTTCATCAAAAAAAAATCAAGTACACTTAAAACGATATTGTGCCTTTACTGCAATTCACTAAAGTTTATTTTATAATTATTATTCACTGTTCACCAACCACGTAGGGTTCGGTTTTCTTTAATTCTCACTCTTTGAATTAAGATAAGGGCGCGGATCTCTTACACGACTCGACAATGTTTACGAATGGTTATTCGATTAATTCCCGACAAGCAACGATCCAGCACGATAATCCCCTTCGGCGGTTAAAATGCGACTCTCGAAAACGCAACGTCCCGGGTAGTTGTGCGTTTCGCGGTGGTTACGATCATGTATATGTTATGTACGCGACGGGGGTTGCGATCTGACTCCACGATGACCGTTTCACTCCACATCCGCTAGCGGCCATCGTGATGGAATTTTCTATGCCGTGGTGGCCAGGTACAATAGCCTTGAAATGCGGACATCGATCGATCTTGCACTTGTTCCAACAAAGGAACAAGCATTAGGGCTGCTAGCATCGTTATTGTGAATAAATCATAACGCTTGCTGAAGGAAGAAATAGGTTTCAGTGCCTTAAATAAACAAAAACACTATTTCGGGGTTCGTCGCTGGGATGCGCATTGTTTAGTTTAACTAATGCGACATGGGAGCATTTTGGTGTTTACCCAATCGCTCGCGTTCATGCAGTTGAAGGCTATAGGATTTTCGGTGACGATAGGTCGACCGGAGATTTGATTGCCAAGGCAATGGCTAGGGTGGCTATTGTTAGGGTTCATGTGGTGGTACATGTGACATGGTTGATGGCTGATAATTAGAAATTGGTTGCTCTGTTGGCAACCTGATGGATATGGGGCAATGTTTGATTAGGAAATGGTAGAAGGGACACGATCATGGGTATGGTTGTTGGAATAGCAATCATAATCGTGTCCGATTCAATGATAGGAAAATTATCGGCTGCAGCTGTGTCAACAAGTACGCTGGTCAACGTGTATTCTTGGACCAACTGATTGTTGGAACAAGAACACGCTGAAAGATTGGCGTATGTTTGGTGATTATGATTGCTGACAAGCTAAGCGATAGGGAATATAGTGGTTCGTATATTATGAACTGGATAGTCTTATGAGGTGTATGCATGCTAGGGTTTGCTTACAGGTGGAAGCGAATGAAAGGTGGGTTAATTTAAGGAAATGGGTGGTTCTTTGAGAATGTTTTAAAAAACCCCCACAAGTTCCGTTCTCCGAGTCCCGTCTATTCTGTTAGAATGTTGCAACCAGATGGAGTTGTGAGCATTTAAGTTGCCAGGATCAACAGTCTTATATAATAGATTTATAACCAATCGGCGGTATATGAGACATGTTGAAAGTTGTGTGGGGTAAAGGTAGTATGCCGACGTACGGCAGGGATTCACCAATATCCCGACAATCGCGTAGAAATTGTCCACAAGAACTCCGTTGTCCAGCGAAGAAACATAACTAGATGCACTAATTGAAGCAGGAATTAAAAGACACTTGATTAAGAGTTGATGTTTATTGTTCTATTAATTACACGTGGTGATTACACTTGGTTGGCACATTACGAGGTGAACTATTGTTAATATTTAATTTTATTTTTCTATTTGCTTTTTTTGTTTTACTTCGTCCACACGTATTTACATTTTAAGTTGACAACGCACGATCTACTTAAGGTAATTTAAACCTTCCACGGAAATTTTTTTATTCGACACGTTATTTAAAGGATTCACTACACCGACTTCTCACATGTGCACGCAACGATGGTTAAGACCTGACCCCTTGGGCGAATAAAATCTGACTGGAGTCCATTAGCCACCATCAGAATGACATGGCAGCGAATAGCCTCAAAAGGGGAGGAGCGAAACGATCAACCAGAGGCAGTCAATCGTGATTGGGTCAGATGACATGGGGTGGATTTTCCATGTATAGGTATCCGCTACTGAAAGCCAGCAACACACAAACATAAGAGGATGCGGGCGTTGTTATTGTAACCCATTGTAATGATCATTAGGTGAAAGAATAGGTCTCTGCGATCTTATGTCAACAGAAACACTATTTCCATGATCGAACGATGGGATATGCATTGTTTGAGTTCGCCAACATCGCATGGGGTCGGTGGCTGTGTACACAATTGATTTGTGTAACACTTGCCGGCGGCAGACCTTTCTGGTGTGAAAAACGCACCGAAGATCTGCTCGCACTAGGAGAGGCCATAAATCAACATTTAGTTGATTGACATGCTGTTTTCTAGGTCCGCGGACGGTTGGCACCCGTTAATAGAAAATCTCGATGTAGGTAAACAATCCGGAAGACATGGATGCAACGTTTGGTTCTGCGAACGAATATAGGATGCAAACGTTGCCAGTTGTTTAAAATAAACACTTGACGGCCAGATACAATTTGATGCATGGGTGCATGTTGTTTTAGGGTATATTACTCCCGTTGGTTGTACCATCAGGCGAGAGCATCCGATTGGGCGTTTACTTTGTGTAAACGAAGGCAGCTTCGATAGCCAGCGTGAGAAACGTGGCTACTCGTTGCTTAAATAAATATTGGTGGTCATGGCCGATGCTGGTGATCGTTCCAAGATACGGCAACGGATCATAAAATCGGTCATGCTGATAACCAAGCAAATATGCGCGCCTGAATGGCCAATGTTTAATTTGATCTTCTCTTCCTTTGGAAAGATAGATCATAGAGCATGCCTTGAAAATCGATTGATGCTGGATTGATGTCATGGCAAGATGAAAATCTTGTCATGAATTATGTTTCCAGGTATGACCGCTCGAAGAGGGCTTGGAACAGCCCTTAAAAAGGTAAGCTGCCTATGGGGTATTTATGTCGGTTATCCGTGGGATAACCGAATTAATTCCAGCAAATTGGTTGGCGGTTAATGCCATAGCAAGGTTGTGTAATCTTGCCGAAGATTCAACTTTAAGGTAAATTGTATTTACTGAAAATGGTGGGGATCGAGCGATGCGTGGCTCTTCGGGCCCTGAAAAGCCCCACAGTTGCATATACATTTATTGTTACCTCGTAAAACAATTTGAACAAAAGACAGAAGTTATTTTCGAATACATCCGTGCCTCGCTATACGGCATTTCGCTATAACGGCCCTCTTCAATTAAGGCACGTTTTCGATTTACGGCCTAAAATGTTTCGCTATAATGGCAAAAAAAACTTTTTTTCGATGTCGATATATCTACATGTTGCCAATCTTGCGCAAGCGCAATCTCGATGCACACTCTTTTCTATTTCCTCTTGTTTACGAGCGTTATTCAGTGTGTGCTCATAGAGCGGCTGGTTTAGACTTGTTTGGGAGTGTCTTATGTATTGATTGTTACACATTAACTGGAAAAATTGGAAACAATTAGGGACATTTTTGGTACGGAAGTATATATGTATGTATGTACAAAGATCTGAAACATCTGAAGATGTCATGATTGAGTACCTTCCGAAAAATACAACAGCTCTGATCCAACCAATGGATCAGGGTGCAATAGCCACTTTTAAGGCATATTACATACGCCGAACTTTCCGACAACTTATAAGGGAAACCGATAGTAAATCTTCAATTAAAAGATTTTGGAAAAACTATAACATCAAGGATGCTGTTGACAGCATCAGTAAATCATGGAGGGAATTAAAATTAACAACAATGAACCTTGTTTGGAAAAAATATGGCCAGAATGTGTAAAAAGTACTGATGCAGAAGTTAATTGCCTTCCTGAAATTAGGCAAAACATTTTGGATCTAGCACATGATCTCGGCTTTGAAGGTTTGAACGAACGTGATATGCTTGATCTACTTGAAGCTGATAGGAGATCCTGTGGCGTCTCTAACAGATACACACACAATTCACAAGCAAAATAGTGAAGGACACCGAACGAAAAATCGAATAAGATAATACATCAGAGCCGTATACCTTAGCGATAACATAACAATTCACATCAGTGGAGTATAGTCGAGTTTGAAAATCGAATTCTAAAATCGGCCAGTAGCCTGATGGGTAACGCTTAGGTTCAATTTTTGGTGAATCAAACTGTCATAGCGTCAGTTCGAATCACACGTTCTTCTTCACTATTATTTCAAACACTATAACCCCTTTCATATGAGGAACTCATTCAGTTGCAAGCGGAACCGGCATTTGATGAAGAGACAGAGCCTGTTGTACCCAAACAGCTAACATCAAAAAATTAGTCGAAAGCTTTTTCCTATTTCGAACAAGAAATAAACATCCCCCTTGAAAACGATACTGACGCCGAACGTAGCACTAAAGTTTCTCGAGGAATTAACTCAGCCATTAGCTGTTTTAAATCACTGAAGAATGAAATAGACAAGAAGGCAAGACAAACAATGTTGGACAATTTTTTTAAGCCAGGCCCGTCCTTACCAGCGAACAATGATGACGACAGTGATCTGCAGGTTACCATTTCTTCAGCGTCTTCAGATTAAAGCCATTTAAAAAAAAATTATGTATGTATACATACACATATTTTATGTAACATGAATTAGTTTCACTTTTGTTTATAGATTATTGTTGGTTTTTGGATTCTGTTATTATTTTATGTACAAATGTATGTACTTGTTATGTATGTATTTTTGATTTAAGTGAAATAAAAAGTTAAAATGCATTTTGAATGATAAACCATGTTACATATTTAACAAATTTGGAACCGACCCCATTGAATTTGTATGAATTTGTATTAGAATAATTGATTCCTTATACGGCTTTTCGCCTTGCGGACAAGTTTCGTGAGACGTATCCAGGCCGTAAAGCGAGGTATGGGTGTACTTCTTTCCTTTGCCAATCGAGATAGAACCGGTAACGAAGATAAACCGAATTGGTTGATGTCTGAGTCGCGATTAGCCCGTAATAACAGGCTTTCAAACACTGTAAATATTGGTGAACGGCATTTATTGAAGCCAAATTCAACGATGATAAGAGTTTTACGCACTTACACGATTCCACGGAATCGAATTGTTGACTATTAAGTTTGAAATTGTTCGTATGTTATTCTGTAGTGTTTTGCTAGGTAGTAAAGAACTGTCATTCGATCTAACGCTATAAAAAATGGATACCAAAACATGAAGCATCGGACTACGGCCGTGTATACCCAAGGATCTCAACTCGCTACTTAAGGGGTAATATCACCTTGTGTTTACTATTTTTACGTGATTTTCGAGACGTATCACAGTAGTTTACAGTAGTTTAGTGAGGGCAGAGCCCTCATTTATTTAGCTTAATGCAAGCTTACATTAACTTATATTAAATTAATATAAAAAGCCTTACAGACAATCTTAAATCTAGAGTAAGAAGGAGAAAAAAAGAAAAAAACCAGGAAGGTGAAGGTGACTGTGCGATGGGGGAGGTAGGAGGCTAGGGAAGAGTGGGTGTATGTGGGGGTGGTAAATTCGGCATTTGTGAGACAGTGACAGTGCAGGACATGTCTACGTACTGGTAGGGAGCGGGGTTGGTGCGCTGGGGGGAGAGGTTGGAATTGTGGGTGGGGCTGGGGGAACTATTTTGAGGGTAGGAGAGGAGAGGTAGGATGGCGGGGTAGAGGGGATTATGGGGGGGGGGGGGGGGGGTTAGGAAGGGTTTATTCTGAGACGTCGTTTAAGAGTGGGGGTGGAGATGTTGAAATCGAAGGAGGTGGGGAAAGAGTTGGCCTGTCGTAGCATACGCGAGATGGGTTCGTTAGCGCCGTAAGAAGTGTGATGAGCAGGCACGTAAAACAGTCGTGGGTTACGTACGTTACGGGGGTTTCTATGCAATGTTAAAGTGTAGAGCAAGCTTGGGCAATTGATTGAGCCAGACAGAAGGCGATGGACAAAGATGATGTCGGCATGGATTCTGCGCCCTTCAAGTGTGTTTAGATTGATTAGACGGAGCCGGCTTGTGTATGGTGGTAGAATCAGCGGATTTTCCCAGTTTAGTCCGTGGAGGACGAAGCGCAAGAAACGACGTTGGACTCCCTCAATCCTGCGAGTGTGAGTCACTTGATACGGGGACCAGACCTGAATCGCGTATTCGAGTAGTGGCCGGACAAAAGTTGTGTAGAGTGATCGGGTGATGTAAGGGTTAAGGAATTCCTTCAACCAGCGTTTGACAAATCCAAGGCCGGCGTTAGCCTTGAGGATTATGTAATCAAAATGTGCGGTAAATTTGAGCTCCTTGTCGCATAGGACGCCCAGATCGCGAATCAATTCAACCGATGTTATCGGTTGGTTCAGTAAGAGATAGGAACGTGGGTGAGTGGGGGAACTCTTCCGAGAGAAGGTGATTGTGTGACATTTGGCGATATTCATTTCTAGACAATTATTTTGGCACCAAGTCGAGAAGTTGTCAAGATCCGCTTGGAGAAGTGAGGAGTCCAGGGGAGAGCGGATTGTCTTAAACATTTTGGAATCATCCGCGTAAAGCGAGATGAAGGAGTGATTAATGCAGGAGGCTATGTCGTTTATGGTTAGGATAAATAGGAGAGGGCCGAGGTAAAGAAATATAAATAATAGAAATAATAAACGATAGGAAAGAAATAGAGATATGAGGTTTTGTGTAAAAGAGCTCCAACTACAAAAAAAAGCTAATGGTGAAAAACATGGCGCCGAGATATTTGAAATTAAAGTTTTAAGTATTTTTGTAGTTTGAACGGACTTTCTACAAACAGCTGTTTGCTCAGCCTTACAATTGGGACAGGAGAGACATCTACCAGGTATATGCATACGTTTTTTTCCGGTTTCTTTTTCTAGGGAAATTAATTATATATTATAATAATGTATTATTCACATATAAAATAATACAGCTTTTCGTTTATTCGATTCTGGGTAGTAATTGAACTCTTGCTAAATACATCTAAACTACTAATCAAATAAGAATTGATGATAAATCACTATGTATCCTAAATATGGAGTGAATAAGTTCCACACACTTATAAACCCAGTCCACTTTATAAAACAGACGTTAAAACGAAATATTTGTACCAACGAAAAAGTAATAACGCGAAATATTGTAAAATTAAGAATTTCAAAAACATTTTACATCCATAAATTACCTTTCAATATGTTGCACTTTATGTGCCCAGGTGGAAGTGCACCAGGTCCAATATTCGCAAGTTTCACCTGATTATTTGGCTTCTCTACATTCGACAATCGCTTCAGAGTCTCCGTATTGTGTTCCATATCTGAAGTTTTATTAATAGTAACCCTAAAAGATGAGATTTTATTAACGAATCCATTTTAAGAGAACAATTCCTGAATAATAATTCAAATGAAAACAAGGCGAACTTAAAAGCATAAAAGCAAAATGATAAAATTGATCACAATACTAAATGTTTAATATTTATCTACCTGATACTGTTAGCATCATTTATTGCTTCGGTAGCTAGGATTGATGGGGATGGATCTTTAACAATAGACTTAAGCAATGAATCTAGCTCTTTATCTTTATCCGATAAGCCACTTTTTATGCTGTAAAAAACAAATGATATAAGCACACATAATTAAAATTGAATTAGTAAAAAAATTATTGGCAAAGACTTCCCATTTGCAAACTTGTATAAGACAAATTGCACTACAATATTTTTTTAGAAATTACACTCATTATTCAAATGTCTTGGACTGCAGCGAGATGAGGCGTACAATTTGAACGAATGCCAAAATTAAGATTGCAAGTTGAAACAATAATGAGACAAATTTATCTTGCAACTTTACATTAACAATCAGCCCATGAGATGCGACCGTCTTGACAGAAAAGTAGATTTGATAAAGGAAATACATCGGTAGAAATTGTTGACATGCTTGTTTTTTTAAGGTGAGAACAAGAATAAACAATAATAGAATGACTCAAAAGTAGAAAGTTGCTACATCTCGAATTGTGGGGAAAATGCTTCACATTGTGAGTATTAATCTGTTGCTAAATAGTTTTACCCGTTTCAAAACAAGTTGGTGGTGGTCCCCTGGCAACTCGTATTGCTTTAAATAGCATGACAGTTCAGCAACTTTACTTTTCTAAAATGTTGATCTTACTTATCGTTATCCTTACGTAACTTATCCTTAATTGCAGTGGAACACCAACTATGAAGCTGGAGCAAAGAAAAGCTTCTGTAGCTATGCGGCGAGATGGGACACAAACTTAAAGGGTACATGAATTTTAAACTCTTGGCTCAAGGCTAAAAACCTTGTCCGGAAAACAAATTATCATGGAAAATTTATCAGATTTTACTTGCTAAATAAGGCCAAGATCGGATCCCGGTTGTAGTGCCGATTATGATGATGAACTTTAAACTCATCACATTCTCATGTCTCGACAAACCGCTCATTTGGAAGGTGAAACTAGCATATCCTAACATGGTGGGTATGGCAAATTGCTGAGCATTCCAAACACGAAAATTCTCTTCTCTGTCTACAATGCACAGAGCAGGAAAAGGATGCAAAATATGATATTTTTGTGAGTAACCAATTCGCTTAATAGAGAAATGAAATTCTGAGGTGGAAGCAACTCATATTCTATATGATGAGGTCGCAAGACTGTTGGGCCAAAAACTGCACCAAAAACTGTATATGGAGCATAGTATTGGGTCGCGAACTGAACTGAACTCCAAAACCAAGAAGAAAAGGCAAAGAAAGCACTAGATCAGCAAAAACTGCTAACCACATTTTGGTGAATTCTGGGAAACCTCCTCCAAGCACAAATCAAGAAAATATAAGCCGAGATAATCACAGAAATGATTATTTAAAAAAAGGGGAAACAAGTTTTTTTTTTTTTTATTAACTTTATGAAGTTTTCTTCTGCTTTCTTTTAGTAATAATAACATTTTAAAACGATCGCCCGATTTGTTTATTTTTTAATGGACGACATAGTCTTTGATCACTGAAAAGTCAACTCAACTGAACCAAAACTTACTCGACCAAAATTTTGATTCGCAAAGTAAACTTTAAGAACGAATATTTTATTATTATTTTTCTTTATTTTACTTCTATCAGGAGAGATCAATCTTTCATGAAACAGCGCCCTGAGATGTTTTTTTTTTTTTTTGTCGACCAGGTCCTTCAACCAAGCTCCGAAAGACAGTCGAGAAATAATTCTTCTAACCATTTCACAGAGCGTATAGCTTAATGGAATGGTTTTCGAGAGTTGATTGGGTATTCGATCTCAACCTTCCACTCAATAAATGTTCCGAACTGCACAACAGCAACAGTCGTCAGTTGAACCTATGTTTGCACAAATAAGCGGATATACGCACAACCTCCTTACTAACTCAACCATTGAGACGACGATTACAAACCTATCGAACTTCAGGAATCACAACTATTGTAAGTTAGTCCCTCCGGAAAAGTCATGGTAGAAGCAAGGGTGCATTTAAATACAACAATCGTGGATGCCAGAAGGTCGGGGCCCCAGCTATATTTAAAAATGCCTTAGCGCAAGGAATATGCATAAGTTCAGGGTGCACCATCATTTATCTCGATATGTGATTATTGAATAACCTCAAAAAAAGGAACAACCAATTTCCATATATGGGGTATTTTTATTTAATTTGGTCATTTACAATTTATTTGGACCAGTTTTTGAATGCAACATCAAAAATGTTGCCGCATGTATTGACCAAAGCAAAATATGCCACATTTACTGCGTTTTCCATCGGGGCCGTATAGTGATGATTTCGGCAAGAATGTTTATCTTGAACTCGTATATCGTCTGAGGCTTGCTATCAACCACATTGCTTTTCAAATAACCCCACAAAAAGAAGTCCGGGGGGGTCAAATTGTGGGATCCCAGTCAATGTCGCCATTTTTTGACAGCATACGTCCAGGGAATCTTCGTTGCAGAAACAGCATTAATTCTTTTGCAGTGTGGCATGGCGCACCGCCTTGTTGAAACCAATAACCGTCCAGACCTTTTTCATACATTTGTGGGGAGACACAATGAGCCAACAACCACCGATATCGATTCCATCGACTGTTTCGCTCTCTCTGAGGAAAAATGGCCCAATGATGGTGTGTTTATCTAACAGATAAACACACAATACACACAAGCAAATAGTGAAGAACACCGAACGAAAATCGAATAAGAAAATACATCAGAGCCGTACACCATAGCGATAACAAAACAATTCACATCAGTGGAATATACTTGAGTTTAAAAATCGAATTCTAAAACACGGCCAGTAGCCTGATGGGTAACGCTTATGTTCAATTTTTGGTGATTCTAACTGTCATAGCGTCAGTTCGAATCACACGTTCTTCACAATCATTCCAAACGCTATAAAGGTTTTGGCGCAAACGCCACCTCAAACAGTCACTTTTTGGTCATGCGACGGTGTTTCATGGATCTCGTGTGGATTATCCATTCCCGAAATGTGGCAATTTTGCGTGTTAACGGCGGCAGAGTGTGTGAATTGGACCTCGTCAATCATCAAAATTTGATTCCAAACATCAGATTCAATGTAAACCATTCGAGCGACTGTTTGGCCGTATTCCGAGCGACGTGGACGGCCTGTCGACAATATTCTTTGAGTCAATTGCACGTTATACGGAAACAAATGCAAATCATTCTTTAAAATGTGCCGCAAGGTGGTTCCACTAACCCCACAATGCTGAGCACAATGACGATACGACACATGTGGGTTCTCGACAACACTCTCTTCTACCGCTTCAACCAGTTCATTGGAACGTCTTAGGCGTTGATGATCGGCACGTCGACGATCTCCCACTGTCCCGTGCTCAACAAAATTCGACACCAAACGACGAATAGTTTGTCAGACGGTGCTTGTTGGCGACGATATTTTCGACGATATACACGTTACGTTAACACAACTGAACGACTATTTTCAATGTACAGCGTCACTATTTCGGCGCGTTGCTTGGGTGTGAAGCGATTCATGGTTAAAATTGTACTGAATTGGCGTTTCAAAAACATGCCTTTTCAAGTCAATTGGTTGATAACTGTCAAAGTTATTCAATGTTTACATCATCATCATCATCAGCACGACAACCGGGATCCGGTCTTGCCCTTATTTAGCAAGTCTCTCCACCGGTATCCGGTCCATATCCGAGACTTGTTAAATTGTCCATAATAATTCGTTTTTCCGGGCAAGGTTATTAGCCTTACGCCAACCTTTCTCAGGATGTCGCTGCATGCATTGGTTCACTACTTGGAGGGTGCCAAAGTAGCTATCCAGGGGTGTCACGTGGAGACCGCATGTCAACTTGGATTGAACAGGAGCAAGGATCATCCTGGCCTTCGCCGGGTTGAAAGCGGAGACTTTGCCCTGTATGTTCACTTAAGTTACCATAATTCAGTATGTTATCATCGATTGTCATGAAATGTTGACACATATCGTTTGAAGGTTTATTCCTTTCTAAAAGTCATAACGAATTTTCATTACAGGCACCATCTGTGAGGTAGTATAGCTTTTGGGCCGATAGTGAAGAACGTGTGATTCGAACCGACGCTATAAAGGTTAGAATCAGTAAAAATTGAACCATACTAAACGCATCAGGCCACTGCCGCGTATACGAAAACGATTTTTAAACTCCAGTACACTCAACTGATGTGGAATTGCTGTGTAATTGCTTGATATATGGCTGATACTTTTGCTTATTAGACTTTCTTTCTGTGTTGTTCTTGATTATTTTCTGGTATATCTTTTTTTTTTAATATACATATATATACTTGGAATTCGACAGCCTTCTCCACTCTGTAACGGAACGAATTCTGATGCATAGATGTTCGCGCCGTCGGGAGATGAACTGCAAATTGGTGCGATCCGTCGAATTGTCTCGTGGAGCACAAATAAAACGAATTGCGTGAAACAATACCACGAATCTCCGAAGAACAGTACCTGTGATAATATCTGTAACAGACAGAAATCAGCAACGTGTCTTCGTTGTCATAGCGACTGTAGCCCCGATGTCAGCGCCAAGTCCCCGATCAGGCGAATCACTCATCTCTGTATGCTCTCAAGTAGGTTGAGGGTATGTTTGGGAGCAGAGCTCCAAACATGGGAGCAATATTCGAGCGCGGGTCCAAGTTGATATTTATACAGAAGAAGTTGAGCCAGAGTAAAATATTTCTTGGCTCTAAAAAGATAGCTGTTTTCCAGAGGGGGATCTGGCGATGTTCGTCACGTGTTTATGCCACGATACATTCCCACAAACCGTGACGCCGAGCAATTTCAAGCGTTCCCCAGATTCGAAGGCCTGGCCATTCATCACTAGCTGTGGAACCGATGATCCACTTTTCTTTGTGAATTTTGTATACTGTGTCTTTGTTGCATCGAAGTCGACGAGACTGGCCTTTCCCCACTGCAGGACCTTGTCCAGATCCCGATTCAGAGAGCCAATCTGTCTACATCTTAGCTGGTGTGACGTTGATGCACCAATCGCTCGATCACTCGAAAAAGAGGAAACAAGCCTACTATCATCCGCAAAACTGAAGACGGTGTTATCCGTTGACTCCAACAAACCATTTATGTGAAGCAAAAATAAGGTTGGAGCCAAAATAGGACCTTGAGATACCGCCGAATTAACAGGATACAGATCGCCGTCCACAACCCGGATTGATCGATTTGCGAGGAAGCTCTTCACCCAGTCGCAATGCTGCAGGGAAAGGCCATATGAACGAAGTTTGCTCAGCAATGCTTCGTGCCAGACGCGGTCATAAGCCTTGGAGGTATCCAATGCGATCGCTCCTGACTCACCATGCCCCTCAACCGCAGATGTCCAGATATCGGTCATAAGATTTAATGCTCGTTACCATGTATGGAATAAAGGTTCGCATGCAAAGTGGAATCGTGTCTGTCAATGTGTCCGCTATAAAGTCAACATCGTTGTTGAGAAAAATAAAACCAATTTAACTTGCCAAAAAATTCTTTCAGACCTTCCCAGTTGGTTTTCTCATAGAACCATCATGTTCTTTTAGCAGTTTTCTCCTTAACGTTGCTGTTGGTAGGAGCAAACTTATGTGACAGGAGAGAGTGGTCTGAAGTGCCTAAAGGCAAAGAAACTTCAATTCTGTTCGGGTGGGAGGTGAGAAACAGGCCCAGTGTGTTGGCGGAATGACCATCTATGTCTGATACCCGTGTTGGCTTATTGACAAGTTGAGTTAAACTATTTGAATCAGCAAAGAGCTGGATATATTGACCTTCAACTGTTCTATATCCGGAGTGACGAAGCCATAGAGAGTTATGCACATTAAAATCACCCGCGATTTTTGAATGTTTTTCACGAATGTCCAAAAGTTTCTATTACCTGTGGGAGAGTGTAGTATTCTCAGTCTCTGGTCATGTAAGAACTTTGCGCGTTGAATATGCGCATTGCAGTCATTTCTAGCTCTCCCGAATCTTTTCTGGTTTTCCTTAGTAATGTTTGATTTATGCAACCGGAAGCTCAACTTTTTAGCCTTAATGGCTTCTCTGCGCCCGGAATCGAAGCACATATTTCTCTTGGGTTTGATACTCTTTACCCTGCGTGGAATGAAGATTCGCATGCCAAGTAGAATCGTGTCAGTCAATTTGCCCGCTATAGAGTCAACATCGTTATTGAGGAAAAATAAAACCAATTTAACCTCCCAAAAAATTCGTTCAGACCTTCCCAGTTGGCTTTATCATGGAACCATTCTGTACTTTTGGCAGTTTTCTTGTTAAAATTGCTGTTGGTTAGAGCAAATTTAGGTGACACGACACAGTGGTCTGAAGTGCCCAATGACGAAGAAACTTCAATTGTGTATTTGTTTGGGTGGGATGTGAGAAACAGGTCCAGTGTGTTGGCGGAATGACCATCTATGTCTGGTACCCGTGTTGGCTCATTGACAAGTTGAGATTAATTATTTGATTCGGCAAGGTGCTGAACATACTGAACTTCAGGTGTTGTGTGTCCGTTGTACACATTCAAATCACCCGCAATAATGATTTCAGTGTGGGGATACAAGGTCAAGATCTTATCGATGGAATCAGATAGAGCATCAAATTCGTTAAAGGATGCGTTCCTATCCAAGTTAGAACTTCTGTAAAGAAAGCAGTAATGTACGATATGCTTACGAACGTGAAGTTTTAGCCACGAGAAATTAAATTCTGAATTGGAGCAAAGACCATATTGTGAGAGAAGCTGATAAGCAATATCATTTCGTATGTATGAGACTAGACCACGATTTGGAAAGAACAGAGCCACTATGTTATATCCAAGTAGATTAAAATCGGAAATATTATTATAGTTATTATCTGGATTTCACTACGTGCAGGATAGTTGGTTTCGAAATATCCGTTCCATTGAGACGGCCTTACACATAAAACCAATGTCGTCTCAGAAAAGGATATAAGTCAGTTCCAGCGATAGATAAGCGAAAGTTAATCATAACTCAATGTTACCTTTACTATAAATTTAATATGTATACAGTCGGGTTTGGCGGAAGGTTAATAACCTTGCCCGGAAAAGCAAATTACTACTGTACTATTATTACTATTTATTGCCCTGTACGAACCCGGAAGTTCATGATCTCACCGACTCGAACTCCGCCATCGTTCCCTGTCCTGTGCACTCTCCTTCCACGATTGACCATCTGATCCGATCTCCTCAAGGTCAAACCAAACATTGTCCTCCCATCTCCATCGCGGCCGTCCTGCCGGTCTCTTTCCCGTTGGTCTACCGTCAAGAATTCTACGCACGGTCTTATCGTTGCCCATTCGCGCCACATGTCCGGCCCATCTTAATCTTCGCGACTTGATTACTCTCACTACTGTAGGTTTGCGGTATAGCTCTTCCAATTCGTGGTTGTGGAGTTTCCTCCATTGTCCTGCCTCCTCGTCATATTTACCTCCAAAGATACCCCTTACAAAATCAAATTATTAAGGAAAATTTAACAAGCCTCGGAACTTGTTAAATAAGGCCAAGACCGGATCCCGGTTGTAGTGCCGATGATGATGATGATGATGATGATGAAGGCGATGATGATGATCATACAGTCGGGTGCTTAGTTGAATCAATTGACAGCTCCCATTATGATTTTCCATTCTAAAGTAGACTATGTCATGCATGAATATAACGCACCTATTATTACAAGTGATTTACAAGCGAAAAAGATCTAACAGTCGATTGTGGGCCCACGTGAATATATCCTACTCGTGTCTAGAATGTTGTGCACCTCGACTTTACGACCTGCGACAACGGTCCTCGTTCAGGTCACACAACCTGGAAGAAAACTAAACAGAACTTTACGACTACGTTCACGACTTCCGCAAAGAGCACAGGCACACTCGCTTGCTCCGACGTTCTCTCACTCACTCGTTCCCCGCTCCGTCGTTCGCACACGAAGTTGATCGTAACAAAGTTACTGACGAGGGAGTAGTGTGGCGTTTCTAACAGATACACACACAATACACAAGCAAATAGTGAAGAACACCGAACGAGAATCGAATAAGTAAATGTATCAGAGCCGTATGCCATAGCGATAACATAACAATTCCACATCAGTTGAGTGTACTTGAGTTTAGAAATCGAATTCGTACAAGCGGCAGTGGCCTGATGTGTTGAGCATTGATTCCCTTTTTGTGATTCTAACTGTCATAGCGTCAGTTCGAATCACACGTTCTACACTATCGTCGCAATACGCTATAGATGTATATTTAAAGAAAGCCCTGATGCGTCCGGAGTCTAAATCGGCTAAGACGGAAACTACTCCTGGGAAAACGAAGTGCTTTGGTTACGTTCATTCTGTATTGAAGTGGAGCCGAATCAACACCACCAAGTCCACTGAGGATGACTCAAAGCCGGAGGAAAAATCTCGTAGTACACATGGGTCGGTGCACTCAATAGATGCGAATGTTTTGTGGAATATCAAACACCGAAGTCATACCTAACTCCAGCATCGGGCGTTCAGGCGATTGGAGACGTTGCAGAGATATCTTCGTGTTTTTCAGGCGGTTCCGGTGATCCGAGTTTGGAGATACCTTTGGCTGAATTGAGTAGGCGAAGACGACCCCACTTCAGCATCACCGCCACGACCACCAGGTGGGGCACGATAGGGACAACAGTGAGTACCCGTTTTTGTACATACTCCCTTTTTGTTAAACACAACTATTGTTGACGAATAACAATAACCACATATACAACAAAGAATTGTAAACCTAACAATTGCTGGAAAGCCCACAATAATTGGTAAGCTCCAATAATTCCTTAACCACAACAAACCTTACACACATAACCACCGGCGCACGACTCTTTCACTTACAAAACAATAGGCGCAACTTTTCACCAGCGCATATAACAATCCAACCTACCCGCGGGCAAATGCCCTATACAACAACCGGCGCATATGGCAATTCGGGGCATTTAGCAATACCTAACACTCCTGACAACAAATATTTTGTAAGAATTGGTGCAAACCAACATCTGTTATAATCCTATAAAACAAATTTTGTTAAATTGAATTGTTCTGTTTTTCTTAGGTTACATTGTCGATAAGCTGTGGAAATGTCTGCGCATATGAATGCCATAAAAAGCGATCTCCTAATCCATTTCTTCGCTCCTATGGTATAAAAGTCCGTCATCAGCACTATGGAGAGAGCAATTCTAGTTAGTGATCATTTCGCAGGCAGTGTAAAACATTATGGATCAGATTCAATTCCGAATTTGTACCAGTTTCCAAAAACTGCTCATTAACAAAACCACGGACCAGACAAGTTCATCCTAAACTACAATCAATTCCCATATTTGGCCAGGCCCATTTAAAACAGTGCGGCACATGGTCGAGCAGTGTAACGTATTAAAGAATCAACCGGGGGATTTTCAATTCCATTCTTACAATATAGAGTCAATGTATCCCATCCATCCCTTTTACATTCCACCACTTTTCCGCTAGATCTGTGTCGTTGGAAGTTAATTTCAGATTTACATTTAAATATAGCCAATCATTCTTCAACCGAATCACACAGATAAGCGTCGTCATCATTGTAACGTCCAGTCATTCAAAACTAGCGTATATCGATACTTCCTTTACTTATCGTCACCCGATTATTCCGTTCGCACTGGGCTTTCACGTTTAAGTTATTATTATTATTATTATTTATTGGCCTGAAGGAACATATTACGTAGTAGTTTCGAAAACAGAAGTATGTTACCATAAAAATTACAAAGTGAGAAAAATAATGTCCACTTAGGACCAGGAGGCACAATTGTTTCTATCTAAAGGTTAAGCTTAATGACAAAATAATGTTTTTGTATTGAACATAAGATACTCGTAAAACTCGTATGTGTTATGAAGGAAACAAAGCTTGCATTTTCGAAAACGATCACTGTTAATCGTCGTGTACGTTTGTTTCTAAAATTCATTCTCATAACATTTCTGCAGCTTTAAGATGGATGTTATCTACTTGCAAACATTTTCTCAGACTGTTTGAAGTAGAAAAAGAAAATCTGTATTGTACTACGTACAAATTTAACCCGGAGTTTTCAGTTTAACTTGCGCAGATATGTCGACTTTCAAGTTTCGTCAAACTTCGTAGCACAGTTATTATAATCCCGGTACACTGCCGTGCTTCTGGGGCCTCCGGATAGAGTGGGCTGCTGTTTTGTTTTAAAATTGAAAGGTCCTATTCTCCGCTTGCTCAACGCTTTATTCCTTGTCCAGCGACGTTTATCTTGTTAGGAAACACACATTACGGGAAATCACGAGTAACTATTACTATACTATTCACGAGTAACTATTAGTATACTATTTATTGGCCTGTAGGAACCCGGAAGTTCATGACCTCACCGACTCGACTTCGCCATCGTGCCCGGTCCTGTGCACTCTCCCTCCACGCTTGACCAGCCGATCCGATCTCCTTAAGGTCAAACCTAACATTGTCCTCCCATCTCCGTCGCGGCCGTACTACCGGTCTTGTGGGGAGGAAGTATTGTGCCGATACACGGGCACTCCGTTCACTTCCTCCTCCATCATAATTAATTGTTCTCTCGAGCACTACACGTTCCGCCGAAGCAAAGAAAACGCTAAACACCGGACAAGTAAAAAATGTAAAACACAGGATTTCTATTGTTTATTTTTATTTATTTTACGGTAGCACTACGTGAAAATTACTATGTGGAGTCAATAAAACCACAAACTTCGAAGACAATATAATATTCGACATTGGTGCCACAAACACTGCTGGTACGGACTTGCTTTTGATTATAATTTAACACAATACTTGCCACGACTCGGGGTATATTATCGTCACCGTGTGCACCGGTGAGCGGGAGATCGCGTGACCGTGGTAGTCAGCGGATGGAATTTGACTCAGCGAGAATCATCTCGTGCAGAGATGATTCGCCTATGGGGTGAGTTTGTGGTGTCGTGGTAGATATCCTCTCCACTAAGGATATCGTTTTTACTTACCACCAGAGAAACGTAAAGTCTCTCTTGGTGGAATAGTAAACCAGATCTTGTAATGACGAGCATGGCGGTATGTGTGCGATCGTTCAGATCTGTGTGGTTTACACATGCTCGAGGGCAATGGGTAAACGAAGCAGACAGGCGGTAAAGACAAAAGGATCGGAAAGATCGTTGTCTATGGAGTGCACCCCGTCTAAATAAATAGACATGGATACAGCGAAGAAATGTGGTAAAAAAAAGATGAGACGAGGGCATCATAAAAGTCTTAGATGAGTGATGCCCTTGTGTAAATATACGAATAGACATTGGGAAAGGTGCTAATGGGTTGGTGGACGAAACAAATCCCTTGCTTGCATTTGTATATGCAGGGAAATTCGTTTGTGGGAAACGGATTCTATATTTGCATTGTTTATGCATTGAATTCAATGCGCGAAGTCGATACTTGTTTGGAGATTCAAACAAAGAAGCAATTCTGGGTAAAGTGGTTGCAGCTGTATTGATAGTTGCAAGTCATTGCAAGGCAGATTAGATGGTTATACTGTGGCGATTCCGCCAGATCCCACGGCTCGCCTTCCTGAAAAAACCCCCATAACCGTAACCCGGGTCTGCACCAGCATTCGCTAATGCAATTCGCATTAGCATCTTAGATGCTTCACGCATCAAACAGACCCAATTATTATAAACCTAAAATCCCTATAAAGAAAACTTACCTTCATGCATCCCTTCGCATACAATTTTTCATAAGATTTCTTTGTTTTCCTATTTGGTATTCTGAACCAATTCGGCACCAGACAAATTCCTGTAAACAAAATAATTCGGATTGCAATCAATGTAACCGTCATGACAGGGACCATAAATATCGCGCCGTCTATTTTCCCAGCCGCGTCATATACCGTACATACACATTGCCTGGCAACCTTTTTTGTTTGTCTTACCAACAAACAACCCAAGCAGCTGCATATAATTAGCGCAATAGACGCTGAAACCAAATTCTCCAGCATTTCCTAATGCAAATATGAACCCGGTTTCTATTGCAGCCAGAGATGCCATAAACATCCAATTTGCTTTTAGCACCTTTTTCTCCTAACGTCGAAAATAGCGACGAGGCATTGTATAAACATGACCCTCATTAAAGAGCGAACCATTTGGTCGCCTTTTCTTTTGTCCTTGCCTGTTTCGCTGTTCCTCTGCACGTGTGAATAGCATTGATCTCAACGATCCCACCTATACCACCATGAGAGACTTTACGTTTCCCTGGTGGTAGGTAAAAAACGATATCCTTAGTGGAGAGGATATCGTTTGAGTCGTAATTCAATCTCCGTGGCGGTCGGGTCGCTCGCCATTCACCGTACCTCCGCCGGGTACGGTGCGAAACCAGTTTTATCCGAGTCGAGTGTTTTCCTTTGAAGAAGTTAGTGTGGTGTAGTACTTTGTGGTTTTTAAAAGATGCTGGGCGATTAGATAACAAAACAAGTAGTTATACAGATTAAATCATACAATAATGTAAAAGACAAACAATAAACAATTTATCTATTTTCTATACAATTAACTATAAATTTGCAACTTTGATCATGTTTTAATAATTGCTCTAAATTAATTATATCCATAATTGGCTTCATTATACCATAATTACGTTCATGTATTGCTAAATCAAAACAACAAACAAACCAAATTACAACAAGTGAACAATAAAAATAATCCAGAAACTATGTGCAGTGTGATTCCTTTCATCGGTATTTAATTTTCCTCCTGGAGGGCGGTGCGTAGCTGAGGTTCGTGTTTGTGCGTTGTATTCGGTGGAACATTTAGTGAATGATGGGGATGTGAAGTGAACCAGTGCAGTACGCCCGCACAACATACTTCCACCCCACAATACAATGGCGGTTTGTATATACCATCTGTGTCAATGGAAAATGGTATCTATGGCGACGCAAGTGTCGAACGCTAGTGTGAAAATCTACGCTAATTGGAAATTCGGTTTTTGGTCGCTTATGCAAAGACGCATTGATAATGTATGAATGCCCTTGTAGAAAAAATTCTTTTTAGGAATTTCAGGTAATGCTTGTATGCATTAATTGTCCTTCGAAAAGGAAATGTTCCAGGTATGCTGGGTGGAGATTGCGGTGCAGGTGTGGGAAATTGAAATTTGCCTGGGGTTCTTGAAAAGGTAGAAAGAAGTTCTTACAGGAAATTATATGCGAAGAGAATGCATGAAAAGGTAAGTTTTCTTTACCAGCGACTTTTTAGATTATACCTTAGATAATCCTAGATGCGTAAAGCATTTAAGGTGCTAATGCTATTGCATTAGCGAAATTATATGATTGGATGGAAGATATGGGGGTTTTTCAGGTAAGCGGGCCGTGGGGTTTGGCGGAACCGCCACAGTCTCTTTCCCGTTGGTCTACCGTCAAGAATTCTATGCACGGTCCTATCGTTGCCCATTCGCGCTACATGTCCGGCCCATCTTAATCTTCGCGACTACTCTCACTATTGTAGGTTTGCGGTATAGCTCTTCGAGTTCGTGGTTGTGTAGTTTCCTCCATTGTCCTGCCTCCTAGTCATATTTATCTCCAAAGAGACCCCTTAAAACTTTATTCTCGAATACGCGGAATTTGTTTTCTTCTCGTTTTGTGAGAGCCCATGTTTCGCAACCGTATAGAACAATCGGAATGATTATGGTTCTATAGACACGGAGCTTTATGTTAGGTGATAGCAGTTTGGATTTCAGCAGTTTACTGACTGCGTGCCAACTAGCATTGCCGGAGTGTAGTCGTTTGTTAATTTCCTTCGACATTTCGTTACTGGCCGTCAGTATCGTTCCCAGATATTTAAATTCTTTTACTTTTTCAAATATCTTGCCTCTAACGTTTATATGTGTTCCCTGAGGTCCACATGCTCTCGCCGTAATCATGTATTTTGTTTGACGTTTAAGAGTACCCAAAATTTGCGTTTATGCCCATGCCATGTTAAAAACAAAATTGTCCGATATTTAAGTCTCTACAAATGAAGTTAAACGGATAACCGTTGGTCTCTGTATCCAAATGTGTTCATTATTCCTTTAGTAAACCGAAAGCCCTGGTAGCTAGTGCTCAATCTTGGAAAATTATTGATATTGTGACGCATATGACAATCAGTACTAGAATATTCTAGAAAGTCCAAAACAAAGTACTAGAGTATTCTAGAAAGTACTGGAAAACTGGAGACTATAAGCAGTAAAAAATTCGAGGCTGTGGAACGGACGGAAACGAAACGCCGAATCAGAATGAGGAAACGGTATAAATGCGTCGCACGCAGATCAGGAGATAAGTAAGAAGTAAGAAGTAAGCAGTCAAAGACGCGAAAGCGATTAGTCAATAAAACGTTAAGTGTACGGAAAAAGTAACGGTTGTTATTAACGGACTAATAAAGTGTTACATTAATTCAAAATCGATTTAACGGCTCTTGTTTATTAAAAATAATTAATCCAGCGAACCCTAAGCTCGCTACAATATTGTAAATAATTTGGTATCAATAAAGTTTAATAATAATAATAATAATCATAATAATAATAATAATAATAATAAATAAACATTAGAGATTCAAAAAAAGTGTAGCATAAATATAGCAGCGCAGCAAATTACAACATGAATTATGTGGGAATATACCCCTTCTCATACATCCCATCTGTTGTACAATGAAGTATTAAAAGAATCTCGAAATTAAAAACCGACCCCCTCATGTCTACTGCAAAAGAGAATGCACAATTGGCCTGAAACTAAAAACAATCTGAATTCACAACACTGTGCGAATTAACACAGAAAATATCTGGCACCTATGAAGAAATGCCATTTTGCAAGCCGTACAGTGGGGAAAATTAAAAGAATTATCATGACACATCGTTGAAGCGAATTACTTATAAGGGACATAGTGCTGCCGTCCTTAATGACTAAACATGTTCTGCAAATTGTAAAGTGCATTGGGCATCCTAACACTGATTTACTGTTTCTTACGTGTTTGGTTAGACAAAATATCTACACCTACACCGTCATCGCAGAGAAAATCCGATCTCCCTTATCCTCAATACTAGAGATTACAAGTGTAATATATACACCGCCTATAAATGCAAGTAAACCACAGAACTCACAGCACCCGACATACAACAGCAACAACAAAGTAAATAGTCCAATCCTCATCTAAGAGGCAAATCTGTTCACTTATCACATATGCCATGCATGCACCTTGTCATCCCGCATCTCTTTAAATTCTAATGAAACGTATCTACGTTCGTGCTCAAATTACATCCGTCTCCTTAGTTTCCAACGAAGTAATAATAGATGCTAACAATTGGCTTATTCGCACATTAGACAAGGTGACTGCATCAATGGGCATGGCAACGATGGTGGGAATACAAAACAGGGATCAACAACGACACAAGCAACACAAGCGCAACACAACAACATGATCGCAAAGAGAAAGTAAATAAGCCTACTGTTGAAATGTACATACCTAAATGATGAACTTATGGAAGCCTTTCCGAATGAACCGTGATGAGATTGGGTCCTAAATGGATTAGTGTCTTCAACATTTTTCGACGTTGTCGACGACGGGTAAGTGGTCGTTTCGGGTTCCATTCTATATGAGTGGACGAAAGAAAAACAGAAAACATATTAAATTACTCTGTGATTGGATATAAGAGAAATGAGTCCTCCTTACTTAACAGTAAGTCCAGCTTTGCCAAATGAACCGATTTTACTATATCCAGGCTCATCAGTGCTGGAGTTGGATTTCAACGACACATGACCTAGAGACGCACACGTGTTCATGTGGCCAGAATTGATTGACGCCGCACATGAAGCGTCCGCATCTCCTATTGAATTGTGTATAACAGTTTGAATCGATGGAGATGGTGTGATTGTTGACACCGATGGAGAATCTATATGAACGACACTGTTTCTAGGACTCAAGGAAGATGGTGACTTGTCAATACTGAGTTCAATTGATGCACGTGCGGCTCTCGACGCTGAAATGGCTGCAGCTGAAACTTTTTGTCTTTCACGAAGTAAATGGGACTGTCGACTCGCGAAACGCTGTGAAGGTCGACGTTCAAATTGGACAGTCCGTCTTGCCCGACTCTGTTGTGTTGTTTGGAATTCAGTTCGACCAGAATATCGGAACCGAGAACCCATTCGGAAAAAATTTTGCCTCGCCGATGGACCTTTCACCGGCGCTCGTAGACGAAAGAACGTATGATGTTCCACAGCACACTTCCAAAGGTGTTTACAAGCTTTTTCGTTATACAATCGGAATACAAAAGTATGTTCCTGCTCTCGCCCTTCGTCGTCATCTTCGATGACCACCAAAGTCAATTTCTTCTTCTTAAAGTCTAATTTACTTATTTTTGGCCAAAAAAACAGGCCAATCTTTTGATCACGTTCGAATACCAGAATACCGGTGGGTGTGAGTCCAAGATGATATTCACAACCATCTTTGCCCTACGGAAAATTATGTTTAAAATTAACGATTCAGTAATATGAACTTGTTAACTTACCAAAACGGTGTGCATATCAACACCGTACATGTCTAACCACTTGGCTTTATTCAAATAAGCTGTCTCAGCTTGGGCAGGAGTTAAGCCGCGACAACTTTTATATTCGTCCAGCGTCGCAATTTCCATTTCCTCCGTCTGCTCAGGAACGAAACGAAACTCCGACACAGTTGCAGCTGTGTGCACTTGCTCATCGTAGTCCCCTAGTTCAGCTAAATGAACATGAACATTAGTACCTGACTTATGTAACGTTTCATCAACTTAACATACATTGTAATGCCAAAGCGCACAATTCCGTTGCTTTGTCTTCGGGACAATCTAAACGACCTTCCAATAGATCTTGTTTCAATTGAAGGAAAAACAGATAACGTGTCAGTTCTTCTCGCAGAGTGTTTGGCTCTGAAGAGTAGAACTTAACCTTTAGACGGAATGTGTACGGTGGGCCGACTGTAAGAATAAGTCAAGGATTTGTAAGAATTCAATTAATCTTCTTTAGCGGGAACTCACTTTTGACTTGTTTTTTTATTGCCTTCGTTGGATCCAGCCAATGTTTCACGTGATTAGCATCAGTAAATTGGAGACCAAAGTAATCCTTTTCTGTGAGGTCTAGGGCATAAAATACCTGTTCGTAAAGATAACTTCCCATTGCTTTTTTCTATAAAGAAAATAGAAAACCATGAATGTTTTAAAATCGTGTATTTGCACAGAAATACCTGTAGAACAGAAAAAAAAATGTTTTTGTTGTGATATTAGTTCTCTTAGATCTTATTAGCTTCTTTAAAAATTACTAGTCTCTATTTATGTATATGAAAGGAGGCTTAATGTAACCCACGGCATTTAAAAAATGACAGCTGATAAATTATCTGACAGACAAGCAGTGACATTTTACAATTCACTAAAAAATTGCAGTGACTTAAAAATGACATTAGGAATTATCATAGAATTTGTTTAGATTTATTTGCACCTGGGATTTTCAATGGTAGTCAGCAGTAACAGGCTTATATAGGCTTAGCTTCTCTAGGTTTAAGGGGAAATTCGGTAAAATTGTAAAATTGTATCTTTATCCAAGAAAAAATGATTAGTTAGATTAAATTAGTAATGTAAGACTCAGTTGTTTAAATCAAAAAAGAGGTCTTTTTAACACTCCAGTATTTTTTTTTTTTTTTTTGATTACAGGGGAACGGTGATTGTATGAAATATGTAAGAAAAAGTCCGCAGAGCAATAGAGTATAACATTAGTCAAGCCTTGTATAGCTTAAAATACTAACAAATGTCATACTGGCGAGAATCACAACGTACGCAGAAGATATACTGGAAGACTACCAATGCGGATTCCGTACGAGCCGGTCAACAAGCGACCAAATGTTCACAATAAGGCAACTGCTGGAAAAGAAGTGCGAATACGGAGAGACGGTCCATCAACTGTTCGTTGACTTCAAAAAAAGCCTACGGCTCAGTTGTAAGGCAAAGACTCTACCATATTGTAGTTGAGCTGGGAATCCCGAAAAAATATGCCGCCCTCATTCAAATTTGCATGAACGAAAATGAAGGGCGAGTTAGAATAGAAAACCGCTTCTCAGAACAATTTGAAATCCGGGACGGACTAAAGCAAGGCGATGGCCACTCACCATGTCTCTTTAACCTTGTCCTCGAGTATCTCGTCAGAAAGATACAAGACAACAACATGGCCGGATCATCCCTGAACGGGGTCACACAAGTGCTCGCATATGCGGATGACATAGCCGTTCCGGGCGATAATCTAGAAACTGTAAGTTAAAACAGTGAAATCATCATGCAAGCGGCAGAAAAGGTGGGCCTAGAAATAAATGAAGATAAAACAAAATATATGATTACGGAGAGAGCATGCGGACCTCAGGGAAGACATATAAACGTCAGAGGCAAGATATTCGAAAAAGTTAAAGAATTTAAATATCCGGGAACGATACTGACGGCCAGTAACGGTATGTAGAAGGAAATTAACAAAAGACTGCATTCCGGCAACGGGGGGATGGAAGCGAACATACAGGGCAAAGTCTGTGATTGTTTTCAACCCGGCGAAGGCCAAGACGATCCTTGTCCCTGTTCAATCCAAGTTGACATGCAGTCTCCACGTGACATCCCTGGATAGCTACTTTGGCACCCGCCAAGTAGTGAACCAATGCATGCAGCGGCATCCTGAGGAAGGTTGGCGCAAGGCTAATAACCATGCCCGTAAAAACGAATTATTATTATGGCAAATTTAACAAGCCTCGGGTATGGACCGGATACAATGCCATGTCCAATATAAGGCTGACATAACAGCATTACAAGAAATAATATGGACGGGGAGTGGTGTTATTTAAACAAACGAGTATGACATTTATTACAGCTGTCATGCAAAACACCATGTGCTCGGGGTAGGCTGTGGGGGTTCTTTTAAACTTACCCAAAGAATCCCCCATCATTGCAACTCAACTCCCATTGTTTTTCGCCAATGCGATTGCATTGGCACCTCAAAACATTTCCTATTCCAAGGCCATTTAATGCATTCGACGCATTATCTGAAAATCCCTAAAAATAATTCTCACAGCATTCACGCATTTAATGCGTTGTTCAAATTTCTTGTAAAGAATTATTCACATCATACGGCATCATAAATTCCAAACCATTTGGCACCCTTTGTCATCGTTAAAATGCTATGTCGGACAGCTTGTTTACACAGCTACAATAAACCGACCCGCGAGCCGTTTGTCCAATCGACAAACAATTACCGCATCCCTTATCACCGAAACCGAATCCTCTAGCATATCCTAGTACAAACAAGAACTCGGTTCCTATAGCAGTCAGAGATGACATAAACATTTAAAACCCATTAGCACCTCTTCCTAATGGCCATACATCTATTAACGCATCTGCACCACTCATCCACGACTGTAATGATGCCCTTATTTGCTTTTAGCACCATTTCTCCGATGAATTGCCGCCTATTATAGCTACAATGCATATGTTAAACAATGATCTATACGATCCCTTTGTTCTTTTTCCCTCGTTTCAGGTTTCGTTTATCCTTTGCTGAAATGCATCGTTAAACACGGTGATGTGTACGATCACACATACACCCATACCACCACCATCTTCATTACGAGATCTGGTTTTCTATTCCACAAAGAGAGACTTTACGTTTCTGTTGTGGTAAGTAAAACATATCCTTAGCCGAGAGGATATTCACCACCACCGAATCGAGGGTGAATCAAGAGCCAGATTCCAACCCTCGATCGAGTCGTAATTCACCCACCAGTGCAAACGCACTTCATCATCGGAGTTTTCTTTCAACCCCCGTAGCATGCGCTCGGGAGTGAGCACGTCCCCGGAATCAAGATTCGTGCGTCAAAGTGAAAGTCGAAGTGTGTGCTGTTTATTTTTTATTTACCCTTATCGCGTGTACTTCGATTCCGGTGCTATAATCGGACGCGATTGCAGTTCTACTGAGCTTTTTTTTTTTTGTTTTGTTTGGACACTTAATGTACATTAAACGTAAGCTGCACCTGCTTCAGTTTGTATAAGGGTATAAAGCCGAAAGTGAACCTTAATTCAACAATAAAAAAAGAATAAATTATAATAAACGATATCAGTGTGTTTTAATTTCTCCTGTGTGACGTTTTTTCTTGGCGAACATTTTGTTGCAGTGTTCGGTGCGTGACCGTCGTTCCTTGTTGGTGTTTTCTTTTGCGAAATCTTTTAGTGACGATGGGGATAGAAGTGAATCAGCGCCGTACGCCGGCGCACCATACTTCTTCCCTACAAGGCTTTGTAGTCTGCCAAAAACTGAAGCCTGCCATTATCGGCTTTAATGCAATAAACGAAAGGCTATGTACTCTTCGCGTGCGAGGCAAGTTTAAGAACATAAGCCTCATAAACGTTCACGGATCTACAGAGGGGTCCCCTGATGACGAAAAAGAAGAATAGTACGAGAACGTCGAACAGGCCCTCAATGCCTGCCCAAGATACGATGTGAAAATCGTTCTTGGTGATTTGAATGTGAAAATAGGTCGGGAGCCGGTTTTCATGCACTACGCAGGTTCCCATAGTTTGCATGAGAACACTAATGACAGTGGACTACGAGTAATCGAACTGGCAGCATCAAAAAACTTCGTCGTTGCGAGTACCAGGTTTCCGCGTACAGATATCCACAAAGCCACCTGGGTATCACTTGGTGGAGCCACTCGCAACCAAATTGACCACGCGTTGATAGATCACCGCCACTCTTCGAGCCTGATGACGGTATGAACGTATCGAGATGCCAACGTCGACTCGGATCACTATCTTGTTGGTACAGTTTTCCAAGCGCCCATTGCCTTACGGAGATGTATTGCATCCGCGGAACAGGTTCGAATCAACACGGGTGCCTTACGCAATGAGAATACCCGTAACACGTTTGGTCATGCGCTAAGACTCGCCCTCGAAGAGCTGGACGGAGGGAGAGGAAGTCCTGGGGCCAGAATGCCAGGTGTAGAAGAGAAATGGACACGCCTTAAGAATACTGTTATTAGTGCTGCCAACTCCATTTTAGGCAGTAGTCGTAGAGATCGGAGCGACTGGTTTGATGATGAGTGCAAACTAGTGACTGAACGTAAGAATGCTGCATACCGGGCAATGCAGCAGTCTCATAGGACGCGGGTACGCGGGGAGAAATAGAAAAAGCTCAGAAGATCTGAAAAAAAGGCTTCACAGACAAAAGAAAAGTGCCTGGGAAAAAACCTTGTCTGTGAAATAAAGAAAAGTAGAGAGCGAGGTCCGCACCAGGCGCGGAGGTTCTACCAAATAATCCGTAGTATGACGCGGTACACACCACGCTGCACTTACTGCAAGGATAAAGAGGGTAATCTGATCACCGATCCTGAAGGCATCCTGGACCGATGGAAAGTGCACTTCAATGAATTGCTAAATGGTCAGCTCACAGAAGAATTGGAGGCTCCACCAATGCAAGATCAAGATCAAATGCTGCCGCCACCAAGCATTGAGGAAACATTAAAAGCCATAAGACAGCTCAAATCAAATAAAGCCCCCGGAGTTGATGGCATACCAGCTGATGCTGATCAAACAAGGAGGGACAGCGTTACATCGCGCAATTCATGGGATCGTGGTGCACATATGGGAGCACGAGGAGATGCCGGAAGATTGGCGTCGTGGTATAATTTGCCCCATACATAAGAAGAGAGATATCACACTGTGCAGCAACTATAGGGGTATAACATTGCTGAGTACCACCTATAAGATACTCTCATCTAGCCTACAAGATCGGATAGCGCCATACGCTAAAGCCATCATTGGTCAATATCAGTGTGGCTTCATCCCAGGCAAATCAGCGATTCATCAGATATTCACCCTTACGCAGGCCATGAAAAAATGTCTGGAATTTAAGATTCCATTATATCATCTATTGATAGACTTTAAGGCCGCGTAAGACACCATAGCCAGGATAGAAATATATAATGCCATGAGAGAGTTCGGCATTCCAAACAAATTGATACGACTTTGTAGGTTGCCCATGACCAACGTAACTAGTCAAGTAAAAATAGCAGGATTGTTGTCCAAACCAATAAACATCTATAATGGACTCCGACAATTGGACGGTCTGGCCTGTCTTCTCTTCAACCTGGCGTTGAAGAAAGCAATCCGTGACTCTGGCGTTACAACAAGAAGGACTATTGTCACCAAGTCCAGCCAGATACATGCCTACGCAGATGACATCGACATCATCGGTAGAACCGAATCGGCGGTACAGGAATCCTTCACCCTGATCGAGCAGGCGGCACAAAAACTGGGACTGCACATTAATGAAGCAAAAACTAAGTACATGGTGGCAACTTCTGTGAAGAGAAGACCTAACGTTGGTCAAACTATCAGGGTAGTGAAGCACAAATTTGAAGTAGTGCAATCCTTTAACTACCTTGGGTCAATAGTATCAGTCGATAACAATATGAAAGAAGAAAAACGCGAACGGCTGATTAAATGCAACAAAGCCTACTATGGTCTATCAAGGCTCTTTAAATCCCGAAATTTATCCAGAACATCCAAGCTACTTCTGTACAAGACCATGGTTTAACCTGTACTTATGTATGGATCTGAGACCTGGGTGCTCAATAAAAGGCACTTTGAACTCTTAGCCGCGTTCAAGAGAAAGGTCTTAAGGAGAATTGTTGGCCCCGTATGTGAGGGAGGACGATTCCGGAGACGCTACAACCAAGAGTACGCAATGTACCTTGATGCTAATGTTGTAAGAAAAATCAAGCTCGGTAGACTCCGGTGGGCGAGACACCGAACTCGAATGAGCGAAGAGGAGCCTGCCCGGAAAGTCCTTTGTGGCAGGACGTATGGAAGGAGACAGCACGGCAGACCTTGTCTGCGATGGAGGGATGGCGTAGACCAGGACGCCCGGACCTGGGAGTGCTAAACTGGATGACATCGGCTCGAAATCGGGACCGCTGGAGAGATTTGTTAAATAAGGCCAAGACCGAATCCCGGTTGTAGTGCCGATGATGATGATGATAGAAACTAAACGACTACGAGAACCCGATTTCTTGGACGTTTGGATTTTGAACGAACCACTCGGTGATGGTGCGGCGCAAGGCTAATAACCTTGCCCGTAAAAACAAATTATTATGGAAAATTTAACAAGCCTCGGGACTTGCTAAATAAGGTCAAGACCGGATCCCGGTTGTAGTGCCGATGATGATGATGACTCGACGATGGTGATCTGGACCCAACTCTTTCGTCAATTTCTAAATTTGGCGACTGCGATCGACTTTCACCCTTATTTTGAATAGCCGATTGTGTTCACTTTGAGATCACCTACTAGTGTCCTTCAGATTGACTTGAATGAGTAAAAACTTCTCGGCTAGAATTTCTGAAATGATTCGACGGACTCGATTAAGGGATCTCTTTCGATCTAGGTCTGCGACTTTCACGTAAACCAGATTTGGAACACTATCAGTGCCGGATTCTTGACTTCGTGATAATTCAATATCATCCTGCTCGCTCGGATGGCCTGGTGTTCGGGCTGTCTTTGGTGATGATTACCGATTACCAAGACTCGGTCCAGACTCGAAGGCACTCTTCGATCCCACTGAGGCCATTTTAAATTTCCTCACCTTTCTATATGGTCTAGAACAACGAAACAATAATGAATGAGCGACCACCATAGGCCCTTATATCAGGCGATCTACTGCGCACACTTATTGCTCCACTTCTATAATAGCGCAGACTCGTCAGTTCAGTATGCACAGAATTGCACATAAATTGCTGCGTCCTTATAGTCATCGTCACTACGATAAGATGCCTTCTAACTTAACTTAATCTTACTTCCCTTTTCGTCATTATTCAAATGCCAACTACCACACATATGTGTACGAAAATGGGTCGATTTTGGCTTTTCTGAAAATTAAATTTACATGGAGTATGCTTTCAAAATGTAGTTGTAAAAATGCCAATTCATTTTCTCTTCCTGAATAATGTTCATATTTAATGACTTGTTATCGGTTTCTTTATCTTTTTTCCTATAAAAAGTGTACGAGTCAAACCCGATCGTTACTTTTAGAGTAATTTACGTTAAACACCTAATCTACGTGTAGTGTAAACTATTTTTCCGTCGCACGAAGCTGCTACTATCTTTTTTTTATGTAATTCCAAGTAAATGGATTTAGAACTTTCGAAACATTAAAGAAAGAAAATGTGCCCTTATGACAACCCTAAAAACGCGAATCAATACTAAGTGTAGCCGCTAGCAACCAAACAATTAATCCAATCTTTTCTTTAATATAAAAACAGGATATTGTGTTTTTATGCAAATAAGCGACATTAATAATTTGAAATGGTAGTAACTGCTCCCGACGCTATCGACTATAATAAAGAATACTTATAAACCGTTTAGGGAACAGTGAAAATCGAGGTGAACACACAAGTCGGCACTCCCACTCCAGCCAACATTAGGGTCAAATTTATCACTCTTACACCAGACAAAAGAGAATGATGTTCGGCTCCACCGGAAAAGCCATAGAAATAGAAAGGAAAGCAACTTGGCCTTATTTAACATCGTAACTCCTAAAAGACCAAATGATAACCATTGCTTGTAAGCTGAGTATAGCATTAGATGAGGTATTGTTTGTTCAAAAACGGTCGCTATTAGTTCTAGTCAATCAATTCGACTCAGTCGCTTTTTTTTATCCGATGATCAATGTTTAACTTGTTAACTAGGCGACGTAGTATATTTAATCCGAGAAAGTGTTCCATATCTTATTTCAGATTTTTAAAAACCTGTTTTCCACGGTAGGTTAAGCTCCCAATACTCCGGTAGGTAGTGTAACCTCGAACACAAACTAACTGCTGACGTCGTTTTATTCTATCAGCGGCCATACTAACCCGACCTTGTAACGAAAAACGCTGGGGAAGTTATAGACTCGACTTGAACTTTCAGCAGCCTACCTGTGGCGCCAGTTGGATAAAAGTGCTCTTGAAGCTGATAGCATCAACTTTTTTTTTATCGTACTCTACGCTGCCATCACAACATTACTTAGATTAGTTAAGCAAATGTTAAATGCAAATTCACAACGAATTTATCCAATCGCTTTTTTTGTTGTCAGTTTAATGGAATTGTCCCACGTCTCATGTATCGTGCATGGCACTTTAGCACCGGTCTTTAGAAAATTGAAAGATAAGGATTTGTTCCAGTTCAGTGCACGTGGATTGTGTGGCACAACAAGTCGATCAATTACAAGAGCTCGATTGATTGCATACTGCTCCGCACTCTGCATTGTAATTGCACACGATATAGCCAAGTATATCAAATGGCACAACACGAGCATACTACATTTTCCGGTAAAAAGAGAAGCTTTAAATGGCACATACCTATCATACCTTCGATTGATAGCATTTCATTTTTCCCATAAACTGACTCGGTTTAATTATGCGTCGAATTGTATGAAGAGCGCTTTGGAGGAACATTAGGTTGCAGTTTAACTAGTCGTCGAGCAAGTGGCCGTGAATTTGAATGGGCTGAGCGGACTATCAGCAACGATGTGTTCCGAATTCCATTGAAGGTTTCCATTTACAATTCAGTAGGTGTATCGTAGCTGCATTAAAAATGTACGGTCCGCCGATCGAACAACACAAGTATTATATGTGACTGAGACTTGCGTCAATATGTTTTGAAGTAGCTATGAAATGTTTCTTAAATGAGGTGTTAGAGATAACGCTGCAGATTAACCTATAGTGTAGCACAGCATGAAACTAAAAAACGGTCTAGGAATGAGGCCCTTTATCACGGTCAGTCGTTAATGAAAAATGTTCATCATTTGTTTATAGATTAAACTTTTTTTTTAATCTTGACCACATAGTGACCACGAGATAAATTCCAGTTAATGCAGATGATATACATTCGGTTATAAGCGGCAGACACATCGTGACCTCAACAACTTTAACAGGTTTTTAAGTTCATTTTTAACATGTTCTCCAATTATTGTATAACTGAAATGTTGAACATATGTTGAAGGCTTTTAGAGTTTTGATTCAACTACAATTTATCTTGTTTCATATATGGCCCAGAGGTTAATGCAATATGTTAGACTCTAATTACCAAAAACAAAAAGCTTTAAATCATAGTTTCATACATGGCACGTATTAGAGGATTACTGTTGCGGATTCAACTGAATGCAATCAGTAGATTCGCAACTGAATGCCGTCAACAGTAGTAACAACAGTCAGTAAACAGTTGTCATGACAACGAATAAACACCTTACAAACAAACTGTCATCAAATCAATTATAATTCTCTTCGTTAACTGCTGGGCGATACAGGGCGCAATAATTGTAATCCATACAAAATCCTATTCATCGTAGTAAATAAACTTAATAATTAAAAACCGTAAAATGAACACCGAGTTGCTATTTCACTCTGGAGGATTATTTCATCAATCAAATTGAGGTACTCTTTTCCCTTTTAACAGCATTTAAATTAGCAATTGTTTCAGTCAACGGCAACTATCATCGTTGCACGATACGAGAGCTGCTCATTGTTCCTGACGCCATTTCTTTGGCCCACCAAAACAATACTTTGGCTGGTGGACAATTGCTAAAACCACATAGTTTTGGTACTATGATCGTTGCACGTCAGGAGCTACGTAGTACGCATTCTGGCGTCATTCCCCCGGCCCACCAACGCAACCCATTGGTTTGTGGACGATTTGCAGTACGCAAATCAAACATTTGGTCCTTCGAGCCGGATTCAGACTGTGGATCCAATCCATTGCTGCTAGGTTCACGGCGTAATAAAGAGTTGCCCCAAGGGCAGCTGCATTACTGCCGCCAGGTTTGTGGTGCATCATCGAGCTGCACCCAGTGCAGCTACATTTCTACCACACCGCGACCAGTTCGCGGCGCAATCGAGGAAGCCAGACTGTAGAGTCAGTTTACCGCCGCTCAGTCGTGGCGCAAAAGGCATCATAGTTGTGGATCAACTAACGCCGCCCCAGTTCGCGGCGCAACAGTTGTGTAGACCGCCGCCCCGTTCGTGTCACTGCAGGGGATCCATCTGTGGCTCAGAAAACAGCTGTACATGAACACCGCCCGGTTCATGGCACAACAGCGAGCTGTCCCGAAGTGCGGCTGCCCCAATACCGCCAGGTTCAGGGCGCCAGAATGAGTTGCCCACACAGGAGCTACAGGACTGCCGCCATATTCGCAGCATAGTAACCCAGCTGCCCCAAGTACTACATATCGCTGCCTTGCGCAGCCCCAAGAATCCATCTGTAGATAATTTACCGCTGCCCAGTTCGCTGCCCCAAGGTCCAGCCTAAGGACCGATCGCCTAAGGACCCGCCGCCAGGTTAGTGGCGCAACAACGAGCTGCCCCTAAGTGCAGCTACTTTACTGCCGCCAGGTTCGCAGCGTATCGAAGAGCTGTCCCCAGAGCAGCTACGTTACCACCGTCAACCACAGGTACTTTTTTACATTGAAAAATCATTACAGCAATTGATTCCAGCCAACAAAATCAACATCGTACCACCGCACCGCGACCAGTTCACGGCGCCAATCCAAGATCCAGATCTGTGGATCGGCCACCACCGCCCAGTTCGCGGTGCAGCCCGGGATCCCATAGTCCAGCCATATCGCCGCCAAGTTCGCGGCGCCACTGCGAAAGATCCAGATTGTGGATACAGGTTGTGGCAACTGCAAGGATCCAGACGTAAGGATCAACCGTCGCCAAGTTCGCGGCGCCCCATGCAAAGGATCCAGACGTACGGATCAACCGCCTCCAAGTTCGCGGTATACTCGGATCCAGACTAAGTACCGGCCGCCGTCAATCGCGGCATACTAGAGGATCCAGACGTACGGATCAACCGCGACCATAGCGGCGCCACTACAAGGGATCCAGACCGCCGCCAAGTTCGCAGCATATTAGAAGGTCCAGACCTAAGGACCGACCGACGTCGAGGTCGTGGGACAAGGGGGTCCAGCTCGCGGCACATCCAAACAGAGAATTCAAACGAGCGGCCGGCACCAATGACAGCGAAGTCGAAGATGACAACGGCTGCATTGGCCAAACAGATCATGGCGGCTCAGTTCGCCGCACATCAGAAGATGTTGTGCGCGTTCGACAATCTCAGGAAGAGAGGGCCACCGACACTGGCCATAGTGGGGGCGCAAGAGCGCTTCCCCCAGTGAGGCTGGAGTGAGATTCGAAATCGACACGAACAGCTCCTAAGTTTGGTGGATCCAGGGACGACCGTCGTCCACTGTTATTTTGAAGAGGGATTCCTCGACCAGGCCGAGGAGACATACCTTGACGAGGCCACGGAGCTTGCTGAGGAAAGGCACGTCCTAATCGCCGACCGTCCGACCGCATCCAAGACTGCTACGGATACCTTCAGTCGACCACCAAGTCGTGTGCCGCCATTGATGTCGCAACCACCATGGAGGCCGGGAACTCCAACGACTACGACCACTGGCATGCAAATGCCGCCCGGTCCTCCACCGGTTCGTATCGGCCTTGACGGCATGTCTCAGCGATCAGGAGCTCGCATCCCGCCCGGCCCTCCGCCCGGATGATGCACCCGGAAAACCCCTCTACGGGCAACAAAGGCGTAACGACAACCACCGAAAAGCCAGCCAAGGCGGGTGCTGCCGAAAGCAAGACGGCCAAAGGTGGAACGGTCGAGAATAAAACTGATCCAAAGCCTGCAACTAACTCCGCCAAGGACATCAAGAAGGTTCCCGAGGCAGTGAAAGAAGTGAAAACTACTGCAGCAGAACCACTCACCGCTAAAGCGACACCACAAAAGAAGGCTGATTCCAGCAAGAAGGCACCAGCAGCTGCCAGTGCACCAGCACCAGCGAAGAAAGATGCCAAGAAATCCGATGTACCGAAAGAAAGAAAGAAGCCTGCTGCAGAGAAACCCGCCGACCGAGGCAATGATGACAAATTACCGAGGCTGCTCGAGGCCCAGTTCGCACTCGACACAGCCTCCCCAACTACGGCGAACAGCGTCGACCAACTCGACACTCGCAAGCTGCCCTCAGTGCACCTGCCAGAAGTCGCCACCAAACAAGCGGTTAAGGAACCGCACATACTCCCAGTGAGTAAGAGCCAACAGACAGCCGACCGGAGCGCTGCCTGCCCAAAGCTCAACCCAGCCCATGTCCCGACACTCGGACCAACGCCGAAGCCCCAACGGAAACCGATGCCGCGCACGTGTTGTGGGGCACAACATTACATGGCCGTTCCTCGTGGGTTGCGAATTTACAACTCCGACCCAGGGGAGGTCCACCTTAAACATAATTCAACGACCAATAACAACTTAGACAAAACGCTTCAAGAATAAGCAGTAACCATAGCAAAGACAGGATCCGTGCCAGAGATAATGTCAATCCACCTCACGAATACGCCATCAACTGTCCAAGCAACAGTAGCCACGCACAATGTCCGCAGTGACCGTGACCAAGCACAGAGTCAATTGCAACAGCAACATTCACCAGGAAATGGCCTAGGAACAGGCCAAACGCATTTGTCATTCACCAACGTATCATCGTTGCACGTCAGGAGCTACGTAGTACGCATTCTGACGTCATTCCCCCGGCCCACCAACGCAACCCATTGGTTAGTGGACGATTTGCAGTACGCAAATCAAACAATTACATACTAAACTGTTCTTCAATGGTATTCTGTATTCGCAATCCAACGAAGGAACAGAATATGCTTATTGATTTTGGATCAAATATTAATCTGCCAGACAACGATTATATAAACATTACTAATTAATTCCCGCCTGACCTGTCAGATGGAAACCAAAATTTTGCGAAAGTTTTCCAATTACGTGTTACATTGGTATTCTCGTCTGAAAATACATTCCCGTCTTTTCTTATTTTTTATACGTCATCGCTCCGTCTAAAAAACTGACTTGGGTAGGAGATTGCAACGTGCAAACGATTAAATAATAGTTGGTTTAACTGACGACAAAAACACCGACATATTTGAACAATAAACGTGAATATGTAGTAAACTGTTAGATTTAGGCAATAAACGTAAATATGTAGGCAGAACCTTTCATTACGACTGTTGGGAAGAAAAGGATAAAACAAATATTATACGGCAGGTCAATAAGTTTTTAGAAAATGATCACGTCTTTGTTTTATTTTCTCATTTATCTGACATAATAATGACGCATAATACTGTCCAGTTATCGTCTGTCCCTTTTCCAAATAATCAATGAAGATAATACCACGTGCATCCCAAAACACAGTAACCATAACCTTTCCAGCTGATTTTGCCGTCTTTGCCTTCCTTGGACCCGTTCGCCTTTGGAATCCACTATTTTGACTGTTCTTTCGTCTCATGAGTATAGTGGTGTATCCATGTTTCATCTACAGTTACTAAAGCGAGAAACTCACCTGGGTTGCAACGCATGCGGTCTAAAAGTTCTCAGCTACGCGGCAGTAGACTGATGTATTGAGGCTTAGGTTCTATCTTTTAATGATACTTTGGCGGATGTTGGAGTTTTAATTGGCCGGTTGACACTTTTAGCAGAAGTTTGTCGGCCTTCTGTTGAAGGCTTTGGTGGCAGCGTTCCGCCGAACACTGCTAGCACACAAGAGAATCCACAACGCGAATAGCACAATGAAACACGAAGATTGGTTTGGGATTCAATCTTTTATTTTAATGACACTAATTGTTGATATTTACACTATATGATGAATTAGGTGGTGAATGTCACAACTATGTTCTAAGCAAACGCAATGAGCCACGCGAACGAAGTTCGAGTTACTCGGTCAAGTTACATTAATTTACGATACGCGTTCGGAACACCAGCTACTCAAATTAATTCTTTTCTTCCTCCTCGTTCGGATTGTCGTCTCGTTGACGAATACATTCAGACTGCCGATCTCAACCCCCAACAATATCCTGCTACAGATCGTACGTATGTCTCCCCGAAGAAATTTTTCATTTCATCCGCTAACAGAATTTTCCACAGTATCTGCTAGCGGCATGTTATTAATGCCCATGGGTAATTTAGGTGCCTGAAAAGGAGAAAGTCCATCGACGCATACATCCTTATATCATTATCACCAGCCGTGGTGGTGATCGAAGTTCGGATCGACGGTTGTCGATTGTGTGCCGCTTCTATTTGCATAGCACATCTGGCGCGCGGCCGGAAGATATCCTGCAATTTGCATGGATGTATGGTTCATGGGTTTTGTTTGACTTTTGTCAATACACCCGAAATCCATTAGATCTTTCTAATGGGTGTGAAATACAAACAAACACCGTGGGTAGGAGTAGTTCCCTTGTAGGTTTTAAACCTCATACATGTTGAATTATCTTGTTGAGATAATTACGGTTGCCGTTTCTTTTGTTGGGTGATAGATTTGGTGGTCTTTGTGGTAGACCACCCGCACGTGCGTCCGTTATTCGGAGAATTTGCTGGTTATAGCGAATCCTTGTAACATCGTGTAGATGTTCAGGATTTTCGATTGTGCAGTGTTGGAGTGCAGCGCATTTCAATCTTTATGGATAAGATGAATGAATGCTTTTACCTTTGTTTCAGGTATGCTCCACTCGACTTGTTGCTTGATATTGAAAGCTTTGGACGTGCAGCCTCCTATGACCTTTGTTACAGGTATTGTAATGACTATTGGCCGCGTGTCTGTGGGCACGTGCGCTGCGTTATCAGCTAAGTAAGTTCTTTGAAGGTAGCAACCTTACCTGCGCGGAATTGTGCGATCGTAGAACGCTACATCACTCCCCCCCTAGTGACGTAGTCACGATATGAAATAGCTAGTTGCTTGGGGGGTGTAGTTGAGTTTTATGGGTGTGCTCCCTTCCGTATTGGGCGATGTTTGGGTGGTAGAGGAGCGAAAGCTATCGCGTTCGTCGTTCTTTTTCGCTTGTCAGAAGTTGGGGTTTCAGGTTGCCGTACATTGAGAATCTTCGCAGCGTCTTCTTGTGCGCGCCGATCTCGGGCGCGCTGCCGCGTTATCGGTCCGTGTAGGATGTCCGATGCCCCGCGCGCGACCATTTCGCGAGGGTTTGGGTGATTCTCAACTATTGCCGTGCCTGGCGTTTCGTGGGAGTCTGATGGGTGGCGTACGGGGCAGGTTTCGGCTGCTCCATCGGCGAAGAACTCTCCTGGGAGGCGCAGATTGGTTCCGTAAGTCAGATCTGCTGCTGAGGCTCCCAGGTCTTCTTTTATGCTTGTTCGCAAGCCTAAAAGAACTGTCGGCAGTGCGTCCAGCCATTGATTGTCGTCATGACACATCAGTGAGGCTTTTAATGAACGATGCCATCGTACAATCATCCCATTGGACTGGGGGTGATACGCTGTTGTGTGGCTTTGTTGACAGCCGAGTAGATCGGTCAGCTGCCTGAAAATCGCTGCCTCGAACTGTGGTCCTCGATCGGCTGTGAGAGTAGCTGGGACGCCGAAACGTGTGACCCAAGTCGAGTAGAATGCTTTGGCTACATTCTCTGCGGTCACTGTTCGTAGTGGCGCTGCTTCTGGCCACCGAGTGAAGCGATCGATCATCGTCAGGAGGTACATGTAACCTCTCGACGGCGTAAGCAGTCCCACAATGTCGATGTGTACATGAGTGAATCGTGCCTCGGGGAGCTTAAACTGTGCTGGTTGTAGCACGTTGTGTCGATCGACTTTGCAATGCTGACATTGCAAACAATTGCGTGCCCAATTTGTTATGTCTTTGGCCATATGTGGCCGGACGAATTTACGTCGGACGGCTGCAGCGGTTGCGCGTCCGCTTGGGTGGGCTGGGTTATGGAATGTTTCGTACACATTCCTTCGAAACTCTTCTGGGATGTAGGGGCGAGCTGGCCCTGTCGATACATCACACCAGACTTCATCGTTTGAGTCGTTGAAAGGAAGTTTACGCAGAACTAGTGCTGTCTCCGCTTTCAATAGGGACTCGAGTTGATGGTCCTCTCCTTGCGCTTGTGCCAAGTCGGCATCATCGATTTGCGCACGGAGTTTAATTGCATCGATACGCGAAAAAGCGTCTGCAATTACGTTGTCTGCACCTGGAACATATTCGATTTGGGTGCTAAATTGCCCGATGAAATCCAGGTGCCGCTCCTGTCGTGGGGTTGAACTTTCCGCTTTCTTTCGGAAAGCGTACACCAGTGGTTTGTGATCAGTTTTGATCGTTAACTGGCTTCCTTCGACCATGTGCCGGAAGTACTTTACTGCGGAGTATATTGCTAGTAACTCCCTGTCGTAGGCACTGTAGCGTCGCTGGGTCGGGTTCAATTTTTTTGAGAGAAAAAGCCCAGCGGTTCCCATTTACCATCGCACTCTTGTTCGAGTACGGCCCCAATTGCAGTGTCGGAAGCGTCACACTGTATGGAGAATGGGGCTCCTTCGATGGGATGTCGAAATAAAGTTGCATTCGCCAGCTGCTCTTTCGATAAGCGAAAAGCTTGATCAGCTGACTCGGTCCATTGAATCGGTCGTTTGTCGTTTCGTTTGGTTCCTACTAGGTATTCGTTCAGAGGAGCCTGGACCTACGCGGCGTTTCGGAGCGTTGGGCGATAAAAGTTTAACATGCCCAGATAACGCCTAAGTTCTCGCGCATTCTTGGGGTGAGGAAACTGCATTAGTGCATCCAACCTGTCTTGTAATGGGCGGACGCCTTGGCCATTTATACAATAGCCAAGGTACTTGACTTCCGCTTCTCCGAGGTGGCACTTGTCTGGATTGATTACCAGGCCGAAATCTCGGAGGCGCTCGAACACTTGCTTTAAATGGGAGCGATGTTTGGTCATGTTTTTCGATGCTATGAGTATATCATCGATATACGCGAAGCAGAAGTCAAGTCCGCGGAGAGCTGAGTCTATGTAGCGCTGGAACGTTTGCGCTGCATTTCGGAGACCGAATGTCATCACCTTGAACTCGAATAGTCCGAAAGGTGTGGTTACCGCGGTTTTCAGTATGTCTTCGGGAGCCACCGGAATTTGGTGGTACGCCCTCGTGAGGTCGAGGGTCGAGAAAACTTCGCACCCCTGCAGCTTATAAGAAGAGTCGTGCAGGTTTGCTATCGGATATCAGTCGGGTGTCGTTACTGCGTTTAGCATTCGATAATCACCACATGGACGCCACTCGCCGTTACTCTTTTTTACGAGATGAAGTGGGCTCGCCCATGGGCTGTCGGACGGCTGGCAGATTCCTAAGTCGAGCATATACTCGAATTCTGCACGAGCCTCGCGCAATTTTTCGGGAGCCAATCGGCGCGGGCGTTGGCTCACTGGGGGGCCGCGCGTTTCAATGTGATGAACAACGCCGGCTTTTGCGCGTCGGGGATTGCTAAGCGGAACTGTTATATCCGCAAATTCTCGCAACAGATCGCTGAATGGTCAGTTTGCGGTCGTGCACGTCAACGTCAATGCCTCTCCCGCCTTTGCGTTTACTGGCTGAGAAAGAGACGTTAACGGGTCCATCAGTCTGTTGCTGGCTACGTCCACTACTAGTTTGTAGTGTCGCAGCAGGTCCGAACCTATTAGAGGTTCGGTCACATCGGCCACTACGAAGTACCATCGAATTGGTCGACGTAGGCCTATTTCCAGTGTTATTAACCTTCGTCCGAAGGTTTTAATTGGAGTACTGTTCGCGGCGAACAATCTCAATGAATCCGACAACCGATCGGCTGGTACGTATGAGCGCGGAAGAACGGAGATATATGCACCTGTGTCAATTATGAAGTCCATGTTTAACTTCGTGTGGTATATCGATAAGCGACTTAATTGGGGGTTGCCGGCCGTTTGCGCTTTTCAATTCTCGCAACAGATCGCTGTGGAATAGGAGTAGTTCCCTTGTAGGTTTTAAACCTCATACATTTTGAATTATCTCGTTGAGATAATTACGGTTGCCGTTACTTTTGTTGGGTGATAGATTTGGTGGTCTTTGTGGTAGACCACCCGCACGTGCGTCCGTTATTCGGAGAATTTGCTGGTGATAGCGAATCCTTGTAACATCGTATAGATGTTCAGGATTTTCGATTGTGCAGTGTTGGAGTGCGGCGCATTTCAATCTTTATGGATAAGATGAATGAATGCTTTTACCTTTGTTTCAGGTATGCTCCACTCGACTTGTTGCTTGATATTGAAAACTTTGGGACGTTCAGTTCCCTGCTTCTTTTTATATCGGTTCGCATTTTGCAGCCTCCTATGACCTTTGTTACAGGTATTGTAATGACTATTGGCCGCGTGTCTGTGGGCACGTGCGCTGTGAGGTAAGTAAGTTCTTTGAAGGTAGGAACCTTAGCTGCGCGGAATTGTGCGTTCGTAGAACGCTACAATACTAACCGTCATAGCGTCAGTTCGAATCACACGCTCTTCAACATCATCGCAAACGCTATATGTGGTTATCCATCAAAATGAATAAACTTTATCTTGTTCTTAGAACAAATCTTTCGTTTTGGAAGCTTTTCGTCATCCTTGCATCTTCGAGAGCAAATGCGGCACCCATTCCGCTGATAATTATTTCATACCCAACTTATCATGCAAAACTGAGATATAAGACAAATTGAAAATGACAGATACCTAGCGAGGAATGATGCTTACTAAAAACCGCCATCATAGGCATTTCTAAGGAATTATTGACTTTTTTTGTTGGCAAATGTAGCATTTGTGAGACAGCAACAGTCAACGGCATACAATGTGTTGGAATGTGGACGGGTTGTAAGGGTATAGGCGGTGGGCGGAGCAAGGTCGGGGGGGGGGGGAGACGAAGTTTGAGTGCAATAGATGTAAGGTAGAAATCGAAGGAGGTAGGGTAAGAGTTTGCCCACCTCAGCATTCGCGAAATGGGTTCATTAGAGCCGTAAGTGTGGTGAGTATGCAGATAGAAGAGACGAAGGTTTCGCGGGTTACGGGGTTTAGTATGAAGTGCAATGGTGGAGAGCAAGCTTGGGCAGTTGATTGTGCCTGAAAGGAAACGGTGGATGAAAAGGATATCGGCATGAATTCTGCGCTCCTCAAGTGTGTTGAGGTTAATCAGATGGAGCCGACTTGTGTATGGGAGGAGAATCCGAGGATTCACCCAGTTCAGTCCGCGGATGGCAGAACGCAGAAAACGACGTTGCACGTTTTCGATCCTGCAGATATGGGACGAGTAGTAGACCTGACTGGAGTATTCAAGAAGGGGGCGGACGAAGGTTATGTAGAGAGGACGGGAAGCGTAAAGATTAGAGAATTCTTTAGAGCAGCGTTTCACAAACCCAAGGGCAGAGTTGGCCTTAAGAATAAGATCATCAATATGCGGGATGAAGCTAAGCGCCCTGTCAAATAAGATCCCGAGGTCACGTATCGAGGGTTGTTGCGGATTAACTGGATGCAACCAGCGACTTCGCAATTAAACGCAACCATCGCAACCAAATAACAACTGGCAGCAACTAGCTTACATGCTTGTTGTTCTGGTTGTCAAGGTGACAGAAAACAAATTATTCTTTTTTCTACGTAAAACCTTGCTGGAGTGTAGTTCGTTTTTGTTGGATAATCAAGCTGAATCAAAACTATCCTTAAATAAAAGTTCTAATCAATTAACTAAAACCAAGCTAGTTTAATTGACGATTCGACCAGGACATTCTGCTGGACCGCGAATCGAGGTATTCATTTCCTTTCTTCCTGCCAATATTTATTAGTTTCAGGCAAGTGTGTTGCTGACGCCAGGAGCTTTCCAACACATTTATTGTTCAGCCAGCGGACAACATTTTGTACACGTTATCAGAAACCTGCGTTCCTGATCATACTCACGGCCCACCACAAGATGCAGCTATTGGTGGAAGTGCGTACATGTTGACAGAACGGACAGAGTGTATTACGCAGGACGTGTTGGCATAATGCAAATTGCGTGCGAAGCAGTGAGATACGTGTTGGCCAATCGAGTGCCAATACATTTTACATTTCTCCGACGACATTCCTCGGTCGGCAGAGATCATACAAGGGTACAGATGATATCTGCTGGTTTAACAGGAAGTAGAAACGTGGCGGGTGGGGGGACGTTTGTGGGAGAAGGTGATGGAGTGACATTTGACAACGTTGAGTTCGAGGCAGTTATTACGGCACCAAGTTGAGAAGCTTTCTAGATCCGTTTGGAGAAGTGAGGGGTCGAGAGGAGAGATGGTCGTTTTTTATGGATGAGTATTTAATAATGGAGTCAACGTCATTGATGGTAAAGGGGCCTAGATGATTACCTTGCGGAACCCCTGACGTGGGAAGAGAATGATTGGAAAGGGAGGATCTGAATTTGACACGGTAGGATCGATCTTTCAGATAAGAAGATAACCACTTGATCAATAGGGGTTCGAAACCCAGGGAGGACAGCTTAAAAATGATGAGATTATGGGAGATTTTTTCAAAGGCCTTGCTGAAATCTGTGGTGATTACATCGACTTCGTTGCCATTCTCTAAGGCACGGAGAGTATGGGGTGAGAACTCGACTTACCCATAAGGAAACCATGCTGGTTGGGTGAAATGATGGATTTACAGCTGAAAGATAACGCGCTGTAAAGAATCCCTTCGAACATTTTAGGGATATGAGACAGTAGTTGCTTATATCGTTTTTAGGTCCCTTTTTATGTATGGGTGTAACATAGGAGGATTTCCAAATACTAGAGAAGATACCTTGTGAAAAGGCTAGATTGAATATCTTTGATACCGGGAGAGAAAGAGAAGAGGAACATTTCTTTAAAAGGACAGCCGGGAGTTCATCAGGTCCAGGACTGAACTCGTCTTTGAGTAAGTTTAATTTCTCCTCAACTACGTGATGCTGAATAATTTGAGGGGTGAGGGGGCCGAGCGAGAATTCGGGCAAGTCTTTGAAGTAAGATGGGTTGGGCTCGAAGGAGATGTCTGTGAAGGATTTATTGAAAAACAAAGCGAATAGATTGGCAATAGTTAGGGGGTCGGTTGAAATAGTCGTGCCATAAGAAGGGTAGTTGGGATAGGCGTCCGATATACGTTTGTAATTTATAAAGTGGAAAAAAGATTTGGAGTCATTGATCAAATTGGATTGTGTTTTTGTGAGGTAGTTGGAGTAGAGGTAGTTGTATTTATAAAAGGAACCAAGATAGTTGGAGTAGTTTTGGAAGGAACGCGTTTTGAGGAAAATGTTCTACAAGTTCTCTTGTTCCGAAGAGTGCGGAATGTGCGGTTGTACCATGGCGGCGATGAAACCAATAACCTGTGACGAGAATAGGGGACATATAGGGCGATGGTATAGTAGATCTTCTTATAGAGATGTCAGTGGATGAAATTTGACTCAGCGATAATTATCTCTTGCAGACTCGCTAATCTTGATCATTGTGGTATGTGTGCATGGTCCTTTCATGGATGAAAAACGAACCTAGAACAAGGAAAGGGAATAAAGAGTATTCATGGGATACGATTTCGGTAAAGCAAACAAAACCGAAATCGTCGGATGCATGTGCGTCGCGGCTAAACAAAGAAACAACGATGCGATGTGGAAATGTGCTAATTGGTTTTAGTTAGGTTACTGGGAAATTGTGTTTATGGCATCCCTAGTAAGGGTACGTTTTGAATTCCTATTTGCATTTGTTTATGCTGTAGGATTTAATTGATGCCAAGAGACGCGGAATGCGTATTTGCTTTGGTTTGCACATTGTGCGAGTCAGAGAATTTTATTGCTGGGAGAAAAAGGTCGCCAGCCAATGTGTATAAAAAAGTATTTGTTGTACACATGACGCGGCTGGGAAAATAGGCGGGGCAATATATATGGTCCCCGTCATGACGGTTACATTGAATGCAATCCGAATCATTTGTTTACAGGAATTTGTCTGGTACCGAATTGGTTTTGACTACCAGATAAGCAAAGAAAGAAATCTTACGGAAAATTGTATGCGAAGAGATGCATGAGAAGGTAAGTTTTCTTTACAGGGATTTTAAGATTATAGATTTGATCTATATAATGTGTGAAGCATTTACAGCTACTAATGCTGTTGCATTAACGAACTTAAGGAAGTTGGGTAGTAGTTATGGTGTTACGTACGTCGGCCACCACCATCATTTAATAATTTACATTTAATAATAATAATAATAATTGAATTTAATACTTTGTTTCAACATAGTATGATGGTAAGGTGGTGGAAGAATTGCATGATCCTGAAGTGAGTTTCTGAACCCACCCTGATTCGGGTGTGGATCGTGCAGTTCTTCGAGTTCGAATTTGTTTTTCGAAGTGGACGTGAATGGAGAGCGAAATGAGAGAGACAGGAGGATGTTGAAATTCGGTATGTGATGGTTCCGTTGTTCACAGTTGTAAAACAGAACAATTCTTTTTGGAATACGGTGATTGAAAAGAAAGACAGTTGAAGGTAGAAAAAAAAAAAGCCGCGGAAGAGAAGTATCATCCAACGAAAGTTTCGAAAACCTAAGAATATTAAACAGTGTAACTACTTAACAGTTTGTTTTAAAGAGTTTTTATTTCAATAAAAGTCATGTTTGTTGTGAGAGAAGAGAAGAAAGGGTCATCAGGAAGTGGCCCCTCTTGCACGAAACCCAGGAGCAATCAATAAGTTAAACGCTTAATTGATTGTGGATACTGAAAAAGCACCGAGATCAGCGAAATCATCAACATCACAACCATCGTCACCAGGAGTACCAAAAGAAGATTTCTCAGCGGATTCGTCACTAATCCCAGACACCTACACTAATCGTTTTATAAATAAGAAAACATAAGTAGCGAACATATATGTTTCTAAGCTCTTATTACATTTTCCTTGAATGTGGATTAATTGGTCGCCGAAGGGCAAATTCGGAGTAAAACCACAAGAACTGGTAACCGGTAACAGGTAACCAATACACCTTATTGCTAATTCTAGGAATTTTCGTGGTTGTACACTACAACAAACTGGCGCTGCGGACAAACCTTTCCGAGACACCACGGCAGGTTTGGCGAATGATATTTTTATTGAAGCAATAGTTGTAAACCTGTGACCAGCTATACAAGCATTACCTCGTTTCAACAAGAACAAAGGGCTTTGGCAGATTGGTAGCGGTTGTGCGGTATTGGAGGTAGCCATGCGGTCGTGAGCAGAGACCGGCGTAAAAGCAGCAAGAGGAAAAATCTTTGTTTGTTTTAATTTATTAAATGGTTTGATCGGGGAGATAATTTGAAGTTTTGAAATTGTACACCAAATGTTAGTAGAATTGTTTTGGTTTTAGTAGTAAGCGGTTGTTTGATGTCAATTATTGATTCTGTATTATTGCGTTTAATTTCTTATTATTTATTCTATCTATTATTTATTACCTAATTTAATTGTTCATTTTGGGTGACGTTTTTTTTTTCTCCCCAGTTAAAAACTGTGATATTTAAATTATTTATTATTATTTATTGTTGTCCTTAATCGATCTTTTAAATTTTTTAATGTGATTCTGCTTTTCTTCCTTTTCGGCTGCGCGTTTGGATTTCGTTTGTTTTTTTTTGTTGTGTTACAAAAGTGACCCAAAAGTGGTCATTATATTTGCATACCCCTTTCTCTCTCTCCAATTCTCGCCCACTGAGGACTGCGTTTGTTAATAGAGTAGTGTTTTTGTTTGTTTATTGTGCCCGACGGGTGTAGTGTGTGTTTCTTTTTCTCGTTGCAAGACCGTTTGTTTTGTAGATTAGTGCACCGTTTTTCAGTCCCAAACATTGGTGAATTTTTAATTACGGGCTGACCTCCTCTGATGTTCCGGGTTTCCTTGTTACGCATCAGGCCCCTATAGTGATTGCGAGGGAGGAAGGTTCGTCGGCGTCTTGTTGTATATTGGGAGCGTGTTTGTTTTTGTTTTTCGCACCCCTTCTGTTGGTGGATACTGTCGGCGACGAGGTTGTTTTTTTTCTTTTCTCCGCGGGGTATCCGGGATTGACTTTGGTGTAGGTGACCTTGAGATCTAGTTAGACGGCCGGCAGATGCAGACAAGGCAGCGTCAAAGAGATGTCCGAGAGGGCACCCCTGCCCGGGCACGACCCGAGGCATTTCCCGAGCCGCCGGTTGACGAGGTGGATCCGGAGGCATTCCACGATTCGCGGGACGAGTTTGTGGACGAACGATCGCCAACGCGCCCCCCTCCCACCGTCGGTAAACAGCCTGTCGGGAGCATGGAGGACACGCCGATGCCCTCGTATTTTAAACTGGGCCCACAACCATGTCCTGTACGGACCATGCTGGGCACAGATAGGGTTTTCGACCTTGTGTCGAAGGCGGTCCCCATGTTTTCGGGACAGGAAGGACCGGATACGGCCGAGAGACTCTCTTCGTTTCTCAAGGGCTGTAGAAGGACCTTGGATGGGCTGGCGGTGGAGGAGGAACATACCTTCCTCCGGTGGCTGCCCTCTAGGCTGAGCGGCGAGGCCTATCGGATGTTCGAGGAGAGACCACCCACGACATTCCTTGAAGCGGAACAGCGTCTTAGAGAGGCCTACGAACCCCGGGTGTCGTATGAGGAGTTGTGTGCACAACTTTCCACAATGCGACAACTTCCTTCCGAGGATGCCACAGGCTTTGTTTCCCGAGTGAAGCGGGCCGTGGTACGGTGCGAGGAGGCAGCTGAGCGCTTTTATGGTCGCCAGGGTAGGTCCGTCTTCGCCAGCCAGCTTGAGGGCATGGCCAAACCGGTGTTGGTAAGGGGTCTGAGGGAGGAAGGACTAAAGCACTTCCTCCTCACGTTGGGTAATGTCCCTTTTCGTAGCCTGGTGGACCACCTAACCGGATTCGAGCGAGCTCGAAGGGAAATGCTGAGGCAGGACGACCTGTTTGTGGATGCGCGGCCGACAGCGTCAGAAACATTAGAGATAGGACCGGGAAGTTGCTCGACCCTTTTGGAAAGTACATCCTCCACTTCTAGGGATTACGCCGCGGCGCCGGCGCCGGTTTTATCGAACTTAAATCCCCGGGCGGTGTCATTCGTGTTGCCGGCCGAAGAGCCTGATAGTCGTCGACGGGAGGAGGATGGTTTCGTTCGGGAGCAGTCGTACGGGCCTCTCAATTATAGACGGGATGCTGGTGCCTATGCTCCGGCCTCCTCTGGCGAAAGAGCGTGGTCAAATGCCATGCCAAGCCAGAGTGGAGAGTCGCAGAGCTTGGCTCAGGGGACATATGTGCCACAGGATCGATCGGGTCGGGACAATCCGTTCAGGGATCCGGTTGGTAGATCGGCGCACCCCCTGGAATCCCAGACAATATGCAGTTTCTGCAAAGTGAGGGGTCACGTCTACGACGAGTGCCTGAGGAGAAGGAACACTCCTTTCTGTCGCGAGTGCTGGCGGTATGGCCACGACATAGTGGACTGCCCGGATCGTCTGAGACAGACGCGCCAAGCCCAGGCTCCATACAGGGGTGGTGGTCAGCAGAGCGGAACCGCGCGGCACGGGCCGCAACATCAGCGGCCGCAGGCTCAGCGGAGAGCCCTACCAGAGCCGCAACCCCCGTCTACGGACGGAGGGCCGGCGACATCAGGCCCCAGAGTATTCAGCGTCCGGTGCTGTTGCGAGTTTTGTGGCCGACAGGGTCATAGCTTGCGCGGGTGCGAATACAGGCAAAGGTGGGAAAAACAACAGCATTCCCAGGGTTCTCCCCATAAGCGGCACGGCGGAACAGCACCTGTTGCGAGCCGAGAACAAGACACCCGTGTGGAGACTGGGGCAAGTGCGAGAAATCGGCGCAGAGGGCGTCGGAGGCGGCGTCGGCGAAATCGAAGCGCCGGTAATGATAGCGCGGAAAGTAGGGATTCCCGGAAAGTAGGTAGAGATGATGGGCGACAATCGTCCGTGTCGAGCGGTGGCGGTAAGCGACCCGACTCCATGGACTCGAAGTCATCAAAGACGGATGCGAGACATGATGCCGCATCAGGCAGCGCGGGGAGCCGGGAATGGCAGCCCCGGCGCATTGGGCCCAAAGTGGGCAGAAAGAATAGCTCCAGTTCCGTTAGTTCGGAGTCCAGTGGGACTCCCGAGCGGAATATTCCTGAACGGAGGAGCGGAACATTGTGCGAGTTTTGCGGTCGACACACTCACAAGGCGGCAGAGTGTCGACATAAGGCGAAATGGGAGAGTTCGGGAAACTCCCCAAGGTCGGGTCGGCAAGATCCTACCCGACCGCACTAGAAACGAAAACCAGCTCCAGCTATTCTCAGTTTTCGCCGACTCGAGTCCCGATTGTCGCTCTCCCTCTAGACATTGGCCGTAGGAACCCTACGCGCCTAATCGTGGACACCGGCGCTGAGATCAGCCTGTTGAAGCTGAAGGCACTCCATCCTAGATTTGGCATGGATGTGCATAAATCTACAACGCTCCAAGCGCTGTTTGTCAAAGGCAAGTCGAGGGGATGCTGCACTGGGAGTTTCAAGTTGCACCATGAGATTCCCTGCAGTTTCCAAATAGTAGACTCCTTGCCGGGTTTGGAGGAAGACGGATTGTTGGGGTACGACTTCCTGTCTCGGAATTGTAAGGTAGACGGGCCGGGTGGTTGTTTGGTTTTTCCCCGAACGACCGTAAATCCCGTGCCATTCTCCATTCAATTTGTCAACTATGGGACGGGAAGGGTTGAGCGTGTGGCAGCCAAACGGGGAGACGTGCCAAAGGGACCTGTTAAGGTCGATACTGCGGCAGGTACTCGCCCGGAGACCCTACCCATACAGGGGAGGGCTGCGAAAAGCTGTTCAACCACGTGCTACCCACGGGGTCATCCGGATGAACCCCGAACAGCGAACGTTGGTAATATAGTTATAGACAACGTTCTATATAAACGAACAAATAAGGGAAGGATAAGCCTTCCTATAACTTGGAGCCCCTGATCCTAGCTGGCCAGACTCTGGTTACCCTCCGGAATCTTCGTCCTTGTAAAGGACCTTCGTCGAGGGATACCATCTTGAGAGTCTGACGAAAAGTCTTTAAGGCCAGGCCTAATGCTGCAGGCGCAGTCCCAGCGAAGACTGCAGAGGCAAACCCCAGTGCTGGGGGTTGGATCGCATATATGAAAGTGCGTAAGCGCACTATAATGTCGGGTGATGGTAGGTTTTGCCGTCGAAACGGGACAAACCCCCCGATCTACCAACCCATGGACCGAGGCAAGTACCGAGTCCAAAAGAGGAGGATTAAAGTAAATATATAGGAGCGGGACGCTTTTGCCGGCCGGGTGACATTTCGGAGGTTGAACGAGAGGGGATCGCCTCGCCTTAGCGAGGTGGTCCTAACCGGATCGTGTGGGCGGTCGAGCTTTCGGTCGGACCATCGCTTCGGTGTCGGGCCCGCCGCGATAGATGGGAATCTGTGTAGTTAGTGTTCCCCTATTAAGTGTTATTTATTTATTTATTTTTTACTAACCCTAGTATATAGGTAGCCTAAAACGTACTAACATTAGCACTTAAGCATTATTTATTTTGTTTCACTAACCCTAATGTATAAGTAGTACTAAATATATAGAAAATCCTTACTAACCCTAACACCTAGGCATGTTTATTTATTTGTCTATTTATCTATTGGTTGGTTTGTTGATTGTTTGTTTGTTTGCTCTCCGCCGTCCACTCTCCGGCGTGACATTCCTCTCCTAAGAATGGCACGCAGTCTTGTGCGGGGGGGAGGTGTGTTACGTACGTCGGCCACCACCATCATTTAATAATTTACATTTAATAATAATAATAATAATTGAATTTAATACTTTGTTTCAACATAGTATGATGGTAAGGTGGTGGAAGAATTGCATGATCCTGAAGTGAGTTTCTGAACCCACCCTGATTCGGGTGTGGATCGTGCAGTTCTTCGAGTTCGAATTTGTTTTTCGAAGTGGACGTGAATGGAGAGCGAAATGAGAGAGACAGGAGGATGTTGAAATTCGGTATGTGATGGTTCCGTTGTTCACAGTTGTAAAACAGAACAATTCTTTTTGGAATACGGTGATTGAAAAGAAAGACAGTTGAAGGTAGAAAAAAAAAAGCCGCGGAAGAGAAGTATCATCCAACGAAAGTTTCGAAAACCTAAGAATATTAAACAGTGTAACTACTTAACAGTTTGTTTTAAAGAGTTTTTATTTCAATAAAAGTCATGTTTGTTGTGAGAGAAGAGAAGAAAGGGTCATCAGGAAGTGGCCCCTCTTGCACGAAACCCAGGAGCAATCAATAAGTTAAACGCTTAATTGATTGTGGATACTGAAAAAGCACCGAGATCAGCGAAATCATCAACATCACAACCATCGTCACCAGGAGTACCAAAAGAAGATTTCTCAGCGGATTCGTCACTAATCCCAGACACCTACACTAATCGTTTTATAAATAAGAAAACATAAGTAGCGAACATATATGTTTCTAAGCTCTTATTACATTTTCCTTGAATGTGGATTAATTGGTCGCCGAAGGGCAAATTCGGAGTAAAACCACAAGAACTGGTAACCGGTAACAGGTAACCAATACACCTTATTGCTAATTCTAGGAATTTTCGTGGTTGTACACTACGACAATGGGGGTTTTTTCAGGTAAGTGGACCGTGGGGTTTGGCGGAACCGCCACAAAGCCACAAGCCACTCCCTTCAGAATCCATAAATAAAGTATACAATAGTTCGTCTTATTTAAATCAAACCCAAATATTAAAAGAAAAACTTACGTACTTAACTGTTGTATATCGGCACTCATCTCGCAGATAATTTGTTCATACCCAACGAACGATTACCGTTTGCTATTTTGCTATAGCATTGGCACCTATAGAAGTTCACCAGGCGCATGCTTGCATACAAATCATCATGTCCTAAAATCCAATTCGGTTTTCCCATCGTGTAACAGACATAAACATCCGAGCATTTCAATGGGCATGGCTGAGGAGCATTTTCCCCATATTCGGCATGTCATGTTTACCCTTGCCTTATCGGCAGACCCATCGGCCGATCGTCCTATCAACAAGATACAGCATAGCAATCACTGGCTATCCACAAGCGATCGAGTGTTGTTTAAAGTAAACACACAATCGATCCATCGACCTAGGAGACGTTACATTTGGAGTAGAATCGAAGTGACGCTTCACACCATGGCAGAAGTGTAAACAAACACTACCTCCATGCTCCCCAGATACTGCTGCAGCCGATAGTTTCCCTTCCACGGTAATCTTATATTGCACCCATATCCTGAGGTTCGCAACACTTGCGACCAATTCCCTTTCATCGGTTATCAACCGATCATGGAATTTGGGCATGGATATGATCATTGTTTAGACAATCTTACCCATGCCATGCCCTATGATGACCCACCAGCAAATCAAAGCAAACACACAGTACCTCACTGCGTTTGCTTTGTTTACTAACCGCTGGTCCATGGTGCCCCTGGGTGAAACGTTTGCTTGCACATCTGCAGGTCAAATCCCTCACCACCATAAATAATTTTCCTCCTAGAGCACCAGAGCCATACGGCTAAAACAAACAAACGCCAAATCTTCGGTCGACCTATCGTCACCGAAGAATGTATGCCTCAACGGCATTACATACACACAATGCCTGCAGCCCCTTGTTGCTCGTTCACTTGTTTGATCAGGTGTCGGCGATCATTGTCTGTATTGCAGGCAAAAGGGGCATTATACGTGTCCCTATGCAGCATTTGAAAAATCCTCCCATTGAACCCTTTCCTCGATCACCATTGGCCGCTGCCATGATGGTCCGTTTCGCTCCTTCCATATTGATGTGATCCACCACCGCTGAATCTGACGGATGTGGATTGCATCGTGGAGTCAAAATACCATCTTCAAGGAGAGAAGTCGAGGTCGTTGCCTTGTCGGAGTCGGGAAAATACGATAACTTATGTGTTCGATTGATGTGTAAATACACCTCTTGTGAGAAGTCCGTGTAGTGTTTTTCGTTTGTTATTGTTCGCTGCGTCATTTTGCGCTGAATTTTCCAGTTGATTTAATGTGATTAAAACGCAAATCGGTTGTGACAATAGTAAAAAATTGTAACAAAATATCTAGCAGAAAAACGAATCTCGCTTGGCTGACAGAACCAACCATAAAACGGGGAAGAGGTGTTACAAAAAAAGGAAATTAATCGATAAATAAATATATAAGTGAATGAAAAGAAAATCAGTGTGTTTTATTTTCTCCTTCCTTGGCGGACTATTTTAGATAATTACGTGGGAAGAACAGTGTACGTCGACACAATTTACATCGGACTATCAGTGGTGTTTATGCTGAATCCGCGCCCATGCTTGGTGCACGAGTAATAATACCCACAGTCTGATGTATTGAGGCTTTGGTTCTATCTTTTAATGATACTAACCGTCATAGCGTCGGTTCGAATCACACGCTCTTCAATATCATCGCAAACGCTATATGTGGTTATCCATCAAAATGAATAAACTTTACCTTGTACTGAGAACAAATCTTTCGTTTTGGTAACTTTTCGTCATCCTTGCATCTTCGAGCGCAAAAGCAAAAGCAAAATCTCGCAGACATTTTTTCATACCCAATTTATGATGCAATATTGAAACATGAAACAAATTGAAAATTAACAAACGCCTAGTGAGGAATGATGCTTAGTAAAAACAGACCATTAGCGATGCTACGAGCACCATCATAGCCATTTCTAAGGAGTTATTGACCTAGCACGTACATACATTAGTTTATGGAAAAAGAAATCCATTGTTTTCCCCTATATTTTTGTATGTGATATAGTAGGTGTATGCATAAGTTTTTTCCGGTTTCCTTGGTAAAAAAAAATACGTAATTTTCTAGGAAAATTCATTTTTTTTATTCAAAATATTGACCATCGGCTTCTACACATTCCCCCCATCTTTCAGGTAATTTATGTATTTAGCATGCCAGAAAAACTGCTTGTCTTTCGCGGTAAACCATTCGTCGAGCCATTTTCCAACTTACTCAAAACCGCTGAAGTGCTGCTCTGCGAGCGCGTGCCCCCCATTGATGCTAAGAGGTAATAGTCAGATGACGCCAAGCCTGAGGAGTACGGCAAGTGCCGAAGGATGTCGCATCCAAGCGATTTCAAGGTGTCTTTCACTAGCTTTGCTGTGTGCTGCGTACTTTTCGCTGGGGGCATCTCTTAGTTAAACCGGAAAAAACGTATGCATGCATATGGTATTGATCTTCCCCATTGCTCGTAAACGTCTGCTGATTATTTCTTGTGGCACATGTAAGCTTCTGCTAATTTCCGTTAAGTTTGAGTTGGGTCATCATCCAATAACTCGTGCAATTGCTCGTCTTCAAATTTTTGTGGTCTATCAGAGCGCTCACTGTCTCTCACATCGAAATCACCACTTTTAAATTGTCCAAACCATGTCTCACATGTTCTAATTGATGGACCGTGTTCACCATACGTTTCTACCAGCCAACGATAACTTTGAACAGCCTTCTTCTTTTGATTAAATAAGAAAAACAATGCGTGCGGTCGTCGATGAAATCATAGGAATGAGTGAAGTACACACTCGTGTTAAGTCATAGCATCGCCCAAAAAGTCGAGATCGGCCACAAAACACTTTTATACTATCTAAACAAAACTAGCTTCAAAAACACGTTCCATTTATGAAGTGTGATTTCACAGCGTCATTATTGAACGTTTTACCATCAGAATATTTTTGCAAAGATCGAAGTAAATGGTGGAGCAAGGTAAGGGCTATATGGTGGATGTAACATCAATTCCCAACCAAGCTCGACATGCAAAAAGTGTGGAAGAAGCCACCACACCATCCTCCACTCAGACGAAGCTTCACCAAAGATGTTGCAAGACAAAAAGGGAAGATCACACCGCAGCACAGCGAGTCCGACGAGGAGCCAAGAGGGGAACTGATCACACCCATGCGCACCACCAGTAGCAGTAAGGCGTCCCTAAAAATGGTACCTTTACGGGCCAGAAGGACTAACCCGAATTTTTGGCCGTTCGGGATGTGGAATCCACCATCTCATTACTAGATTCGGCAATCCCTAGGAAGATCGGCGTAGAAGGCGGAAGAGGCGCTCATCTTGGAAACTGTCGGTGGCGAAGACATCAGCAAGTGTGACTCACAGAGGATTCGAGTGAAGCTCAAAGGGGCCAATTGGATGGATAAAAAGTCGGATGAACTAAGAACAATCGACAACTTGAAACTCACGGAACAAGAAATAAAGAAGGGGATGATTAGAAGATGCAGACATCTACGGACCACCGAGGACCAACTGACTTACACTCAGGAGGAACGGAATATACTAATAGAACAGGATAACTGGGGTCTCATAGAGACAAGGACATTAAAGAAAAGAAGAAGCCCCAAACGAGTCACCTTGCTCACGAGTTTAGGATGGATTCTTAATGAATTCAGCGCCAGAGATGACATTCCAGGAAATATCGCCGTTCATTCCAGTCAAAAGGAAAACCGGGTAGAAATGCTAATTCGCCGCCATCACAAAATTATATATGGTGGAATACAGCCGCGCCGCCCGAAAAATGATGACCTCCATGATGCCAAGTGCGATATTGAGCCTGATATTGAAGAATACGTCTAGAAAGTCAACGAGAAATTGGACAAGGAAAGAAACTTGAACAAAGGAGCAATCGTGGGCCTATAACGCACCAGAAGAAGAAGTCATTGGAACGGCAAAAAATATGTAGAATGAAACACTTGAAAACCTTGGCAGCATTGAATGTACATATCATGGAGAACAAGGCCAAGAGACACGATAAGAAACGCAACGGACGGAGAGAACATGACATCGTTGACGATTATAAGAAAGACGAAATGGCAAAACGTCAATTAAAGACAAATAAATTTAAGGTAGAAACATGTAAAACAGAAAAATGTGAGGCAGAAAAATTTAATGTAGAATGCCGATGAGGAGATTCTAGGTGAACAGAGTGATGCGGATAAATACATCGGCACTGATGTGGCAGATGTATCCGGGACAAATGTGGACTCTAAGCAGCAGAATATGGCGAGGAGTCTAATGATTGACGGAAACAAGGCTAAGTATGTTATAAACTCGAATCCCAATACAAAGTGCCGGGAAAAAACCATGTCTAGGAGAAACACTACAAGGGGTTGTGGCGTTTCTAGCAGATACACACACAATACACAAGCAAATAGTGTAGAACACCGAACGAAAATCGAATAAGAAAATGCATCAGAGCCGTATACCATGGCGATAACAATTCCACATCAGTTGAGTGTACTTGAGTTTAGAAATTGAATTCGTACCCGCGGCCAGTAGCCTGATTCTTCATTGCTTCGCTTTTCACCCGTTTAATCGTATGTTCACCGTGGAACATCACCGTCTTAACTATCCTTGCTTAACGCAACAATCCGACGTGATCTGTATACACACACAACACACAATCTTCCATACGTAAACAGAACTTTACTTACTCGATCACGACTTCCGCATAGAGCACCGGCAGACTCGCCTGCTCCGACGTTCTCTCGCTCGCTCGTTCGCACACGAAGTTGATCGTAACAAAGTTACTGAGGGGGGAGTAGTGTGGCATTCTTCATCGCTTCGCTTTTCACCCGTTTAATCGTATGTTCACCGTGGAACATCACCGTCTTAACTATCCTTGTAGACCACAATCTTTACGTAAAGCGAAAACACATCATCGCGATTCGAAGTCCTCCACTTGTTGACACACTTATCAACGCATTCCGTAGTACTGCGCTTACTGCGACTGTCCACCGAGGAGAGGAAAATAAAACACTTAGATTCACTTGTTTTTGTTGTTTATTAATTAAAAGGTTACTTCGTTGACGGTAACCGATAGTTACTTTTGGATTTATTAAACGATAAAACATGTATTAAAAGTCACTTGACCTTTGAAATAAGTTAATTTAAGCATTCTCACTGCCACGCAACACTAAACGCGACCCGGGATATATTATATTCGGGTCCCCGCGCGCACCGGGGGGCGGGAGCGGCACGACCGGCGCGGTCGGCGGATGTAATTGGACTCCCCGAGGATAGAACTATGACTTGAATTCCATCCTCGGTTTGGGTTAAGGAACGAAAGAGAGAGAGAAAATGTTTCTCTTAAGGGTGTGGCCACCAGGGAAATGCGATATTTTGGTGCAGTGGTGTGTATGTGTGTTCGTACGCATCACCGTGTTTATCGATGCATTTCAGCAAGGATAAACAAAACCTACAGCGAGGGAAAAAGAACAATGGAGAAGCGACCTAATGTATCGGTCTGTGATTAAGCTAAATAAATAAGCTGGAACTCATTAAATGAGAAATGCATTTGGGATACCACAAACGATGTGGATTGTTTATGGTATCGCCAGAAAGCCTTTGAAGGACAGCGTTCTTTTGTTTGCACATGGTTCGAGTTAGGGAATTAGTCTCAACGTCTATTGCGCTAATTACATGTAGCAGCATTGGACTGTTTATCGTTGGGTAAAAGGCTCGCCAGCCGATGTGTATGTAGGTAGTTTTTATTGTACACATGTTGAGGTTGGGATTAGCCAACTCAAGGGTAAGATTCCCTGATTATGCGGTTGTATTAGCGAACTTATAAGATTGGGTCGTAGAGATGGGGGTACTTTTGGTAAATAGTCTGTGGGGTTTGGCAGAACCGCCACACACCTAACACTAGATGATGCAAAATCTAGTGGAAGAAATAGGATCCTTTATCCGAAACTGACAAAGCTCGAGTTGCCGCAAAAGGACTACAAACCAGAAAAGATAGTGCAGCGGTCGCCAGCTCATCCGGAAGGTGAACCGAGAACACCATGGCAGCTAATGGGTCACGGTGGGCAACAATGGACCCGGAAACACGATATCATGAAGATATGGATCTCACGACCTGGAAAGAGGACAGACAGAGACCTGCAGCCAGTACATCTGCGCCTAAACGGCTAGAACAGACGATGTCGCCACCGTAGGACAAACTGCATTGCGGGGGAGATTGTTAAAGATGCGTCATAATCGCGTTTCCCCTGATCCCATTATAGGGATAAAAATGACATCTTAAGAAATCTACCATCTTTTCGGTATTGCCGAGTTCTGTGAATAAGGGAATCTTTACAATTTTAGAAATGGTCGTCGTGTTCTCACAGCGTAGGTGTATACCACTTAGGGTTACAAAGTTCAGGAAATATTGTGACGCATATGACAATCAGTACTGGAATCTTCGAGAAAGTCCGAAACAAAGTACTAGATTATTTTAGGAAGTACTAGAAAACTGGAATAGAACATTCAAGACTATGGAACGGACGGAAACGATACACCAAATCAGAATGAGGAAAAACGGTATAAATACGTCGCACGGAGATCGGGAGTTAAGTTATAAAAAGGAAGTGAAGCAAGCGATAAGTAGAAAGTAATAAGTAAGAAGTAAGCAGTGAAATACGCGATAAGTACGAAAGCGATAAGTCAAGAAATAGTTGTGTACGGTAAAAAGTAACGGCTGTGATTAACGGACTAATAAAGTGTTATATTAATTCAAAAATCAATTTAACGGCTCTTATTTATTCAAAAATCATTAATCCAGCGAACCCTAAGCTCGCTACAATATAATACAATGAGGTACCTTGGTGTCAATTATATACTTTAAAGTGTGCAATTTCGTTGGAAAGTTGTTATAGGGTTGGCTTTCTCAGAAGTAAGTCGACAATAATACGTTTCTTTGACCCTTCTGTCCGTTTTCTTTACGACAATGTTTTGACGTGTTAATTTTGAATAGTGTTAATTTTATAAATTCACAAATTTTGTCAGTTTAAAATAAAAATCTTTTCAATACTCACATTCCTAACATATATTGACATTTGCAGCCATTTTGAATGTTTAGTCTTTTCTGACAGTGGAAAATGTTATACGCTTTTTGGTGTGCATGGCGATTTTTTTCGTTATTGTTTTGTTATAAAAACCAAAAGCGTTATTTTGCCTTAGTTACCATATTCGCTGCAGAAAACCTCCTGTTATTTCCTTGTATTGACGAGGCTGACAGGACATCAAACGGCGACTTTTTGCCACCTATGATGCGATAAAAGCGGAATCGCTGAAGGATAGTAAAAAGCAAACTCAGAAGTGCTTCAAAGATTGAAAAAACCGCTGGCGGAAGGGTGTTGTATCTTAAAAGGATTACTTTAAAGGAGATAACATTGTTCACTTTATAAAAATTGATCAATTAATAAAGACTGTTTTAGAAAGAACAAAATACCCGTTTATTATTTTATCACACCACATACTATAACCGAAATCGATTATTGTTTATCGATATGCAAAAGCGGTGAGTAATCGATCTAACTGCCCCCGACATTGTTTGTATTCGTCAATGACTGGGTAGTATCATCGATCACCCATCAATATTTCGAGCTATCTCTCTTAACATTCAACTATGGCATCTTGTAGCGGACCCCCTGTTCCATATTAACTGACATAGAACATCCTACGATCTAAACGAACTATATTCTCAATTTGGAAGTTGTGTTTCTTGGTTTCTGGCTTCTCGCTTTCCAACAATAATCAAGTCCTATCATACTTTGGTTAAAACGAGACTGTCACTTGGTATATAGTATATTAGGTGGGCCTAAAGTAACTAAAATAATTTGGAATCTTTTTTTGGCTACGTTTTAAATGACTTAAGATTTTTTTTTCACATACATTTATATTAATTAGCACAAAAAAAAGGAAATTGCTTTACTTTAATTAAAGATTAATAACATAAGAAGTAATGAATCCCCATCCATATAATTTATATAGTTATAATTTATTTTAACTCCTAGAAAATGTGTACGAAGATAATAAAGAAAAAAACATTGAATGCCCCTGAAGAACGTATCACGAATCAAAGTGGAATGTGAATATATAACGAGTATTCGAACAGAATTCGTTTTGTGCGTTTCTTGCACCAGCTGCTTCGTCTGAATGCCTAGCTTCAGGGTATACTTTAATAAGTTTACGTGATGTTCGCCTCTTAAAGCCTTAAGGGCCAGTATTCTGGTTCCCAGAATTTTAGGTCACATCACTTGTAGATGAATAAGAGATATGTATTAAGCTTTAAAATTGTTGTCGGAATACCTCTCATAACCGCGTGATGACTTGGCCGATTCGCGGCATGATTTGTGATTAGAAATTTAGCGGCCACTAAACTTCTGGAGTTTTAAGAAAAAGAATGAATAAAAAGACTATATCAAAATTAAATTGTTTAGGCATTTGTCAACTTTTTTTACATTGTAAATGACATTTGACAGTTCAAACAGAGACCGATATACTCTGTACTTAATGAGCAGTTTTCTTCCTTAACGCCATCCGTACCAAGCACAGTCAAATCACGGGTTTCAAATTTAAATATAAAATTACAAACTGAATGTTAGTTCCTTTTTTCATCTGAGTTTATATAAATTCTTATATTATTGAATTTACCAATTTGTCAATGTTATTTTCCTTTGATTATTTTTTTTACTAATAAATATTCATCTCCCGGCTTGGTTACAACAACCGGTCATTTGACTGATAAATAATTTAAACAGCAACAGAGTCTTATCGTAAGGTTCTAGCTCGGAAAAGCAATTGAAAAATTTGACTAGTTAACGGTAATTCTCAAACATTATTATTTATTATTATTATTATTTATTACGATGTAATTAATTACACAGTAACTTAATTCTAAATAGCGCTAGCTGCCAGGGTTTTCGGCTAATATCGAGTTACTTTAAATTTTGTTGTAAAGGTTAGTAAGTGTTAGTAATTCGTATGTGTAGTTGATATTCTGTTCTGATGGTTTTGCCAGAATGTTGCTGAAGGGGTCGTTTCCAAATAGTTGGTTTGCGAAGGTTTGTACTTTTGGGCAGTCGAATATGATATGATGTGGAGTAAGTGGGATTTGGTTGTTGTAGCTGCTGCATTGTGTAGGGCTGGTTTTTGTAAGGATGCGTTGGTGTGTGATTTTGGTGTGTACTATCCGGAGTCGTAGGAAGCATTTTATTTTTCTATTTGAGACTGTTGTTGAGTAAGTAACGGGTTTGGTGTCCTGTTTAATGGTGCTGTACAGGTGGGTGTAGTGGTGCCATTCTTCGTCCTCCACGTTGTATATTTGTGAGAATGTACCACCTGTTTTGACTCTAGACTTCCTGTTGGAAAGAAAGGACTTGATTATGTAGAACATATTATTACCAACTCTCCATTGCGCTAATTTATTCAAAATCACATGAGGACCGATCCGGTCGAACGCTTTTTCAAAATCTATGGAAAGAATTGTTGTATGCTTTTTGACTGATAGAGAGGATGTGATGAAGTTGTCGATATGGAGTAGCGCATCAATAGTTCCAGGTCCTTTCTTGAAGCCAACCTGTTCAATGCTTATTAGATTGTTTTTCTCCATGAACCAGTTGAGTCGTTTTTCCTAGACATGGGAGTAGCGATATTGCGCGATATCCTTTTGCCGAGGTCGGTTCGCCCGTGGGTTTTGGTATGGGTACAATTGTGGCTATTTTCCACACTTGTGGAATTACACCTGTTTGGAGTATGTTATTGAAGAGATGGGGTATTCGGTGTCTCAGGAGTGGTGGACTGTTTTTTAACATTATGTAACCGACTCGATCATACGAGGGTTGCCTCTTATGTTTCGGGATTTGGCAACCCTAGCGTTGCAATCCGGCAATTGACAGCTCTGTCAATTGTGTTGGACATTTTTGAGGTTATACGCACTCAGAACGTTTTGACATACGAGCTCTATTTGTGTTGTTTACAGTAACTTAAAAGATTCATCTCGGCCCAAAAATGGAATTAAATCGTCAACATTTTCGTGCGATTATTTTTTACAACTTTTGGCGTGGATTAACTCAGCAACAGTGCATGGATGAACTTAATTCAATTTTTGGCGATGAAGCTCCATCGAGGACCAGTGTTTATCGATGGTACGGTGAATTCAATCGTGGTCGTAGTTCAATCCAAGATGAATTTCGTGAAGGTCGTCCAAAATCAGTTGTTGTTCCGAAAACCATTGATGCTGTGCGCGAACTGATATTGTAAGATCGTCATGCGACCTATCGTGAGATTGAGACAATCTTAGGCGTTAGTGGGACCAGCATACATTCAATATTGCATAAACATTTGACCGTCAAAAAAATTTGTTCGCGTTGGATCCCACACAATTTGTCAATCGCCCAAAAAAAGGCTCGTGTCAATTGGTCGAAAGAAATGCTCAAAAAATACGGTCGCGGTGCTTCGAAACACGTCTATGACATCGTGACAGGTGATGAATCGTGGATTTACGCGTATGAGCCCAAAAGTAAACAGCATTTGCTCCTATTCGGATTACTTTAGTGATTATAGCTGTTTCTTGATTAATATTTTGACTCTACATGTTGACTTAGTGCCTGGGTAGTTATATTTTGAAATTTACTCCAATTAGCAAGCTCGTGTTTGAAATTTAGGAAGAAGTTTTGAGGGTTTGGGACACATGCTTGTGTCGATTTTTATTATTATGGGAAAGTGGTCGCTTCCGTGTAGGTTGGGTAAAGTATTCCAAATTGGGGCAAATTGAGGGGAGGCTAGTGATAAGTCTACATGTGTGAAGGATTTGTGAGTGGAGAAGTGTGTGTGGCTAACGTTATTGTGTAGTGCTAGATTTGCGGTCAGTATGTATGTCTCTACGGTTTTTCCCCTTTTATTAGTGGACGAAGATCCCCAGATGGGGCTCCACGCGTTAAAATCTCCGAGGAGAAGTATCGGTGTTTGAATGCTATCTGTGATAATGGTAAGATCATGTATGGTTATTGGTTGGGATGTGGCGGTGTATGCTGATATTATCATGAGGTTTCTGCCGATATTTATTTCTACTGCTACGACCGAGATTGCGGAGTGTACTACTATAAGTTTATGCGGGATTGATCTATGTATAAGTATACCTGTACCATGTTTAGAAGCAACATTTTCCGCAAGGTTGTGAAAGAATGCCGCGTATTCTTTGGGTCCTGTGGTCCGAGAGTCGTGGCGGGTGTGCGTTTCTTGTAGAGCTATGATGGATGGTTTCAGATCTTTGATGAGTATTTGGAGCTCGTGCATATTATTTTAGAGTCCGTTCAGATTCCACTGTAGTATTGTGAGTTTATGGGCATGAATGCTATTGTGTATATTAAACCTGCTGCTGTTGGGGATTTTGTTGTTGTAAGGGTTCAGTCTCTGTGTCTCGAGTGTTGATCCATTCAAGCCGAAGCTCTGTCTGCCTTGGCCCGAGTTGGGATTTTCTCGGGACACAGAGACTGTGCTTTCGTTGAGAATGTTACGGTTATATGTGGTTATTATGAGGTATTGGGGAGTTTAATAATTCTTTGATGGTGGGTTCATTTATGTTTATGGTAGTGATTTTGTTAATAGGTATAGGTTCGTTGTTGCGGTTAGTTGTTGTGGGTTTTATGATTAGAGATGATTGGTTTTGTATGGCTTTTCGGTATTCTGCAGATGTAGAGGGGCAGTTTGAAATGGATGAAGTGCTTGTCGATGTTGATTGGAGTACATTTTTTTGTTGGGTTTTGTTTTGTAGTTTCTTTTATTGGTGATGTTATATGTGTAGCTGTTGTTTTGAGGAGTGCGGCATAGGATTCTTTTGGTTTGTTTGATGGCGAGGGATTTCGTTCCCTATATATCCGTTTCGCTTCGGATAGTGAAGTTTTATTTCTTGTCTGTATTTCAAGAATGGCCTGGTTTTCTATGTATTGGGGACATGATGATGAAGAAGCGGGATAAGGGCCTTGACAGTTGGCACAGTGGGTTCGGGCGCATTCTAAGTCGGGGTGTGGAGTTTAATTTCGGATGTAACTTTATTGTTACCGCACATAGTTGATCGAACCGTTTGGTATTTATAAAACGTAGTGCTGTCTGTTCATCCTTCACTAGTAAAAGCATAGAATCGTCTCTCAGCATGGACACTTTTTCATATCATACGAATACGTTCACTCCGGTCAGAGGTTTTGTCGCGTCATTAGGAACAATTTGTAAAAATTTCGGGGTTTTTTCACTTGTCTTTGTTGATAATTCCGGGAAGTTCGTTTCAATAGGACTAAATGCCTGCCGTTTTTTTTTTATTCACGGGGACGTCACTCAAGGACGTTTCCTGCAACATACCGAATCTGTTGCCGGTATGCTGCTTTGGCCCTAAGGCCATTTTTTATTTATTTTTCTTTTACTTTTGCTTTACTTTGGAACCGGTTAATTTAAAATTCACTCACAACACGCACAGTACCGTAATAAAATATTCGCACGCGGTTTTGTGTTCACACTTCTTTTACTGCACGGTTACAATTTGCGTCCTTACAGTTCGAGAGTTCGTCTAGCAATGTCTCAATCAATCTTCTACTCCATTACTAAATGAAATCTAAAAGAAAAAGTTACTTGAGTGCCACAGTGTCCCCATTGGAAAAAAAATCAAAAACATCAATGAGCAAGCAAATCTCATATCTCGTACATAAGATGTTATTTTTTTATCCCTAGATACATATGTCAAAACAATCTGGAAGAACATTTTTGAGAAAAATACGAAATGTAACTGACTCGTGTTCAGACAGAAGTTCCAAATCTGAAAATGAGCTAATTGAACGTGATTACTTGTTTGACACTAATGATGAAGAAGAGAACATGTTTTATGTTTGCGGAGGATAAAAGCGGCGGAGCATTTTATCAGATTCCGAAAGCGGTAGTAGCAAAAATGTTCGGAACACTGAAGTGACCATTGATAAAACTGCTTGGAAATGAATAAAATCAATCGTAAGACTTCCATACAATTTCAAACAAATATCGAGACGCGCAAAAACGACATTTTGTTTTGATTACTGATGATTGGATTGTTGATCACATAAAAAAGTGTACAGTGGAAGAAGCGATATGAGAACTAAGAAGTGGATGGAATCTTTTTTTTAATATACTTCTCTCAGGAGAAGCGAACCTATCGTTCCAATTTTAGTATATGTTCTGCAGCAAGCATTTAACATATAGTCTTAGGTAAAAATCTGTACTTGTATTGGAAATAAATGTGGATTTAAAACCAAAAAAAAAAGCGAACATATAGCGCCGACACGCCACTCCAAGATGCTACCAAATAACCGTTACAGCTTGAACAGTTGCAGGTTGTAACGCTCTGGGAGCACTTGCGTGGGGAGGAAATTCCGCAGTAACCAAACGAGTTCTGATGCAGGGATGTTCGGCCCGTTGGGAGATAAACCGCAAATTGGTGCGATCTGTTGGATTATCTTGTGGCGTTTCTAACAGATAGATACACAATACACAAGCGAATAGTAAAGAACGCCGAACGAAAAATCAAATAGGAAAATGAATCACAGCCGTATACCATAGCGATAACAATTCCACATCAGTTGAGTGTATTTGAGTTTAGAAATCGAATTCGTACACACGGCAGTGGCCTGATGTGTTGAGCATTGGTTCCATATTTTTGTGATTCTAACCGTCATAACGTCAGTTCGAATCACACGTTCTTCATTATCGTAGCAAACGCTATAGTCTTGTGGAGCGCATATAAACCGAAGAATAGTACCCATGATAATATCTGTAAAATGGAAAGAGGTCAGCTACGCGCCTTCGATGTGATAGCGACTGTAGTCCCGACGTTCCACAGACCCTAACGCCAAGCAATTTCAAATTTTCCCCAGATTCGAGGGCCCGGCCATTCATCATCAGCTGTGAAACCGATGATCCACTTTTCTTTGTGAATGTTGTATACTGTGTCTTGTTTGGATTGAAGTCGACGAGATTGGCCTTTCCCCAATGCAGGACCTTATACAGATCCCGATTCATAGAGTCGATCCGGCTGCATCTCATGTGATGCGACGTTGATCCACTAATCGGCTGATCACTCAAAAAAGAGGAAACAAGCGTACTATCATCCGCAAAACTGATCACCTTGTTATCCATTGACTCCAACAAATCATTTATATGAAAGAAAAACAAGGTTGGAGCCAAAATAGAACCTTGAAGGACCCCGGAATTAACAGGATGCAGATCCGAAGACTCGCCGCCTACAACAACCCGGATCGAACGATTTTCAAGGAAGCTCTTCGTCCAGTCGGGAAGCTACTGGGAAAGTTCACATGAACGAAGTTTGCTCAGCAGTGCCAAACGCGTTCAAAAGCCTTGGATTTGATTTGATTTGGTGAGGGCAGAACCCCCATATATTTTGCTTAGTATAAGAAATATACAACAATATGTGTGATTACCCTAACAACTAACTTAAAACTAAGGTATGGGGAACTAACAAAGTGGATAAACAGCAGTGTAAGTGACAGGACAAGGTTGGAGTCAAAATAGAACCGTGAGGCACCCGGAATTAACAAGATACAGATCCAAAGACTCGCCGTCTACAACAAAGTGGATAAACGGCAGTGTAAGTGGCAGGATAAGGTTGGAGTCAAAATAGAACCGTGAGGCACCCGACAATAACAGCATACAGATCCAAACACTCGCCGTCTACAACAGAGTGGATAAACGGCAGTGTAAGTGGCAGGACAAGGTTGGAGTCAAAATAGAAGCGTGAGGCACCCGGAATTACAGAATACAGATCCAAACACTCGCCCTCTACCACAAGCCGGATCGATCGATTTTCGAGGAAGCTCTTCGTCCAGTAGCAAAGCTGTTGGGAAAGTCCATATGAACGAAGTTTACTCGGCAATGCCCCGTGCCAGACGTGGTCAAAAGTTTTAGAGATATCCAATGCGATCGCTCTTGATCCACTATTTCCTTCAATCGCAGATATCCATATATCAGTTATAAGGGTCAAAAGGTCTCCCATGGACCGCCTGCCACGGAATCCGTATTGATGATCATTTAGAAGACCGTTTCACGCCAAATACTTAATTAATTCGGCATTGATGACCTTTTCCATTCCCTTAGATGACATAAACAGTAATGCTATCGGGCGATGATTTTGTGAGAGACACTTTTTCCCCTCTTTGGGATTGGAGGAACTCGAGCGATTTATCAGCAGATAGGAAATGTCCTTCTTGAAAAAGATAAGCGGAAAAGTCTGCCAAGAACCGGCGATAGTTCATGAGCACTGTTCTTAAGGACTATTGCTGGTTGCCGTTCGGGCCGGTTGCCTTCCTATATTCCACTCCATGTAGAATGCGTTGAGTAGTACGTGGGCGGCTCCTCACATCTCCTATCGGGGACCATACTGGTGCGGTCACATGTGGCTCCAAAACACCGACATCGAGGGTTGAATTCGCGGAAAATAAATTCGCGAACACATTAGCTTTATCTTTTGAATTTGTTACTAACGTCTCGCTGCCCGTCATTAATGGAGGAAAAGAGGACGAAGCGAAGTTACCGCTGACAGTCCTTGCAATTGACCAGAAGGGACGAGAACCAAGGAGTTTATTGTTAGTCTGTCGTTGAAGGCCTTCTACGCGATAACGATCCCCTGGTTGTACGCTTTTCTGATTGTAACAAAATTCGTCCTGTTATCCTGTGTGGGATTGGGGCGCCATTGTTTAAAATCACCATTTTTACCCGCCATAACCTGCTCGCATCTTTTATCAAACCAAGGTTTATTAGATGAATTTCGTTTGATGGAATGTGGGATGGAGATCTCCGTCCCGAGAAGAATAATTTCAGAGGCTGCGTTAACATCAGAGTCTCCAAAGCACACCCCCGACCACGAAAAGGATGCGAAGAAATCTCGCGAATCGTCCCAGTTACGAAGCTGCTTAGGTCAGTTATTTCCTTGAAATGCAAGTGATTGCGCGACCGATACCAAGCAGTGATTAGTTTCCCAGTGGCGCAGCAATCTCCACGGTATAAATACTCGCCTCGGACATCTAAAACAGATCCAAGGTGTTCGCATAATCACCTCGAGTATCCGTCACTCGCGTAGGTTCCTTCACAAGTCAAATTGCGGTTAACAGCGAACATCTCCGCCAGCCTCCCAGCCTCGTCGGTTCTGTTACAATATACCAACCAGCCGGAATTGCGTACATTAAAATCGCCAAGAACGACAATTTAAGAACCCGCTGGTTAATCTGTATCCAGTCGACAGTACGTGAAAAATATTCGAAAAATAATTCTGGTCGATCGTCATTCGGAGAGCGGTAGACAACAAAGAAATTTAACAGAATTCCTCAACACGACATGCTGTGAAAGTTATTGGGTTCTAATGCCTCCCTCCAAGCAAACCAAATCGGACCGGGTGAAGACGCAGACTCCACCCTTAAAACGGAATCTCGAATGCAAGTCGTATCCTGGGCAACAAAGATATGTCGAATCAGTTGACAAAACGACCTGGGTGTCAGTTAGGGCAAGGAAAACAGGTTTCGCTGTTTGCAAATATTGATGGACGGCGTTTACATTCGTATTGGTTAAACCGATGCCCCTAATGTTATAAAATGCGGTTATCAGTCGAACGCCGACAGAGTCTCGAAAACCAGCCCGATTAGGCTATGACGAATATCTTATAGTGCGATGATTTGTCTGAATGTTTGCATGATGTTACCCCTGACACGAGGGCAGATTGATAAGTCAATGACTTTTTGGATTAAAGAAATGTTTTTCGGCAAATCAGCATTTTATTTCTCAACATAGTCTCCTTTTAGCCCAATAAATTTAATTCAGCGTTTTTCCAATTTTTTTATTCCTTCCAAATAATAGGTTTCCTCAAGGACCCCAAAAAAGGCGTTCGTTTCTTCAATGCCCTCTTCATTCGACCCAAATCCTTTACCTCTCAGCCATTTTTTCACGTTTGGAAATAGGAAATAGTCGCAGGGGCTAAATGTGGAGAATATGCTGGATGCGATAGCAGTTCATAGCCCAGTTTATGGATTTTGCTTGATTATGATTAATCAGCGCACGAAATTCGCTTTTTTTCATTTTCGTTAAAATTCACGAGGTTGTCTGCTTTCAATGGTTGTCAAACACAAACTAAATGACGCAGCTTGCTCAAAATTTGGCAGTAGTCTATTTATATAGGTAGTTGATAGGAGCAATGCATTTAAAGTTACTGCGCGGGGAATTCAAAAAATCACTGACTTATCAAACTGACCTCGTATAATAAACGGGTTCTTATATTCAGAGAAAGAATAAACTAGGCTGTCGTCATTATCACTCGGTATACTTGTTCGCCTCAAATTGATCGAACCTTTTACCCAATTTTTGAAAATATTACGAGAGACAGATTTTTTGCAAGTTCATTATTAGCAACAAAATTGTTAGCAAAACGAACAACATTAGTCGGGACTATCCGAAGTAATAAAAGAGAAGCAACTTGCTAAAGCAATGGAACGTATCTCGAGTATAACCTACAAATCAGATGAGAGCATTCTAACATTTTTTAAAACTAAACTAAGCAAAAAACCTATAATACTAAGTATGAAGCATAACAATGTAAAAATTGAAAACAATAAAAAGAAAACAGTTACATACTATAATAACACCAAATTCGGCAATGATATGGCCAATCAAATGGCGAGGAAGCACAGCATTAAATCTGAATCTTATAGGTGGCCAGTGTAACTTTTTTTAACATCCTTGATCTGGTCGGCATTAATTTGTGGATCCTCTATAAGGAAGTAACAAAACAAATAATATCAAGACAGTAATTTCTATTGCAAATAGGACAAGAGCTTGACGAGAACTATCACTAATTTCTTCAAGAAAAAAAGAACAATCCGCATGTGACATCGTGCGGCTCATCTAATGTTTTCAATTTGCGAAAAATATGTCAGATAAAATTTTGCCAGAGAAAATAAAACATATGAATCTTGCAAAATATGTGAAAATATGTATATGCAAATATATGGCGGAACAAAACACAACAAAAACAATATCTCATTTATCACTAAATGAAATAAAAACTACCCTTATCAGAGCACCATCCTTACACCCCATCCTTGTTGTTTTTCTTTTTTTTTTGACTCTTAATAAACAAACTTTTTAAGGCGTTTTAATAGTTAAATATGTTAAAAACTTAGTGACATCCTAACAATCTATATAGAGCAAGGATGTCAAACTCAAGGGCTAACTTGGAGCATACGAACAAGATTTAACTTTAGGTGGGTCGCATAAACAAAATCAATATTCATAGAAACGTAGCTTTATCATCTGTCAAAAAGTCGGTAACCTAACTTTTGACACATTTTAGATATCATTTATGCATAAATACCGTATTTACCTAACTATAGTATATTATTCTGCTTCGGTTTGTTATTTTATTATTCTTATTAAGTACTTCAGAGCGAACAGATGTTCGCTCATAGCATAGGTGAATCACGTGCTTCTGAAACACGTGTTTGTGAAAGTGTGTGAAGTGCACGTGTAAAAATACGTTTAGTACTTTAACATTAACAGAAGAGTGTAATAAAACACTGAAAACAGTGAAAGCCAACAGTAACAAATGCTGGGCGACGGCCTCAGAGATGACCAACAATTCATCATAGAGCGCAAAAGAGGAACTACCGACATTTTACTTAGCGCAACAAAGAAACCAACAACCATGGAGGCACAAGCTATGGACTACCAAAAAAAAATATCTGGAAGCCGTGGAATACATCAATACACGTCGACTCCAGATGAAACAACTCCAGAAGGAAATTAACTCCCTAAAAACATGCAGTAAAAACAGAGAAGACCTCTGCATGGAACAAACGCCAGCTCAACACCCCGGACTAACCCCATCATCTCCAAAGCAACAATTATTGTCCCCCGAAACACCATCTCCCCAAAAAAAGAAGACAGCCGGGAATCAAATGACTAACACACACGCCAAAAATATAAGATCACCACCCATCTACTTTAAAAATATAACAAACATCAAGGAGCTAATTAGGATGCTCGAAAGTACCTTAGGCCACCGCAATTTCACCACAAACAGAAGAGGACCTTCGACTTCCATCACAACAACCACTTTAACGGATCACAACAAGGCGGTAGAAACACTTGCGCAACATAAGCAAGAATTTTTCACTTTTCAACATGCACAGTTGAAACCAGCGACTTTTATCATAAGACATATTGATAAAACTTGCAGCAGAAATATTCAGGATCTGTCCGGAACTGAAAATAAACAGTTTGGAGTACTTCCAAACGCCATATATGCGGACTAACAAAACTCTGCATTTACGTATTATACAAATCCCCCAACTGATGTCACCCGCCTCAAACAAATAAAATATCTATTCACGCATAAAATTGCGATTGAGGAACCACATAAACAAAACGTCCTTCATTGCAAAAGATGCCAAGGCTCAGGACACTCGGCGGCCGCAGGTCATCTAAGCGTACGATGCATAAAGTGTGCAGCGCAACATCAACATGGGGAATGCAAGGTTAGCCCGCCTGGAATAGAACCAGGAACAATCCAAACAACAAACCCCGATGGATCCATTACAACGAAGAAAATCACAGTGAGGAGGACCCCATCCTGCTAACTTCTCGCAATATCCTCATAAGCTGAGGATTCTCCAAAAGCGAACAACACTCATGGCAACGAGCAAACCTTTACCCACCAAAACAACATCACCTCAATCAACATATACAAATCCAGGAATGTCATACGCTAAGGTTGTCAAGGATTCCCATAACATGACAAGAAATCACCAATTCAACTGTAACGATCTTAATCTGGACATCACAGGATACATAAGTAGCTTACAGAAATTGTTGCCCACGCTGGACCACAGCTCAGAAATAGAAAAAAATGTCAGATTTTATCTCTTATAACTTCAGTATCCTTTCCCTTAATGGCTAATTTAACCATAATTTCCCTCAATGCAGAGTCTATATATTCCAATATTCACAGACAACACCCCCGATTGTTCGTCAACAAGTTTTCTCCAGATATCCTCCCCCTCTCGAAATCGTGGCTTAAACCAAACTCCCGAGTATCTATCCCTAATTATACACTTGTTTCTAATCCACGAACCACTGGACATCGTGGAGGTACTGGAATTCTAATATACAAAAAAATCCAATTTTCCCAAATTAGGTTCACCAATATAAATAATATTGAGTACACAGCAATTAAAATCTTTTGCAAAAGCAACAAAGTACTTGTACAGTCGTCCGTATACATTCACCCTTCTCGGGAACCAAACTTCCCTAGTTCCGACATCACTGAGATAATCCAACAGTCTCTACCTGCACCTTTCATAATAGGAGGAGACTGCTCGCCATACTTCATTTAACGACACTAAGTGCAATAAATGCGGTTGCCAACTTCTAGCACTCTTTCAACTCCATCCATATATCTATGCGGACTGTCCATTACAGTCAAAACGTATCTCCAATACTACTAAATCAGCAATCGATTTTTTCCTAAAATCCGTAGACGTCTACTCACCTAACCTCCCTACAGTATCCTTCGAATTCCCTTCCGATCATGGGTCCGTCCACACCACTGTCCAAATCCCAGCCCTCGAACCATGTTACTCATTCAATCCGATCACGAATTTCTCCAGGACAAACTGGAAAAGAGTCAATGCCAGTTTTACAGACTATACTTTGCCAGAGACTTCAAATCTACTCCCTGCTGAAATTGATCAAGCAGCCTTAAGAATAGAGCAAATACTAAAAAATGGCCTCTTCAGCCACGCACATACATCCATCCCTCATAATCACCTAGGAAAAGCCTTACCCAACATCCTTACAAAACTGTTACGCGTAAAAAAAACAGCTTAGACGAAAACTACATAGCAGTTACTCCCCTTTTATTAAAAATCAAATCCAACTCTTAACTACCCTGATAAATGGACAACTAAAACAATTTGCCGACCAGGCTTACACGTCTATACTTAAAAATATTAAACCCAATCGTGATTTATTCAAAAATATCAACAGACTAACGGGTCGAAAATACAAACCTCGAATCGATTATATTATCAACCCTACTAACAATGACCCAGTCCAATCAGATATTGACAGCAAACTATCTAGCTAATCACTTTCATAAAATCCATCAACAAAACGACTCCCCCCTCAGTCTCCAATTTTCAAGATACTGTAAACGACTACATTTCACGCACAATGATCCCATCCTTCACCCCTTTCATCGCGGAATTCAACGAAACAAACAAAGCGGCACATCCTCTGGACATTCCTCACAGCAGGCGGATTATCTGAATTTATAACATCACGGAACAACAAAAAGGCGACAGGCTTAGATGGAATTCCAAACCTTCTTTACAAAGGACTTCTCCCGTCAAATCTAGTCCCCATTCTCGTTCTTCTCAACCACATAATTAACGCATCACATTTTCCAGATAACTGGAAAACCACGGTTATAGTCCCTATCAATAAGTCCAGAAGAATTCAAGATATATCGAAATCTCCTTTCATTTGCTAATGACAACACTATTATACCAAATTCCCAGTTTGGCTTTCGCTCACAACACTCCACCAGTTATGCTCTGTTAAAACGAATGCACGATGTCACAACTAATCTTCAAAACCAAAGCCCGACGATCTGTATCTCTCTCGATATGTCTACAGCATTCGACTGTGTTTGGATCTCAGAACTGCTTTACAAGCTGCACTACATATTTGGATTAAAAACCCACACCACCAAACTTCTCACTTCCTACCTCTCTGGTAGAAAATTCATGGTCAAAATGTATTCTTCTTTCTCCCAATCGTATAATATAACCGCAGGAGCTCAATATAACTGAATCTCTGTAGAAGAGTGATGTGGAAACCCAACGGTCTCTCCAACAAAGTCAAACTGCTCATCTATAAACAAATAATCAGACCCACACTCACATATGCGTGTCCACTGTGGTATCAGATAACACCAGCCCAAATGGAGAAGCTACGCACTTTCGAAAGGAAATGCTTCAGGCTGGTGACTGGCCTAAGCCGACAACCCAATTCTTACAAAGATTACAATAACAGCTTGCTCTACAATGTCGGTAATATTGACCGTCTCGATAGACGCTTCCTAGAGCTGTCATTAAATTTATTGAAAACCTCGCAAATAATCCCAATCCCATAACTTCACCACTACCAACTCCTCTAGATAACAGGGCTCTCTATCTAAATTGTCTCCACACCAGAAGTCTCTTCACCTCTGGAAGATTGGTTAATGACTCCAACGAGGTAGTGTACCATAACACCGAGCTGGCACCCAAACAGTTCAAATACTGTAACATACAATCATTCTCCAACATTCTGCGTTTTAACGAACAACCGGAAAGTGTTACCGCACCTGAGTCCACTAACTGACCATATCCCACGCCAACCTACCTCCTTAACCATCAATCCCTATATTCCCCAACTGACATTACATATTTAACTCATTATAATATAAACTAGGTTAAGGTATAAGAAGGGAGATATCACAGTGTGCAGCAACTCTAGGGGTATAACATTGCTGAGTACCGCCTATAAGACACTTTCCACTATCCTACAAGATCGGATAGCCCCATACGCTAAAGTCATCATTGAACAATACCAGTGTGGCTTCATCCCAGGCAAATCAGCGACTGACCAGATTTTCACCCTTAGGCAGGCGATGAAAAAATGTCTGAATTTGAGATTCCATTATATCATCTATTCATAGACTTATATAATGGCATGAGAGAGTTCGGCATACCAAACAAATTGATTCGACGTTGTAAGTTGACCATGAGCAACGTAATTAGTCAAGTAAAAATGGCGGGATTGCTGTCCAAACCAATGAACATCTTTAATCATCATCACCATAGGCACTACAACCGGGAACCGGTCTTTGCCTTATTTAGCAAGTCCTGAGGCTAGTTAAATTTTCCATGATTTATTTTTTCTGGGCAAGGTCATTAGTCTTGCGCCAGAGGCTCCCCGACGGGGAATCGAACCCCGGTCTCCCGAATGACAGGCGGGTATACTAACCACTATACTATCGAGGAGCTGAACATCTTTAATGGTCTCCTACAAATGGACGGTCTGACCTGCTTTCTCTTTAACCTGGCGTTGGAGAAAGCAATCCCTGACTCTGGAATTACAGATAGAGGGACTATTGCCACCAAATCCTGCCAGATACTTGCCTACCCAGTTGACATCGACATCATCAGTAAATCCGATTCGGCTACAGGACTCCTTCACCCAAATCGAGCAGGCGGCACAAAAACTTGGACTGCACATTAATGAGGGAAAAACTAAGTACATGGTGGAAGAGATGATCTAACGTTGGTCAAACTATCAGGGTAGCGGAGCACAAATTTGAGGTAGTGCAATCCTTTAACTACCTTGGGTCAAGAGCATCAGGCGGTAACAATATAGAAGAAGAAATACGTGAACGGCTGATCAAATCCAACAAAGTCTACTATGGTCTATGAAGGCTCTTTAAATCCGAAAATTGACGGGGGAGGACGATCCCAGAGACGCTACAACCATGAGTTGAAGGCGATCTACCTTGAAGCTAATGTTGTAAGAAAAATTAAGCTCGGTAGACTCCGGTGGGCGGGACACCTAGCTCGAATGAACGAAGAGGAGCCTGTCCGGAAAGTCCTTTGTGACAGGATGTATGGAAGGGGACAACGCAGCAGACCTTGTCCTTGGCGTAGACCAGGAGGCCTAGAGCCTGGGAGTGCCAAAGTGGATGACATTGGCTCGAAATCAGGACCGGTGGAGAGACTATCTAAATAAGCCCAAGACCGGATCCCGGTTACAGTGCCGATGATGATATTGATAGAACAAATTCAATAAATTGATGGAATCAGTAATTTGGATGCTAACTAATAAGTATTATCACGTAATATAAAGCTCCGTGTCTATAGAACAATAATCATGCCGATTGTTCCATACGGATGCGAAACATGGGCTCCCACAAAACGGGAAGAAAACAAATTCCGCGTATTCGAGAATAAAGTTCTAAGGGGTATCTTTGGCGGTAAATATGACGAGGAGGCAGGACAATGGAGGAAACTCCACAACCACGAATTGGAGGAGCTATACCGCAAACCTACAATAGTGAGAGTAATCAAGTCGCGAAGATTAAGATGGGCCGGACACGTGTTTTTTTACACTAACGCGCGCACAAAAGGGCATTTTGAAGTACCCTTCAATGTCAGAGCACAGTGCGAGCGGATGGAGAGGAAGTGGATAAGGAAAGAAGGGGAGGACGTGGCGCGAATGGGCAACGATAGGACCGTGCATAGAATTCTTGACGATAAGCCAACGGGAAAGAGACCGACAGGACGGCTGCGAGGGAGATGGGAGGCCAATGTTAGGTTGTACCTCGAGGAGATCGGATCGGATGGTCGAACGTGGAGGGAGAATTTACGGGACAGGGAACAATGGCGGAGTCGAGTCGATGAGGTCATGAACTTCCGGGTTCCTACAGGCCAATAAATAGAATAGAATAGAACTAACAAATATGACGAATTGTAAATATTGTATATGCCGTATTTTAAAGAAATATCACGATGAAAAAAAGACAATGCTAATAATTTGATTTAAGAGAATCCCAGTTCCTATTAACGCCTAGTGTCGACTGATTTGGTGCAATTCGAACTGAAACAATTACGTCTGCAATATTTTCGGTATTTCGACACAACGTTGTCTCGCTGGCACTTGAACATTCAATAATGACTATTTTGATTTAAATTTATCACTATAGCATGGCATGTCTGGTGGAATGATTATAACGATCGAAAAAAGGACTCGGCGATTTAAAGTTGCCACTACCACCTCATACTTTCCATAGAAATTTTTTAATAATTTTTTCATCGTTCCTCATTGGTGAACTTTGCCGGGGTTAAGTGTAAACCTCCACTGACGCTGTGACATTGACAGGTTCTGAACAAAGATTAAGGATACGTTCGTATTTAGTAGTACTGTTTTCTCTACATTCAGCGAAAATAGATTTCAGTCTCCACTTCCCATTCAAATTCAAACCAAGTTGGTTAAATAGTGGCTTGGTTGTAAAGCAAACTCTTTATGAAAACTTGGCGTACACTTCCTTACACCGCAGAACACCGAGAACGAGATACTAGTAGTTGATCTAATACCCAATATCAATAAAGCCAGAGACAAAAGTGCCTATATATACACTTCTTAAAACCATGTTAATTCAACAAATAATAAGCACTCAATCATGTTTGCATTCAAAACTGCCATCCCACAGTTATGAAAAGTATTTCAAGCATTTTTCTGGGTCAAGATTTGATTCACATCTCTTATACATCCTCAATCCCATTGTATGGCCTAAAATGACTCAGACCTGGCGACCTCAAAGGCAATAAACACACTCTGCGGAATTAATTTCCATAACCCAAAAAAAAATAAAAGCAAATGCACTGCACACAACATCCGCATAATACGGAGAGTAGATGAATTACAACAGACTGCGAGCTTTATTGTATCTTCCGCTGGACAGAAATGCGAAATATTGGAGTAAGGAGAAGACAACACAAAGAATTCTGATCTGAAAGTGAATTATTCGCGACATATTCACTTTCCGCCTTGATTCGCGAAGCTCTGTCGGAAGCCTTGCACGAACGTACACTAGCCTCGCACCAACAACCTGTCCTAAATAGCTTATTCGTCTTAACAATTTGGAAGACATGCGGTATGGAACGTTTGGGGGAAAAGCAACAGTCGCCCATGAACTAAGCTGAGAATTCAGTAATCCCTGAACAACTAGACTTACCGACAATTCGATAGACAAATCGGTGTTGTCCAGCAGTATGACACGGCAATCGATTTTATTTTTGCTCGTCGATATCCTATGGGACTTGATTTGAGAACTAGCAGTGACACTGTTAGGGCCAACGCCGTCCACTGTCGTATTATTCCGACCCTTCCTCCTACTGAGAAATCGCAGCATTTTAATGATGTAGGTACAAAACTATGAATAATTTTTTTATCTATATAAATTATTTGTTTTATTATTGAACAATTCACTATCTGTTTTTTTTTTCACTTGTACTATTATGGAATTCGGGAGTGATACACCGTCAAACTCCCGAGGCACTTTATGTTGTGTGGAACTTTCTTTTCTATTTAGTCGAGGAATGGTTGTTGCCTTTTTTGTAATAAGAATTATGTGATTATAACATGAAATCCGGTTTCGTATAAGTGCTTATTCGATGAAAGCATTTGAACCGCATCGACTTTGATTAATTTAAAAACTAATTATTCTAGAATTACTGATAATTATTATAAAAAGTCACGGGATACACTTTGACACAACACCATCACGAGAACTTACATCGAAACATGAACATAATGGCGGCGGTGCCAGTAGACCAGAGCAACGATTGAATTCGCCGTGTTGAAAAATTGAGCGAAAATTTGTTCAGATTTGATGGTTGCCCCAACATTTCAAATAGAGCTGTTATATATTTGAAATTGCCATTAATGAAAGGCAATATTATTATATTTTGTTTATTACATTAGCTGACTTAGTTGTTTTATTTTTTAAATGTCTTTATACAAAACAATCGAATAATATGTAAAATATTGAAATATAATGTATACATAATGATAACTTTTATTTCCATCGTTAGTCCAAACAATTCAGTTGTAAAAGTAAAAGTAAAAATGAAATAGTAAAAAATCGTATGAATATTGAAGTTTATTTCATTTTAAACTATGTCCCTCTTAGATATTAATGTTGTAGTTAGAAATAGACTACCAAAACCATAAATGGGGAGAAACAAGTCCCTTTGGAGATTAGCCAATTTCTAATTACAACCATTGAACTACAAAAAACTGAATGTTGAAAATTACCAAATGTAAAAGAATTATTGGAAGAAATAAAATTAAAATTAAAATTATCAAATGTAAAAGAATTATTGGAGTTTCATCATATGTGAAATCATCACAACAATTTAGCCCTTCCTAGGATCGTTTTTGGCATCCTTAAATGGTAGGGTCGTCCGACGCTTTAAAAAGTATCTAAACGTGCTAAAAAAAAAACTGGAAAAATGCATGTTGCTTCATTAACTATCCCTGTAAAAGGACCAATCGCTGTATTAATGATTTTTTAATTTATTTAAATAATAGAAGTAAATATCTCCCCCACCTTTCGAAAAGGCACGAGTGACTCGAGCCTACCATTTAAGGGTCGGTTTTGGCATCCTTAAATGGGGTAGTCGTTAAAAAGCCGTACTAATTGTATAAATTCAAACCGAGTGGGTGAGAATCAAAAGCTCCCAATAGTTGTTGGAGGACGGAGATAACCTGAATGTCGACTCTCCTGCCCCTTCTACAGGAACTTCTTACAGTCGAATGACTCAACTTACAGAGAAAGAAATATTAAAAAATTTAAACAATACTATTAAAGGAAATCAAGAAATGTACTTTCATGAACATAACAAATTATTCGGAACTAGATTTCCTATTCATTCTGATACTGAACGAGAGAACCCAAAATGGGCCTTGCATCCCCTCATTGAAATTAATATCAATCAAGCCAATAATATTGATGGGGTTAGAGTGATTAAGAAACGTAAAGCTGATAATTGCCTACCTGCCCCGAAGCTGGAAGACACTATTACTATTACTATTTATTGGCCTGTAGGACCCTGAAAGTTCATGACCTCACCGACTCGGCTCCGCCATTGTTTCCTGTCCCGTGCGCTCTACTTCCACGTTCGACCATCCGATCCGATCTTCTCGAGGTTCAACCTAACCTTGTCCTCCCATCTCCGTCGCGGCCGCCCAGTCGGGATCTTTCCCGTTTGTCTACCGTCAAGAATTCTATGCACGGTCTTATCGTTGCCCATTCGCGCCACCTGTCCGGCCCAACTTAATCTTCGCGACTTGATTACTCTCACTATTGTAGGTTTGCGGTATAGCTCCTCCAATTCGTGGTTGTGGAGTTTACTACATTGTCCTGTCTCCTCGTCATATTTGCCGCCAAAGATACCCCTTAGGGCTTTATTCCCGAATACGCGGAATTTATTTTCTTCCCGTTTTGTGAGAGCCCATGTTTCGCATCCGTATAGAACAATTGGCATGATTATGGTTCTATAGACATGGAGTATTATATTACGTGATAGCAGTTTGGATTTCATCAGTTTACTGACTGCGTGCCAACTAGCGTTGCCGGAGTGTCGTCTTTTGTTATTTTCCTTCGACATTTCGTTACTGGCCGTCAGTATTGTTCCCAGGTATTTAAATTCTTTCACATTTTAAAATATCTTCCCCCTGCTGTTTATGTGTGTTTTCTGAAGTCCATCTGCTCTCGCCATAATCGTGTATTTCGTTTTGTCTTCGTTTATTTCTAGTCCCACCTCTTCTGCCGCTTGCTTGATGGTTTCACTATTTTTACTTAGAGTTTCTAGATTATCAGGGATAAGCCGGCCATATTGACGTCTTGTACCTTTCTGATGACATACTCGAGGACAAGGTTAAAGAGACATGGTGAGAGGCCATCCCCCTGCTTTAGTCCGTCCCGGATTTCAAATGGTTCTGAGAGGTGTTTTTCAATTCTAACTCGCCCTTTGTTTTCGTTCATGCAAATTTGACTGAGGGCGGCATATTTTTTCGGGATTCCCAGCTTAACCACAGTATGGTAGAGTCTTTGCCTTGTGACTGAGTCGTAGGCTTTTTTGAAGTCAACGAACAGTTGGTGAACCGTCTCTCCGTATTCCCACTTCTTTTCCAGTAGTTGCCGCTTCTTTACCAATTCCTACGGAATCCGCATTGGAAGTCTTCCAGTATTTCTTCTGCGTACGGTGTGATTCTCGCCAGTATGACATTTGTTAGTATTTTGTATGTGGTTGGGAGCAATGATATTCCTCTGTAATTTTTGCAGTCAGATCTGTCGCCTTTTTTGAAAATGGGGACGACTACTGAGGGTTTCCATTCTTCCGGAATGACTTCCTTATCCCATACTGTTTTAATCAGTTGGAGGATCTTTCGAGCGGTTGCCCCTCCTCCGTGCTTCACAAGCTCTGCCGGTATGCAGTCGACTCCGGGAGCTTTCTTGTTTTTCAATCGGCTTATTGCGTCTACAACTTCGTCGAAAGATGGCTCTGGGATCTGAGGCTCGGCTGTATGTACGTGTGGTTAGTTTATTTGTGGTTGATGGGTGCGCACATTGAGCAGGTTTTCAAAGTACTGCTTCCATCTTGTCACGATATTGTTTGTTTCTGTCACCACACAGCCGTCTGTGTCTCGGATTATTTTGGCTCTCCCTCGGTGCCATTTCTAATTGAATTTATGCCGACATTCATACCTCTGGTATTCTTTGTTCTGGCATTTTCTAGGATTTTTTCGAGCCTAGTCTTCTCCCATTCGCGTTTTCTGCGTTTGAAAAGTCCCATTGTCGCTTTCCGAATTGTCGCGTATCTTTCTGCGTTAACTTTATCATATCCTTCTAAGTGGATCACTCTGAGGCGTTTACGTTCATCGATCTTCGCCCGGCACTCATCGTCAAACCAAGGTTTGGACTTAGTTGTTTTCTTAAATCCTAATTCTTTTGGGCTGTTTGTTTGATTGCGTCTCTGATCGATGCCCATTTAGTGTTCACATTATTGGTTTCCTCTTCCTCACTACTCCCATTCCCTAAGATACTAAATCTATTCGTTAGGGCTTCTTGATGTTCAGCGTTTTTACGTAAGTCTTTTAGTTTATCAATGTCGAATTTTTTGCTTGTCTCCCGTGATTGCCTATGTGGGTTTGCTGCGAGCCGACTTCTAATTTTGCCTATCACTAGAAGGTGATCGGAGACGCAATCTGCTCCTCTATATGATCTTACGTCAAGGATATTTGAGTGGTGTCTTTTGTCTATGGGAAGGTAGTCTATTTGGTTACGCGTTAGGCCGTCGGGTGTCACGAGTCTTGGGGTTTCAAATAATCCCTTCTTTGATAAGGTCAGGTCTACTTACTGCTCTGATTCGACCCGGCGTCAGAGAGGCGCCGTTATAATACAGCTGGTATATCCCTGGCTGCAAACCATCCAATGGGCACGGTGACACGTAACACTCTGGATGAGGGGTGGTAGATCTTTGTGTGTTACTCCTCGCTAGCCTGTCTGACATGGGTGGCCCTATTGGAAGCGTATGCTTCCGTCAGAATAGCCTGAGTGATTCATTGTAGTTTAAGCCCCCGCACCACGTCAAGGTTTCTACCAAGCAGGGGGAGGCTGGAAGACAATCCCATAAAATTAGGAACTATTTCTTTATATGAAAGACTGACTCAACGGAACACTCACGATCGACCGATTAGCAACGGCTTTTTATAGGCAAGAAAATCGTCAACTGGTCATAACAATGAAAATAACGTCAACAAGTACTACCCGTCAAGTGATACATCATCTGGGAACGGTGTCAACAATACACTTATCCATGCTCCATCAATGGTATCGCTATCTAATATTGAGAACACTTGTTATCTCTGTGATCGAGTTCTGACCGCCAACGAGACAGCACGTGCGCTTCTGTCTCGTGATCCGTACCATCGGATCAATTGTGTAATCCGTTTAGGGTATCTTAAGTAAACACAAGATACCCAATTGCAGTATCTGTTTGCGCGACAAGTCTTACTGTGGGATCCTAAGCAAACAAACGGATCTCCACACACGAGTCATGGTATTGGGTATTCCTTAGTAATGAAACATCCTCAAGAATAAAAACAATCAGAAAATTTCCTTTTTTTCTTTTTTTCTCTATTTTATTTTATTATACAAAAAATGTCTTTTTTCACACCACGTTAGACTAACTGTGTTCTGATTAATTTGTTTTACGCTAACTCACGCTCATAACTTATACATATACTTCATACACTTCTATTGTTACTGGTTTTTGTACATCTTTTTTCCGCTACACATATATTAAAAAAAATTTCCTTTAATGTTAGTTTTCGACGTGTTGTTTTTTTTTAAACATACAAGTTTCTTAATGCCTACTCACGTCACTTTAGTTTCACTTCTATATTCGACCACGTTCTGTTACGGTCTCTTTTCTTTTAGTCAATTATATTCTTTGATTTTACACAGTTTCACCAAATGCTCTTTTTACATATGGTATATATTATATAAACTTTTAGCGGTCAGGACAAACTACTACTACAAATTAAATCTTCAAACAACGGACTTTCTTCTTTGGACATTTCTGGTCCACACTTCTAATTATCGACTCTAAAAATCAGACTCTTCGGATAACATATATTCAAGTATCGACTCACCACCAGACTGCCTCCTATTCTGTTCGTACCCTTTCTCGTTACCTCGGGGTCAACACCGCCCGATGACGACAATGCAATTTCGCTCGCCATCGACCTACTTCCTGATTAGCAATTTATATTTCCAATTGCGTTGAAATGCGACGTCAGCCGATAAACCTTCTTCGATTTGCGTCACAGTTCAACTTCCGCGATTGCAAAATGACCCAATCAATTTTGATGTGCAATTACACAATTTCCATTTCAACGGTTGTGGCAAAATGTGGGGCAATTAATTGCATTATCGATCTGTGGGTCATATGGGTTCAGAATCGGGTGGCGTTTTTTGGTTTAAGTGCATCAATGACATCATGTACAACATCTTTATTTAGGTCGTCACTGATACCCTTAACACACGCGTCCGAGTGCAGTGCAAACTTATCGGTGCGATCCTAGGCAAATAAACGGATCTTCACACACGCGTCTTAGTGCTGTGAAAAATGCGGGCGTATAGACGCGAGTGATGTGCAGTGCGGGAAAACCCTCTACTCATTCCATTCCTTGTGTCTATTTTCCTCTTTTGCGCACCTCTGATTGCGTCCCTCAGCCATCGATACTCTCGATTGATTTATAATGTTTGGAGAGTTTTTGGTGTCTGAGTGGCATAATGTTCGCCATGAAAGGAATGGGACCTGGATTTCGGCACGGATCTAATAGGGCACCTACTACAAGGGCATAACATCTGTAGTGGTTGCTTTCGCTTATCTATCGCCGGGTCCAACTCGAATCCTTTTCTGAAACGGTATTGGTTTTCTGTTTCGCCATTTTAATTGAACGGGAATTTCACGTCGATCCTTGCAACATTCGTGGCCTAAGATGAAATTTCTCCTCTGTGTCTACCCACGTCTGTAACCAGAAACCAACAATCCTTGCACTTAGTGAGACTCGGGTAATAACTGATACAGATATTTCTGATTTTACTATAACCGGTTATAACTTAGTGCCACTGCTGTTTCCACACCGTGGTATAGCCACATACATACGAAATAATATTGCTTATCAGCTTCTGTCACAATATGGTCTCTGCTTCAATCCAGAATTTAATCTCTCGTGGCTAAAACTTCACCTTCGTAAGCATATCATACATTACTGCTTTCTTTACAGAAGCCCAAATTTGAATAGAAACGCATCCTTTAACGAATTTGATGCTCTATCTGATTCTATCGATAGGATCTTGACCCTGTATCCGCACACTGAAATCGTTATTGCGGGTGATGTGCACGACTCTCAGTGACTTTGTCACTCCGGACACACAACACATGTGTCCGGACACACAACACATGAAGTTCAATATGTCCAGCTCTTCGCTGATTCAAATAGTTTAACTTAATTCATCAATGAGCCAACACGGGTATCAGACATAGTCATGTTTCTCACCTCCCACCCAAACAAATACACAATTGAAATTTCTTCACTCTTGAGCACTTCAGACCACTGTGTTGTGTCAGATATATTTCCTCTAACCAACAGCAGCTTTAAACAGAAAACTCCGAAAAGAACAGTATGGTTCTACGAGAAAGGCAACTGGGAAGGTCTGAACGACTTTTTTGGTAAGTTAAATTGGTCGTTATTTTTCCACAATAATGATGTTGACTCTAAAGCGGACACATTGACGGACACCATTCTGTTTGACATGCGAACCTTTATTCCACACAGAGTAAAGAGTATCAAACCCAAGAGAAAGATGTGGTTTGATTCCGGGTGCAGAGAAGCCATTGAGGCTAAAGAGTTGAGCTTCCGGTTGTATAAATCAAACAGTACTGAGGAAAACCGGAAAAGATTTAAGAGAGCTAGAAATGACTGCAATGCGCATATTCAACGCGCCAAGCTCTTACATGACCAAAGGGTGAGACAAAAAATGCTACACTCTCCCACAGGTAGTAGAAACTTCTGGGTATTTGTAAAAAAATCAAAACTCAGTCTCTTCGTCCATTCCATCGCTTATAGTCGATGACGGACCAGTCATCATCGCCATTCAGAAGTCGAATCTACTTGCTACACTTGTTGCAGCGAACTCAACGCTGCCTAATACCATTAGTTCCGCCTCAACCTGAGCATAGGCAGCACATCATGAGCCAGATTTACTTGCGAACGCGTAAAGTTGCCCGCACACTCAAGGAGCTAAACCCAAACAAATTTGCTGGTTCGGACCGCATTCCCTCAATTCTCTTGAAGAAATGTTCCTCTTCACTTGGTAAACCATTGCGAAAACTCCTCCATTTGTCTTATTTTACTGACCGTTTCCCAAATAGATGGAAATCAGCTAACATTCGTCCAATTCCCAAAAAACTGACAAATCGTCCCTTTCTTCTTATCGACCCATACCACTAACTTCTATTGTCTCAAAGGTAATGGTATTGTGGCGGTGCCCCCAAACCCCACGTTACACTTACCTAAAAACCCCTATTACCTCATCCCAAGACGCATAAGTTTTCGCCAATACAATCGCATTAGGCACCTGAAAATGCTTCACGCATTAAAGAGATCAAATCTATGATCTTTAAGTCCCTGTAAAGAAAACTTACAGTACCCACAGTATCAGTTATCAACCGTTAACTTTCGAAATATTTGGAATCAAATGACTTCCTCAATAACCCCCAATATGGCTTTCGTAGCAGCCGGTCCACAGGAGATTTGATGGCGTGTACTTTACCGAAAAGTGGAGCCATTCCATCCACTACCTCGGCGAAAGCAAGGTTTTTGCACTGGATTTTTCAAAAATGTTCGACAGAGTTTGCCATCCAGCCCTTTTGTCAAAATTACATCCCTATGGAGTGGACAATTCCCTTATCCAATGGATAAGATACTATCTTCCTGGCCGTTCAACCCAAGTGGTTTTTGATGGTGTCAAATTTGCCTCCCATCAAATTAATGCAGGTGTTCCCCAGGGTTCTGTACTCTCACCCATTCTCTTCCTCATCTTTATAAATGATCTCTTGTTAATTACCCACAACCCAATTCACTCATTTGCTGATGATAGCACATTGAGTTTCTCATACTCATATGAACATTCTTGAACAAACTCTTCAAAGGTTATTACCAACCAGCAGTTTATGCGTGATACATTGATGTCAGTCATCAATAAGATATATCAATGGGGATTATCATAGTTCAATGCCTTAAAAACTCAGTGCTGTCTCTTGTCGTCAAAAGTGAACCCCAAAGTAAATATATTGTCGATGAACGGTACTTGCATCGACGAAGCCAAGGAATTATCAACCCTCGGGACTCGAATTAATTCGACTCTTAATTGGACTGACCACATATTTGAAGGTGCGAAAAGTGTGGCCAAATGTATGTATGTATGTATGTATGTATGTATCCATCCAATCTGGTCACTATTTACAAGGCGTATATTCATCGCAAAATGGAGTTCAACTCCGATATTTGGTCAGGCGCGTCCAAAAGTGCACGACATGTGCTCGATGGGATGCAAAAACGAGCAGTAAAACTTATTGGTGACCCAGCCGTGAGTCGTTCCATTCCGTGGTTAGATCATAGGCGCAACGTATCATGTCTATCTCTTTGCTATAGGTATTACCACGGTCGTTGCTCAACTGTACTTGCTGAATGTGTTCCGCCCCTTCAGACATTTTCCCGCGATACCCGTCCATCTGTGAATCCGCATCAATTCACGTTGAAAATGAGCTTTAGGCGCACAAATAAATATAGAGTCATTCTTTAGCCGAACCACACGAATGTGGAATGCTCTATCTGTTCATGTGTTTCCTCGTCATTGTGATGTCCAGGCATTCAAGACCAATATACATCGACTCCTCCTTTCCTTATCTTCTTCCTCTACCACCGCTCGCACTATAGTTTGATATTTAAGGGTACTTCATAATCGCCCTTTGTGGGCGCGTTAGTGTAAAAAAAAAAATTCCATAAAGAATAACTTCCGTGACGGATTCCGCACATGCGCTAACATCCGCGTCTCCAAAGCACACCCCTGACAACGCCCAAGATGCGAAGAAATTCCGCCCCGTATCTTCAAACTTGGTAAAGCTGCTTAGGTTGGTTGTTCGGTTGAAATGTAAGTGGTTGCGCAACCGATGTCAAGTAGTGATCTGAGTTTCCCAATGGTACAATTGTTTCCACAGTAGAAATGCCCGACTTGGATGTTAGAAACAGATCCAGGGTGTTCACAAAATCACCTTGGTAATTTGGCATTCGCGTAGGTTCCACCACGAGTTGAGTCAAAGTGTGACTAATCGCGAACGTCTCAGCTCGCGAGGCTGGTTTCGCCGGTTGGCCTAAAAGAGACAAAGATAAATTTAATCGACAATGAAGTGAAACGAATGATAAAAATTTTAATACGGCTAAAATGAAAAGTCGTTAACCAATGAGTCAAATCACAAAGGATGTAAAAAAAAAGCTGAAGCATTAAACGTAATCATTGTCTAATGCGAACATGAAGTTTCCATCTTCTGCGATCAACTGTAGTTCAGAAGAAATCTAAAATCACCTGCCAAAGTAATCCTCCATGCAATTTTTTGGAAGAAGACTGGTTAACACAATCCTGAGATTTCGCCAACAGGAAAACGCCCATGGTACTTTTTTTTATTACCTAATTATAAAAGAGCTGAGTCTGTACAAACTTGTCACTTAGAAAATTCGCTCATTGAATTTTAGCTGGCGCTACTTAATCAAGGTCTTGCCTGTCTCTATGGAGTATTGCCCGCTGAACTGGAAGCTTTTTTCTCGGTACGAGTAGCATATGCAGTATCAGCTGTACAACCACAAGAATCAAGCTATGAAGCAATCATGGGAAGTTTTCTCACGTCCGTAGATACGTAGCATCCGGAGACCATCATCATCATCATCATCGGCACTACAACCGGGATCCGATCTTGGCCTTATTTAACAAATCTCTCCACCGGTCCCGATTTCGAGCCGATGTCATCCAGGTTGGCACTCCCAGGCTCTGGGCGTCCTGGTCTACGCCATCCCTCCATCGCAGACAAGGTCTGCCGCGCTGTCTCCTTCCATACATCCTGCCACAAAGGACTATCCGGGCAGGCTCCTCTTTGCTCATTCGAGCTGGGTGTCCCGCCCACCGGAGTCTACCGAGCTTGATTTGACTTACAACATTAGCTTCAAGGTAGATCGCATAAAACTCATGGTTGTAGCATCTCCGGTATCGCCCTCCCTCACATACGGAGCCAACAATTCTCCTTAAGACCTTCCTCTCGAACGCGACTAAGACTTCAGAGTGCCTTTTATTGAGCACCCAGGTCTCGGATCCATACATGAGTACTGGTAAGACCATGGTCTTGTACAGTAGTAGCTTGGATGTTCTGGATAAATTTCGAGATTTACAGAGCCTTGATAGACTATAATAGGCTTTGTTGGATACGATCAGCCGTTCGCGTATTTCTTCTTCCATATTGTTATCGGGTGATACTATTGACCCAAGGTAGTTAAAGGATTGCGCTACTTCAAATTCGTGCTCCACTACCCTGATAGTTTGACCAACGTTAGGTCTTCTCTTCGCAGAAGTTGCCACCATGTACTTAGTTTTCCCCTCATTAATGTGCAGTCCCAGTTTTTGTGCCGCCTGCTCGATCTGGGTGAAGGAGTCATGTACAGCCGATTCGGTGCTACCGATGATGTCGATGTCATCTGCGTAGGCAAGTATCTGGCTGGACTTGGTGATAATAGTGCCTCTAGTTGTGACGCCAGAGTCACGGATTGCTTTTTTCAACGCCAGGTTGAAGAGGAGGCAGCCCAGATCGTCCCCTTCTCGGAGTCCATTAAAGATGTTTATTGGTTTGGACAGCAATCCCGCTACTTTTACTTGACTAGTTACGTTGGTCATGGTCAACCTACAAAGTCGCATCAATTTGTTTGGAATGCCGAATTCTCTCATGGCATTATATAGTTCTATCCTGGCTATGCTGTCTTAGGCGGCCTTAAAGTCTATCAATAGATGATATAATGGAATCTTAAATTCCAGACATTTTTTCATCGCCTGCCTAAAGGTGAATATCTGATGAATCGCTGATTTGCCTGGGATGAAGCCACACTGATATTGACCAATGATGGCTTTAGGGGCTATCCGATCTTGTAGAATAGTGGAACGTATCTTATAGGCAGTACTCAGCAATGATATACCCCTATAGTTATTCCACAATGTGATATCTCACTTCTTATGTATGGGTCAAATTATTCCACGACGCCAATCTTCTGGCATCCCCTCTTGCTCCCATACGTGCACCACGATCTCCCGAATTGCGTGATGTAATGCTGTCCCTCCTTGTTTGATCAGCTCAGCTGGTATGCCACCAGCTCGAGGGGCTTTATTTGATTTGAGCTGTCTAATGACTTTTAATGTTTCCTCAATGTTTGGTGGCGCCAGTATTTGGTTTTGATTATGTATTGGAGGAGCATCCAATTCTTCTGTGAACTGACCATTTAGCAATTCATTGAGGTGCACTTCCCATCGCTCCAGAATACCACCAGGGCCGGTGATCAGATTACCTTCTTTATCCTGGCAGTAAGTGCATCGCGGTGTATATCGCGGCATTTGTGGATTATTTGATAGAACTTCCGCGCCTGGTGCGGACCTCGCTCTCTACTTTTCTCTATTTCACAGACTAGATTTTTTCTCATGCAATTTTTTTTTGTCTGTGAAGTCTTTTCTTAGCTCTTTGTATTTCACCTGGCGTACCCGCGTCCTATGAGACTGCTACATTGCCCGGTATGTAGCATTCTTACGTTCAGTCGCTAGTTTGCACTCATCATCAAACCAGTCGCTCCGATCTCTACGACTACTGCCTAAGATGGAGTTGGCAGTACTAATGACAGTATTCTTAAGGCGTGTCCATTTCTCTTCTACGCCCGGTATTCTGGCCCCAGGACTTACTCTCCCTCCATCGAGCTCTTCGAGGGCGAGTTTTAACGCATGATCAAAGGTGTTACTGGTATTCTCATTGCGTAGGGTAGCCGTGTTGATTCGAACCTGATCCGCGGATGCAATACGGCATGCAAGCAGATAGTGATCCGAGAGTCGACGTTGGTATTTCGGTACGTTCGTATCATCATCAGGCTCCAGGAGTGACGGCTATCTATCAACATGTGGTCAATTTGGTTACGAGTGGCTCATTCAGGTGATACGCAGGTGGCTTTGTGGATATCTTTACGCGTACACCGGGTGCTTGCAACGATCAAGTTTTTTGATGCTGCCAGTTCGATGGCCCATAGTCCATTGTCATTAGTGTTCTCATGCAAACTATGGGAACCTGCGTAGTGCCTGAAAATCGGCTTCCAACCTATTTTCGCATTCAAATCACCAAGAACGGTTTTCACATCGTATCTTGGGCAAGCATTGAGGGCCCGTTAGACGTCCTCGTAGTATTCTTCTTTTTCGTCGTCAGGGGACTCCTCTGTAGGCCCGTGAACGTTTATGAGACTTATGTTCTTAAACTTGCCTTGCATGCGAAGACTGCATAGCCTTTCGTTTATTGCATTAAAGCCGATAATGGCAGGCTTCAGTTTTTGGCTGACTAGAAAGCCTACCCCGAGCACATAGTGTTTTGCATGACCGCTGTAATAAATGTCATATTTGTTTCTTTGAATAACACCACACCCCGTCCATCTTATTTCTTGTAATGCTGTTATGTCAGCCTTATATTCGGACAGGGCATCGGCTAGCTGTGCAGCTCGAGCTCTGTATAGTGAGCGGACGGTTCCATGAGAAAATTCTTAAATTGTTTAGCCATTTTCGTTTCCGTGGTCGTCGTCGTGTATACGGTCCATATCCGAGGTTTGTTAAATTTGCCATAATAATTCGTTTTTACGGGCATGGTTGTTAGCCTTGCGCCAAACTTTTTCAGGTTGTCGCTGGATGCATTGGTTCACTACTTGGCGGGTGCCAAAGTAGCTATCCAGGGGTGTCACGTGGAGACTGCATGTCAACTTGGATTGAACAGGGACAAGAATCGTCGTGGCCTTCGGCGGATTGACCGCAATCAGTGAATTTTCCCCTAAATGTTCACTCCCATCCCCCACCCGGAGACCAAAGAGGAAGAAAATAGGGTCTGCAGCCTATACAACCACAAGAATCAACCTATGAAAGCCTAAAATCATCGTCAACAAGCAAGACCCAAGACTGTGTAACACAATGCGAAGGTGCCAGGTATTTCACTTGGGCGAATTTTGTCTAGCGTATTGAGTGATGCAGCAATCAAGAGCCGATGACCGGTTACACACACCTGAGCCATAAACAATTTTTATTTTTCTATTTTACTTCTCACAGGAAAGGCGAACGTATAGCACTGAGTCAGATCCCTCGGATGTTTTGTTTTTCTATCGCCATCAGCCAAGCTCCGAACGACGCTCAAAGATTTCTCCCAACCATTTCACGAAACCTATAGCTTAATGGGATGGGGACCCTACCTATCACTCAGTAATTGTGCCAACTGCATACAATAGCAAGAGTCGTCAGTTGAACCTAGGTATGCACAATCAAGCGCAAGACAAACCTTCTTGCCAACTCAGCCATTGATGCTGCATATGAAGCACCTTATTGAGGGAAGATTGGCAGGGGCAACTCCGAGTGATCACAACGAATAAAGTGAAAGGTTCACAGTGCTCACAAAAACTTGAATAATTTTTGTTGAATTTCGTTTATAATATTTATTAAATGTTGGGCGCCTGCCCGATTGTAAGATATTCGTTTTGCTCCGAGGATCGAAGTAATTGATCCTTAATCAACAAGGTACCAAATATTTTCTGAGTATTAAATGCTCTCGCATTTATTATTTTATTATGTAGCGTTTTTATTATATCATTGTTTTTTTCTTTAATCAAGACAGGCCGATAGGCTACTGACTCTCTTAGTTCGTAAATAATGTTATAATGGCATAGGTATCTGATTAATTGGTACTCTAATAAGCTTATCAAAAGAACCAAAGAGAATGATTCGTTTTGTTTTTTCATAAACATTACAAGTGCTATAATAATGTTAAATAATTTAATGTTAATCAGAGCAGCCACTTCGTTTTTGATACACCCTACACAACTAGGATGTGTTTTTGCCATGTTTCGTTGCACTCTGTATTTCTACACACCATCAACCAAATGTCACTTCACGCAAGTGCAACACTATTCACATTAAAGAGACATAACATCTTTGATTCCGAAACGTCAGGGGATCAAGTGTAATTTTATTTGTTATCATTTTTTGTTTGCAAAGTTGATCTGGGTCTCAAAGGGATTATCATTAAAACGGAAAAAAAAGTGCAATCGTGTACCTCCCCGAATATTATCATTTAACACGCTGCATTGTCAGTGTTTAAAAGTGTGGTGTATAACTAACTGATGATCAGCTTAGTGTATTTTTAAGTTATAAACTGTAATCTCAGAGTTAAATATTTTGTTTAAGATGAATTTAATTGAGTCAAATCCTTATGGCAATGGCTTGTTGTATGCAGGATTTAATCAGGACCAAGGTGAGTTGGGTTATCACTCTGCGCTAGCTTTGGTTTGTTAGTAATTTTGTTATATTTTAAAGGATGTTTTGCTTGTGCTACGGATACCGGATTCCGGGTGTACAATTGTGATCCGCTTAAAGAGAAGGAACGTCAGTATTTTTCTGAAGGAGGATTGAGCCACGTGGAAATGCTATTTCGGTGCAATTATTTGGCTTTAGTTGGTGGTGGTATCCGTCCATTATATCCTCCAAATAAAGTCATTGTTTGGGATGATTTGAAAAAAGCACCCGCTATCTCGTTGGATTTCAATCAACCAGTAAAAACAGTACGTTTGCGACGTGATAGAATCGTGGTGGTTCTCGAAGGTGTGATTAAAGTGTATACATTCACGCAGCAACCGCAGCAGTTGCATGTGTTTGAGACAAGTGCAAACCCTCATGGATTATGCGTATTATGTCCACATAGCAACAGGAGTTTACTTGCGTTCCCAGGCCGAAGAACTGGCCACGTACAGGTAATAATCATGACTACCTTTTGATGTATATCATTAACAAAATTTATGTAGATTGTAGATTTGGGCAATACCGAACGAGCTCCTCTTGAAGTCAATGCCCACGAAGCGGCAATTAGTTGTATTGCGTTGAATTTACAAGGAACCCGGTTGGCGACAGCTAGTGAGAAAGGTACGCTCATTCGCATCTTTGACACTGACAATGGGATGAAAGTATGTGAATTACGACGGGGAAGTAATCAGGTTAGTTTGTGTCACTCTGATCTGTTCGCTTGTACTTATATTATATGAGTTCCTGTAGGCAACTATCTATTGCATAAACTTCAATCATCAGTCGACGTTGTTAGTTGTGTCGTCGGATCATGGGACGATTCATGTTTTTAACCTTGAGGATCATAAGCCAAAAGAATCTGCAATTCCTATTATACCTAAATACTTTTCCAGTCAATGGAGTTTTGTAAAATTCTCCATCCCCCAGGGTCCGCCATGCATTTGTGCATTTGGATCTGATGTCAACTCAGTTATAGGTAAGTAAATTCAATTCATTTCACAAATAAATATAAACTCTTGCTTTCATTAACTAATAAATCTTGTTTCCAGCAATATGCGCCGATGGACACTACTACAAGTTCGTCTTCAATAGCAAAGGCGATTGCAGTCGAGATGTGTGCACACAATTCTTGGAGCTAACCGATGAGCAGTCCTAAAGTTGTCAGTACGTGGCAACTTTGAATCGTGATTAATTTTAATTTGTTTTATAACTTGTATACATTACATTACCTTGCGCACTTTAAGACTTGATTCTTCTACGCTCATCGTTAATAGCATTGACTAGGCAGTCGCCCTACTACCGCTTTTCTCATTTTCTTCATTAGTACTCCACAACACCAAATATAAGTTTGGCATGGAGCTACGATGTTTGTAAAGGTAGCCACAGCGATTCTAGTGGAGGGTAAGGAGAGAGTTGAAGAAATATTTACAATTAAGTTATCAATATGAATTTTTCTGAATATCGTTTTTTCACATTAAAATTTATATTTATATCCACAAAGGAATATATTATACATATATGTCGTAACAGTAAACAGTGGCTTGCAAAAGTGTTTAGACTAACTGATATGAGGCAATAAAGTCCCACGAATATGAAAAAGAGACAGTCGATTCCAAGTTTAGAATTGCAATTTACTTAATGTAATCTAAAAGAAGCGACCATTTTATAATTCCATTAGCTTTATAAATCAAATTAAAAAAAAAACAGTATCTAGTTGGGAGGTGTGTTCTTCACGTTTATGCTGACATATTTAGCGGTTTTGATTCTCAGTTAATCTTTAACAGTCATTTTGGTCTGTTCGATAATTTTAACCTTCGCTCACCTCAGTGCTTCTACCTGAATTTTTGGCAAAAAACCGCTATTTTATCTCAGCCGTCGGACATAGTCCCAGTGTCTATTCTTAAGTCTGATAAAATCATGAAAGAGCGACGTTTTGCTATCATTGAGGGAGTACGTACATATCAGATACAGAGATTTTTCTCAAGTTTTTTAGGGTAAACTATTTCAAATATCAGATCAGAGGTTTTTTTTATCTATAAGCATTCATTTTCAAGAGTACTTTCTCTTTTTTGTATTAAAAAATTCCAAAATTGACAAATGTATGGTTTTTGGAGAGCCACAAAAATTTCCTCAAAAACCATCTGAAACAAAAACAAACACTTTTTTATTTTCTTTTTTCTTCTTCCATAATTTGTAAATTCTATCATAATAGGATACGTATTCCTTACTGTTCCATATTTACATTCCGTAATATAAGAAGGTGACTAAACTGGTTGTTATGTATAAACTAGTTTTTATGTTAGCCGATTTTGAAGATATCGATTTTTGACAAAATGGCGGGTGTTTGAAATTTACATAGCGATTTTTAATGGAAAACCGGTTCCTATGTTGCCTGTGAAAAAAGTAAGCACCAACACTGAATTGAAGCACAAAGACCAGATAATTATGTACCCAAAGACCGCAAAAAATTTCTGGCTAATCGGCTCAGTGGTTTTCGAGAAATTCTTAGTATCGATTTAAAAAATGTGGTTTTGAGAAAAAAGTGTTTGAAAATTTGTTAATGAATAAATTATGACATTTTTCAACTTACATAGAACCATCAATGCCAGGCTCATAATACAAATCTTCTGAGGTGGATTGAATGATTGTAGGTAGTGCTCTGAAAAGCCCTACCATCTCCTTCCCTCACGCACACATCCACCCACTATATCATATATTCATATCCCCAAACTAACAATCCAATGTTCAAATATCAAATGCTTCCGAGAAACTAAACACCACAATGCATATCTTCATATGCAAACAAACTCATGTTCCTACAGAGACGAGCGCAGGTCAGAACCGTGATGGTGGTAATGATGGTTCTTTGGTGTTCGGGCAGCTCGGAGAATCGCAGAGTTAACGAGGACGATCAAAAATAAAAAACAAAGGCATATTACTAATGCCGTGCGAGAGTTGGTCGATGTCATTGATAGCCTCTACGATAAGGAAGTGAAATCGCTTGAAGAAGGCATCTGCGCCGACTGAAGCAAACGGTGGAAATGTGCAAATCCAACCAAAGCAAAACTCGCAACCAGACGTAAGCAGGGTCCCGGGGCAGATCAATGTTGAATCACCCAATTGTAATTGGTTTACAATTGGCCAGAGGGGAAGGAAGAGCGATTTGAGGTTGGAGAGTGAAGAGGCTCCGAAAGGTGATACTGGGAAGACCAATATTCTGAAAATAAGGAGACCATGCCCGGACGCTATAATAATATCCAAAACCGGGGAAAAAATATATGCGGATATACTGAAGTTCATGAAGGTCAAGCCCGAGTTAAGTGAACTCGGAAACAGCGTAAAAAAAGTTCGAAAGACACCCTGTGAGTAGGGCGTTAGAATATACTCACAGCGGGGTCCCAACGCCCTGTGCGCCCGGTGAAATACCACCCCATCAAGCTTTACGCACCGTGAAATAGTCGGGAGACATCCCTGGCCATCTTGGCTGATGGCTTGACCAGCTTGGCTGATGGACCGGTTCGAGAAAAGGTTGGTTAGGTGGTAGTCGGTCCCAAGGTGAGATACCACCCCGTCACGCTGTACATTCCGCGATATCGCCGAGAGAAATCTTCGATGGTGTTTCGGATGTGTGGCTGATGGCCCGGACTGACACGGGGATAAGTCATGATGGTGCCTTCTGATATAATGAATTCCGGGGGTAAACTAGTCTCCCATTCGGATCTTGGGGGGGGGGGGGGGGGGGGGGGGGGGGGGGGGGGGGGCTATGTCAGGGGGAACATCATGCAGTATCATGTTAAATAATGGAACTTTAAGAGGTTCGTCCTCACATAACCGGGTTCGCTCTCGAGGCTCGGCCCACGCTCGACTGGTGACGGAATTTTGTAACATCAGGGGTATCGGTTTCACCAATACCAATGTAAACGCCGTCCACCAATACAAACAGCGAAACCGGATATCCTTGACCTAACTGAGACCCAGGTCGATTCATCAACTGATTCGACATATCTTCGTTGCTCAGGATACGATTTACATTCGAGATTCCGTTTTATGGGCGGAGTCTGCGTTTTCGCGCGGTCCAATCTGGCTTGCCAGAGGATGGAGGCGTTGGACCCCAATAATATGGACATCATATGGTTGAGGGACGTGCTGAGGAATTCCGTTAAATTTCTTTGTTGTCTTTACCGCCCCCCGAATGACGATCCACCGGCGACATTTTTCGAACATCTTTCACATACCGTTGACTGTATACAGATCAACCACCCAGCTTCTGAAATTGTTGTCTTTGGTGATTTTAATGTACACAATTCCGGCTGGTTCTTACATTCTAACAGAACCGACGAGGCTGGGAGGCTGGCGGAGATGTTTGCTGTGAGCCACAACTTGACTCAACTCGTGGGGGAACCAACGCGAGTGCCGGACGCCCTAGGCGATTATGCGAACACCCTGGACCTGTTTTTTACATCCGATCCGAGTATTTATACCGTAAAGGTTTCTGTGCCACTGGAAAACTCAGATCACTGCTTAGTATCTGTCACGCAAGCACTTGCATATCAAGCGAATAATCGGCCTAGGCAGCTTCGCCATGTATGGAAGTATGGAGCTGCTAACTGGGACGATTTGCGAGATTTATTCGCATCCTTTCCATGGTCCGAGATGTGCTTCGGAAACTCCGATGTTAACGCTTGCGCGGAGTCGGTATCAGAGATTATTCTTCTGGGGATGGAGATGTACATTCCACATTCCATCAAACGAAGTTCGTCTGATAAACCTTGGTTTGATAAAAAATGCGAGCAGATTACAGCGGCAAAAAGTAGAGCTTTTAAGCAATGGCGCTCCAATCCCACCGATGTTAACAGAAGGAATTTTGTTAGAATCAGAAACGCGTGCAACCAGGCGATTGATACCGCGAGGCAACCTCACAACGGCAGAGTGACCAATAAACTCCTTCAGTGCCCGCCTGGGATGCGCTCCTTCTGGTCGATGGCAAGATCTGTCAGCAGTATCTTCGCTTCCTCCTCTTCCGCTCCGTTGGTGACAGACAGCGGGATACAAGTCACAAATTCAAAGGATATAGCTAATGTGTTCGCGAATTTATTTTCCACGATTTCAAATCTCGATTCCGGTTCTTTGGAGCCACCTGTGATTGCACCAGTACAGTCTTCCGTGTGGGGCATGAGATTTCGCCCGCGTACTGTTCAACGCATTTTACGTGAACTGGACTGGAGCTTCCTCGAGAATCGATCGATCCGGGTTGTTGTGGACGGCGAGTGTTCGGATCTGTATCCTGTTAATTCGGGGGTGCCCCAATGTTCTATTTTGGCTCCAACCTTGTTCTTGCTTCACATAAATGATTTGTTGGAGACAACGGATAACAAAGTGTTCAGTTTTGCGGATGATAGTACGCTTGTTTCCTCCTTTTCGAGTGATCGGCCGATTGGTGCATCTACGTCGCACCAGCTGAGATGTAGACAGATTGACTCTCTGAATCAGGATCTGGATAAAGTCCTGCAGTGGGGAAAGGCCAATCTTGTCGACCTCAACGCAACGAAGACCCAGTATACAACATTCACAAAGAAAACTGGATCATCGGTTCCACAGCTGATGATGAATGGCCGGGCCCTCGAGGCTGGGGAAAGTTTGAGATTGCTCGGCGTCACGGTCTGTGGGAATGTATCATGGCATAAACACGTATCGGGTATCGCTAGATCAGCCTCAGGAAAACTGAGCTATCTTTTTAGCGCCAAGAAATATTTTACTCCGGCCCAACTTCTTCTCCTATATAAATCCCAAATTAGACCCGCGCTCGAATATTGCTCTCATGTTTGGAGCTCGGCTCCTAAACATACCCTCGACCTACTTGAGAGCGTACAGGGGCGAGCGATCCGCCTGATCGGGGACTCGGCGCTGACGTCGGGACTACAGTCGCTATCACATCGAAGGCGCGGAGCCGACCTCTGTCTGTTTTACAGATATTATTACGGGTGCTGTGCTTCGGAGATTCTTGGTATTGTTCCACGCAATTCGGCTTTTATGCGCTCCACAAGACAATACGACGGATCGCACCCGTTTGTGGTTCATCTCCCGACGGCGCGAAGATCCCTGTATTAGAAGTCGTTCCGTTACAGAGCGGGAAAGCTGCGGAACTGCCGTCCCACGCGAGTGTTCCCGGAGCGCTACAACCTGCAACTGTTCAAAAAGAACTGCAACAGTTATTTGATGGCATCTCGGGGCGCCCACTCGGCGCTATAGGTTCGCCTCTCCCGACAGAAGTCTAATATAAAAAAAAAAAAGGGGGGAATTGCTGCTAGAACTGAAACGCCGTCCAGAGGCCAACACCGAGACACTGAAAGTAAAGGTACAACAAGTACTAAAGGAAGATGCTAATGTCAAAACAGTGTCACAGGAAATCACGGTTGAGTGTTGTGATTTATGAGGTGACCGCTGTGGAGGAAATCCTGGCAGCGATCGCTATAGAGTTCCCTGCCCGGAACGCGATCGCAAAGGAAGCGGTAAAGAGCTTAAGAAGAAAACCAGATGGCACGCAGGCTGCCATGATCCACTTACCAAAAATAAAAAAAGCTAGCATGTTGCTGGCTACAGGGTGGATGGGTGAGATGCAGACTTTGAGAACACATCGCTCCCACACGATGTTTCAGATGTTGGCAATACGGTCATGTGGCGAAATCCTGCAAAACCGAAGAAGATCGTTCGGAAAACTGTTTGAAATGCGGAGAAAAACGCCACAAAGCAATGTGTTGTAAAGCACAGCTCAAATGCATGCTCTGCGAATCAGGATGCGAAGGCGGTAACCACCACTCAACAGGGAGTTACAAATACCGAGCATTTAAAAACGCGATGTGCAATCTTCTCAATAAAAATGGACAGGTTTAAGTGCATACAAACCAACTTAAACCATTGTGGAGCCGCACAAGATCTCCTTTCCCAAACGGTTAAACAATATGGTGCCGACGTGGTGCACATCAATGAGCAGTACAGGATGCCTGGTACTGGTACTGCTACATGGGAGGAAGACAGCAGCGGAACAGCGGCCATATAGACAACTGGAAATTTCCCCACGGAATGCAGAAGTGTCCAGTGGCTGGAAAGAATTGCCTATGCTAAGATCAGAGGAATTCATTTCTACTGTTGTTACGCTCCGCCTAGCTGGGAAATAGAATATTTCAAATGCTTTTTGGGGAGAATAACACAAGAAGGTAGAGATAAGAGCCCTCTTATAGTTGCTGGAGATTTCAACGCTTGGGCAGTAGAATGGGGAAGCACAAGGACCAACAGTAGAGCCCAAGTTGCACAGTTTGATGCAGAGGCCGATGCGAACAGGTAAGCTGGAAAAGTCGTGAAGTGGCTAACTACCGTATGTGATGCTTCTATGCCACGAAAAAGACAACCAGCAGGGGCTATCAAACCAGTGTATTGGTGGAACTCAGAAATCGCCCATGTGCGATCGGAGTCCAACAGGTTACGACGCTTGCAACAAAGAGCAAGAAACCGTAACACCCACCCACAGTTGCATGCGGAATTCGTCAACAAACAGAAAGAGTTGAGGAATGTGATCCGCAAAAGTAAATATGACGCGTTCTGCTCCCTAAGGGATGAATTAAATAACAACCCATGGGGCAGCGCTTACAGGATAGTCATGAAAAGACTACAGAGCAACAGTAGCCAAATGCAAAAAAAAAAGAAAACTGACATGGCCAGAATCGTTGCTGTCCTCTTCCCGCAGTGCGATGAGGTATTGAGAGTGCAAGAGGAGTGGAGGGTCACTGAAGGGGTGATACCTCCCGTGAACACCGAAGAGGTGCTCTTAGCTGCAAGGGTTATAAAAAAAAAAACAAGACCCCGGGATTGGATGGTATACCTAACGCTGTAGTGAAGACTGCTCTAACAAAAAAGCCCGAAGTCTTCAGCAGTCTCTTCACAACCTGCTTTCAAACAGGACAATTTCTTAAACGATGAAAAATGAACGGCTCGTGCTTATACCAAAAGGTGTCAAGAATCCAGAAGAGCCGTCGTCTTATCACCCGTTGTGCATACTGGACACAACAGGAAAACTGCTTGAGCGAGTAATTGCCACTCGCCTGGAAGAATTCACTGAGGGGACATCGGGGCTCTCTGAATCGCAGTATGGGCTCCGGAAAGGTAGATGAACCGGAAAAGTACTATCTGTGGTGTGCGCGATGGCTAGGTGGTACCAAAAAACATTGCGCGGTGGTAACGCTTGATGTTAAAAATACTTTTAACTCGGTGAATTGGAATCGGATTCTAAAAGCGTTGGGTGACCTACAAGTTTCCCCCTACTTGGTGCGTATATTAGCAAACTATCTCTCGGATAGAAGACTGCTCTATGATACAGATGAGGGAACACAGGAATATCAAATAACAGCGGGTGTACCTCGGGGAACTGTATTAGGTCCGCTGTTATGGAATATCATGTATGATGGTGTGCTCAGAGTCAGTGTACCGGAAGGGGTTAGAATCATTGGGTACGCAGATGATTTGGCAATAGTAGCCGTCGCTAAACATCTAGATGACCTGGAGATTATTTGCTCCCATGCAATCCAGAGCATTAAATGCTGGCTAGATATGGCCGAACTAAAACTAGCTGGACATAAGACGGAGGCTGTTTTAATAAGCAGCCGCAAGAAAGTTGAACACCTTGATTTGGAAATAGAAGGGCATATAATCAGATTTAGTCCTTATATTAAATATCTTGGTGTTATGCTCGACAACAGGTTGAGCTTCAAGGAACACCTGAGGAAAACGAGTGCAAAAACGGCGAGAGTATGCAAAGTTTTGGCGAGACTGCTACCCAATGATATTGGGAAACCTGGACGCGAGATAGGTCCGTAACAGTTCTCAGCTTTCGCCAAGCAAAGTACCGATGGTCCAACTCCATTGGACATCGGCCCTAGAAATACTACGCGCCTAATCGTGGGCACAGACGCTGAGATCAGCCTCTTAAAGCTAAAGGCACTCCACCCGACGCATGTTGTGGATGTGCAAAAATCCACCACACTCCAGACGCTTTTTGGTAAGGGCAAGTCGAGGAGATGCTGCCATGGGAGTTTCAAGTTACACCACGAGATTACCTGCAGCTTCCAAATAATGGACTCCTTGTTGGAGCTGTCGAAAGCTGGATTGTTGGACAACGACTTCCTGTCGAAAAATTGAAGGGTCAATGGACCGGGTGGTTGTTTGGAGTTTCCCCGAACAACCGTAAATCCCGAAAGCTTTTCCGTCGACTTTGCAGATTATAAGACAGGAAGGGTTGAACATAAGGCAGCCGAACGGGGAACCGTACCAGTGGGATCTAGCCAGGTCCTAACCGCAGTCAGTATTCACCCGGATACCCTACCCACACAGGGAAAGGCTGCGAAACAATGCTGGTCCCCGTTTTTCCAACAAGGTTGCACCCCGAAAGCCTAAAAGAAGAGAAAGGTTTGATAGAAGACTTACAAACAAACCCTTCGGAGCTCGAAATCCCTCTGAGCAGACCGGCCAGACTCGGGCTTCTCTCCGAATTAATCTTCGTTCTTTTATTAAGGACAAGGTTTAAGGTCAAGAGGAGCCATTAAATGACTCTGAATATGAATACGGAGGAAACCACTTCACTATTGTGAAGGCGATTTAGCCGGATCGTGTGGGTGGTTCAAACTTTCCACTGTTATTCATAAGTTCGTAGATGTACGGTAAACCCCGCCATCAAAATAGGGAAAAAGGCCAATTCACATTCCCGTCTAAAGCATTATGATGGACGGAGTGCAAGGTGCTGACAGTTGTTTTGTGAGAAAAACGTGTGCGATAGTTAGTAGAGGAAAGTGCAAAACATTCGCAAATTATACAAAGGGAAAAGAAAGAAAAGTTTAATACGTTTAACAAAGGAAGAAGAAATAAACCATACTTGAATTACAATCGAAACTAAAAGCGTTGTGTTTGATTTTGTCAACGAAGGAAGGCTCTCAACATCTGTCCAGAGGCCATCACCAACCCTAGTTGGAAAGAACCCCGGTAGGAACACTAGTTTGAAAGACTCTGGTAGGAACCCGGAACATGCTGGGCAAAGTCTCTGCTTTCAATCCGGCGAAAGCCATTGTGATCATTGCCTCTGTTCAATCCAAGTTGAAATGCAGTCTCCACGTGACACCCCTGGATAGCTACTTTGGCATCCGCCACGTAGTAAACCAATGAATGCAGCATTGGCGAAAGGTTAATAACCTTTACCGGAAAAATAACTTATTATGGACAATTTAACAAGTCTCGAATACCGGTGGAGAGACTTGCTAAATACGGCCAAGACCAGATCCCGGTTGTAGTGCCGATGATGATTATGATGAAGCGACGGGCAATTTTTGCAGTAGGAGTAATAGAATATTTGCTGAGTGACAAAAGAAATATTCTCTAACATAATGCAGGACGTATGACCAGAAGCATTTTATGTCTAGCAAGTAAGTTTAATATAAAAGATAGAACAAAATAAAAAAAGGTACATAAGACGGCAAAAATGACCAGAAGTGCAGAGTAAGATATATGTTCTATTCTTTCCGCGAGGAACTACCTAGACTGAAATTTCCACGGGAACAACGCTGGTGGATGACGGTATAAATTGGTTAAAAATCGGTGTGCAAATAAAAATGTTTTCTGGAGTTTTGTATATCCAAAAAAAAAAAAAAACAGTTACTCATGCAGGAGTAATACAATACATACTGAAAATGCGTGGTCATTAACAAATTTAAATTCAATTCAATTTTTTTTTTATTTAGTAGATAATTACATTTATGGTATATTTTACAACTAGTACTTAAGAGATTTAGGATAGCAATTCCTTTACAACTATAATCTTAAATCTATATAACGACAATAGCACAATTTTAATGAATAACAAATAATAAATTAAGGGAAAACTACAATAAAAAACCCTTATTTGAATCTTAAGACTAATATTGCACGAGCTTCCGGTTATTTTATGTAGTAATGACCTCGATATAATTTTCATAGACAGAGTACATATGTAGTGACTTAGGATAACGCAAGACGGGAAACGAGAACATTGTCAGAAAAAGAACAATTGATGAAGAAGTTTCGATTGATTTTGTCAATAAGGAACTCTACCGGTTTAACGTTGGCGTTTTCATGTAGTTCATGTGTCGAATAATGCCATGGCAAATTCAGCAACATTTTCAATATTTTATTTTGACGCCTTTGCAATTTTATTTTGTGTGTGCGAGCACAATTACACCATACAGGGGCCCCGTACAGGAGTATAGCTTGAAAAATGGTTTTAAATATTATAATTTTATTTTCGATGCTAAGCTTTGATTTTCTACACACTAATGGATACATAACTCTTTCGACTTTGTTTATTTTGTCAATTGTGGTAGTGATGTGTTTTTGAAAGATGAGTTTTTTATCTAGAATAATACCTAGATATCTACAGTCTTCGGACCAATCAATATCAACTGCACACATACTGAGTTTAGTGCCATTTGGTAGGTAGCAGTGTTTCCTACATCTCGAAAACCAGACAGCTTGTGTTTTATTACCATTTATTTTTATTTTCCATTTCCTGTAATATACTGCTAGTTTGTCAAGAGCTGCTTGCAAAGAGTTGTAGACATTAGTGAATAAGGCACCCGAAGAGAAAATGGCCGTATCATCGGCAAACATAGCTACCTGAATGTTTTCACCTAGACATGGTAAATCTGCGACAAACAATGTGAATAATATGGGACCAAGGACCGAGCCTTGGGGTACGCCATAGTGGATTTGGTGAGTAGAGGATATGTCGGTTCCTATACTCACAACATATTTTCTCGAACGAAGAAAGCTCTGGATAATTTTGATAAGCGGCATTGGCAGCTTAAGCTTCAGTAGCTTATAAATCAAGGCATCGTGCCATACCGTATCAAAGGCTTTTTCGATGTCTAGAAGAACCAGTCCCGTTGACTCCTTGTCGATGAATTTACCAGCTATGTGGTTTTTAATGCGCAAGACTTGGTGGATTGTGCTGTGACCACTACGGAAACCGAACTGAAAGTTTGGTAAGATGTTATTGTCTTCCACAAAACGATCAATCCTTTCCTTAATGATTTTTTCTAAGAGCTTACTTAGACAGCTAAGTAGACTAATAGGTCTGTAGCTTTCGGGGCTGTTCTTCGGTTTGCCGGGTTTCGGGATAGGTATTACTTTTGCTGTTTTCCAACAGTCCGGAAAATAACAATTCTTAAGACAAGCGTTGAAAATGAATGTTAAATAGTTACTTGCAGCAGGTGGAAGTGCTTTGATTAATTGTTGTTAATATTATCGAGACCCGCGGCCTTTTTTGATTTCGATTTTTTTATCAATTCTTTAACTTTGCTGATATTAGTTGCGTAAGTACTTTCAGCTGGTGTTTGAGAAAGTACATAGATAGTGTTAGCAACTTCAGCTTCAGTATACGCGTCGCTTAGATGTATAGATATGGAGTGGTTCTTACTAAACGTGTTAGCAAGTAGGTTCGATTTCTCCACTGAAGAAATAAACAACTTGTCGTGATCTTTCAACGGAGGAATACTTGACCCTCTCTTTTTCATAATTTTTGATATTTTCCAGAACGGTTTGCTTGCTTTGTCAAGAGAGGAAAGGTGTTTATTCCAACACTTGTTCCTATATGTTGAGATTTCGTTTTTAATGATATTATTTAAGACTTTAACATTAACTAGAAAACAATCGATTCTATAACGCAGCCATTTTCTTCTTTCAGAGTTTCGTAGCCTAATCAGATGTAAGATATTTTCAGGAAGCGGTGCCTTATCAACTGGAGCAGTGGAACATTTAGGTATCGCAAGATCGGCCGCTCTATTGATAACAGAAACAAAATTGTTGCATAGGATATCAATGTGCTCGCTGCAGGTTATAGAATTTAGGCTGGTATCACCTAGAACCAAGTTCGTGTTTATATATGATTTATAACAATTCCAGTTGGCGGCGGAATAGTTGTGGTATAAACTGGTACGATTTACAACTACTGTATGATTCACTGTGAGGCTGATCGGAAGGTGGTCTGAACTTAACGCATTTAGAGTTAATGGTACTGTGCAGTAATTTGGAATATTAGTGATATATAGATCAAGAGTTGAGGGGTTCTTGTTAGCACTCGCTGGGATATAGGTGGGGAGAAGTGGATAAAGTATGGAAAAACTTGGGCTGGATTCAGCAACATCTAGTAAAATGTTACCCCAGCTGTTTGCCCTAAGACAATTCCACGACTGATGTCTGCAGTTTAGATCACCGCCAATAATTACCTTGTTTCGAGTGTTGACTCTATACAATTTATGCAGATCCCGCTTAAAGTAAGTAGATTTCTCTAGGTTTCTATTTCCTCCAGGGGAATAGACCGAAAAAAGACTCACCTTGGAGTTGTCACTTAACGTTACATCTATACTAATTTCCTCAATTAACTTAAGGCGCAATGAAGGACGCAAGGAATGTTCTATACATTTTTTCACAACAATGGCGACACCTCCACCACTAGCATGTACCCTGTCTAGGCGATAACATATGTAATTTTGATGTGAGAAAGAAATGTCTTGTTTGAGCCAGGTTTCTGAAACAAGTGCAATGTCAATATTAAAATTTATCAAGAAACTAAAAAATTCATGCTTTTTGTTTTTGATGCTTCTCGCATTCCAAGTTATGATGTTAAGAGAATTTCTTAACATGTTTTTTCCGAGTATATGTACTTAATAGCTAATGAAGTAATGACGTTAAATTGGTCAGCTTTGGTTTGACAAGCACTAAGCTTGGTTACAACTTCATTAAGAAGAGAGTTTATCTCGCTAAATGAGAACAGGTTATCATTAGTTAATGTTTCTGACGGATTTTTCTTCGTGTGTGTCGTATCACTATTGGAAGGTTGCTGGGTTTGATGGAGGCCAGAAGCCCAGGTGGATGAAGGAAGTGAAGGTTGACGCACAGATCGGGGTAGTGGAGGAAAATTATCAATGGATAATCGGTCGGGCACTGGCTGCTGTTTGTCACTCGGAGGCTGTAGGAAGGTTGTATTTCCTGTACCACGTCCGCGTGGGGATAATTTGCGGCGAATGTCTATGTACTGCTTTCGGCTTATGCATTCTGGATCGGTGGATTTATGTGGCCCACTACAATTTGCACACTTGATGACCTCATTCGTTTTGCAGTCGGATATTTTATGGTTTCCCGAACATATTGCACAGAAGCTATTTATATGACAATGCATCGAGCCGTGACCATAAAGCTGGCAATTGTGACATTGTGTGACCTTACCTGGATTATGTTTTTTAAAGTCCCAGCGAACGATGGTTTTGAACAAGGTGGAGTAGTTCCGTTTTAGTTCGTTTAATTTAACAGTACCGCGTTGAATATAGACGATGTACAAGTAGTGTTTGTACAGGGCTTTTGTTGACGGATTTAATGTGATGGTTTTAACATCTAGGCACTTTATCCCGAGTGCAATTAATTCATTTTTCACTAGATCGTTGCTAATTAAGTCTAGTCCGGGTAACACTACCTTTAATGGACGATTTTCCTTACGCGAGTGGATGAAAAACTCACATTTTAACCGTAAGAGTTCGGTTCTGATTTTGTTGTATGTGTCCATTGTTGGGGCACATATTTTTTGCCCAAGCGAAATGTTTTTGATTAAGTATTTGTCTATCTTAATGTTGCTCAAAATATCACGTACTTGAGCACTAGTTGTTTTTAATACCACAATTGGCGGAACGGTTTCTTTAGGAAGTTCTGCGCACTGTTCGTCATTGGTCGGATCCATTTCAGGAGAGTCTTCCATCAGACTTTGAAGTGGTTGAAAAAAGTTAGTGTTTGAACACATTTTAGATTTTTCTAGAACTCTATTGTTCACTTTTGAAAGTTTATCAGGAGGAGTTTGGCCTCCAATAACGGGGTCGTAACGCAACCGTTTGCGCTTGATTTTATTTAACACACGTGGCCCAGGGGCCATAACTTAACGGTTATAACACTTGTTCAAATTTTTGTATGCGGAAAACGGGGCAAAGAAAACAAGATAATGATAATTAAATTGTGAAAATAACGGTTGATTAAGATAAATAGCACGAGCAAAACTGTGAGACAAGTTGTCTGTTTGAAAGTCAGCCAGGTACTTCCGATTAACAAATTTAATATTAACGACGTATCACCCATCGAGTGCGACGAAATCAACAGAATGATATAAAAAACCTTCCCGAGATATATAGATAGCGTGGCTTAGCTGGGATATGTGCTGGTGGGAAGTGTTTGTAATCCCTAAAAATTCACTATATGCCTGGATGGGTTTAGATACTTTTAAATACCTCCAAAAAATAATGAAATACACACACACACATGGACCAAAGCGCAGATTATCAGACGCCAAAGACGTGATCTGCGTTTACTACCGCACTCAATACCCACCGGTCTTGTGCGATTTCTTTCCCACCATCCCCCCATCCAAGTAGTTAGTTTGTTCTTTAAAGGGGACAAGGAAAACATTGCCGCAAAAGTTAATTGAAATTATCTACCTGAGGGAATTGAGACTTCCACGGCACTGAAACGGAGGGGAATATGCAACCGAAAGGATAGAAGTGACTGTTGTCAGAAGACAGGATAGGAAAGTCTCCGAAACTTCGAATTGAGCAGTTAACTTCTGCGTTTTTCAATTTAGATGCACAGTCTTTCTTGAGTTTCTTTTTTTTTTTTTTTTTGTGCCGTGTGCTTTTTTTGGTTTTTGTTTCTTCACTTTTCGTACTGATTAACCTTGTGCTCCTCTTCCAGTGAATTGACAGAAAGTTGAACGAGGAATAAAGTTTGTTTTTCATTTCCTTTACAAAATCACATAACCGTAGTTCGGATCAGAGGTTCTACCCAAGGATTTGACAAAGTGGACGTTCTCTAAAGACAGAAATGTTCAATGTTTTGATAGTGATTAAGAAATTATAGATTTTAAAGAAGAATGAATGAATAGTTAGAGAACGCTTGAACTAACCCTGTCCACACTATTCTTAGATACCTCCTTCCTCCCTTTCTTTTCAGATATCTAGAGACCGAGCCCAACATCCTCACGGATGTGGGCGATTCTGGTTATCGCAAGATGACCAGAAGCCAGAGATAAGATGAAAGACACATTTGTCCTTGTCTCCCTAAAGTAGGCCTCTCGCCATCCCATTTTTTTTTAAATAATGAAACGCCACTTTACTCAAGTTAGAGTAATAACCTACATGACGAACTCAGAACGACACTTGCCCTTACGTTACCTCCGGCTTTCTGACACCTGTCAAATTATTATCTTATAAGCTGACGTGTGAAAACAAACCTGTCCGAGGTCTGTCTACGTTGGTAAAAACTTTACACTTGCAGCTTAGAAATGTTCGACATACAAACGCATATGGTAATTGTTTTATTGTTCTCACTATTGACTGTATTTCTTACTTTAAATTACATCTTCCATTCAGGATTTCGATGGCCAACATAAGGCCGAAAAGTATTCTCGCTTCATTATAACTCTCTTCGGCATTGTCGGCTTAATTTGGGGAGCGATTATTCAGCAGTATTCACAAACTGTGTACATATTGGGAGCAGGATTCCTTTTGGCAACTCTTGTAAGTTGTTTGTAGTTTGCTACCAAAGAACTTGATCAACTTTTGATTGGATTGTCTCAATTTCTAGCTTACTGTACCACCGTGGCCCATATATCGTCGACGTCCGTTGAATTGGCAAAAGCCTCGACATGATCCATCCTCTGGTGATGACGCAAAGAAAAAGAAAAAATAGTCCCAGACCTGCACATTCCGTATTTGTAAGACATTTTAGATGGAAAGTAAAATATATATTTCAATTCTAATTCGTTATCCTTTATTTACTTGATCTGTTCACACAGGCCTCTTATACGACTTCAATTGACCGCTGTCATAATACTTATGGATCAGGTTGTACATGTTGGAAAAAAAATACATAAGGTTATCGTATTGTCCATTATATGGAGCCGTAGGTTGCATATCGTCGACGTTGTGATCGACAATGTTTACGGTCTGAAAGCATGCTTCGCAAATTTCGAGACTCTCCAGCCCATGGTAGTTTTTATTCAATCCCCATGCATTCATATGCACTTCCAGTAAAAACTGATGAACCGCTTCTATGGTGGCCAGGTACCATCGTGGACTTCCTCGCTGATGTCGCCAAAATTGGGATAGCCTATTCTGTAATATTATTGACTTGAGAGAATTGATTCGTTTGTCCTTATAAATCCCCCTACATTGATTCCACGTGCTGTCTATAAATACTGCTCGTTTAATAGGTAGATTATCGAACGTGTAAGTCACGGCTTCATGTTTAGGCTGATTGACATCTAATACTACTTCTGGTACTCTTTTTCTAAGAAGTGTTCCCATGTTGTAACCAAAAGGCAAACCATAATTATCTTCGATTTTTAGTTTAACCCCTTTATCAAATAAACTACTCACGGTAGCACTTTCAGCTCCTGGAAATATCAAAACAACTCCCTCTTCCTGGGAGTAGTCGGGTATATCAGGATATGTGTAGATGCGACAATTATCTGGAGAAAGAATAGCCGCATGAGCAGCTGTACTTTTACCATCAATTTCTCTCTTGTGTTTTATCACATCTATTAGAACTGGAATACTTGTTTTGGGTAAGACAGGATCAAGGTCTCCAACAGGCACATAGCAACTATAACAGAAAAATTTCCGTGACTTATTACATATAGGACATGGATATCGCCCTTCGATTGTATCCAGCACCGAATTGTCGTCGATTTTCATGTATGTAAAAGGATATTTACGCGGTCCCAGTACCATTTCCACTGCATGACTCATTCGCATATTCAATGGATGGGTCATGAAATTGTGAAAACTAACACGAATTGGGAAAACTAATACGAAAACTCTGTTTTTATTTCAAGTACGTAAGAGACTTTTGAATACTTTCCCGTGAATTATTATTAGCACTACATTACGTTTTGTTGTTTTTATTCGGTATTAAAATTGACAAGCAAAGTTGACATACGAATTGACAGTTGACATCGATTACACCAATAACGGAATTATGTTGTTGGATAATTTGTGTTGTAAAATAATGGTTTAACATTTTGTGTTTTATCAATCGAGTTTTTTTTTTGTAATCGTTATTGTTATTGTCCACTGTTTATTCTAATATTGTGTCACATTGCACCGCAATCGAAAAGAAACGTTATCCCAATGAGAAAAACGTCAAAAGAGTACTCATAACTCATACGCATATATTAAGAAAACATACATTTACATAATAGCATATCAACGCCTTCAACGAACCATTCTTGCTTACATTTCTGATATTAATTAATTTTACACAACAAGTATAAGGCAAAATGTTTTATTATCCGGGAGCAATAGTACGTTGACGTTGCAAATTTCATTGTGTGGCATTTATATTATGCGCTTATATTTTTAGGTGAGAAACGGATGTACATTGTACTGCCGTTTGATTTGTAACTTTTTTATTATATGCGCAACTAAAAAGAATTGCTTGACACCTTTAAATGTTAACGCCACCTCGACACAGCGTGTCAATTTCCAGGAAGACACTGCCCCAAACAAAAGTCGCAGCACACACGGACGATCATCACTACAACCGGGATCCGGTCTTGCTCTTATTTAGCAAGTCTCTCCACCGGTCCCAATTTCGAGCCGATGTCATCCACACACGGACGATAGCTCTACACACATGTTGCTGCGAACGAGCTTAAGAGACGAACAAATTTGTACAGTAGTTGAGTTCTAGAATAGGCTCCTCGATAGTATAGTGGTTAGTATACCCGCCTGTCACGCCGGAGTCCGGGGTTCGATTCCCCGTTGGGGAGCCTCTGGCGCAAGATTAATGACCTTGCCAGGAAAAAACAAATCATTATGGAAGATTTAACAAGCCTCAGGACTTGCTAAATAAGGCTAAGACCGGTCCCCGGTTGTAGTGCCGATGATGATGATAATGAGTTTTAGAATACTCGAAGACAAATAGGAGGAACTACCATTAGTCTTGAGGTCAGGATGAAATATCTAAACCCCAAAAATGAATTTTATTAAAAATGTGACACAGCGTTCAAAGGGCCATCAGTCGATCTAGGCCACTGCACAATATCTTAAAGTGCAGTAACAAGGTTGACGCCAGCCAATCCCGTCTGGAATATTGGACGCTTCCCAATATGCTCTTGCATATCTTCGATGCAAATGGAGACTTAGACTAGTCGAAAGAAAACTCCTTAGGAGTTGCACCAATCAAGGTGCTCTAGGAGGCCTGATGGTCGCCATATCCCAAGTCTCACCTATATGAAGACCCTTGATTTCCTCTATAACCGAGAATTCCTGGACGCTAAATTTGTGTGTATTGCCACACTCAAGGCCGACCGATCTTGTACGATTACATTGTGGGTTGGGTATTATGGGTGTCGGCAAGGAGACGGGTTCATCAATATTCCCACCTACTTGTTCCACCGAGAGCGAAAGCACTGAGTTCAGCCGTTGGCTTTAGGAGGGTAGAAGAATTAAACACTGGTATGTTGTTTGGTTTAATGTGGCTTTATTTATTGCAATTTTTCTTAAAGTACTTAGTCACTAAGCAAAGGCTACATCACGCTTGTACAACGAGTCGAAATAGTTTAGTTCGGGAAAATATCCTTGTCGACCGGAATTAATGTTTGAATAATTTAATTGGTAAGAGAAAAGAAGAAAACCCTTGCTGGTCGGAATTGATGCCCAAATAAGTTGATCGGTGCGAAGGGGGTCCGCTGGTTCGCTACTTGCACTCCACGGTGATAAAAATCTGTTCTCTATTGTTCGCGAATTTCTTTAAGATGCTTAATCACTAAGCGAACGTTACATCACTCTTGTACAACGAGCCGAAGAAGTTTAATTCGGAAAGATATGCTTGTTGACCGGGATTAATGTCCAAATAATTTAATCGACGTGAGAAGAAGCTAAACTGATTCACTGCGCGTAGCCCACGGCGATTGAAATGTGTTCTGTTGATGCGCCCGCTACCGAGAGTAAGGCTGCGCACAATTAACAACACACTCTCCAGTGGCTGAAACTTGACTGCCCGATCAAAGGCAAGAAATCGTTCATCGCATCGTGGCAGTGGAGTCATAGCTGAATAAACTCACTGCCACTTACTAGGAACTTGAAAAGGGTTGCTATGCGAGCATAGGGAATTTAGTTCCAGCGAATTACTGCCGTACAGGCTGGGCTAGATTCTTCGGTTGCTATGTGTACTGAGAAATTGGTTTTGGGAATACGACCAAGCATGAGTTGTTGGTTAGACAAAGGAATGTGGGTCTTGAGCGTTGCGATGGTTGTTTCGCGGAAATGCAACGCATCGTGCTGGTGACTTACCAGTAAGGAGAATTGGTATTGAGTAGGATGGGATCTGAAATGATTTTCGGGGAAACTAAATGTTGCTTGGTTACAAGCGAGAAAATAGTTTAAACAGGAAGTGAGCCGGAATGATTTTCGGGGGAAATTAGAGCTGCTTGGTTCCATCCAGAAGTATAATTTAAGGGGGTATTCTGGTCTAGAAATTTGAAAAAAAACATTTTTTTTTCATATTTTCAAAGCTTAACCCTCTAAGAATATGTCTTTAAGAGGATTTTAGAAAATTCAAATTATTTTCGGAGGTATGGCTGTTTTGCTGTCGGGAAACGAGACAATGCCCGGATTGACCGCTCGTAGATACGAGCGTCTAACGCATCAAAGGAGGCCAGAACTGCTCGGTTGGAAGAGACAAGCGCGAAAGATGCTTATTTCGAAGTCGAGGAAGGTCCAATGTATGCAGCAGGAATGGCAGATTGAATAAACGTAAGCCTAAAATATCATTTCATGAGTTAGACCACGAGAAACTACGTGAAACTTTAAACGCGTTTTTTTTCGAAACTGTCTTTTTTAAAACAATACCCACGATTTTTCAAGTTCTACTGAACCGATTTACTTCAAATTTAGTATATGTCTTTATAGGCTTTTCTATTGCATGAAGTATCCTCATCCCCAAATTTCAATTTTTAAAAAGTTCGAAAAACTAAAAAAAAGTGGTACAAAAATAAATTTTTTTTCAAGCAGTCGCCATTTTGTTAAAATGTTTTTTTTTTCAACTGTTTTTAGTTCCAACGATAGAGGCATTTCTGTAAATTAATAATCTTTTTTTTTTTCAGATTGCTAGGAGGGTTGAATCGTGGGTATGGTCGCGTGCCAACTTTTTAAAATTTGAATTTTGTACTTTCAATTTTTTTTACTGTATTCTTGAAATATTAATAAACATCCTATAAAAAAATGAATAGTAAAAATATTGATTGCTTTTTTTTTACAGCACTTCAAAAGTTGCGTTAAATTCGTACGTCTAGTGCTGTTGCATATTGGGAAGTGTGTTATTCCAGATTTAGGTTATGGTAACGCGCTGTTAGCGGTCGAAGTTGGTTGGAATTGTGGGTTGGTTCTCCATGTAGTATAGAGAACCCCTACAACATTTCTAACATCGCCCCTTCCAAGTAATTAGAGATTACTTGAACTAACTCTGTAGACACTATCCGTAAATGCCCCTCCCCCCTTTTTTTTTTTTAAAGATATCCTGAGACCTAGCCTAACATTTTCATAGATGCGAGTGATTCTGACTATCGCACAAAAGAGAGAAGGCAGGGACATGGTGAAAAACATACCTGTCCTTGTCTCGCAAGCTGGGCTCCCTATCACCCCCTTTCTTTGCAGCAGTTGAGTTCTGTAACTCGAAGAAGCCGACGCTTTCGACTTTCCTCTATTAACCTTTATGTCAATGACCGGTTACCCGGGTACCCATTTCGTCGCAATTTCACGATTGCTCGGCCTAGTAGACGAATTTCGGTCCCATGTCTTAGATCATCTCCATCCAAATGTTTCTGAATGATAATTACGAAATTTCAATGAAAAAAAATTTTTTTTTACTTCCAAATTGTATTCTGAGCCACGACCGGGTATCCCATTTAAAAAGCATTGGGAATGATGAAGAATGATGCAAAATTGAATGTTAAATAGTTAATTAATAATTGATTATTGATAATTAACTATTTAAACTAATAATTAATGAAAAACAATAAAAATGCATTTAAATTAACAAACAAATTTATTCAGAAGGACTTCTGTGACATGCATTACATTCAACCAACGTAGTTGCGTGTTCGTCGCAAACCGGCATTTCACATTGCCGACACGCCTTTCTTGTTTTTCGCCGCTTTTTCAGAGCCTGCGATAAACAAATGTGGCAACAACCAGTGACCTTTTTTTCTTCCTGTACTATCCAGGGGCGGACATGCTGTCTGGGTGGTCGGCACGAGCGGCTGAACCTTGCCGATGATGGACTCGATTGCAAGTTTTGTTGAGTAACGCCTCATGATTTGAACATTTTCCGAGCGTTCATGAATACTTGGCGGGGCAAGTTGTTCGCTTAAATGGAGCAAAAACATACGACGGCGTTCGTCTTTTTCGGCAGCATGGAGTTGTTCTCTTTATAAATGACGAACGCCGCGAGTGCGCTTACATCGAGGACATTGAAGAACATTGCCAAGGGCCACCTATTCGTCCGTCGGTGTGTCGTGTATCTGCCGGCCATTTGGTCCATTGTATCAACACCAGCTTTATACCGATTATAGTGCAAAATAATTGTGTTTTTTCTGTGCGTGGTCAGCGACTGCCATGTTCGAGTGCATCGTCGAAAGCAGTATAACTGCTTTATTTTTCTTCGGCACATACGAACAAATCGTCGTTTTGTCTTGAAAGCCGAACAGTGTGGATAATTCTGCACGATCCTTTGATGCAGCCATCTCCTTTGGAATATAGGGTTTGTTTTTTCGTAAGGTTCCTACGACAGTCAAGTCCCACGACAATAAAAGCTTCGCGAGCGGTAACGTCGTGAAAAAATTGTCCATACAAATATTTCTTCCACTCCCTTTGTACGGTGCTGCTAATTTTTTGACAACATTTTCACCTTGATTTTTTTCTCTAACATTGCCACTTTTCCCGATGTAAATAATGCCTTTTAGAGGATATGCATTTTCAGCATCACAAATCCACCACACTTTGATACCATACTTGGCTGGTTTTGATGGAATATACTGCGTAAATTTGGTTCGCCCACGGTACGGATACAGCTGCTCGTCGATGGTAAGTTCTGTTCCGGGCCGGTACAGAAAGGACAAATTTGCATTCAACATCGCCCAGATCTCACTAATTGGACCTGCTTTGTCCTCTCTGGACCGTTCCTCTCGTGTCCGCGCATCATCAAATCTGATAAAACGTAAGATATTCCAAAAACGATTGATACTCATTGTGGCCCTGTATAAAGGGAATGATGACGTTTTCCACATCTCTGTAGTATGGTCTTTGTTTCCATTATTGACCCCTGCTGCAATTAGAATTGCAAAAAACGAATACATCTCTTGACGATTAACATTTTTCCACGTTCTCGACGTTCGATTTGAATTGTTTGCATTCCACTCTCGGATAACTAGATCTGCCTTCTGATTAGTGTAACGAGTAATCAAATCCACTATTTCGTGAGTAAGAATCCTTTTGATTCCGGTCGAGCGATGGGGACCAGCTCTTTGTCTCACAATATTGTGACGGAGAGTTTGAGTTGTGTTAGGAGGTGTTTTTTGCCATACAGTTTTACCTTTCGCGACAAACGTACGCCCAGTTGAATCTAGAAAAAAGAATAAAAATAATAAGAACGTGTTGCGCATGAAAAATTAATAAATAAAACGAAAAGAATTATTTTTACCTGCAGTTGAAACTGCGTCGACATCTCCGTTCGTATCATTGTCACCTTCGCTTTCAGAATCGTCAATGGGTGCTTCAGTTGTGTTGTGATAGGGGCGGCCGATAGTGAGGTCGCGTCCAGGAGCAAGCGTTCCGAGGATGAAGTCAAACGATGGAGTCAGCGTCCAAAAGGATGAAGTCGAACGGTAGAATTAGCGCCCAAGAAAATGAAAGTACACGATAGAATCAGCACATAAGAAGATGAAGTCAAACGATGGAAGCAAGGCCCAAGAGGATGAAGTCTTTTCTCCTTAAGATTAACTTTTATTATTTACTGTATGTTGATCGGACGAGAACCGATGGTGTATACTTGATGAAGGTTGAATGCAGACTGACTCATTGGGCATAACTGCCTATTCAAAAAGGGACGCCATCCCGTCATCGATGGTTACAATCGGCCAGGTGGTGCCAGCTGCTGCGTAACTGGTATACACAGTGAATGTACTAGATTTATCCAGTACATTCCAGCACATTTAATTGCCAATCCGCAACAGTTGTATCATTTTCGTCCGCGCAATATTCTTCGTTATCGGATACCTCGTTTTCATTACGCTCGTCAGGAATCCAATCATCGTCATCACTATCAGAAAGGTTTATGCTCTCGTCGTCAGATTCACCACACACGCTTTTCAAGTAGGCGTCTCGTTGTGCATTACATAATCTAAAAACAAAAATACAACAACAAAATTATTTAATATTATTAAATACATTAACAATATTAATTTTAATATTATTACCTGTTGAATTGAGCACGTGTCAACAAGGTCGTCATTTTGAAGATGCTCAGATGCACAAAGGACGCTGACTGAACCACGCTTTCCCTAATGCCAGATTTGAATGGTTTCACCATAAACTCGCAAGTTATTAATAGAAAGTTGACCGTACAAGTTATTCGTCAACCGAATACTCGAGATCCCTCTAGCAGGTATAACTGAATTTGTTACACACCTGCCGATCCTGACCTTGCTCTGCGCCGATTTCAATAGGCGTTTTGTAGCCGCAGATAGTCAAAATTCTTTATATTTATAAAAAATAATTATATAAAATACATAAAATATTCACAATATATTTGTTTCTGATAAACAAATTAAAATCTATTGCAAAATATTTGTTTTAACATTGTTAAAACAATGTTTCTATATGTGGGTACCCGGGTACCTGGTCATTGACTACTGTCGGTAAAGTTGGTCATTGACATAAGTGTTAAATATTTGTATTAAAATCTACATGGCGCAAGGTTAATAACCTTGCTCGTAAAAATAAATTATTATGGAAAATTTAACAAGCCCAGAGACTTGTTAAATAAGTCCAAGACCAGATCCCGGTTGTAGTGCCGATGATGATGATGATGATGATTGAAATCTACAAACACACATTTATATTTATTCTTGAATGTATCTTGTATTATTTAAGTAAGCTCTTGCCGTATTTCTCAATACAATAGTCCTTAAAGAGAAGGTCCTTCGATTATATCGATTTGCAGTTTTTGGTTTACTTTCGGGGTATCTGTTGACCAGTTTGCGCTACATACTTTTTCACAATACGGTCTACTGAAAGAGTTTTACGGGTGTCCCGTTTTGATGCATTATTATTATTATTATTTATTATTATTTATTGGCCTGTGGGAACCCGGAAGTTCATGACCTCACCGACTCGACTCTGCCATCGTTCCCTGTCCTGTGCACCTTCCACGCTTGACCATCTGACCGATCTCCTTAAGGTCAGACCTAACATTGTTCTCCCATCTTCGTCGCGGCCGTCCTACCCTTTTGATGCATTGAAATTCAAAATACGTTCAAATCAGCACTGTTACCAAATACGGCAATGAAGTTAAAATTTTGGACGAATATGTGTACAAGCTTTATAAATTGTGGCCAGATTGGATGTGGCGAAGTATTTCTTGTACCTCTTAAGAGATTCTAAGCACTTCACTGTAGTTTTCGCGGCTTCGAATAAGTGATTGCAAAGTACCGCATCACAATTTCTGGCATAGTTTAGAATCTGACCACGATTTGGATATATATGCTATAACCGCTTCCAAATACTCTTCATTACTCCAGATTTGCTTATTGCTACATAGCATACAACATCAAAATGCATAGACAAATATAGGTCTGCCATCTACCAATAGCTTTGTAAATTAGTTCAAGACATAATGTGCGGGGATACACATTTAAAAACAGTAGTTTCATTATCGTCTTAAGATAATGAAAAAGAGTTTTCCGGGGCGTATAGTCGTCATCATCATCGTCGGCACTGCAACCGGGTTCCGGTCTTGGTCTCTCCACCGGTCCCGATTTCAAGTCGATGTCATCCAGTTTGGCACTCCCAGGCTCTGGGCGTCCTGGTCTACGCCATCCCTTCATCACACACAAGGTCTGCCGCGCTGTCTCCTTCCATACATCCTGCCTCAACGGTCTTTCTGGACAGGTTCCTCTTCGCTCATTTGAGCTAGGTGTCCCGTCCACCGGAGTCTACCGAGCTTAATTTTTTTTACAACTTTAGCTTCAAGGTAGATCGGATACAACTCATGGTTGTAGCGTCTCCGGAATCGTCCTTCCTCACATACGGGGCCAACAATTCCCCTTAAGACCTTCCTCCCTAACGCGGATAAGAGTTCAGAGTGCATTTTATTGAGCACCCAGATCTCGGATCCATACATGAGGATTGGTAAGACTATGGTCTTGTGCAGTAGCAGATAAATTTCGGGATTTAAAGAGCCTTGATAGAACATAGTAGGCTTTGTTGGATTTGATCAGCCGTTCGCGTATTTCTTCTTTCATATTGTTATCGGCTGATACTATTGACCCAAGGTGTCCCGGATTGCTTTCTCCAACGCCAGGTTGAGGAGGAGGCAGGCTAGACCGTCCCCTTGTCGGAGTCCATAATAGATGTTTATTGGTTTGGACAGCAATCCCGCTATTTTTACTTGACTAGTTACGTTGGTCATGGTCAACCTACAAAGTCGTATCAATTTGTTTGGAATGCCGAACTCTCTCATGTCATTATATAGTTCTACCCTGGCTGTGCTGTCGTAGGCGACCTCAAAGTCTATAAATAGATGATATAATGGAATCTTAAATTCCTGACATTTTTCCATCGCCTGCTTAAGGGTGAATATCTGATCAATCGCTGATTTGCCTGGGATGAAGCCACACTGATATTGACCAAGGATGGCTTTAGCGTATGGCGCTATCCGATCTTGTAGGATAGTGGAGAGTATCTTATAGGCGGTACTCAGCAAATTTATACCCCTATAGTTGCTGCACAGTGTGATATCTCCCTTCGTATGTATGGGGCAAATTATTCCACGACGCCAATCTTCCGGCATCTCCTCTTGCTCCCATACGTGCACCACCATCTCATGAATTGTGTGATGTAACGCTATCCCTCCTTGTTTGATCAGCTCAGCTGGTGTGCCATCAACTCCGGGGGCTTTATTTGATTTGAGCTGTCTTATGGCTTTTAATGTTTCCTCAATGCTTGGTGGCGGCAGCATTGGTGGAGCCTCCAATTCTTCTGTGAGCTGACCATTTAGCAATTCATTGAAGCGCACTTCCTATCGCTCCAGAAAGCATTCAGGATCGCTGATCAGATTACCCTCTTTATCCTTGCAGTAAGTGCAGCGTGGTATGTACCCCGTCATACTGCGGATTATTTGGTAGAACTTCCGCGCATGGTGCGGACCTCGCTCTCTACTTTTCCCTATTTCACAGACGATGTTATTTGCCCAGGCACTTTTGTTTTGTCTGTGAAGCCTTTTCTTAGATCTTCTGAGCTCTTTGTATTTCTCCACGCGTACCCGCGACTTATGAGACTGCTGCATTGCCCGGTACGCAGCATTCTTACGTTCAGTCGCTAGTTCGCACTCATCATCAAACCAGTCGCTCCGATCTCTACGACTACTGCCTAAGGTGGAGTTGGCAGTACTAATGACATTATTCTTAAGGCGTATCCATTTCTCTTCTATGCCCGGCATTCCGACTTACTCTTCCTCCATCGAGCTCTTCGAGGGCGATTCTTAACGCATGACCAAAGGTGTTACTGGTATTCTAATTGGGTAAGGCAGCCGTGTTGATTCGAACCTGTTCCGCGGATGCAATACGTCTCCGTAACGCAATCCGCACTCGGAAAATTGTACCAACAAGGTAGTTATCCGAGTCGACGTTGGTACCTCGGTACGTTCGTACCGTCATCAGGATCGAAGAGTGGCGGCGATCTATCAACAGGTAGTCAATTTGGTGAGCAACGTTCGCGTCTGTGTGTGTGTCTAGGTGCATGCACACAGTATTCCTACGAACAATACGAAATCGTGGGACAGGTGAGGGTGCGATCTCCTGGAAAGGAGAAATCCCTTGGTAAAGAGAGGACACCAAGGGAAAAGAGATTGGAAGAGAAAGGAAGAACAACCGGGCGAGTTTTCCATCCCCTCAAAAAAGTTTTTGAGTTAGTATAGTTTCAACATAAAAAAAAGACCTACAACGTTCGCGAAAACGGGGAGTGTGTCGGTACGAGTATTCGAAAACGGAGATAAGATACAACAATAAAAAAAATTAAATTACAAACAAAAAAGTGTTTTGATTCTCATGGACATTGTTCGGCGGAACACAAGCCGCAATCGTTAGAAAATCCGCTAAAATCCCTGGATAGGAGTAGAGACTCATCATTGGCGTAGGTGGGAATTGACATTCCATCGAACCTTAACAGTGAGATATGGGAGGATGGTCGAAGTAGCGCCGTAATAACTAGCTGGCCGGCAATAGAACGAGATATCGTTGGCGTAGGTGTACTCAGTCGACCGAGCAACGTTGGTTGATAGATTGACAGGTAGCGCTATACGAGGGTGACTTCAAGCGGAACGAGATGAAGTCCGACCGTTATCGTAGGTCTTAGCATCCATGAGTTCGCACACCCTTGTGGGGAAGGTGGCGTTAGACGGTGTCAGTGCTTAAAGGACTGACTTCAATGTGCTATTGGAACAGGACTACTTAAGTACATGATCACGATCTGGAGGCAACGAAAATGGAACGTAATTGTCATCAATAGCATGACTTCGCTGACAAGAAGTTCAAACGCATTCGAAGCAGGTAACAGAAGGGGAAGCAGGCAACGCAACTGTCGTAACAAACCTGAACATCAGTCTCATAAAATCGGGGAGTGGAAGAACGAACGGCGTAGTCATGAGCCTGTGGCGTTTCTAACAGATACACACACACAATACACAAGCAAATAGTGAAGAACACCGAACGAAAATCGAATAAGAAAATGCATCAGAGCCGTATACCATAGCGATAACATAACAAATCCACATCAGCTGAGTGTACTTGAGTTTAGACATCGAATTCGTACACGTGGCCAGTAGCCTGATGTGTTAACCATTGGTTCAATTTTTAGTGATTCTAACTGTCATAGCGACTGTTCGAATCACACGTTCTTCACTATCATCGCAAACGCTATAAGCCCATTAAATCCAGAACTTCTGTTTTATCAGGCAGTGGCCACAGTCACAGGAACGGGGGATCGGAGACCGCAGGTACTCAATCAAGAGATGAGCATCGATGCGTTGTAGAGTTCGGAGTAGGCCCAAGATGAAGCCGCTAACCAAATGAATCACTAAGCTTCCACTTACATAATCGTAGAGTGGGACATAATAGTAGAGTGTTTTCTGAGGTCGCGGGGTTATGGGGGGGGGGGGGGGGATAGTTCTCGATATCTGACCCTGTGTGGAATCTCCAACTCCACAGGCATAGGCCACTCCAGCGGCTGGTTACTGAACCAGGAGTATCGGTTACTAGCCATAGATCACTGGCCACCTAATTCTATCTTGTGGTGATCAATGTGTGACACGATATGGATCACTTAGTAGATATTTATATCTTGTGATAATTAACCTTTCACACGATATGCACTACATAGTCACTGATGGACAGTGTATGCCCGGTGGGTAATGCAACCCAGTGATAGGTCACACACTTGATTGGACGTTTCTACCAATTTTCGCCAAAAGTAAATCTTTGTATTAAAAACCACGTTCCGACTCGTTGAGGTATAAACTGCGATTGACTCCGCAATCTCAACAGCAATCTTATTAACGAGAATAAGAACCCATCCTTGTTTATTTGGAAGACGCACTTGTGGATTAATCTGCGGATAGTTTTGGAGCATCAGCTCAGCAATCGATAAACCGTGAAAATGTAGATTCATGAGCAGCGGGCTGAGAGCTGCTGGCTCGTTGCCTTTGATGAATCAGAACAAACACAGGCCAGATTGTTTACAAGAACTTTATTTTAACATAAACAATTCAAATGTAGCAGAACGTGAACTAATGTACATGAGACCAATACAGAACCAAGCAAAGGGCACTTCATTGGATGACGCAGTGTAAAATTCAGTCAAGAAAACAAAAAAAGGGAAGGGTAAGTTGGCGGAATTCGTCGGGAGATACAGGTTCATTCGTCAAGAGACACGATGCAGCTGGAATCAGTTTGTTCAATCCTTCAGCGCAGTTCTACGTCATTTAATACTATGAAAGGAAGCTGTTTTATGTCAATTATAGCTGTTGCGGATTCAAAAATGAATGTACTGGAGAAATCTAGTAAGTTCACATCTGGTTGCCATATGACAACTGTCACCCACCAGCTGACTACGCGTCGGTGAAAAAAAGGGGCGCCACTTATGATTAAAAATTCAAAGTTACTCAACGGTTTTCATTCTTAACCATCTCGAGCTTAACTTGAACGCTTCCTCTGTCGATTCTCTCATCCTGGACGCGGATTCTATTCGTCGGCTCTTCATCCTCCTGGACGCAGCTCGCCTCTTGGACGCTGTCCAAAATAGCCATCCTCATCAACATCCCAAACAACGACATACAAAAGTCATTTGATACACTTGTTGAACGAGCAAATCAATGTATTTTAGTCCAGCGAGATTATTTCGAATAAATAAAATTAATTAACTGTTTGTGTTTTTTTATTCATTTCGGTTTACTTTGGAACAGATGGAATATGTATGATATTTATATACTGTACGTTTATCTTAAACAAATAAAGGGTAAAAACTAATCAGAAAATTTCTGATACTTTATTTTAAGGCACAAAAAGATTGACTTCGCTGCACTTATTTTAAAGCCGTTTACTTAAATATATTGCTAATCTATTGCGTTAACAAAAACGCATTACTTTCAAAATTCTTAATATAAAATAGAGGTATTTTTGTTTCTTTTTTACATCCTTACTGGACGGCTTCGTCTCGACTGTATTATGTTTACTATTGATATACTCAACCATCCAAATACTGCTAACCACGCCCCCACCAAGGACATGTATAAGCAAGCGGCACTATTAATTCGGCCAAATTTATGTCGCTCATATGTGTAACTCTCGACTAGGTAATCCATGAAATCGAATATAGCTGCACAGGATAGACGTCCTCTAATAACTGGAACAATGTTACCAACGCCCTGAATTTCCTTAAGAAGTGCTTCCCGATATTGCATGCAAGTAGTTTCAAATCCGTCCGTGAATATAGAAGCATAGGTAAGAGTGTATAAGAACATAACACATGATATAACTGCTGCTGGGGTCCAGTAGTATGGCGAGATGCCATTGTTAGTGAGTTCCGATTCAGCTGTAACGACAATCATATCTCCGGCTCTAAAAGAGAAAATAAAGCATGGTTTTAATTCTGTACATACTTGAAAGTTGTAAGGAAGTTGAATTGGATGTATATACAGATTAAATGGGTATTCTGGTGTAGCGGGTTCAAAAAATGGATTTTTTTTTTGTCTTATTCGATAGTATACCACTTGTAGACTATGCTCTCAAAGACCCAAGTATGAATTTATATTTTAGCGGGACAAAATGAGATCGAAAGTGCATACGCCCGAGCACACTGTACATTGTTCGGAAACTTTAAACACATTTTTTTTTCAAAACTATGTTTTTAAACGCGGTTGCAAGTTAACTCATAATTTTACAAAAGAATTCATGTGATTTTTTTTTTTTGTTTTTTAATGAAAGGTTAGTTAATGTGCCACTTGATGAATTTATTTTTAGAACTTAAAATTTTGTTTATAAAAAGATATAAACAAAAATAAAGTTGAAAATTTTCGCAAAAAAAAATGCTTTTTTCAATCACGTTTTTTTATAATTTATTTTTTTAAATACCTTAAATACTCGCTAATTGACTACACTCATAAACTAAACACAACCATTTTTTTATGGATCACCTAACGAGGCTCTACACTTCAGACCGTAAAACATTTTTTTTTGCGCTGATGTGTTTTACTTATAACTTGCTTGTTTATGTATAAAATTTAATGAAACAACTAATTTAAACGCTTCTATGTACGCACAATAAATGCTCAAATTTGCAAAAATATATATTCAATAGTTTTTTCTAAAAAAAAAAAAAGACAAAATCGGTTTTTTTTTTGCCTTCTACACCAGGATACCCCCTTAATGTGTGCGGATGCTATCTGTAATGGAATTTGGTATTCTAATAATGATACTCATTTTGAGGAGTGCCTAAGTCGCTGTTCGGCACCCGTTCAACCAGAAAAAAAAAATGGGGATACAATTGTGATATCAGCACAAAGGAGAACCAAATTTCCAGATGGCTTTTAAACTACTGAATACTGGCCTCAGTAGAACGCTATGTAGCATCATCTACCAGTTCGTTCGAAACAGAACCTTCCAAGTTAGAATGAATGGAAAGCTTTCCCGAACTTTTCACGCCGCTGCAGGCGTACCACAGGGCTCCATTCTAGGCCCCATCTTATTCAATATTTACACCTCCGATATTCCCCGCCCTGTGGAGGGGAGAGTAAACCAAATATGCTATGTGGATGACGTCCTGGTGTACACGTCAACCAAAGGCCCTAACCTCGCAACAAATCGACTCAACCGTCACATGGACGAACTGTATCAGTATTACAGTCGATGGAAAATCCGACTTAATCCATCCAAAGCAGTAGCCATAATTCTGAGTAGTAAACACTCCCAACATGCTTCTCGATATTCACAGAATATTCGAATAAAAATGGGAGATACTACGATTAGACCACAGGACAAGATGAAATATCTCGGGGTCACTTATACCCCAAAAATGAATTTCATCAAACATGTGACTCACATTCTCCAAAGGGGCCTCGGTCGGTCTAAGCAACTGCACAACATCTTGAAGTGGAGGAACAAAGTTGACACCAAAGTTAAGCTTCTCTGCTATAAGCAGCTAATCCGATCTGGAATATCGTACGCCTTTCCCATATGGTCCTGCATACCTTCGGCTCAAATGGAAAGACTTCGGGTTTTCGAAAGGAAACTCCTCAGAAGATGCACCAATCATTCTAGAAGGCCTGACGGTCGTGATTACCCCAACTCTCACCTATACGAAGGCGCCTCCATTACCCCTATCAACGAGTACTTGCTTCAATTAGCATATAAGTACCTCAAAAACATTCAGAACAGCGAGAACCTACTTGTACGGGACTCTTGCGTTCTTGACCCTTCTCTCTCTCGATCTCTTCGGATCAAACCCCCACAATTTCTTCTTCAGTACAAAACTGAAGAAAGCACCCTTCCCAACAACATTCCCCTCTATAATAGAGGATTCCTGGACCCATCCCATAGGGTCTACAATTAACAAACCAAACACACGAACGCACAGTACAAGACGGCACAAACATAAACATACACACCGACCAAAGAGCAGATTATCAGACGCCAAAGACGTGATCTGCGTTTACTACCGCACCCAAGACCCACCGGTCTTGTATGATTTCTTTCCCACCATCCCTCTATAAAAGTAGTTAGAGAACACTTGGACTAACACTGTCCACACTATCCTTGGATGCCCCCCCTTTTTTCTTCTCTTTTCAGATGCCGCGAGACCGAACCCAACATCTTCACGGATGTGGGTGATTCTGGTTATCGCAGGTGACCAGAAGTCAGAGACAAGATGAAGGACACATATGTCCTGTCTCGCTAAATTCGGGCTTCTCGCCACAATTTTTTTTTTTTTTTTTTTTTTAAATTTCCAGATGGTGATACAGGAGTTTCTATGTTCATGAACAGGACGTGAAAGGTCACACAAATCGTCTCAGTTGGTGTTTCCGTATTTCCAACTACCCTTTGCCAAGTTGCACACGTTGGTCAGTCGGTTGAGGCACAAGTGATAGCACAATAAACACCAAACAATAGATCGAGTTTCCCAAAGGCACCGTCATTTGTATGGTATATGGGTGTTTAAACCAGGTGACAGAAACAGATCGTCTTGGAAAAATTACTTTGCCTATTCGCGCAGACTCTTCTTCTAGCTGGGTCACATTCCGATTGATAGCAAAAGTTCAGCTAGCTTCTAACCTAATCTATTCCATTGCAATGGTGTAAACCGTTCCATAGACAGTTGCCCACATTAAAGTTGCCCAGCACAATAATCTTAAAAACACCGTTGCTACTTTGCATCCAGTTGTATATGAGAGATATTCGAGGGGTTACGATAAAAAACAACTTTGATGACTTCGTTAAGTTAAACTAGTCTTAACTATATAATGTACAAGTTCTACAATCTGAAACGATTTCGAGTCAAGTGGTGGCTAACTTGTTGGTTTTTATTGTTTTTTTTCCTTGACAAGTTGCTTCATATTGTATCCAGATGCAGACTATCCATCTAAGACGGAAACTCACGTGTTAATGGTATCTGGGGCAACGAAGATGTGTCTCGATTAGCTTAAATGTTGTGTTCCGCCGCCTGTTAATGTTGATGAACGGCGTTCATTATTTGATCCCACAAATTACAAGGTTAATGTTAGGAGTTTTTTCCGAATGGACATCGTTCCGCGGAGGCTATTGCCGTGCTATAACGTTGCTTTTAAAATTATTCGTATTTTGTTCACGTTAAGATTGTATCACCAAAGACTCCATTGGGATAATACCGTAGTGCTCACGAAGCCCTACCATTTCCCCCCATATACATAGCCCTACATACATATCCCATCCATCATCCTCATTTTAAACATCCCATAATTCCAAACGATTCCCGAATCGTTATCAAGCAAACATAACAGCTGCTCAAAAGTGACCACTTTGAAATCAAATCGAGTAACCAGCAGCTGCTAAAAATAACAAACTCCTGCATCCCAAACCAAAGACCAAGGCCGCTGATTGAATACCATCAGTAAAACCAATATCGAGCAACCGGGGCAGCTGCTCGAAAATGATTGGCCAAACAAACTTTCATGTGTTTCAGGGTTTAAGTATAAAAAGGAAAACCACGACGTTTTCCAACTCCCTCAACACAGAATCCATTTACTCTAATATACGTAGGCAACACCTCCGGTTGTTTGTTGAAAAATTTTCCCCAGATATCCTCTTCCTTTCAGAGACCTGGCTCAAACCAAATTCCCGAGTTTCCATTCCCAATTATACTTTTGTTTCTAACGCCAGAACTAATGGATCTCATGGAGGTACTGGCATCTAAGTACACAAAAAATTTCAATTCAGTGAAATTAGATTTACCGATATATTCAGCATTGAATACACGGCAGTTAAACTTTTTTGTGAGAACAATAAAGTGCTCGTCTTAGCATCCATTTATATTCACCCTTCACGACAACCAAATTTCCCAGATGCTGACATTTCCCATATAATCCAACAGTCCGTTCCCGCTCCATTTATAATCGGGTTGACTGGAATGCTCGTCATACAGCATTCAATGATAATAAACGCAACAAATATGGTCGTCTGCACCCGTCTTATCCATATACATACATTGACTCCCCATTACAGCCAACTCGTGTCACTAGCTCAGCGAAGTCAATAGTCGACTTCTTCTTCAAGTTCGATGATGTTCACTCAGCGGGTCCACCTACAATCTCCTTTATATTTCCTTCTGATCATGGTTCCGTTCACACCACGAATCAAATCCCCTCTCTCAACCCATTCTACTCGTCAAACCCTGTCCCAAATTTCTCCAAAACAAAATGGAGAAATGTCAATAGGGACATAGCGATAAGTTTCTCTAACTTGTATATCCCGGAAGCATCTAACCCACTCCCTACTGAAATTGATCAAGCATCTGTAAGAATAGAGCAAATTCTAAAGGAGGCTCTCAGCAATAACACCCCGATAAGCATTCCTCACAAATATTTAGGAAAGCCTTTGCCCAGTATCCTAATCAAATTATTGCGCCTTAAAAAGCAGCTCCACCAAAAACTTCATACAAGATATTGCCCCTTTATTAAAAGCCAGATCCAACTCCTATCCACTCTGATAAATGAGCAGTTGAAAAAGTTCGCAGATGAAAACTACATTTCCACACTTAAAAAAATCAAACCAAATCGTGATCTTTTCAAAAACATCAACCAATTAACTGGTCGTAAATATAAACCCCAAATTGATCTCCTCATCAACCCAATCAGCAATAATATTGCCCAATCCGATATGGACATAGCAAATTGCCTCGCAGAACACTTGTCAAAGATTCATCGGTAAAATAATTCCCTCTCAACTTCTGGCTTCGAGGACACCATAAACGAATACAATCAAATAGATTATTTCCATATTTTACTCCTTTCATAGGTGAATTTAACAACACAAACATAGCTTCACACCCTTTAGACACCACAACTTTTCTAACTGTGGACGAATTATCCGAGAACGTAAGATCAGGAAATAACAAAAAGTCAACTTGATTAGATGGAATCCCACACCTTCTATTTAAAAAGCTACGCCCGCCGAATCTGCTTCCCATCCTCGTTCTTCTTAATCATATGATTAATCCATCACACTTCCCAAGGAACTGGAAAACTGCGGTAGTAATTCCTATTAAAAAGCCTGGTGGTAGCAATAACCCTTGCAATTATCGTCCAATATCCCTATTAATCTAGCCGAAAGCCTTAGTTGCTAGCGCTATTAGATTTAAGTTATTATGTAATTTACTTACATGGTAATAAATAAATAAATAAATAAAAAAAATATCCCTATTAAATACACTAAGTAAGATACTTGAACGCAAGATCTATCAAAATCGTCTCTCGTTTGCCAATGAGAACGCCCTCATCCCTAACTCTCAGTTCGGATTCCGTAAGCGACAATCCAGATGTCATGCTCTACTAAAACTTACACACGATGTTACAACCGGTCTCTAAAACCAAAGCCCTACCGTGTGCATATCTCTTGATATTTCAAAGCGTTTGATTGCGTCTGGATCGCAGGGCTTCTGTACTTACTGCACTCCCTATTCAGTCTAAACTCTCACACAACAAAGCTCTTAGCCTCTTATATTTCTGACAGAAAATTCGTTGTGAGAATAAATTTTTCCGTCTCAGAAGCTCACAACATAACCGCGGGTGTTCCCCATGGCTCCATTTTAGGGCTAATATTATATCTGCTATATACCTCAGAAACCTTGCCCGAAAAAAAAAAAAATCATTATGGAAGATTTAACAAGCCTCAGGACTTGCTAAATAAGGCCAAGACCGGCTCCCGGTTGTAGTGCCGATGATGATGATATACCTCAGATATTCCTCAACCCGTATCTCCTAATGTTGTAATGCTGAATTATGCTGTTGATACATTAATTTACTCCAGCAGCAAATTTGTTAAGGCTGCAAGAAACCGCATTAACAACTTCCTCCCTAACCTATCAACATAATTTAATAAGTGGAAAATTCACCTTAACCCAAATAAAACGTAGCTCATAGAATTCAAGGGCAAACACGAGGACTGTACAAAACAGCACTAGACGCTGCCACAACAAAATTAAAATTAAACTAAACAACACTCTGATAAAACCCTCAAAAACCCTAAAATATCTGGGAATAACTTTTTCTAATAACTTTTCTTTTTTCTCCCACAGTAAAAATTCCCTTCATAAAGCCACAATTCAGCTTAATTTCTGTAGAAGAGTCATGTGGAAACCTAATAGTCTCTCTCACAAAGTCAAACTGCTCATCTACAAACATATTATCAGACCCACACTCACGTACGTGTGCCCATTGTGGTACCATATCACTCCCTCCCAAATGGAGAAGTTGCGGGCATTCGAAAGAAAATGCCTTAGGTATCTCTCTAGTTTACATCGTCGTCCTAACTCCTATAAGTACTATAGTAACGTCCGACTCTACAATATCGCTGGTACAGAATGCCTCGATAGACGAGTCCTCGAGCTGTCTATCAAATTTATGGAAAACCTACGAAATAATCCCAATCCCATAATAACCTCACTCTTAGCGAACCCTCTAGATATCAGCACTAACTATCCCAATTGTCTCCACACAAGAGTTATGTTTACCTCAGGCAGACTGGTAAATGATTCAAACGAGATCATATATCACAACACTGAACTTACTCCCAACCAGTTTAAATACTGTGTAGTATTCCAGAATACTACTGTCCTTATAATTATTAACTTTAACACTGAATCTCATTATTTATCTAACACATCCTTAAAACATTCTCCTAACATATCTAACATCCTCATTTAATATATATCATAAATAAACATCCACAATATTCTATATCAAGTCAGTTTCAGTACACTTCATACATGCCCCTTTTTTCATAACATGCCCCATTCGAAACATATTATTATTTATTATTATTATTTATTACAATGTAATTAATTACACAATAACTTAATTCTAAATAGCGCTAGCTGCTAGGGCTTTCGGCTAATATCGAGTTACTTTAAATTTTGTTATGAAGGTTAGTAAGTGTTAGTAATTCGTATGTGTAGTTGATATTCTGTTCTGATGGTTTTGCCAGAATGTTGCTGAAGGTGTCGTTTCCAAATAGTTGGTTTGCGATGGTTTGGACTTTTGGGCAGTCGAATATGATGTGATGTGGAGTAAGTGGGACTTGGTTGTTGCAGTTACTGCATTGTGGGGGGCTGGTTTTTGTAAGGATGTGTTGGTGTGTGATTTTGGTGTGTCCTAGCCGGAGTCGTAGGAAGCATTTTATTTTTCTGTTTGAGACTGTTGTTGGGTAAGTAACGGGTTTGGTGTCCTGTTTAATAGTGCTGTACAGGTGGGTGTAGTGGTGCCATTCCTCTTCCTCCACGTTCTTAAGGGCATTTTTTACCTGTCTTCTTATGTCCGTTTTGTTAGGATAATAGAAGGAGACGAGAGGCGACTTTGTCCCTAGTTTTGCGGCCGCGTCGGCCGCTTCATTTCCACTAATGTTACAGTGCCCGGGGGTCCAAAGTAGCTTTATTTTATTAGCTTTCTTAATAATGTTATCTTGGATTTGACGAATGACAGCATTTGTGGAGTTTACGTTGGTTATTGCTTTTAGAGTTGAAAGGCTATCAGTACAGATAATCGTTGGGATTTTCTGGATCAGTTTTGTTGCTTCCAAAATTGCCGTTGCTTCCGCTGATAGGATGGAACAAAAGGTGGGAAGTGATCCCATTCTGATTATTTCTTTGCGATCGTTGACTATACCAAATGACACATTTGATTCGTTTTTGGAACCATCTGTGAAAAACAGGTTCCAGTTTTGATGTTTGTCGATGGTATCCTTGAAAAGTTTTTGATAGATTGTCTGATTTGTTGAATGTTTTGGATAATGGGACAGGTCATCTAAGATTGTATTTCTCGGAATTAACCATGGAGGGTGTTGTGTGCGGTGGGGTTTTGAAATATTTATAGGGATATGTAAGTCCTTGGCTATATCGATGGCCCTTTCCAGTCCTGAGCGGTATCTCGACCTTCGTTTTTTTTTTATAAATTTTTCGGATGTCCTGCACTATGGGGGTTGCTATAGACATTGTAAATTTGTAAGCAAGTGTAGCTGATATATATTTTAGTCTCTTTTCTATAGATGGGAGACCGCATTCGACGAGGATGTTTTTAATTGGTGTAGTACGGAATGCTCTGGTACTTGCTCGAGCTGCGGCGTGATAGGGAGATTTTATTGTTTGCAGGGTCGTTTTGCTACATTTTCCGTATATCATTAGTCCGTAGTCGATTTTAGATAGGATGATGGCTTTAGTTATGTTAATAAGGGTGTTAGTATGTGCAGATCCATTCTTATATGCTAGGTATTTTACAATATTTAATCTTGCAGCTAGGCTTTTCTTAAGTGCTAAACAATGTTCTTTAAAATTGTATTTACTGTCAAAGAGGATACCGAGGATTTTCATGGATTGGATTGTAGGGATTGTGTGATTCTGAAAGGGAAGTGTGATGTTTTTGCTGCAGCTGGTTTTTCTACAAATGTGTAACATTTTAGTTTTTTCGAGGGAGATCTTTGCGCCTGAGGTTTTACACCAATTAGTGATGTCGTGTAGTATTTCTGAATAGGTAGATTGTACTTCGTTGAGATCGTTTACGTTTGTTAGAATAACTAGGTCGTCTGCATAGAGGCAGTGTTTTATGTTTTTATATTTTACGAGAATGTCGTTTATTCCGTCAAAGGCTATAGCGAATAATAGGACTGATAGTGGAGAACCCTGTGGGATACCGTTTTTTATGTTGTATATTTGTGAGAATGCACCACCTGTTTTGACTCTAAACTTCCTGTTAGAAAGAAAGGACTTGATTATGTAGAACATATTGTTACCAACTCTCCATTGCGCTAATTTATTCAAAATCACATGAGGACCGATCCGGTCGAACGCTTTTTCAAAATCTATGGAGAGAATTGTTGTATGCTTTTTGGTTGACAAAGAAGATGTGATGAAGTTGTCGATATGGAGTAGCGCATCAATCGTTCCACGTCCTTGCTTGAAACCAACCTGTTCAATGCTTATTAGATTGTTTTTCTCCATGAACCAGTTGAGTCGTCTAGCTACAATTTTTTCAAATGTTTTTCCTAGACATGGGAGTAACGATATTGGGCGATATCCTTTTGCCGAAGTCGGTTCGCCCGTGGGTTTTGGAATGGGTACAATTGTGGCTATTTTCCACACTTGTGGAATTACACCTGTTTGGAGTATGTTATTGAAGAGATGGAGTATTCGGTGTCTCAGGAGTGGTGGACTGTTCTTTAACATTATGTAATCGACTCGATCATATCCTGGTGTTTTACCTGTGGCGCCGTGTAGGGTTGACTCTAATTCAATTTTATTGATCGGGAGATCTATTAATTTAGAGGATGGGCTTGTGTGAGGGGACGGGCTAATTGTGTCTCTTTTGGCAGAGAGAAATGCCGGATGGAAGTTTACGTCTTCTGCGTAGTTTGACCATGTTTTGCCGAGATGGTCGGCAATTTGAAGGGGAGATGTGAGAGTGCCTGAGTCGGTGTTCATGCATTTTATTGAGAGGGGGCGATACTGCCCAGTTAGCGTTTTTATATCCGCCCAGATTTTTCTGGGAGTGGAGTTCGGATTTAACTTTTCGGTAAATGTTTGGAAGGCTTTTCTTTTTTCTTCTTTGGCATTTTTGCGAAAAAGAGCATTTAACTTTTTATAATTGATTAGGTTAAAATCGGAGGGGAATCTTTTGAAAATTCTCCAGGCTTCTTGTTTTTTCTTCCTTAGGTTGTCCAATACTGGATTCCACCAGGGAACTACCGCCTTATGGAGTTTTCGACTTGTTTGTGGTATCGAGGCATTTGCTCCTATTCGGATTGCTTTAGTGATTATGGCTGTTTCTTGATTAATATTTTGACTCTCTACATGTTGACTTAGTGCCTGGGTAGTTATATTTTGAAATTTACTCCAATTAGCAAGTTCGGTTTGGAATTTAGGAAGAAGTTTGGAGGGTTTGGGACACATGCTAGTGTTAATGTTTATTATTATTGGAAAGTGGTCGCTCCCGTGCAGGTTGGGTAAAGTATTCCAAGTGCACATTGGGGCCAATTGCGGTGAGGCTAGTGATAAGTCTACATGTGTGAAGGATTTGTGAGTGGAAAAATGTGTATAGCTACCGTTATTGAGTAGTGCTAGATTTGCGGTCAGTATGTATTTCTCTACGGTTTTTCCCCTTTTATTAGTGGACGAAGATCCCCAGATGGGACTCCACGCATTAAAATCTCCGAGGAGAAGTATCGGTGTTTGGATGCTATCTGTGATAGTGGTAAGATCGTGTATCGTTATTGGTTGGGATGTGGGGGTGTATGCTGATATTATCGTGAGGTTTCTGCCGATATTTATTTCTACTGCTACGACCGAGATTGCAGAGTTTACTACTATAAGTTTATGTGGGATTGATCTATGTATAAGTATACCTGTACCATGTTTAGAAGCAACATTTTCCGTAAGGTTGTGAAAGAATGCCGCGTATTCTTTGGGTCCTGTGGCCCGAGAGTCGTGGCGGATGTGCGTTTCTTGTAGAGCTATGATGGATGGTTTCAGATCTTTGATGAGTATTTGGAGCTCATGCATATTGTTTTTGAGTCCGTTCAGATTCCACTGTAGTATTGTGAGTTTATGGACATGAATGCTATTGTGTATATTAAACCTGCTGCTGTTGGGGATTTTGTTGTTGTAAGGGTTCAGTCTCCGTGTCTCGAGTGTTGAACCATTCAAGCCGAAGCCCTGTCTGCTTCGGCCCGAGTTGGGATTTTCTCGAGACACAGAGACTGTGCTTTCGTTGGGAGTGTTAGGGTTATGTGTGGTTATTGTGAGGGAGTGGGGAGTTTAATAATTCTTGAATGGTGGGTTCATTTATTTTTATGTTAGTGTTTTTTTTAATAGGTATAGGTTCGTTGTTACGGTTGGTTGTTGTGGGTTTTATGATTAGAGGTGATTGGTTTTGTATGGCTTTACGGTATTCTGCAGATGTAGAAGCGCAGTTTGAAATGAATGAAGTGTTTGTCGATGTTGGTTGGAGTGTAGTTTTTGTTGGGTTTTGTTTTGTAGTTTCTTTTATTGGTGGTGTTATATGTGTGGCTGTTGTTTTGAGAAGTGCGGCATAGGATTCCTTTGGTTTGTTTGATGGCGTGGGATTTCGTTCCCTATATATCCGTTTCGCTTCGGATAGAGAAATTTTATTTCTCGTTTGTATTTCAAGAATGGACTGGTTTTCTATATATTGGGGGCATAATGGTGATGAAGCAGGGTGAGGGCCTTGACAGTTGGCACAGTGGGTTCGGGTGCATTCTAAGTCGGGGTGTGGAGGAAGGTTGCAGTTGTTGCACGCTGGGTTTCGTTTGCACCATTTGGCTGTATGTCCGAGTAGTTGGCATTGGCGGCAGCGCATTGGTCTTGGGATATACTCATTTACTTTGGCTTTGTGCCATCCGATTTCTATGTTACTCGGTGGATTGAAGCGGTCAAATGAAAACAACATTAGTCCGGAGGCCCTGATTTCGCCATTTTGCGATTTTTTAAATTTATGGACACTTACCACTCCTTGAGGTTTCATTTCTTGGACGATGTCTTCTTCCGGAACATTAATTAGGTATGGTGCGTAAACAATACCTTTCGAGAGGTTTAATTTCGGATGCAACTTTATTGTTACCGGACATAGTTGATCGAACCGTTTGGTATTTACAAAACGTAGAGCTGTTTGTTCATCTTTCACTAGTAAGAGAATTGAACCGTCTCTTAGCATGGACACTTTTTCATATTGTGAACTAATTGAGTCTATAGCTCTTTTTAACACGAATACGTTCACTCCGGTCAGAGGTTTTGTCGCGTCATTAGGAACAATTTGAATAAATTTCGGGTTTTTTTCACTTGTCTTTGTTGGTAATTCCGGGAAGTTCGATTCAATAGGACTAAATGCCTGCCGTTTTTTTTTATTGACGGGGACGTCACCCAAGGACGTTTCCTGCAACATACCGAATCTGTTGCCGGTGTGCTGCTTTGGCCCTAAGGCCATTTTTTATTTATTTCCCTTTTCTTTTGCTTTACTTTGGAACCGGTTAATTTAAAGTACACTAACAAAAGCAATACACTTACAACACGCACAGTACCGTAATAAAATATTCACACGCGGTTTTGTGTTCACAATTCTTTCACTGCACAATACGGTTAAAATTTGCGTCCTTACTGTTCGAGAGTTCGTTCTGATCTGCATTCGAAACATAGCTATTTGATTTTCGTTCAAAGTTTATTCAAAATTAAAAGTCGCAGTAGATTAAGTGATACTTAATTGTTTTTGTTCAAATTATAATTTACAGTGTATTAGAACACAATGTTCTATAAGAAGAGAGAAAAATTCATTGTAAAGTCAGTTGGAGAAATAGAGTTGAGAAATACAGTTCAGGAAGTACAGACGAGTTGAGACGAGAATAGAGAGGAGACAGGAATAGACTAAAGACCGGAATAGAGACTAGAATAAGGAGACGAGAATAAAGAATAAACATACAGACAGGAAAGTTAAATTAAATCCTGCGTTTCAATTATTGAATAAAAAATAAAAGGTCCACGATCTTCCCTCTAACGAGGAAGCACGGCGTCCCGGACCTACAACAGCTGTAACGTCCAAACATTTTCCAACGAACAACCAGAAAGAAATACTCTACCTCTAACCCACATTTCCTTAATTATAAACCTTTGTTTTGTTTATAGCTCATTTATAATAATCAGACTAAGTTAGGTTAAGTTATATTTATAATTAGGGTTAGGTTTAGATTAAGTAAAGTAAAAATAAGAAATTCCTGGTTTTCTGACCTTTTTCAGGAAGACGAAGCACTAACAAATGTATAAGCACACATCTATCCTGTAACTCTTGAAACATTGTTTGGAAAATGTATGTATTATTATAATAATTACATGTAAACAGTTGTAACAAAATTAATTTTAAGTCACTGTATTACTTAAATGTACAAATACAAATTATGGTTAATAAATACAGTTTAAAAAAAAAACGTTTTCCAGGATAATTGTATTATTTCACGCCAACGGGTATTCACTTTTTTATGATCATTCGGATCAATCACACAAAATTTAGTCAAAGTAACATTCAAATCAACTAAAAATAGATAAAAAATAAAGACAGTTTTATTTTATTTAACGATACACACTACGCCCTTCCCTCAATCAAAGAGGAAGCATGGCGTGGAGTTAACAATAGTATACTTGTTTCATTCTTTAATCCAAAACTTAATATCATGTCATTTTCTTACTATTAGGCTGAACCATCCGCAAAATTCCAAAATATAGTCAAAGGTATCGCGGGACAACGTAAACCAGATAAGGCCCAAAAAGGCTTGTTAATATTGTGACGCATATGACAATCAGTACTGGAATCTTCGAGAAAGTCCGAAACAAAGTCCTAGATTATTTTAGGAAGTACTGGAAAACTGGAATAGAACATTCAAGACTATGGAACGGACGGAAACGATACACCAAATCAGAATGAGGAAAAACGGTATAAATACGTCGCACGCAGAGCGGAAGGATAAGTCTCAAGTTAGAAGTAAGAAGGAAAATACGCGATAAGTACGGAAGCGATAAGTCAAGAAATCGCTGTATACGGTAAAAGTGACGGTTGTGATTAACGGACTAATAAAGTGTTATATTAATTAAAAAATCAATTTAACGGCTCTTATTTATTCAAAAATAATTAATCCAGCGAACCCTAAGCTCGCTACAATTGGTGTCAGAAGTGGGATTAATTATTGTTTAAGTGAATAAGTGTGTGAAAGTGTGTTGTGACGATGTCAGATCGACATTTGGAGGATCTTCGCGTTCCTGAGTTGAAGAAGGAACTTGAGGACCGGAATCTGGATAGCAGAGGACAGAAGCAAATTCTTCGACAACGTCTGCAAGCAGCAATGGAGGAAGAGGGTATTGATGTCGACACATATGTTTTTACGATTGGTCCAGACTGTCCGGATGGAGAAGAAACAGCGGGTCAAGATGGTTGCAATGTAACGGAGAAGAGTTCGCCACTGTTAGACATTTCGGAGATGTTCCGGATGATGATGACAAAATTCGACGCACAAGCTGCAGATGTTAATTCAAAATTCGACGTCCAAAATTCAAAATTCGACGCACAAGCTGCAGATCTGAATGCAAAATTGGATGCTCAAACACAGTGGATGAAATGTAATTTTCAACACTTGAAGAAAGAAATCCAGTCAGAAATTCGAAACGAAGTAGAAAATCTGGATCTAAAAGTCACCGAAGAAATAATGCGAATCGAAAAGAGACTTGAGTGTGTTGAGAGAAATAAGACATCGCCTAGCAATCAACATGACTACAAAGATACAAGGATGCAACCGCCAACATTCGATGGAACGGGACCCTTCTCCGTATTTATACGTCAGTTTGACGCCGCAGCCAATTATAATAAGTGGTCGGATGAGCAAAAGTCAACATCACTAATCTTGTCACTCCGCGGGGCGGCTGCAGAATTGCTATAAACCATACCAGCAGAGAAGCAAACAGATTTCCAAGCGGTAAGAGACGGCCTTGAAGCTAGGTATGGAGACAACCACATACAGCAGGTCTACCGCATGCAACTACGGAGCAGAATGCAGAAACCGGGAGAAAATCTGCAACAGTTGCAGGCAGACATTGAGCGATTGGCAAACTTGTCTTATTCAAATATGACTAAGGAATTTCTGAACGAGGTAGCAATGGATGCATTTATAAACGCACTCCAAGATCGGGATTTGCAACAGGCCGTTCGTTTGGCGGGAAAGAAGACGACTAATGAAATACTGGCATTCGCATTGGCTTATGAATCTGCTAAACTGGCCACCAGGAGTACATATAGTGTCCGAGAAATGTCCGTCGAGGAATGTTCCTGCCAAAGAATCGGGCATGTACAACGGAGAACCCTGAGGCCTGATATGAAGTGTTGGACATGCGGCGAAGTCGGTCACATCTCTGTTGACTGTAGGAAACGTCGACGAATAAATGAAACATCAAGTGAGAATTGTTGTTCATGCGCTAATCATAAGAGGAGACTATCAACGGACCAACCTGAGGCCAAGAGCTCGGGAAACTTGTAAGGGCAGACTTTACGGGGCGAAAGTCGCCTGATGGAATGTACAGCCCCAGCATCGTAACTGTATCACAACTCCAACGGGATAACCAAAGTTTGGTTATAACTACGATCGTTAATGCAAGGACAACAACAGTGACAATTGACACTGGAGCAACGAGATCCATAATTCGGCCGGATGTCGTGGCAAAATTGCCCTTAATAAAAATAGAAGATACGCTTTGAGGACTGCTACAGGAGAATGTTCTACAGTCTACGGAGAAGTCGAGAGCATAATAGTACTGGGCAATATTTCCATATCACACCAATTTTTGGTTGCCGATATTACGGACGAATGCATTCTTGGAATGGATTTCATGAAGGAGCATCAAGTTGTTCTAGATATCGGGCAAAGAACACTGCGAATTGGTAACTTGGAGGTTGCTCTTACACTGCAGGACGAACAATTGCGAAGACTGAAATGTTATGTGCGTGAGGAGGATGAGATCCCAGCTCGTTCAGACTCGGTAATTTGGACCAGTCTCGAGAGTGATCCCGGTGACAATCGATTTTATATCACAAGCTGCACATCCTTGTTGGTAAAGCCCTTATCGACGCGAAGAAGCACATGGTACCTGTCAGAGTACTAAATGCGTCCGAGGAGCCATTCACAATAAGAAAAGGAGAAGTAATCGTAGAATGTGCACCCGTATCAATGATAAGTTCAATTCAGACAAGGGGAGAGGATCATTCAATTCAAAAGCCCTCTGGTGCATCCCCTTGGGTTAATAGGCTGATGCCCCAGAAAATCGGATTAACAGATGGAGAAAAGACAAGCGTTGAATCACTCCTGAACGATTTTTCTGATATTTTTGTGACAGGAAATGATAAATTCGGACGCACCGGTATAGTTAAACATCGCATTGACACGGGTGAGTCAAGACCTATAAGACAGCCACCTCGTCGACTACCGTTGGCCAAACAATCAGAAGTAGGCAACATGATTCGAGATATGGAAGAGCAAGGTGTCATCGAGAAATCATCGAGCCCATGGGCTTCGCCGGTAGTGGTCGTTAAGAAGAAGGATGGGACAACTAGATTTTGTGTCGACTACCGCCGGTTAAACGACGTTACGAAGAAAGACAGTTACCCGCTTCCTCGAATCGACGACACACTAGATACCCTTTCTGGAGCTCAGTGGTTTTCAGCATTGGACCTAAAAAGCGGTTACTGGCAAGTGGAAGTGTAGGAGGAGGACAAGGAGAAGACAGCGTTTTCTACCGGAAACGGACTTTATCAATTCAACGTGATGCCTTTTGGATTGTGTAATGCTCCAGCAACGTTTGAACGATTAATGGAGAGTGTTCTACGGGGACTTACATGGAAGACGTGTCTTGTGTACTTGGACGATATCATCGTTGTTGGAAGGAATTTACCAGAACACATCAATAATCTGCGCTTCGTCTTCGAACGACTAAGACAGGCCAACTTAAATCTCAATTCGAAGAAATGTGAACTCTTCCAAAGGAGAGTAAAATTTCTGGAACATATCGTTTCATCTGCAGGAGTTCAAACGGGTCCTGATAAGATAGCAGCCGTCCGAGAGTGGCCTACTCCAGAAGACAAGCAGCAGCTGAGAAGCTTTATGGGATTAGCCACATATTACCGACGGTTTGTTAAAGGTTTTACCAACGTGGCTAGAACCCTACATGAACTAACGGGTAAAGTCAAGAAATTCAATTGGACAGAAAAGTGTGAGGCAGCATTCAACACATTGAAGGTCGAGTTATGTAAGACACCAACATTGGCATTCCCAAGAGCGGATTGCCCATTTATATTGGATACTGATGGAAGTAACACAGGAATCGGAGCATTGTTGTCACAGGAAGTCGATGGTAAAGAGAGAGTTGTCGCATATTATAGTCGAGTTCTATCTAAGCCAGAGAGAAATTACTGCGCAACAAGAAAGGAACTGCTGGCTGTCGTAGAAGCCGTTAAGAATTTCCATAAATACCTCTACGGACGTCGATTCCACCTTCGGACGGATCATGCCGCCCTGAAATGGTTGTTAAATTTTAAGAATCCGGAAGGACAAATAGCTCGATGGATCGAACGACTTCAAACGTACGATTTCCAAATTTCCCACCGTCAAGGGAAGGTGCATAATAACGCTGATGCTCTATCAAGAAGACCATGTAAGCCAGATTGTAAACATTGTCATAGAGCGGAAGAGAAAGAAGAGGCGTACGACCTGCGAAATGTACAAGTAGAAGTACTAGATGGGTGGACGAGTGATGCTATACGCGCAGCTCAACTTCAGGATGAAGATATGTCGCTAATTCTGGAATACAAAGAAAAGAACGAGCGGCCAACTTGGAACAATATTTCCGACAAGAGTGGAACATTTAAGGCATATTGGGCACAATGGAATTCCTTGCTGGTGGAAGATGGTATTCTTAAGCGTAAATGGGAAGCCGCGGACGGAAAATCCCATCGAATGCAGATTCTAGTCCCACCATCAAAAGTGAAAGAGGTTCTAACAGAAATGCATGACGGAGCATTTGGGAGTTAATAAGACACTTTCAAAATTACGATCTCGTTTCTACTGGCTTCACATGAGAGATGACGTCGAGTCTTGGTGTAGGAAGTGCACAACTTGCTCTGCGACCAAAGGACCAACGGCAAAAGCAAGGAGCGCTATGAAGCAGTACAACGTGGGTGCCCCTTTCGAGCGAATTGCGATTGATATCTCAGGACCATTCCCAAAAACAAACGACAACAACAAATACATGTTAGTTATCATGGATTACTTCAGCAAGTGGGTAGAAGTCCTTCCAATTCCAAGCCAAGAAGCAACAACTGTCATTGAGCAGCTAATCAATAATTGGATCAGCAGATATGGAGTTCCCTGTGAGCTTCATTCCGATCAAGGCCGAAATTTCGAATCACAGATATTTCAAGGCATCTGTGCGGCACTAGGCGTAACGAGGACCACACCCTTACATCCGCAGTCAGACGGAATGGTCGAAAGGTTCAACCGAACAATGAAAGAGTATTTATCGAAGGTCGTTAGTGATCACCAAAGAGATTGGGACAAATATGTACAAACCTTTCTCATGAGCTATAGATCGGCTAATCACGACACGACGGGACATTCTCCAGCAAAAATTATATTTGGACGGGAGATACGATTACCAGCCGATCTGCGATTCGGAATACCTCCAGACGCCATAGACAAGACCGAAAACTACGCAGCCGAATGGAGAAATCGCCTCGATGAGATTCATCATTTGGTTCGAAAGCAAATCAAGGTATCCAGTGACAGAATGAAAACAAGGTACGACGTTCGAGCCAACGCATCCGGATTTAATGCAGGCGATAACGTATGGCTTTATAACCCTCGTCGGCAAAAAGGAAGGTCTCCGAAGTTGCAGCAACATTGGGAAGGACCGTATAAGATTCTCACAAGAATTAACGACGTTGTCTATAGGATTCAGCGAAGACCGAACGCCAAGATGAAAGTGGTACATCGTGACCAGCTGGCTACTTTTGTTAACCAAGGAGATCAGTGAACTTGGTTCGGGACGAACTAATCTAGATGGAGTAGTGTGACGCATATGACAATCAGTACTGGAATCTTCGAGAAAGTCCGAAACAAAGTCCTAGATTATTTTAGGAAGTACTGGAAAACTGGAATAGAACATTCAAGTTTATGGAACGGACGGAAACGATACACCAAATCAGAATGAGGAAAAACGGTATAAATACGTCGCACGCAGAGCGGAAGGATAAGTCTCAAGTTAGAAGTAAGAAGGAAAATACTCGATAAGTACGGAAGCGATAAGTCAAGAAATCGTTGTATACGGTAAAAGTGACGGTTGTGATTAACGGACTAATAAAGTGTTATATTAATTCAAAAATCAATTTAACGGCTCTTATTTATTCAAAAATAATTAATCCAGCGAACCCTAAGCTCGCTACAATATTTATGAGAAGGAACCAATCAACGAAATATTAATGCTGACATCGTTATCAATAAGCAACGCATTCTGCACAGACGGCCAAGGACTCGCGGCATTATCTTTGTGCAGCATTATAAATATCCGGCGCCACAGCCAACAGCAATGAACTCGGACTCACGCCATTACTTTCATCTGGAACCACAAATATCAAGAATCATGAGTCAGCAGGGCAAGTTCATTAGATATTTGGAGTACAACGGACTTCTGAATGATCGTCAATACGGATTCCGTGGCAAGGGATCCACGGGAGACCTTTTGACACTTATAACTGATATATGGACATCTGCGATTGAGGGGCATGATGAGTCAAGGGCGGTCGCATTGGATATCTCCAAGGCTTTTGACCGCGTCTGGCACGGGGCATTGCTTAGCAAACTTCGTTCATATGGACTTTCCCAGCAGCTTTGCCACTGAACGAAGAGCTTCCTCGAAAACCGATCGACCAGGGTTGTTGTGGACGGCGAGTGTTCGGATCTGTATCCTGTTAATTCTGGGGTGCCTCAAGGTTCTATTTAGCTCCAATCTTGTTTTTGCTTCACATCAATGATTTGTTGAAAACAACAGATAACAAGGTATTCAGTCATGCTGAGGATAGTACGCTTGTTTCCTCTTTTTCGAGTGTTCGCCTATTGGTGCATCAACATCGCACAAGCTGAGACCGATTAGCTCTCTGAATCGGGATCTGGATAAGGTTCTGCAGGGGGAAAGGCCAATGTCCTCGACTTCAATGCAACGAATACACAGTCTACAACATTCACAAAGAAAAATGGGTCATTGGTTCCACAGCTGAGGATGAATGGCCAGGCCCTCGAATCTGGGGAAAGCTTGAAGTTACTTGGCATTACCGTCTGTGATAATGTATCTTTTTAAAGCCAAGAAATATTTTACTCCGGCCCAACTTCTTCTCCTGTATAAAATCCCAATTAGACCCGCGCTCGAAGATTGCTCTTATGTTTGGAGCTCTGTTCCTAAACACACCCTCGACCTACTTGAGACCATGCAAAGACGAGCGATCCACCTGATCGGGGGCTCGGCGCTGACGTTGGGACTACAGTCGTTACAGCATCGCAGGCGCGTAGCCGACCTCTGACTGTTTTACAGATATTATCACGGGTACTGTTCTTCGTAGATTCGTGGTGTTATTAAGCGCAATTCGGTTTATATTCGCTCCACAAGACAATTCGATGGATCACATCAGTTTGCTGTTCATCTCCTTACGGTGATGAACTGCAACAGCTATTTGATGGCTCGGGACGCCAACAGGACGTTATAGGTTCGCCTCTCCCGAGAGAAGTGTAATTTATATAAAAAAAAAGTCTGGATTGTAAAGATTATCCAAACGCGGTCAGTTTGATAAGTTTTTGAATTTTCCGCGCAGTAACTTTAAATGCAACATTGCTCTCGTCAACCACCACCTATAAATGGACTACTGTCAAAGTTTGATCAAGCTGCGTCAATTAGTTTGTTTTTGACAGCCATTGAAAACAGGCAACCTCATGAATTTTAATGAAAATGAATTCCATGTGCTGATTAAGCATAATCAAGTAAAATCCATAAATTGGATTACGAACTGCTACCTCCTGTGTCTATATCCTGTTTTCAAACCTGAAGAAAAGGTTGGGTGGTATAAGATTTTGGTCGAATTGGCTATTTGAGGGCCTTGAGGAAACCTATTATTTGGAAGGAATAAAAAAATTGTAAATACGCTGGACTAAATGTATCGAGCTAATGGAGGCTATGTTGAGAAATAAAATGCTTATTTGCTGAAAAAACTACAAAAAGTCGCTGACTTATCAAACTGGCCTCGTATGTTAAGATAGAAAATTTCTGTATATATAGTCCTGTAAGATGAAATAAACTTCATTCACTAAGGAAATCTCCTCGATTCGCTTAATTAATTCGGGCACAGTGAGTTGCTTCCTCCACCCGTGGTAAGGAGCATTCACACGGATTATTTTATTCCTTCTTTGCACGAATTGTGAACCGTTTCCCCCGCTCGTGGTAAGGAACGTTTCCCAAAAATCTAGATGATTTAGGAGAAACAGTGGAAAAGCCCACAGATTAATATGGTGGCCCGATGTTGTCTAATTACGCTATTCTATTGTTTTTCGTTCTCTCTTATTGTCTATATAGCGCTTGTCCAGGTTCGCATGCCTTGTAGCAACATACGACCGATGGGTCATTGGCGTTCCGTTATAAACTTCCTTCTTGCAGACAAGGCGCCAACCGACAGAAGTACTATAAAAGATTACCGACACGGACAAGGCCCTGCAAAAGATGAATGACGATAGGAAGGGACTAGATGAGCCAACGGCACGACTTGCATGACTCACGCAACGTATAAAACAGAGCCAAGAGCGCGAATAAAGAGATGAACCCTTACTAAAAGGGTTCAACATTTTGAACGGCTATGGAGAGAGTTCGATAAAACAGACACTAACTTGGGTGCCACGAAGAAGATGGGCAAATATGCCAAATATGCAGAGGTCATATGAAAATTCCACGAAGACATTACAATAAAACTCAACGAGGTGGAATCGATGGCGATGGGAGGGAGAGAAGAGAGATTGAACCAGGATGAAGTTGAGGGACAAAACATTCCGAGACAGGGGTGTAGTTGACGTGGAAATAAAGAACTGCCATAGAAGACCTAAGAAGGGTCTGTGCACAGATAATGTAGACGCAAAGAAACAATTTTGCCAAGTGAAAGAAAAGTGTGTCGCGCGATATCGGGAGGACATCCAAGCCATGAACGGAAAAGTATTCCAAAAATCTGATCCTTGTCGTAAATGTTATAATCTTGCATATTACTGCCACCTAGAGGAAGAGGCGGTGGGATGTCTAACCAGGAGATGAAGACAAGATATGCACAAGAATTTTCAAGTATGACCGAAAATGAAAGCAGTATGGGATTTAAACTCCCCGAAATATATCTGCCGAAATTTGACAGGTACAGTTCAACGAGCTGTTAACCGAGCTAGTGAATAATAGACGAATCTCGAAACCTGAGAAGCTGCACTACCTAAAAGCTAGTCTTTTCGGAGAAGCAGAACGCAGATATCGAATTTTCTCCCTTACACAGGAGCCAACCACGAACCACCCTGGAACATATTGACGAGCAGGTGCGCTAACAAACGGATTGCAGCATATACAATACTTGCCAGGCTGCTTGCACAACCAACCACATCCAGCGATAATGCCAGCTCAATCAAGGGGATGCATTATGTCACCCAAGAATGTCTCCGCGCATTAAACGACCTCGACATCGACACAAGTTCGTGGGATCCCATAATCGTGCACTTATGTGAAGTGGAAGATCCACACACACACTGGGACCAATCCGTAAAACATCCCAGACTTCCACGAGTTGAGGTTCCAACCCCAGAAATCACAGAGGAGAACACAGCATTCGCAGATACGCCGAAACAGAACTAACCCACTGGGGTTTGGTCTCAACTTTGAACCAATCCCATCTCGGTCCACGTAGAAAGGTATTGTTCCGAATTCATTCAGCTGGTTCCAAACGCAAGAAAGGATGTACATCGTGGTGAAGAACCACCTCTGGCTGACCTGTCTGTAGATCAGACAAAGCCGGAGGAAATGTCGCTCTCGCAAATGGGACAGAAGACATCTCATGCTCCTACGTGCAGAACATACAGCTGACGAACTAGCGTCAACACTCATCCAAACAGCGACCGCCGACGATGGAGTGGCCCAAAGCTGGTAATATATTACTCGGAACTGCAAGGATCAACCTGATCGACATCTACGGACAGCCGATAAAATGCAAAGCTGTCTTGAATTGGCTCGTAACTAAACTTCATTACTGAATGGATGGCAAAACGTTTAGACTTGATGAATATCCCAGAAAAGACCTATATTGTGGGTATTAGAGAGCAGACAACGCTCCGAAGGCAAAGTAAATGTGGAGATGATACCGCCAATGAACTCATTCTCAGCTAGAATAGATTTTACACTAGATTATATTGGAACAACCAGCAGACCCAATAAACACAACAACCTGGGGAGTGGCCAACACCATCTAGTTAGCAGACCCGTAATTCAACAGATCAGGCACCATTGATTTGTTGGTTGGCGCGGAGTTGTACGATCACTGGGTCAAGTTCGACTGGGATCCAGACGCCTGTGCTGCAGAATACACTCTTCGGATGGACAGTCGCTGGCGCAATGCCGAAGGCATCAAGGGAAAATCGGGATGAGTGATGACTTCCCATAGCATCATCTAACAGCATAAGAAAAGTTACTGGAGGAATGAAGAGCCTTCAGGCAAAAATGAGATGTCGGCAGAAAAAACGGAATGGCGAATCCCATTTTTGGCATATAATCACAAGAAACGAAGACAGTCGATCCAAGGTGAGACTTTTACTCAACCCGAACACTACTACGAAGAGAGAGTCTAAGGGCTCCCGTCAAAGATTTGTAGCCCACAAGCGAAGGCCCTCGAAGACACTGGATATCAGGAGGCAGCAGCACGAATTCATGCGAGAGTACGAAAGGCTGAGCCGCTGGAGGAAGTAAAGCTAGTACGGGCTACCAAACCCTATTACTTTCTCACTCCATCATTCCGAGACTAAACTTGTGGGTGCCACGACAAAAACCAAAGTTATAGCGGACGCATCCGGAAAAAGAGAGCTGAAGAGAAGCTACATCATGAAACCCGAGCTAATAATCGACATCGAGGCCGACAACATCCTCAGACTTACACTGAGACGAATAAAAGACGTTATCATCAGTGAAGACAGCGTCGCAAGAATGGCCATGGTACAGAAGGCCAATGGCATAATTCGGCGAACCAGCCAAAGACTATTGGAATTTCCCGTGGGCGAAGACTCATTTCTCAAGCACGAACACAACATCCTCGAGGGTGGACCAGATGTAGCAGAGAATCAAGGGTCCTTGAAGCGCACATGCATTAGGTCCAGAGAAGGTTAAATTCAGACAAACATGAATAAAAAATAATTTTATTTTGAACTAACTCAACTAGTTCAACAAGGGGAGGATGTTAATATTTGTGGGCATGTTTCAAGAAATCTTCATCAATAAACAACATGCCAATGCCACATGGGTCAACCAAGGACTCTTGCCATTATCTTCGTGCAGCATTATAAATATCGGCGCCACAGCCAAAGACAGATCGCAGCTGCCGACAACACTAACCAAGGACTGATGTCATTACCATCGTCTGGAACCACAAATATCAACAAGCATCAGTCATCAGGATAAGGACTCATGACTCTAACTGCGTGCACAATGATATACAGATTTTATGGGCAACCAATCAGGTGTGTGGGGGTGTGGGAGCGAGCATACATGACAGAGTTACTGATTGCTTCCTGCCCGTCGAACGCCAAGATGATCCTTGTCCCTGTTCAATCCAAGTTGACATGCACTCTCCACGTGACATCCCTGGATAGCTACTTTGGCACCCACATCCGGAGAAAGGTTAAATTATTATGGACAAACTAAAAAGTTTCGGATATAAACCGGATACACGACGACGACCACGGAAATGAAAACGGCTAAGCGATTTCAGAATTTTCTCATGGAACGTCCGCTCACTATACAGAGCTGGAGCTACACAGCAGCTACCCGATGCCCTGACAGAATATAAGACTGACATAACAGCATTACAACAAATAAGATAGACGGGGAGTGGTGTTATTCAAAACAAAACAAAAAACAAAAAAAAACGAGAATGAGATTTATTATAGATGTCATGCAAAACACCATGTGCTCGGGGTAGGCTTTTTAGTCAGCCAAAACCTGAAGCCTGCCATTATCGGCTTTAATGCAATAAACAAAACGCTGTGCACTCTTCGCGTGCGAGGCAAGTTTAAGAACATAATCCTCATAAACGGTCACGGACCTACAGAGGAGTCCCCTGACGACGAAAAAGAAGAATACTACGAGGACGTCTAACGGGCCCTCAATGCTTGCCCAAGATACGATGTGAAAATCGTTCTTGGTGATTTGAATGCGAAAATAGGTTGGAAGCCGATTTTCAGGCACTACACATTTTGCCTAGTTTGCATGAGAACACTAATGACAATGGACTACGTGTCATCGAACTGGCAGCATAAAAAAACTTGGTCGTTGCAAGTACCAGGTTTCCGCATAAAGATATCCACAACGCCACCTGGGTATCACTTGATTGAGCAACCAAATTAACCACGTGTTGATAGATCGCCGCCACTCCTCGAGCCTGATGACAATACGAACGTACCGAGGTGCCAACGTCGACTCGGATCTCTGTCTTGTCGGTACAGTTTTCTGAGCGCGGATTGCCTTACGGAGACGTATTGCATCCGCGGAACAGGCTCGAATCAACACGGCTGCCTTACGCAATGAGAATACCAATAACAGCTTTGGTCATGCTCTAGGACTCGCCCCCGAAGAGCTCGACGGAGAGAGAGTAAGTCCTGGGCTTAGAATACCAGGCGTAGAAGAGAAATGGACACGCCTTAAGAATACTGTCATTAGTACTGCTAATTCCATCTTAGGCAGCAGTCGTAAAGGTCGGAGCGACTAGTTTGATGATGAGTGCAAACTAGCGACTGAACGTAAGAATGCTGCATACCGGGCAATGCAGCAGTCTCATAGGATGCGGGTACGCGAGGAGAAATACAAAGCGGTCAGAAGATCTGAAAAGAGGCTTCACAGACAAAAGAAAAATGCCTGGAGAAAAAACCTTGTCTGTGAAATAGAGAAAAGTAGAGAGCGAGGTCCGCATCAGGCGCGGAAGTTCTACCAAATAATCTGCAGTATGACGCGGTACACACCACGCTGCACTTACTGCAAGGATAACGAGGGTAATCTGATCACCGATCCTGAAGGCATTCTGGAGCGATGAGAAGTGCACTTCAATGAATTTCTAAATGGTCAGCTCACAGAAGAATTGGAGGCTCCACCAATGCAAAATCAAGACCAAATACTGCCGCCACCAAGCATTGAGGAAACATTAAATGCCATAAGACAGCTCAAATCAACTTGATGGCATACCAGCTGAGCTGATCAAACAAGGAGGGACAGCGTTACATCACGCAATTCATGAGATGGTGGTGCACGTATGGGAGCAAGAGGAGATGCCGGAAGATTGGCGTCGCGGTAAAATTTGCCCCATACATAAGAAAGGAGATATTACACTGTGCAACAACTATAGGGGTATAACATTGCTGAGTACCGCCTATAAGATACTTTCCACTATCCTACAAGATTGGATACCTCCATACGCTAAAGTCATCATTGGTCAATATCAGTGTGGCTTCATCCCAGGCAAAACAGCGCTTGATCAGATATTCACCCTTAGGCAGGCGATGGAAAAATGTCAGGAATTTAAGATTCCATTATATCATCTATTTATAGACTTTGAGGTCGCCTACGACAGCATAGCCATGGTAGAACTGTATAATGCCATGAGACAGTTCGGCATTCCAAATAAATTGATAGGACTTTGTAGGTTGACCATGACCAACGTAACTAGTCAAGTAAAAATAGCGGGATTGCCGTCCAAACCTATAAGCATCTTTAATGGACTCCGACAAGGGGACGATCTCTTCAACCTGGCGTTGGAGAAAGCAATCCCTGAACCAGAGGGACTATTGTCACCAAGTCCTACCAGATTCTTGCCTACGCAGATGTCATCGACATCATCGGTAGATCCGATTCGACTGTACAGGACTCCTTCACTCAGATTGAGCAGGCGGCACAAAAACTGGGACTGCACCTTAATGAGGGAAAAAGTAAGTACATGGTGGCAACTTCTGCGAAGATATGATCTAACGTTGGTCAAACTATCAGGGTAGTGCAGCACAAATTTGAAATAGTGCAATCCTTTAACTACCTTGGGTCAATAGTAGCAGCCGATAACAATATAGAAGAAGAAATACGTGAACGGCTGATCAAATCCAACAAAGCCTACTTATGGGCTATAAAGGCTCTTTAAATCCCAAAATTTATTCAAAACATCCATGCTACTACTGTACAAGACCAGTACTCATGTGTGGATCCGAGACCTGGGTGCCTAATAAAAGGCACTCTGAACTCTTAGCGACATTCGAGAGGAAGGTCTTAAAGAGAATTGTTGGCCCTTTATGTGAGCGAGGATGATTCCGGAGACGCTATAACCATGAGTTCTACGCGATCTACCTTGAAGCTAATGCTGTAAGCAAAATCAAGTTCGATAGACTCCAGTGGGCGGGGCACCTAGCCCGAATGAGCAAATAGGAGCCTGCCCGGAAAGTCCTTTTGGATGGCATAGACCAAGCCGCTCAGAGCCAGGGAGTGCCAAACTGGATGACATCGGAGAGACTTGCTAAATGAGGCCATGACCCGATCCGGTTGTAGTGCCGAAGATGATGATGAATCAGGTGAGCACTGCAATTGTATTGCATTAGCATTATAGCAAAAAAAAAAAAAAAAAAAGAATTACACGTATGGTCAGGATTGTGTTAGGATAGGAAATTTCTGTATATATAACCCTATAAGATCAAATAAACTTCACTCGCTAAGGAAATATCCTTGAGTCGCTTCCCCCCATCCCTGGTAAGTGGCACTCTAACGGATTATTTTATTTCTTCTTTTAAGGCGTTGGGAACGTTTTCGCTCAACTAGTGGTAAGGACCGGTTTGCAAAAATTTAGAAACCTAGGTGGATCTGTAAAGATAACGCGGTAAATCGGACTGGCGATATACTTCGGCTGAACGGATAGAGTAGTCGGCTGCCCGAATCTTCCTTAATACTATCCCCTAGTGCAATCAGTGGAAAAGTCCACTGATTAACATTGCCCATAAACGCAATTATATCATGTGTAGACATTCAGCAACATGTAGAGTAAGTTACGCCTGTGTAACATAAGACACTAGTGTGAACTTACAAGAGATTGAACGCATTGGCGAATTGTAAAGAGGAAAGGGTGTGAACAGTCCTCTTTGGCTTTCCTTTACTCGTATTGTGCTTGTATTTTGTGGTTTCCGGACTGGGTGTCATCGTGAATTCGATTTTGAAAAAAATATATAGCTTTACTAAAATTGGCATTTATGTTGTAACGGAGGCTGACAGTGTCAAAGCATACTTTAAGCTACTATTTCCTGTCAAAGCATTTTATTCCAGCTATTCTTTCTCCTTTTTTCTGAAATTTATATCATAGGGGTGTTAGCTACATTAAGGATAAATACAGCCCGGTTTGCGGATATCAAGTCCGATCTATAAGGAAAGATGCAATCTGCCCATAACACAATCAACTGCCTTTTTAAGTATGTGGCTAACAATTTTTTAAGAACTGCTTTTGATTTGCCTGAGGTATTAACTTTACAAACTGTCATGTCTCACCATAATAATTAAGATAGCTTTAATATGGATTTGATTAAAGATCGTAGTAAACATCAAGCCAATGAATGACTAAGTATCATCCAACAATCATTTGCGGTAATATTCAATTTAAGACTCATTGATTTAAATTCATGATTCCATTAAGTAATAACATCTAACGTTGGACAACTACAATGCAAACTGAAAACGATTAATGATCAAAACAAAAACAAACTCAATGCGTACCTTTGCCTGACGGTAGTAACACCTGTCTTCCGCTTACTAGTTCCCATGCATACTCTATAAACGTGATATATCCCTAGCACTATAGCAAAGAACAGAGGCAAGAATAATCCAAATGTGGAAAAGTAGCAATAGGCAATGTGACCTCCTTCAAAGGTAGTGTAAGTACTACGTCCATTCAAGAAGCAGCCGCAATTAGTTTCTGGGCAAGCATTCAGCACGTAGCGCCAGTGTGCCCACGCCACTCCCGACGTAATGCAGCAAATTGTAGACGTAAAAATGATGAGCGTGTAGAAGAACGCCAAAGACTTTTCAGCACCATATGCATCCATGATTCATTCATTAATCGGAGGATTAGATAAGACTCGATATTAGCTTGTTGCACTTAACAGGTTTCAATAAATTTGGAAGAAAAGAACTCTTAAAATTATCATCAAATCTTATTATTGGTCAACAGTCCAAAGCAAACGACGCCACCATTATGGAATGTACATAGCTCATACTCGCGACAAAACAAACTCAAACGGTAACGACGAAACTCACAAACACACTGTTTTCACTTTTATCTGTAGTTTCTCTTAGGAGGGTTCGGTGTTTAGCCCACTGTTACTGGTGTAAGATACGAATGTATCCGTAGTTATAGAATTCTTACGACGTTCGGCTTGCGGTCAGACAGACACACCTTAATCGTGTGCTTTGTTATTCTATTCTCTCCACCATTCTCTTTTTCTTTGGCGTCTTCCCTTATTTGTATGGAGTTTGTGGGCTTCTCTTCTGAGAGTCAGTAGTTCGAAGATACAATTGATTTTTGTACTTCCCACACTACAATCGAATTACCTTGAATTCTCTTTTGATCTTTCAGTGGATTTAAAATGATCGTTAGCTTCTGACCTTCTTTCATACTCTTTTTTATAAAATATTTAACGACCCTGTTTTCTTTGATAGCCTCGAACTATCAACTTATGATTCAAATCAAATTATCTTAATTAAATAAATTACGATACAGAAAACTTTGTGTTGTTTTTTAAAACTATTTTTAATGATTGACTAAGACTTTAGCAATAATGTTACGGCCCAAATGGAAGTGTTGTGCCAGTCAGTTTGCCCTTTAATCTGCTTAATAACAGAGGTTGGAATAGCGAGCTTCGTGCAGTAGTAATGGTTTCGATATGCACACTAGATAGTAAGTGAGTTTCCATCATTATCATTAAAGGAAGAGAGAAATATAGCAGTATAGACGTAGAATAAATAAGGCCAAGACCGGTTCCCGGTTGTAGTGCCGATGATGATGATAGACGTAGAATTGGTTCCTAAAAGTTTGGTTGAATACAGAAAGGATACCCACCTGGGAAGGTTGCATTCGTAATTCAACTTATCTTAGAGTATCACACAATCTAAGATAACTTTATGACAGAAGACGTGCACTCTTTTAAATGAGGTTAATCGCACCAAACATATTAATAGTGAACCAAATACAAGCCTGATATATGGTACATAAACGACGAACATGGCGGCTTTATAAATTTGGAATTTTGTTATAGAACGACATAAAGAGTTCAGCAGTTGCTGCTATAATAGGAATTCGATGTATAGGAAAGGTATCTTACAAAAACACTATTTTGAAAGATATTACAACTTGGTTTTCCAAAACACCAACTGCTCGAGGTGGATTTTTTAACCAGCAAAAGAATGGAACCATTCACTATTGGATTCTAACTCAAAGACTATAAACTATTGAGAGTGAGTTAAATTCAAACCTGCTGAACTCTGGTGATTTTCGGATATCACCTAACACCGTTTAAATAAATGTCACTTTAAAATGATTTTGTTTTAAAGTTATTTATGTATTTACTTTTGTTTTTATTCTTCAGGACGTTTAAGGTTTGCTACTATAGGATTAGAATTAATGATTAACAGTTAATCGATGGTTAGTTAATGTTAACAAACGTTAACCTCACACATGGTACAAATTGGAAACGATATTTTCACAACGAGGTCCGCACCAGGCGCGGAAGTTCTACCAAATAATCCGCAGTATGACGCGGTACATACCACGCTACACTTACTGCAAGGATAAAGAAGGTAATCTGATCACCGATCCTGAAGGCATTCTGGAGCGATGGGAAGTGCACTTCAATGAATTGCTAAATGGCCAGCTCACAGAAGAATTGGACGCTCCACCAATGCAAGACCAAGACCAAATGCTGCCGCCACCAAGCATTGAGGAAACATTAAAAGCCATTAGACAGCTAAGATCAAATAAAGCCCCTGGAGCTGATGGCATACCAGCTGAGCTGATCAAACAAGGAGGGACAGCGTTACATCACGCAATTCATGAGATCGTGGTGCACGTATGGGAGCAAGAGGACATGCCGGAAGATTGGCGTCGCGGTATAATTTGCCCCATACATAAGAAAGGAGATATCACACTGTGCAACAACTATAGGGGTATAATATTGCTGAGTACCGCCTATAAGATACTTTCCACTATCCTACAAGATCGGATAGCCCCATACGCTAAAGTCATCATTGGTCAATATCAGTGTGGCTTCATCCCAGGCAAATCAGCAATTGATCAGATATTCACCCTTAGGCAGGCGATGGAAAAATGTCAGGAATTTAAGATTCCATTATATCATCTGTTTATAGACTTTAAGGCCGCCTACGACAGCGTAGCCAGGGTAGAACTGTATAATGCCATGAGAGAGTTCGGCATTCCAAACAAACTGATGCGACTTTGTAGGTTGACCATGACCAACGTAACTAGTCAAGTAAAAGTAGCGGGATTGCTGTCCAAACCAATAAACATCTATAATGGACTCCGACAAGGGGACGGTCTGGCCTGCCTCCTCTCCAACCTGGCGTCGGAGAAAGCAATCCGTGACTCTGGCGTTACAACAACAGGGACTATTGTCACCAAGTCCAGCCAGATACTTGCCTACGCAGATGACATCGACATCACCGGTAGAACCGAATCGGCGGTACACGAATCCTTCACCCAGATCGAGCAAGCGGCACAAAAACTGGGACTGCACATTAATGAGGCAAAAAGTAAGTACATGGTGACAACTTCTGCGAAGAGAAGACCTAACGTTGGTGAAACTATCAGGGTAGTGGAGCACGAATTTGAAGTAGTGCAATCCTTTAACTACCTTGGGTCAATAGTATCAGCCGATAACAATATGGAAGAAGAAAAACGCGAAGGGCTGATTAAATGCAACAAAGTCTACTATGGTCTATCAAGGCTCTTTAAATCCCGAAATTTATCCAGAACATCCAAGCTACTACTGTACAAGACCATGGTTTAACCTGTACTTATGTATGGATCTGAGACCTGGGTGCTCAATAAAAGGCACTTTGAACTCTTAGCCGCGTTCGAGAGAAAGGTCTTAAGGAGAATTGTTGGCCCCGTATGTGAGGGAGGACGATTCCGGAGACGCTACAACCATGAGTTGTACGCAATTTACCTTGATGCTAATGTTGTAAGAAAAATCAAGCTCGGTAGACTCCGGTGGGCGAGACACCTAGCTCGAATGAGCGAAGAGGAGCCTGTCCGGAAAGTCCTTTGTGGCAGGATGTATGGAAGGAGACAGCGCGGCAGACCTTGTCTGCGATGGAGGGATGGCGTAGACCAGGACGCCCAGAGCCTGGGAGTGCCAACCTGGATGACATCGGCTCGAAATGGGGCCCGATGGAGAGATTTGTTAAATAAGGCCAAGACCGGATCCCGGTTGTAGTGCCGATGATGATGATGATGGTTTACGTTTCGCACGCCTGGTTTTCGAAACGACACATCGGGAATTTTGTCGACTACCATTCCTTCCTTAGCTTCCTATTTATGTGATAGTACGTGTTGTGAGTACAGGTCACACACTGAGATTGTAGCGTTTAACAACGAGTATGAAGACGGTGATTTGTTCAATGAAGGATAAGACCAGAACCCATCGATATAGGATGAAACCAATATTTTCCGCTTGATCGTACGTCTCATAATCATCTTTTACTGGTCCCTTCAACACTTATCTTTTTTTTGTGTATTTGTTTTCTTTCGTCTTTGTATTCTGAGATCTCATTTATTTTTGGATTGCCTATTGGTTTGGACCCTGAATTCATACTGTTAAAGATATTTTAACAATTATATTTTATTTTTATTCTTCACCAAGCTCACCCCTAATTTGCTTCTTGACAATGTCCTAGATGCTGTTCTCCTGATTAGGCCTTAGTCCGAGTGTATCTTCTGGTTTTTCCTCAAAGGAAAGGTAGCTGTCCGCGTCTCTGTACTATACTCCAGTTCGAATATGAGACCAAATTTAGTTACACGCTGGATCGAGGACAAATACTTTACATTTATTTATAGGCATTGGCATCTGTCTATCACTTTTTCGTGTGCATTTGTTTATAGGCATTTGCATTCACTTTTCCTGTGTATTTGTTTAGTTTATCGGATATGTCAGAATTTCAGGTAAATTCAGAGCACTGCCGAACGTTACGCACATTTACGGAACTCGATTCGCGTAGAGTTTTTTCTTTTTTATTTTTAAATGAAATAAAATAATTCAACAACTTATTTCTTTTACCTTTTTTTTTCTTTATTTTCTGGCTATTTTAAATCTGACCGAACCGCACGCTTTCACTGCGTAATAAACAAGGCGGAAATGTCGTGTCGTTCCATTTAATATCCTTTTTTGTTCCGCTTCCACGATTGTTATTTTAAGGAAACGTTTCTTACTTCGTAGAAAATCCATGTGGTCTGAATATCGCGATTACTACAGTATTGAGAGGACTTTTGTTTGGAGATTCGGGAGATGTCAAAGAAATTGTTGAAGTAATGGAACAATTAGTAATGTTCATTCTAAAAATTACTGCAAATAGATCATGTACATTATAAATACTTTTCTTTTAATAAATGACTGAAAATCATAATTTTTGAACAATGATAATTGTTGGACCTTCAAAGCTTATTCTTTGTATAAAAAAAGTTTTATTTCATCCTTCCCTTTTCAATACGACCAATTAGAAGACGACTTTGTGAGATTACATAATAGAAATATAATTATTATTTTGCTGGAGAACGTAGCATATCTGTTTCATTTACTTTGCTGTGATATACTGTAATGCGTTTAGATTGATAAGACTATATATAAATATATTTGAATGTTGAAAAAGGTGTACAGCCTCCAATTACATCTTAAAAGTATTTATCTCATAATTGAATAAATGTTTCTTTGTTCCTAATGAATCTCAAATTGTCTTCTTTTGAAGCAAAAATAGCGATCTACGCTCGCCGACAATTATAAACTAATTAAGAGTCCATAAATATTAGATGGCATTAGGTAATCCCTTGGGATTCCCGAACTCATTCTGAAATCTCCGCATTAGTGATAGAAAAGATTCCGACAAGAGACTATAGCACACAGAACTTTGGTGCGCAAAATCTTGTTGCTTTTCAAAGCATCCACTGCTACTTGTTACGAGTCATCAGGGATTTTAAATTGAAACACCTCGCAAATCTGAGGGCAGACAAACAAATTGATGATTTGCATGCTGTTGTTTGAATCTGTACATGTAGTGTTTAAAGGCTGTGCAATAGTTGACATGCTGTGGTGAAGATCAACAACCAAAAGGAAGCATTTAAAATTGTCGTAGTCGCAGAAATATTGTACATCATCTGAATTGGTTGAGCAATTGCAGAACATCACCGAAGTATCTGGTAAGACATCTGAGGTGGTAGAGCATAAATAATTGGCGTAAATAAATAAGATTGTTTAAATAGAATCAGCTATTGAGAATCCGTTCGTATGGTGTGCGAGTAGAGCCTTATAAGATACTTGTGATTAGGTCAATTCGTTTTGGAACGAGTAATTGGAGGTCAAAGGCCGCGAAGTCTTTACTGTTTTTTTCTTCTGGATTTTGACTTTGAGTTGGTCTTTGATTATACTATTATATATTACCAGTTGCTGTGGTGGCGACAAAACTATTTGGTGTTGTTACGTAGTAACAACTCCAACAACCCTAGCAACTATCGCCCGACATCATTATTAAACACATTAAGCAAGATACTGGAATGTAAGATATATCGAAATCTCTTTTTATTTGCTAATGACAAAGCTATTATCTCAAGTTCCCAGTTTGGCTTTCGCTCGAGTTAAGGCAGCAAGTTCCATCACTATACACCAACCAGAGGATGAATCACCTAATGATAACATCCCAAACAATCCTAATCTCCAAGTCCCATACAACACAATACAACATGACGAAAGTTAAGACACCTAGTCCATCACCATACACCAACCAGAGGATGAATCACCTAATGATAACAATGAAGCACCTAATGATAACATCCCAACAATCCTAATCTCCAAACGCAATACAACATGATGAATCATCCGACGATAACCAGAAAAGTAACAGTCTAATCAGCATCCATGAAATATGACGTAGATAAGGAAAGAACCGAGGTTTCATCAAAGAGACAGGAGGATGAAACTGACACTCTAATATTACGATACGAATAGGACATAGGTTTTTCGAAGTAAAATAAATATATTTTTAGTTAATTGGTATTTAGTTTATTAATTCTCGCAACACTCTACTCTATGAAAACTAACACACGATGTCACAACTAACTTCAAAAGCAAAGTGCGACGGTTTGTATCTGTTTGGATATGTCTAAAGCATTCGACTGTGATTGGATCTCAGAACTGCTTTACAAGCTGCACTACGTATTTGCATTAAACAGCCATACTACCAAATTTCTCGCTACCTACCTCTCTGGTAAGAAATTCAAGGTCAAATTCTTCTCTCTCCCAATCGTATAATATAACGGCACGGGTTCCGCAAGGCTCAATTCTTGGGCCAGTGTTATACCTGTGGTGTTAGGTTGGTGCGCCGGCGTACGGCACTGGGTTCACTCCTAACCACCATCCTAATTGTACACGAGAAATCGTCACCAAGGCACGAAAGAAAAAAATACACACAGGTAGTAGTCGACAGAAATAAGAATGCACAGGATATGAATATCTGTCAATAATTTTTATTGGTATTAACACAAAAGGAAAGTTCTTAATTAATTTTTGTTGTTGTTACACTTTCGATCGAACACCGGACTGGAAATGATAAATTAAATACAAGTTCATCGTTTGGCTCAAATAAAAACTACAACACCAATTACTTTGGGTATCTGCGTCTCTCCGCCGCGGGCGGAGAGCGAAAGTCAGCAACGACCACAGCGACCGGCGGATGGAAATCGACTCCTCGATAATTATCTCGTTTTGAGGTGAGTTTGCCCAAGAAGAAAATGTTTCTCTGTGGTGGAAACAACGAAGACAGACTTGGCAATGACTGTGTATGTGTGAGTGAAGATCACATTGGTTTATTTTTCATACACAAGGCCATAGGAATAATCCTGAAACTCAAAGACGGGACATAATGGGCATCCAAGAGATGTGTGTTTGTTGAAACAAACGAATCGCATCTCGTCGGATGCTAATGGCTTTGTATTTGTTTATGCATCTAGTTCGTAAGGGACAAGATTCGGCGGATCAAAGGACAAGGGACATGTCGCAACCGTACCACTAGAACAACGCAGAACAGTCAATTCTGAGTGGTACGCAACCATTTGTTTGCCAGCTGTCTTCCAAGAAATCAGGAAAACCAACCCCCGAAGACGGATCACTCTTCACCACGACAATGCGAGCTCTCACACATTGGCTGCGACAACTGCATTTTTGAGCACCCAAAACATCGATTTGATGGGTCATCCGCCGTATAGTCCTGACTTGGCACCGAATGACTTCTTTTTATTCCCGTACGTAAAAAACAAACTGAGATGTCAACGTTTTTCGACACCTGAAGAAGCGGTTGCTGCATTCAGAATGCATGTGTTGGAGATACCTCAATCAGAGTGGCAAAAGAGCTTCGACAATTGGTTCAAACGCATGCAAAAGTGTAGTAGTATAGATCTTCATGGGGAATATTTAGAAAAACAATAAAGTGATTTTCGATGATCAATATTTGTTTTTGTTCTCTAATCCCGAAATATAAAAGGCAACCCTCGTATGGTATGCATTGCAGCTGTTACGATAGCCGCAATGCCAATGCACATGGTGCTAATAGGTTTAAGACGCGAGATGCGTATTTGCTTTGGTTTGCACATTGTGCGAGTCAGGGAATATTATTGCTGGGAGAAAAGAACGCCAGCCTATGTATACATAAAGAAATTTATTGTACACATGAATAAAACTGGGAATAGGCGACGCAATGATAATTATTCCTGGCTGGAATGGTTACATGATATATGAACCGGGGTTTTTCTTTTCAGGATAATTTATGATAAGGAAAGTAAGAACTCTTACAGGGGATGTGTAAGCGAAGGAATGCTTGAAAAGGTAAGAATTCTTTTGCAGGTACTTTTGGGTTATAATAATTGGATCTATTTGATGCGTGAAGCATTTAAGATGCTAATGCGAATTGCATTAGTGAAAGCTGGTGCAGACTGGGTTGTGGTTATGAGGGTTTTTTCAGGAAGACGAGCCGTGAGATCTGGCGGAACCGCCACATACCTCCTCTACGAGTATACTTCAGACGTACCGCAGCCTCAATCACCCAATACGCCTAAGCTAGATTAAGTTCGATTAAGTTAAGTTAAATTTTAGATTAGATTAAATTAAAAAATAAAAATCCTAGTTTTCTGACCTTTTCCAGGAAGATTATCAATATTAAAATCAAAAATACTCTAATAGTTATTCACACATTCAAAAAAATTGATAATGAGTCAAATAAACACAGTATGTTAAAAAAAAATCAGATTTCGCTGTTTACAAAAATTGGTGGACGACGTTTACATTCGCATTGGTGAAACCGATGTCCCTGATGTTACAAAATGCCGTTATTAGCTGAACGTCGACAGTGCTTCGCAAACGAACACGATTACGCGATGACAAATTTCAATGTTCAGTTATTTATTAAAACATATACATGATGTTTCCCCTGACATCGGATAGGACCCGACCCATAGTTGTTTATCCAAACAATCATATCAATGGTCGTGCCCTACGATTCGTTTCCCAAACCATACATGCACCCGTCCATCCTAGCCCTGCACTCGTAAGCGAAGTTCTGTTGACTTAACATCAACAGAAAAATCTATCGTCTATTGTTTATGATCGCAATGCAGGCAGCCCCGGTACATGATCATCTATTTGAACAGCTACAGGACTGATCGCTCTCCCTCACATCTAACCGCCGATGCATTATCGTTGTCCGCACTTCCAGTGTACGGACACCCAACCAGGTCTGCACGATCACATGGAAGTACTTCCAATCAAACCGAACCGATTTCTCATTGGCCGCCGCTAGAATGAGATATCGGATTTGTTTTCCACCACAGCGGAGGGAAATCAACCCCAGTGCGACTGGCGATATGATTTGTCCCCATGGTTCGAGGAGTCAGATTTTTGCTATGTGCCGGGGTCATTGCGCGTCGAAACAGAGTTGTGAGAGTTAATTAAATGACCCGTATATTACGTGCCGTAACAAGATCTTTGCTTAGTGCATCAAATTAAATAAACGGAACGAGAAGTAAGTGACCTGTATAATATTTTTAGCAATACGAACTACCTACGGTACATAAGACGCAGTTTCACTTTTAGCATAGAATAACATTAGCGTTTTAATAAAGATTCGAACAACATCTCCGGTGTTTCATTTTTATTCGTTTTGTTTTCTTTTGGTGAACGATTGTTTCATGGAACTATACGTGGCGTTTCTACTGAATCCGCGTCCGTCATGATCATGACTTATCTCTAGTCCGGGCCATCAACCATACATCCTTGCATCCTTTCCGAGGCGGTATTGGTTTTCTGTGTAGGGCCATTTCAATGGAGCGGGAATTTCGCGTTGATTTGTGTAACATTCGCGGCTTGAGATGCAATTTCTCTTCTGTGTCTGCCCATGTCTCTAGCCAGAATCCAACTATCCTTGCACTTAGCGAAACCCAGGTAATTACTAATAGAGATATTTCCTATTTTAATCTACCTGGATATAACTTAGTGCCACTGTTCTTTCCACATCGTGGTATAGCTACATCCATACGAAATGATATTGCTTATCAGCTTCTCCCACAATATCGTCACTGTTCCAACCCAGAATTTAATTTCTCTTGGCTAAAACTACACGTTCGTAAGCATATCATACATTACTGCTTTCTTCACAGAAGCCCAAACTTGGATAGAAATGCATCCTTTAACGAATTTGATGCTCTGTCTGATTCTATCTATAGGATCTTGACCCTATATCCGCACACTGAAATCGTTATTGCGGGTGAGTTTAATGTACATAACTCTCAGTGGCTTCGTCACTCCGGAACAACAAGCTATATTTCTTCTAACCAACAGTAACGTTAATGAAAAAGCTCCAAAAAGAACAGTATAGTTCAACGAGAAAGCCAACTGGGATGGTCTGAACGACTTTTTTGGGAGGTTAAATTGGTCGTTATTTTTCCTCCATAACGATGTTGACTCTATAGCGGACACATTGACAGACACGATTCTACTTGGCATGCGGACCTTTATTCCACACAGAGTAAAGAGTATCAAACCCAAGAGAAATATGTGGTTCGATTCTGGGTGCAGAGAAGCCATTAAGGCCAACGAGTTGAGCTTCCGGCTGTATAAATCAAACAATACTGAGGAAAACCGGAAAATATTTAAGAGAGCTAGGAAGGACTGCAATGCGTATATTCAACGCGCCAAGTTCTTGCATGACCAGAGAGTGACACAAAAAATACTACACTCTCCCACATGTAGTAGAAACTTCTGGGCATTCGTGAAAAACATTCAAAACTCGGTCTCTTCATCCATTCCATCGCTTATAGCGGATGACAAACCAGTCACCACATCAATAGAGAAGGCGAATCTACTTGCTGCACATTTTGCAGTCAACTCAACGCTGCCTAATATATCAGTTCCCCCTCAACTTGAGCATAAGCAGCACACCATGAGCCAGATTCGCTTCCGAACGTGTACTGTTGCCCGCGCGTTCAAAGAGCTAAACGCACACAAATCCGCTGTTCCGGACGGCATTCCCCCAATCCTCTTGAAGAGATGTTCCTCTTCACTTGCTAAACCACTGCGGAAACTCTTCCATTTGTCTTATTCTACTGGCCGTTTCCCAAATAGATGGAAGTCAGCGAACATTCAGCCAATTCGCAAAAAGGGTGACAAATCATCCTTTTCTTCTTATCGACCCATAGCACTAACTTCTATTCTCTCCAAGGTAATGGAATTGTGGCGGTTTCGCCACACCCCACGGCCCACTTACCTGAAAAACCCCCCATATCCGCAACTCAACTCCCATTGTCTCCCGCCAATGCAATTGCATTGGCACCTGAAAATAATTCCTTTTCCAAGGACATTAATGCATACAAGCATTACATAGAATTCCTCAAAAGAATTGCGTCTACAAGGGCATTCATACACGACCAATGCATCTCTGCATTAGCGACCCAAAAACCGAATTTCCAATTAGTGTAGATATTCACACTATAATTCGATCCAGCCGTCGCCATAGATGCCATGCATAATTGACACAGATGGTATACACAATCGTCATTGTGTATCCATCTAAATTACTTTCCGAAGACTTGCAACTACTGATTCAGTTGAAAGCACTTCTCGCGGAAGTATTTCTTTGTTTGAATCTTCAAACGATCACCGACGCCACGTTTTGCCGTCGGATCGGATTCAATAGCATAAACATATGCGAACAAAAGAATCCGATTCTCCCAGTCGGCAGAGAGACGATATACGATATCTATTGCATGAAATATCGCAATCCCTTTTAGCATCTAATGAGTGGCTGCTATTTAGACAGCTGACCCTCATTACCGAAAGATGCCGTAGGTCGTTTCACCATTGTTCTTTTTTTCCTCGTTTCAGGTTCTGTTTATCCTTGGCTAAACGCATCGATGAACATGGTGATGTGTACGAATACACACATACACGAACGCGTCCCCGAGATCGCTTTCCATTGGTCACTGGTCAAAGGAAATTGCATTTCCTTTTCACCACACCAATAAAAACTCACCCCAAACGATCGAATATCGAGGAGTCGTATCCCAACCTCCAACGAGCGCGCTTCGTGTTTTACCCTCAGTAGTGTGCGCACGGGAGTGCGTACGCCCGTGCGCACGAAAAGCAAGTACAGTCCCTATACCCAAGTCGAGTGGTAATCGGTAATTCCCTTCGTACATTTAACCATATTCTTATAAATCGCATTTTATTGAGGAATAAACTGGATGTAACTTCTGTTGAATTCTCGAGTGTACAAATGGCACGTAGTAAGAACCCGATCTGACAACATTGTTTAGTTATGTGTAACCTGTGTAATTAGTGTATAGCGTTTGAAATAATAATGAAGAAGAACGTGTGATTCGAACTGACGCTATGACAGTTTGAATCACCAAAACGGTGCGAACGACGAGCGAACGAGAGAATGTCGGAGCAAGCGAGTGAGCCTTGGTGCTCTATGCGGAAGTCATGATCGTGTGTGAAGTTCTGTTTAGAGTCGCCACAAGTGTACTATAAAAATAAAGAAGAATAATATAAGGCGTAATCGACAAACAACAAAATAAAAACAATATCCTGTGTATTTATTTCGGTGGTTCTGTGTCCGCTCGGTTGTGAAGATAAAACATTGTTTTATCATTTTTGTTCTTCTTGGTGAACGGTTTGCTGCGTTGCTCAGTGTTTTGGTGTCCAGCGAACTCATGATGGAGAATCTTCGTACAATCTGTGCCAACGCCGGCAGCAAGACGAAGATTTATGCCACAGAATCTCTTATCAACCGTCAACTTTCGAAATATCTAAAATCAAATGACCTCCTCAATGACCGCCAATATGGCTTTCGTAGCAACAGGTCCACAGGAGATCTGATGGCGTACCTTACCGAAAAGTGGAGCCATTCCATTCTTCTACCTCGGTGAAAGCAAGGTAGTCGCATTGGATATTTCAAAGGCCTTCGACAGAGTTTGGCATCCAGCCCTTTTGTCAAAATTGCATTCATATGGGGTGGACAATTCCCTGATCCAATGGATAAGAGACTATCTTTCTGACCGTTCAATCCAAGTGGTTCTTGATGGTGTCAAATTTGTCTCCAATCAAATTAATGCAGGTGTTCCCCAGGGTTCGGTACTCTCACCCACTTTCTTCCTCATCTTTATAAATGATCTCTTGTCAATTACTCACAACCCAATTCACTCGTTTGCTGATGATAGCACGTTGAGTTTCTCATACTCATACGAACACTCCCGTCCAAACTCTTCGAACGTCACTACCAACCGGTAACTTATGCTTGATACATTTAATTCAGATCTCAGTGGGGATTATCTAACCGAGTAGAATTCAATGCCCTAAAAACTCAGTGCTGCCTTTTGTCGTCAAAGGTGAACCCCAAAGTAAATATACTGTCTATGAACGGCACTTGATCCGACGAAGCCAAGGAATTATCAATCCTCGGCACTCGAACTAATTCGACTCTTAACTGGGATGACCACATATTTGAAAGTGCAGCCAAATGTATGGGATTCCTTAAGAGATGCAAAAGATACATCACTCCATCCAATCTGGCCACTATTTACAAGGCGTCTATTCGTCCAAAAATGGAGTTCAACTCCCATATTTGGTCAGGCGCATCCAAAACTGCATTACACGTGGTCGACAGGATGCAAAAACGAGCAGTGAAACTTATTGGGGACCCAGCCGTAAGTCGATCAATTCCGCCCTTAGAACACAGGCGCAACGTATCATGCATATCTCTTTTCTATAGGTATTACTACGGTCGTTGCTCAACTTAACTTGCTGAATGTGTTCCGCTCTTTCAGACATTTTCCCGCGATACCCGTCAATCTGTGAATGCGCATCAGTTCACGTTGAAAGTGGACTTTAGGCTCACAAATAAACATAGAGAGTCATTCTTTAGCCGAACCACACGAATGTGCAATGTTCTGCCTGATCATGTGTTTCCTGGCCGTTGTGGTGTCCAGACATTCAAGATGAATATACATCGACACCTCCTTTCCTTACCCACTTCCATCCGCTCGCACTGTGCTCTGATATTTAAGGGTACTTCGAAATCCCCTTTTGTGCGCGCGTTAGTGTAAAAAAAAAAAAAATCCGAAACATAGTCGAAGATTTCTCGGGACGATGTCACGGAATGTACAGCGTGACGGGGTGGTATTTCATATTGGGACCGACTTACCACCTAAACCAACTTTTCTCGAACCGGTCCATCAGCTAAACCCCGAAATGTGGTCAGGGATTTCTCTCGACCATTTCACGGAGCCTATCGCTTGAAGGGGTGGTATTTCACCGGGCGACAGGGCGTTGGGATCCCGCCTACGACTCGGCCTTTAGTCTTATGACAAGCCAGCTTAGCTGTGAGTATATTCTACCGTCCAACTCACAAGGCCGCCATCATGCGACAGTGCAATTGCTTCTGACCTTTGATGATTCCAGTGGTAGGTCCTATAGTACAACAAACAGTGTGTTTTCAGAAGGATTCAAAATAAGTGACAATGCTGGATTGCTCATCAATATCAGGGATTTCTCCCGACCATTTCATGGAGCCTATAGCTTTATGTGGACTCCTCGATAGTATAGTGGTTAGTATACCAGCCTGTCACGCGGGAGACCGGGGTTCGTTTCCCCGTCGGGGAGCCTCTGGCGCAAGACTAATGACCTTGCCCGAAAAAAAAAAAATCATTATGGAAAATTTAACAAACCTCAGGACTTGCTAGATAAAGCCAAGACCGGTTCCCGGTTGTAGTGCCGATGGTGATGATGATAGCTTGATGTATTTTTAGATAAGTATTGTATAAATCAATGGCGCGAGACTAATGACCTCGCCCGGAAAAAACAAATCATTATGGAAAATTTAACAAGCCTCAGGACTTGGTAAATAAGGCCAACACCGGTTCCCGGTTGTAGTGCCGATGATGATGATGATGATGCAAGACTAATGACCTTGCCCGAAAAAAAAAAATCATTATGGAAAATTTAACAAACCTCAGGACTTGCTAGATAAAGCCAAGACCGGTTCCCGGTTGTAGTGCCGATGATGATGATGATGATTGTATAAATCAAATTGATTAATTCAAAAGCAATTATCTCCAGATGGTGCTTTGTGTACACAGATAGTTTTGCATTAATAGGAAATACCTGAAGAAGTGTAACGTATGATGAATTAGAGGATAGCAATTTTTAATTATTGATTTCCTAAAAAGTTATACCTGTGCGTTTCAAATGTTCACAAACGTTAACCCTCATAAGAGAAAATGAAGAGTGAGTCACCTGTACAATATCCCAGATGTTCTCATGATCTCGATTTCAGTAGTCCCGGTAATTATTCCATTAACGGCCTAACACATTAATGTTTAGAGTACATTTAGCACTAATTAAAACCCATTGATAGACATAACACAACGGGTTATGCCGGTGGCTATGTTTGATCAATTGGCGGCAGTGTATATCTAAGCTTTTTATAGCGATTTTGGCTGATTTCTGTTTTTGCGTTAACCGGTCCGGTGCGGTGTGTACAAATATTTATTCTATACAAATCTATTGCAATACAACCCCTCACGTTGTACCGAAGGGCAGCTACATCGTGCCAAACCAATGATGAAGTCAAGGCATATTCTGTACATGACTCGAGAGTGTCTGAATTCTTGTTGCTTCTTCGTACATTAAATTTGATTTCATTCTTTCCTCAAATATAAATTGTAAATGAATGTCTTCAGTCAGTTGTACTTTTCAGTACGAGATACACCATCGGTTGGAAATGGGATATTGCTTTAAACGTTTTTAAAAAAAACCTGTGCGTTGTTTTTTGTCAGTGAGAGAAGTAAGAACCATGCCAAAAATATGATCATTGTGCAGATGTTCTCAATTATTTTTCAAACTGAACAAAAACAAGTTTTATATTTCAAATACTTAAATCTATCTGTTTTTGGCTCTTTAATGTAATAAGAAAAATAAATTCCTTTTAAAGCCCAAACATCTATAATCAAGTTTTGTAATATCTTAAAATAGAATTGCGTTGATTCGCGGGCGCCAGTACAAATTCACCGGGCAGTGTAAGTGTTTTTGAAATATATCCGGATTGAAATTGATTTTTATGGGTCAAAACCAATGTAAAAATATTTGAGTACTTAAATTTATGATTTGACGGCGAAGTCCTTGTGAAGTGTTAATATTCTGCTTTAGTATATTTTTTAATTGGTATGCACATTTAAATCTTAAGTGAAATAAAGATTTTTGTAGTCGTTTAGACCACCTCTAATGGTCAGATATAGTTAGGTATGTATGTAAAGAAAAACTTAGTTTTGTGTGATACGATGGTAGTCCCAGAATTGGCGGTAGTTATTAAAATATATTGACTGTGGTATATAGTACCAACCTTAGAAAAATTGAGTTTCAGCTTTGAAGACCCTACGCTGTTTATTACTTGTTTGACAGCCATCAATAGTGAACGCTCTCAGTGAATTTGTAGACAAGGAAAAATTCACACAGGAAAATTCGGGGCTGCGCGAGACATAAAGACAATAATTGTTTTCTTTTAAAGGAAATGCCCGAAGGCAATGAATTCTGAGATGCTCCTAAATGTTAAAGCACAGTGTTGTCGGAAGGAGCGGTAATGGGTAAGGAAAGATGGTATTGATCTATATTACATCGGTCTTTTTTATATTGATGAGTAAATGCTCGACCCAGCAGAACATTCCACATTCATATGGTTCAGGTAAAGAACGAGCGTCACTGTTTCCTCCTTCTCTGATGCGCCCTTTGATTGATAGAAAATGTTTGAAATACATTCACAAAGTTCATTTCACCAGCGATCTTTTATTTTTTTTTTTCAACATACTGTGTTTATTTGACCAATAATAAATTTTTACATTAAGTACTTCATCATCATCATCATCGGCACTACAACCGGGATCCGGGCTTGGCCTTATTTAACAAGTATGAGGCTTGTTAAATTTTCCATAATAATTTGTTTTTCCGGGCAAGGTTATTAGCCTTGCGCCAGTACATTAAGTACTTCAGCTATCTTATAATTCTGGTGATGCAATTGTTTACATGTAGACATTACACATTTTTCAAACATAATTGTATATGTGAATAACTATTAGTAGTATAGAGTATTATAGATTTTAATATTGATAGTCTTCCTGGAAAGGTCAGAAAACCAGCATTTTTATTATTAAATTTAATCTTCTCTAATACTTAACTTAACTTAATCTAACTTAATCTAGCTTAACCTAATTGTTGCGGATTGGCAATTAAATGTGCTGGAATGTACTGGAGAAATCTAGTACATTCGCTGTGTATACCAGTTACGCAGCAGCTGGCACCAGCTGGCCGATTGTCACCATCGATGACGCCATAGCGCCCCTTTTTGAATTGGCAGTTATGCCCAATGAGTCAGTCTGCAACCAACCTTCAACGGGCTCGTTACATCGGAGCAAGCATCGTAATCACGAGTAAAACGGACAAGAAGTTAATCAATGTCGTTGTTGTTAAAATATTTATTAAATGTTCAATAAACTAACTCAATCTCGTCAAGGGTAACGTCATACAAGGCTTACCACTCAACATTTTCTGAAGGGAACAGCGGACAACTACGAACACTATTACAATACTAATTAATATTATTACTACTACTATTTATTGGCCTGTAGTAACCCGGAAGTTCATGACCCCACTGACTCGGCTGCGACACTGTTCCCTGTCCTGTGCTCTCTCCTTCCATGCCTGCCCATCTAATCCGATTTCCTCAAGGTCAAACCTTACATTGTCCGCCCATCTCCGTCGCGGCCGTCCTACCGGCCTCTTTCCAGTTGGTCTTCTGTCAAGAAGACGGTGGTCTTCCGCTATTCTCGCCACATGTCTGGCCCATCTTAATCTTCGCGGCCTGATTACTCTCACTATTGTAGGTATAGCTCTTCCAATTCGTAGTAAGGAGTTTCCTCCATTGTCCTGTCTCTTCATCATACTTATCGTCAAATATACTTCTTAAAACTTTATTCTCAAATATGCGGAATTTGTTTTCTTCCCTTTTTGTGAGAGCCCATGTTTTGCATCCGTATAGAACAATCGGCATGATTATGGTTCTATAGACACGGAGCTTTATATTACGTGATAGCAGTTTGGATTTCCGCAGTTTATTGACTATGTGCCAACTAGCGTTGCCGAAATGCGGTTTTTTGTTCATTTCCTTCGACATTTCGTTACTGGCCGTCAATATTGTTTCCAGATATTTAAACTCTTTAACTCTCTCAAATATCTTGCCTCTGACCACCTGCTCTCGCCGTAATCATATATTTTGTTTTGCCTTCATTTATTTCTAGGTCCACCTCTTCTGCCGGTTGCATGATAATTTCACTGTTTTTACTTACAGTTTCTAGATTATCGCCCAAAACGGCGATGTCATCCGCATATGCGAGCACTTGTGTGACCCCGTTCAGAGTATCTTTCTGATGACATAATCCAGCACAAGGTTAAAAAGACATGGTGACAGGCCGTCCCCCTGTTTTAGTCCGTCCCGGATTTCAAATTGTACTGAGAGGTGGATTTCTATTCTAACTCGCCCTTTGCTTTCGTTCATGCAAGTTTGAATGAGGGCGGTATACTTTTTCGGGACATCCAGCTCACCTACAATATGGTAAAGTCTTTGCCATTTGACTGAGTAGTAGGCTTTTTTGAAGTCAACGAACAGTCGGTGAACCATCTCTCCGTATTCCCACTTCTTTACCAGCAGTTCCCTTATTGTGAACATTTGGTCGCTCGCTGACCGGTTCCTACGGAATCCGCATTGGTAGTCTCGCAGTATTTCTTCTGCGTACGGTATGATTCTCACCAGTATGACATTTGTTAGTATTTTGTATGTTATTGGGAGCAATAATATTCTTCTTTAGTTTTCGCAGTCAGATCTGTCGCCTTTTTTGAAAGTTTTTCATTCTTCTGGAGTGACTTCCTTATCCCATATTGTTTTGATGAGTTGGTTTCCTCTCCTCCATGCTTCATAAGCTCTGCCGGTATGCAGTCGATTCCGGGAGCCTTGTTGTTTTTCAATCGATTTATTGCGTCTACAACTTCATTGGAAGATGGCTCTGGGATCTGAGGCGCGGCTGTATGTACGTCTGGTGCGTTTATTTGTGGTTGACGGGTGCGCACATTGAGCAGGTTTTCAAAATACTGCTTCCATCTTGTCCCGATATTGTTTGTTTCTGTGACCGTTTGCGTCTCGAATTATTTTGACTCTCCCTCAGTATTTCTATTTGAATTTATACTGGTATATATACCTCTGTTGTACTTTTCTCTGTCATTTTCTAGGACTTTTTTTTTCTTTAAAGTTGTCTCCCATTCGCGTTTTTTGTATTTGAAAAGTCTCGGTGTCTCATTCCGAATTGTCGCGTGTTTTTCTGCGTTGACTTTATCATATCTTTCTAAGTGGATCACTCTGGCGTTTACGTTGTTTGATCTTCGCCCGGCAATCATCGTCAAACCGAGGTTTGAATTTAATTGTTTTCTTAAATCATAATACCTTTTGGGCTGTTTGTTTGATTATGACTCTGATCGATGCCCATTTAGTGTCCACATTATTGGTTTTCTCTTCCTCATTACTTCCATTCTCTAGGATCCTAATTCTATTCGTCAGTTGGTCTTGATATTCATCCCATTTGTGCACGGCTTTTAGTTTATCAATGTTGGACTTTTTGCTCGTCTCCCGTGACTGTCCATGTGGGTTTGCTGCGAGCCAACTTCTAATTTTGCCCATCACTAGAAGGTGATCGGAGTCGCAATCTGCTCCTCTATATAATCTCACGTCAAGTGGTCTATTTGGTTACGCGTTACGCTGTCGGATGATATCCATGTGACTTTATGGATTTGCTTTTTCTTGAACATCGTGCTTTTCACTACCAGATCTTTTGACGCAGCGAACGTGATAATTCGAATTCCATTATCATTTGAAACGTCGTGTAGACTTTCTTTACCTATCTTTGGTTGGAAGATGTCTTCCTTTCCAATTTTCGCATTGAGATCCCCGAGGAGTATTTTAACATCGAATGGTGAGACCCCATCAAATACTTCCTCTAGGGTCTCATAGAACGTGTCCTTCGTTTCGTCGTCGGTAGCTTCTGTTGGGGCGTGTACGTTTATAAGTACATAATTGTACCATGGGCCCTGTATTTTTAGCACCGACATCCGGTCATTAATAAATTTCACATACGAGTATTTTACATGGGGCGTAATCTTCTTGCTTATGATGAAGCCAGTTCCGAGGTTATGTGTATCGGTACCTCCACACTCCAGTGTAAATCCGTTGGTTTCGATTACTTGATGTGGGAGTCGGACTTCCTGAAGCCCGACGATGTCCATTTTATATTGTTTCGTATTTTCTACGACTGTCTGTATCGCGCCTGGTTTATATAGCGTTCGAACATTCCACGTGCCGATGCGTATATCCCGCTTTTTCCGGTTTTCCCTACGTCTTCTTTTTGCCGAGTCGGTGTTTTCTTGATGATTTGTTTCCTTATGGTACTGTCGGCTCATCACACCTACGCCTACCGGGTTTTTCGTGGGATTATTTTTTGTGTATTGATCATTCATATCGTGGGAACACTCTGGGGTTTCAAATCAGAGCCCCTCTTGGGTATGGTAAGGTCTGCTTACTGCTTTGGTTCGACCCGGTGTCAGAGAGGCGCCGTTATAATACAGCCGGTATACCCCTGGCTGCAAACTGTCCAATTGGCACGGTGACGCGTAACACCCTAGATTACGGGTGGTAGATCTTCGTGTGTTACTCCTCGGTAGACTGTCTGACATGGGTGGCCCTACTGGAAGCGTAGGCTTCCGTCGGAATAGCCTGAGTGATTCATCGTAGTTTAAACCCCCACACAACGTCTAGGTTTCTACCAAGCGGGGGAGGGAGTCGTTTCGTTGATGGATTTTATAAAAGTGATTCGCTAGACAGTGTGCTATGTCAATATCTGACTGGACAAGGTGATAGTTAGTAGAGTTGATAATATAATCGATTCAGGGTTTGTATTTTCGACCCGTTAGTCGATTGATATTTTTGAATAAATCACGATTGGGTTTTTTACTGTTAAGTGTGGACGTGCAAACCTGGTCGGCTAATTGTTTTAGCTGTCCATTTATCCGGTTAGTTTAGAGTTGGATTTGATTTTTAATAAAATGGGAGTAACTGTTATGTAGTTTTCGTCTAAGTTGTTTTTTAAGCGTAACTCTTTTGTAAGGATGTTGGATAAAGGATTTCCTAAGTGATTACGAGTCATGGTCGTAGGTGTGTGTCTAAATAGGGCATTTTTTAGTATTTGCTCTATTCTTAAGGTTGCTTGATCAATTTCAGCAGGGAGTATCTTTGAAGACTCTTGCAAAGTATAGTCTGTGAAACTGGCAGCAACGTCCCTATTGACTCTTCTCCAATTTGTGTAGCAGAAATTCGGGATCGGATTAAATGAGTTGTGTGGTTCGAGGGCGGGGATTTGGATAGTGGTGTGGACGGACCCATGATCGATTGGGATTCCGAAACATACTGTAGGGAGGTTGGCTGAGTAGATGTCCTTGGGAATGAAATGTTTGCAGGTAACTGCAGGTTGGCAAAGGGAGTTGGGGTTGGAATTTTGGGTGGTTCTTTGCGTAGTTTTAAAGAACCCCCACAGATGTCTACGGATTTTAGGAAAAAATCGATTGTTGATTTAGTTGAATTGGAAATAGGTGTTGGCGGTAATGGAGACTCCGTGTAAATATATCGATGGAGCGGAAGGTGTACTAGAAGTTGGTAGCCGTATTTATTGCATTTAGTATCGGTAAATGGAGTATGCCGAGCATTCCAGTCTTCTCCTATTATAAAAGATGCAGGTAGAGATCATTGGATTATATCAGTGATATCCGAATTAGGGATATTTGGTTCCAGAGAAGGGTGTATGTATACAGACGATAGTCTAGTATCCCACTACATAAAGCCCATTTATTATGGTATTCAATTAACATAATGCACTTGTTTTTCATATATCCGATAATCATATAATACAATCAATATCACATAATTAATTAACGTTCACATCGCACACGTTGCGATACTCATAATATTCATTTGAATACCCTTGTTAATTGTCCACCGATGACGCATTCTCACTTCCCAAGCTGCACTCTACCGTATTTGCATTTTTGCATCGTATTCAAAAACGAGCAATACAGCTAACATGGGACATTTTCGCACGATATCATATTATGAATGCATTTTTGCTTCATACCTCATAACAGATGTCACACCTGCCATATGACACTGCCGGCGCATTCAAAGGCAATTGGCGCACCATTTAACGGAGCGTCCGCCAACGGGCTGAGATGGGCGAAAGGCCAAATATAGCGACGACACGCAAACCGGTTAAACGATACGAATGGCTTGGACGTGGGCCATTGTATTTTAATTGGTCCGGTCAAATGCGAAAATCAATTAAGCAGTACAGTTGCTTAAACGCAATGCACCTTAAGTGGGACAATTAAGTGACGATGATAGTTAACGAATGCAGATGGCCCGTGCTAGGCAATTGGACTCAATAAGGGTCAAATGTTCTGGGTCGAAGTCCAAGCGGAATGGAATCCGTTGTTTGCCTTTTTTATAAATTGGGTACATAAACAGTGGTTGAAACGGAGTAAAACTCAGAGTTCATTAATTTGTTAGAGAAGAAGAATAAAGACAACGGACCTCTGTTTATAATTAATAAAAACAAATTAAAAGTAAAACACTTCTTCTTATTCTCAACTCTCCGGGAGCCAGCACTTCCCTTCAGCATAAGGGAAGCACCGTTGGTCGTCGCTTGTTTTTTACACTAACGCGCGCACAAAAGGGGATTTTGAAGTACCCTTAAATGCCAGAGCACAGCGCGAGGTAAAGAGGAAGCGGATGAGGAAAGGAGTTGACGCATGCATGTCCTAATTATGCAAAATAGTTTTATGAGAACTCATAAAACCGAACCATTACCCTAATGAGCACATTGAACACCACACCCGAATTCGAGATTTTCATCTGAAACGTTCGTTTCAAGATACATAATCTCGATTTGTTTTCATTTATAATCAGTTGATAGATATACATGGTCCCTGGAGGAAGTGCTGCAGGAGATCATCAGGATAATAAATAAATGATTTGACAAAATAAAGAAGACCCTGTACGCCTAAATAAAACGGAGTGGTCAATAGAGATCCCTCATCCTATTCAGGACCAGGAGACACACTACCTGGGAGTGAGGCCAATAACTAATACCAAGAAGAACACAATTCTCTGATTTATATACCCCATAGCAGAGTGGAAAAACAAGGCATGTTATCCTTCGTTTGTTTGGCTGCTTTCGGTAGTTCTCTTTTGTTTTCTCTAATAGTTCCACCTAGAGTTGTTTTTTTGGCTAATCATTTTATCGCGAGTGACATGCAAGTGAAAAAGTTATCGGTCGTGATATTTCTTCCACAGCTTGTATATGGCTCGACAAATTTCAAAACAACGTGTTCGCTGAGAAGCATTGACGATGGTCGTTGTTCATCTCTCCCCAAATAAGGAAAACCATTCAAAACATATTTGCTACTAACATCTGATGCAAGCTATAATTTGATGGCAAATTTGTTGGATTTATTAGGCATATACTGTGTAAATCTGCACCTGGCTTTTGACGAAAATAATTGCTCGTCAACTGTTATATTTTGCCCTGGTTGAGAGCAAGCTTGACTATTTTCAATGAACTTGTCCCATATTTCCGAAACTAAGGCAAATTTATTTGTTTGTAGGCGCCTAATTCTTTCGGTTCTGTTGTCAAAACGAATAAATCGTTGGATATGCTTGAACTTTTCTGGCCATAGTTTTTCTAAAAAAATCGGGACCCCACTTTGCTGACCATAAATAACTCAGTTTTAAGTTTTTTACCTCATAGGCTACCACGAACATATAAAATCCCAATAAATGCACGTATTTCCCGTAAATCTGTTGTCCAATAGTCCCTAACATTCGACGGCCTTCTTCTGTGCAATTTTTTTATATGTTTGATAATATAGTTACCTATTATCAACGAGAATGCATTGATAAGATTACCTGCCATAATGTTCCTTTTTGCGTAGCCTGTTGGCCCTTTCACTCCCTTGAAGATACAAGTAAATGGTAACCTTCCAGGAATACCACCTTCGTCAAATTTTTACCACAGAGTACCATCGGCAGCTGTTTCTGTCTCCTGAAAGGTGTTTTCAGTTTCTTCATTAGAGTCTGAACTAGTTAGCACCCTACACCTTTTCCTGGGCATATTGATGGCACTTTCATTTTCATCATTGGGGATCGACCCTTCATCGCTATCTTCAGTGTCAGATGTTTCAGTTTGAATATAACCTGCTTCATCTTCAATATTTATTGCATCTGATTCTATATCGGAGCACTCTTCACTTATGTTCGTTAGCTTTTCCAATAACTCACTTCTATTTGACATTTCTGTCATGAATTTAGGACGCAAGAGAAATAAAATAAACAACTTGTTAGAACAAGTATCTATGCATAAAGATTCGAATACCAAGTACTACTTTAGTTTATTGAGCAACTACAACTTATCAAATATACGCCCAAATCGACAATTTATTTATCGACAATATGTACTTGTATGTAGGAACCGGTCAACAAGCGACCAAATGTTCGGACGGTTCACCAACTATTCGTTGACTTCAAAAAAGCCTACGACTCGGTCGCAAGGCAAAGACTCTATCATATTGTAGTTGAGCTGGGAGTCCCGAAAAAATATGCCGCCCTGATTCAAATTTGCATGAACGAAAACAAAGGGCGAGTTAGAATAGAAAACCACCTCTCAGAACCATTTGAAATCCGGGACGGACTAAAGCAGGGAGATGGTCTATCACCATGTCTCTTTAACCTTGTCATCGAGTACGTCATCAGAAAGGTACAAGACGACAACATGGCCGGATCATCCCTGAACGGGGTCACACAAGTGCTCGCATATGCGGATGACATCGCCGTTCTGGGCGATAATCTAGAAACTGTAAGTAAAAACAGTGAAATCATCATGCAAGCCTCAGAAGAGGTGGACCTAGAAATAAATGAAGACAAAACAAAATACATGATTACGGCGAGAGCAGGTGGACCTCATGGAACACATATAAATGTCAGAGGTAAGATATTTGAAAATGTTAAAGAATTTAAATATCTATGAACCATACTGACGGCCAGTAACGAAATGTCGAAGGAAATTAACAAAAGACTGCACTCCGGCAACGCTAGTTGGCACGCAGTCAGTAAACTGCAGAAATCCAAACTGCTGTCACGTGGCCTGATGGTCGCCACTACCCATACTCTCACCTATATGAAGATGCCTCAATTAACCATACTACTTGCTACAATTAGCATACAAATATCTCGAAAGTACTCAGAGTATCGAGAACCTACTTGTGCCATTTAACCTTGTGCTCAAATATGTCATCAGATAGATACAAGACCACAACATGGCCGTCAGTAAACTACTGAAATCCAAACTGCTATCACGTAATATAAAGCTCCGTGCCTATAGAACCATAATTATGCCGATTGTTCTATACGGATGCGAAACATGGGTCTCACAAAACGGGAAGAAAACAAATTCCGCGTATTCGAGAATAAAGTTCTAAGGGGTATCTTTGGCGGTAAATATGACGAGGAGGCATGATAATGGAGAAACTCCACAAGCACGAATTGGAAGAGCTATACCGCAAACCTACAATAGTGAGAATAATAGTTATAGTTTTGAGCCAACGATCTTTCGTTAGCAGCAAACTTTGTATAAAAGAAAACGAACGCGATCTTTCCGTTTATATATCTTTTATTAAAGAGGATCTTCCCTCCTTCGAATCTATCTTAAGACTAATTTATAATTGTGTTTTTACTTAAAATCTAACATTGCAATCTTAATAGATTGTACCTCAGGTAGTAACAAGAATGTCTACCTGTTAATAGGTAATTTAGGTATTTAAAATATAATTGCATTCAAACGACATTATAGAGATATATTCGTTTTGTTATGCTTATTTTATATTCATGTCATGTTTCTGTTATGGATATGTAACCCGTCGTGTTTTAATAACCGTATGTGCTCGTTAATTGTGTTATGCAAACATTCAATATCAGAATTCGATGTGTGGTTACTATTTGAGGTTTAGTGGATTTCTGTACCAATAGTTCCTAAATATTCTTTTATGGGAATTGCTTTGAATCCTAATTCGTTATCAACTATAATTTTCTTTAGAAGACCAAATTGGCTGAAATAGTAACAAAGGGCTCTCTTAAATTCTGTCCAAGTTCTACTGGAGATTTTTATCGCACAGGCGCGTTTTGAAAATTTACCTATGAAGGTTAAGAATACGGATTTTTCCAAGCTATAAAAGACATCTATATGAATAATTTCGCGAGGACTTGTAGGTGTTTCGATTAGTTTTAATAGAGGTTAATGCGGTTGTCTAACATATTTCTCGATGTTACATACGTCACAATTATTAATAAACTGTGTTATTCGTGTCTTTAAACTTGGGTTAAAATAATTGATCGTAATTTCTTTGTACGAGGGTTGCCTTTTATATTTCGGGATTAGAGAACAAAAACAAATATTGATCATCGAAAATCACTTTATTGTTTTTCAAAATATTCCCCATGAAGATCTATACACTTTTGCATGCGTTTGAACCAATTGTCGAAGCACTTTTGCCACTCTGATTGAGGTATCTCCAACACATGCATTCTGAATGCAGCAACCGCTTCTTCAGGTGTCGAAAAACGTTAACCTCTCAGTTTGTTTTTTACGTACGGGAATAAAAAGAAGTCATTCGGTGCCAAGTCAGGACTATACGGCGGATGACCCATCAAATCGATGTTTTGGGTGCTCAAAAATGCAGTTGTCGCAGCCAATGTGTGAGAGCTCGCATTGTCGTGGCGAAGAGTGATCCGTCTTCGGCGGTTGGTTTTCCTGATTTCTTGGAAGACAACTGGCAAACAAATGGTTGTGTACCACTCAGAATTGACTGTTCTGCATTGTTCTAGTGGTACGGTTGCGACATGTCCAGTTTTTCCGAAAAAACAGGCGACCATTTGCTTGGAAGTGCTTTGTGCGCGAACAACTTTTGTTGGATTTGGCTCATCTTGAAACTCCCAGACAGTCGACTGCTGTTTACTTTCGGGCTCATGCGCGTAAATTCACGATTCATCACCTGTCACGATGTCATAGACGTGTTTCGAAGCACCACGACCGTATTTTTTGAGCATTTCTTTCGACCAATTGACACGAGCCTTTTTTTGGGCGATTGACAAATTGTGTTGGATCCAACGCGAACAAATTTTTTTGACGGTCAAATGTTTATGCAATATTGAATGTATGCTGGTCCCACGAACGCCTAAGGTTGTCTCAATCTCACGATAGGTCACATGACGATCTTCCAATATCAGTTCGCGCACAGCATCAATGGTTTTCGGAACAACAACTGATTTTGGACGACCTTCACGAAATTCATCTTGGAGTGAACTACGACCATGATTGAATTCACCATATCATCGATAAACACTGGTCCTTGATGGAGTTTCATCGCCAAAAATTTAATTAAGTTCATCCATGCACTGTTGCTGAGTTAATCCACGCCGAAAGTTGTAAAAAATAATCGCACGAAAATGTTGGCGATTTAATTCCATTTTTGGGCCGAGATAAATCTTTTAGGTTACTGTAAACAACACAAATAGCGCTCGTATGTCAAAACGTTCTGAGTGCGTATAACCTCAAAAATGTCCAACTTTACGACAGAGCTGTCAATTGCCGGATTGCAACACTAGGGTTGCCAAATCCCGAAACATAAGAGGCAACCCTCGTATACTTCCTCGATACCTCTATGGTTATTCTTTAAATGCTCTTTTTCTATTATATCTACTAGTTCTTCTTCGTTAGTTATGTCCTTTAATAATTTAAGGTAACGGATAATTCTAAGTTTGGGGTTATTGGTAAAATATTTGATAACGATTTCCTCAATAACTTTGAAATAATCTTCGTCTTCAATAAGGATTGCGTTTAAAGCATGCGGTTTGAGATGGTTCTTCAGTAATGTGATTGCGTATTCTTCGTTTAGATTTTTTACGTATATCGTTGTTCGATTTCTATTAAATATGTTTAAATGTTCTCTTGGAGACGGTGATTTTATGATTACGACTTGGTTCTTGAAAACGTTAAAACTAGATTTACTCATGGGGATACGATTATTTTCAGCTAAGTTTATTTCTGCTTTAGGTATACGAGAAAGAGCGTCTGCGTTGCTATTATTGGTACCTTTCTTGTACCTAATATCAAAATCTAATTCGGATAGTTTCAACTTCCATCGTATCAGTTTTGAATTAGGTTCTTTCAAAGTAAATAACCAAGTGAGTGGTTTGTGATCCGTTTCAATTATGAATTTCCTGCCGAATAAATAGGGGCGATAGTTTTTGGTTGCCCAAACTATTGCGAGTAATTCTTTCTCAATGGTATAATAGTTTATTTCATGCTCGTTCAGAGTACGGCTAGCAAAAGATAAAGGACGGCCTTCTTGGGATAATACGGCTCCCAAGGCGAATTGGCTAGCATCTGTAGTAAGTGTAAATGTTTTACTGAAATCAGGGTATGCTAATATGGGATCGTTTATTAATAATGTTTTGAGAGTTCTGAAGGCTTCTATATAATCCTGATCAGAAATATTAATCTTTGCCTCCTTTTTTTAGAAATCGAGTCACTGGTTTTGCTATTTTCGAATAATCTTTAATAAATTTTCTATAGTATCCAGTGAGTCCTAAAAACTGTTTAATTTGCTTAGGTGTCCTAGGAATGGGGTAATTTTTAATACATTCAACTTTCTTAGGGTTGGCTTTAATGCCTTCAAGTGTTACAACGTGACCGAGAAATTCCGTTTCTTTCTTAAGAAATTCGGATTCGTCTAGTTGTACCTTTAACTTGACGGTCTTTAACCGTTCGAATATTTTTGTTAAAGAAGTAATATGTTCCTCTAAAGATGTAGAAAATTAAATACTTAACATTTATAATCAATGCATGCCTTAAATGTCAATACTTTCCTCAATGTTGGAAAAAAGCAATGGTTGCACCTATCCTTAAGGCTGGAAAAGCCCCAGATAAACCTGAAAGTTACAGGCCAATTAGTTTACTTAGCAACATAAGTAAAGTTTTTGAAAAAATCCTGAAACAACATATTTTAAAAGTTGTTTCAGATAAAGATATTTTCCCCGATATCCAATTTGGATTTCGACGCTTTCACAGCACCTCGCACCAGGTTAAACGAATTTGCAGCCATGTTCTAGACCATCGTTCACGTGGTCAATCAACGGGCATGATATTGTTAGACATTGAAAAAGCTTTTGATTCCGTATGGCACAATGGGATAATATATAAAATGATACAGTTCGACTTTCCTTTGTATTTGTGTAAGGTCGTCCAAAGTTTCTTATCCAATAGATGTTTTCAGGTTCATGTCAATTGTGATGTTTCTAGATGGATATTTTTTGATTGTGGCGTCCCCCAAGGCTCAGTACTTGGTCCAGCTTTGTACAATATCTACACTTCGGATTTTCCAAATCTACCGCAGTGTGAATCAGCTATCTTCGCTGACGACACTGCAGTATTTGCGTCGCATGAATTTTCTCTCAACGTTGAGACAAATCTAAAGCATGCGATCGAGATACTTGAAAAATATTATATGAAATGGAAAATCAAGCTAAATGTCGGGAAGACACAAGCCATCTTTTTTACACGAAAGAGAAAAGCTTGCTATCTTCCCAGCAGTCAGCTGCAAATAAATGGTACCAAGATTGCGTGGGAGCAATCCGTAAAGTCTCGGAGTTCATCTCGATACAAAACTCACATTTAAACAACATATTCAAAGTACTCTTAATAAAATGAGTATTGCTATTAAGATGCTTTACCCTTTTATTAATCGCAAGTCTTTACTCACAAATGAAAATAAGATTATTATTCATAAAGTTATTTTCCAAGCTATACTGTTATATGGGTGTCCAGTATGGGGTAACGCTGCAAGGTGCCATTTAAAGAAGTTACAGGTATCACAAAACAAAGTTTTGAAAATGATGCTAGACCTCCCTTGGCACTATTCAACCTTAAGTCTCCACGGAAAGGCGGATGTTCAATTGATTTCTGAAAGAATTCGTAAACTAGTATATAATTTTAACATCAGCTGTGAAAGTTCTGAAAATCCTCTCATAACCCAGCTTCTTGCTTAATTTGTTATAATTTCATGTAAATATTTACATTTTATATTATTTATTATTGGTTTTTTTTTTTTTTTTTTTTTTTAAGGAAGGTTTTTCCTTTTCGTATTTTCATTCGATTTATTCTTTTAATTATTAATTATACATATTTTTCTTTTCTTTATCCAAGATAATGTTTCAGTTGTAAGATATAACTTATCTCTGAATTGTAAAATGTGCGGTCACAGACTTTTTTTTGAAAATATTATTACGAAATAAAAGATCTCTCTCTCTCTCTAAGATGTAGAGAAAATTATTATTATAATTATTATATATTATTATCCATATACACTAAAAATATTTTGTTAATGTAATCATTCAATACGTCATTCATCAATCTTTGGAATGTAGCCGGTGCTGTTTTTAAGCCGGAAGGCATGCGGAGAAATTCATAATGTCCATTTTCCACGTTGAAGGCAGTTTTGTGGACATCGTCTCGTGAATTTCAATTTGGTGAAAACCTTTAGCGAGGTCGAGAGTAGTAAAATATTGAGCTCTTCCCAATTTATCTAATATTTCATCGATGTTAGGAATAGGATACTTGTCGTCAATAGTTACCTCGTTCAACTTTCTATAGTCGATGACCAATCTCCATTTGGTCTTGCCACCTGCGTCTTCCTTCTTAGGAACGATCCATATTGGGGCTGAGTAAGGAGAGCAACTATGACGTATAATTCCGTTATCCAACATCTCGCGAATTTGTTTCTCGACTTCATGTTCATGGACGTATGGGTATCTATAGCTCTTGCTATGAATAGGGGTATCATTTACCGTCCGAATTCTATGCCTAATTGCATTAGTAAAAGTAAGATTCTTATCCTCTTGGTGGAAAATCGTTTCGTATTTTTTTATCAATTTCAATAACCCAGCTCTTTCTTCGGAGTTTAGGTGATCGATCCCTACCTGATCTATTATGGATCTTTCAGGGGTGTTAGCACCATTATCTTCGTTTTGTAAATTCAACTTATTGTCATCCTGGACGTTATAGTTTCTTATTGTATTTTCGCAGATTTCGCGAGGTATTTCGTTTAATTGAGTTTTGCGAGTATTTTGGGGAGTGAATTGGTTTCCTTGTGTCCTAGTTAAATGTGTTTCGTCAGGTTTTTGGTAAATTAATGGGATCGTTCTTTTGTTAATTGTTAAATGTGCCTTTTTCGTAGTCTACGTATGCTTTGTATTTTTTAAGGATATCGTTTCCAATTATTCCGTCATAGGAGTCATGGAATTGGCATTCTAATAATTCGACAATGTCTTCAGTATTACCGAGTTCTGGGTATAAAGGGATTTGTACGATTTTTGAGATGGTTAGAATATTTTGAAGGGTTTTTATGGTAACTGGAGGTTTAGGGATTGCCCATTTAGGGTTGCAAACTCCGGGGTTGACAATAGAATTCGTAGCCCCAGTGTCTATTATGAATCTCTGAGGGCGTACTTTGGTTTGGATTTTTATGTGGGGTAATTGTCCTCTGAGGCTACTAGACGAAAATTTGTACCCCTAGCAGAATCGCTGACATTAGTTACCGTATTTATATCCATTGGCTCCGGTACTGAGAATTTAGAATAAGGATTATTCGAGGGTTGATGGGGTCGGGAACTTTCAGGACTATTATTATTAAATTGTCCGTAGTATGTATTATTGTTCCTATTAAAAGTGTCGTAATTTCTGGTGAAAGAGTTATTATTGTCCCTGTAGGAGTGGTTAGTGTTCCAATTAGGAGTGATGTTAGTTTTATTGACATTGTTATCACTGTTCCTATCAAAATGTTCCTTATTCCTATTGAAATTGGTCGTATTTCTATGAAAAGGGTTAATTTTTTCTCTGTAAGATGCATTGTTGTTCCAATTATGAATGTTATTGTCTCTATTTAAATTATTATCGTTGTTTCTATCCAAATAACCGTTATTCCTATTAATATTGTTCCGGTTTCTGTTATGATTAGTACTATTTCTATTAAGATTTTCGTGGATTTTGTCATAGTTATCGTTTCTTCTATTAGGATTGCTACTATATTGTGTGTTCTGGGTGGTGTGGTCTTGATGTCTGTTAAAACGCGGGGCATTAGCCGATGCATTGAAGTATGCGTATCCCGATTCGTGAAGGATATTGAAAGCTTCTTCTAAGCTGTTCGGGTTCCTGCAGTGTATAAGAGAACGCATGGGGTCTGGGAGTTTATTTCGGAAAACAATTAATACAGAATTTTTGTTCTGGTTTAGACAACCTTCGATGGCTTCTTCATTACCATTCATCATCTGTTTGTGTTTGACGTTAAGTCTCCTCAAAATCGATTTGATATTGCTATAAAATTCTACTGCGTTAGTTTTGAATTGTATTGAACACAGTTCATCGAATAATTCCTCTGGTGTTTGCCGATCACCAAAGTTATTGAATAAAATTTGTTTTATGTCCACCCAACTGGTGACATGACAATTTATTTCTATGATCTCTCGAGCTCTTCCTTTCAACTTGGACTTTAGTATGTCTGAGAAGATGCCTTGTGCTAGGGAATCGTATTTTTCCATAAGGGGACGTATTTTATCGACTAAGTCGACGAAGTTTTGTAAGTCTTGAAAGTCACCGTGAAATTCTGCTAACTTCGAGAGGTTAGACAACATTTTTGGGCAAGGTAAATTTTCTTCTGAAAAGAAGTTGTTCACGATCTCCGTCAACTGTCTATTCTGGTTCTGTAAGATTTCTAATTGTTCTTCCAAAGAGATAAAAAATAATTGTAGTGAGAATTTGGCTTTTATTATAAGGGGAACGAATCAAGCAAATGGAAACCTCAAATAGGTTGAGACTGAAACTGACATTAAAAGGTATGACTTAGAATTATGGTTTATTTATACTTATTACTGAAAAAAAAAAAATTTTAATTTCCTATATCTTATTTATATTAGTACATGTGTTTAAAAAGAAGAAGACAACATTTGTTGAAGAAAGAAAGAAAAAAAAATAATTAAAATCTGAATATAATAAATGAGTTTACAACATGTAGACTGTAAACCAAAAGTTTATATTATATGTAAAAAAAAAATATGTTCATATTTATAAAATAATTCTTAATCTTAATCGAACCGGTTGTGTGATCCTTTGTATGTTGCTCCTTTATGTTTAGTTCTTCCTTTTTGTTTTTATTATTGTTACGTACCAAAACCACCCCCCGAAACATTCATACCGGGCGAAGCCCCAATCAATTTCGGATCACATGTAGTGAATCCCAGGCAGATTGATTAATGTACCAATCAGCCAAGGAAATATAACCATAGAGTCCAGACATACATCTGAGAACAATACTCAATGGCGACACCGTTTCCTTTAATCCATTCTAAGGATACGTTTCCTAAACGGAAAAAGAGCGGTGCATGTAAATAGGATTGATGGACAACAACAGCATTAAGATGTACAAAATATCTTTGGCACCGTTGTCCATTAAAAAGTAATTACCAAAAACACTCGTGGTAAATACCAATCAGAAACATTACTAAAAAACCCAAGTAATGTTTAATGACCTATGGTAATTGTCGATCCTAGGAAAATTACCGAAGGATCAAACAAAAGATCGATGGCTCACAATAGAGATCCGGATACAAAGGATTTTATGTGAGGCCAACGAGAAAACAAAAAAGGAAAATAACACGTTGCTTTTAGGTAACGTGGAAAAAAGGTTTCCTTCCGATCAAACGATCGAGATAGAGAGGAGTTGTGTTTTGTGTCAAGTCCAGAACGGACGTAAGTTGGTTTTCGGAGTGGATATAATAGTAGTTAATAGCGGAACACTAAAGTGAAGGATAAAAGATAAAATAGCGTATGGAATTATAAGTGCGTGCCTTAAAATAAATACAATGTTAAATATATGAATTAAGAGTGTTTCATTTAAAATGTGTGTTTGATTCGAAGATGGATTCCAGGTGTTGTGTACAAGAGTATTAACATCTACGTTAGTGCAAAAAGAAATAAATCATTACATTATTCTGCTGCTCGTGCTTTCCTCGTGGTTTGTTTGTTTTTAAATTGTCTTCTTATTTATTTCAATTTGTGTTTCTTTTTATTATTATAGTCACGTTTTATTATTTTAGTCACTTTTTATTATTTTTGTGTTTTTAAAACTTTAAATTTCTGCGTTTACCGACGATACGCAATTTTTAGAATATTGTTTTTGCCGCCGTGGCAACGATGTTTAAAAAAACTGAAAACTGTTATTTCAACACAGAGCCGAACTGATCATGTAAGAAATTTACTCAATTCAATAATAAGAGTCATTTGATTATTTAAACTTTCTGGCAATATAGGGATAACACATATGTGTATATACCGGAAATGAAGAAGGGGGGAGGTAAATACAATTATTAATAAATTAAAAAAAAAATAAATCCTACAGGCTAATAAATAGTAAATAGTAGTTTATATGTTGTACAAAAGTCACAAAATTCTAAGAAATTGGCTCATTATATACATCATTGTTTTTTTAATTGAAATTAAAAAGCAGTCAAAATGACTTCCTTGGGCAATCTAGTATTAAGACGGATTTTTTTTTGCAGGATCAAAACTCTTCAAGAAATTTTGCAAGCCTCGGTGCAACTTCTTAAGAACACGTTTTTTTCCAAGGCCGGGTGCTGCCATTCTGTATTTGTTGAAGAAAAAAAAAATGCATGTTAATACATATATAAACATGTAGTAACCTTCGCTTTTTTTTTCTTTATTAGACTTATCGTGGGAGAGGCGAACCTATAGCGCCGAATGGGCGCCCCAAGATGCCATCAAATAACTATTGCAGTGCTTTTTGAACAGTTGCAGGTTGTAGCGCTCCGGAAACACTCGCCTGGGAAGGGAGTTCCACAGCTTCCCTGCTCTGTAACGGAACGAGTTCTGATGCAGGGATGTTCGCGCCGTCGGGAGATGAACCACAAACTGCATACTGGTGCGATTCGTCGGATTGTCTTGTGGAGCGCATATAAGCCGAATTGCGTGGAACAATACCAAGAATCTCCGAAGAACAGTACCCGTGATAATATCTGTAAAACAGACAGAGGTCGGCTACGCGCCATCGATGTGATCGCGACTGTAGTCCCGACGTCAGCGTCGAGTCCCCGATCAGACGGATTGCTCGTCTCTGTAAGCTCTCAAGTAGGTCGAGGGTATGTTTAGGAGCCGAGCTCCAAACATGAGAGCAATATTCGAGCGCGGGTCTAATTTGGATTTATATAGGAGAAGAAGTTGGGCCGGATAAAATATTTCTTGGCTCTAAAAAGATAGCTCAGTTTTCCTGAGGCTGACCTGGCGATACTCGACACGTGTTTATGCCATGATACATTCCCACAGACCGTGACGACGAGCAATTTCAAACTTTCCCCAGCCTCGAGGGCCCGGCCATTCATCATCAGCGGTGGAACCGATGATCCACTTTTCTTTGTGAATGTTGTATATTGTGTCTTCGCCGCATTGAAGTCGACAAGATTGGCCCTTCCCCACTGCAGGCCCCTACCTAGATCCTCATTCAGAGAGTCAATCTGTCTACATCTCAGCTGATGCGACGCATATGCGCAAATCGGCCGAACACTCGAAAAGGAGGGAACAAGCGTACTATCATCCGAAAAACTGAACACTTTGTTATCCGTTGTCTCCAACAAAACATTTATGTGAAGCAAAAATAGGGTTGGAGCCAAAATAGTACCTTGATGCTCCATGGATTTAACAGGATACAGATCCGAACGCTCGCCGTCCACAACAACCTGGATCGATCGATTCTCGAGGAAGCTCTTCGTCCAGTCGCAAAGCTGTTGGGAAAGTCTATATGAACGAAGTTTGCTCAGCAATATCCCGTGCCAGACGCGACCAAAAGCCTTGGAGATATCCAATGTGACAGCTCTTGACTCACCATGCCGTTCAATCGCAGATGTCCATATATCTTTTATAAGTGTCAAAAGGGCTCTCGTGGACCGCCTGCCACGGAATCCGTATTGAGGATCATTCAGAAGTCCGTTGCACTCCAAATACTTAACCAACTCTGTATTGATGACTTTTTCCATTACCTTAGATAAAGTAGAGAGTAATGCTATCGGACGGTAATTTTGTGGGAGACACTTTTTTTCCGGCTTTGGGTTTAGCTGAACTCGAGCGATTTTCCAGCAGGCAAGAAAGGTCCTCCGTGCATAAGATAAGCGGAAGAGTCTGCCAAGAACCGGCGATAGTTCTGGAGCACAGTTCTTAAAGACTATTGCTGGTATTCCGTCTGGGGCGGTTGCCTTCTTACAATCCAGTTCACGTAGAATGCGCTGAATAATGCGCGGATGAAATCTCACATCCCGCATCGAAGACTGTACCGGCGAGATCACACGTGGCTCCAAAAGGCCGGGATCGAGGTTTGAATTCGCGGAAAATAAATTCACGAACACATTAGCTTTATCCTTTGAATTTGTGACTAACGTCCCGCTGTCTGTCACCAACGGGGGGAAAGAGGAGGATCCGAAGTTACCGCTGACAGCTTTTGCCATTGACCAAAAGGAGCACGAACCAGTTGGGCACCGAAGGAGCTTATCGATCACCATGTCGTTGTGAGCTTTTTTCGCGGTATCAATCGCCTGGTTGCACGCGTTTCTGATTCTAACAAAATTCGTTCTGTTAACATCGGTGGGATTGGAGCGCCATTGCTTAAGAGCTCTATTTTTTGCCGCTGTAATCTGCTCGCATTTTTTATCAAACCAAGGTTTATCAGACGAACTTCGTTTGATGGAATGTGGAATGTACATCTCCATCCCCAGAAGAATAATCTCTGATACCGACTCAGCGCAAGCGTTAACATCGGAGTTTCCGAAGCACATCTCGGACCATGGAAAGGATGCGAATAAATCTCGCAAATCGTCCCAGTTAGCAGCTCCATACTTCCATACATGGCGAAGCTGCCTAGGCCAATTATTCGCTTGATATGCAAGTGCTTGCGTGACAGATACCAAGCAGTGATCTGAGTTTTCCAGTGGCACAGAAACCTCTACGGTATAAATACTCGGATCGGATGTAAAAAAACAGGTCCAGGGTGTTCGCATACTCGCCTCGGGCGTCCGGCACTCGCGTTGGTTCCCCCACGAGTTGAGTCAAGTTGTGGCTTACAGCAAACATCTCCGCCAGCCTCCCAGCCTCGTCGGTTCTGTTAGAACGTAACAACCAGCCAGAATTGTGTACATTAAAATCACCAAGGACAACAATTTCAGAAGCTGGCTGGTTAATCTGTATACAGTCGACGGTATGTGAAAGATGTTCGAAAAATGTCGCCGGTCGATCTTTATTCGGGGAGCTGTAAAGATAACAAAGAAATTTAACGGAATACCTCAGCACGACCCTCAACCATATGATGTCCATATTAGTGGGTTCCAACGCCTCCATCCTCTGGCAAGCCAGATTGGACCGCGCGAAGACGCAGACTCCGCCCTTAAAACGAAATCTCGAATGTAAGTCGTATCTTGAGCAATGAAGATATGTCGAATCAGTTATCGAATCGACCTGGGTCTCAGTTAGGGCAAGGATATCAGGTTTCGTTGTTTGCAAATATTGGTGGACGACGTTTACATTCGTATTGGTGAACCCGATGCCCCCCATGCTACAAAATGCCGTCAGCAGTCGAGCGTGGGCAGAGCCTCGAGAGCGAGCTCGGATATGCGATGACGATCCTCTTCCATTATTTATCATGATATCTGCATGATGTTCCCCTGACATAGTCCCCGCCGGAGATCCGAATGGCACACTAATTTACCTCCGGAATTCTTTATATCAGAAGGTACCATCATGACTTATCTCCGTGTGTTTATTAATAATACATTTTTATCTAACCTATCCAAAAAAATGCCAAAGAAGTTTCGGTTTTCTCTACAGTGACATAACCCCTTAAATTATTTATATTTAAAAAATATATATGTCGAAATAATTGTAATGTTGTACTCGCCTAAGAGCCTGATTGTTAGCCGGAATATTTTGTTATATTTCTGTACTATTTCAAAATACTTTACCCGTGATGTGTTGTATATTTTTAGGGTGGCACCAATAAAGAACTGCTGAAATTTAATTATAAAAGACATACTAAACGGAGTAGCTAATATGGACAATTGGAACGTTCTGGCGGTTCAGACTTCTTCAGCTATCGGGAGAGATGCTATTGGGAATATATCTAAGGAAAAATTGGTAAGTTACATTTGCACATCTATTGTATTTACAAAACGTATGTACCCATAAAAAGCATTTATATATTCTGAATTATCTGCAATCATTAACAATTGCGGTTATGACAAAGTATTCAACTTTGGTATCGCTCAGCATTTACAGTAGACTTATTTCCAGTATCCATCTGGCTTAAATGGACACACACTTATTTGGGTGTAGACATCTTTCCTGAATAACTCAAAGACTTTCATTGTCCCAGATACAACAATTAGGTTTATTGACGAATCCATCTGTTGTGAAATTAGTTTCATGGCCGAACAAAATTTGACCCTAAAATAAAATTGCGTGTGTCGTTTAAAAAAAGATTAGTTGCAGAGTTGCCATCTAGACATCACGTGTGGATAACCGTTTATTTTTGATTTTTTAAGTATTTCTCTGTAAATATGGAATATACAATAAGCTTAAGTAGGAATGGCATGTTATGCTGCGTCTCTGTATATAATCTTTTACACTTTTCAATAACTTTATTATATTCTATAAATTCTATTTGAAATTAAAGTTGCCTGGCTTATGGCGTGCGTCGTACAATCTAAAAATGACAATGATCGAATGTGATCGTTATGAAATTGAAAAAAGAAAAAACCTTGAAAAAAAAAAAATGGGGTGGCGAGAGGCCGACTTTAGGGAGACAAGGACAATTGTGTCCTTCATCTTGTCTCTGGCTTCTGGTCATCTTCCACATCCGTGAAGATGTTGGGCTCGGTCTCAAGATATCTGAAAAGAAAGGGGAAGAACGTATCTAAGGATAGTGTGGACAGGGTTAATTCAATTGTTCTCTAACTACTTGGACGGGGGGATGGTGGGAAAGAAATTGTAAAGACCGGTAGGTCTTGAGTGCGGTAGTAAACGCAGATCACGTTTTTGGCGTCTGATAATCTGCGCTTTGGTCGGTGTGTATGTGTGTGTGTTTGTGCTGTCTTGTACTGTGCGTGCGTGTTTGTAGTATGTCAGCAGTAGACCCTATGGGATGGGTCCAGGAATCCTCTATTATAAAGGAGAATGTTGTTGGGAAGTGTGCTTTCTTCAGTTTTGTACTGAAGAAGAAATTGTGGTGGTCTGATCCGAAGAGATCGTGTTAAGAACGCAAGACTCCCGTACAAGTGGGTTCTCGCTCTTCTGAATGCTTTCGAGGACTTATATGTTAATTGTAGCAAATACTCATCGATAGGGATAATGGAGGCCCCTTCGTATAGGTGAGAGTTCGGGTAATGGCGACCGTCAGGCCTTCTATTGTTGTGGTTGATGCATCTTCTGAGGAGTTTTCTTTCGAAAACTCGAAGTCTTTCCATTTGGGCCGAAAATATGCAGGACCATATGGGAAAGGCGTATGATATTTCAGATCGGATTAGCTGCTTATAGCAGAGAAGCTTAATTTTGGTGTCAACTTTGTTGTTCCACTTCAAGATGTTAGAAGCCTTGAAAACATATTCGTTTTCCTTTTTATACTAGAACTCCGAAATACATGGAAGTTGGTTTGGCCAATCACATTCGAGCAGATGCCATGGTTGCTCGATATTGATTTTGTTGATTGTACGAGGGTTGCCTCTTATGTTTCGGGATTTGGCAACCCTAGCGTTGCAATCCGGCAATTGACAGCTCTGTCGTAAAGTTGGACATTTTTGAGATTATACGCACTCAGAACGTTTTGACATACGAGCGCTATTTGTGTTGTTTACAGTAACTTAAAAGATTCATCTCGGCCCAAAAATGGAATTAAATCGTCAACATTTTCGTGCGATTATTTTTTACAACTTTCGGCGTGGATTAACTCAGCAACAGTGCATGGATGAACTTAATTCAATTTTTGGCGATGAAACTCCATCAAGGACCAGTGTTTATCGATGGTATGGTGAATTCAATCGTGGTCGTAGTTCACTCCAAGATGAATTTCGTGAAGGTCGTCCAAAATCAGTTGTTGTTCCGAAAACCATTGATGCTGTGCGCGAACTGATATTGGAAGATCGTCATGTGACCTATCGTGAGATTGAGACAACCTTAGGCGTTAGTGGGACCAGCATACATTCAATATTGCATAAATATTTGACTGTCAAAAAAATTTGTTCGCGTTGGATCCCACACAATTTGTCAATCGCCCAAAAAAACGGCTCGTGTCAATTGGTCGAAAGAAATGCTCAAAAAATACGGTCGCGGTGCTTCGAAACACGTCTATGACATCGTGACAGGTGATGAATCGTGGATTTACGCGTATGAGCCCGAAAGTAAACAGCAGTCGACTGTCTGGGTGTTTCAACATGAGCCAAATCCAACAAAAGTTGTTCGTGCACGAAGCACTTCCAAGCAAATGGTCGCCTGTTTTTTCGGAAAAACTGGACATGTCGCAACCGTACCACTAGAACAACGCAGAACAGTCAATTCTGAGTGGTACACAACCATTTGTTTGCCAGTTGTCTTCCAAGAAATCAGGAAAACCAACCGCCGAAGACGGATCACTCTTCACCACGACAATGCGAGCTCTCACACATCGGCTGCGACAACTGCATTTTTGAGCACCCAAAACATCGATTTGATGGGTCATCCGCCGTATAGTCCTGACTTGGCACCGAATGACATATTTTTATTCCCGTACGTAAAAAACAAACTGAGAGGTCAACGTTTTTCGACACCTGAAGAAGCGGTTGCTGCATTCAGAATGCATGTGTTGGAGATACCTCAATCAGAGTGGCAAAAGTGCTTCGACAATTGGTTCAAACGCATGCAAAAGTGTATAGATCTTCATGGGGAATATTTTGAAAAACAATAAAGTGATTTTCGATGATCAATATTTGTTTTTGTTCTCTAATCCCGAAATATAAAAGGCAACCCTCGTATTCAATCAGCTGCCAGGGTTTTCGGCTTGGGTTGCAAAGGAGTTTGTTGTTTGGTTGTTATATCGAGCAGCCGCTATGGTAAGTGAAGTGGGTATATCGGCTGGAAAACCGTATAGTAGTTCGTGTAGCGTGTAACCTGTACTGCTGTGGGATGTAGTATTGTAAACGAACATAGCGTATGGTATCCAGGTATCTCAAGTAAGGGTATCTTGGTTAACATAGTGGCGGAGATATTCTGCCAAAGTTCTATGGCTTCGCTCTAATGCCCCGTTTGTTTGTGGATGATAGGGTGATGTGTTTAGTTTTTTTGTTTTGAGTAGTGAGCAGATATCCTTAAAGAGTGTGCTTAGAAAATTTGTGCCTCGGTCGGTCAATAGAGAAGACGGTATGCCGTGCTGACAGACGATATTGTCCACGAAGATCCTGGCCACGTCCTTGGTTTCGGTACTGGCCAAGGCGTATGCCCCAGAAAACTTGGTCAGAACGTCCTGGAAAGTTAACAAGTATTTGTTTCCGTGGTAGCTGACTGGCAAAGGTCCAACTATGTCTAAAGCGACCCTCTCGAATGGCTTTGAGCTTGTTGTTGTTATTTTCATTGGCACCCTGGGATTTTTTCTACTTTTGTTTATTTGGCAGGAGGCACATTTACGGATGTATGTCGTGATGTCGGTTTTCATTGATGGCCAATCGTATTTTGGCATCATACCTTTGAGCGTTCGCGTGATTCCTTGATGCCCCCCAAACGGTGAGTCGTGGTATTCCGCGAGCAATTTCTGCACGTCATCTTCGTTCGTTATTAGTTTTCTTTCGTCGGAATAGATAAATACTTGAGTGCTAAACTGCCCAAAAACATCTTTGAAAAGAGCTGTGAAGATCCCAGAATCCACTAATCCCCCTTTGATTCCCCTCTTTACCTGTAAAAGGAGAATAACGCGCCAAGTAGCTAATTTGCATAAACTACTTTATGCAAATTCTACTTGGCAGAGAAATAAATAAAAAACGACGTTGGCGTCAAATAATAAAAATAACGTCAACGGCAAAAATTAATTGATTCAACGTCAATCTTCGAATTAGAACGGACCAAATGAATAATTAAGTAACAACACGTACAAATCAAATCAAACTGACAGGTCAAGCGAACGAGAAGAATTAACAGGGGAGCAACCATCAACGCCCCCTGCAACCAGTCGCTGCCGACCACACTAACAACCAACTGCTACCGCTCAACGGTCGTACCAATAAAATCAAAGTAATTATTATTATTATTATTATTTATTGGCCTGTAGGAACCCGGAAGTTCATGACCTCACCGACTCGGCTTCGCCATCCTTCCCTGTCCTGGGCACTCTCCTTCCACGCTTGACCATTCGATCCGATATCCTCAAGGTCAAACCTAACATTGTCCTCCCATCTCCGTCGCGGCCGTCCTACTGGTCTCTTTCCCGTTGGTCTACCGTCAAGAATTCTATGCACGGTCCTATCGTTCCCCATTCGCGCCACGTGTCCGGCCCATCTTAATCTTCGCGACTTGATTACTCTCACTATTGTAGGTTTGCGATATAGTTCTTCCAATTCGTGGTTATGGAGTCTCCTCCATTGTCCTGCCTCCTCGTCATATTTACCTCCAAAGATGCCTCTCAAAACTTTATTCTCGAATAGACGGAATTTGTTTTCTTCCCGTTTTGTGAGAGCCCATGTTTCGCATCCATATAGAACAATTGGCATGATTATGGTTCTATAGACACGGAGCTTTATGTTACGTGATAGCAGTCTGGATTTCAGCAGTTTACTGACTGCGTGCCAACTCGCGTTGCCGGAATGCAGTCTCTTGTTAATTTCCTTCGACATTTCGTTACTGGCCGTCAGTATCGTTCCCAGATATTTAAATTCTTTAACTTTTTCAAAGATCTTACCTCTGACGTTTATATGTGTTCTCTGAGACCCACCTGCTCTCGCCGTAATCATGTATTTTGTTTTGTCTTCATTTATTTCTAGGCCCACCTCTTCTGCCGCTTGCATGATGATTTCACAGTTTTTACTAACAGTCTCTAGATTATCGCCCAGAACGGCGATGTCATCCGCATATGCGAGCACTTGTGTGACCCCGTTCAGGGATGATCCGGCCATGTTGTCGTCTTGTACCTTTCTGATGACATACTCGAGCACAAGGTTAAAGAGACACGGTGATAGACCATCTCCCTGCTTTAGTCCGTCCCGGATTTCAAATGGTTCTGAGAGGTGGTTTTCTATTCTAACTCGCCCTTTGTTTTCGTTCATGCAAATTTGAATGAGCGCGGCATATTTTTTTGGGACTCCCAGCTCAACTAGAATATGGTAGAGTCTCTGCCTTGCGACTGAGTCGTAGGCTTTTTTGAAGTCAACGAACAGTTGGTGAACCGTCTCTCCGTATTCCCACTTCTTTTCCAGCAGTTGTCTTATTGTGAACATTTGGTCGCTTGTTGACCGGTTCCTACGGAATCCACATTGGTAGTCTCCCAGTATCTCTTCTGCGTAAGGTGTGATTCTCGCCAGAATGACATTTGTTAATATTTTGTATGCGGTTGGGAGCAATGATATTCCTCTGTAGTTTTCACAGTCAGATCTGTCGCCTTTTTTGAAAATGGGGATGACTATTGAGGTTTTCCATTCTTCCGGAATGACTTCCTTATCCCATATTGTTTGGATGAGCTGGTGGATCTTTCGAGCGGTTGCCTCTCCTCCATGCTTCACAAGCTCTGCCGGTATGCAGTCGACTCCGGGAGCCTTGTTGATTTTCAATCGATTTATTGCGTCCACAACTTCGTTGAGAGACGGCTCTGGGATCTGAGGCTCAGCTGTATGTACGCTTGGTACATCCATCTGTGGTTGATGGGTGCGTACATTAAGCAGGTTTTCAAAGTACTGCTTCCATCTTGTCACGACATTGTTTGTTTCTGTGACCAGACAGCCGTTTGCGTCTCGAATTATTTTGGCTCTTCCTCGGTAGCCATTTCTAATTGAATTTATGCCGACATACATACCCCTGATGTTCTTTGCCCTAGAATTTTCTAGGATTTTTTCGATCCTAGTCTTCTCCCATTCGCGTTTTTTGCGTTTGAAGAGCCTCATTGTCTCTCTCCGAATTGTCGCGTATCTTTCTGCGTTGACTTCATCATATCTTTCTAAGTGGATCACTCTGAGGCGTCTACGTTCTTCGATCTTCGCCCTGCACTCATCGTCAAACCAAGGTTTGGACTTAATTGTTTTCTTAAATCCTAATACCTTTTGGGCTGTTAGTTTGATTGTGTCTCTGATCGAAAATCAAAGTAAGTCCATTCTTATTTAAATTTATATTCAAAAATATAACAATTGTTAAATAACCACGTAACAATATTGGCGCAGCCGGTTCCCACCAGCTGGAATTTGTATCGAATCCGTCGGGGATACAAATCCAGTGGTGGAAGAGCCCCGAGGCTCTAACGTCCCTACGCCGACTAGCGGAACTAGCGGCTAGGAAATATAAAATATAAAAGCCGTATAACAAAAAAAAAATAACATAAATAAAAATATTGTTCCTCCTTTTCACCATTTCGTTTTCCAATTACAGGAAAGAGGACGAAATCAACGTGGGGAAGAAAAATTAGAGATAGCTTACCCAAAAATGTTCCACTGTTTTAGTACTCTCATTTCAGTTTTTATCTTCTTCTTTCTTTCTATTTATATAGATTGGGTCTCGGCTCTCATCGTTGGGCCATTTTAAATTGATTCTTGCCCATCATCGTTGGGACGTTTAGTTAAATAAAATTAATCCCTCATCGTTGGATTATTGTTCCGCTATCGTATTTTCGTTCGCTACGGTTAAAAGCGAACTATAGTCAGAATAATCCGGGTAGCCCTCCATACGAAATTAATTAAACGCGCGTTAGCATTACCGTTAATGCAGACGAGGAGCCACACAAGGCAACTATCCGCGGAAATTATATCGGTAGAACCCATAGCCGCTATGTTGGGTGCGGAAAATATTCTGGACCTAGTCCAAGCTAACGTGGAAGTCTATAGTGGCCAGAAAGGGCCTAACGCAGCGAGGGAACTACATAGTTTCCTCGAAAGCTGTGACAGGACACTGGACTGTTTATCGGAGTAGGAGGAAAAATGTTTCGTGCGGTGGTTGCCCATGAAATTAACTGCGAAAGCTCGCCGCATGTTCAAAGAACAACTTTCGACGACTTTCAAGGAGTTTGAACAGCGACTCCGAAACACAATAATACCACACGTGTCATACGAAGAGTTACACTCGAAACTCTCTCGTATGCGACAATCCCGCGAGGAGGATGTCGCCGAATTCACCCACCGCATAACACAAGCAGTAAAGGACTGCAATGAAGCGGCAACACGTAAGTATGGGACTACGAATAGCATAGGATTCACCTTCCAGACCGAGAGATTAGCTAAATCGGTTCTGATGGTAGGAATCAGAAATGACCAACTGAGGCATCTGATAGTACAATCAGAAAAAGACTCTTTGGATAGGATTATTGCTAGGATTCTCGAGTTAGAGAAAACCGAGAATGAGATGAGGAATGAGAGTGGATGCTACGAAATACCAACGAGGTATCATGACCAGTCACCTTCACCGGAAAGGAACGACGAATACCATGCCCCCACCTCATCAAATAATCAACCTATGCTAAGGAATAATCCATTTTACTATTGGGAGGATGAACAAGAAATAGAGTTTTAGATAGGACCTACGGGGATACTCGACCAAACCCCCAGGAATCGAGACAAAGGCAGAATAGGCCTAGACACGATGCATCTCGGGTAGTAGAGACACAGAATAGGAACTCTAACAATGGGTTCCCAGAACGATCTCACCCCGTTACACGCACACAACCAGGGAAAAACCCGTTTAGGTCGGATACACCACCACACACTTCGAGAAGACCAACCGGGTCTAAACCAAAGAAGCCCGAGGTACCACGACACCTTCAAAGAGGCGAAGGTGACTATCTTAGTGACTCCTCTAGCCAAGGTAGGGACAAGCGTACACCAAATCCATGGGTAACACGCATGACTTGCAGCTTCTGCAATAGGAAAGGGCATCTATACGACGAATTCCTTCGACGCCGAAACACTCCAAAGTGTGATCGATATGGACACGATGCCCAGGATTGTCGGACACTAAGTACACAAAGGAAGGCGGACAATCCCGAACCCACACCAAGGTCACAGAATCAAAGGAAGCCACCTGTGAAAACCTCAAACCAAGGACAGGAACGACCATCCACACCGAAACAAGCAACTACATCGAATCGTAGAGTGTACAGCATTCGATGTTGTTGTGAGTTTTGTGGCCGAAAGGGTCGCACAGGGGACGAGTGTCGTATCAAGGCAAATTGGATAAAACCACAAAAGCCAGAGACACCCAATGTGGTTAAATCTGTACGTAGCGACCACACCCCACAGACCTGCACGGTCAATACAGAATGGCAGATAGTCCAAAAAAGAAAAAAATTCAAAGGACAACAAACAGCCACGCGACAAAGGCGGTAAACAGACTCGAGCCAAGAGTAGTACTAGTACGAGCAGTACTGAACACTCGGAGGCTCGAAAAATAAAACAACACCAACACCGAGTACAACGCCATTGACCCGAATCGAACCGTAGACAGTCGAATTCAACCGCTACGGACGCGTCAGAGACGCCAAAAAAGAGGCATCGGCGACAGAAGAACAGGGAATGGTGCACATTTTGCAAGCGACACAACCACATGGCGACAGTGTGTCGACTAAAAGCAAAATGGGAGAAGTCGGAAAACTCCCAGAGGTCGGGCCGGAATTCCCCAACCTGACCGAAATAAAGACACCAAATAAAGAAAACTGTCCTCAACCGCCAACAAAAGTTCCAATAGTCCAGCTCCCATTAGACATTGGATGTAGAAATACTACATGCCTAATAGTGGACATAGGTGCGGAGATCAGCCTACTTAAGCTGAAGGCACTCCAAAATGGAATATCACTGGATACCAAAAAGGCCACTACTCTCCAAACGCTTTTTGGATAGGGAAAGTCTAGGGGCTTTTGTAAGGGAATATTCAAACTGCCCCAACCAATCTTTTGTAACTTTCAGGTAATGGACTCCCTACCGGGATTGTCAGAAGATGGGTTATTAGGAAACGACTTCCTAACGAGGAATTGTAAAATCAACAGACCCGGGAATTGTTTGGAATTCCCCCAAACCAATTTAAATCCGGTAAGTTTTTCCGTTGAATTTACAAAAGATAGGAAGCGGACGTCAAGACATAAGGCAACCAATCGGGAACCCGTGCCAAGGGGATCCATAGAGATCCAGACCGCGGCCGGAAATACACCGGAGGCCCTACCCAAACAGGGGAAAGGGGGCGAAATTTTGTCAGGCTCCAAACATTCCAACCCCACCTTAATAGCTGACAAACCAAAGAAAGCTAACAAAGAAGTAACAGTGGTGGAACACTCACTACCAAACGCTTCGGAGGTAGAAATTGTTCTGAACAAACCGGCAATAATACCGACACGTTCACGAAAATTGCTGAGACTTCCCATAAAAATTCAGGAAGAGGTAATTCTAGTACCTAAACCAATGCAATCAGGGATTTTCATATCCAATTGTATTGTAGGGAAAGCGAAGAGTGCCCAAGTAGAGGTACTCAATATCGCAAAATACCTCCAAACCATAGACCGAGTCATGGTGGAGTTACATCCAATGAAGGACTTTTCCACCTTTCCGCTGGAAAATGAGGACAACCGTTCTACGGAATACAATGCGGATAAAAAACCTTCGGAGGGAGAAAACCTCCAGTATATCCGACATTTATTCTCAGAGGAGGAAGTACCAAAAGATCCAAGGTTGACACAATTGCACGAGGAACTCCACTTAGGTAAAAACCTAAGTCCTCAAGAGTGTCAATCCATAGTGGAAATATGTGAGAGGTTCAACGATATTTTCCACCTTAAAGGTGACCTCCTAACATATACCAGTGCAATAACGCATGAGATACCGCTGATACAGGATCAAGCACCGATAAATCAACGAATGTACCGTCTGCCTGAGTGCAAGAAAGAGGTGATCAACGAGCAAGTACGGGATATGCTGGAGAATGATATCATTCAACCAAGCAAAAGTCCGTGGAACTCACCACTTTCGGTAGTTCCTAAGAAAGCGGGCCCCGATGGAAAAACCCGATGGAGAGTTGTGGTCGATTTCAGAAAACTGAACGACAAAACCATCGGTGATGCGTACCCTCTCCCTCGAATACAGGACATTTTAGACCAGCTCGGTCACTCACGCTATTTTTCCACGCTCGATTTAGCCAGCGGCTACCACCAACTCTTAGTAGATCTGAAGGATCAAAGTAAGACAGCGTTCAGCACAAATTACGGGCACTATGAGTTCAAACGTATGCCATTTGGTCTGAAGGGAGCACCAGCTACGTTTCAGAGACTCATGAACCATGTCCTAACCGGGTTGCAAAGAATCGAATGCTTTGTTTATCTGGATGACGTGGTCATATATGAGAAAAACCTAGAACACCATAATGACAAACTCCGGAAAGTATTCGATCAAATTAGATACCACAACCTCAAGTTGCAACCGGAGAAATGCAAGTTCCTCCAGAAGGAAGTAGTATATCTGGGACATGTTTGTTCCGAAAAGGGGGCAATGCCAAATCCAGACACGACAGCTAGTGTCAGAGATTTCCCAATTCCCAAAACGGTAAAGCACGTCCAATCGTTTCTAGGCTTGGCGAACTACTATCGAAAATTTGTTCAAAATTTTTCGAAGATAGTATCCCCCTTAACAAATTTGTTAAGGAAGGACGTCAAATTCACCTGGTCAGACAAATGCCAACAAGCATTTGATAACATAAAGGAGTTATTGGTCTCGCCGCCACTGTTAGTCTATCCAGATTTTACCAAACCCTTTAATCTGACCACGGATGCAAGCAACGAAGCACTGGGTGCCGTACTGTCGCAAGGAGAAATCGGTAAGGACCAACCAGTCGCATATGCCAGTCGAACCTTGAATAAGGCGGAAAAGAACTACTCTACAATCGAGAAAGAGTTACTAGCCATTGTTTGGGCGACTAAGAATTTCCGTTGTTATTTACAAGGGAGAAAATTTAATATATACACGGACCACAAACCGTTAAAGGGAGTATTCAACGTGAAAGACCCCACGTCACGTTTACTAAGGTTCAATCGCAAACTACTGGAGTACGACCACCAAATCGAATATAAACCCGGTAAATACAACACTAATGCGGATACCTTGAGTCGTATCCCGCAAATTTGTGATGAGACTCCCACACTACCAAGGTGCAATGTACTAACACGCGCCCAAGCTAAAAAGTTAAGGGCAAGCGAAGGAACTCAGGATAGTCCAAATGACGATAAGTCCTCTCTTAACGAGGATCCCATTCCGGCCTGCACGGAAAAAGGAATGGAGATAACCAATCCTGAAGACATTCAGTTCCTACTCCGGGAATACCATGATCCTCCTTTGGGTGGACACCAAGGAGTGAGTAAAACGTACCATAAAATACGTAGAAATTTTTGGTGGAAGAACATGATGCGAGACATTAAACAGTACATCAAAGTATGTAAAACATGTCAAACCATGAAATCTTCACCGAACATACGTATGCCCATGGTAATAACCGACATTGCAAAGAGGCCTTTCGACAAAGTATACTTAGATATAGTAGGTCCTCTTGATCGCACTCCAACCGGCAATCAATATATACTTACATTCCAAGATAACTTGTCGAAGTATATAGATTGCTACGCTCTCCCAGATGCGGAGGCAGAAACGGTGGCCACAGTCTTTTTCGACCAAATAATTGCTCGGTATGGTGTTCCGAAGCAACTGGTCACCGATCAGGGAAGCAATTTCCTAAGCAGTTTGTTTAAAAGCGTGTGCAAACTGCAATCAATCGAATGGAGCCTTAGAAAGAGCCCATCGTCCACTCGTAGATTACCTGCGAAGCATTGTGGATGGGAATTCCCAATCATGGGACCAGTACCTGAGAACGGCAACATTCGTATACAACACCAATGTACACGAAGGTACTAAGCTTACGCCAATGGACTGTCTATTTGGGTTCACCCCGGAGGTACCGACAAGCAGTGCCGGATTAAGCCAATCGGGGGCCCTAGGCCATTCAAATTTTGGGGCCCTCTTTTTTTTAATAATCGTAAAATTAATCGTTATTGATGCATTTGTATAATTTAAACAACTAATTCATATCATTTTAAGGTTTTCAAATACAATAAAATAAAGGAAATCATTTTTTTCAGTTGAATTATATATTTTTTGATTAAAAATAATTAACAGTATATTAAATTATAAAATAATCTTTGGACATCTCTTTGGAAGATGAAAGCGACGCTCGTTTTCAACAAACTTTTTTTCTACATTTTTGATCAACAAAATCATTGATGATTTCTTCAAAATCAATTTGACGAAGAATGTCCGATTCAATAGACATCAGACTTAGCATGTCTAATCGTTCTTGACGCATAACACTTCTTTGCTCGTTTCTGATGCGTTTCAATTTTGAAAAAGAGCGCTCTGTCGAACAATTCGTGATCATAAGAGTTAAAAACATGCGAAGAGCAATTTCAACGTTCGGAAAAACTAATTCAAGATGATCTTGAATCAAACTTTCGTAGAGGTCAGAGTGAGTGAACTTAAGTTTCATTGGGAATTTTGATTTAATAAAAGCGTGAAACTGTATGAGTTCAGGATAAAATTCTTCTAAATCGTCAGAGTAAAAGTCAACTAAATCGGAAATCTTTTTGGAATACAAATTTTCTTGGGGGCCCTTGCTCGCCAGGGGCCCCAGGCCATGGCCTAGTCCGGCCTAATGGGTAATCCAGCACTGCCGACAAGCATAAAGCAACCTCCGGAACCGGTATACAACCATGACAGTTACCATAAGCTATTGAAGTACAAACTTCAACATACGTACGAAATAGCAAGGCGTAACCTGTTAACTTCCAAGAAGAAGTCGAAAGAGTACTACGACCGTAAGACACGCCCATTCAAGTTCCATGTGGGCGACAAAGTTTTAATACGCAATGCACAAAAGCAAGGAAAACTAGCTCCCATATGGAGGGGTCCCTATAAGGTAGTGCAAATAAAGAGTCCGGTAAATAGCGTAATTAAGGTAGGGGGAAGAAATGTGGTGGTGCACAATAATAGGCTAAAACCCTATTACGAATAGAGGAAGCCAAAAGCAGACGAGACCACGACAAACAAGGGACGACAATACACCACATACGGTGTGGAGATCAACGCTACAATTTGATACTTTGGTAGCCAAGCTTCATTCCTCTTCTAAGAATGAAGCTATCACTATTTAAGGGGGGAAGGTATTGTTACGGACCGACATTGAGTTTGAGGCAGTCCCGCCAAACCCTACGGTCTACTTACCTGAAAAACCCCCATAACTACTACCCAACTCCTTTAAGTTTGCTAATGCAACAGTATTAGTACCTAAAAATGCTGCACGCATTTAAGAGATCAAATCTATGATCTTTAAGTCCCTGTAAAGAAAACTTACATTCATGCATTCTCTTCGCATACCATTGCTCCTTAAGATTTCTTTATTAACTTACCAGGAATTTCCAATCAATTTCGGCATCTACGTCGCCAGTCAAATAACCTCAGATGAATTCCTGTAAACAAAATAATTCGGATTGCATTCATTGTAACCGTCATGACAGGGACCATAAATATCGCGCCGTATATTTTCTCAGCCGCGTCATATACCTTTTCATACACATTGCCTGGCAACCTTTTTGGTTTGTCTTATCAATAAACAACCCAAGCAGCTGCATATAATTAGCGCAATAGACGCCGAAACCAAATTCTCCAGCATTTCCTAATGCAAATATGAACCCGGTTTCTACTGCAGCCAGAGATGCCATAAAAATCCAATTTGCTTTAGCACCTTTTTCTCCTAACGTCGAAAATGGCGACGAGGCATCGTGTAAACAATGACCCGCATTACCAACGGCGCATTTGGTCATTTTTCCCTATTGTCTTTGCCGCCTGCCTGTTTCGTCGTTCCACTGCACGTGTGAATCGCATCTATCTGAACGATCCCACACATACCACCATGACCTTTATTACGAGATCTGGTTTTCTTGTTCCCACAAGAGAGACTCTACGTTACACTTGTGGGAGATAAAACATATCCTTGGCAAGGATATATTCACACCCTTAAGAGAAAAGTTTTTCTCTCTCTTCCTTTTTTCCTTAGCGAAATCATCTCTGCATGAGATGACGATCGCTAAGTCCTTTTCCATCTGCCGACGACAACAGTCGTGCGGACTTCCGCTCTCGTTCCGCGGACGGGAGCGATAATAATTAGATTCTTAATATAACCACTAATCAGAGCGGTCGTCGTACACCCCCTTAAGCGTGTGCATCGGAGTGCACACGCCTCCAATGCGTATATATACCGAAGTCGAGTCGTGTAGAAACTCCGCGCCACTATTTTAATCAAATCAAAGAAATAAAAAAAAAAAACAAAACAATCGCAATTTTTATTAGATTACATGTGAACAAGGATTTTAAATAAATTTCCGTAGATACAGTGCCTAGTGAAAATAATAAAGAACAACTCAAAATCAAACAGCTTGCAGTGCGTTTAACTTTTTCTCCTTGTGGACGGTATGTCGGCGAGTTTGTTGTGTTGCATTTCCATTTCCATGGTGACTAATTCCTCTTTTGTGTCCAGTGAACAGTTTGTGGGGACGAGGTAGAGCTCTCGCCCGCGAGGCGCCGCGACCTCGTACCCCCACAAGTCCAGGTCCCCCCGAATCCACTAATCCCCCTTCGATACCCCTCTTTACCTGTAAAAGGAGAATAACGCGCCAAGTAGCTAATTTGCATAAACTACTTTATGCAAATTCTACTTGGCAGAGAAATAAATAAAAAACGACGTTGGCGTCAAATAATAAAAATAACGTCAACGGCAAAAATTAATTGATTCAACGTCAATCTCCGTTGAGCGGTCGCTCACTTGTGAAGGGTAATGGTAGCGAGACAATGCATGCCTTCAGGTTATCATAATCTGCCTTCTTTCCCATCTAGGGTTTTGTAAAATGTTTGATCTTCTTAGCCAGGACGCTTTCTTCGAGAAAATTTGTCAGAGGAAGTATTATTATACGAAACTCTAGTTTCTTCTCGGAATAGGTGGATCCTTTTTGTTTATGTAATAAGAAATCAGGATTATTTTTGTGGGCTTGAATTTCCTGCGGAACCCTTTCGTTTTTTAACTGGCCCCGCCTGGTTACCAAAACATGTTTGCTAGGGCCCGTGACGTTTTCGACAATTATTCGGCTAAGGGCCTCGGCATTGGCGTTATTTTTTCCCTTTTTGTGGATGATGGTGTATTCATATCCTTCTAGGAGAATTTTCCAACGCATCAGCCGAGAAGTTGGATCTTTTCGTCCTATTACCCACTGTAAAGAAGAGTGATCTGTGACGATGGTAAACCTTCGTCCATAAAGGTATGGTCGAAATTGAGCCAGTGCAAAAAATAACCGCCAGTAGTTCTTTCTCGAATGTGGTGTACCGGGTTTCGGCATCTTTTAAAGTCTTTAAAAGCAAAAGAAATGGGTTTATCCTGGCCTATTGTACCTTTGAAAAGTACGGCTCCCAGGGCAATGTCGCTCGCGTCAGTTGTTACGATAAATTCCTGATTGAAATCTGGGTATGCCAGTATTGGTGGGTGATAAATTTTTGTTTTAAAATAGTAAATGCCTCATCACAAAAGGCATCCCAGAGGAAAATGACGTTCTTCCTGAGCAGTCTGCTTAATGGCTTGGCTAATTCAGCGAAATTAGGGATGAATTTTCGATAATAGCCAACGAAACCGAGAAAAGATTTTACATCCTTCTGTTTTTTTTTTTTTGGCACAGGGAAGGTTTTTACTGCCTTCGTTTTTTCAGAATCTGGTCTTATGCCGTCTTCTGAAATGACATGGCCCAGATAAGTGAGCTTTTTTTCTTATAAAGTGGCATTTCTCTGGTTGTATTTTTAAATTATGTTCATGTAGGCGGTCGAGGACTTTTATGGATTAGAAATGATTTGCGACTTGTGTCGTCAAGAAATTAACGAAGAAGAGAAGGACAAATGGTTGTCGTTTGACAACCAACAAAATTTAATTTCTAATGTCAGCTGATTGTTGACATTTTCTAGGTTGGTGCCACGGGTAGCATTCAATTGCGAATTCGCTGGCTGTATCCAGGGCGAATCCGCAACACTTTCACTTTGAACTTTTTTACTGCCAGGTAAGCTTCACGCCCTACAGTTGGATGGTCCGGCCTGGTCTTTCTTGGGATATTTTATTAATTTTTCTATTTTTTTGTTTTTATTTTTGTCTTTCCCTTTTTTTGTGTTTATTGTTTTTTTTTGTTTTAAACTTTTTTTCCTTTAATTAGTTTCCTTTTCACTACCCCCTTTTTTTTAATTAGTTTCCTTTTCATTTTTTTCTTGATTAGTTTCCTTTTCAATATTTTTTTCCTTTAATTAGTTTCTTTTTCACTATTTTTTTCTTGATTAGTATCTATTTCACTTTTTTTCCTTTAATTAGTTTCCTTTCCACTTTGTTTTTCCTTTAATTAGTTTCCTTTTCATTTTTTTTTTCTTGATTAGTTTCCTTTTTACAATTTTTTTGTTTTGTTCTATGTCACTTTTTTCACTTTTTATTAATTAAAAATATTTCTTTTCTCACCTGCTTCGTGGCCAATGTTCTGCTGTGATGTCATTCTCACGAAGGGGGTGTTACAGTTGTTTCTTCTGCTGCCAATACTCAATGGAGCACTACATTACACACCAAATGTAATAATTGGGGCAGCCTTTTACAATCTACTACATCATTTGCATTAGTACTGTGGTAGTATGTTTACTTATGCACCTACACGGGCGCGGTTTCAGTAAACACCCACGGATTGTTCACTGAGAATTGTCCTCGGGAATTGTAACGACGCACTTTGTTCTTCACACCAAAGTTCACCCAGCGGTACACAACAGGAGTAAAAAAATAAAACACAGGAGCCTTGTTTTTATTATTTAACTTTTCTTTATTTAAGTATTTATCCGACAATGTTTTCTTTTGTTTAATTTTTACAGATTTCGCTCACAATAAACGATGTTGATGTAAGTAGATATGTTGTCTTTGTACAATACGTATTACACCGCAACAGCGACTAAGTTACACTAATTAGTTCTCCTAATCACATTTAATTCTTCAACTAATCGAACTGATCACACTCAGATACAATTGGGGTATTGTCCGCCTGCACGTTTACGTTTTGAAACCGAATTTTGCGCGCAAGTAATCGGAATAAATGTATTTACCACGCGGACAATCAGACCGACACGACTATAACTGCTAACTCTCGTTGCTCTCGACCGCATTCCTCTGGGGTAGAATTTCGACTCGTCTCTCTAGTTGGGCAATTAAAATCTGACTAATCCCATTGGAAGTCATCAAAAGGAAAGGAACCCCGAAAGAAACTGGAAAGGAGGCGGAGTTACACGATTAACTTGAAGTAGTTAATCGTGATTGGACCGGACGGGGTAGTCATACATTACGCATGTGTGGGTATGCCATGCATACGATCGTTCGGCGACCGTGGTGGATGGAGGCACATCGCTAGTGCATTTTCTAAGAATGTAAATACTAGCATCTGGGGTGAGAAAGACCCAAACCGATGATTTGGTCATCCTAATGGAAGGCCATAAATCATCATTTCGGTTGCCGATGATTAAACATTGCAACGAACATAGGGTGCAGCCATTGCCAGATGTTGAAAGTAAACATTTTCTGGCTGCATCTTGATCGTTGCTTGATTATGGACTCTGAACGTGGGGACCGCTAATTGGAAGCCAGCGATTGCTGGTAATCAGGGACATGTTTGGTTTGCGTCAGCAGAAACCTTGTCGGCGGTAGCAAATCAATAGGGGTGTGGGGGGTTTCTCTATTCTACATGAGAAACAACCCACAATTCCAACCAACATTTCCACCTAAATTCGACCGCTTTCAGCGCGTCGTACTTACCAATTTCCTTTATATGTATTCCCCTGTAAAATATTTCAAACGGACGTATAGCTAAACTCATCATCCTTTGCAGATAATGCATAATTGAGTTTAGCTACATAAATGTCATACGGCAACTCTATTCTTGCTAACCATGAGTTTCCCATCGGAAATCTCATAATGTCGGTTAGCAACAACAAGTCTAAAAGAACGACGCTGTTGCAACATAGCAAAATAGCTGGGGTAATTTCAGCGTCATAGAGTCTGGTTCTCACGCGAATTATTTCCCAAACATCAGCGGCGTCCTACCGACTTTCCCTCAGATCACCCATTCGCTTGGGATCAACGATCTCTCTTTGCAGGGGAGTAACATCCGCTAGGGTTCTCTCTCATTCGCATTTCTTTCCACGGTTCAATGCGCTTTAACTACACCATAGCCGTACCACTGGGTCAGTAGGTCGTGTCAGTAGCTGCATCTGATACCAACACACACAACCAAAGCTACCCCGAGATCACAGCATATCATGTTTTCTGTTCTCTCATTCTTCATGTCCGTCAATTACCCTATTAACAAAAGTTACTCATACTTTGACGGGCGTGGGGTTGAGAGAGCAGAGGCGTGGTCTCTTTTGGTTGTCCTGTGTATAGAAAGAAATTTGAATTTCAACCCCAATTCACACCAGTCGCTAACCATCACCCAAATGGAGCACACGTCTCCTGAGTCGATATTCACCACCGAGAGCAAAAGGCGCGTCGCGTCGAAGATCATGATAATTGATTATCAATTACAATAAATTTCCGCAAAAAAAACGTATTTTCAATCGGAGCGAATAAACACTGTAACGCGAATTTATAAAAGGATATTAAATAAAGAAAAAAATAAATGTGACATCTAACAAACAAATACAGTTAAGCGTGTGTGATTATTTCAAATTGAAAGCAAATATATTGGGTTTTATATTTAAGAGTTAACCGCAGAACTACTTTCTAATTGTCGGGGGTGTACTGTGAATTCTGTGCCATACGTAGGCAGCATACATCAACCCCCACAGTGGTGACCAGACAAAGAACCACGCAACCTTCAACAAAAAAGTAAATTTTACGAAAAACTTTCAACAAAATTAATTCAAAAAAAAAAAAAAGAAGCTAAATCAATTTCAAAGCCAAAGTGCTCAAACGAAAAATCTAAAGAAAATCAAAATAAAAATCAATCAAAAACATTCTACTTAATAAAAATCAAAAACGGTGGTTAAAATGAAGTTTTAATTCCAATCAATAAACAGTTAAATAAAATTTCCAACAAAAACTCAGTGAAATTTTGCAACAAAAATATAAAAATAAAAAATTTTCAAAAAACAAAGCTAAATTTCAAAAACTAATCAATACAGTGATTTTCAATGAAAGAGGAAATATCTAAATAAAACGCCATCAAAAGACGCTGCGAAATTACAAAAAATATATCAAGAAAATCAATAGACAATATAAATTCAACAAAAGGGTGTCAAAAATTTCAAAAAACCAAAAGTAAAAATTTAAATAAATTAAACTAAAACGAAAAATTAACTCAAAAGACGCTGAAAGGGCAAGTAGAGCCCCACCCCATCTTTAGCACCACGGCGACGCCAAACGATACCGCCCACCTTAGACTACATCATCACCGGACCAGGATCTGCCGCATCGTCATCGCCACAACAGTTCCGGAAAACCAGGTTTTTATTTTGTTTTAAAGTGGTAATTTCTTTTACGGTGAGCTCCTTCTGAGCCAGCAGACTTAACATTTTGAAAGTTATTTTAAAAATTTTTGATAAAATTAAGAATCTTGTAAACTAAAACCTGGAAATAAGTTGTAAATAAACAATTGAACTTTGAAAATCTGTATGCACCTCATAAGTGCACTGGAAATTCCTGATCGTAATAATAACTTAGTGGATTATATTTTAAAAGAGAATAATTTAAGAAGATATTCATACTAAATGCAAAAGAAAACAAATGATCATATGTAATTAAAATTATCATCATTACCATATTTTAAAAAAAAGCAACAAATTTCTAGGTGTTTTCCTAGATAGGTTAATATTAAGTGAGAGTTATAAGACAGAAATTCAAGTGTTTTTGAATTTGCTAAGTAAGAAAAGATAAATGTTACACTTGTTGCACAGACGATTCGCCAATCGCGTCAAAAGTGTTTAAGTCTAAACTAAAAGCGACTCCTCAGTTCAGTAATTGTGAGAATAACTCATTTATAATTTTGTACGACGTGCTGCGTCAACTTTTGCTTATATTATTACTCCTCAAAACGTATCGCTATTTCGGTTGGTTTTAAAAAAATTTTAGTTTAAACTTAACAATTGTAAGCCCCTTCTGGGTATAATAAGTGTACAACACGGCAATATTCACGTTTTCACTGGACTTTGAAAGACTCCAATTAGCTTTACGCGACTCTCACGTCTTTTCTCAACTCCACGCGTCCACTTGCGACCTCTTTCACTTACTTTGCGACTTTCTTGCCTACACACGCAGACACAACGCGACATCTCTCTACGTTCGACGATACTACTCGAGAATCAACCTTCCCAGTCCCGGCTTCTCCTTTAACCTTCGGCACTACAATGCCCACCACAAGAGCCGGTACAGCCCAGCAGGGGCAAGCGCGACCTCAATCCCCCGCTTTTCATGACGCTTCTAGCGACGATTTGCCATCCCACACACAAAGTGTAAAGCTCCCTCCGTTCTACGAGGAGGATCCAGAGCTTTGGTTCGCCATAGCCGACCGTTTTTTCCGGTTCGCCAATATCTACGATGAAGAACATCGTGCTGTAGAATTGTTGCGGGTGCTGGATGGGACACAGCGAATGCATGTTGCGCAGGCGATCAGGTCACCGGGCCCTGATCCCTACAGCAACATGCGGGAGAGTCTCCTTAACGCTTTGGACCAACCCACCAGCATCAAACTATAGCGATTAGCGAACGCGACAAATTTTTCAGGTATTAGACCATCCCTTTTCCTGACCCATTTACGCTCGATAGCGGGGACCAGGATCTCGGATGATCTAATTAGGCCACATTTCCTGAGGAGTTTACCTCAACATGCCCGCTCGGCATTAACGGCCCAACCTAACCAGAGTTTGGGCTACCTAGCTAAGGTGGCTGACGCTATTATGGAAACCGTAGACCCACAGTCTGAGTTCCCTCCATATCACGACGCGGCGGATAGTCAACACGTCACACTGCCTACACGGCATCCACGGCACACATCACCTTCTTTTGCAGCACCCAGGACTGCTCCAGCAGCGTCATCTTCTCAGCCTCCCCCTCATCCTCCAGAAGGCACGCTCCTTTCTGCACAACCTGTCTCCACCAGCGAACCCACAACCGCGGGCCCAACGAGTCTTCGTCAGATAGCTCCCATGCGCCCGCCACTAGATCCGACCTTCAAGCGTTGCAGGCCACACTCCGCCGCGAGTTAAATCAAATCCTCGCGAAGGTTCGAAGCGACCATCGAAATGCGCATACCCAACGGGTAGGTCGACATTCGCCCCCTCAAAATACCACACCTGTGGATCAAACCACGAGGGACCACGGCGCTCGTCGCTTATATCAGGTGACTGCACGCATCACGTGCAGTTTTTGCCATAAATTAGGCCACCTATACGACGAGTGCCGGAAAAGGCGAAACACACCTTTCTGCCGGGAGTGCTGGCAGTATGGCCACGACATTGTAGAATGTCGTACGCGATGTACCACACTTCCACAGAACAAATCTCCGTGCCAGCAGAGGGACTCCCAGAATAGAACACACCCGGGACCACACCAACCATCTGCCTCCAACACCCCAGCAACATCAAATCCTCGAGTCTATAGCATTCGCAGTTGCTGCGAGTTGTGTGGCCGTACAGGTCACACACAGAACATATGCAAAGACAGGGTAAAAAGGGGATGGCGCGGATTCGATAGCAGGGGGTCACCAACAAGGTTAACGACATACAAGTCTACAACTCCAACACAAACGCGCAAGGCTAAGACTGTACGTCAACGCCACCCTCCACAAAACTGCACTTCTACCAAAGGCGGCAAACAACCCCCTATACCGACGTATGGACGAAAAATGCCGACCCTAGACTCTGTTCTTCTCCATCCCGCACACGGCACCCCGTCGCTGCGGAGAAAAATTAACACTGGACGTGAAGCTCCTCCATCCCGCACACGTAACTTCGTCACTTCGGATGCGAGCCAGCTACCGATGGGTCATGACCTACTTGGATGTCATACCTGTTGGTCTATGCAAACAACAACAGGCCAGTGGACCGCACCGCAATCCCTTTGTCCCCGTCGGCAACACACGCGGTACCAACCAGGTCCACTTCCATTACAGACCCAAGCCCAGCCACGACCCAGGAACACGTCTACACGACAGAGCCAAGCCTTACCACCGCAACTACTGGGTTAATCCAAACCAGCCATACTCCAAACACACGACTCTCCTTCCGATACGTCACCTAGCGCTCCTCCAACCATTCTACTCCTTCCGCCCTACCATTATTTCGTGACTACGTCACTGGCGGGGGAGTACTGTGGGGGGTTTCTCTATTCTACATGAGAAACAACCCACAATTCCAACCAACATTTCCACCTAAATTCGACCGCTTTCAGCGCGTCGTACTTACCAATTTCCTTTATATGTATTCCCCTGTAAAATATTTCAAACGGACGTATAGCTAAACTCATCATCCTTTGCAGATAATGCATAATTGAGTTTAGCTACATAAATGTCATACGGCAACTCTATTCTTGCTAACCATGAGTTTCCCATCGGAAATCTCATAATGTCGGTTAGCAACAACAAGTCTAAAAGAACGACGCTGTTGCAACATAGCAAAATAGCTGGGGTAATTTCAGCGTCATAGAGTCTGGTTCTCACGCGAATTATTTCCCAAACATCAGCGGCGTCCTACCGACTTTCCCTCAGATCACCCATTCGCTTGGGATCAACGATCTCTCTTTGCAGGGGAGTAACATCCGCTAGGGTTCTCTCTCATTCGCATTTCTTTCCACGGTTCAATGCGCTTTAACTACACCATAGCCGTACCACTGGGTCAGTAGGTCGTGTCAGTAGCTGCATCTGATACCAACACACACAACCAAAGCTACCCCGAGATCACAGCATATCATGTTTTCTGTTCTCTCATTCTTCATGTCCGTCAATTACCCTATTAACAAAAGTTACTCATACTTTGACGGGCGTGGGGTTGAGAGAGCAGAGGCGTGGTCTCTTTTGGTTGTCCTGTGTATAGAAAGAAATTTGAATTTCAACCCCAATTCACACCAGTCGCTAACCATCACCCAAATGGAGCACACGTCTCCTGAGTCGATATTCACCACCGAGAGCAAAAGGTCGCGTCGCGTCGAAGATCATGATAATTGATTATCAATTACAATAAATTTCCGCAAAAAAAACGTATTTTCAATCGGAGCGAATAAACACTGTAACGCGAATTTATAAAAGGATATTAAATAAAGAAAAAAATAAATGTGACATCTAACAAACAAATACAGTTAAGCGTGTGTGATTATTTCAAATTGAAAGCAAATATATTGGGTTTTATATTTAAGAGTTAACCGCAGAACTACTTTCTAATTGTCGGGGGTGTACTGTGAATTCTGTGCCATACGTAGGCAGCATACATCAACCCCCACAGGGGCAAATAGCCGCATGCATGTTATGCCGAGGGTAAACAAATACGACGAGTCACAAGGAACTCTTGTTGATTGTTGTTTCCATAGCTTAAGGCTATGGAAACGAGATGCCCTGGCAGAATGTATGCCTAAAGATAGGATTTCAGATGCCATGGCAATGTGATGATTTTGCCATGGACTTATGTTTTTTTTAGGAAATGATGTACGCCTCGGGGGTGAATTTTCGATGCCACGGTAAGGTGATAAGCTTTGCCGTGGGCTTAATGTTTCTTAGGGAATGATGTACGTCTCGGGGGTGAATTTTCGATGCCACGGTAAGGTGATAAGCTTTGCCGTGGGCTTAATGTTTTTTAGGGAATATGGTCTGGCCGAGGGTGAGTTTTCGATGCCACGGCAAGGTGATAAGCTTTGCCGTGGATTTAATGTTTTCAGTGGTGATGCTGGAGAAAAAGGGGTCTGGAAGGAAATCCCCTACAATAAGGTAAGCTGCCTAACAGAAATTCAAAACGGTTATCCGATTGGGTAACCGTATTAATTCCGGCGATTTGGCTGGGGGTAAATGCCGTAGCAAGGTTACGCAACCTTGCTGAAGTTCGACCGAGAGGTAAGTCGTTCGCCTGGAATAGTGGGGATCGAGCGATGCGTGGCTCTTCGGGCCCTGAAAAGCCCCACAGTACCTTTTATGTTTATATAAAATTTATTGAGTTGCACACCTAAGCATAGGAAGAAATATAACATCACACATTTGAGAAAGGATACAACCTTTGGCCGCGATATAGGAAGTGAAACAATAACATTGAACAATACGTCATATAGATTATATAACATTAAAATATACAACGCCACACCAAAATATATACACTTCTCCCCTCATTAAATATATAACAGTGGCACAGCCCCTAATGAAATATATAAGAAGTCTTTAATCTATTAAAACTGGGCTTTGAGAACACATGATCATGCCATGTTACATGCGTGCTTATGGTAACCCTGGACAATTCACACTTTCCTTACGTTTGATGTCGTGGTTATTCACTGTAGGCTGTGGCACTGATAGTCCCTTTTTTTCTTGTATGTTTTGAATGTTATTTTCTTCGCGGTGAGTTCAACTTGTCTTGTAGAATTTTAAGTTTGCTTTCAGCTTGATTTAGGAAGCCGATCTGTCTACCATACATCACCCTGTTGTTGAAACACCTCTAAAAAGTGCAATGTTGTCAGCCAGACCAGAATTAACTTCATATAGACGAAACATGTTCTAGAAACCATTTTAATCTGAAATAAAAACTTTAGACTGTATACAATATTAAAATCTGATGGCGACCTCCGTTGGGTGAATTATACTCTACTTCAAAGAATATACTTGAAAACTTGTTATAATTGTCATAAATTACCTCAAATTTTAAAATATATTGCGACGCATATGACAATCAGTACTAGAATATTCTAGCAAGTCCGAAACAAAGTACTAGAATATTCTAGAAAGAACTAGAAATTTGGAGACTATGAGCAATAGAAAATTCGAGGCTATGGAACGGACGGAAACGAAACACCATATCAGGATGAGGAAAAACGGTATAAATACGCCACACGCAGATCGGGAAGATAAGTAAGAAGTAAGCAGTAAAAGACGCGATAAGTACGGAAGCGATAAGTCAAGAAATCGTTAAGTGTACGGTAAAAGTAACGGTCGTTATTAACGGACTAATAAAATGTTACATTAATTCAAAATCGATTTAACGGTTCTTATTTATTAAAAATAATTAATCCAGCGAACCCTAAGCTCGCTACAATACCCGATCAATTCCTTCCTTGTCAAAAAAAAAATTGGGCATAAAAAAACTCTTAAGAACTACGATTTCTTTTCTTTTTTTGTAGCAGTAGCACTCCCTGTAGTAGAAAGGCTTAGCAAGTTGCACTTTCGACTTACATTTTAGTTTAAGGAAAGGCTTGTCCAATAATGCGATTGTAAGACGTCCATTTCTTTTTCTTCCTCAATATAACCACGTGCATAATATCTATCGCTTTTTTCACTGTTGTAAATCTATTTCCTATAACGACAATCCTTTATTAATTTGATCAATAATACTCAATAAGTGTTCACGTTATGAGGTCCAACGCAGTGCAGTTGAAATCCTTTATTTTTCGGCGTTCTGAATTCATGACATTACACCCACTAATAAGAATTACTGAGGTTTTAAATATAATTTCGTGGCAGCGAAATGTAGATTGGGTAATTAAAGAGAAATGTGCAACAGGAGGTGTAAGCAACGCTTTTACTTGGTGATCGCACATGATCAAGACATTTCTGATAAAGTAAAAGATAGGTTTTTTTTTCAGGCGCAATCTAAAAATAAAATTTCCCATACGTTTGAGTGGGTTATTTTGGAAAATTCTGTCGAAAGTTAATTCAGTTTTTCACGAATTTTATATAAGATAAATCAGACAAATAGTGTAGAAATCTTTTAAACTAAAGTTACTAACGGTTGAGCCTCTACAGCAAGTTATAATTCGGTGTTCCAAACGATAAAAAGAAAATTTCAGCAAGATTTAAATATTTCATTCAGTGTGGTGGCTGTAGAACAACAAAAAAACTAATTCAAGATGGATATATCGACAGACATTTGGGGGCAACTAGCTGTAGAGGCTTCACAAGTATATCTTTCTGATGGCACTGTTCGGAGTCCATTTGCAGACACGGTAATATTTAGTTACTTTCGATAAAATACCTTTATTATTTACTAGTTATAGTATAAAAAAATTGAAGAAGTTGGAGTCACGGGGATATTGTAATGTGCCAGGCATCTTATTTGCCATCTCATTTTTTAGAGAAACATTGGTTTTGTTTTTGTTTGTAAGCGAAACTGTTAAGAAATAAGTTTATTTGGGTGTCAAGTTCACTTCATCTTCAGATGAGATCAGAACACAATAAAAAGTTACTGATATGTGTAGGGTTTTAAATACACTTTGTCCTATTAATTTAATACCACTATCATGTGCTAAATTTATTGAACAATTTCGTCAATAACATTTTAATTTTCTCATTAAATATTTATTATCACTTTTTTTCCTCTTCTTTAAATCTCTAAGGATACCAGAAACTCCTGAAAATGTAGTGAATTAAAGAGCAATAGAAATAATTAAATAAAATAAATTATTCTCACACTCATGTGCATTCGTAAATCAAGACGAAGGTGATTTGATTTTAAGTACCTTTAGTATTTGGTGACATAAATATGCAGCATATTTTCAAAAGTTATTTGAATGGAATGAAAAAGTATAGTTAAAGAATGGGATTCGACTAACGTGTAAAAGATACACTTTTGTTATGGCCAATACAGTTTTCTCCGATGTTTTAATGTAGTTCTAACGTCTTTTAGTTAGGTTTACCATATAAATCGATTTGTTGTAGAATGATCCTCGAGAATCATGAAGCATTGCAGCAACAGGTTGATCATTTTCATTTTTACTACATTTTTTATTTGGTTTTATATTCTTAGTATCTAATTTATATGCCAGACAACAAATGATTAAATTATAGCTTAAGGGTACATTCTCATCAGTAAGGCCGAAAAATAGGCTATTTTCATGTTTTTTTTGTTGAGGAAAGTAATAAATCTAGACACTCGCGAATTTTCAGGTATATTTATTGTACTTTTAAGTAGTTTTTAAAAAATTTTTAATTAATTTCATGATAACCCCGAGGTAAGGGCACGTTGCGGCGTAGACCGCTGCGAAATAAAGGACCTCGATGGCGACTGTCCTACAGGTCATAAGATTTATCTGGAACAACTGATGAGAATGTACCCTTAATTATCTTATATTATAACTTACTGGTCCTACGCAGAGGCTCTAAGCTAAACATAATAAGACTATTGTGCAATTTGCCTTTCGGCGACAGGACTTTATTTGTGGCTTTACTTCTGATTTATTGTCTAACAAAGAAAAATTCGCAAAACTCGGTGCCAAATTGTTTTTCTGTTTTTATTAAAAATTTAACTTAATTCTATTTTTTTAAATTTATTTATTTATTTACTTAAAAGAACTTAACTTAAATCTTATACTACTCTAATTCTAGAAAAGCTTAGTCTGTGTAAGCTGGCTGATGATGCAGTGATTCTACCGATATTGGCAATCAGGTCTTTATTTGCCATTCAACCAGCCGAGCTGTTTAATATTATCGTCCCGGTTTTTTTGGGAGATAGCCCTACTGAATCGCAAGAGCTCTTCTTCGGTGCGCATGATTTCCCGGCCGTAGCACAATTGCCCGTCTACGGATGATCTACTTACATGATAGTTCAGCGGAATTCCGAATCCCTCCTGTAAAAGCCCATTCATGTCCAAATCAGGGAACGCCTCTGGTGGAACAAAGCCGTTGCGACGCACGCTCTCAAAGTACAGAGTATTTGGATAATAAGCCCCGAACATTGTCATTGGAGGAGCTTATTGCTCTCGCAATATGTCCTCTGATTAATTTGATCATAAAATTATCCACCCTATTTATGCTGGCTTTTTTTTAATTACACTTCTCTCGGGAGAGGTGAGCCTATAGCGCCGAATGGGCGCCCCGAGATGCTACCAAATAACTGTTGCAGTTCTTTTTGAACAGTTGCAGGTTGTAACGCTTCGGGAATACTCGCGTGGGAAGGGAGTTCCACAGCTACCCCGCTCTGTAACGGAACGAGTTCTGATGCAGGGATGTTCGCGCCGTCGGGAGATGAGCCGCATACTGGTGCGATTCGTCGGATTGTTTGTCGAGCGCATATAAGCCGAATTGTGTGGAAAACTACCACGAATCTCCGACGAGCAGTACCCGTGATAATATCTATAAAACCGACAGAGGGTGGCTACGCTCCTTCGATGTGATAGCGGCTGTAGTCCCGACGTCAGCGCCGAGTCCCCGATCAGACGGATCGCTCGTCTCTGTATGCTCTCAAGTAGGTCGAGGGCATGTTTAGGAGTCGAGCTCCAAACATGAGAGCAATATTCGAGGGTGGGTCTAATTTGGGATTTATACAGGAGAAAAAGTTGGGCCGGAGTAAAATATTTCTTGGCTCTAAAAAGATAGCTCAGTTTTCCTGGGGCTAAGCTGGCGATACTCGGTACGTGTTTATGCCACGATACATTCCCAAAGAACGTGATGCCGAGCAATTTCAAGCTTTCCCCAGATTCGAGGGCCTGTCCATTCAACATCAGTTGTGGAACCGATGATCCACTTTTCTTTGTGAATGTTGTATATTGTGTTTTCGCTGCATTGAAGTCGACGAGATTGGCCCCTCCCCACTGCAGGCCTGTGGCGGTGCCGCCAAACCCCACGGCACACTTACCTAAAAACCCCCATAACCTCATCCCAAGTCGCATAAGTTTTTGCATTAAATAGATTAATCTATAACCTAAAAGTGCATGTAACAGAATTCTTACCTGCATTCATTTATTTGAATTCAAAATTCCTCTTAAGAATTCTGTTCCAAATAGCATATCCCTGGAAAAGAAAACTTATCGGTTCACATATCATGTAACCACCCCAGCCAGGGATAATTATCATTGCGTCGCTTATTCCCAGCCTCATTCATGTGTACAACAAATCCCCTTTCATAGGCGTTGGCTGGGGACTTGCACCCAAGGGACTAAACCAAATACGAATTCCGCGTCTCTTGGCATCAATTGAATCATACAGCATAAACAAACTCAAATAGGAATTCAATACCGACCCAAGATACGATATACAATTTCCATTGTATAAAGTATCGCATCTCATTAGCATCTTTTTTCCTAACGTCTAACATAGCGACGTCGCACTGCATAGACATAGATCATGAATCTCCTTTGTCTTTCCCGCCTGCCTGTTTCGTTGTTCGACTGCCTTCGAACCCGTGTAAATAACATCGATCTGTTCGATCGCACACACACACCGCTGCACTGAAAGAGTGCATTTCTTCGGCGACCGCACCCTTAAGAGAAACGTTTTTCTCTCTCTTCCCTTTTCTTAACCCTAACCTAGGATGGAATTCATGTCAGAGTTTTATTCTCGGTGAGTTAAATCCAACCGCAGACCACCACGGTCGTGCTATCTTCTGCTCCCCGTGGCGCCACGGGGACGCATATATCCGAAGTCGAGTCGGGAAAGCGCGTTTTAATTTAAGTGATTTAATTTAAATCCCGTTAGTGGAAGTACACGGGTCGCGGATAAAGTAAACGATCAAGTGGATATTTTTTTCCGCTGCATCTTTTGTACTTTTAAACATAAAAACAGTGCGCATCAACCGGAAACGTGTGATTTCATAAATTAATAATTCAGATTTTTCTCGCTGCATCATTTGTTCTGGATGTCAACACAATATGTTAATAAATAAATGTTTAAATAAATAACTAACGTCGAACAACATGCGTCAGTGTTTTAATTTCCTCCTTGTTGTGGAGGGAAAGCGGTGGAGTTCTGTTTTTTGTTCGGCGTAACAATCGGTTCAACATTTAGAGGAAGTTATGGGGACGAGGTAGAACTCGCACCCATGCCGGTGCCACGACCTCGTACCCCCACAGGCCCTTACCTAAATCCTGATTCAGAGAGTCAATCTTTCTACATCTCAGCTGGTGCGGTGTTAATGCACCAATCGGCCGAACACTTGAAAAGGAGGAAACAAGCGTACTATCATCCGCAAAACTGAACACTTTGTTATCCGTTATCTGCAACAAATCATTTACGCGAAGCAAAAACAAGGTTGGAGACAAAATAGAACCTTGAGGCACCCCCAAATTAACAGGATACAGATCCGAACACTCACCGTCCACAACAATCCGGATCAATCGATTTTCGAGGAAACTCTTCATGCAATTGCAAAGTTGCTGGGGAGGTCCATATGAACGAAGTTTGCGCAGCAATGCCCCGTACCACACTCGGTCAAAAGCTTTGGAGATGTGCAATGCGAACGCTCTTGACTCACCACGCCGTTCAATCGCAGATGTCCATATATCGGTTATAAGTGTCAAAAGGTCTCCCTCTCCTGATCCGCATTGACGATCATTCAGAAGTCCGTTGCACAACAAATACTTAGTTATCTCAGTGACTTTTTCCATCACATTAGATAACATGGACAGTAATGCTATCGGCCAGTAATTTTGTGGGAGACACTTTTTTCTCGTCTTCGGGATTGGCTGAACTCGAGCGATTTTCCAGCAGACAAGAAAGGTTCTCCGTGCATACGATAAGCGAAAGAGTCTGCCATGAACCGACGACTGTTCTGGAGCACAGTTCTTAAGGACTATTGCCGGTATTCCGTCCGGGCCGGTTGCCTTCCTACAGTCCACTTCACGTAGAATGCGTTGAATAGTACGAGAGCGAAATCTCTCATCCCGCATGGAAGACTGTACCGACGCGAACAGGTGGCTCCAAAAGGCCGGGATCGAGGTTTGAATTGGTGGAAAATAAATTCGCGAACACATCAGCTTTATCCTTTGAATTCGTGACTAACGTTCCGCTGTCTGTCACGAACGGGGGGAAAGAGGAGGATGCGAAATTACTGCCGACAGCTTTTGCCATTGACCAGAAGGAGCCCGAACCAGTCGGGCACCGAATGAGTTTATTGGTCATTCTGTCGTTGTAGGCCTTCTTTGGGGTATCAATCGCCTGGTTGCACGCATTTCTGATTCTAACAAAATTCGTTTGTTAACCTCGGAGGGATTGGAGCGCGATTGGTTAATCGCTCTATTTTTTGCCGCTGTAATTTGCTCGCAATTTTTGTCACACCACGGTTTATCATATGAACTTCGTTTGATGAAATGTGGAATGTAGATCTCCATCCCGAGAAGAATAATCTCCGTGACCGACTCCACTGAAGCACACCTCCGACTATGGAAAGGATGCGAAGAAATCTCACAAATCGCCCGATACCTCCATACATGACTAAGCTGCCTAGGCCGGTTATTCGCTTGAAACGGAAGTGGTTTCCCGACCGATACCAAGCAGTGATCTGAGTTTCCCAGTGGCGCAGAAACCTCTACGGTAGAAATACTCGGTTCGGATATAAAAAACAGATCTAGGGTGTTCGCATAATCGCCTCGGGCATCCGGGGCTCGCGTTGGTTCCTCCACGAGTTGAGTCAAGTTGTGGCTAACAGCAAACATATCCGCCAGCCTCCTAGCCTCGTCAGTTCTGTTAGAATGCACCAACCAGCCGGAATTGTGCATATTAAAATCACCAAGGACAACAATTTCAGAAGCTGGGTGGTTGATCTGTGTCCAGTCGACGATATGTGAAAGATGTTCGAAAAATGTCGCCGGTCGATCGTCATTCGGGGAGCGGTAAAGACAACAAAGAAATTTAACGGAATTCCTCATCACGATCCTCAACCATATGATGTCCATGTTATTGGGTTCCAACGCCTCCATCCTATGGCAAGCTACATCAGACCGCGCTTATGTTATAGGTTTGAAGATTGTAATTCACTGAATCCTACTTCCGAATCCAGAGTCAGGTCCGGAGTAAGGGTAAATGAGTCTTGCCCAGTACGATTGTGAATCGTTTATTGTATATATTTATTTTTATATTATAATATTGTAGCGAGCTTAGGGTTCGCTGGATTAATTATTTTTAATAAATAAGAGCCGTTAAATCGATTTTGAATTAATGTAACACTTTATTAGTCCGTTAATAATAACCGTTACTTTTCCCGAACACTTAACGATTTCTTGACTTATCACTTCCGTACTTATCGCGTCTTTTACTGCTTACTTCTTACTTCTTACTACTACTTCTTCTTTTTCGATCTGCGTGCGACGTATTTATACCGTTTCCTCATTTTGTTGTTTGGGGTAGTAGGTTTGTAAGATTTGGGCTTTCCACCCTCTATGGCTTTCCAAATGAAGTCACTTGGAGACAACCATTTTTTTCCAACTTACATAGAATCGTCGATTTCGGCACCATAAAGTAAATAACCTGCTGCAGGGGTAGTTTCCAGGGCATCCTTTTGCTCTTGTCCACAGGAATTGAAAAAAAGCAAAAAGACAGACAAATAATAGCTAAGCGGTACCTCAATATACTTGCGACGCTGTAGGCTAACGTGGCCTAATGGGCGGAAGTTCCGAAGACCCTATCTCTTTGAACTTTACTCCAACCAATTCAAAATTTTGGGAGAATATTCTAGACATATTGTACTGTTTAATATAACAAAAAGTCGAATTTTTGAAATTCTCAAACCCACTTAACTCTTTAAACACCGGCTAGGATTTTTTTATAGTTTTTCTTTATTTCAACTTTTTGCAGGAAAATCGTTTCAATACAATTCCGATAAAATCACTTTATTTTACTGTGTTTTCTTTTTTTATAAAATATCAAGGGAAAATAACACCGAAATCACCGACAATCGGATTTTTTCTTTTTCAATATTTACATATTTGATTGTTAACTTATAAACTACGTAAAATACAATATGACTTGGCCGCGAACATTTCTTTGAACACTAAACAAAGTGACGCCACAAAGAATTTTGAAAACAAGAGTACAATTGCCGTGGCGCGAATTTGAAACAAGAGAGCGACCAAATGAAAAAAAAAAAAAAAAAAAAAATTGTGGCGAGAAGGCCGAATTTAGCGAGACAGGACATATGTGTCTGTAGCGTTCTACGAACGCACAATTCTACCCAGGTAAGGTTCCTAGCTTCAAAGAACTTACTTACCTGAGAGCGTTGCACGCGCCCACAGACGCGTGCCCCAAAGTCCCACGATAGGGCCTGCAACTCGCAGCCAACGTTGAGACCGACACCAAAAAGCAAGGAACTGAACGTCCCCAAAGCTTTTTAGGTTAAGCTCAACAATTATAATTCTCCATACCTAAAACCTACGACCTGAAACAAGGAGAAACATCCATGCATCCTTCGACGTGTGCAATCGCAAGCTAAGTGAATGCCAGCACCACAAGTCGGCAACCCTGAACATCTGCACGAGATGCAGGGAATTACAATTAAAACAATTAACCGACCAACGGACGTGGTGCGGTTGATCTAAACATTAGATCACCCAAATATTCACCGCAAACAAAGGAGCGCATTCCTTAGCCTCGTAAACACCCAGATGGCGCGAAAAACCAAGCACCACGTAACTCCAAACAATACTTTGTTAGGAGTTTTACGAAGGCCAGCTGCAATAAATAAATACGGCACAGCATTGCGCCGTTGTCACTGTCCGCCAAGCAGAAATGCATCAGCGGAATGTTTGTTTTTCACACCATGTGAAAAACTCTCTTGGATTTCAAATCCAATAGATACCAGCGGACTAGACGTCCAGGCGATCGTCAACACCAGATGGTCGACCTAACCAAGCAGCGTGGGAATAGAATCCACCGTCAACCACGACGGTGAAGCTTCCACATGTATGCGTGAGAATTTTCTCCTGACAGGAAATTGTGTCTGCACAACTGCAGATACAAAACACCAGCGACTGGAAAAAGAGTATCCGATAGGGCAAGTGAGATTTCGATCGAGAGACGACGAGGAGGATAATTTTGAGAGTATAAGGAGCAGAGTGTGCATTTTCGAAGTTAGAGAAAAGTAAAGTAACGTCGAGTGTTGAACGTACGTGCGGTGTAGTGAAGCGCTTTAAAATCTTCTATTTTTATTTTAATATCAAATATAAAGCAAAACAAAACATTTCTCGGAGTTTCATTTGTGTACTGAACTAAGTTTTCGTGTGTCGCTGTGAAGAGTGTTCGGCGGAGCACTCTAACGTAAGTAGCTATTGACATTCCATACTAATAGGCCAACATTCGTCAAAGTCCTATCCGTTAAAATAAACTCCGCTAAAGTGGTGACTGCCCGACGCGCGAATTTAAAAGTGAACACGCACCAAATATAAATAAGAACACGCGAAAAACAATATAAAAAGTGAATACGACCGAAAACGAACGCGACTTAAAACGCAGACAGTGCCGAAAAATTACAAAAATAAAACAGTGCCGAAAAACAACACAGACAGTACCAGTAGAGGAAGAGTTCCAGTACCAGTGCCAGTGCGAAGTGACCCAAAAACCACCGAATAGCAGCCATCCTCGCCACGAGGCAGGACCCACCTCGACGCCCACGGACGCAGATTCAAGCAGGACAAATCGCAAGTTTTTGTAAAAATTTTCCTTTTCTTGTAAAATATATCTATTCCTTTTTTTTTTCTCTCCCTTGAGCTCCCTCTGAACCAAGAAACGTAACGTACATAGAGCTCCTTTTGAGCCGAAAAGTGAAAAGCCAATTTGAAATTTACAAAGCTCCTTCTGAGGCAAGGCAAAAATCAGTGTAAATTTATAAAACTCCTTTCGAGCAAATACAAAACGTAGAACGAACTATGTATATGCATGTAAGGCAGACCTTTTTACAGCCATAATAGTAATAAGAAAACGGTCTACTATAGAAATATTTCGAAATATAGAATAAATTAATAACAACAGGTTAACCTTAAGTATACGCTCCAAAAGCAAAACGTTTTTTTTTATTTTACTCCCTATTTCAATTATTGTGATGAGTAGAAATTAAGCAAAAATCCAAGTGTTTTAATCGGCAGTTGAAATTGTTACGAAAAAGTGAAAAAGGATTGTATCGTTTGGATTTCGTTTCTCGTCGATACTTTTAAATCTGTTACTAGCCAATCAAAATTAAATGTTTCGCTTTTCCTATATTAAAACCTCATATTGATTTTGTTTACCGAGATTATCGAGCAGACTCGTAAAGATTAAGAGGAAAAGAATTAATTTAAATATATTTTTCATTTGTAATGATAAATACAAATAATTAGAGTAAAACGTAGCGCACCAACGAGAATTCCGTGACATTGTACTAAAAATAGCACCAAAGGAAGCACAGATACAAAGTGTCCAAAATAACAATTTTGTAAGCTCCTTCAGAGCCACGAAGCACACGCACGAACTAACGACACACTCGACGTTTCTTTCTTGTGACGACCGCGAAAACAGGCAAAAATTAAACCCCGTTAATAAAGGCAACGCAGAAACAGTTGCGAATCCGCGAAAAATCCTCGATTATTCTCATCTCCTCGTTCTTCTCGTCTTCCTCTGAACTGGAAAGCTCCTCTCCTTTCTGCTCCTAGCACCGTCGAATTAACCGAAGTATCCTTCTGGTAGGCACATCCTCGATTCGCCGTTGGAAATTAGATATTATCCTCTTGTGTTAGGCCCATCACTGAAAATCATATCTTTGGAACCAGCAGGTCGTTTCGCCGCGTTCCTCTATTGAAAAACTTCTCGAAAAAAGTAAACGAGAACCTCTCGTTAACAGGTGATCCGCGCACCGAGCGACGGTAGTAGATGCCAACCACAAGGTCGCAAGCTGCGATTCAAAAAGCGAAAACGTTGAGAGGAAAAATAATCGCTCTCCCACAGAGAAAATTAACGCGAGACCTCCCCAAGTCGACATTAACCACCAGGTCGAAAAGCGCGGTTCAAAAAACGCAAATGGCAAACGACGCCCGACCTTCGCCAACGACATCACAGGCTCCTGCCCTCCGTCAAGAAGCCGACATTCCATTCCAGGCGGACCACCGCCCACAACTGCGTAACGCAATATTACCGGACTTCACGTCCGACGACCCAGACTACTGGTTCGGTTACGCCGAAAGAGTTTTCAGAGTGGAAGGAATCACCGACGAGGAAGTGAAATTCCTCGTGGTAACACGGGTACAAGACCCAAAATTGCTTCCATATGCGAAATGCTTAATAAAAACCCCATCTCCGCAACCGTACACGGCGTTTAAAGAGATGGTGACTAACGCATATAGCGAAACGCCGCAAAATCGCTTGCGACGTTTATTACGGTCGACCGACACCTCTGGGATGCGACCATCCCAGCGCGCCGCCTATTTCCGTGCGCTGGCCGGCACGGACCTGTCCGAGACAGCCTTAACGGCTATATTTAGAGAGTCTTTGCCAGAATACGTTCAGGCAATCGTCGCGCCTCTAGCCGACTCTGGTCTCGATGAGCTAGCGCGACACGCCGAGGCAGTCATGGCCACGGACAGATCCCGAACGGATCTCCAATTCCTTCCGGCAACGAACCCCGCGCAAAATCCACCCCTGCCCCAACCACGAACCTCCACGGTAACGTGCACTCATGCAACACAAACGAGCAATGAGATAGAACGCTTAGGCAGGCAGGTCCAGCAGTTGCAAGCGCAACTGAATAACCTCAGCGTGGGGAACAATTCATGGCCTGGCCGTGACAGATCACGACGCCGAAGCAGGTCGCGCGAAAACTTTAGACGCGGCCGTGGCAGATCACGCACGCCAGCCAACGAAAACACCTTGGGCAGGTGTTACTTCCACCATCGTTTCGGGGCACAAGCCAGGAAGTGCAGGCAACCCTGCAACTGGTCACATGTGCCAGCAATACAGGCTAGTTCTTTAAACTAGAACTGCCGACCGTAGAAAAAGCGCAAACGGCCGGCAACCCCCAATTAAGTCGCTTGTCAATATACGATTCGAAGTTAAATATGGACTTCATTATTGACACAGGTGCGGATATTTCCGTTCTTCCGCGCTCATACGCACCTGCAAATCGGTTGCCGGGTAAATTGAGATTGTTCGCCGCAAACAATAGTCCAATTAAAACCTACGGACGAAAATTAATAACACTTAAAATAGGCCTACGTCGACCAATTCGATGGTACTTCGTAGTGGCCGATGTGACCGAACCTCTAATAGGTTCGGACCTGCTGCGACACTACAAACTAGTAGTTGACGTAGCCAGCAACAGACTGATGGACCCGTTAACGTCTCTTTCTCAGCCAGTAAACGCAAAGGCGGGAGAGGCATTGACGTTAACGTGCACTGTCGCAAACGGACCATTCAGCGATCTGTTGCGAGAATTTGCGGATATAACAGTTCCGCTTAGCAATCCCCGACGCGCAAAAGCCGGCGTTTTCCATCACATTGAAACGCGCGGCCCCCCAGTGAGCCAACGCCCGCGCCGATTGGCTCCCGAAAAATTGCGCGAGGCTCGTGCAGAATTCGAGTATATGCTCGACTTAGGAATCTGCCAGCCGTCCGACAGCCCATGGGCGAGCCCACTTCATCTCGTCAAAAAGAGTAACGGCGAGTGGCGCCCATGTGGTGATTATCGAATGCTGAGCGCAGTAACGACACCCGACCGATATCCGATAGCAAACCTGCACGACTTTTCTTATAAGCTGCAGGGGTGCGAAGTTTTCTCGACCCTCGACCTCACGAGGGCGTACCACCAAATTCCGGTGGCTCCCGAAGATATACCGAAAACCGCGGTAACCACACCTTTTGGACTATTCGAGTTCAAGGTGATGACATTCGGTCTCCGAAATGCAGCGCAAACGTTCCAGCGCTACATAGACTCAGCTCTCCGCGGACTTGACTTCTGCTATGCGTATATCGATGATATACTCATAGCATCGAAAAACATGACCGAACATCGCTCCCATTTGAAGCAAGTGTTCGAGCGCCTCCGAGATTTCGGCCTGGTAATCAATCCAGACAAGTGCCACCTCGGAGAATCGGAAGTCAAGTACCTTGGCTATTGTATAAATGGCCAAGGCGTCCGCCCATTACAAGACAGGGTGGATGCACTAATGCAGTTTTCTCGCCCGAAGAATGTGCGAGAACTTAGGCGTTATCTGGGCATGTTAAACTTTTATCGCCCAACGCTTCGAAACGCCGCACAGGTCCAGGCTCCTCTGAACGAATACCTAGTAGGAGCCAAACGAAACGACAAACGACCGATTCAATGGACCGAGTCAGCTGATCAAGCTTTTCGCTTATCGAAAGAGCAGCTGGCGAACGCAACTTTGCTTCGACATCCCATCGAAGGAGCCCCATTGTCCATACAGTGTGACGCTTCCGACACTGCAATTGGGGCCGTACTCGAACAAGAGTGCGATGGTAAATGGGAACCGCTGGGCTTCTTCTCAAAAAAATTGAACCCGACCCAGCGACGATACAGTGCCTACGACAGGGAGTTACTAGCGATTTACTCCGCAGTAAAGTACTTCCGGCACATGGTCGAAGGACGCCAGTTGACGATCAAAACTGATCACAAACCACTGGTGTACGCTTTCCGAAAGAAAGCGGAAAGTTCAACTCCACGACAGGAACGGCACCTGGATTTCATCGGGCAATTTAGCTCCCGAATCGAATATGTTCCAGGTGCAGACAACGTAATTGCAGACGCTTTTTCGCGTATCGATGCAATTAAACTCCGTGCGCAAATCGATGATGCCGACTTGGCACAAGCGCAAGGAGAGGACCATCAACTCGAGTCCCTATTGAAAGCGGAGACAGCACTAGTTCTGCGTAAACTTCCTTTCAACGACTCAAAAGATGAAGTCTGGTGTGATGTATCGACAGGGACAGCTCGCCCCTACATCCCAGAAAAGTTTCGAAGGAATGTGTACGAAACATTCCATAACCCAGCCCACCCAAGCGGACGCGCAACCGCTGCAGCCGTCCGACGTAAATTCGTCTGGCCACATATGGCAAAAGACATAACAAATTGGGCACGCAATTGTTTGCAATGTCAGCGTTGCAAAGTCGATCGACACAACGTGCTACAACCAGCACAGTTTAAGCTCCCCGAGGCACGATTCGCCCATGTACACATCGACATTGTGGGACCGCTTACGCCGTCGAGAGGTTACATGTACCTCCTGACAATGATCGATCGCTTCACTCGGTGGCCAGAAGCAGTGCCACTAAGAACAGTGACCGCAGAGAATGTGGCCAAAGCATTCTATTCGACTTGGGTCACACGTTTCGGCGTCCCAGCTACTCTCACAGCCGATCGAGGACCACAGTTCGAGGCAGCGATTTTCAGGCAGCTGACCGATCTACTCGGCTGCCAACAAAGCCATACGACAGCTTATCACCCCCAGTCCAATGGAATGATTGAACGATGGCATCGCTCACTGAAAGCCTCACTGATGTGTCACGACGATAATCAATGGCTGGACGTACTACCGACAGTTCTTTTAGGCTTGCGCACAAGCATAAAAGAAGACCTGGGAGCCTCAGCAGCAGATCTGACTTACGGAACCAATCTGCGCCTCCCAGGAGAGTTCTTCGCCGATGGAGAACCACCGCTCGAACAGTTGCCAAATTTGGAAAACCTACGCAAACTCATGCGAAAGGTCAGGGCAACACCTGTCGCCAGACACGGTTCCAAGAGGATATTTGTTCACCCAGAGATGGACAGCTGCACGCACGTCTTCATCAGGGTGGACAAAGTTAGGAAACCTCTAGAACCGCCCTACGAAGGGCCATACAAGGTGCTGGATCGAATAAACGACCGTGTTTTCTCCGTTGACATCGACGGCAAGCCGTACACCGTCAGCGTCGAAAGACTGAAACCGTGCCACTTGGAACTACCACCAGATACCGTACTGGGAGAAGTGCATCAACAACCAGCGGTGGCAGCCGAAACCTGCCCCGTATACCACCCACCAAACTCCCACGAAACACTAGGCACGGCAAGAGTCGAGAATCAACCAAACCCTCGCGAAATGGTCGCGCGCGGGGCGTCGGACATCCTACACGGACCGATAACGCGGCAGCGCGCCCGAGATCTGCGCGCACAAGAAGACGCTGCGAAGATTCTCAATGTACGGCAACCTAAAACCCCAACTTCTGACAAGCGAAAAAGAACGACGAACGCGATAACTTTCGCTCCTCTACCACCCAAACACCGCCCAATACGGAAGGGAGCACGCCCATAAAACTCAACTACACCCCCCAAGCAACTAACTACTTCATATCGTGACTACGTCACTAGGGGGGGGGGGGGGGGGGGGTGATGTAGCGTTCTACGAACGCACAATTCTACCCAGGTAAGGTTCCTAGCTTCAAAGAACTTACTTACCTGAGAGCGTTGCACGCGCCCACAGACGCGTGCCCCAAAGTCCCACGATAGGGCCTGCAACTCGCAGCCAACGTTGAGACCGACACCAAAAAGCAAGGAACTGAACGTCCCCAAAGCTTTTTAGGTTAAGCTCAACAATTATAATTCTCCATACCTAAAACCTACGACCTGAAACAAGGAGAAACATCCATGCATCCTTCGACGTGTGCAATCGCAAGCTAAGTGACACAAGTCGGCAACCCTGAACATCTGCACGAGATGCAGGGAATTACAATTAAAACAATTAACCGACCAACGGACGTGGTGCGGTTGATCTAAACATTAGATCACCCAAATATTCACCGCAAACAAAGGAGCGCATTCCTTAGCCTCGTAAACACCCAGATGGCGCGAAAAACCAAGCACCACGTAACTCCAAACAATACTTTGTTAGGAGTTTTACGAAGGCCAGCTGCAATAAATAAATACGGCACAGCATTGCGCCGTTGCCACTGTCCGCCAAGCAGAAATGCATCAGCGGAATGTTTGTTTTTCACACCATGTGAAAAACTCTCTTGGATTTCAAATCCAATAGATACCAGCGGACTAGACGTCCAGGCGATCGTCAACACCAGATGGTCGACCTAACCAAGCAGCGTGGGAATAGAATCCACCGTCAACCACGACGGTGAAGCTTCCACATGTATGCGTGAGAATTTTCTCCTGACAGGAAATTGTGTCTGCACAACTGCAGATACAAAACACCAGCGACTGGAAAAAGAGTATCCGATAGGGCAAGTGAGATTTCGATCGAGAGACGACGAGGAGGATAATTTTGAGAGTATAAGGAGCAGAGTGTGCATTTTCGAAGTTAGAGAAAAGTAAAGTAACGTCGAGTGTTGAACGTACGTTTTAAAATCTTCTATTTTGATTTTAATATCAAATATAAAGCAAAACAAAACATTTCTCGGAGTTTCATTTGTGTACTGAACTAAGTTTTCGTGTGTCGCTGTGAAGAGTGTTCGGCGGAGCACTCTAACGTAAGTAGCTATTGACATTCCATACTAATAGGCCAACATTCGTCAAAGTCCTATCCGTTAAAATAAACTCCGCCAAATGTCCTTCATCTTGTCTCTGACTTCTGGTCATCTTGCGATAACCAGAATCACCCACATCCGTGAGGATGTTGGGCTCGGTCTCGCGGCATCTGAAAAGAGAAGAAAAAAAGGGGGGGTATCCAAGGCTAGTGTGGACAGTGTTAGTCCAAGTGTTCTCTAACTACTTTTATAGAGGGATGGTGGGAAAGAAATCATACAAGACCGGTGGGTCTTGGGTGCGGTAGTAAACCCAGATTACGTCTTTGGCGTCTGATAATCTGCTCTTTGGTCGGTGTGTATGTTTGTGTTTGTGCCGTCTTGTACTGTGCGTTCGTGTGTTTGGTTTGTTAATAGTAGACCCTATGGGATGGGTCCAGGAATCCTCTATTATAGAGGGGAATGCTGTTGGGAAGGGTGCTTTCTTCAGTTTTGTACTGAAGAAGAAATTGTGGGGGGCAGAGCGATGCCCATTTACGTCCTTTTATATGGGAGAAAAATTTACCCTCACTTTTCCATTTTTTTATTGTTTATTGAATATTTCCCTTTGACTCTCGCTAATGCAAAAAAAGAAAAAAAAAAACTTAAATGTCAGGTGCAGGAAAACTAACCGCAAATTTGCAGGGAAGGGTGTTGTGTGTAAATATGTGTGTGTTTCTAGTCTTGGCCTCGTGTAGAGAATTTGGTATTTCTTCGATTGAAGAATTACAATGTGATATCGGGGATGAAGGGGTTGGAGAATATGCGTATGCATATTTACAACGAAAGTTGCGACTATTCATAATTAAATAGCCTGTTCATTTCGTACACAAAATAAGTTGTTGGCCTTAAGGAGTTTTTGGGATGGAAGCATGTGTTGAAGGAAAAATGTGTGGGAAAAAATGTGTGTTGAACGGAAAAATGTTTGTGATGTGGGGAGTGTTGTTTTATGCGGGGATGTGTTGTTTCAAATGTTGGTAATTATAGAATTAAGGACACGAATTGGCATAATTATTTAGGGGGGGCTTGAGGGGTAAGATTTAGTCAGTGCACCGTAATGGGCGCTAGGTTCACTAAACTCCCACTGATTATCACTGCAAACGATTCTCCGACGAAGGATGAATAAATAAAAGAACGCTAGAGTGTTTTTGTTTGTAGAAAGTTTTCTTTATTTCACTATTTCTCCAATCTACGAGGGTTGCCTCTTATGTTTCGGGATTTGGCAACCCTAGTGTTGCAATCCGCCAATTCACAGCTCTGTCGTAAAGTTGGACATTTTTGAGGTTGTACGCGCTCAGAACGTTTTGACATACGAACGCTATTTGTGTTGTTTACAATAACTTAAAAGATTCATCTCGGGCCAAAAATGGAATTAAATCGTCAACATTTTCGTGCGATTATTTTTTACAACTTTCGGCTTGGATTAACTCAGCAACAGTGCATGGATGAACTTAATTCAATTTTTGGCGATGAAGCTCCATCAAGGACCAGTGTTTATCGATGGTATGGTGAATTCAATCGTGGTCGTAGTTCACTCTAAGATGAATTTCGTGAAGGTAGTCCAAAATCAGTTGTTGTTCCGAAAACCATTGATGCTGTGCGCGAACTGATATTGGAAGATCGCCATGTGACCTATCGTGAGATTGAGACAACCTTAGGCGTTAGTGGGACCAGCATACATTCAATATTGCATAAACATTTGACCGTCAAAAAAATTTGTTCGCGTTGGATCCCACACAATTTGTCAATCGCCCAAAAAAAGGCTCGTGTCAATTGGTCGAAAGAAATGCTCAAAAAATACGGTCGCGGTGCTTCGAAACACGTCTATGACATCGTGACAGGTGATGAATCGTGGATTTACGCGTATGAGTCCGAAAGTAAACAGCAGTCGACTGTCTGGGTGTTTCAAGATGAGCCAAATCCAACAAAAGTTGCAACAAATGCATGTGTTGGAGATACCTCAATCAGAGTGGCAAAAGTGCTTCGACAATTGGTTCAAACGCATGCAAAAGTGTATAGATCTTCAAGGGGAATATTTTGAAAAACAATAAAGTGATTTTCGATGATCAATATTTGTTTTTGTTCTCTAATCCCAAAATATAAAAGGCAACCCTCGTATGTTGCTTTCAGGTTTTATTATATAGATTGATTTTGACATTCACAAATAGTTATTATTCCTGAATTTTACACATTGATAGGTTAACATTCGCCACTGGAATTCACGCAGTAATTGTTCTGGACATTTACTCATTTAAAGGTTAGCGCTAATGCAAAGGGATTTCAATTACCCACACAAAGTGGATTAGTTGTTAAGGTCATTTAGCCGGGTATAAACTTGGACAATTAGATTCTCCGGCAATGTTTGTGGGGCTTATTGGTATTAGATTTCCTTATTTCGATTAAAAGCAATTTGTTATTACCAACGGTAATTTGATTCGTTATTCGCATAGATATACGAATATATTTTGGATATGTGGTTTTCACTCTCCGCCAAATGATTTGAAGAACACAAACGATGGTACGATGTGTTTTTTTCGCCTTGGAGGTACTTTGCACTAGTTCTCCAGGTAGTTATTCTGTCTGTTCACCACAGGATACTCTCGAACAGATTGTCGGATGAATTTATGTAGATTTATATTCCATTTTATTCAGGGTGAGAGGCCTGGACTACGTATACTTGGAAATCCCCAAGCATACGTAGTCGCTGGATTCGTTAACCAACAGTTGGTGGATGCTTGCGGCTGTCAAGTTGTAGTCCGTTGATTAACATAAATGTTCCTGTTTGTCTGTTGGCTGTATGCAAACACCAAAAACGTAATTTCTCTCTACCGTCCAAATATACTGTTGCCTTAATTTCGGTTTAGTGATTATGTATTCGGCAAGCCAAAGCATTTGTAGAGTTTTGTTAAGTTTTCATGGTTTTTAGCATCAAATCGAGGTAGGGATCTTGACTCTGACATCATTCTGACTAAATTACTTTTTTTATTTATTGACCAAAATTGTTTAATGTTTTATTTTGTATTGACCGGTAATCAATTTGACTTTGAGCAAGAATTACTAATGCTTCTTAAAATTGGGAGCTATCCCTAAGGCAATCCTTTTTTTAGGCTAACGAGCATCAACTACAAAATTCAGAACACGTATTCACAGAGTGCGTGAGATTCGAGACTGATTCGAGAGACATATGAGACGTTAGGAGTAATAGAATACATGCTGAGTTTCAAACAGGCTTGGTCCGTAGCAAATGATATTCTTTGTGACAGTAGCTGCGACCCGCCGAGCGGAATTACAGGTAAACTCCGTCCCGCCCCGCGACAGAATATCCAAAAGAAAGTTCCGCGGGGAACAACGGAAATATGTGCCTGGTGGGAGGTGGTTTTGGGTTCCTCGATAGTATAGTGGTTAGTATACCCGCCTGTCAGCCGGGAGACCGGGGTTCGATTCCCCGTCGGGGAGCCTCTGGCGCAAGACTAATGACCTTGCCCAGAAAAAATAAATCATTATGGAAAATTTAACAAGCCTCAGGACTTACTAAATAAGGCCAAGACCGGTTCCCGGTTGTAGTGCCGATGATGATGATGGGAGGTGGTTTTACTCGGTAAAAATCTGGCATGCCTCTGGATCGGTCCAGAGGTTTTGAAGATTTCCCACCTTCCTACCAACAAAAAAAAAAAAAAAAAAGAAATAACACAGCAAAAATAAAGACGCAAGTAAGATAAAAATCGGAATATCAACAGCAGAAGATACGCACCCAACAAACGAAGTAAAAGTTCAATTTTATACTTTCGATTTGCTAAAGGCCCCGATGTCGCGTAATAGCCTCCCCCATCACCATTACCCCACCGAGAGGAAGTAAAGAGTATGAATTCTATTTTTGTTTAATGCTCCTCATTGATTTGATTGATGGAGTAAAGAATATAAATTCTGTTTCATTCAATACTCCACATTAATTTAATACTCTATATTTATCATTGATTATATTCTTGAATCCTTTTATATGGTCTACAATTAAGTATGAGCTGAGGCACGAACCGGCATCGTGTTGATTGCGAAAGGTCGGTCAGGTAGGGTTTCCTTTCGGAGTAGTGGCGAGATGGCAAGCGATGGAGAGAGAGAGAGTAGTCTTATATAGTGTGATTCTGTTCCTTGACCTGTTCTGAAGTGGTCGTAAGTAAAGAACTCGTCCATGGAGGACACATTTCGAATTAATGAATTTTGTTTGTTTAAACTAGATTAAGTGTGTTATACAATAGTAAATAAATGTCAAGTCGTCCATGAAGGACTGTTATTAAGTTCAGTTTATTTTGTTTTGTGTCTTAATTTGGAATACCAAGAAACAGTGGTGAACCACTGAAGTTGCTGGTGGCGAGAAAGCTTGATACCCTTCCGGACGTTGCTGGACTTTGTTTTGTTACTTGGAACTGGAGGGAATCCAGCGGTGGATCATAGTGGAGAGCATCGGTAAGCCCACTTATAAGTTATTATTATTTCTTGCTGCAGCGGAGGCGAGGTAACTGACTCGGCCTGGCACCGTTGTTCCCCGTATCACTTACCGCTGCTGCGGTACAATACGACACGGCATCAGGAACAAGGAAATCAACTACCCGAGAAGAAATCTATAACAACGGTAACAACTGGTGCTCCAAAACAGCAAGGCATATATTCAAGGCATAGATTGTATGTAACAATTTGGTGAATGAAAATATATAATTTATAACAACTGGCAACAGCTGGCGCTCCAAAACAGCAAGGCATAGATTGTATGTAACAACTTGGCGAATGCAAATATATAATTTATAACAACTTGGCAAAGCCAAATAATAATAATCTGTAACAACTTGAAGTTCAGCAACGCATACCATAAGAAGTCAGCCTTTCTACATATCTGCATACCATCAGCGGAAGAGATTATGAATTAATTCTGATTCAATACGGACTAGTGAGTTTTTATAACCTTGGCGGGCAAGATATATTATCCACAAATATCCACAATATTATCCGACTACCGAGCATATGAATAATATTTTCGTTCAGTTTTTTACCATAACTACTGGTGTTTGGATTGCATTACTTACAGTAGTCATCGCTACGATTTAAATAGGTGTTCACTGTGACACGCGACTGTAATAGGTGTTCACTGTGTTACGGGGATGAAACATGGAGGAGTGTATGCGCGACCGTTAGTGCATCGATTATATCATCTTCCAGTCTTCGTAGCATGGGGCGAATTATATGCTGCACTACCTACACACCAAAAAAGTATGTTTTTCTACATGAACGTTTCGTGGATTGTATCCTGTGGTACTCCTCTATTCACGCAGTGTCTATGCGTTTGTCTTTTCTGACGACTTGTAAAGCCCACGATGTGTAAGGCGATATATAACAACACTTTTTGTACGTTCTGAAAAATATTCTTGCATCTCCTTATGTAGGCTTCATTAATAAAGTCTCATTTGGATAATACATTTTAGAGTCAGATTCTGGTGTTCGAAATAATCTGAGACAAGTTCCGAGATACGTCCTCTCGAACACCCGAATCATTTCCATCAAATTTGGACCTATGTTAAACCATACTAGGCAACCACATATAACCAATGGCCTCATTAGTGGCATGTAGCATGTAGCTTTTACCCTGCTGTCAAGTTAGCTACAGTGAAATAGCCTTCTTATCATAGTAGAAGTGATATATTTAGATATATGCAGATATTGATCTTATTACTTTGTTCAGGCTGTTGCCCCACCTCGATTGCTGTATCACTAAAGATTCCTCTTTCTTGCAGTTTTATCGCCGCCATTGTGCCAGACACTTCATCCCTCTTGTGTCTTCTTTAATATAATAGAAAAATTTCTTCCGCTTATTTAATGAGGCATCGACATATCGACTTTTTTGTAATCAGATCACCACCAATCTACATCAAAAACCTGACTAGGATCAAGGAAATGATCTTAATAGTAGAAAATGTCCTAGGACACCGTAACTTCACCAAACACTGAAGGCTCCTCTATCTCCATTGCAGCAACAACTCTGGTTGATCACGACGAGACCGCAGATGTGTGAAAAGCCTAACGATCCTCGGCATAACTCCGGCCACATGGACAGCAACGTTCGCGTCTATGTGTGTGGGTGCATCCACACAGTATCTCTACGAACAAAATGGAATCGTAGAACAAGTTAGGGTGGTGGAAAGGAGAAATCCCTTGGAAAAGGGAGGATACCACGGGAAGGTGGATTGAAGGGAAAGAAAGAACAACGGGGTGAGTTTCCTTTCCTTCGGGAAAATTTTATAAGTCAGTCCGGTGATAACATTCGAAAAAGGAGATGCGCGAGTGGAAGTAAACCATCGAGGGTGTGTCAGCGCGAGGTTCTTTAAAAAAAGAGTGTTATAAAAAAAAAAGAAGTAAAATAACAAAAGAATAAAAATCAGTGAAGGAAAAACAATAAGCGATTTTTATTTCATAGACAGTGTTCGAAGGAACACAATTAACTGAAAAACCGCCAAATTGGTGACTCGACGTGATCTGTATACACACAACACACAATCTCCCATAGTTAAACATGCTACTACGATCACGACTTCCGCACCAAGCACCGGCTCACTCACCTGCTCCGACATTCTCTCGTTCGCTCGCGCCTCGCTCCAACGTTCGCGCACGAATTTGATCATAAAAGAACTACTGGGGAGGCAGTAGTGTGGCGTTTCTAACAGATACACACAATATACAAGCAAATAGTGAAGAACAACACCGAAAGAAATTCGAATGAGCGAAGCATAAGAGTCGTATATCATAGCGCAATAACGTAGCAATTCCACATCAGTTGGAGGGAGTGTACTTGAGAACCATTCAATTTTCAGCTGACGTGACAGCTGTCAAATACATATACGAAAAAAGACCCTAAACTACACGATATTAAGATATTACTTTTAAATCAAATAAAGATAGAAAGACTGCATTTTTTTCCCCAATCTAATATTTTGACCAACAAAGTCTTTTTAATTCCTTTTATGTTTATCAATTATTACATCTAATTTCTTATAGACCATCGAAAAACTACCTGACAAAGTCCTCTTGCATATATTTTCGTATTTATCCCACCGAGAGATTTGTCGGTTGGCCAGAATCTGCCGTCGTTGGAGACAAATAGCTTACGATACAAGATTATGGAAGAATGTATCATTGCGACCCGAAGTTTCTGGGCTCCATGTGGGTTCCTTGGAGTCCTTATTAGCTTTGATTTCGGTTCGCTTTGGGCCGACTCTACGTTACATCGAATTGCCAATTGAACTTATTACTCACACCGTTCTACATGAACTCTCTGCCAAATGTCCGAATCTCACTCATATGCTTTTGGATTTCTCAACAGGTAATTTGTTTTTTCTTGGTTATTGCTGCCAATTCTCTATTAATTATTTTGTATCCTTTTTGTAGCTATGCAGCTGCATGATTTTAGTGAAATGCAAGCTTTTCCCACGAAGCTTCGCTACATGTGCATTTGCTTGTCTGAAGTCATCTTTATGGAGGGCTTTATGAGGAAGATCTATAATTTCATCAACGGCTTGGAAGTACTTCATCTGATCGGAACGTATGAGAAGTGTGAAGAGGAAGAAGAGGAAATCTATGAAGTAATTAATGTACATAAACTCAAGTCAGCTACTCCAAATCTTCGCGTGATCAATCTTTACGGCATTAATTTTATTGATGATTCGCATATTGACGCGTTTAGCTCAAATTGCATTCAATTAGAATGTTTGGCTGTCAATTTCTGTAATAAGGTGACTGGATCAACGTTGAAGACTTTGATCCAGCGATCGAAACGATTGACTTGCCTGTTGATGAATGGAACTAGCTTGAAATCGGAATATGTGATGCAGACGGACTGGGATAAGTGTGCTCTCTCGGAACTAGACATTACTGCAACAGATTTGTCAACGGAATGTTTGATTGATATGCTTACGAGGATTCCAGCATTGAAGTTCTTATGTGCCGGACAGATCAATGGGTTTACTGACGCCGTTTTGAAGGGATGGATGGATTCTGGTATGTCAAGGTAAGATATTTGTTGGACGTTATCATCATCATCATCGGCACTACAACCGGGATCCGGGCTTGGCCTTATTTTGAAAGTCTCTCCACCGGTCCCGATTGCGAGCCAATGTCATCCAGTTTGGCACTCCCAGGGTCTGGGCGTCCTGGTCTACGCTATCCCTCTACCACAGACAGGGTCTGCCGCGCTGTCCCCTTCTACACATCCCGCCACAAATGACTCTTCCGTCAGGCTCCTCTTCACTCATTCGAGCGGTACAACTAGCCCACCGGAGTCTATGGAGCTTGATTTTTCCTACGTTAGCTTCAATGTATATCGCGTATAACTCATGGCTGTAGCGTCTCCGGAATCGTCCTCCCTCACATACGGGGCCAACAATTCTCTTAAGACCTTCTTCTCGAACGCGGCTGAGTTCAAAGTGCCTGTTATTGAGCACCAAGGTCTCAGATCCATACATGAGTACTGGTCTTGTATAGTAGCAGCTTGGATGTTCTGGATAACTTTCGGGATTTAAAGAACCTTGATAGACCATGGTAGGTTTTGTCGGCGTACCTATAGGAGTAAAATGCGGCCCCTTATCACTGGGGGGAAGCATTCTGGGATACCCGAAAAACCCGAAAACGGATCAGAATGAGTTCCGTCGAACGAATAGAGAACACTTCGCTATAGTATGAGATTTTTTTTTTAAATTGTTAACTTAAATTAATCTTAGCTGATGTGAAGAGGCCTAAGCGATCTTCGAGCCTCGAAAAAGAACTCCAACACTTAAACAAAAAAAGAAAAATAAAGTGTGGCAGGAGGCCGATTTAAACGAGACAAGGACAAATGTGCCCTTCATCTGGCTGCTGGTCATCTTGGGACAACCAGAATCACCCACGTCAGTAAGGATGTTGGGCCCAGTCTCAAGATATTTGAGAAAGAAAAAGGGGAGAGGTGCCTAAGGATAGTGTCTACAGGGTTAATTCAAATGGACTCTAACTACTTGGATGGAGGAATGGTGGGATAGAAATCATACAAGACCTGTAGGTCTTGAGTGCGGTAGTAAATGCAATTACGTCATACTCCAGCACTTACAATGGAAAAAAAAAATGGGATGGCGAGGGCGACTTTAGCGAGATAAGGGCAGATGTCTCCTTCATCTTGTTTCCGGCTTCTGGTTATTTTCCGATAATGGTCATACTATTATTCTCTTACATGCTGTCGCTATATTTTCTCCACTACGATCCATTTGGTCACGTATCATCCAATAATCTAAATTGGGTTTAATATTTTCGACATACCGAATTATGCGTTCGGTAAGCCGGTTACGATAACAATAAGTTGGTTTAGGCGCACGAAACGAATTGCTTTTAGAATGCCGTAGAATGTTTTCAAGTCGAAATGTCAAACAATAATAAACAAAAATACAATGCTAGCTTGACAATTTGTTCTGTATTTTTTCTATCTTCTAGCAATAGGTTCAAATGTCAATCTATTTGACATTGAAAAAAGACAATAGTATCCTCGATATTTTGGCCAACTGGAATATTTGCTTGTCTTTTGTTAAATATCCCAAGTCGAAATCCTCAGGAATTTCTTTTGGCTCCCGGAAAATTGTTAACTATATCATTTCTATTCCCTAGGTCGCTAATTTCATTGGACTTGGATTCATCTGATAATTTGTCAGATGAGATGCTGCAGAAATTTCTTACGAGACACGGTGGTCAGTTAATAGCTTGTAGCTTGTCAGGAATGCCACATATTACGGATCAACTTTGGATGAGCACCCTACCCATCCTCACGAACGCGAAGTAAGTTTTTCTTTGGCATTTTTGAACCGGAGAAATTACTTTCGTCCAGTTGACCTGATATCATGTTGTGCTATAGAATTTTAGTTATGGGCACGTCGGAGAAGTTGGGCGTAAACATTCATGTGGATCAGTTGATGGATAGTATCGCCTCCAACTGTGGATCATTGGAGCGTCTGGAATTGCGATGGGATCCTGACAATTTACGTTTTTCTGATAAAAGCCAAAAGGCAATTGATTTGCTTCGAGTCAAATGCTTGAAATTGCGGTGCATGGTTCTTAGGTAAACTTCGAATAGGTTTTAAAAATTTAGGTTTATACATAACTTAAAATTGGTTGCAGTGATGGTCGATATTATGAGACTGTTAAGGCAAATTTTGAACGCGCTGACCGTGACACTGTAGTTCGTACGACAACCTGCTGTCGGGTATCACCATACCATTTGTTGCAGAACTACAACGACTTGATCTTTAATTGAATCCCGGAAGGAGCTGATGTCGCAACACTTTGTTTTATCTAGTCAATCTATGTTATTTGTTTGTTTGTTTATGTAAATTAAATAATGTCTAAAATAAATACACATTCGTTATAAAAAGTAATAAATGCCTAGTTAGTTTTATAATTAAATATATATACTCGTATATTTTTTTTATAATTCACATAAAATTGTGTTTTCACGTCTTTTTTCTTTGTTTTGCTTGCGATTTACTTATTCATTCATTACTATTTTAGTTTTTGTTTTCATAAAAATAAATCATCACTTTGTAAGTTTTGTCCGTCTTAATCTTAAGGATAATTTTTTATAAAATATTACAATTATAATCACCTTTTAATTATTTTAAAGAGTAAACTAAACATTACTAGAAAAATAATGGAAATGAGTGAGAACAAAGAAGAACTTTATACAAGTTCATTAAGCAAGGTTTCGAATAAAGGAATGAAAGTAAGGCAGATAAACGACCAAAAAAATAGTAATAAATATTTTTGCTTTGGATTAAAAAAGAATGGTGTCTAAAAAATAGTAGATAATCGACACTGCTGTGCTAGATAATCTAGTTATTTAATGTATTTTGCAAAGCGAATTTATTTACAATTTACAGGTTAGTTCCCCGGTCGGTGTAGTTAGCTTGGCGGATATGGAGGTATCGTCTTTTATTTTCTCTTTTTCGGTTGTTCAATAATGAATTTAGTTTCATAGAGTTGCACTTGTTAATTTACTATCCAAACCTTTTACCAATTTTTAATTCACACTAAGTACTTAGTCCCGAGCTTCTACTGGGCGTGTTGTTCTATAATCTTGTTGATTATTATTGTCACTATTGGCAACGCTAGAGGCACTGGCTCCTAAGGCTGTCACCGCTATTGATGTTGATGTGGTCGAGGTGTTAGTAACAGCCGCTCCAATCGATACAATCGAAGGCCTTCTATTTGGTTCTGGATTTTGTAAACCAGCATCGGGAGCTGCATCTTGATCGTTGACCTATATTGCAATGGAGGAAAATTCTTTGATGAAATACAAAAATATTTATATTTAGATATAACACATTACATTTGGTACATTTGGTCGATCATCTTGCTGGTTATCATTAGGTGCCGCTGAATTGTTTTCATCTGTTCTGTCAATGTACATCATGATTTCATGACATAGGGGACATCGATCCTGGACGTACAACCATTTCCGTAAACATACACCATGGAAGAAATGCCGACACCGGGTTATCTTTGCGGTTTCCATTTGCTGTGAACCATAATTTCATTCTTTAGTCATTATTGTTTTGTTTAGGTGAATTGTTTTGGTTTACCTGGTGGCATATAGCGCAAACATCGTTGAGATTGTCCAATTGGGCTGGGGTAGCTTCAGGTAAAGCTGAAATCTTATCTACAGCTGATCGTCTCTTCATGAATATAGACCATCCGGCACGTGCCTCGCACCAGATGTTGAAATAGGCATGGATACACATCATGATCGCTCTGATCGCTCCCCCTGTAGCATTTTGTGCTATCAAGTTATATCATATGGTACACCAATCAATCGAATTAAAATACATGCACACAGTTTGTTTGTTTCTTTTTGTTTAAAAACTGAATATAAGGAACTTTTTTTAAAGGTTTGTCATTACGGTTTTATGAATGTCTTTCTTTATAAAAAATTGTGATGATGTAAATATGCTTAGTGATTGTAACTTTGGCTGCCGGAATCCATACAAACCAATCAATTGAAATTTATGTATTATGGAAAATGTGAACTCTATAGAATGGTAAATTGGGTTTTCTGTAGTCATTAAATACTACGTTTTGATGTGTATTTAGAAATTAGGCTAGACAATAAAAACGGCAGAATAATCATTATTTAATTTTATCTATTATATATTCGTATAATTCAAAATATGCTTTAGTTTTATCTATATGGTTAGAGATCTGCTTAAACGGGTTTCGCGCTCGGTATGTTTGTCCAAACTGACGCACAATCTTCGTGTGAAGTGTGAAGTATTGTGTTTCAACCATACACAACAGGCGTTCAGTTATTGAAATCGGCATGTCAAATGGATGTTTCCGCTGCCCGACACATCCCGGAGGAATATTCAAAACTATTGTGCACAGAATTTTAATCAAGGATTTGACTAAAGAGTTTCAGGTGATAAAAAATATAGCAACCGTTCATTCTAAGAATTATCTTGGTGTCTTCCATCATTTCTGGGTGACAATTGCGGAGATAAGCTCCTGGTCGCTCCTCAACGGCAATGTTTCAATCGACAAAATGAAGATTGTATACGCGTTTTTCGGCGGAGACATCTCGAATCACCGGGAACTTCACAACAGGTTTCTGGTTGTTCCTCAATTGAAGTTGTTCAATCAAAGAACACCGATGCCATTGATCACATTTAAGAAAATTGAAGTGCAGCATCAAGTACAATACCAAAAAAGTCTACTGTGACTGTTTCAGTGGTGTACTAGTTCAGATGTAGGAGTGCCTTGATTTCAGCTCTATATCCATTAGTTGTCATAATCACAGTCCTAATGTAGTGCTCTAAAAAACCCTACCACCTTTTTCCCCCATTCATACATCCTAATCCCAGCAATATTACACTAAAACCTAAAATCTAATCAAAAGCCTAAAAAATCTAAACTGAATCCAAAATTCGCAATAAACGAATCAAACATCCGTTTATCGCTTAGCATTTGCCCCCACGGCATAATTTAATCTAAAATCCCAATTAATATCAAAATTCGCAATAAACGATTCAAATATTCGTTTATCGTTTTGCATTTGCCCCACGGCATAATGTAAATTCAAAATCCAGAGATACGTTATCTGGTAAAATCCCTCATAAATTAAACAAACAAAAACCCAAATTCCTTTACATACCCACATATGCACAATAGTTTCATAAGAATTCAGAGAACTGAATTCTTATCTTAAACAAACATTGAGTTTGCTGTAGGACACAACTTGACTCAACTCGTGGGGGAACCAACGCGAGTGCCGGATGCCCGAGGCGATTATGCGAACACCCTGGATCTGTTTTTGACATCCGAACCGAGTATTTATACCATAGAGGTTTCTGCGCCACTGGGAAACTCAGATCACTGCTTGGTATCTGTCGCGCAAGCACTTGCATATCAAGCGAATAACCGACCTAGGCAGATTCGCCATGTATGGAAGTATGGGGCTGCTAACTGGGACGATATGCGAGATTTATTCGCATCCTTTCCATGGTCGGAGGTGTGCTTCGGAAACTCCGATGTTAAAGCTTGCGCTGAGTCGGTATCAGAGATTATTCTTCTGGGGATGGAGATGTATATTCCACATTCCATCAAACGAAGTTCGTCTGATAAACCTTGGTTTGATAAAAAATGCGAGCAGATTACAGCGACAAAAAATAGAGCTTTTAAGCAATGGCGCTCCAATCCCACCGATGTTAGCAGAACGAACTTTGTTAGAATCAGAAACGCGTGCAACCAGGCGATTGATACCGCGAAGAAGGTTCACAACGACAGGGTGATCAATAAGCTCCTTCGGTGCCCAACTGGTTCGCGCTCCTTCTGGTCAATGGCAAGGGCTGTCAGCGGTAACTTCGCATCCTCCTCTTTCCCCCCGTGGGTGACAGATAGCGGGACATTAGTCACGAATCCAAAGGATAAAGCTAATGTATTCGCGAATTTATTTTCGGCGAATTCAAACCTCGATCCCGGACTTTTGGAGCCACCTGTGATCTCGCCGGTACAGTCTTCGATGCGGGATGTGAGATTTCGTCCGCGCACTATTCAACGCATTCTACATGAACTGGATTATAGGAAGGCAACCGACCCGGACGGAATACCAGCAATAGTCCCTAAGAACTGTGCTCCAGAACTATCGCCGGTTCTTGGCAGACTCTTCCGGTTATCTTATGCACGGAGGACCTTTCCTGCCTGCTGGAAAATCGCTCGAGTTCAGCCAATCCCAAAGACGGGAAAAAAGTGTCTCCCACAAAATTACCGTCCGATAGCATTACTCTCTACTTTATCTAAGGTAATGGAAAAAGTCATCAATACAGAATTGGTTAAGTATTTGGAGTGCAACGGACTTCTGAATGATCGTCAATACGGATTCCGTGCCAGGCGGTCCACAGGAGACCTTTTGACACTTATAACCGATATATGGACATCTGCGATTGAACGGCATGGTGAGTCAAGGGCGGCCGCATTGGACATCTCCAAGGCTTTTGACCGCGCCTGGCACGGAGCATTGCTGAGCAAACTTCGTTCATATGGACTTTCCCATCAACTTTGCGACTGGACGAGGAGCTTCCTCGAGAATCGATCGATCCGGGTTGTTGTGGACGGCGAGTGTTCGGATCTGTATCCTGTTAATTCGGGGGTGCCTCAAGGTTCTATTTTGGCTCCAACCTTGTTCTTGCTTCACATAAATGATTTGTTGGAGACAACGGATAACAAAGTGTTCAGTTTTGCGGATGATAGTACGCTTGTTTCCTCCTTTTCGAGTGATCGGCCGATTAGTGCATCAACGTCGCACCAGCTGAGATGTAGACAGATTGACTCTCTGAATCAGGATATGGATAAAGTCAGGGAAAGGCCAATCTTGTCGACTTCAACGCAACGAAGACCCAGTATACATTCACAAAGAAAACTGGATCATCGGTTCCACAGTTGATGATGAATGGCCGGGCCCTCGAGGCTGGGGAGAGTTTGAAATTGCTCGGCGTCACGGTCTGTGGGAATGTATCATGGCATAAACACGTATCGGGTATCGCCAGATCAACCTCAGGAAAATTGAGTTATCTTTTTAAAGCCAAGAAATATTTTACCCCGGCCCAACTTCTTCTCCTATATAAATCCCAAATTAGACCCGCGCTCGAATATTGCTCTTATGTTTGGAGCTCGGCTCCTAAACATACCCTCGACCTACTTGAGAGCGTACAGAGACGAGCGATCCGCCTGATCGGGGACTCGGCGCTGACGTCGGGACTACAGTCGCTATCACATCGAAGGCGCGTAGCCGACCTCTGTCTGTTTTAAAGATATTATCACGGGTGCTGTTCTTCGGAGATTCTTGGCATTGTTCCACGCAATTCGGTTTATATGCGCTCCACAAGACAATCCGACGGATCGCATCCGTTTGTGGTTCATTTCCCGATGGCGCGAACATCCCTGTATCAGAACTCGTTCCGTTACAGAGCGGGGAAGCTGTGGAACTCCCTTCCCACGCGAGTGTTCCCGGAGCGTTACAGCCTGCAACTGTTCAAAAAGAACTGCAACAGTTATTTGATGGCATCTCGGGGCGCCCACTCGACGCTATAGGTTCGCCTCTCCCGAGAGAAGTCTAATATAAAAAAAAAAAAAAAAAAAAAAAAATCTCACTCAGTGTACCAAAATCGGGATTTTGGTATCAAAATTGTGCATCTTCGAGATACAATTCTCGATTTGTTTCCCTTTATAAAGGAACAGCAAAGTGATATTTGGAGGCAGTAGAAAAATGATATCGGAGCAGTAGTAAAGTGATATCTGGGAGCAGTAGTATCCTAGTATCTGAGAGCAGTCATTCGTAGTTTAAATTCAATTCACATTGTATCTGCATCTGTATCTGACAGCAGTATCCGAATATCCCTCGTGCCTTGGAGGCATCGCCCCCAGGAGAAGTCGTTAAATAAAATTATAATTAAACCAAAAGCATTTTTCTCATTGTTTTGAACCAGAGACGATTTCCGTCCATAGAAAAGGAACCGGTGAGTAGAGTGGTGGCAAGCACACAAAATTTAACCCTTACAGCGTCCACGATTGCGGGCATCAATAGACGGCACCAGGTTCCACGGCACAGGGGCGCTATTCCCGAAGCGACGTCCCAAGAACGATCGGTAGCTGCTCTTCCCACAAAGTTTGAGGAAGCACGGCGGCAACCGCAACGGGTCTCCTCAGGAGCTGTCTTAAAGAGATCCCTCATCTTTTTCAGGACAAGGAGACGCGCTACCTAGGAGCGAGGCCAGTAGTAACAACGATTACTAAACTAACGTGTTCGTTTGTTTACACTGCTACGAGGTTGACCTGAAAAGTTTCCGACCTAACAAAGATGCAAGACTTTTTCTTAAAATTTATTTTTCTTTTTCTACATTAGTCTCCTTGTAACTGTACACACTTCTCCCAGCGATGCTACCACCTCTCTAACCCATCCAAATAGTACTCGGCGTTTTTCTCTACAAAGTAACTGTTCACGAAGGTGATTGCCTCCTCATTTGACGAAAATCTGTCCTCCGAGCACAATTTTTAGATTAGGGAACAAAAAGAAGTCGCTTGGGGCTAGATCTGGTGAGTAAGGCGGATGGTCAAGCAGTTCCAACCGTAATTCGGGCAAACTAGCGACTGAACGTAAGAATGCTGCATACCGGGCAATGCAGCGGTCTCATAGGACGCGGGTACGCGAGGAGAAATACAAAGAGCCTAAAAGATCTGAAAACAGACTTCACAGACAAAAAAAAGTGCCTGGGAAAAAACCTTGTCTGTGAAATAGAGAAAAGTAGAGAGCGAGGTCCGCATCAGGCGCGGAAGTTCTACCAAATAATCCGCAGTATGACGCGGTACACACCACGCTGCACTTACTGCAAGGATAACGAGGGTAATCTGGTCACCGATCCTGAAGGCATTCTGGACCGATGGGAAGTGCACTTCAATGAATTGCTAAATGGTCAGCTCATAGAAGAATTGGAGGCTCCACCAATGGAAAATCAAGACCAAATATTGCCGTCACCATGCATTGAGAAAACATTAAAAACCAGCTCAAATCAAAGAAGCCACATAAATCGCGATTAAAATCTCATGAATTGCGTTACATCACATAATTCATTAGATCGTGGTACGCGTATGGGAGCAAGAGGAGATGCCGAAAGATTGATGCCGTGGAATAATTTGCGGCATACATAAGAAGGGAGATATCAGTGTGCAGAAACCATAGGGGTATAACATTGCTGAGTACCACCTATAAGATACCATCTTCTATCCTACGAGAAGGGATAGCCTCATACGCTAAAGTCATTATAGCGTTTGGGGTGATAGTGAAGAACATGTGATTCGAACTGACGCTATGACAGTTAGAATCACCAAAAATTGAACCAAAGCGCAACCCATCAGGCCACCGTCGTGTGTAGGAATTCGATTTCTAAACTCAAGTACATTCGACTGATGTGTATTTGTTATGTTATCGCTATGGTATATGGCTCTGATCCATTTTCTTTACTGTTCTTCACTATTTGCTTGTGTATTGTGTGTATCTGTTACAAACGCCACATCACCATTGGTAAATATCGGTTTGGCTTTAGTCAAGTAAAAATAGCGGGATTGGTGTCCAAACCAATAAACATCTTTAATGGACTTATAGCGTCTGGGATGATAGTGAAGAACGTGTGATTCGAACTGACGCTGACAGTTAGAATCACCAAAAATTGAACCAAAGCGCAACCCATCAGGCCACCGCCGTGTGTAGAATTCGATTTTTAAACGCAAGTATATTCCACTGATGTGAATTGTTATGTTATCGCCATGGTATACGGCTCTGATGCATTTTCTTATTCGATTTTCGTTCGGTGCTCTTCACTATTTGCTTGTGCATTGTGTGTGTATCTGTTAGAAACGCTACAGATTCCGACAAGGCGAAGGTCTGGCCTGCCTCCTCTTCAACCTGGCGTTGGAGAAAGCAATCCGTGACTCTGGCGTCACAACTAGATGGACTATTGTCACCAAGTCCAGCCAGATACTTGCCTACGCAGATGACATCGTCATCATCGGTAGATCCGATTCGGCTGTACAGGACTTCTTTACCGGATCGAGCAGGCGGCACAAAAACTGGGACTGCACATTAATGAGGCAAAAAGTAAGTACATGGTGGCAACTTCTGCGAAGAGAAGACCTAACGTTGGTCAAACTATCAGGGTAGTGGAGCACGAATTTGAAGTAGTGCAATCCTTTAACTATCTTGTGTCATTAGTATCAGCCGATAACAATATGGAAGAAGAAATATGCGGACGGCTGATCAAATCCAACAAAGCCTACTATGGTCTATCAAGGCTCTTTAAATCCCGAAATTTATCCAGACCATCTAAGCTACTACTGTTCAAGACGTCTTACCAGTACTCATGTATGGATCCAAGATCTGGGTGCTCAATAAAAGGCACTCTGAACTCTTAGCCGCGTTCGAGAGGAAGGTTTTAAGGAGAATTCTTGGCCCCATATGTGGGGGAGGACGATTCCGGAGACGCTACAACCATAAGTTGTACGCGATCTATCTTGAGCTAATGTTGTAAGAAAAATCAAGCTCGGTAGACTCCGAGGGGCGGGACCTAGCTCAAATGAGCGAAGAGGAGCCAGCGCGGTAGACCTTGTCTGCAATGGAGGGATAGCGTAGACCAGGACGCCCAGAGCCTGGGAGTACCAAACTGGATGACATTGGCTCGAGGTCGGGACCGATGGAAAGACTTACTAAATAAGCCCAAGACCGGATAATAATAATAACGTTTTTTTATACTTTCGGCTCGACAACTCTTCCCTTAAGTGATTAAGGAAGCACGGTTGCGACTGTGGGGGTTCCTTTAAAGCTTACCCAAAGAACCCCCCATAATTGCAACCCAACTCCAATTGTTTTTCGCCAATGCTATTGCATTGGCACCTGCAAACATTTCCTTTTCCAAGGCCATTTAATGCATACAACGGATTATCTAAGATTCCTAAAAAGAATTCTTCACATCATACGGCATCATAAATCCCAAACCATTGGGCACCCTTGTCATCGTTAAAATGCTATGTCGGACAGCTTGTTTATACAGCTGCAATAAACCGACCCGCGATTCGTTTGTCCAATCGACAAACAATTACCCCATCCCAAGCATTATCATCGAAACCGAATCCTCTAGCATTTCCTAGTACAAACAAGAACTCGGTACCTACTGCAGTCAGAGATGCCATAAACATTTAAAACCCATTAGCACATTTTTCTAATGGCGATGTATCTATTAACGCATCTGCACCACTCATCCACGACTGTAATGATGCCCTTATTTGTTTTCAGCACCATTTCTCCGATGGATTGCCGTCTATGATAGCACAAGCACATCGTAGACAATGATCTATACGATCCCTTTGTCTTTCGATTTTTCAGCTTCGTTCCCATGGCCTTGTGCATGAAAAAACCAATGTGATCCTCATGCGCACACATAAACCCATACTACCATGATCTTTATTACGAGATCTGGTTTTCTATTCCACAAAGAGAAACTTAACGTTTCTCGTGTGGTAAGTAAAAACATATCCTTAGCCGAAGAGGATATTCACTACCGAATCGAGAGTGAATCAAGAGCCAGATTCCAACCCTCGGGAGTCGCAATTCAATCTTCAAAGCGGTCGGGTCGCTCGCAATCCATCGTACCGGCGTACGGCGGGTTCCCTAGGAGTCGTTTTTCCTCCCCAATTGCACCTCCGCGGTCGTGAGCTTAAGCTGAGCAAAATTAAATTAGAGTAAACGTCAGACACTTAAGTTAATCAACACACTGTGTATCAGATAAGTAAGCCAAAAATTCATATCGACTCTTTTTTTCGCTAGTGTTCATCGCCAAAGTGTAAAGTCCGGAAGTGAATAGTTAAAACCTATGTTCTAATCCTAATACCATTCAAATCAAATGTTCAAAAGAATAAGTACACAATAAATAATAAACGGCAAAAACAAAGTGAACTAGTGTTTTATTTCTCTCGACCGGCATCTGTGTGTCTTGGTATCATTTTTGGATATTCCTCTTTATGGTACACAACAGTTCGCTGCGGCGGAACAATCGTTAAATAATGACAGCGAAAGTTTTAGCGAAGACGGGAGAGGGAGTGAACCTGCACCGTATGCCGGCACCTAACCTGCTTCCCTACACGACGCGTACCAACGGTCTGTGGGGATGTATCCTGACATGAACACGTATCCAACATCGCCCGATCCGCCTCTAGAAATTGAGTTACCTTTCTTGAGCCAAAAAATATTTAACTGCGGCCCAACTTCTCCTCTTGTATAAATCTCGAATTAGACGTGTGTTTGAATATTGTTCCCATGTTTGGAGCTCTGCTGCTAAGGGTATCCTCAACCTATTTGAGAGCACATAGAGACGGCCGATCCGTCTGATCGACGACACAATGCTGACATCGAGACTTTATCGTTATCATATCGAAGGTGCGTAGCGGACCTTAGTCTATTTCACAGATCTTATCACGGGGACTGCTCCTTGGAGATTCGTGGTACTATTCGGCGAAATTCGATTTATTTGCGCTCCACAAGACAATCCGATGGATACCCGGGAATTGCGGTTCATATCCCGACGGCACGCACATTTTTGTATCAAAACTTGTTCCGTTAGAAAACAGCTGTGGAAGTGTAGCGGGGTTCTACGAACCATACAACTCACTACAGGTTGAAGTATCCTTTCCGCCAAGGAACTTTACTCTCCTTTTTCAGCACACGTACCCACAGACACGTGTCCCAATAGCCAGTAACCTTACCTGAAACAAAAGGTTATAGGACATGCAACGGCGTTGAACCCGGTATCAGCTCCCAATATCGAGTTCAACGCATCAATACATTGTATTCTACCCCTATTCCAAAAGGCAGGAAAGCATGGCATCTAAGCAAATTCGCCATGCAGGAAAGCGTCGCATGAAAATCACTCACCCATCTTAAGCATCAACGCGATGTTTCCCTTGAAATACCATTGTCGGTAAATAAACAAAACAACGGATGCATACTCTGGTAGCTAATAGCAATTAGCACCTAAATCCCTTGCATGACCCTAACGCAAAAGGCACACTTGTGCAAACAAGGCATATCGTTTCACTGCCGTCTAATAGTCATGCAATCATAAACATCTAAACGTATATCGCTCGCTAGATGTTTATGATTCGAAAATCCTAACAAAGGAACTATACCGGTCCCACGGTTCCTTTTATTACCCATCTGAAACACACAAGAACATTGTTAGCTTAAGCCAGATGCCTAACCTAAACATATCCCACGGAAAGATCGGAGAATAAGCGGCGGCATCCGATCCGTAAACAAAAGGAAAAAGATTCCGATAACCAAGAGCTAATGGCGTTGATGATTATGAGGTAAGATTTCTCCTATGGGAAATTCTCCTTTTGAGATGCAAAGGGAAATCTTATGCTGTTAACAGATACTATGGGAAAGTTTGTTAGCAGATTGGATGTGGAAATTTTCCTTTGCAGATGCGGGATGAGAGGTTCAGATTGAATTGAATAGATAGAGACATGGAGTCTAGAGAATACCGTCGAACCGGAAGGTTCTTTTTCGAGCATACGATATAGTCGAACAGAGAGGAACCCTAGTGTAGCGTCTCTAACAGATACACACGCAATACACAAGCAAATAGTGAAGAACACCGAAGGAAAATTGAATAAGAAAATACATCAGAACCGTATACCATAGCGATAACATAACAATTCACATCAGTGGAATATAGCTGAGTTTAGAAATCAAATTCAAAACACGGCCAGTAGCCTGATGGGTTGCGCTTTGGTTCAAGTTTTGGTGATTCTAACTGTCATAGCGTCAGTTCGAATCACACGTTCTTCACTATCATCCCAAACGGTATAGAAGTTTCTCCTCACACGAGTATTTCCAACACGCTAACAGCCTGTTACTTTTCAAGAGGAACTCCAACGGTTATTTAAAAGCATCTCGGGGCGCTGCGGCGCTATAGATTCGCCACTCCTGAGAGTATATTAAAAAAAAATCGAGAAATCGATAAAATCCACCCTCATTTTATGTAAACTAAAATAAGGGTCTAACTTCTGCGAAGAGAAGACCTAACGTTGGTCAAACTATCAGGGTAGTGGAGCACGAATTTGAAGTAGTGCAATCCTTTAACTACCTTGGGTCAATAGTATCAGCCGATAACAATATGGAAGAAGAAATACGCGAACGGCTGATCAAACCCAACAAAGCCTACTATGATCTATCAAGGCTCTTTAAATCCCGAAATTTATCCAGCACATCCAAGCTACTACCGTACAAGACCGTGGTCTTACCAGTACTCATGTATGGATCCGAGACCTGGGTGCTTAATAAAAGGCGCTCTGAACTCTTGGCCGCGTTCGAGAGAAAGGTCTTAAGGAGAATTGTTGGCCCCGTACGCGAGGGAGGACGATTCCGGAGACGCTACAACCATGAGTTGTACGCAATCTACCTTGAAGCTAATATTGTAAGAAAAATCAAGCTCGGTAGACTTCGGTGGGCGGGACACCTAGCTTGAATGAGCGAAGAGGAGCCTGCCCGGAAAGTCCTTTGTGGCAGGATGTATGGAAGGAGACAGCGCGGCAGACCTTGTCTGCGATCGAGGGATGGCGTAGACCAGGACACCCAGAGCCTGGGAGTGCCAAACTGGATGACATCGGCTCGAAATCGGAACCGGTGGAGAGATTTGTTAAATAAGGTCAAGACCGGATCCCGGTTGTAGTGCCGATGATGATGAAAATAACGGTCTTAAATGAACCTAAAAAAAGAAACAATGCAATAAAATGATCCGTACGAATGTTATTTTGGTTGTACCTTTCTTGTGAAAAAAATGTCTGCACTTAGTTTAATACAGTGGATTGTTTTGTGGTGTTTTTTTTCTCTTTTTTTAAATAAATAAATAAAATCACTAGTGAAATGACCCAAAACTTTGTTAAATTTTCCCAGATGTTTCCAAAAATATCCTCATTCTCGAGGGGTATGAAAATGAATTCAATCCACTATATATGCGTGAAGACTTTCAAAACAGTTCACCAATTGTGATGTTCAAATGAAAAACCGAGGACATCAAAATATATATTAGACTATACATAGCATGGTATTGTGCAGAATGATGTGAAGAACATTTTCAACGTTTTAATTATGAATCCATGTTCGTAATGCACTGGAGAAAAAACAAACTGAAGAACAAACAAACGATAAACGCATATATATTGTGACGCTAAATCGATTTGAGATGTGCCTTGCATTTGTCTTTCAACCATCAATTTTACTTACCAGATTCAAAGAACAGTATCCATGCACCATTAAAAAACAATAAAATGCCGAAACAAAATTCGATGGAGTTGCCAAAGGCTCGTACATAATAAACGTAGTCGTCCAATTTCTCCCAAAACGTATCTCGGCGCGCATCATATAAGAACAGTATGTATGTTGCTAAACTAACCAGCACCTAAGAACAGAAATATAAAAGAGAAACTTTGCTCAAGAGTTAAGATCATTTTGAATTTTAGTTACCTTCACGATGACCTCTACTGAAAAAGCTGTTACAGCCAGTAACCATGTCGATGGGGGATGTCGGGACCACAAGACTAATAGTAGGCATAATGGTGCTATTAGTAAGAATAGGCATACTGTTAAAGCACGCGTGTGACGTTTTCTTGACGGACTTCTAGCTGCACTTAACGACATTAGGATCGGAGAGACAATATTATGGAGGAAATGCAATAATGCCGTTACCAAAAGGCACAAGTTTCTACATAGACGTATAAATCGCTTATCTGGTGACAAAGATGTTAAGCCCGTTTGCAAAGCCAAAATATAAAAGAGCACTGCAGATACTGTTCCCAAAGACTTCTCTTCATCAGTATCTTCAGACATTAAGAACCACTGAAACATTTTCCCAATATAATGACAAACTATTGATACAACACTAGTCATCCCAAGGACCGCTGTTAATGTTTCACATCCATCCGCCAAGAGTTTATGAATCGTTCCCAGGACATTTAGAGTTACATCCTTATTGCGTAGCAGCGATATCAATTCCTGGCCAATCCTTTAAAATCACATATAAAATAAAAGTTATTTTTAAACACATAGATCGTAATACGTTCAAATCACTTACCTTATGGACCAGAATACCCGAAGCACACACGGCACATTCAGCCTCTGCCATTCATTTTCAATTAAAGCCGATAAACCAAAATTTGAAACAATATTCATTGCGTATTCGTAACCATTAAATATTGTTTTGCCGGCTTCCATTGCACTCTTATAAAGTGTGATTTTTGTTAACACAAATGGTATAAGGCCAGCAGTAACCGGTGTTAATCTGAGGAACGAAGAGGGAAACGGCAACATCGCCAGCATAATGGGACTAACGAATATAAGCGGCATGTGCTTTTGAAGAAATTCATATTTAGGGCCCAAGTGGATGTAGGCGAATAGCGTCCCCATAAACCATTGGGCTATAATATGGGGTAGTACGGTTAATATGGCACCTCCAGGATCTAGTAACCGCGATGTGTTCAGCGAAAGAATATCAACCAGCAAACATGGCCCATTTTCCATGTAATTCAGTACTTTTGTATTGCTCCAATATGAGAGAAAATTTATTCCGACGGAAATTATAAACAGATGTACCATAACCAAATGTCTTGTCCATAGCATAAATATACAAGATGCACTGAGAAAACCTGAAACAGAAAAAGGATGGGCGTTAGAAGTTATATATTGACCAACAGAAATTCTAAGGAAATAAATCATCACATTTTATATATAGCTATTCTTTCAATTTTCATTTTTTGTACAATATTACTTTTATTTAATACATTGTTTTCCGTATTTGTAGATAATCTCTTTACATAATACGGGAATTTGTGTCGTTGGTTTTTTACTTTTGCCCTCTGGTTTTGTTTTATTTTTTAGGCACTCCTTAACTAGCAAAGACAAAATGTGTTTGAGGCTAGTAATTTGTGTCAGCGTAAAAGTGAATCGGGCGGTGACGAGCGAAGTGAGCAGGGTCGAAGAAGTATACAATATTATGATGTAAGAAGTATATAAAGATGTGTCCGGCGTGGTAGAAACCATAATGTGCGGAAATGTATCACAATGACTCGGAAAAACAGGAAAAGCGTTATACGCGTCGACACATGGAATGTTAGAACGTTATATAAACCATGCGGGATACACACGATCATAGAGAACGTGAAATATATTGTAGTTGAGCTGGAAATCCCAAAAAATATGCGCCCTCATTCAAATGTGCATGAACGAAAGCAAAGGGCGATTTAGAATAGAAAACCACTCGGAACCATTTGAAGTCCGCGACGGCTTAAAACAGACGGATGGCTTCTCACATGTCTTTTTACCTTGTGCTGGAGTATTTCATCAGAAAGGTACAAGACTATAACATGGCTGAATCATCCCTGAACGGGGTCACATAGGTGCTCGCATATGAGGATGATATCGCCGTTTTGGGCGACAACTTAGAAACTGTACACGAGAAGAAAACAAATTCCGCGTATTGGAGAATAAAGTTTTAAGGGGTATTTTTGGCGGTAAATATGACGAAGAGGCAGGACAATGGAGGAAACTCCGCAACAACGAATTGGAAGAGCTATACGGCGAACCAACAATAGTGAGAGTAATATGGTCGCGAAGACTAAGAAGGGCCGACTCTTCCGCTTATCTTATGCACTGAGGACATTTCCCCCTTGCTGGATGGTGGCTCGAATTCAGCGAATCCCAAAGAGGGGAAAAGAGGTCTCCCACATATTTACCGACCGATAGCATTACTGTCTGTTATCTAAGGTGATGGAAAAGGTCATAAATGCCGAGTAAAGTAAATATTTGTTGTGCAACGTACTTCTGAATGATCGTCAATAGGGATTCCGTGGCAGGCGGTCCATGGGAGACCTTTTGACCCTTATAACCGATATATGGGCATCAGCGATTGAGCGACATGGTCAGTTACGAGTCGCATTGGATATCTCCAAGGCTTTTGACCGCGTCTGGCACGGCGCATTGTTGAGCAAACTTCGTTTATATGGACTTTCCCAGCAGCTTTGCGAATAGACGAAAAGCTTACTTGAAAATCGATCGATTCGGGTTGTTGTAGACGGTGAGTCTTCGGATCTGTATCCTGTCAATTCCAGGGAGCCTTACGGTTCTATTTTGGCTCCAACCTTGTTTTTACTCCAGATAAATGATTTGCTGGAGACAACGGGTAACAAAGTGCTCAGTTTCGCGGATGATAGTACACTTGCTTCCTCTTTTTCGAGTGATCGGTCGATTAGTGCATCAGCTGAAATGTAGACAGATCTACTCTCTGAATCAGGATCTGGATAAGGTCCTGCAGTGGGAGATTCCAATCTCGTCAACTTCAATGCATCGAAGACACATTATACAATATTCACAAAGAAAATTGGATCATTGGTTCCACAACTGATGATGAATGGCCAGACCCTCGAATCTGGGGAAAGGTTGAAATTGCTCGGCGTCACGGTCTGTGAGAATGTATCGTGGCATAAACACGTGTCAAACATTGCCAGATCCGCCTTAGGAAAACTGACCTATCTTTTTAGAGCCAAGAAATATTTTATTCCGACTCAACTTCTTCTCCTATATAAATCCCAAATTAGACCCGCGCTTGAATAATGCTCTCATGTTTGGAGCTCGGCTCCTAAACATACTCTTGACCTACTTGAGAGAATACAGAGACGAGCGATCCGCCCGATCGGGGACTCGGTGCTGACGTTGGGACTTCAGTCGGTATCACATCGGAGGCGCGTAGCCGACCTCTGTCTGTTTTACAGATATTATCACGGGTACTGTTCTTCAGAGATTCGTGGTATTGTTCTGTGCAATTCGGTTTATATGCGAACGACGGATCGCACCAGTTTGCGGTTCATCTCCAGACGGTGCGAACATCTCTGCATTAAAACTCATTCCGTTACAGAGCGGGGAAGATATCGAACTCCCCTCTCCGCGCATGTGTTCCCGGAGCGTTACAACCTGCAACTGTTAAGAAAGAACTGCAGCCGTTATTTGGTGGCATCTCGGGGCGCCCACTCGGCGCTATAGGTTCGCTTCTCCTGAGAGAAGTGTAATAAAAAAAAGCCTACATAAATAGGGTGGATAATTTTATGATCAAATTCATCAGAGGACATATTGCGAGAGCAATAAGCTCGTCCAAGGACTTAATTTTTGGGGCTTGTTATCCAAATACTCTATACCTTGAGAGCTTGCGTAGCAACGGCTTTGTTCCGCCAGGTTCGCCTCTCCCGAGTGAAGTGTAATTAAAAAAAAAAGGGCTTGGATTTCATTGTTTTGTTAAAACGGTTTGTTTGATTCCCTAAGTAATGTCCCAAATCATATGGGGAGACAACTTGACTTTGTACTTATACCACGCTTATATAATCTTCAATCAACTGCCCAAGCCTGCTCTCCCATATCACACTTTACGCTAACTCCCGTAACCTGCGAAACCCTCGTATCCCACGGTGGGCAAGCTTTTACCCCACCTTCTTTGATTCCAATCTCACCTCTCCCGCCCTTAAACTTCGTCTCCTCTCTTACCCCGCCTGACCAAGCCCTACTCTTAGAACCCGCGCTCATACCAACACCCTAGCCAGTCGGCTATCCTTCCCTGTTCTAGCACTTACACTATCGTCTATCCATCTCTGTCCCCACTACATTAAATTACCTTCTACCTCCCCTACCAATTTTTGTCCACCTAGTTAAGTTTGCATTCAGTTTTTTCCCCTTCTTTATTATACTTTTGTTTAAGTTAGTTGTTAAGTTTATTTATTGCTTGTATTAAAAGGTAAATATATGAGGGTTCTACCCTCACCAAATTGTAAATAGTGGCTAGATTGGATGAAGTGAATTATTTTTTGCACATCTTAGGGAAAACCATTGCCGCAATTTTTGCAGTTTCAAAATATGGTTGTTCCAATTAAAAGTCGAATCAGACACACTCCACATTCGTGCAGTTTGACGAAGAAAAGTTTTCCAAAACCGTTTCCGTAAAACTTTATTTTAGAAAAATACCATTCGCCTCTCTTCTACTTATAATCTCCGCAGAAGGTGTGACATATTGCATATTGATATCTCTGTAGTTGATGATTAATCATAACATGGGTTTCCAAATTGAGAACCCGACATTTTAGCTTAAGAAATACATACATCTGTATTCAAGCCGACTGAACTGATGTTTTGAGTATATTGTACTTATTTTCATTCAGCAACCTTCTTTTAAGGGAATGGTCGTTTGAAGACATCTCAGCTCATTAATAAGCCAGCAGCAGCGGCACTGCATCCCAGTTCTTTAAATTTGTTTGTTTTATTTAAATCTTGTCAATCCGACATCAATTTTCACACAACAAAACGCAATCATGCGAATAAATTACTTTTTCCTAAGGTCAGTGAATTAACTTATTTTTCTAAAGATTTCAAACGCGTTTCATGCTTCGATTAATCTTGCGTTGAATAAGTTTCTCCTTGACTTGGAACAACACTCCTGTAAATATTTATTTGTCAATTCCTCATCTTTTCATTCATGTCTCGTTCGCCTCGTACTGCTGGTGACAACATCCAAACTAGGCCACTGGTGATAGAACTGGCAATCACCTCCAGACAAGTTATAATAACACATGCTTTGTTATCATATTATTTTGATATGATATATATATTTCTTTTTGTTTTTTACTATAGATTGTTGCTGTTATCTCAGTTCTGAGTCACCAATCACCTTATTACTTTTATTCTTGATTAATCGTACGATTTCGTGAATAGTGTCTGGATCGATTTTGGTTTGGTTGTGCAAAAGACGGTAGGTCTTTGCCTTTTAAATTAACGAACGCTGAAATGTTGCAAATGTAGACATATGCTTGCGTGAAGAACAGCAAGGTTACCTTTTGCTAAAGGCACACTTCTCCCGGTAATAAAGTGAATGCAACTGTTAGTAAGCTGAACGGGTTTTAACCATTATACTAAAAAAATTTTACCTTGCAATTGAGATATTATAAAGGCAAAGAGCCACTAACTGAGCAACTAACTTTACCTTGACCTAAAGGCGGAGTGGAATCACGGATTAAATGCGAAAGGTTTGACTTCATGAGGACATATTTTGCTTTAACGAAGAGTTTTAACATTTCATTTAAAGCAAATTGAATTTTCTAGGTTGGTATATTGTTGCCGTTGCTTTAATCTCCTGCTGGAGATATAATATATATAGTATATATATAATACTTAAGTATCACCTGTTACTCATTGACCGATGATGATGGTGATTATAAAAGTTAATTTCATTTGAACATGAACATATGCAAAGAAGATAATTGTTAGACACTTGATTTCATTAAAGTGAGATAAAAATAAATTTCATCAACACACTTAACAGAAGCAAGGAGGATTAATTCGAGAGATGTGGTGTACTTTTTAGCTAGTTTTTATCTAGTAACTGATATGAAGCAACTACTTGATTTATAGTCTACATTTGCCGACGATCGTACCAGGGTTGCCTTTTATATTTCGGGATTAGAGAACAAAAACAAATATTGATCATCGAAAATCACTTTATTGTTTTTCAAAATATTCCCCATGAAGATCTATACTACTACACTTTTGCATGCGTTTGAACCAATTGTCGAAGCACTTTTGCCGCTCTGATTGAGGTATCTCCAACACATGCATTCTGAATGCAGCAACCGCTTCTTCAGGTGTCGAAAAACGTTGACCTCTCAGTTTGTTTTTTACGTACGGGAATAAAAAGAAGTCATTCGGTGCCAAGTCAGGACTATACGGCGGATGACCCATCAAATCGATGTTTTGGGTGCTCAAAAATGCACTTGTCGCAGCCGATGTGTGAGCGCTCGTATTGTCGTGGTGAAGAGTGATCCGTCTTCGGCGGTTGGTTTTCCTGATTTCTTGGAAGACAACTGGCAAACAAATGGTTGTGTACCACTCAGAATCGACTGTTCTGCGTTGTTCTAGTGGTACGGTTGCGACATGTCCAGTTTTTCCGAAAAAACAGGCGACCATTTGCTTGGAAGTGCTTCGTACGCGAACAGCTTTTGTTGGATTTGGCTCATCTTGAAACACCCAGACAGTCGACTGCTGTTTACTTTCGGGCTCATACGCGTAAATCCACGATTCATCACCTGTCACGATGTCATAGACGTGTTTCGAAGCACCGCGACCGTATTTTTTGAGCATTTCTTTCGACCAATTGACACGAGCCTTTTTTTGGGCGATTGACAAATTGTGTGGGATCCAACGCGAACAAATTTTTTTGACAGTCAAATGTTTATGCAATATTGAATGTATGCTGGTCCCACTAACGCCTAAGGTTGTCTCAATCTCACGATAGGTCACATGACGATCTTCCAATATCAGTTCACGCACAGCATCAATGGTTTTCGGAACAACAACTGATTTTGGACGACCTTCACGAAATTCATCTTGGAGTGAACTACGACCACGATTGAATTCACCATACCATCGATAAACACTGGTCCTTGATGGAGCTTCATCGCCAAAAATTGAATTAAGTTCATCCATGCACTGTTGCTGAGTTAATCCACGCCGAAAGTTGTAAAAAATAATCGCACGAAAATGTTGACGATTTAATTCCATTTTTGGGCCGAGATGAATCTTTTAAGTTACTGTAAACAACACAAATAGCGCTCGTATGTCAAAACGTTCTGAGTGCATATAACCTCAAAAATGTCCAACTTTACGACAGAGCTGTCAATTGCCGGATTGCAACACTAAGGTTGCCAAATCCCGAAACATACGAGGCAACCCTCGTATCGTTGAAGCCCAGTTAATAAAAGCAATAAAACTCCTAACTAAACCACCAAAAGATCTGGTACTTCGGCAAAAAGATCTGCTGCTTCAGCCATACATCAGCCGTTTGTGTCTTACTCTAGATTTTAAGATAGTCTGTAAGGTTTTTATGTTAACTTAATTTTAAGCTTGCATTAAGCTAAATAAAAATGGGGGTCCGCCTTCAATCAATCAATCAATTAAAGACCTATCAAAAGGCAACAGCTTAACTATATAAATTTGTGACAATGTTTGCGCTTGATTCGCTTGAAAATATAAAGCCGCGAAGAGTTAAATTGTAAGTCGGAATAAACTTTACAAAGCGGCAGGTTTTTTTTTACACTAACGCGCGCACAAAAGGGGATTTTGAAGTACCCTTAAATGGCAGAGCATAGGGCGAGCGGATGGAGGGGAAGTGGATAAGGTAAGCAACATCGATTTTTATACGACATTGTAGTGCTCTGAAAAGCCCTACCACCTTTTTCCCCCATTCATACAACCTAATCCCAAAAATCCTACATCAAAATCTAAATCTAATCAAAATCCAAAAATTCGCATTAAATGAATCAAATATACGTTTATCGCTTTGCATTTGCCCCCACGGCATAATCCAATCAAAACTAAAACTAAATCCAAAAATTCGCAATAAACGAATCAAATATTCATTTATCGCTTTGCATTTGCCCCACGGCATAAATCTAAATTCAAAATCCAGAAATACATTATCTCAATCTGGTAAAATCCCTCATAAATTAAATAAACCAAGCCCATGGAAAATCGAACCACATGTTCAAATTGCAAAACCCAAACAAAACCCAAATTCCATTACATATCCTCATATGCACAATAGTTTCATGAGAATTCAGAAAACTGAATTCTTATCTTAAACAAACATTGAGCATCTCACTTAGTGTACCAAAATCGGGATTTTGTATAGAATCGTCCATTTTCGAGATACAAATCTGGATTTGTTTCCGTTTATAATGGAACAGGATCTCGCTGCCCCAGGACTCAATCCATCTAAAGCTATAATTCTGAGCAGTAAACACTTCCAACCTACTTCTCGATACTCACAGAATATTGGAATAAAAATGGGAGATACTAAGCTTAGACCCCAGGACAGGATGAAATATCTTGGGGTCATTTATACCCCAAAAATGAATTTCATCGAACATGTGACCCACATTCTAAGCAATTGCACAACATCTTGAAGTGGAGCTATGGGGGTTTCGAGTTTGGTGCCAAGGCACGGATTCACTTTTATCCCCGACACTTGTTCCGCCGAACACACTTCGCAGAAAATATCCAATGTCAGAGAAAAGACGAATAAAAGGCACTGGTTAATTTTTGATATTCTGTTTCTTTAATGAGTTTGGTGATATTCTATTTTACACAGGTTTATTTTGATAAAGCATTTAATTTCACGCACAGAGTGATTTTCGTTCGCGCAATTTATTAGGCGGTAGATACAAGAGAAAACCAAATCGATAATTTGGTATGAATAGATCGGTTTACTTAATTCGTTCCTTGGATTTTAACTTAGATTCGTTAGAGAAATGGTATATCTCTACGTGGACAATGATTTACTTGACTATATCACGGGCAGACACACTTCACTAACTATTTAAGCGGCGGCGTGACCTTAGCGCGTTGTGGTTGAATAACGACTGGTTCTATTATTATTATTATTATTAATTACACAGCAACTTAATTCTAAATAGCGCTAGCTGCCAGGGCTTTCGGCTACCGACTGATTCTAATTAGGGATGAAGATGGGTAATTTAATTTTGCACACCGGACAACCAATAGAGATCATCTTAACGCTTCTGCTCTCTCATGTGCCACGGCCGTCGCGATGTGGTGAACGCTTCGGTTAATTCGATAGTCGACGAACATGGGAGAATGAGGGAACAGAAACACAATGTACTATGATCTTGGGGTGGGTTTGGTTGTGTGTGCATGAATCAATGCAACTTTGAGGGTAGCCCACTGACCCAATTCGGTGAATGTGGTGATCTCAGAGTGGATTGAACTGTAGGGAGACAGAATTGTGAAGGAGAGGAAAATGTAGCTGGTGCTATTCACCTGTGAACGGAGATCATTGATCCCAAGCAAATGGAGTGTCTGCAGAAAGTCGAAGTGACGCTACTTTGGCTAGGGTAATATTATCGTGGGAGCTAATTAGATATTTTGATAATTTCCCCAGTGATTGCATGATTATACAACAGCGTCGTTTGATGGGACTTGTTGTTGCTAACCACATGGATTGGAATTTCCGGTGGAAATCTCATGGTTAGAGGACTGGAGTTGCCGTATGGCAGAAAGGTAGCTGAATTCAATTATGCATTACTTGCATAGAATAATGAATTCAGCTATGCGTCCGTTTTTGCAGCATGCTTTTTAGGTGAATAGGTAAGTAGGAGAAATTGGGGTTGGTTTGACACGCTGTTGGCGGTCGAAATTAGGCGGAAATAGTGGGTTAATTCTCCATGTAGCATAGAGAACCCCCACAGAACAACAAACTTGACACCAAAGTTAAGCTTCTCTGCTATAAACAGCTAATCCGATCTGGAATATCGTACGCCTTTCCTATATGGTCCTGCATATCTTCGGCTCAAATGGGAAGACCGAGTTTTCGAAAGGAAACTCCTCTGAAGATGCACCAATCACTCTAGAAGGCCTGACGGTCGTCATTACCCCAACTCTCACCTATACGAAAGCGCCTCCATTACCCCTATCGACGAGTACTTGCTGCAATTAGCATACAAGTATCTCGAAAGCATTCAGAACAGCGAGAACCTACTTGTACGGGAGTCTTGCGTTCTTGACCCTTCTCCTCCTCTATATCTTCGGATCAGACCACCACAATTTCTTCTTCAGTATAAAACTGGAGAAAACACTCTTCCCAACAACATTCCCCTTTATAATAGAGGATTCCTGGATCCACCCCATAGGGTCTACTGTTAACAAACCACACACACACGGACGCACAGTACAAGACGGCACAAACATACACACACAGACCAAAGCGCAGATTATCAGACGCCAAAGACGTGATCTGCGTTTACTACCGCACTCAAGACCTACTCGTCTTGTATGATTTCTTTCCCACCACCCCTCGATCCAAGTAGTTAGAGAACACCTAAACTAACACTGTCCACACTATCCTTGGATACCCCCCTCGAGACCGAGCCCAACATCCTCTCGGATGTGGGTGATTGTGGTTATCGCAAGATGACCAGAAGCCAAAGACAAGATGAAGGATACATCTGTTCTTGTCTCGCTAAATCCGGCTCTTTCGCCAATCCATTTTTTTTTTCTCGCGGCCCCAGTATTTTTTTTTTTATTAGACTTCTCTCGGGAGAGGCGAACCTATAGCGCCGAGTGGGCGCCCCGAGATGCCATCAAATAACTGTTGCAGTTCTTTTTGAACAGTTCCAGGTTGTAACGCTTCGGGAACACTCGCGTGGGAAGGCAGTTCCACAGCTTCCCCGCTCTGTAACAGAACGAGTTCTGATGCAGGGATGTTCGCGCTGTCAGGAGATGAACCACAAACGGTTGCGATCGTCGAATTGTCTTGTGGAGTGCAAATAAGCCGATTTGCGTGGAACAATACCAAGAATCTCCGAAGAACAGCACCCGTGATAATATCTGTAAAACAGACAGAGGTCGGCTAGCCGCCTTCGATGTGACAGCGCCTGTAGTCCCGACGTCAGTGCCGATTCACCGATCAGGCGGATCGCTCGTCTCTGTAAGCTCTCAAGTAGGTTGAGGGTATGTTTAGGAGTCGAGCTCCAAACATGGGAGCAATATTCGAACGCGGGTCTAATTTGGGATTTATATAGGAGAAGAAGTTGGGCCGGAGTAAAATATTTCTTGGCTCTAAAAAGATAGCTCAGTTTTCCTGGGGCTGACCTGGCGATACTCGACACGTGTTTATGCCATGATACATTCCCACAGACCGTGACGCCGAGCAATTTCAAACTTTCCCCAGCCTCGAGGGCCTGGCCATTCATCATCAGCTGTGGAACCGATGATCCACTTTTCTTTGTTAATGTTGTATATTGTGTCTTCGCTGCATTGAAGTCGACAAGATTGGCCCTTCCCCACTGCAGGACTTTATCCAGATCCCGATTCAGAGAGGCAATCTGTCTACATCTCAGCTGGTGTGACGTTGATGCACCAATCGGCCGATCACTAGAAAAGGAGGAAACAAGCGTACTATCATCCGCAAAACTGAACATTTTGTTATCCGTTGTCTCCAACAAATCATTTACGTGAAGCAAGAACAAGGTTGGAGACAAAATGGAACCTTGAGGCACCCCCGAATTAACAGGATACAGATCCGAACACTCGCCGTCCACAACAACCCGGATCGATCGATTCTCGAGGAAGCTCCTCGTCCAGTCGCAAAGTTGATGGGAAAGTCCATATGAACGAAGTTTGCTCAGCAATGCCCCGTGCCAGGCGCGGTCAAAAGCCTTGGAGATATCCAATGCGACCGCCCTTGACTCACCATGCAGTTCAATCGCAGATGTCGATATAACGGTTATAAGTGTCAAAAGGTCTCCCGTGGACCGCCTGCCACGGAATCTGTATTGACGATCATTCAGAAGTCCGTTGGACACCACATACTTAACTGTATTTATGACTTTTTCCATTACCTTAGATAAAATAGAGAGTAATGCTATCGGACGGTAATTTTGTGGGACACCTTTTCCCGTTTTTGGGATTGGCTGAACTCGAACGATTTTCCAGCAGGCAGGGAAGGTCCTCCGTGCATAAGATAAGCGGAAGAGTCTGCCAAAAACCGGCGATAGTTCTGGAGCACAGTTCTTAAGGACTATTGTTGGTATTCCGTCCGGGCCGGTTGCCTACAATCCAGTTCACGTAGAATGCGTTGAATAATGCGCGGACGAAATCTCACATCGCGCATCGAAGACTGTAGCGGCGAGATCACAGGTGGCTCCAAAAGGCCGGGATCGAGGTTTGGATGTATGGGGCTGCTAACTGGGACGATTTGCGAGATTTCTCCGCATCCTTTCCATGGGCCGAGGTGTGCTTCGGAAACTCCGATGTTAACGCTTGCGCGGAGTCGGTATCAGAGATTATTCTTCTGGGGATGGAGATGTATATTCCACATTCCATCCAACAAAGTTCGTCTGATAAAAAATGCGAGCTGATTACAGCGGCAAAAAATAGAGCTTTTAAGCAATGGCGCTCCAATCCCACCGATGTTAACAGATCGAATTTTGTTAGAATCAGAAACGCGTGCAACCAGACGATTGATACCGCGAGGAAGGCTCACAACGACAGTATCCTAATGTTCTTTGTGCCAGACGGCAGCATCTAGATGTCCAACGTGCCGAGCTGATTAGGGTTAAATATTCAACGTACCTGGAAGAAGTACCCCAGGAACACTTCGAAATTTCAAAGGAACCATTAGAAGAATCAGAAATAAATAAAAGAAACCTTCTTGTAAGTAAAACCTTGCTTAATGTTGACTGCATCCCCATTTCAAGCAACCCCAGCGGAGACGAGCACTGTGAAAGCCGAAAAAGCGGCGAAAACCAACAACAGGACGTTGCTCTTCCCTCAGGCTCTGAGGAAGCACGGCGGCGACCACAGTAGGACTTTCTCAGGAGCGGTCTGAAGAGATCCCTTCTCCTTTTAAGGACTAGGAGACACGCTCCCTGAACAAAAGGTTAACCTACTACAGAACAACATTATGGGAAGAACATACGAACAAAATTATATCCATTCAGATTGAATTTGGAAATATTAGTGTCAACAACTACCTGGACTTAGTTAATGAAAGAATAATTACTTTGTGGCTTAACAGAAAAGTAGGTACAACTGACAGACTACATCTCGAGCCACCGAATGTTGCAATGGCCAACGGGAAACTCCTTTTCTATTGCAATTACTTGATAATAAAAGACCTAGACCGGCTCGGAATGGAAAGTAAGTTGATGAATAATGGATATCAATCCAGCATGCGCTCTGGTCGTTCATTAGTTGCTCCACTGAATCTCTACGGAACTTCAAGACATAATACGTTAATAATGGATATTCCACATCACAAACACAAACCATTAAACTAATCATTTGAAACTAATGGTATTTGAGAAATAAATAAATACGTGAGAAAGAGGAACTGATGGAATTTAGTCCACTATTATTATTTATTATTTTAGCGGTTTCGAGGTGTGCCTAGCTAAAACAATAAAAAAAAACGTATTATTTTAACTATTTGGTAAACATATGATAAAAATGTGTATCCCTCTTAAAGCGGCGAGTACCAAGGTAATAGAGTTCACTAGACTGATCTACCATCGATCAGGAGTGCATCGCGAGAACATCGATAAGCGCTAGACCAATAAGAAAATTATAGGTATGTCTAGCAAACTGTTCCTATAAATGGTAGACGATAACAAAGTGATTGGGAGATGCATTCGTTTTGAATGCCTTGAATATTATCAGACAATATACGATAAGAATTTATTGAATTCATTGTACACGAACCAAGGCAAGGTACCGGGTTCGATCAATGAGCTGCAACACAATCACAATAATAAAATTCACAAAACCTTGATAACCCGTTTTCTGGAAGTATCAAAGTTATGATAATTTTTCAGTGACATGCAATATGAGCAGAGTAGTTTCCGTATCTACCTGATGCCTATTTCGACAGATGACTCTATGGAAAATTATGTAAAAGTTAATTTATATTGTGGAGAAAGATAGTCTATTCAATTGTGTGCCATACATGTAAATATCTTAATCAATGTAAAATCACAGAATCAGTGTGATTCGTGTTTATAAACAATACACACATGATTACAGTAAGCTGAGCTATTGTCAAACAAAACACCTAGTGTGAATTAGAGCACTGCATAGCTATTCTAGCCCAGGTCTAATTGCAACTGTTATCATAGAACAACATTTTTGTTTAACTGCAACTTCAGACACGTAATGGCTACATCCGGTTTCAAGACAATATTCATGACCGGCGCATATTCAACATTAGTAACGTGTTGAAGACCACAATTTAATCACGTCTGCCTCGAAGTGGTGGTATAAAAAAAACCTAAGTAGCGTCTCATCAAATCCGAAAACTAAACGATTGCACTAAAACGATGACAAGCTAGGCTCACTTCGTTTGCATACAAATGGTACAATGGATTAGCATTGACTTTTCACAAAGAACAACAAGTAATGCAAACAAACTTTACTGAAGTTAGGCTTCCGTGACAACGAGAATATTGTCCACAACACTCACCTATTAAACAAATAACAAACTTGACTGCTGTGATCGATAAAATTTCACTTAAATTATCCTCTAGCACCGCCTCCAGACTGTCTTCAGCCGATCCGCTGCTTATATTTTTAACAGCTAATCCCACTGCTGCCGCGACAGTCGCTGAAGCTGCAAGATTCACTTTAATAATAACGTTTGGAAATGATTTACTCCGGACTGACCTGTAGAAACTCTGGAACTGTTATTACTATTCACATCACCAATATCGTCACCTGAGAATTCTGTTTTGTCCACCGAACTTGGGTAGAAGCGTGTTGGAAGCCCCATTCCGATCTTGAAGATTTCATCGATGACCAGAATGGGTGGAACACGCATGATTACTTCCGCCATTTCTAGAACCGTCGCACGAAATGACATTGTTTATTGCCTCAGGTGTTATTATTTATGTTTTTATTGTCTGATACAAATGAAATTGTTCTCGTTTTACTTTATTTACTATTTTATACTTTATGGGACACTGAAATTTTTAACAATTCGCGGTGTCATCTTGCGTTCGAACACCAATGTGTTTTATTATTCTCTTTTCTGAATCTGGTTAGAATGATCAAGTTAGGCGCTGTTGTCGAATGAGAGAAATTTTCTTTTTTATTCTGTTGGCCAAATGTCAATTGGACAGACGGGGTGTAAGGTACATGTCAAATAAAACGAATGTGTAAAACTTGTGAATTCTATTGAATTCAATTCGAAAATCAGTTTAGTTATAAGATGTTTTGTTAATATTTTGAAGACGTATTTTTAATTTGAATGCGACTACTATGAATATTGTTCTACTGTGCAAACAAGTATAATTCTATAATCGCTACTCTGTATTATATTCACTATTTTCCGAGTACCAGTCGGGGTTTGAAATATCTTTATGACAGGTAATTGTGAATGACGCAGAGGGTACTTCGATTTTTGTTTATTTCTCTCAGTAGCTCAAAATTCAAAATTGGGATATGTAATTATATTAAATAAGATAATAAATATAAATAAAAAAGAAATTATTAACAGTCTTTTATTATCCAATAGAGTGTTTATATATTTCGAATATACTTGTTTTGGTGGAACATACCGTTCACAACAAGTACATGTTGTGAACGGTATGTCATTGTTAATAATAAAAATAAAAGGAGTAAATTAAATTAAATTTAAAAAAATATTATTATACACAATCTTATATAATATATTATATAGTATGTCTATATACTTCGATTATTATTGTTTTTAATTTGATTGAATAGAATTCCACTATATTCCACTATTTATTATTTATTGGCCTGTAAGAAGCCGTAAGATCACAACCTCACCGACTCCACTTCGCCATCGTCCCCTGTCCTGTGCGCTCTCCTCCCACGCTTGACCATCAGATCCGATCTCCTCAAGGTCAAACCTAACATTGTCCCCCCATCTCCGTTGCGGCTGTGGGGAGGGAAGTATTGTGCCAAACACGGACACTCCGTTCATCTTCCTCTTCCATCATAATGTTCCACCAAGAAATTGTTCGCCGAGTAAAAGAGCGACACGCCGCCACGTTTGTCCACAACCGGGAGTAAAGGAAAACACTGCCCACCAGATAGAAATTAAAGCACAAGTTGTTCTGTTGTTCGTAATTAATTTTTATTTTATTTCACTTTCGTTATTATCTTTAAAATTGTGAAGGATAATTCGTATTTTTACAGATTGAAGTCGTAAATTAATCTAATTAGACACTGAAATCACGCGTACACGTCCGCTGTAATGAACCGACGACTTGTATATCAAAACTTTACTCACGCGACTCGCGGTTGACTTTCGCGTCCCCGTGTGCACCGGGGAGTGGGAGCGGAACGACCGAGTGGTCGGTGGATGTAATAAGACTCAGTGATAAACAGCTCGTGCAGAACCAACTCGCTAATGGGGTGAGTTTCTGGTGTGGTGATAGATATCCTCTCCACTAAGGATATATATTTATTTACCACCAGAGAAACGTAAAGTCTCTCTCTGTGGAACAGAAAACCAGATCTTGTAATAAAGATCATGGTGGTACACATGTATGTGTGTACATTAGTTCACTCATGGGACACAGTCATGAGAATGAAACTGAAACAAAGGAAGGGCATAATGTGCATCCATGAGATGTGAGTTCGGCTAAGGAAACAAGCCGAATCTCATTGGTTGCTAATTGGGTTTGTGTGTGCTTATGTGAGAAGGTCAATGGTAAACGGATCCAGGAGTATGTAGGACAAAGGGAATTTATGATCTGAGAGTTGAACTGTGTAAACAAGTTGGAACTCATTAGATAGTAGATGCATTTGGGATACTTTATACAATGGAGATCGTATATCGTATCTCTGCCGGCTGGGAGAATCGGATTCTTTTGTTTGCATATGTTTATGCTACTGAATCCAATCCGGCGGCTAAGGGCGCCGTTGGTGATTGTTTGAAGATTCAAACAAAGATGTAATTCCGAGAGAAGTGCTTGCAGCTGAATTAAAAGTTGCAAGTCTTCGGAAAGTAATTTAGATGGTTACACAATGACGGCTGTGTATACCATCTGTGCCAATTATGCATGGCATCTATGGCGACACCAAGATCGAACTCTAGTGTGAATATATACACTAATTGGAAATTCGGTTCTTGATCGCTAATGCAGAGATGCATTGATACATGTATGGACGCCCTTGTAGGAAAAATTCTTTGCGGGCATTTCCAGGTAAAGCATTGAAAGCATTAATTATCCTTGGGAAGGAAATGATTTTGCTGCGGGGAGATTGCGGTGCAGAGGAAGTGGGGAGGTTGGAATTTACCTGGCACCGAAGGCACCAAATAGGTTTTGTTTTATGCTCCTGTATAATGGAAAGAATTCTTGCAGGGAATTTGTATGCGAAGAAATGCACGAAAGATAAGAATTCTTTTACTGGGACTTTTAGGTTATATAAATTTGATCTATTTGATGCGTGAAGAATTTAAGGTGCTAATGCGATTGCATTAGTGAAACTTATAAGGTTGGGTGGCAGTTATGAGGGTTTTTCAGATAAGTGAGCCGTGGGGTTTGGCGGAACCGCCACGCGGCCATCCTGGTGGTCTCTTTCTACCCTCAAGAATGGCCGTCTGCGCTCTCCTTCCACGCTTGACCATCCGATCCGGCCTCCTTAGGGTCAAACCTAACATTGTCCTCCCATCCCCCTCGCGCCCGACCTGTTGGTCTCTTTGCCGTTGGTCGGCCGTCAAGAATTCTACACACGGTCCTATCGTTGCCCATTTGCGCCACATGTCCAGCCCATCTTAATCTACGCGACCTGATTGCTCTCACTATTATAGGTTTGAGGTATAGCTCTTCCTATTCGTGGTGGTGAGGTTCCCCCATTGTCCTGCCTCCTCGTCATATTTACCGCCAAAGATCCTCCTTAAAACTTTGTTTCTCGAAAACACAGAATTTGTTTTTTCCCGTTTTGTTAGAGCCTATGTTTCGCATCCGTATAGAACAATCGGCATGATTATAGTTCTATAGACACGGAGTTTTATATTAAATGATATCAGTTTGGATTTCAGTAGTTTACTGACTGCGTGCCAACTAGCGTTGCCGGCGTGTAGTCTTTTGTTAATTTCCTTCGATATTTGGTTACTGGCCGTCAGTATTGTTCCTAGATATTTAAACTCTTTAACATTTTCAAATATCTTGCCTCTGACGTTTATGTGTGTTCTCTGAGGTCCACCTGCTCTCGCCGTAACCATGTATTTTGTTTTGTCTTTATTTATTTCTAGGCCCACCTCTTCTGCCGCTTGCATGATTTCACTGTTTTTGCAGTTTCTAGATAAACGCCCAAAACGGCGATGACGTCCACATATGCGAGCACTTGTGTGACCCCGTTCAGGGATGATCCGGCCATGTTGTTGTCTTGTACCTTTCTGATAACATACTCGAACACATGGTCAAAAAGACACGGTGAGAGGTCATCCCCCTGTTTTAGTCCGTTCCGGATTTCAAATTGTTCTGAGAGGTGATTTTCTATTCTAACTCGCCCTTTGTTTTCGTTCATGCAAATTTGAATGAGGGCGGCATATTTTTTCGGGATTCCCAGCTCAACTACAATATGGTAGAGTCTTTGCCTTGCCACTGAGTCGTAGACTTTTTTGAAGTCAACGAACAGTTGGTGAACCGTGTCTCCGTATTCCCACTTCTTTTCCAGCAGTTGCCTTATTGTGAACATTTGGTCGCTTGTTGACCGGTTCCTACGGAATTCACATTGGTAGAGTCCCAGTATTTCTTCTGCGTACGGTGTGATTCCCGCCAATATGATATTTGTTAGTATTTTGTACGTGGTTGAGAGCAATGATATTCCTCTGTAGTTTCTGCAATCAGATCTGTCGCCTCTTTTGAACCGGCCCGGACGGAATACCAGCAATAATCCTTAAGAACTATGCTCCATTCTTGTCGCCGTTCTTGACAGACTCTTACGCCTATCTTGTGCAAGGTGGATATTCCCTACCTGCTGGGAGGTGGCTCGAGTTCAGCCAATCCCAAAGAAGGGAGAATGTGTCTCCCACAAAATTACCGCCCGATAGCATTACTGTCTATGTTATCTAAGGTGTTGAGTTAATTACGTATTTGGAGTACAACGGACTTCTGAATTATCGTCAATACGGATTCTATGGCAGGCGGTTCACGGGAGATCTTTTGAAATTTATAACCGATATATGGACACCTGCGATTGAGCGGCATGGTGAGCCAAAGACGGTCGCATTGGATATCTCCAAGGCTTTTGATCGCGTCTGGCACGGGGAATTGCTGAGCAAACTTCGTTCATATGGACTTTCCCAGCAACTTTGCGACTGGACGGAGAGTTTCCTCGAAAATCGATCGATCCGGGTTGTTATGAACGGCGAGTGTTCGGATCTGTATCCTGTTAATTCGGGGGTGTCTCAAGGTTCTATTTTGACCTTGTTTTTGCTTCACATAAATGATTTGTTGGAGACAACGGATAACAAAGTGTTCAGTTTTGCGGATGATAGTACGCTTGTTTCCTATTTCTCTAGTGTTCAGCCGATTGGTGCATCAACGTCGCACCAGCTAAAATGTAGACAGACTGACTTTCTGAAACGGGATTTGGATAAGGTCCTGCAGTGGGGAAGGGCCAATCTCGTCGACTTCAATGCAACGAAGACACAATATAAAATATTCACAAAGAAAAGTGAATCATCCGCTCCACTACTAATGATGAATGGCTAGGCCCTAGAATCTAAGCATGGAATTGCACGGCGTCACAGTCTGTAGGAATGTATCGCGGCATAAACACATGTCAAAGATCTGCGGCCCCGCCTCTGGAAAGCTGGGTTATCTTTTTAGAGTTAAGAATTTTTTTACTCCGGCCTAATTTTTGCTCCTGTGTAAACCCCAATTAGACCGGCGTTCGAATATTGCTCTCATGCTTGGAGCTCCGCTCCTAAACACACCGTCGACCTACTTGAGAGAATACATAATATATAAACACTTGTTTAGTATACATAGTATACATAGTATATATAGTATATATAGTATATAAGCACGTGTCGAACATTGCCAAGTCAGCCTCTGGAAATCTGAGCTATCTTTTTAAAGTCAAGAAACATTTTATTCCGGCACAACTTCTTCTTCTGTATCATCATCATCGGCACTACAACCGGCATCCGGTCTTTGCCTTATTTAACAAATCTCTCCACCGGTCCCGATTTCGAGCCGATGTCATCCAGTTTGGAACTCCCAGCCTCTGGGCGTCCTGGTCTACGCCATCCCTCCATCGCAGACAAGGTCTGCCGCGCTGTCTCCTTCCATACATCCTGCCACAAAGGACTTTCCGGGCAGGCTCCTCTTCGCTCATTCGAGCTAGGTGTCCCACCCACCGGAGTCTACCGAGCTTGATTTTTCTTACAATATTAGCTTCAGGGTAGATTGGGTACAACTCATGGTTGTAGCGTCTCCGGAATCGTCCTCCTTCACATACGGGGCCAACAATTCTCCTTAAGACCTTTCTCTCGAACGCGGCTAAGAGTTCAGAGTGTTTTTTATTAAGCACCCAGGTCTCGGATCCATACATGAGTACTGGTAAGACCATGGCCTTGTAGAGTAGTAGCTTGGATGTTCTGGATAAATTTCGGGATTTAAAGAGCTTTGATAGACCATAGTAGGCTTTGTTGGATTTAATCAGCCGTTCGCGTATTTCTTCTTCCATATTGTTATCGGCTGATACTATTGACCCAAGGTAGTTAAAGGATTGCACTACTTCAAATTCGTGTTCCACTACCCTGATAGATTGACCAACGTTAGGTCTTCTCTTCGCAGAAGTTGCCACCATGTACTTAGTTTTTCCCTCATTAATGTGCAGACCCAGTTTTTGTGCCGCCTGTTCGATCTGGGTGAAGGATTCCTGTACCGCCGATTCGGTTCTACCGATGATGTTGATGTCATCTGCGTAGGCAAGTATCTGGCTGGACTTGGTGACAATAGTCCCTCTTGTTGTAACGCCAGAGTCACGGATTGCTTTCTCCAACGCCAGGTTGAGGAGGAGGCAGGCCAGACCGTCCCCTTGTCTGGAGTCCATTATAGATGTTTATTGGTTTGGACAGCAATACCGCTACTTTTACTTGACTAGTTACGTTTGTCATGATTAACCTACAAAGTCGTATCAATTTGTTTGGAATGCCGAATTCTCTCATGGCATTATATAGTTCTACCCTGGCTATGCTGTCGTAGGCGGCCTTAAAGTCTATAAACAGATGATATAATGGAATCTTAAATTCCTGACATTTTTCCATCGCCTGCCCAAGGGTGAATATCTGATCAATTGCTGATTTGCCTGGGATGAGGTCACATTGATATTGACAAATTATGGCTTTAGCGTATGGGGCTATCCGGTCTTGTAGGATAGTGGAAAGTATCTTATAGGCGGTACTCAGCAATATGTATGGGGCAAATTATCCCACGACGCCAATCTTCCGACATGTCCTCTTGCTCCCATACGTGCACCCCGATCTCATGAATTGCGTGATGTAACGCTGTCCCTCCTTGTTTGATCAGCTCAGCTGGTATGCCATCAGCTCCAGGGGCTTTATTTGAGTTTAGCTGTCTAATGGCTTTTAATGTTTCCTCAATGCTTGGCGGCGGCAGTATTTGGTCTTGGTCTTGCATTGGTGGAGCCTCCAATTCTTCTGTGAGCTGACCATTTAGCAATTCATTGAAGTGCACTTCCCATCGCTCCAGAATGCCTTCAGGATCGGTGATCAGATTACCTTCTTTATCCTTGCAGTAAGTGCAGCGTGGTGTATACCGCGTCTTACTGCGGATTATTTGTTAGAACTTCCGCGCCTGGTGCGGACCTCACTCTCTACTTTTCTCTATTTCACAGACAAGGTTTTTTTCCCAGGCACTTTTCTTTTGTCTGTGAAGTCTTTTTTCAGATCTTCTGAGCTCTTTGTATTTCTCCTCGCGTACCCGCGTCCTATGAGACTGCTGCATTGCCCGGTATGCAGTATTCTTAGGTTCAGTCGCTAGTTTGCACTCATCATCAAACCAGTCGTTCCGATCTCTACGACTACTGCCTAAGATGGAGTTGGCAGTACTAATGACAGTATTCTTAAGGCGTGTCCATTTCTCTTCTACGCCCGGCATTCTGGCCCCAGGACTTACTCTCCCTCCGTCGAGCTCTTCGAGGGTGAGTCTTAACGCATTACCAAAGGTGTTGCTGGTGTTCTCATTGCGTAAGGCAGCCGTGTTGATTCGAACCTGATCCGCGGATGCAATACGTCTCCGTAAGGCAATCCGCGCTCGGAAAACTGTACCATCAAGATAGTGATCCAAGTCGACGTTGGCACCTCGGTACGTCTGTACCGTCATCAGGCTCGAGGAGTTGCGCCGATCTATCAACACGTGGTCAATTTGGTTGCGAGTGGCTCTATAGCGTTTGAAATAATAGTGAAGAAAATCGTGTGATTCGAACTGACGCTATGACAGCTCGAATCACGAAAAAAATTTTACCTTAAGCGTTACACACCAGGCTACTGACCGAGTTTAGAATTTTATTTCCAAACACGAGTATATTCCACTGGTGTGAATAATTTTTATTTTATCGCTTGGTATACGGTTCTGATGTATTTTTCTTATTCGATTTTTTTCGTTCGGTGTTCTTCACTATTTTTGCTTGCTTGTGAATTGTGTGTATCTGTTAGAATCGCTACACACTCCCGCCGCAGTAACTTCGTTACGATCAGATTCGTATGCGGACGACGGACGAACGAGAGAGAAACGAGAAAACGTCGGAGGCTGGGCTCTATGCGGAAGTCGTGACCGTGTGTGAAGTTCTGCTTTACTATGGGAAGTGAATGCTGCGTGTACAAGATCACGTCGGGGTCACCAATTATAGCGTTTGAAATAATAGTGAAGAAAATCGTGTGATTCGAACTGACGCTATGACAGCTCGAATCACGAAAAAAATTTTACCTTAAGCGTTACACACCAGGCTACTGACCGAGTTTAGAATTTTATTTCCAAACACGAGTATATTCCACTGGTGTGAATAATTTTTATTTTATCGCTTGGTATACGGTTCTGATGTATTTTTCTTATTCGATTTTTTTCGTTCGGTGTTCTTCACTATTTTTGCTTGCTTGTGAATTGTGTGTATCTGTTAGAATCGCTACAGCTCTATCAGGTGATACCCATGTGGCTTTGTGGATATCTTTACGCGGAAACCTGGTAGTCGTAATGACCAAGTTTCTCGATGCTGCCAATTCGATGACTCGTAGTCCATTGTCATTAGTGTTCTCATGCAAACTTCTTCTGTATACATCCCAAATTAGACCCGCGCTGGAGGAGCCTTGTTCCTGAACACACCTTCGACCTACTTGAGAGCATACAAAGACGAGCGATCGGGGAGACGACGCTGACGTCGGGACTACAGTCGCTATCACATCGAAGGCGTGTAGCTGACCTCTGTCTGTTTTATAGATATTATCACGAATACTGTTCTTCGGAGATTCGTGGTATTATTCCTCGCAATTCGGTTTATATGTGCTCCACGAGACAATCCGACGAATCGCACTAATTTGCAGTTCATCTCCCGACAGCGGGAACATCTCTGCATCAGAACTCGTTCCGTCACACAGGAGGGAAGCTGTGTATTTTCTTCACTGCACAAGTGTTTCCGGAGCGTTACAACCAGTAATTGTTAAAAAAGTTCTGGAACAGTTATTTGGAGGGATTTCTGTATGTCCACTCGGCGCTATAGGTTCGCCTCTCACGAGAGAAGTATAAAAAAAAAAAACACGATAATAATAACATAGTTAGGGAATGAATAAAAACCATCGATTTAGTCGAATAGGAGTTCAATACCAGTTTCATATTGTAGCGAGCTTAGGGTTCGCTGTACTAATTATTTGTAAATAAATAAGAGCCGTTAAATCGATTCTGAATTAATGTGACATTTTATTAGTCCGTAATAACAATCGTTACTTTTTACCGTACACTTAACGTTTTCTTTATTATCGCTTCCGTAATTATCGCGTATTTTACTGCTTACTTATTACTTATTACTTATTACTACTACACTTATCGCTTGCTTCACGTTCTACTTCTTACTCCTCGCTATGCTCTGTGTGCGACGTATTTATACTGTTTCAGCGTTTCGTTTCCGTCCGTTCCATTGCCTTGAATGTTCTACTGTTCCTAGTCTCCAGTTTTCCATTACTTTATAGAATATTCTAGTACTCTGTTTCGGACTCTCTAGAATATTCTAGTACTGATTGTCATATGCGTCACAATATATTTAAATACAAACATACCGAGATCCCACTGTCGTTCCGGATCACATTCTTGTTGGTATGCAGCTGCGAGAGTGGATTACGATACCAAAGACTACACTATATGAAAATCTGGTTCGTATTAACATGTCTGCTTTAACTAAAGAAAAGATTAGAAACAAATTCAGCAATAGTTGTAGAGATCGAAATAACTGGTAATACGATGAACGCGACACGGGAGTCCTGGCTCTCGAATATTTCAACAAACATTCACAAACGTGGAAGTTTGTAAAGGGTTTGGAAAAATATATTTATAGAAGACGTCTAGAATATGCAAAATTATGTACAGTTACCAATTGATAAAGAGAGACTTGTTATATTCAAATAGCCTTGCTCCACTACTGTGTTTAATTATGTGAAATTGTAAATGAATGGAATTTAATAATTTAATTATATATTTTATATATTATATGTGTAAATGAAAATATATTTAAGTTTAATTTGAAAATGTGATAATTGTTTGTACCACATGTATTTAATTAATGTTTGGTAAGGTAACTGTATAGTTTAAAAATGTACATAGACGTGTTAATTGAAAAAAGCAAATTTTTTGTAATGTAGGTATTTAATATTTAAATTTTTTAAATGTCTTGTATGTTATGTATGTTTGTTTATGTTTAATGGTTTTTCGCTGGGACAAAGGTGGTGAGGGAGTTATTACATAACAGACGGAGAAAAACCTCCAAAAAGCATCTCACCTATGAACTGGAGTAGTACAGAGATCTTACCGGTTTCGGAGGTTTTACCACTGAGTAGGAACTGGTTCACTTCGCACCGCTTCCAGATAAAGCAGTGGGCACGGCGCACTTAGGATCCGTGGCAGAATTAATGCCAATGCCTCTCACAAACCCGCCTTCGACTGTTCCAGCAACAGCTGCCGGCCCAATGACCAACCAGCCCCGTGTACCGAGACACAAAACACCGCCGGCACCCCCAAGGCAACGGGCCCCTTGCACATTCTGCAGGGCCCCACACACGATCTACGCTTGCGAGGGATTCAGACTACTCACACCTGACAGTCGGAAGTCCTTCGCACACCAAAGGAATTTATGCGTCAATTGCTTGGGTCGCCACCGCCTACGCGACAGCCACTCCAGCAAGGCGTGCCGTAGATGCCAGCGGAGACATCACACCCTGCTGCATGTCCGGACTACCGCCATCGACAGGACAACATCACCGCCGCTCCGGGCCAAAGGATCCGCCCCCCTGATTGACCGTCATGAAGGGACCTGCGCACATACAGTCAGCACCCCTTCACAGCATTTCCCGTTGCTACTAACAGCGAAAGTCACCGTGACGTCGGAGAACCAACGGAGAATTGAAGTCCGTGCACTCCTGGACCTCTGCTCCAGCGGCACCTTCATTTCGTCGTCACTCGCCCGAAGGTTGCACCTCCGACCCTACCTACGGTGTTGGGGGCACTCGTGGCCTTGCCACCAGGACTCAAGTCTCCACCAGCATCACTCCTCGCCTCCACGGCTCGAAACAATGGACACTGAGGCCCTTCATCCTGTCCGGGCTGTCGGTGTATGCACCAACACCACAATCAACGACGAGCGGTCTCTCGTTCGTGGCGGATCTGGAACTTGCAGATCCAAACATCGCCTCCGCCGATAAGGTGGACATGATCATTGGGGGAGACATGTACCCCACTCTCATTCTGGAGGGTCTAAGGACGGACCCACGTTCCGGCCTCGTCGCGCAGGCCACTGAACTGGGATGGGTGCTAACAGGCGCAGCACCCACCATATCATCCAGCCTAAAGGTGACAAGGCCTATCAGCAGCCACCATATGGCCATTCCTCGTGGGTTGTGAATTTACAACTCCGACCCAGAGGAACTGGCCGACCCTACGACTGATGATCTCAGCTCCCATCAGAAGACCAAAAGGAGGTCTTGCCGGCATCGGCCCCAGGGCCCACCTTTGAGGCCCACGCAACTACCAGCCACCGATCACTTGCGCGACCCAACTACAAAACATACTCCCCGCCCGCCGAACCATTGCAGAGGCAAGAGGCAATCGGGGAACCAGGAGCTTACCCACTTGAACACTTCAAGGCATCCCACCACACCCGGGACACCACGTGGTCAAGCTCCTGCCCGGGTCCAAAGCTACCCAGGCCAACCGCTGCCACTCGCAGCCACCAAAACAGGACCAGGAGCGCACAATGCCCCGCTTAGCGGGCGGCGCTCCCCAGCAACCAGCGGTCTCTCAAACTCCAACAAGAAAGCACGCCTCTCAGAGCATCAACAGACGCTGCGCCCCAACGACTCCGGAAGGCACTTGGCCCGTGACTGCCATTCCGTCAAGCCACGCGGACAGTGCCAGGGCCGACATCGCACCACACTCCACGCGACAGCCTCACACGCCAGCGGCCGCATCCCACCGGCTACTAACTTCGGACGGGCGCATCGCCGTTCACCACCACGGGCCTCGATATAGCGAGACCCATCACCAGTCACAACGTGGCCATTAATCCTGGGTTGCGACCTTACAAATCCGACCCAGATCAATTGGCCGGTCCCGTGACCACAAAAGTCACCGGACGCCTTCAGTGGAAAGGATCATCCTGTCGCCATCTACCCTACAGGCCATCTCAGACCGCCAGGCCTTCAGCGGTCCTCAGGGCGGGCGGCCCTGTCCCAACCGACCATCCACGTGAAAGTGGACAGCAACATCCGATCACTATAGACTCAACGACCAAGACCAGCCGCACACTCCCGTCCCTAGCCACCGTCCCCTCGAAAATAATGATTCGCCAATGATTGGCGAAGGCGGGCGGAATGTTGCGGATTGGCAATTGAATGTGCTGGGATGTACTGGAGAAATCTAGTACATTCGCAGTGTATACCAGTTGCGCAGCAGCTGGCAGCAACTGGCCGATTGTCACCACGATGAGGTCATAGCGTCCCTTTTTGAATTGGCAGTTATGCCCAATGAGTCAGTCGGCATTCAACCGCAAACGCGTACACACCGCCAAGAAGTCCAGCGTTCCAGATCACAACGTTGATTTTGCCTTTCCTCATCACTGTTTCCATTGACTCTTCCTTTTGTAATTTACATTAGCAGCCTTTTGCTTTCGATACCTGTGTTGTGTGTGTAGCCAAATAAACACCTGATACCGAACTGTTTCCAGTGACTTTTCCTCTCGTAATTTACATCAGCGAGTGACTTTTCCTCTCGTAATTTACATCAGCGAGGTTTGCTTTCGATACGTGTGTTGTGTTGTGCAGCCAACCCAACAACCGACGTAGAACAAAAAGGGATCCCGGCTATCTTCTTGAATGCAACTCACCGCTCCTGGACGCTGCCCGCCAAAACAGACCAATACCCCACTCTTGGATGCAACCCCATTGTCGCCCGCCTCTATTACAACAATTATAAATATAAAAAAAAAAATATATACCCCAATTAAGTAAGTTACTTGTTACTTTTCCCTCAAATAATATTTAAAAAAAAGAAAACATCATACAGTACATGTAGAAACGATTTGTAAGGATAAGGAAAAAGTAATAATAATATGATAAGTATTGCGTGCCACTACGGCATTATACATTAAAACAACAAGAGATTATAGTTTTATGTTTATTTAGACTAAGAAACAAAAAAAATGTAATGATATTAAAGCAAAATAAATAAACGTTAAAAAAAACCATTAGAGCTTCCATGGTGTTATTAAAATGTGGGGAGCTTGAAGTACTTTGTTGGATCATGGGTAAACACTGTAGCTTGAGGGTAACTGTGAAGGTCTGTATACATTTCATTCCAAGTTGGTATTGAACTTTTATGTTAAGTCATTCCAAGTGCGCAACAAATATCAAGTCGAATAATGTAATATTTGAAAGTTGATATCAAATCCCCCAGCTATATATGTATCTACTCTTACGTCCAACCGCAAACAGCAATTGATCACTAAACGCGGTCCAGGTAACTTCTAGAAGCGATAATTTGGAAATCAATCTCTTCATATCCATCTCAGGTCGTTGAATAGTTACATACAGAAAGGAATTAAGTCGCGTTACAGTAATGGCCACATTGGAGATTCTGTGACTAAAACTTTACTCTTGTCAACATATATTGAAGTACGAATGGATAGTAATGTATCTTTAAACGAATTGGATACCAAATATATCCGATTCTGTGGGTTGAGTCGTATTCTCTTATAAGCAAACTGTACTCGTTATTATGGACGATTTTTAAGTGTATAATTCTTGGGGCTTAACTATTTTAATTTTTGAATTAATTTGATTGCAATCAATACAGTATTGTCAGATCTGACAACTCCTTATAACACAAACTGTATAATTCTTGGATTTTTTTATCTACATGAATGTAATAATAACACATCCTGTTTGTATTCAGCCCGTCATGATTTTTCTACTGTTAATACCTCCTAAATGTAGATAAAGATATATTGAACGGTTTGCACCACGACTATAATAATGGAACGTGAGTTTAGATAAGAATTCTTCGTAAGTGGACTGGATGTTGTAGTTGGTGTTGGAAACACATTTTGTGTTATTCGTTTAGGGGTGCTGACACAGATTCGAATGGAATTCATGCAGTCGAGTGCGAGCGATGTGGATCTTTGTTTGCCACTTAAAAATAACTCATTTCAAAAAATAATATCATTGATATGGAAGACTTTGAGGTATCCTTAAATGACAAAACATAGTGCAGGCTTAAGAGGAAGGAAATGATACAAAAAGGATGTGCCGTTGCACACTGATTTTAAACGCCTTGAGATTGGAATGGCGAATAAACGCTTGAACATTCTGTAGATCGGTAAAGTTTTGAAGTCGATTTATTTTTCGATTGAGGAGAATCGGAGGAAAATGTTTGGAGGTGGAATGCATTCATGAGTTTCGGTTGAGTACCGACAGTGATAATATTTATATAGGGTGGTGCAAAATTAATCACCCCATCGGAAGATGTTATCGTTTTTGCAAATGGCGTCGTACGTCAATCATATTTAACAGTTATGAACTAAACAGCTGCAGTCATCTCTTAACTTAACAGAAAAAATTGTAATGGTCCAAATAATGATTTCTATCACTCAAAATCATTTTTTTCACTTAGTAAAGAAGTAATTCAAAAACAAAATGGATGATTAATTTTGCGCCACCCCGTTGGGCAGGATACGTTAGGGCTGGTACGCTAATAAGCTTAACTGCTCATTTTTGTAGTCTATCGGAATGAAAACCAATTTAGGACGAATTTACACCTTGAAAATTGTGGCCAGGTTGGGTGGGGTGATGTATTTCTTGCATCACTTGAACAATCCCACACATTTGGTTGCGCTTTTTGCAACTTTAGATATTGGTCGTTCATATTAAGAGTCGAATGTTTTGACGAAGTTAATGCTGTTTACCAACAGTTGGTTTAAGCGAAATTACCCTTTGTGGAGAAGAGCCAGAATCGTGTTTTAGAGGCATATCAACAATTGAGAAGCAGGTGAAACCAGTACCTGAAAAGTCGTTGATCGAATTACATTGATCGTTGCTCCTCAAAAAAAAAAAAAAATTAAATTATTGCTTGCGTGTGTGTGCCCTCGTAACAGACGAAAGTACGGACGTTGTATGCACGTTAATCACAAAGAAAAAAAAAAACCGGTGTAGGTGCATTAGAGGGTGCGCGAGTGCACGTGTTTAGTAAACAAATATTTAATGGCTCGATTACACATGTCATCAAACAAAGATCAATTTAAATTGAAAAAATCGCGAAAAACATAAAAGCGACACACTGTCGAGCTTATAAAAAAGAGAAATGAGCTGTGCAGAGAAATAAAAACCGTTCTGGAAAAAAGGATCATGCCCCGTTTACAACTACGTGAACAAAAACAAGAACAAAAACAAAAACAAAAACAAAAACAAAAACAAAAACAAAAAACAAAACAAAAAACAAAAACAAAAACAAAAACAAAAACAAAAACAAAAACAAAAACAAAAACAAAAAACAAAACAAAAAACAAAAACGAAAAACAAAAACAAAAACCAAAAACAAAAACAAAAACAAAAACAAAAACAAAAACAAAAACAAAAACAAAAACAAAAACAAAAACAAAAACAAAAACAAAAACAAAAACAAAAACAAAAACAAAAACAAAAACAAAAACAAAAACAAAAACAAAAACAAAAACAAAAACAAAAACAAAAACAAAAACAAAAACCAAAAACAAAAACAAAAACAAAAACGGAAACAAAAACAAAAACAAAAACAAAAACAAAAACAAAAACCAAAAACAAAAACAAAAACGGAAACAAAAACAAAAACAAAAACAAAAACAAAAACAAAAACAAAAACAAAAACAAAAACAAAAAACAACAACAAACACAAAAACAAAAGCGGCAACGACAACAATAGCAACAGCAAGGAAAACAGCAACAGAAACAACAAATCGATAGGAAAGGAGGAAGTACCTCCTATTGTGAGGCACATGGAGACCAAGGACGTAATTAAACTCGGTAAGTTAACATCTAAGAATTTCAGAACCAAACGCACCAACAATGCAAAAAATGTTATAATGTGTAGTGATTCAGAGGACTACCATAAAATTAAATCTGCTTTGGGTAGGGCGACTAGCGAGTACTACATGTACATTCCATAAGCGGAGAGAACTGTCTCCATGCTCCTAAAAGGAGTTTATCCTTCTTTTTCCCCAGAAGAATTACTTGGGGAATTACAAACTGTTGACACCGACAGTCTAAAGTTTATAGACATGAAACCGTTCTCCACCGCAAACACTAGATATCGCAACCGCAAGTTGCCTTTCTTTTAGCTTGTGCGTCGGTATCAAATGCAGTTTCTGAGAATGACCCACTGCCCTAGCGTTACGGTTGTGGTGATCTCAGAGTGCATTGAACCGTAGGGAGACAGAATTATGGAGGAGAGGAAATGTGGTCGGTGCTATTCACCTGCGAAATGAGATCGTTGATCCCAAGCGAATGGCATGTCTGGGGAAAGTCAATAGGACACCGCTGATGCTTCGGAATCAGCGGGAGAACCAGACTCTAAGACGCTGAAATAACCCCAGCGGTTTTGCTGTGAAGCAGCAGTGTCGTTTTGTTAGACTTGTTGTTGCTAACCGAAATGATGTGATTTCCGATGGAAATCTCATGGGCTAGCAAGATGGAGTTGCCGTATGGCAAAAGTGTAGCTAAACTCCATTATGCATTATCTTCATAGGATAATGAGTTTAGCTATGCGTCCCTTGGGAAATCAATGATTCTCAGGTGAATACGGAACGGTGGGATAGGGGTTAGTATGACACGCTGAAAGCGGTCGAAATAAGGCGGATATTGTGGTTGGAATTGTGGGTTGGTTCTCCATGTAATATAGAGAACCCCCACAAGTGTATTCTAAAACCCTACTCACAGGGCCCATATCTTAGTATGTTATAAAAACGTAACAAATGTTAATAAAGTTGTAAACAAACAGAATTAATCAGATTATTCAGGTACAGTCCTAAAAGCATAAAACAACATTAAAAATAATTACTCTTTTTAAAAGTAATCAAATAGTAAATATTTTTTATACACACCAAGTTAATTAAAAAAAGAAAAAGAAGATGCAGTATAATCTTGAGTTGAATAATATACTATAAGTTGGGGCAACTAATGGCTACTTCCAAAGTATATGTGTACTTGGTTAACAGGGAATGTTTGTGTTTATTTTAGAAAGAAACATATCATGTTTAACGATCGAACTAAGCCAAAAGTAACAATCTCCTTCACAAGCAGAGGCATCCACGACTTCATAAAAAGCAGCCAAGTAAGGATACATAAAACGCTGACCATCATTATTTTCCTCACCCCGCTTAGCACATTAAATCCAGTTTATCTAAATCCCAGTTAGGCAACAAATTGCTGCCTAACGTTGATTGTATTCAAATCACAGTGTTTATCTAACCTAATTTGGTGGATCAATAAGAATACTTTAATGATACCACACTTCTTACAAAGTACACTCCACGGAAATCTGTCGGGTGACACTTAAATTGCCACAGCCAAGTCACCTTCCATCGATCGTCATTATTGAAAAGTAACTGACAGCTGTGCCTTATGCGGCTTAAAGTCTATCACTGAGATATCATTCCATTGGAACAACCCATCAAGAATGGTGATGTTAATTCCTATTCTAATTAGCTATATGTCATTGTTGGAATGTGTACAACTTTTTGCACGCACCCTGGTCAACCGATCTTTACAAGTACCATTAGCCACTACCCAACCGACCAATAGACTCGAGATACTATTGGGTGTCAATTTGCAGTTGAGTGAACGTTTATGGCGCAGCCATGGCACTTAGGGAAATGACGAAAATGGGCATAAAAGTCTTTTATGTATATTGCCGACTTCAATTTGATTAGAATGTTGATCGATTAGAAAAAAATTCGTTCAGTATTAAGAAATGTAAAACAAGATTAAAAAAAAAACAAACGCAAAAAAAAAAGAAAATGAAAAAAAAAAAACGTCAACACGCAAAAGAATTTTTTGTAGTCTGTGTTGATAATTTTGTCTACATCGGGGGTGGTCAACTACTTTGCAAGCAAGGACGGATTAAAACTTTTTGTAAGCAAGGATGCGACTAACAATGCTCATGAACAATGTGGGCGTAATAATATGTTTATTACTAAATATCGCTTACGGGTGCAGCGGGCGCAGTGTTGACCATCCCTAGTTTCCATTGTCGTTTTTTTACCCTAGATTTATATTTAATTTGGTGGTGACGTATTTCTTGTTGAATAATAATATTTCCAGTATATCTATCTTTAAAAATAGCTTTAAGCGAAATTGTCAAATCACAAACACCTCACTTTTGAGAACAGTTACCGTAAATATTTACTATTGTGCTCGTAACTAAGTCTAGTTTTTAGATATTCCACTGCCTAACTCCCATTCGAAACGCTTGAGTAACCTAAGCTAAAATATAGTTGCAGTGAGATATCACTTAGTCTTGGTAATCAAATTGATGATGTGAGATATAAAAATATCTTCTTTTCCAAGAGGCTTGGGCAATATTCAAAAAACCAGTCGCTTGTTGCACTCCAGGGGATGTCGACGTTTCGGTTGTGATATGTAGTTTAAATGCGACGAGTATCTAAACACATAATCTGTTGCGGAATGCGCTTTCGCGAAAGAAAAGCTCTCGGATAAATGTTAGTTAGTTTCCGGTTAATCCACTTACAAAAATTCAGGCCACTTGGCTAATTTCGGTGACTGCTCTAAATTTAAAATCCTTACAGAAGCTCTTAATGTAAGAGTGAAAAACTGCTGAAAGTTCGTTGTTATAACGTTATGTTATATGCTTAAAGAACTTAGCACCAAAGAATTGTTTTTTTTTTTAAATCTGTATTCCCTTGTGGACCTTCTATGAATAAAAATTCACCATCAGAAGCGATCTTGCCGATAAACTGTTAAATATTACTGCATTCAGTAAAACAAAATATCATTACAAGTCTTTTTCGAAATAACGTGTTTTGCGTAGAAAACAAGTTGTTCAGACTTTCGAAGACGAAATGTATAAAGCTAGTCGAAATGCACCCCTCGCACTGTGTTCTGACATTTAAGGGTTTTGTGAACGCGTGAGTGTAAAAATCAAACTGCCGGATCAAAGCAAATTTAGACATGAAAACGATTTTTCTGACAATATGTGGTGTTAGTGATGTTATGACGCCGCTCGCCATGTTTCCCCAATAGTGAAGGAAGTGCGAGTAAGCGGAGGGTTAAAAACGTTTTTCTTCTGGGTTTTTATATCTCTTATTAGTTCTAGTTTACTATTTTATTCTAAAGCAAAGGGCCCGCTGTTCCGTGGCAGGGCTGTAGCCCTTTGTTTGGCTACTTAACTCTTAATATTTATTTATTCATAGAATAAAGTATTTGGATAGTATGCCCTGAAAATTGCTCTCGCAATATGCCCTTTAATTAATTTGATCATAAAATTATCCACCCCATTTATATAGACTTCATTATATAAAGTCTCATTGAATAGTACTTTTTATAGTCCGACTCCGGTGTTCCATATAATCTGAGACAGCTTCTGAGACACTTCCTTTCGAACATCCGAATCTTTTCCATCAAATTTGGACCTATGTTAAACCATGGAAACCACATCTATATATATTTTTTTTTACACTAACGCGCGTACAAAATGGGATTTTGGAGTACCCTTAAATGTCAGAGGACAGTGCGAACGGAAGGAGAGAAAGTGGATAAGGAAAGGGGGTATCGATGTATATTGGTCTTAAATTTTTTTTTTTTAATAACATCTTTTATTGGATATGAATAGTATAATCTTAACAATTTAATTTAATATTAGGTTTAAATTGTATTTAATTTAGTTTAATTAAGTAAAACGTGTAAGGGTTTAATGGACCAGTGTTCAGCTCCGAACTCGATTTTATTATGTTAGATTTTAACATATTAATTCATGAGGTTTCGTCCGTTTTAGTCGTCTCAATTCGTGGGTAATATCCAAGAGCTGAATAGCTTCTACGTTGGTATGATTATGTAGGCGTCTTTCGTGTTTGACAGCATATTCTTGGATAACTTCATAAATCCATTTGATCTCTAGGTCATAATGAATTTCCTGATTTGTCACAAAACGGTAGGCATTTGTAATAATGGCTTCGTTGTATTATATCTCTATTGGATTTTTTTTTTTTTTTTTATTAGACTTCTCTCGGGGGAGGCGAACCTATAGCGCCGAGTGGTCGCCCCGAGATGCCATCAATAACTATGGAACAGTTGCAGGTTGTAACGCTCCGGGAACACTCGCGTGGGAAGACAGTTCCACAGCTTCCCCGCTCTGTAACGGAACGAATTCTGATACAGGGATGTTCGCGCCGTTGGGAGATGAACCACAAACGGGTGCGATCCGACGGATTGTCTTGTGGAGCGCATATAAACCTAATTGCGTGGAACAATGCCAAGAATCTCCGAAGAACAGCACCTGTGATAATATATGTAAAACAAACAGAGGTCGACTACGCGCCTTCGATGTGATAGCGACTGTAGTCCCGACGTCAGTGCCGAGTCCCTGATCAGGCGGATCGCTCGTCTCTGTATGCTCTCAAGTAGGTCGAGAGTATGTTCGAGCGCGGGTCTAATTTGGGATTTATATAGGAGAAGAAGTTGGGCCGAAGTAAAATATTTCTTAGCTCTAAAAAGATAGCTCAGTTTTCCTGAGGTTGATCTGGCGATACCCGATACGTGTTTATGCCATAATACATTCCCACAGACCGTGACCCCGAGCAATTTCAAACTATTCCCAGCGTCGAGGGCCCGGCCATTCATCATCAGCTGTGGAACCGATGATCCAGTTTTCTTTGTGAATGTTGTATACTGGGTCTTCGTTGCATTGAAGTCGCCGAAAATGGCCAGGTCATCTAGATGTTTAAGTATGGTCACTATCCCCAAATCATCTGCATACCCAATATATATATATATATATATATATATATATATATATATATATATATATATATATATATATATATATATATATATATATATTAATTTTTATAGCGGAGCTCCAAACATGAGAGCAATATTCGAGCGCGGGTCTAATTTGGGATTTATATAGGAAAAGAAGTTGGGCCGGGGTAAAATATTTCTTGGCTCTAAAAAGGTAACTCAGTTTTCCTGAGGCTGATCTGGCGATACCCGATACGTGTTTATGCCATGATACATTCCCACAGACCGTGACGCCGAGCAATTTCAAACTTTCCCCAGCCTCGAGGGCCCGGCCACTCATCATCAGCTGTGGAATCGATGATCCAGTTTTCTTTGTGAATGTTTTATACGGGGTCTTCGCTGCGTTGAAGTCGACAAGATTGGCCTTTCCCCACTGCAGGACTTTATCCAGATCCCGATTCATAGAGTCAATCTGTCTACATCTCAGCTGATGTGACGCATATGCACAAATCGGCCGAACACTCGAAAAGGAGGAAACAAGCGTACTATCATCCGCAAAACTGAACACTTTGTTATCCGTTGTCTCCAACAAAACATTTTGTGAAGCAAGTACAAGGTTGGAGCCAAAATAGAACCCTGGGGCACCCCTGAATTAACAGGATACAGATCCGAACACTCGCCGTCCACAACAACCCGTATTGATCGATTCTCGAGGAAGCTCCTCGTCCAGTCGCAAAGCTGTTGGGAAAGTGCATATGAACGAACTTTGCTCAGCAATGCCCCGTGCCAAAAGCCTTCGAGATATCCAATGCGACCGCCCTTGACTCACCATGCCGTTCAATCGCAGATGTCCATATATCGGTTATAAGTGTCAAAAGGTCTCCTGTGGACCGCCTGCCACGGAATCCGTATTGACGATCATTCAGGAGTCCGTTGCACTCCAAATACTTAACCAACTCTGTATTGATGACTTTTTCCATTACCTTAAATAAAATAGACAGTTATGTTATCGGACGGTAATTTTGTGGGAGACACTTTTTTCCCGTCTTTGGGATTGGCTGAACTCGAGCGATTTTCCAGCAGGCAGAAAAGGTCCTCCGTGCATAAGATAAGCGGAAGAGTCTGCCAAGGACCGGCGATAGTTCTGGAGCACAGTTCTTAAGGACTATTGCTGGTATTCTGTCCGGGCCGGTTGCCTTCCTACAATCCAGTTCACGTAGAATGCGCTGAATAATGCGCGGACGAAATCTCACATCCCGCATCGAAGACTGTACCGGCGAGATCACACGTGGCTCCAAAAGGCCGGGATCGAGGTTTGAATTGGCGGAAAATAAATTCGCGAACACATTAGCTTTATCCTTTGAATTTGTGACTAACGTCCCGCTGTCTGTCACCAACGGGGGGAAAGAGGAGGATCCGAAGTTACCACTGACAGCTTTTGCCATTGACCAAAAGGAGCACGAACCAGTTGGGCACCGAAGGAGCTTATCGATCACCATGTCGTTGTGAGCTTTTTTCGCGGTATCAATCGCCTGTTTGCACGCGTTTCTGATTCTAACAAAATTCGTTCTGTTAACATCGGCGGGATTGGAGCGTCATTTCTTAAAAGCTCTATTTTTTGCCGCTGTAATCAGCTCGCATTTTTTGTCAAACCAAGGTTTATCAGACGAACTTCGTTTCCATACTTCCATACATGGCGAAGCTGCCTAGGCCGGTTATTAGCCTTATATGGAAGTACCCGCGCGACAGATACCAAGCAGTGATCTGAGTTTCCCAGTGGCGCAGAAACCTCTACGTTCTAAATACTTAGTTCGGATGTCAAAAACAGATCCAGGGTGTTCGCATAATCGCCTCGGGCATCCGGCACTCGCGTTGGCTCCCCCACGAGTTGAGTCAAGTTATGGCTTACAGCAAACATCTCCGCCAGCCTCCCAGCCTCATCGGTTCTGTTAGAATGTAACAACCAGTCGGAATTGTGCCCGTTAAAATCGGCAAGGACAATAATTTCAGAAGCTGGGTGGTTGATCTGTATCCAGTCGGCGCTATATGAAAGATGTTCGAAAAATGTCGCCGGTCGATCGTCATTCGGGGAGCGGTAAAGACAACAAAGAAATTTAACGGAATTCCTCAGCACCACCCTCAACCATATGATGTCCATATTATTGGGTTCCAACGCCTCCATCCTCTGGCAAGCCAGATTGGAGCTTAAAACGGAATCTCGAATGCACGTCGTATCCTGAGCAACGAAGATATGTCGAATCAGTTGACGAATCGACCTGGGTCTCAGTTAGGGCAAGGATATCAGGTTTCGTTGTTTGCAAAAATTGGTGGACGGCGTTTACGTTGGTATTGGTGAAACCGATGCCCCTGATGTTACAAAATGCCGTCACCAGCCGAGCGTGGACAGAGCCTCGAGAGCGAGCCCGGTTATGCGATGACGAACCTCTCAAAGTTCCATTATTTATCATGATATCTGCATGATGTTCCCCCTGACATAGTCCTCCCCCGAGATCCGAATGGGAGACTAGTTTACCCCCGGAATTCTTTATATCAGAAGGTAACATCATGACTTATCCCCGTGTCAGTCCGGGCCATCAGCCACACAACCGAAACACCGTCGAAGATTTCTCTCGGCGATATCGCGGAATGTTTAGCGTGACGGCGGGTATCTCACCTTGACCGGCTACCACCTAACCAACCTTTTCTCGAACCGGTCCATCAGCCAAGCTCCGAAAGATGGCCAGGGATTTCTCCCGACCATTGCACGGAGGCTAAAGCTTGATGGGGTGGTATTTCACCGGGCGTTGGGACCATGATGGGACCCATGTTACATGAATAGATTTCATCTCGTTGAGTTTAATTTTCCAATCAGTGGTCCATTGGCTAATTTCGTTGAGTGCCTGTTGCAATTGTTGTGTAGCTTTTTTTTGATTTTCGTCACCTGATATTATAACTGTATCATCTGCAAAGGTGCCTATGAATGTCTTCTTGGTTGTTGGGATGTCTGCTGTGTATAGTAAGTAGAGGAAAGGTCCCAGGACACTCCCTTGTGGTACGCCTGGTTCTATTGGATAGAAACTAGAGTCAGCTCCTTCGTGTGTTACTTTGAACGTTCTATCAGACAAGTATGATTTGAGTATATGGCAATAGTTTGCTGGAAACAGTTTACTCATTTTATATATAAGACCTTGATGCCATACTCTGTCGAATGCTTGGGAGACATCAAGAAAGACAGCTGGGCAATATTTCTTTTCTTCAAAAGCCTTTTCTATTGCTGTGGTCACACGGTGAACCTGTTCAATAGTTGAGTGTTTATTCCTAAAGCCAAATTGAAAGTCTGGAATATTGATGAGAGGCTTGAGTCGTTTGAGGAGTATTTTCTCAAACAGTTTTGAAATAGATGGCAATAGCGATATGGGTCTATAAGACGTTACTTCTTCTGGTGGTTTCTCTGGTTTCTTGAGCATTATTATCTGGGTTGTTTTGAATGAATTTGGAATGTATTTTAATCGAAAGCAAGCGTTAAACAGATATGTTAGCATAATGACAGGTTTTCGAGGTAATTCCTTGTACACGCCAGGTGATATTGCATCGATGCCTGGTGCTTTTTTGTGGTTCAAACTTTTGTCGATTTCTTGGGCAATCTCCATTGGGGTCACTGGTTTGATTGTTTGCTCAATTTGATACCCGGGTGAAGGATCAATACTACTGTGCACACTGTGTGGTTTGAACACTGAAGCCAGGTGTTGTGCGAATATTTCAACTTTATCTTCAGTTCTGCGTACCCACAGTCCCTGCATATCTTTATAGGTGGCACTTGGATAAGGTGACGTTTAAATTTACGTGTTGCCTTCCAGAGAGAGTAATCGGTATCCGCCGACGGAATTAGTTCACTTAGATGCTCATCTATACAACTCTGTTTATGGTCTTTGATTAATTTGTTAACTAGATTGCTCACCTTGTTGAATACTTTTTTATCGTTAGGGTGTCTGGATCTGTGCCAGGTTCGTCTAGCTTTGCGCCTGTCTTTGATTAGATCTCTAATCTCAATAGGGTATGTGGTTGCTGGTTCTGGTTCATCACTTGGGACCGGAGTTGCTGTTGCGGCTGCGCTTTTCAATGTTTCGATAAATTGTTGTACTTGTTGTTCCAATTCTTCACAATCTTGAAGTTTAGCGTTTAATTCAATCTGATTGTCAAGCTCTGTTCGGAATTTTTCCCAATCTGTATATTTGTTTGTAAGATTTAGTTTTCTGTTCTTTCTGGGAACAGCTGCATTCAGTTTTAGTAGTACTGGACTGTGGTCAGACGTAAAATCAACTAGGCTATCCGTTTCAATATAATTCGATGACACTCCTTTCGAAATAAAGAAATCGATCAGGTCAGGAGATTTGTTGCTATCAGTAGGCCAGTATGCTGGTGAACAAGACGAATGAAATTCACACTTTGCTTCTTTAATGGCTGAAAGCAATTCTTTTCCCTTGCCTGGAGTAATCAACCTTGACCCCCAAGCAGTGTGCTTGACATTGAAATCTCCTCCAATTATACGAGGGTTGCCTTTTATATTTCGGGATTAGAGAACAAAAACAAATATTGATCATCGAAAATCACTTTACTGTTTTTCAAAATATTCCCAATGAAGATCTATACACTTTTGCATGTGTTTGAACCAATTGTCGAAGCACTTTTGCCACTCTGATTGAGGTATCTCCAACACATGCATTCTGAATGCAGCAACCGCTTCTTCAGGTGTCGAAAAACGTTGACCTCTCAGTTTGTTTTTTACGTACGGGAATAAAAAGAAGTCATTCGGTGCCAAGTCAGGACTATATGGCGGATGACCCATCAAATCGATGTTTTGGGTGAGCTCGCATTGTCGTGGTGAAGAGTGATCCGTCTTCGGCGGTTGGTTTTCCTGATTTCTTGGAAGACAACTGGCAAACAAATGGTTGTGTACCACTCTGAATTGACTGTTCTGCGTTGTTCTAGTGGTACGGTTGCGACATGTCCAGTTTTTCCGAAAAAACAGGCGACCATTTGCTTGGAAGTGCTTCGTGCGCGAACAACTTTTGTTGGATTTGGCTCATCTTGAAACACCCAGACAGTCGACTGCTGTTTACTTTCGGGCTCATACGCGTAAATCCACGATTCATCACCTGTCACGATGTCATAGACGTGTTTCGAAGCACCGCGACCGTATTTTTTGAGCATTTCTTTCGACCAATTGACACGAGCCTTTTTTTGGGCGATTGACAAATTGTGTGGGACCCAACGCGAACAAATTTTTTTGACAGTCAAATGTTTATGCAATATTGAATGTATGCTGGTCCCACTAACGCCTAAGGTTGTCTCAATCTCATGATAGGTCACATGACGATCTTCCAATATCAGTTCGCGCACAGCATCAATGGTTTTCGGAACAACAACTGATTTTGGACGACCTTCACGAAATTCATCTTGGAGTGAACTGAGACCGCGATTGAATTCACCATACCATCGATAAACACTGGTTCTTGATGGAGCTTCATCGCCAAAAATTGAATTAAGTTCATCCATGCACTGTTGCTGAGTTAATCCACGCCGAAAGTTGTAAAAAATAATCGCACGAAAATGTTGACGATTTAATTCCATTTTTGGGCCGAGATGAATCTTTTAAGTTACTGTAAACAACACAAATAGCGCTCGTATGTCAAGACGTTCTGAGTGCGTATAACCTCAAAAATGTCCAACTTTACGACAGAGCTGTCAATTGCCGGATTGCAACGCTAGAGTTGCCAAATCCCGAAACATAAGAGGCAACCCTCGTAAACCTTGGTCCGAGCTTCTTGAAGATATCCGTGTATTGTTGTTTTGAGATTGTGTGTCTAGGTGGGCAATATACAGCACCTACATTTAGATCAGCTCCATTAAGGTTGATAGTGACAATGAAGGCTTGAATAAAAGTTTCTTTTATTTCTTCTTGTTGGAAGTGATGTATATTTTGTTTTATTATCAGAGCTGTACTGCACGGGCACGGTCGCTGGGGTGGGTAGTCCAATAGGCCATATATCCCCTGATTTTTATGAAGCTCATATGAGAAAAGTGTGTTTCTGATATCAACGCAATAGCTATGTTGTGCTCTCTTATAAATATTTCTAATTTTTGATTGAAGCTTGGTTGAGCCCATTTGCGTTCCAAGTGATTATTCTTAGGAGCCGATTACTCATTGTCTTTATTTGTTGGATTTCTTGGACGGTAGTTTTTGAAAATTTTCAAGTTTACCTACCCTTTCTGCTAGCTGGTTGATGCTTTTTTTGATGTCGTCCTGGAATACACTGAGCATCTTCATCATATCCATGATGGTAGGCTCGTTATTGACAGGTTGTTGTCTGCTTTTATTATCTGTTTTCTCATTTGGGTTGTTGTTCATTTGTGTGTTGTTAGTACCGGTTGTGGTTGGCCCCGCTCGCTCTGTATTTTTGGATTGCAGTCTTTGAGTGACTGTAGTTTTCTTTGGATGCTGTGCTTTTAGTTTTTTTTTTTTGATACACTGAGCATCCCTTGTAACTAGCTGGATGGCCATTCTCGTGGCAAAGCGCACATGTTGCTATGCTGTTGCATTGTTTCGAGCACTGGGTTGTGTGGTGAGGCGCAGCACATTTAACACATCTTGAATTATAGTTGCAGAAGTTTTTGGTATGACCAAGCTGTTGGTAATTATTACATTGAGGTATCGATCTGAACTTTTTGGGTGGTTCAATCGATACTTTGCACCATAATAATTCTTGGATTTCATAAACTGATTTATTATTCTCTTTTTGAACTATATCGACATAAAACAAAGGAAAGGCTTTAAAGATTTTTTCTCCATTATTTGACGTGGTGCTTTTCCTGATGTTTGTTACCTTTACCACTTTATGGTTTAGTGAGCATAATTCGTTTGCAGTCATATCTATGAACATTGAAGCTGGAAGTCCTCTGATTACGAATCTAAATAGTCTCTCACTTTTAAGTTCGTAGGTATGATACTCTAAGTCTTGGGTTCTTACATCCGTCTTAAGGGATTGTAATTTCTCTTTAACTGCTCTGTATGCATTTTCTGTTTCGCATGTTATTTTTATATCATTATTAGATAATGCTTTAAATTGGATTTTGTCTTTCACTACAGACAAAATGGCTTTTCCAAATGCATTAAAATCCCTTATATTCCTCACATTGATTGGTGGTGGCAGGAGAATTTTCCTTTCTTTTGTAACCGCATTTGTTGATTCACGAACTGACGTCATATTGTTTACAGTTGGTATTGTAATTTGTTTATGACTGTTGTCAGTTTTTCTTTTCTTATAAACTGTAGAGGTTTCCCTTTCCAGCTCTTCTTCATCTGTATGGTATTCTGTTGGCAAAGGGATAGTGGCACATACCTGCGATTGCATTTGGTTTTCCATTGTGTTGATTTTGTGGAGCATTTTATTTATCATCGCTTGTTGTTGTTGACACATAGCTGCTTGTTGTTGGTATGCTGCTGCTAGCTGTTGGTATGCTGCTGCTAGCTGTTCTTACGTCATAGTGTTGCCGTTATTCGTATTACTTAGCTGGATATTTTGTTGGTTGAATGATGTAGTATCCATTATTAATATTATGTATTATTTTACACCTTTTTTTGTTTTGTTTTGTGCACTTCTTTTTTGTGATTTACACTATTCACTTAGCACTATTGATAGAGAACTCGCATACGCGTTTATTTACTTTCAGTTTTTTTTTTTTTTTTTGTGTGTGTGTATTCAATGTGTGGCGAAGAGCGCGATTTAAAACGTCTTTGCTATTCGAACGTCAAGTGAACACTGACAGCCTAACATGTGTACAACTTGTCTTACATACACATCGATTCATTGTCCATCTGCGAAGCAGCGTCGAGTAGCTTGTTTGTTCAGCTGGCATATACCCGACCATGATCCCTCGCCTATTCACAAATCTCGTTCTTTGCCACAAACGAATTTCCCTGCATATACAAATGCTAGCAAGGAATTCGTTTTGGCCACCGACCCAAGATACGATATACAATTCTCATTGTATAAAGTATTGTAATACATTAGCACCTCTTTCGTATATTTACACAAGGGCATCACTCATCTAAGACTTTTATGATGCCCTCGTCTCATCTTTTCTCTTACCAGATTTCTTCGAAGTATCGTCGTCTATTTATTTAGACGCGATGCACTTCATAGACAACGATCTTCTCGATCCCTTTGTCCTTGCCGCCTGCCTGCTTTGTTTTGCCATTGCCTCCGTGCATGAGTAAACAACACACATATGAACAATCAGACACATACCACCATGGCCTTCATTACGAGATCTGGTTTCCTATTCCACGAAGAGAGACTTTACGTTTCTCTGGTGGTAAGTAAATACATATCCTTAGTGGAAAGGATATCTACCACCACACCACAAACTCAGCCCAAACAAAGGTTTTATCGATGAGTCTAATTCCATCCGCCGACCACCATGGTCGTTGCCCCCCCCCCCCCGCCCCCACTCCACGTCGCGCGCCGAGGACGCGATTATTCCCGGAGTCGTGTGGGTAGTTAAGTAAAAATTGATAAAGATCAATTTTATGTATTAAAAACACTAACATATTTAATAATGGTTTAGAACAAAGGCAATGATTGAGAAATATAAGAACCTTTTATAATAAATAAAAAGTGCGTGTCAATTATTTACTTCTGGTGATGCGGATCGTTCAATGTGGACAACAAACGTGGCGCCGTTTCGTTCTTCCCCTTTTTGCTGCGTTTCATTCCGTTGTTTACGGCGAAAAATTTTTGGCGGAATATAAATTAAGTGAATGATGGGGATGCGAAGAGAATCAGCGCCGTACGCCGGTACACAATGCTTCGCTCCCTACAGGTTCTCTGTGTGATATAGAGAACCCGCACACTTCTTCCAGGAAGACCCGCTTCTATTAGTCTGTTTCTAATTGTACGACTCGTACAAGGTGCGTTTAAGTCATTTTTTAATTCCGTTGAAGAAAAAAACGGCTTGTTATTGGATAGTGGGATTAGCAGTTTGTCAAATCGTGAGGTTGTTTTTCTTTTTCTGCTTCTGGTTTCCATTTTGGGACCTGAATGAAGAGCTGTCCCCAACCCATTTTCACAAAATTTTATTTTTATTGTTTTTTTTTTTCTAACAAACACTAAAAAACAAGTTTAACAAATTTACGAAGATTTCAATAAAGACGAACTAGTAGTTTACTTCACAATCACGATTGAAAACTGTCTTGACGGTTTGTTTCTATTATTTTTCCAGGCAAAATATCCCTTTCGCTTGCATTTTTTACTATTAGGCAAAAACAAAAAACTGATAAGAGCAAATTGATGCACCATATCAAAATGCTGTTAGGTACGTGTTGAGGTGTTATATTTTGAATTAAAAAGGGTTCGCTTACCTCCTTATTGTGTGTGTCGTTGACTCATCTCCCTTTGTGGTGACCTTCTGGTGGGCCGTTTATTGGTTGAAGTTGATGGCGTGAAAAGGTGTGCCCCCGCAACTTTCTTCTTTTGTGTGTGAGGGCTTCCGGACGTGGGGCTGGGTCTTCGTGAGCTCCTTGGCAGGGAATGGCGAAGTCTCCTGTTAAGGCACCAATGGGCACTCCTCGGGCCTTCCAGCATATTATTCTCCCTTGGTCACCGGGCGCCGCTTTCTCTGTTGTTGGGGGGTTCCCGTACTAGGGTCCGCAATACCTTGATAAGATCTCTTTTTGTTTTGTACTTCCCACCGGTGGAATGTTCCGCAGAAAATTAAAAGATTCGATTTTTGCTTAAGTTAAATTTTCTGTTTTATTTCGCCTTTATAGATTAAGCTTGATACATTGTGACCAGACATTCGACCATAGTTTCGGGCTTCTAGAACTTAACTCATTCGACCAGCGGTTCGGTCTCTGAAACCTTGACTGATCAGGAAATTAAAGTGCGCCGTCCTTTTATACTTCTTTCTCGTTGAGGTTTGTCAACGTTTTTATTGTCAAAATTCCAAGAAGCGTACACAAGGTTTTGTGTGCTTCAATTGGAATTGGGTTCTGGGAATTGACTAGGGGTTTAGTTGAATAAGTTTCTGGAAGGGAAATCATGAAATGCATTTTGAGTTAAGCATTTCATGATGTCAGGATTATTGGGAATTGAAGCAATGTGCGACAAACTAACTTTCGGTTTAATTTATCGCTTATATGATTCAATATGGAATTTGGATTTGGATTATAAGAAGTATTGGGGATTTGGATGGGATTATTGGTAATATTGGGGATTTGGATGGAAGTAGAGATTTAGGATCGCTACATACGGTTCGGGTATAGAATTGGTGTCGAAGAAAAACCAAATTGGACGCAGTTACTGATTGTTGATCGTTATCTAAACCTTTGTTTCTATTATTTTTTCCACCACTGTATACTATATTGTAAAGCTGTAAACGAAAACGAATCCTCTTCCATTAGCTTCTGTTTCCACCATTCTTTTGTTTTTTTAACTGGATTTTAATTTTAATCATAATGATAAGCCCAACAAGAAAATTAAAACACGCCACACATAATTAATATAATTAAAAAACCAGATTTCATTTTCCTTGGCTATAATTGTAAGATTTCCCCCCTGGTGAAATAAACTGAAACCAAATTATTTCTCTGGCAAGTATTAATATTAGATAATAAAAAGAATTTTGTATAATTAACATGAAAAAAATGTTGTTAAGGTTATCTGGAGAATGTACATATTTTGATTATTTGTTTTTCTTAAATAAGTCCTAAACCTAATAATCACAACTCGTGTATCTATTTGCCCACGAGCAGCAAATAAATTTCTCACTGCTACATGAGTATGAGGTTGCTATAAATATTATTTATTTGAGAACACCACAACTTTAAGAAATTCTGTTTGCAATTTACCAAGCTAACGACAAAAGAATCTTCCACAAAGGCAAATCGGTTTGGCCCAGCCGGGGACAGACAAAAATCTCGAACTTCAAGAAGAAAAGCTCTCTATCTAGATATTATTGTTTAAGTTCCAGATAGCTTTACGACAGCAGGTATGAGAAACATAAAAATAAAAAAAAAGCTGCGGGGTAGGTTCTACCGAGATTTGAACTCGGATCGCTGGATTCAAAGTCCAGAGTGCTAACCATTACACCATAGAACCAGTCGAACAGTATTTCCTAAACGTTATATTTCATTGAGGTTAAGTTAATCCACACACAAATTTCTTATAAATATTTTTGCTATTACTTTACAGTTAACTAAATAAATGTCTTTACAGCATTTTTTGTATTAGAAGTTAACACTTATGTTAATAAATGATGTTAATGTCATTTGAGGTGATTAATGAATGAATAAAACAACATGGGTGATATATTTATAAGAATTAACATGTTAAGTGAACAATTCAAAGAAAAGAAGGTTTGTCTGGAGTTGAAATATTTATCAAACCGATTTTGCGAGTTGAAGTATTTGCGGTAAATCTAAAATTCAGGTAACTCTGTGTAAGGCCCACCTGTAATATGCTTTATTATTTTTTATACGCATTTACTTAATAATTACTTCATAAATTTTACTTATGGCTAAAGTTTAATTCTTAACTAGGATTATTGTGCAGCACTCTAAATTGTATAATCTATATATTATATTAAACGTTTTTTGTTTTTGTTTTCGGTAGGAGGGTTGAAATCTTCAAAAGCTACCTCTTGACCAATCCAGAGGCATGCTTGATTTTTACTGAGTAAAACCACCTACCGCTAGCGCATATTCCCGTTGTTCCCCGCGGAATTTTCTTTTAGATATTACTCCGCGGGGCGGGACGGAGTTTACTTGTTACTTCGTTCGTCGCGTCGCAACTGCTGCATAATGTCACATAGAATATCATTTGCTACGGACCATGCTTGTTTAGAACTTAGCATGATTCTGTTACTCCTATTGGAGTAACAGTCCGTCCATATCATCATCATCATCATCATCCCCTTGGCCTTATTTAACAAATCTCTCCACCGGTTCCGATTTCGAGCCGATGTCATCCAGTTTGGCACTTCCAGGCTCTGGGCGTCCTGGTCTACGCCATCCTTCCATCGCAGACAAAGTCTGTCGGGCTGTCTCCTTCCATACATCCTGCCACAAAGGACTTTCCGGGCAGGCTCCTCTTCGCTCTTTCGAGCTAGGTGTTCCGCCCACCGGAGTCTACCGAGCTTGATTTTTCTTACAATATGACCTTCAAGGTAGATTGCGAACAACTCATGGTTGTAGCGTCTCTGGAATCGTCCTCCCCCACATACGGGGCCAACAATTCTCCTTAAGACCGTCCTCTCGAACGCGGCCAAGAGTTCAGAGTGCCTCTTATTAAGCACCCAGGTCTCGGATCCATACATGAGTACTGGTAAGACCATGGTCTTGTACGGTAGTAGCTTGGATGTTCAGGATAAATTTCGGGATTTAAAGAGCCTTGATATACCATAGTAAGCTTTGTTGGATTTAATCAGCCGTTCGCGTATTTCTTCTTCCATATTGTTATCGGCTGATACTATTGACCCAAGGTAGTTAAAGAATTGCACTACTTCAAATTCGTGCTCCACTACCCTGACAGTTTGACCAATGTTAGGTATTCTCTTCGCAGAAGTTGCCACCATGTACTTAGTTTTTCCCTCATTAATGTGCAGTCCCAGTTTTTGTGCCGCCTGCTCGATCTGAGTGAAGGATTCCTGTACCGCCGATTCGGTTCTACCGATGATGTCATTGTCATCTGCATAGGCAAGTATCTGGCTGGACTTGGTGACAATAGTCCCCCTTGTTGTAACGCCAGAGTCACGGATTGCTTTCTCCAACGCCAGGTTGAAGAGAAGGCAGGCCAGACCGTCCCCTTGTCGGAGTCCATTATAGATGTTTATTGGTTTGGACAGCAATCCCGCTATTTTTACTTGACTAGTTAAGTTGGTCATGGTCAACCTACAAAGTCGTATCAATTTGTTTGGAATGTCGAATTCTCTCATGGCATTATATAGTTCTACCATGGCTATGCTGTCGTAGGCGGCCTTAAAGTCTATAAACAGATGATATAATGGAATCTTAAATTCCTGACATTTTTCCATCGCCTGCCTAAGGGTGAATATCTGATCAATTGCTGATTTGCCTGGGATGAAGCCACATTGATATTGACCAATGATGGCCTTAGCGTATGGGGCTAACCGATCTTGTAGGATAGTGGAAAGTATCTTATAGGTGCTACTCAGCAATGTTAAACCCCTATAGTTGCTGCACAGTGTGATATCTCCTTTCTTATGTATGGGGCAAATTTTACCGCGACACTAATCTTCCGGCATCTCCTCTTGGTCCCATACGTGCACCACGATCCAGATGGCTTTGTGGATATCTTTACGCGGAAACCTGGTACTTGCAACGACCAAGTTTTTCGATGCTGCTAATTCGATGACTCGTAGTCCATTGTCATTAGTGTTCTCATGCAAACTATGGGAACCTGTGTAGTGCCCGAAAACCGGCTCCCGACCTATTTTTGCATTCAAATCACCAAGAACGATTTTCACGTCGTATCTTGGGCAGGCATTGAGGACCCGTTCGACGTTCTCGTAGTATTCTTCTTTTTCGTCGTCAGGGGACTCTTCTGTAGGTCCGTGAACGTTTATGGGGCTTATGTTCTTAAACTTGCCTCGCACGCGAAGAGTGCATAGCCATTCGTTTATTGCATTAAAGCCGATGATGGCAGGCTTCAGTTTTTGGCTGACTAGAAAGCCTATCCCAAGCACATGGTGTTTTGCGTGACAGCTGTAATAAATGTGTTGTATCTCTCGACCCTGACGAGGAATGTCGTCAGCCGAGATCCTATATGATGCAGATGTTCCACCGAAAGAGGAATGTCGTTCGGGGAATAGCAATGGTGAGCACGTTGCCTGAAACTAAATTTGTATTCAAATGAAAGGCACAGCAATACCTGTTGATCTCAAGCTGAACTTGTTGTTCCTGGGTTTTAGCAGCGAATCCAGACATCCGCCCTGAACGGATGTATTTGACGAATGTGTTTGTGTTCCTTATGTTGTTGTCACCCAAAGTTAAATTATTTATGTTTAAACAATTGGTTAATTCACCAGGTTTATAAATTCACGAACGAAAAGAATTCGGTGTACACCAGACAACGCTTGAGTATAGAAAAAGTTCTTCATTTATTGCTAACAGTTCTTACAAATTTTAAAATGTACATTGCTCATGTCGAGCACCAAAACGCAAGTCCGTAATTATTTGAGCACCAACAACAGTAAACAATGCATAGGATGACAGTTTCTCCACTGTCATCATGTTGCTGGCATGTGTGGTGAATATGTGTCGGGGAGAGTACTAGCCGATGTAATAGATTGTCCCCGAGCATATAATCCTGAATCCGAAACAGATGTCATACTCTTTTCTTTGAATAACACCACTCCCCGTCCATCTTATTTCTTGCAATGCTGTTATGTCAGCCTTATATTCGGACAGGGCATCGGCGAGCTGCTGTGCAGTTCGAGCTCTCTATAGTGAGCGTACGTTCCATGTAAAAATGTTTAAATTATTTAGCCATTTTCGTTTCCGTGGTCGTCGTCGTGTATCCGGTCCATATCCGAGGCTTGATAAATTTGCCATAATAATTCAGTTTTACGGGCCTGGTTGTTAGCCTTGCGCCAACCCTTCTCTGGATGTCGCTGCATGCATTGGTTCACTACTTGGCGGGTGTCAAAGTAGCTATCCAGGGGTGTCACGTGGAGACGGCATGTCAACTTGGATTGATCAGGGACAAGGTTCGTCCTGGGCTTCGCCGGGTTGAAAGCAATTAGAGACTTTGCCCTGTATGTTCGCATCCATCCCCCCAGTCCGTCTCATATGTCTCCCCAAAATTGTTCAGCCGATCTAGAATCTCACGCCCTCTATGAGTACGTGTTCCGTATTTTCTATTTTGCTTCGCAGTACAAGTAAGTATTGCCGAAAGCATCCATATCCTGAGTCAGGTGGTAGTTTAGCTCGCAATGTTTTCTGTTCACCCATGTTTCTACGGCAGGAATTATGGTGTGTGTCCCGCCTTCGTTGCCATTCTCCTAAGCTTGAGAGCTCTAATTGTGATCACATTGGCCAGTGATTCTCTTGCGAGACATCACGCAACGCAGGGTTTTCTTTAGCTGCAATGTCAAGTGGTTTCCTTCCGGCGAAAATGTTTATGGCATCTTCGGATACCGTTCGGAATGCGCACCATACTCTTAATGATGCCAGATTATGTGCCAAGTTCACTCTCCCCATGTATGCGTTGTACTGTGCGGCTCCCTGCCATATGGAGGTATTCACGCTGGTTATCAATTTCCTTATGCGGGTTCGGGGTCCTCCAATATTGGGTAGCAGTTTCACCAAAACATTGCGTACTGTTGCTGTTTTTTATTTGTTTTCCAACTGTTCCTAGAAGGTTGTAGGGGTAACAACAAGATATTTACTATAGAGACTGTATCTGATGGTTTATCCTTTTATTTTCAAATCAAGGTGTTCGACTTTTTTGCGGCTGCTTTTTACAACTACCTTCATCCTATGTGCGGCTAGTTTCAGTCCGGCCATATCTAACCAGAACTTAACGCTCTGAATGGTATGAGAACAAATATTCTCCAGGTCATCTAGATGTTTAAGTATGGTCACTATCCCCAAATCATCTGCATACCCAATATATATATATATATATATATATATATATATATATATATATATATATATATATATATATATATATATATATATATATATATATATATTAATTTTTATAGCCGAGTTCCAAACATGAGAGCAATATTCGAGCGCGGGTCTAATTTGGGATTTATATAGGAGAAGAAGTTGGGCCGGAGTAACATATTTCTTGGCTCTAAAAAGATAACTCAGTTTTCCTGAGGCTGACCTGGCGATGCTCCACACGTGTTTATGCTATGATACATTCCCACAGACCGTGACGCCGAGCAATTTCAAACTTTCCCCAGCCTCGAGGGCCCGGCCACTCATCATCAGCTGTGGAATCGATGATCCAGTTTTCTTTGTGAATGTTTTATACGGGGTCTTCGCTGCGTTGAAGTCGACAAGATTGGCCTTTCCCCACTGCAGGACTTTATCCAGATCCTGATTCAGAGAGTCAATCTGTCTACATCTCAGCTGGTGCGACGTTGATACACTAATCGGCCGATCACTCGAAAAGGAGGAAACAAGCGTACTATCATCCGCAAAACTGAACATTTTGTTATCCGTTGTTTCCAACAAATCATTTATGTGAAGCAAGAACAAGGTTGGAGCCAAAATAGAACCCTGAGGCACCCCCGAATTAACAGGATACAGATCCGAAAACTCGCCGTCCACAACAACCCAGATCGATCGATTCTCAAGTAAGCTTTCCGTCCAGTCGCAAAGCTGTTGGGAAAGTCCATATGAACGAAGTGTGCTCAGCAATGCCCCGTGCCAGGCGCGGTCAAAAGCCTTGGAGATATCCAATGCGACCGCCCTTGACTCACCATGTCGTTCAATCGCAGATGTCCATATATCGGTTATAAGTGTCAAAAGGTCTCCTGTGGACCGCCTGCCACGGAATCCGTATTGACGGTCATTCAGAAGTCCGTTGCACTCCAAATACTTAACCAATTCGGTATTGATGACTTTTTCCATTACCTTAGATAAAATAGACAGTAATGCTATCGGATGGTAATTTTGTGGAACATACTTTTTTCCCGTTTTTGGGATTGGCTGAACTCGAGCGTTTTCCAGTGGGCAGGGAAGGTCCTCCGTGCATAAGATAAGCGGAAGAGTCTGCCAAGAACCGGCGATAGTTCTGGAGCACAGTTCTTAAGGACTGTTGTTGGTATTCCGTCCGGGCCGGTTGCCTTCCTACAATCCAGTTCACATAGAATACGTTGAATAGTGCGCGGACGAAATCTCACATCCCGCATCGAAGACTGTAGCGGCGAGATCACAGGTGGCTCCAAAAGGCCGGGATCGAGGTTTGAATTGGCGGAAAATAAATTCGCGAATACATTAGCTTTATCCTTTGGATTCGTGACTAATGTTCCGCTGTCTGTCACCAACGGGGGGAAAGAGGAGGAAGCAAAGTTACTGCTGACAGCCTTTGCCATTGACCAGAAGGAGCGCGAACCAGTTGGGCACCGAAGGAGCTTATTGATCACCCTGTCGTTGTGAGCCTTCTTCGCGGTATCAATCGCCTGATTGCACGCGTTTCTGATTCTAACAAAGTTCGCTCTGTTAACATCGGTGGGATTGGAGCGCCATTGCTTAAAAGCTCTATTTTTTGCCGCTGTAATCAGCTCGCATTTTTTGTCAAACCAAGGTTTATCAGACGAACTTCGTTTGATGGAATGTGGAATATACATCTCCATCCCCAGAAGAATAATCCCTGATACCGACTCAGCGCAAGCGTTAACATCGGAGTTTCCGAAGAACACCTCCGACCATGGAAAGGATGCGAAGAAATCTCGCATATCGTCCCAGTTAGCAGCCCCATACTTCCATACATGGCGAATCTGCCTAGGCCGGTTATTCGCTTGATACGCAAGTGCTTGCGCGACAGATACCAAGCAGTGATCTGAGTTTCCCAGTGGCGCAGAAACCTCCACGGCATAAATACTCGGTTCGGATGTCAAAAACAGATCCAGGGTGTTCGCATAATCGCCTCGGGCATCCGGCACTCGCGTTGGTTCCCCCACGAGTTGAGTCAAGTTGTGGCCTACAGCAAACATCCCCGCCAGCCTTCCAGCCTCGTCGGTTCTGTTAGAATGCAACAACCATTCGGAATTGTGCACATTGAAATCGCCAAGGACAACAATTTCAGAAGCTGGGTAGTTGATCTGTATCCAGTCGACGGTATATGAAAGATGTTCGAAGAATGTCGCCGGTCGATCGTCATTCGGGGAGTGGTAAAGACAACAAAGAAATTTAACGGAGTTCGTCAGCACTACCCTCAACCATATAATGTCCATACTATTGGGTTCCAACGCCTCCATCCTCTGGCAAGCCAGATTGGACCGTGCGAAGACGCAGACTACGCCCTTAAAACGGAATCTCGAATGTAAGTCGTATCCTGAGCAACGAAGATATGTCGAATCAGTTGATGAATCGACCTGGGTCTCAGTTAGGTCAAGGATATCCGGTTTCGCTGTTTGTATTGGTGGACGGCGTTTACATTAGTATTGGTGAAACCGATACCCCTGATGTTACAAAATGCCGTCACCAGTCGAGCGTGGGCAGAGCCTCGAGAGCGAGCCCGGTTATGTGAGGACGAACCTCTTAAAGTTCCATTATTTAACATGATATCTGCATGACGTTCCCCCTGACATAGTGCCCCCCCCCGGAGATCCGAATTGGGGACTAGTTTACCTCCGGAATTCTTTATATCAGAAGGCACCATCTTGACTTATCCCCGTGTCAGTCCGGGTCATCAGCCACACATCCGAAACACCGTCGAAGATTTCTCTCGGCGATATCGCGGAATGTACAGCGTGACGGGGTGGTATCTCTCCTTGGGACCGACTACCACCTAACCAACCTTTTTTCGAACCGGTCGATCAGCCAAGCTCCGAAAGACGGCCAGGGATTTCTCCCGACCATTTCACGGAGCCTATAGCTTGATGGGGTGGTATTTCACCGGGCACACAGGGCGTTGGGACCCCGGCTACCACTCGGATCGCTGTGATATCGACTGTAGTCCCGACGTCAGAGCCGAGTCCACGATCAGGCGGCTCACTCGTCTCTGTATGCTCTCAAGTAGGTCGAGGTTATGGTTAGGAGTGGAGTTCCAAACGCGAGAACAATATTCGAGCGCGGGTTTTGTTTTGGGATTTAGACAAGAGAAAAAGTTGGGCTTGAGTAAAATATTTCTTGGCTCCAAAAAGATAGCTCAGTTTTCCTGAGGCTGACCTGGCGATGTTCGACATGTGTTTATGCCACGATAAATTCCCATAGACCGTGACGCCGAGTAATTTCAAGCTTTCGCCACATTCGAGGGCCTGATGATTCACTTTTCTTAGTGAATGTTGTATATCGTGTCTTCTCTTCATTCAAGTCGACAAGATTGGCCCTTCCCCACTGCAGGACCTTATCCAAATCCCGATTCAGAAAGCCAGTCTGTCTACATCTCAGCTGGTGTGACGTTGATGCACCAATCGGCTGAACACTCGAAAAGGAGGAAACAAGCATACTATCATCCGCAAAACTGAACACTTTGTTATCCGTTGTCTCCAACAAGTCATTTATGTGAAGCAAAAACAAGGTTGGCGCCAAAATAGAACCTTGAGGCACCCCCGAATTAATAGGATACAGATGTGAACACGCGCCGTTCACAACAACCCGGATCGATTTTCAAGGAAGCTCTCCGACCAGTCGCAAAGTTGCTGGGAAAGTATATATGAACGAAGTTAGCAATGTCCTGTGCCAGACGCGGTCAAAAGCCTTCGAGATATCCCTTCGAGACCGCCCTTGACTGACCATGCCGCTCAATCGCAGGTGTCCATATACCGGTTATAAGTGTCAAAAGGTCTCCCATGGACCGCCTGCCACGGAATTCGCATTGACGATCATTCAGAAGTCCGTTGCACTCCAAGTACTTAATTATCGCGGTATTGATGAGCTCTTCCATCACCTTCCATAAAATAGAGAGTAATGCTATCGGTCGGTAATTTTGTGGGAGACACTTTTTTCCAGTCTTTGGGGTTGGCTGAACTCGAGCGATTTTCCAGCAGGCAGGAAAGGTCCTCCGTGCATAAGATAAGCGAAAGAGCCTGCTAAGAACCGGCGATATTTCTGGAGCACAGTTCTTAATGGCTATTGTTGGTATTCCGTCCGGGTCTGTTGCCTTCCTACAATCCAGTTCACGTAAAATGCGTTTAATAGTACGCTGGCGAAGTTTCACATCCCGCATCGAAGACCGTACCGGCGCGTTCACAGTTGGCTCCAAAAGACCGGGAGGTAGATTTGAATTTGCCGAAAATAAATTCCCGAATTCATTAGCTTTATCATTGGAATTTGTGACTAACGTCCCGCTGTCTGTCACCAACGGCGCAGGTTCTACCTCGTCCCCACAAATTGTAGAGTTCATCGGTTTCGCAATTAACCGATCGCCAAGGATTAAGTTCACTCGCAAGTTGTCACAAAAGGGGAAAGGAGAATAAAACACTAAATGTTGTTTGTATAAAATGATTTTTAACATATTGTTAGTACACAGAAGTTTACACAGGAAAACGTCTTAGTTTAACTTATCGACAACGAAAGTTACTTTTTGATTAACTAAATGAAAAACATGAATTAAAAGTCACTTGGAACCTTTTGAATATATTAATTTAAGCATTCTCATTGCCATCGTCCAAACGTACACAATACACAAACTATCTAAACACTTCGCACTATAATTCCAACTATTACAATTAACTGGGGAGGATAAGCGACTCCTTTTTGGTACGCGTCCCCGATGTGCCACGGGGAGCGGGAGAAAAACCTACCGTCGCGTTCGGTAGTTGTAATAAGACTCTCCGAGGGTTGAAATCTGGCTCTGGATTCACCCTCGATTCTCTATCCTATATCCTCTCGGCTTAGGATACGTTTACTTACCACAAGAGAAACGAAGTTTCTCTTTTTGAAATAGAAAACCAGATCTCGTAATGAAGACCATGGTGGTATGGGTGTATGAGTGATCGTGAAGATCATATTGTTCAACTTATGCCTGAAGGCCATGGAAAAACCAAGCTGAAAAACTGTAAGGACAAAGGGATCGTATAGGACATTGTTTACGATGTGCATTGTAGCTATAATAGACGACACTGCATCGGGGAAATGGTGCTAATGAGTTTTTCTATTTACCCATTGGGAAATGTGTATCGCGTCTATTACCGGTGTCTTGTCGTCAGATTAGGGATCATGGTCGGGTATATTGCAGCTGGATAAATAGCCGCATTGTAATTAGGCTGGTGATGCTATGGGAATCTAGATATACGATGGGTGATCGTGTACCGCATTTTGCTGGGAAAAAGGGATTGGATTTGTATAGATGATTACATGCGAAGGAATTCGGTTTATGACTCTAGACGCAAGATGTGAGTATTTGCTTTGGACAAAGAGCTGCCGAGGCCGTGGAAATGCCAGGGACATGTGCTGTGCACATGTACAGCGGAATTGCATGGTGGTACAAGGGTGCCAAGTAGTTTTGGATTCATCAGGCCCGTATGATATGAAGAATTCTTGTAGGTATTCTGGGAAATGCATTTGCATGAGAGAAAGAATTCTTGTATGGAATTTAATGTAATGCTTGAATGCATTAAATGTCCTTGGAAAAGGAAATGTTTTGATGTGGGAAATGTTGCAGGTGTTAATGCGATTGCATTAGCAAAGAACAATGGGGTTATGGGAGCTTCAGGACTGGAAGCTTTTAGGTAATTTGGGAAGGTGAGTAGTGGCGTTTATGGGAACTGCCACATGCCTAAGTGCCTTCCGTGCTTTCTCCTTGCGAGGTTTGCAGAGGATGGCTTATCTCATATAAGTGTCATTTGAGACAGTAGCTTGTCGCGTGTTATTTTAATGTGGCCATGGCGACATATAAAAGGAGCCTATGAACTTGTAGAAATGGTTACTTGACCATGTATCAGACTTTACCCGAGGGACCCGGTTGAGAAGAAATTGTATTTCAAATACTATGGTAAAGATTGTGATTACTTTCTCGGTTGTGTATTTCTCTTTTTTTCAAGTATTTGGATAAGGTGGTCGGCGATCAGAGGGTGCAGTAGCTCACATTGAAAGTCAATTTTAGACCAGCAGAGGCTATGGTCTCGTTCTTCACTGAAACTGGATCACTCTGCCTGATTATATATTGTTGCGCAATTTAAAACTTTAAGCATACGGGACCAATGTACATCAACATTTCCTTTTCCTTTCCTGCTCTTCTTCTTCCGCCTCCATACTGCAATGACATTTTAGGGCATCAAAAAGCCTATTGTACACACGTAGTATGAGAAGGCAATATCGTAAATAAAATCTCTATTAACTTTTATATTTTGACCGGAAAGAACTTTACCAAATCTAACAAGAGAATTCACTGTCCATCCCCAGTTCACACACAGTTCATACCCAGTTTTTCACAATCGTGAACCTATATACGGTATGTAAAATAGACCAAAATCCTTTCTATATCTGCCCACCTTACAGTAATGTTCGTCTATGTGAACGGTAAGTCTTTACCTGACTCCGACTGGAATACGATTAAGCCTTTCCTAACCCCGTAGATCGTTCCATCCTATTCAACTGGCAAAGAGCAGATACCAGATTTCGAGCCAATTGATTGGATTGGACAATTTGCCAAGGCATCATCCAAAGTGGGAGTATATTTTACCCGCAGGGAATGGAAAATGGAATTTTTACGGCCATTCTAGGAGTGCGCACACAACAATTGCCAATTAAAATTTCACCAAATGGAAAGTCCAAAAGGGTTCCTGTGTATCCTACTAATTAATTGCTACACTCACGTTTTGGGAGCCGCTAACACACTGGCAACCGACAATCAAGAAATCTGGAATAAACTAGCGATGACCGTAACAGGAATCCAGGAATTCAATTGAACTTTGTCCAGACCGATGAAGTTGTTGTCGGTGATTGCAGTAGACCGGATTGATGTTAAGTAATAGCTGTTGCCTTAATAGATTGGCCATTTGTGTAATTGGGTGGGTTGGTGTGTGCGGTCCATGAGATGTTGTACAGTGGACACTGGGGTGAATGGCTGCGCAATGTATACGTAGGTTATAGGAATACGGAACTTATTTATGTAGATCAAGTTAGCAGGGGGCAAACAAACATGTATTAAAAGAAAACTAATTTTGCGACAAAAGGTTTATTTTTATATTTCTTGACTCGAATGTGGAGTTTTTGATGTAAAAGTGTTGTTTATACTTTCAAGATTAAAAGAAGCATACAAATATTTAAATATGTCATAATGTTTACAATGTTTGTGTTGCATAGGTTCAACTGATGCTAGTGTCGTCAGAACCTTTATTTAACTATTCGGTTTAGTGTAGGTTCAAAAAAGAAAACGATATTTTTTAAACAAGCTTTGTAAGTTAGCGGCTTTTCAATCTTGCAAACATATTTAGAACACATATTTCAGTATTCTTCGGCGATTTTCTTTTTATCTCATCAACGATGGTAAAACGTCATCCTTTTGTGGTTCTGTCAACTTCGAGAAAAGAAAGAAGTCACAGGAGGCCACGTCAGTTGAATACGATGGCTGAAGTAAAATAACTGTTTTTTTTTATCGGTGTAATCCGAAGTAAATAATCACTGAACAAAACATGTCATCTTTTCGACTACCGAAAATAGACTAAACATTCAAAATTCCCGTGGATGTCAGGATGCGTCTGAAACATGTAACATTGGGAACAAGAATTACCCGCAGTTTGGTTGTAACATTTTACATCTTTATTTATATTTCCAAATGAACTTAATCGCCTTTAAAATAATTCCATTTCGACACAAGATACTTATGCCATATTCTTTTTCCAATTTTCGGAATACTCGTGAGTACGGTGTTAGAATATACTCACAGTTAGGCCGGATTGTCGTAAGCGGCGACTAAAGGCCGAGTGGCACGTGGGGTCCCAACGCCCGGTGAAATACAACCCCGTCAACCTATATGCTCCGTAAAATGGTCGGGAGAAATTGCTGGCCAACTTTCTGAGCTTGGTTGGTGGACCGGTTCGAGAAAGGGTTGGTTTAGGTGGTAATTCGGTTCCAAGGTTAGATACCACCCCGTGACGTTGTACATTTCGCGATATCGTCGAGAGAAATTTTCGACTACGATTCGGATGTATGGCTGGTGGCCCGAACTGATACGGAGATAAGATAATGGTACGTTCTGAGATAAAGAATTCCGGAGGTAAACTAGTTTCCCATTCGGATCTTCGGAGGGAGCTATGTCAGGGGGAACAGCGTGCAAATATTTTGATAAATAACCGAATTTTAAGAAATTCGTCATCGCGTAATCGGGCTCGTTATTGAAGCTCTGTCGACGTTCGACTGATAATGGCATTTTGCAACGCCGTCCATCAATATTTGCAAACTGAGAAAACTGTGTGTTTCCCAAAAAATTACCGACCGATAGCATTACTATCTATGTTATCTGAGGTGATGCAAAAGCTCATTAATGCCGAGTTAATTACGTATTTGGAGTGCAACGGACTTCTGCATGATCGTCAATACGGATTCCGTTGCAGGTGGTCCACGGGAACCAAAAGGCGGTCGCATTTGATTTGTCAAAGGCTTTAGACTGCGTCTGGCACGGGGTATTGCTGAGAATGTTTCGTTCATACGGAGTTTCCCAGCAGCTTTGCGTATGGACGAGAAGCTTTCTCGCGAATCGATCGCTACGGGTTGTCGTGGACAGCGAGTCTGTCCTTGTTAACTCCAGGGTGCCTAGAGGTATCTATTTTGGCTCCAACCTTGTTTTTGCTTGACATAAATGATTTGTTGGAGTCAACAGGTAACAAAGTATTCAGTTTTGCCGAGTGATCGGCCGATTCGTGTATCAACGTGGCACCAGCTGAGATATAGACAGTTTGACTCTTTGAATCGGGATCTGGATAAGCTCCTGATGTGGGGAAAAGCCAACCTCGTCGACTTCGATGCAACGGGGACACAATATGCCACATTCAAAAAGAAAAGTGGATCATCGGCTCCACAGTTGATGATGAATGGCCAGGCTCTGGAATCTGGAGAAAGCATGAAATTGCTCGGCGTCACGGTCTGTGGGAATATAAAGGGGCATAAACACGCCAGGCCCGCCTCAGGAAAACGGAGTGATCTTTTTAGAGCCAAGAAATATTCTACTCCGGCCCAACTTTTTTTTGTGTATAAATCCCAAATTAGGAGCTCAGCTCCTAAACATACCCACAGCCTACTTGAGAGCATATCCCTTTTCGTTTTTCGGGTTTTAAAACCGAGTCGAATAAGGTCTCTGCGCGAGTGCAAAAGATTCTCTTTACCAATTAAATCATTAATTCCATATCAATCCTCTGTTAAACGTGCATCCAATAGAATCTATTAATAAATCAATAACTTATTTCACTCGGGTCGCTTGTTTCCTATTTTCGTGAATTTCCATTGCTTGTGCTGTGCTACTTAATTAATACAAAGTTTATGCGGGACGGCCAACGCACCATAATCAGTTCGGAAAAAGTAGTTTAAGTTTCAATCATTTGCACAAAGAGAATTTGCGTAAATTATGTTTTCTTAAACTCCACTTGAGTGAAATGAAGGAAAAAACTTTTAAATAAAATTTATATTTTATTCAATTTCGAATTTAACAAACGTCTGCTTTTCAGAGTGCCGTTTTGTAAACTAAACTTACTCTAACATAAAATCTTATATCTAGGTTTGTTTCTCTACGTTGCAATATAATATCTTTATCACAATGGATATTATATTGCAATTAGTGTAATATTCATTTTCGTGTTTCCACGAGTTCTTGCTAATTATCTTTGAGTTTGTTCATCTGGATGAAATGTGCAATTAGGTAACATATGTTGTTATATACATTATATTCTAATTTGGTTATTCCATATTTTACGTTTCTTTGAATTTATGTAGTTAGTAACCTTTTGAGTTTTGTTCTTAATAATATTTCTGTCTAGACAAAATGTGTAATTAGGTTACACATTTTGGTTGATGGGTTTTTGTGTGGTCAAGGATTCTTTGACGTAACACCTCCCCCTTTTAATTCGAAACTCTCCTGAGTTTTGTTTTTAATTCAATTATATAAAAAATAAGAACAGGTAGTAAAAATGCTTATGATTATTACAATTATAATTGTCCAATTATGCCAAATATATTTTTTTTTCTTTTTTTTTGGTCTTTTTTCTTAAATTTTAGTTCTTCTATGATAGTGTGGTATTATATTTATATATTTAATTCAAATTAGTCTTCATTACAAAATGTTGTACAAATTCTTTTTTTTTATCGTTATAAATTACAAACAAAATTTTTTTTTTTTTTATTATTGAACACAAGTTCTTCATAATTTTTATTGGATAGAGTTGTTATAAATGAATATTTAGTTCTTATTATGTCTTTTGGGATTTTTGTGAATAATATTATTTTCTCTTTCTTGTATTCGAGTCATACCGAGTCTGATATATATATATTTTTTTTTTTTGAAAGTTAAGTTGAAATGATACTTAATATCTATATTTTATTAAGTTGGTGATTATGCTTTGATTATTTTCGTCAATTATTCCTAAATGTTCCTGTCGTTGTGTGGGTCAGTGTTGTTACTGTCATTATTGTAAGCATTAACGTCTAGTTGATATAAAAATTTCGTGGGTCGTTTTATATTTGTCGGGTGTATATTTTCTAGTTTAAGTTTTCTATATTTAGGTTGGTCTTTATAATTTCTTACGTAACCTTCATCTTGGTTTGGTCTATAGGTTTCTCGTTTTTCATTGCGCTTGTTAATGGTTTTTTTCTTTGTAGTCTTTTAAAAGTTTTTCTATATGTTTTCTATCGACTTTCCCTTCTATTACGTCTATTGGCTTTGCTTTAATGACGGAGTGAATAGATTTATTATACCATTCTACACATTTGAAAAGTTTTTCTTGAATTGATAATTCGGATTTTTCGGTTTCCAAAACTCTAAGTTTTTCTCCTAATGTATTATGAAATCTTTCAATATCTGAATTACCTGTATGACTATTTGGTTTTGTGAAGTGTGTTTCTACTTCTTCTAACCTTAAAAATTCCTTGATGTTAATTGAATTGAATTGGTTGTCTAAAATGATTAATTTGGGTTTGCCTTTAATGGAAAAGTATAGTGATTGTAACGCTATTTCTGTCTTCTAAATTTAGTATTACTGCATGTTTTGAGAATTTGTCGATAAATGATAAAAAGATATGTCTCTTGTTTATATATACATCGAGGTGAACTATCTGATTTACGTTATTGGGGGTTTCAGTTATATGGAACTTTGGTTTTATTGGTTTCCTATCATATTTTGCTTTATTGCAAGTATCGCAATTGTTAGTGTACTTTTGGATATATGTTTTTAAATTTTTGAAATATATAATTTTTCTTAGTCCTTCGTAATTCTCGTTAATTCCTGTATGTCCTGTTTCGTTCCTATGATATTTTGCAATGTATCTATATGTTTCGTCTTCATTCGTCATGTCTTTTGCATGGTAGGTGTATTTATAAAATTTCAACTTTGTATTGAATAGTTTGATTAATTTTTGTTGTACTTTGTTATATATATGGTCAGAAAGTTTTGAAAAAATTCCTATTTTCCCTGATTTTAAAAATCTGCGAAATATTTCAGTCATGAAGTTGTTTTCCATGTCATTTGTACTTATGTAAATTTTTCGTTTGTCTTCTATAATTTCAATTTCTTTTGTTTTAGTATGTGTCAATATAATTTGTGTCTGGAATCTATTAACAACTGTTTCTAAGATTGGAAAATGATCATTTTGTTCTTCTTCTTGTGAGTGTATTGTGGCAGCTGTGCTCATGTTATCATTTTGTTCTTCTAAATCTATGGCATTTATTTCTCCTGTATTTGCATTTATTCTGGATAGAAAGTCTGCAACTTTGTTTTCTGTGCCCTTAATGTAATTTATATTTATGTCGTATTCTCCAAGTTTAAGCAACCATCTTTGTAATCTAGGGTTTATATCTTTCCCTTTATGTTTACTTTGGAGCCATTTGAGAGGTTGATGATCCATGAGTAGATCGAAAGTTCTACCATAAATATATGGGCGAAAGTAGTTAACGGCCCAAACGATACCAAGAAGTTCTTTTTCCGTTGTGGAGTATTTTTTCTCATGGTCGTTTAGAGTTCTACTTGCAAAGCTTAGTGGGTGGTTGTCCTGTGTAAGGACTGCGCCTAAAGTAAAATCGCTGGCGTCCGTTAATAACTTAAATCTTTTGTTGAAATCTGGATATCTTAAAATTGGTGCTTCCATGAGCAATCTTTTAAGCTTCTGAAATGAATCTGTATATTGAGGGTCTTTTTTATCAATTTTAGAATTTGTCTTCAAATACTTTATCATACTGTGGGCAACCTTTGCATAGTCTTTAATAAACTTGCGATAGTATCCGGTCATTCCCAGGAATGATTTTATTTGTTTTTGGGTTTCCGGTAATTTAAGCTTCTGTATATTTTCAATTTTATTCATATTAGGTTTAATACCTTCTGTTGTCAGAGTGTGACCTAAATATTCTGTAGTTCGACTAAAGAAATTACACTTATCAATTTGAATTTTCAGATTATGTTCTCTAAGTTTATTGAAAACTTTTCCCATATATATTCAGTGTGTTCTTCTAAGGTCGTACTAAAAATAAGAATATCGTCCAGATAAACTACGCAAATTCGATTAATGTGCTCTCTTAAAACTGCATTTATTAGTCTTTGGAAAGTTGCAGGGGCATTTTTGAGTCCAAACGGCATTCGTATAAACTCATAATGTCCAAGAGCGTTGAAAATGCGGTTTTCTTTCTGTCATCTTCTTTGACTAATACTTGATGAAATCCTTTGGCAAGGTCCAAGGTAGTGAAGTATTGTGATCGCCCTAATTTTTCCAATATAGTTTCTTTGTTAGGGATTGGATATTTGTCTGATATAGAAACTTCGTTAAGTTTTCTATAATCGATCACTATTCTCCATTTCTTTTCACCAGAATTATCGATTTTCTTCGGAACAATCCATAATGGTGAGTTGTATGGTGAATTACTTTCTTTGATAATACCTTGTGACAGCATTTCTTTTATTTGTCTATTTATTTCTGTTTCATGTATTTGGGGATATCTGTATATTTTTGAGTATATAGGTTTTTCTACAGAGGTTATAATTTCATGTTGGATCTCGTGAGTATGTGAACGTTTTTGTCCTTCTTGGTAAAAGAGATCTCTATTTTTGTTAATTAATTTTCGTAGTTCCCTTTTTTCTTCCCTATTCATGTCTTCGCGTTCTAATTTTTCTAGTTTTAGTTTAGGTTCTTCCAATGTATGTATTTCCTCGTATTTGAGTGGGCAAGAGTTAATGAATTTCGTTTTTGTGTTATTTATTTCTATGTATTCCTCTTCTAAGTTAATTACTGCTTGCAGAGGTTTGACTAGGTTTTGACCTATAAGTCCATCGAATGGTTTATTATAAAAAGGAGTTAATTTCCAACGCATATAGCTCTTCTCATTGAACTCGTTTGGCAATGGTGTTATTATCTCAGTGTTTATTGAGATTTGTCCGTTAAGAGTGTTACAGGGGATTGTGTTTTCTAATTTTATTCTTTTGTAATATGGCAGTTTGTCTGAGTTTAGAAAAGTGGTTGTTGACCCTGTGTCTATTAGGCATTTTAATTTGTCATTACCTATTGTCAATTCGATTACTGGTAAAGTTCCTGTTAAACTGGTCACTTGAAAATTTTCATGGTCCAAGTTTTGATTTGTGTTGTAGATATGGTCGACTTGCATTGGTTCAACCGAATTGTTTCTTGCCTGGGTGTAATTTCTGCCTGTATAGTTTGTCTGATTTCGTCTTGTTTGATTAGAGTTATTCGGAAAACTTTGGTTCCAGTTTGTATTGTGATGGTATGTGTTGTTGGTATTGTAGTTATTGTTATTATGTTGTCTCATTTGGTTGGAATTGTTTCCGTATGTATTGTGATTATTTTGTCTAGTTTGCCTAGAATTGTTTTCGTATGTCTTGTTGTATTGGTATGTATTATTTCTATTGTAATAATGTGTTGGGTCGTTATTATCTCTTTGTACGTTTTCTCTATAGTCATTATGTCTGGGGTATTGATTTCTATTAAAATTTTGGTTGTTAGGTCTATTTGTTCTATTTTCGTAATTATTTGGTTTGTTATAATGTCTAAGCATTCCTGTTTCTTCTAAAGTGTAATATGCTTCTCTAAGTGTTTCTATGTTCCTACTGTAAATTATACTTGATAAATTGGGGTTAATTCCATTTAAAAATATTTTTAGTATAAGGGATTCATTCGACGTTGGGGAAAATTCGCTAGGTTTTTTCTCATCGAATTCGTATTTACCGTTTAATTTGTCTAATATTCTCCGGAGATCCCTATAGTATGAGCTTACGGATGAATTGTTACATGTCACTGCTTCATGGTGCAATTTGTGATATGTTTCCCTAATTCCGAAGTTTTTAATTAATTCTGTTTTTATCCCTTCCCACGTGGGATTGGGTCCTAATGTCCTTATGCAATGGAGAGCGGCTCCTTGAATTTTATTGCGGACATGTCGTTGATAAATGAAATTTTTCAACGCTTGGTTTTCATTAAAGAGTGGCAGGATAAGCTCTACGTCCCTTATAAAGGAGGACAAGTCATATCTTCCATCCCCGTGAAATTCTTTTATTTTCGCGGCTTCCCTTATTAATTCGACTGCCGGTATTTTTGATTTTTAAATAGATTTTCTATATTTTTAAAATTTAAAAAGTATTCTTTCTCAATACCACTAATTAAAACCAAAAGACATGAAACTAACTTATTTTCTAAACAGTGTATGAATTTATAAATGTACAGTGTATGAATTTATGAATATAAATGTACAATGTATGAATTTATGAATATAAATCTAATATTTAAAATAAGTGTTGCTCACTTTTACTTCCTCCTTTGTAGTGGTGTTCTTGGTGTTGTACGGCTTGCAATTAGAGATGAGGTGCGGTTCTTCTTACCCTTGTTGTTCACGAATTCTTTTTGTTGTTGTTGTTGCTGTTGGGGTGTTTGTCACCCTTTAATTGTCTTTTTTTTTTTTTTTTTATTTACACCAAAACTTTATTTACTAATTTTCTAGAAACTCTTACTATTTCCAAAATTCCGTCACTTTTACTTAATAATTTAGTTAAATGTTACTGTTTATTTAATAATTTTCAATAATTGTTTTGTCTTTTGATTAAACACCAAAACTGTATTTAATAATTTTCTATAATTGTTTCTCTTTTGATTAAATACCACGCGAATTATGTTTTCTTCTTTATTTTATCTTTATAAGAATAAGACGCCTTTAATTTAAACTAAGTCTTCTACTTTGAATATTGTTCATTTAATTCCTCACGGTACACTTTTTATTTTTTTATTTTAATGGTTAACCGGGAAAGTTGTGAATTTCGTTCGATTTGAAGCACTTTTAAATTTCAACTAGTTTTTTTTTTTGTTTTATATTTATTTAATAAAATAATTCACCGTACGTATCGCGTAAGTTATATGTTCGATTTATCATCTTCGGATGATAAGTTAACCGACTGCGCCAATTATGTTTTCTTAAACTCCACTTGAGTGAAATGAAGGAAAACACTTTTAAATAAAATTTATATTTTATTCAATTTCGAATTTAACAAACGTCTGCTTTTCAGAGTGCCGTTTTGTAAACTAAACTTACTCTAACATAAAATCTTATATCTAGGTTTGTTTCTCTACGTTGCAATATAATATCTTTATCACAATGGATATTATATTGCAATTAGTGTAATATTCATTTTCGTGTTTCCACGAGTTCTTGCTAATTATCTTTGAGTTTGTTCATCTGGATGAAATGTGCAATTAGGTAACACATGTTGTTATATACATTATATTCTAATTTGGTTATCCCATATTTTACGTTTCTTTGAATTTTTGTAGTTAGTAACCTTTTGAGTTTTGTTCTTAATCATATTTCTGTCTAGACAAAATGTGTAATTAGGTTACACATTTTGGTTGATGGGTTTTTGTGTCGTCAAGGATTCTTTGACGTAACACGTATAGTTTGTAGTTCGGTCGGGCTGTCATCTATGTACTATTGCTATCATTGAGAAGCTGCTAACGAAAACTAGAGAAAAATTATGTGAACATACTGAGAGCATTAAAAATATCAAATAAGATTCATTGAAAAAGGTGTCGAAGTGCTCGTAGCAAATTTATAAATTTAATGTGAACTAATTCATATATTAAGAACCACCCACAGAGTGTACCATGCGTATGTGCGGATCCCAAATATTCACCAATTCAATAGTTGTCCACGCCAAGTGTTATTTTTGCACAGAGATTTTCTTTTACATGGTGATCAGGAATATAAAGACATTTGTGTTCTAACTAATAAAAGTCCACAACAATTTGGGGAATTTTCAAAAATAGATAACAAAATAAGTAAAAATAAAAAGAACATTTAAACAACAAAACAACACCAGTGCGTTTATTTTTCCTTTTCTTGATTATCGGTTTGAAATAAGTTTTATTTATCCAGTGACGTGTTGGGGATTTAGTGAACCAGTGCCCGTGCCGGCACACGGCTACGAAAATACCCTCACATGTTCGTCATAGTATCGAAGTTCCGAAATATTATGGAAAAAAAATGAATGCTATGAAATCAGGGATTGCACTTTGTGATTTTTTCAGAGTAATGATGGTACCTTCTGATATAAAGAATTCCGGAGGGGACTATGTCAGGGGGAACATCAGGCAGATATTATGATAAATAACCGCACTTTAAGAGGTTCGTCATCGCATAATCGTGCTCACTCTCGAGGCTCTGCCCACGCTCGACTAATAACGGGATTTTGTAACATCAGACGCATCCGTTTCACCAATACGAATGTAAATGCCGTCCACCAATATCTGCAAACAACGAAACCTGATATCCTTTCCCTAACTAAGACTCAGGTCGATTCGTCAACTGATTCGATATATTTTCGTTGCATTCAAGATTCTGTTTTAGGGGCGAGTCTGCGTCTTCGCGCGGTCCAATCCAGCTTGCCAGAGGATGGAGGGGTTGGAACCCAATAACATGGACATCATATGGTTGATAGTCGTGCTGACGAATTCTGGTAAATTTCTTTGTTGTCTTTACCGCTCCCCGAACGACGATCGACCAGCGACATTTTTCGAAATTTCACATACCGCTGACTGGATACAGATCAACCACCCAGCTTCTGAACTGGTAGTCCTTGACAATTTTTATGTCCACAATTCCGGTCGGTTGGTACATTCTAACAGAACCGACCAGGCTGGGTGGCTGACGGAGGTGTTTGCTGTTAGACACAACTTGACTCAACTCGTGGAGGAACCAACGCAAGTGCCGGATGCCCGAGGCGATTATGCCAACATCCTGGACTTGTTTTTGACATCCGAACCGAGTATTTATACCGCAGAGGTTTCCGTGCCACTGGGAAACGCAGATTACTGCTTTGTATCTGTCGCGCAAGCACTTGCGTATCAAGCGAATAACCGGCCTAGGCAGCTTCGCCATTCATTTAATTTTCATTTTTACAACATTTTTTTATCATCTTAGTTTCTAAATTACATGCTAGACAAAAATTGCTTAAATTCTAGCTTAATTATCTTATATGACAGCTTCGCCATGTCTGGAAGTATGGGGCTGCTAACTGGGACGATTTGAGAGATTTCTTTGCATCCTTTCCATGGTCGGAGGTGTGCTTCGGAGACTCCGATGTTAACGTTTGAGCGGAGTCGGTCACAGCAGATGTAAAACTAGAATTTGGAAAATCTCTGCTCTGTGGCATGAGGATTTAGATACTGCGGCCTCGAGATTGTTTTTTTTTTTTTTTTTTCCAAAACGGTATTTATTTGACCAAAAATGAATAGTTACAATAAGTAATACAGCTAACTTATAATAGATTTGTTACATATTAAGTGTTTACATGTTATTTATTAACATTTTTCAAACAATTCTTTTTAAATGTGCTTAAGATTTACAGGGAATTATATATATTGGTAATTTTGATTTTTCCTGGAAAAGGTCAGACAAAACCAGGAACTCTGTTTATTTTAACTTAGCCTACTTAAAATTACTTAACATAACTTAATCTAACTAAATCTAATTTTATTTACAATTTACAATATTTGATATTGCAATGATAGTGACAATTCGAATTTGACTTAAAAATAATATTTACAATTTTTAGTTATGGATGTGGGATTTCTCGTTGGGATTGAGGATACTGAGGGATAGGATCAGGTAAGTTCTTGGAGGAGGGGAGAGCCATTCGGTTCTGTGTTAAAGGTAAGGATCTTGGAGAATGGTTGGATGTTGCTGTATTTGAAATGATTGGGTGCCAGTTCGGTGTTGTGGTACACGATTTCGTTTAGATCGTTAACCAGTCTGCCTGCGGCGAAGAGGGTCCTGATTTGGAGACAATTACGGTAGTGTGCTCCCGTGTTGGAGGAGGCTGATGGTAGGTCCGTTATTATCGGGTTGGGATTGTTAGGAAGGTTTTCTATGAAATTTATCGACAGTTCTAGGATCCGTCTATCCAGTCGTTCGATGCCTGCGATGTTGTAAAGGTCGTTGTTACAGTGGTATCTATATGAGTTGGTTTTGCGGTGTAAGCCAGTGATAAACCGGAAACATTTTCGTTCAAACACTCGTAATTTCTCCATTTGGGAGGGTGAGATGTGGTACCATAATGGGCAGGCGTATGTAAGAGTAGGTCTGATTATCTGTTTGTAAATGAGCTGTTTGACCTTAAGAGAGAGGCCTTTAGGCTTCCATAACACTCGTCTGCACAGGTTAAACTGTATTAAGGCTCTTTGAAGATAATTTTTTATGTGGGTTGAGAATGACAAGTTGTTGGAAAGGGTTACTCCCAAATATTTTAGGGTTTTGGAAGGTTTTATGAGGATGTTATTAAGATTTAGTTTAATTTTGTTGTGGCTACGTTTAGTGTTGTTTGTGCAGCGAGCGTTTTTGCCCTTAAACACTGTTAGCTGGGTTTTGGTTGGGTTGAGGCGAATTTTCCATTTGTTAAAGTATGCTGAGATGAGCGGGAGGAAGTTGTTAACGCGGTTTCTTGCCGCTTTGACAAATCTACTGCTAGAGTAGATTAAAGTATTGTCAGCATAATTTAGCATTACAACACTAGGTGGAGGTTGGGGGATATCGGATGTGTATAGAAGATATAAAAGTGGCCCAAGAATTGATCCTTGGGGAACTCCTGCGGTTATGTTGTGAGTTTGTGAGAGGGAAGAATTTATTCTGACCATAAATTTCCTCCCAGAAAGATAAGATGCTAGGAGCTTTGTGATATTGGAATTCAGACCAAATAAGCAGTGCAGCTTATAAAGAAGTCCTGAGATCCAGACACAATCAAATGCTTTGGAGATATCGAGAGATATGCATACGGTAGGGCATTGGTTTTCTAGACCAGTTGTGACATCGTGTGTAAGTTTTAGTAGCGCATGGCAAGTAGAGTGTCGCTCACGAAAGCCAAACTGAGAATTAGGGATGAGAGCGTTATCATTGGCAAACGAGAGAAGGTTTTGGTAGATCTTACATTCCAATATTTTGCTTAGGGTGTTCAATAAAGATATCGGACGATAGTTGGAGGTGTTATTGGAACTGCCGGACTTTTTAACGGGAATTACTACCGCAATTTTCCAGTTCTCTGGGAAATGTGAAGCATTTATGATGTGGTTAAGAAGGACTAGAATGGGAAGTAGATTTGGTGGGTGAAGTCTTTTAAATAGAAGGTGTGGTATTCCATCTATACCTGTAGATTTTTTGGTGGGTCGTGATTTTATGAACTTGATGAGTTCATCTGTGGTTAGAAATGTGCTGGTGTCTGAAGGATGTGACGCCTTGTTTGTGTCGTTAAATTCTCCGATGAAAGAAGTATAAGATGCGGGTAACCTGTGTGAAATATATTCGTTGACAGTATTTTGGATTTTTGAGAAGTGATCAGCCAGGCAATTAATAATATCTTAATAATAATAATAATCTTATCCAATGTCCGTGTCGGATTGGATAAGATTATTGTTGAATGGGTTGATGAGGTGATCGATTCGCGGTTTAAACTTCCGACCAGTTAGTCGGTTGATGTTTTTGAAGAGATCACGATTGGGTTTAATGTTGTTAAGTGTTGAGGTATAAGTCTGATCCGCGAACTTTTTTAAATGTTCATTTATTAGGGTGGTCAGGAGTTGGATCTGACTTTTAATAAAGGGGCAGAATCTTATATGAAGTTTTCGGCGGAGTTGTTTTTTGAGACGCAGCAATTTAGTTAAGATGCTGGGTAATGGTTTTCCTAAATGATTATGAGGGATGGTGGTGGGTGTATTGCTGGTGAGGGCATCCTTGACGGTCTGCTCAATTGTTAGGGCTGCAGGCCTCGAGATCGTTTTACTATCCCTTTATAAAGGAAAACACATCGAAAATTGTATCCCAAAGATACACATTTTCGTGCAACAATCTCGATCTTTTGGATATTTCGAGCGAGATGTTGTATTTACTTAAGATAAGAATGAATTCTTAGCTGCTCAATAGTATACTGGTTAGTATACCCGCCTGTCACGCGGGAGACCGGGGTTCGATTCCCCGTCGGGGAGCCTCTGGCGCAAGACTAATGACCTTGCCCGGAAAAAACAAATCGTTATGGAAAACTTAACAAGCCTCAGGACTTGCTAAATAAGGCCAAGACCGGTTCCAGGTTGTAGTGCCGATGATGATGATGAAGAATGAATTCTTACGAAACTATTGCGCAGATGTGGGAATGTATCTGCTTTCGGTTTTTTGTTTGTTTTCCTGAATGGAAAATTTTCAGATAGAGATAATAATCTCTGAATTTTGGATTTGGGTGATGCTGTGGGGCAAATGTGAAACGTAAACGAATATTAGATTCGTTTACTGTAAGTTTTAATTTTAATTTGGATTTTGGGTTAATAATGTTGGCAAATGTTAGGCTATAAACGAATGTTTGATTCGTTTATTGCGAATTTTGGATCATGTTTGGGTTTTTGTGGGTTTTGATGGGTTTTTTGGTTTTAGCGTAAGATAGCTAGGATTTGGATGTAGAAATGGGGGAAAAAGGTAGTAGGGCTTTTTGGAGCACTACAGTGCCTCCACGTTAAATAATTTGAGTCTGAAGCGAATAACCGTCGGTGTACGTCGGTTCTTTTCATAGCTCAACCCCATGATGAATAACCTGAAACACAAAGAAAAGGAAAGGATCGTAGAGATGTTTGTTTATGTGCGAAGGTTACTGGGAAACGGATCCAGAACTATGTAGGATAAAAAAGATTTATGACCTGGGAGTTCAACTGAGTAAGCCAGTTGCAACTCATTAAATGGCAGACGTATTTGCGATACGTTTTGGTGATTGGTAAGGGATTAGTCTCAACGCAGATGGTGCTAATTACATGCATCTGCGTTAGACCGTTTAATGCTGGCTGAAAGGGGTCGCCAGCCGATGTGTGTGTAGATCGTTTTTTGTACACCATCGAGGCTGGGAAAATAGACGGCACGATATTTATGATCCCTGTCATGAAGGTTACAATGGATGTACCGAATTATTTTGTTTACCGGAATTCATCTAAGGAAATTTGACTGGCGACGTAGATGCCGAAATTGATTGGGAATTCCTGGTAAGTGTTCTACTCCGGGCCGTGCTTTCCCAAACGGTGGGAGAAGAGCCCGGAGCGTCGACGGTGAAAAAAATAAAAGACCGAAAGAATTTAGTGAATATGAAAATATTTGGTTTTAATGGTATTTAAATCCGGCCAGCGGTTCGGCCTCTGTAATGGTACTGATGGCGAAATAAAAAAAAAAAAAAAATTGTGGCGAGAAGGCCGAATTTAGCGAGACAGGACATATGTGTCCTTCATCTTATCTCTGACTTCTGGTCATCTTGCGATAACCAGAATCACCCACATCCGTGAGGATGTTGGGCTCGGTCTCGCGGCATCTGAAAAGAGAAGAAAAAAGGGGGGTATCCAAGGATAGTGTGGACAGCGTTAGTCCAAGTGTTCTCTAACTACTTTTATAGAGGGATGGTGGGAAAGAAATCATACAAGACCGGTGGGTCTTGGGTGCGGTAGTAAACGCAGATCACGTCTTTGGCGTCTGATAATCGGCTCTTTGGTCGGTGTGTATGTTTGTGTTTGTGCCGTCTTGTACTGTGCGTTCGTGTGTTTGGTTTGTTAATAGTAGACCCTATGGGATGGGTCCAGGAATCCTCTATTATAGAAGGGAATGTTGTTGAGAAGGGTGCTTTCTTCAGTTTTGTACTGAAGAAGAAATTGTGGGGATTTGATCCGAAGAGATCGAGAGAGAGAAGGGTCAAGAACGCAAGAGTCCCATACAAGTAGGTTCTCGCTGTTCTGAATGTTTTCGAGGTACTTATATGGTAATTGAAGCAAGTACTCGTCGATAGGGGTAATGGAGGCGCCTTCGTATAGGCGAGAGTTGGGGTAATGACGACCGTCAGGCCTTCTAGAATGATTGGTGCATCTTCTGGGGAGTTTCCTTTCGAAAACCCGAAGTCTTTCCATTTGAGCCGAAGATATGCAGGACCATATGGGAAAGGCGTACGATATTCCAGATCGGATTAGCTGCTTATAGCAGAGAAGCTGAACTTTGGTGTCAACTTTGTTCCTCCACTTCAAGATGTTGTGCAGTTGCTTAGACCGACCGAGGCCCCTTTGGAGAATGTGGGTCACATGTTTGATGAAATTCATTTTTGGGGTATAAGTGACCCCGAGATATTTCATCTTGTCCTGTGGTCTAATCGTAGTATCTCCCATTTTTATTCGAATATTCTGTGAATATCGAGAAGCAGGTTGGGAGTTTTTACTACTCAGATTTATGGCTACTGCTTTGGATAGATTAAGTCGGATTTTCCATCGACTGTAATACTGATACAGTTCGTCCAAGTGACGGTTGAGTCGATTTGTTGCGAGGTTAGGGCCTTTGGTTGACGTGTACACCAGAACGTCATCCGCATAGCATATTTGGTTTACTCTCCCGTCCACAGGGCGGGGAATATCGGAGGTGTAAATATTGAATAAGATGGGGCATAGAATGGAGCCCTGTGGTACGCCTGCAGCGGCGTGAAAAGTTCGGGAAAGCTTTCCATTCATTCTAACTTGGAAGATTCTGTTTCAAACGAACTGGTAGATGATGCTACATAGCGTTCTACTGAGGCCAGTATTCAGTAGTTTAAAAGCGAGACCTTCGATCCAAGTCATATCAAACGTTTTTTCAATGTCTAGGCTTACCGCAACGGTGGGTTCCTTATACTGATGGCGAAAGTGAAAAGCACACCCCTTTTATAGTTTTTGGAGTTGACTTTTGTCAACTATTTTAATGTCAAAATTCCAAGAAGCGTACGGAGGGCTTGGCGTGCTTCGATTGGAATTTTGTTCCGAGAATTGTTTAAAGGTTTTTGTTGGATAGATTCTGGGAAGGGAATCATGAAATGCGTTTTGAATTTATCATTTCATGATGTTAGGATTTTTAGAAATTGAGTCAATGTATGATGAATTAACTTTTGGTTAAATTCGTTCTACATGTGACTCAATATGGGATTTGGATGTGTTATGTGGAATTTGAATCAATGTGCGATGATTAACTTTTGTTTAATTTATCGCTCATTGATTCGATATGAAATTTGGGTTTTTTGTTATGGGATTATGGATAGGATTTTTGATGTTATTGGGGATTTAGATAGGAGTAGCGATTTAAGATCGCTACATCCTTCCCCCCTTTAGAAAAGAAAATTAATCTAGAGGAGATTAATTTTCTAGAATGGGTGAAAGGCAAAAGGGTGGTGGCATTTCAACTTCGCGATAGTTTACATTTTGTTTTTTTTTCAATATATTTAATAATAATTGTGGATTATTTTTATAAAGTGAAGGTTATTTTAAATAAAATATTAAGTTCAATTTGTGCTACAGATAAATTTTAGGTAAGTAGTAAAGTGTATTGTATTACTACTTGTGTATTATATAGGAATTTACATTATTTACAGAGTATGTTTGTTTCATTTTGAGGACCATAATTATGTTGTTTTTTTTCATGTATTATAAAGAAAGATTTAATTCTGAAATTTTAAATTTGTTTTGAGTTAAACTAAAAAATTGCTTGTAATTATAAAGGTATTCGAAATTTTTATATTCGGATATAATATTGTTTATTTCATAGATTTTTTTATTATTAATTTTTGCTTACTTAAAGTTATTCAAACTGTCATTTAGAGCTTTCTATTTGAGTAATTCAAGACAGTTTATTTGTTTATTTTATTTCAAGCTTTTATATATAAGCGTTAGTTATATAATATTTACAAAATTCGTTTTATTGAGGCGCTTAATATTTGTTTCATCATTTATATGAATTTGGGGGAGAATCTCTTCATAATATAAGCTATTTAAAGATTTATTTCTTTTATATTATCTCCCGAGTTGTTAGTACTGTTGTATTATTTATAAATTTTCTTTGTTTGTTGTAGACAATTTTCTTTTTGATACATATATTTTCCAAAACAAAGTAGGTTGTTTTATTTTATTTATTTGCGTTATTATGTATATGTATCTATTTTGTTTTTGTACAATAATTTGTTAAAAGGGGAATTCGATATTATTAATTATATATTTTCTATTTAATTTACATATAGTTTTTATTTTGTTTATTTTTAGATGTGAGAATTTGTGTTTTATTTATATGTTCATACATAATCGTTTTTGAGGTTTCACATTTTATACACACACATATATCTAAAGTTTGGTTTAAAAGAAAAAATCTATTTGTTTTAAGCTTTTCCCTAAACTTGTGGAAGATTTTCCATACTTTCGTAGGGCTAGATTGTGTATCAAAGTTCAGAATTTGTGTAATGAAACGACCGAAGGGAAGCGTTTTGAAAGATGGGGGTTTAGCGATAGCTTTTGAGAGATCGATCTTTGCTTTATCTCTAAAGAGGGTTTTATTTATTTGTGTATCTTTATGTTTTGTTACTGAGCTTACTACGATTTTGTGTATGTTTTTTAATTGCAAACGTTTGACATACGGGTTGTTTGCTGGAATTTGTTTGTTTTCAAGCCTCTGCTTTGCTGGGATTCTTAGTTCCGCAGTCTGACGCTCTGCTGGGACTCTTTGTTCCGCAGTCTGACGCTCTGCTGGGACTTTTTGTTCCTCAGTCTGGCGTTCTGCTGGGACTCTTTGTTCCTCAGGCTGACGTTCTGCTGGGACTCTCTGTTCCGCAGGCTGACGTTCTGTTGGGAGTCTCTGTTCGTCAGGCTGACGTTCTGCTGGGACTCTCTGTTCCTCAGTCGGACGCTCTGCTGGGACTTTTTGTTCCTCAGACTGACGCTCTGCTGGGACTTTTGGTTCCACAGTCTTGCATTTGGCTGAGATTGTTTGTTCCTCGGGCTTACATTTTGCTAAGAGTTCTTGCTGCTCAGTCTTACACTCTGCCGGGACTTTTTGTTCCGCAGTCTGACGCTCTGCTGGGACTTTTTGTTCCTCAGACTGACGCTCTGCTGGGACTTTTGGTTCCGCAGTCTGACGCTCTGCTGGGACTCTCTGTTCCTCAGGCTGACGTTCTGCTGGGATGCTTTGTTCCGCAGTCTGACGCTCTGCTGGGACTCTTTGTTCCGCAGTCTGACGCTCTGCTGGGACTTTTTGTTCCTCAGTCTGGCGTTCTGCTGGGACTCTTTGTTCCTCAGGCTGACGTTCTGCTGGGACTCTCTGTTCCGCAGGCTGACGTTCTGTTGGGAGTCTCTGTTCGTCAGGCTGACGTTCTGCTGGGACTCTCTGTTCCTCAGTCGGACGCTCTGCTGGGACTTTTTGTTCCTCAGACTGACGCTCTGCTGGGACTTTTGGTTCCACAGTCTTGCATTTGGCTGAGATTGTTTGTTCCTCGGGCTTACATTTTGCTAAGAGTTCTTGCTGCTCAGTCTTACACTCTGCCGGGACTTTTTGTTCCGCAGTCTGACGCTCTGCTGGGACTTTTTGTTCCTCAGACTGACGCTCTGCTGGGACTTTTGGTTCCTCAGGCTGACGTTCTGCTGGGACTCTCTGTTCCGCAGGCTGACGTTCTGTTGGGAGTCTCTGTTCGTCAGGCTGACGTTCTGCTGGGACTCTCTGTTCCTCAGTCGGACGCTCTGCTGGGACTTTTTGTTCCTCAGACTGACGCTCTGCTGGGACTTTTGGTTCCACAGTCTTGCATTTGGCTGAGATTGTTTGTTCCTCGGGCTTACATTTTGCTAAGAGTTCTTGCTGCTCAGTCTTACACTCTGCCGGGACTTTTTGTTCCGCAGTCTGACGCTCTGCTGGGACTTTTTGTTCCTCAGACTGACGCTCTGCTGGGACTTTTGGTTCCGCAGTCTGACGCTCTGCTGGGACTCTCTGTTCCTCAGGCTGACGTTCTGCTGGGATGCTTTGTTCCGCAGTCTGACGCTCTGCTGGGACTCTTTGTTCCGCAGTCTGACGCTCTGCTGGGACTTTTTGTTCCTCAGTCTGGCGTTCTGCTGGGACTCTTTGTTCCTCAGGCTGACGTTCTGCTGGGACTCTCTGTTCCGCAGGCTGACGTTCTGTTGGGAGTCTCTGTTCGTCAGGCTGACGTTCTGCTGGGACTCTCTGTTCCTCAGTCGGACGCTCTGCTGGGACTTTTTGTTCCCTAGACTGACGCTCTGCTGGGACTTTTGGTTCCACAGTCTTGCATTTGGCTGAGATTGTTTGTTCCTCGGGCTTACATTTTGCTAAGAGTTCTTGCTGCTCAGTCTTACACTCTGCCGGGACTTTTTGTTCCGCAGTCTGACGCTCTGCTGGGACTTTTTGTTCCTCAGACTGACGCTCTGCTGGGACTTTTGGTTCCCCAGTCTGACGCTCTGCTGGGACTCTCTGTTCCTCAGGCTGACGTTCTGCTGGGATGCTTTGTTCCGCAGTCTGACGCTCTGCTGGGACTCTCTGTTCCTCAGGCTGACGTTCTGCTGGGACTCTCTGTTCCTCAGGCTGACGTTCTGCTGGGACTCTAGGTTCCGCAGTCGGGCGCTCTGCTGGGACTTTTTGTTCCTCAGTCTTGCATTTGGCTGAGATTGTTTGTTCCTCGGGCTTACATTTTGCTGAGAGTTCTTGCTGCTCAGTCTTACACTCTGCCGGTGTTATTTGTTTCATGACCTTAGGTATTTTGTTATTAGAAGTTGGGGGATGTGAAAATATGGAAATGTAGGGAGCTGTCGGGATAGTTGGTTTAGAGACCTTGGTTAAATCATCGGATCCGGCCCGTAGACAAACGGATTTTGATGTAGTATTGTGGGTACGATCTTTGATTTCTACTTCCTTTATTTGGAGGGCAGTTAGATCGCCCCGTCTCTGGTTAGTATCCTTAGCTTCGATCGATATTTCGTCTATTTTTCCCGTAAGTTGCTTTTGATTGCTGGTTTTTAGTAGCTGAATGCTGTTAATTTTATTTATTACTCCACTTCTCCAGGCGTTTGCGGTAGAAGTGGGCTGAGTTTTAGCAATAGTTTTGTTAAATGGGGAGCTGTTTTGGCTATTTAATTGCGACAGTCTCTTTTTGCATTCCTCCTGGGAATGGTTTATAGCGTTTGAAATAATAGTGAAGAAGATCGTGTGATTCGAACTGACGCTATGACAGCTCGAATCACGAAAAAAAATTTACCTAAGCGTTACACACCAGGCTACTGACCGTGTTTAGAATTTGATTTCCAAACTCGAGTATATTCCACTGGTGTGAATTATTTTTTTATTTATCGCTTGGTATACGGTTCTGATGTATTTTTCTTATTCGATTTTTTCGTTCGGTGTTCTTCACTATTTTTGCTTGTGAATTGTGTATATCTGTTAGAATCGCTACACCACTCCCGCCGCAGTAACTTCGTTACGATCAGATTCGTATGCGGACGACGGACGAACGAGCGAAACGAGGAAACATCGGAGGCTGTGCTCTATGGGGAAGTCGTGACCGTGTGTGAAGTTCTGCTTTACTATGGGAAGTGTATGCTGCGTGTGTGTACAGATCACGTCGGGGTCACCACTTTGGCGGAAGTTTAGCGGATTTGTTTAGTTAAATTGTTTTCCTCTAATTCGTTGGAAGTGTAACGCCGAACACTTTTCACACACATCAGGAAGGCAAAGGACACCACAGAGCGGACGCAATGTCAAACAAAACACGAATCTTTGTTTTCTTTCAATTTTTATTTTAATTGTTCTTTTCTTTTAACGTTACATTCCGTTAGCTAAATTACAAATATTTTATCACTGGGTGTTTTAGCACATCTACACCAAAGCAAGGAGGCGTTAACTTGCAAATAAAGAAAAATCGACACTATTACGATGACGCACAGGGACTTAAGTTATCTCGCGAAACTACGCTTGCGGACCGCTCGAAAATTAAAGTAATGGCGCGGCGTTGATATATCCCTCCTCGATCTGGATCTCTCGCTATCCTCCTCGTCGCGTTGACGATCAAAATCTGACTGCCTATCTCAAACCTCAACAATATCCTGCTCACACAGATACCCAGATTCAAACTGGTATCTGTATCTATCCGGAAAATATTCCCTATTTGCTCTGCTAACAGAACTTCCGAATTTCTGTTATCAGCATGTTATCACATCCCCCGGGATATTTTGTAGTTTCCTGAAAGGGGAAAGTCATCTTTGCATACATCATTATTATCGCTGATAGAATTTCATTTCCACGGCCTTCTGTTTGCACAGAACATCTGCCGCCCAGACCAGAGGTATTCGGCGATTGTTTTGACGTGCCATCCGTGGGTATTATTTGAACTTGGTACCCGGAATCGAAATCCATTAGATCTTTATAATGGTGCGAAATTCTAGCGTGGCCGTGGGACCGGAGTATTGCCTCTGTTGGCTTAACTCCTCATAAATTATCGGATATCTCGTTGAGATATATTCGATTGCGATAGGTCGTGCCTGCCTTCTGTTGTTCAACGGATTTGGGTGGTCCTTGCATTAGATTACCCGCACGTGCATCCGTTGATCGGTTCATTCTTTGATGATAGCAATTCTTTTGTATCGAATTTCGGAATTGCCGGTTCGATGAGATGTTCCTGGGCGCAGGCAGCATGTATGGCATTTTGGGAATTGTTTTTTAGGAATAGAACGCATGGATGTTTACACCTTTGTTTCAGGCATGATGAGTTATAATTGTTGAGCTTGACCTAAAAAGCTTTGGGGACGTTCAGTTCCTTGCTTTTTGGTGTAGGTCTCAACGTTGGATGCGAGTTGCAGGCCCTATGGTGGGACTTTGGGGCACGCGTCTGTGGGCACGTGCGCTGCGTTATCAGGTAAGTAAGTTCTTTGAAGGTAGGAACCTTACCTGCGCGGAATTGTGTGTTCGTAGAACGCTACAGGTTAAATTTATTACAGAATCTGCATTGGAGGCGTTCAAGCTCTGCTTTAATTTGTGGGGTAGATTGTGGAATTTTAATATCGCAGCAACATTCCTCAGAGATATGTCCAGGCCTATTACATGATTGGCAAATTACTGGTCGGCTGAGGTTCGGATAGGCGGAAAAATTTGCTGAAGTGTTGTTATTTCTTAACCGTGGGGCCTGCTCGAGAGCGTAATTAATAGCTGCTCTGAGATTTGGGGCACCTCGTGCTTTAACCAAGAGTTTAAGGTTTGGATCACTGAGTCCGTCTTCGAATGTGTGTAGGGCGAGTTTACTATTTTCCTTAAGGAGATATGTTCGCACCGCAGGTTCGGCAGTGCTTTCAAACGTCGCGCTGTCCAACAGGTGCAGGAGGTGTGTGAATCTGTCTCCAAACTCCTTCAAGCCTTCCTTGCTTCCCTGTTTGGCTGTTACCAGATCGTTTTGCGCCAGCGACCTAGAGGGGAGAATTTTAAATTCATCCTTTAATTCCGCAGCAAGATCATTCCAGTTTGAAATGACCTTGTATCGGATGTTGTTGTATGCTGGCCCTCGCAGTCTGGTTTTTACTACGCTTAGAAAGAGAGCGTGCTGACTGTCGTCCTGTGCCTGCGAAAAAATTATATCTCCGCAAGAGATAAAATTATATAGTTCGTCCGGGTTACCGCTGAACACCGGCACGAATTCTATAATGTCTTTTGACCCGATGGTGACTTCCATTATGATCGTTTTTTATTTCGCGCGTTAATTTTGCGAGAAAAGTAGATCTTCTCAAATGTGAGTGGAGCGAACCTATGAGAGAATCCAAAATGCTAACGGAAGAGGCAGAAAACCCAAGTAAATATTGATCATATTAAAGGCAGCTTTGTTTTTTTTTTAAATCCAAATATATTAGCCCTATGAAAATACCGAGGGTAATTTAGAGGAAAAGGGGCCAGAGCAGACAAAAGGATCAACAACAGACGAGGTATGCGCGTATTTAAACCTACCTCGGGAGTATAAAGAATTTTTCCCAACTTATTTGTTTGTGGAGAAGCTTATTTTGAAATAAGTGTGTATAAATATATATATATATATATATATATATATATATATATGTGTGTGTAAATATATGCATTGGTTATGTATCATAATGTACCTTTTGTTTTTAGTTTGGTATAGTGTTGATTGTATAGCTTCCCTCACATATGTTTCTTTATTTATTCGTTATGTTTTCTGTTTTTAGATTCTTTTTCGGGAAATTTCTGTATAAATTTTATATTCTCTGTGAAAATTTTGGTTATTTCATTTTTCTTTTGTTTCCCTTCTTTTTAATTATCATTAGTTTTTATCAATCCATTGTAGGTGAAGTGTATAATATAATATTTTATATAAATGTGTATGTATATAATGTGCCTTCTGTTTTTGGTTTATTATTGTATTAATTTGTATGGCTTTCCTCACATATGTGTTTTGTTATGTTTTTTGTTTTAAGTCCCTTTTTTCAGAATTTACTGTATGGATTTTATATTTTGTAAAATTGTGTGCTTGTTTTATGTTTTATATAAATGTGTAAGTGTAATGTTAATAATAATATATTAAAGGTGTACAGTATTTATTTTGATTTTGTTATGTAAAATTTTGAGCTTGAATTGGGTGAGTGCATGCTTGGAAAACATGATTCAAGGGCAATTTCGATAATTTATGGTAAGATACTGATTGGAAAATAAAACTACCTGGTGTTGCTGCGGCTGTTGAGTGCGTTGCTACCTTTAGTGTCGTCAGTGTTTTGTTAACAATTTTATTTTTCGCCTTTCGGTTTTTTTCCTTGCTGATGTTTTTGTGTTGTCCTGTTTTCGTTTTTTGGTTTTTTTTTTTTTTGTCACTGAGTTTGCTGCCAGGTAGGCTTCACGCCCTAGAGTTGGATTGTCCGCCCTGGTCTTTGCTGCAGGCATGTGTCTAAAATTTTTTTTTTCACTTTTGTTTTGTTTAGTATTATATTTTTGTGTTTGTTTCACTTTTTGTTTAAATGGTTTGTTTTTTGGGGTTTAGATGTGTGTTTCGGAATCACCGTTTTGTTATGAAGGGTAAACCAAAGGAAAATCAATATATTGTCGTTGGCATTTAAGTAATTCTGATGGAAACTGCGTATTAGTTTAAAGTAAGTTTTGCACTAGACGTAAGTATTAAAGTAGTTCCATTTTATGCTGGGCGTATATACATTTTATGTTCTTTGTTTAGTGTGTGCTGTTTTATTGTAGTTTGTAATTAATAAATTTTCGATTTGTAGTTTCAGTTATTATTGCTTAATACACGGATATGGTATAATGTTATAAATTCTCACACTACTTTCACTGTATTGATTGTTATTTCACTTCGGTCTTTTGAGTATCTTTGTGTATTTTAAACTATTATTGTCGATGTTGTGTAATTTATTTTGAAGATCTAGAAGCACTACGCGGAAACGATAACTATTTATTTAATATTTTACTACAAACATTTTTTTTTTTGAGTTGTAGTTGTTTTTTTTTTTTTTGTTTTATTGTAAGGGATGATTCAACGTTCGAAATCCCACGCGCTGCCACCATAAATTGTTGTACTCCGGGCCGTGCTTTCCCAAACGGTGGGAAAAGAGCCCGGAGCGCCGACCGTGAAAAAAATAAAAGACCGAAAGAATTTAGTGAATACGAAAATATTTGGTTTTAATGGTATTTAAATCCGGACATACGGCCAGCGGTTCGGCCTCTGTAATGGTACTGATGGCGAAATTGAAAAGCACTCCCCTTTTATAGTTTTTGGAGTTGACTTTTGTCAACTATTTTAATGTCAAAATTCCAAGAAGCGTACGCAAGGCTTGGCGTGCTTCGATTGGAATTTTGTTCCGAGAATTGTTTAAAGGTCTTGTTGGATAGATTCTGGGAAGGGAATCATGAAATGCGTTTTGAATTTAGCATTTCATGATGTTAGGATTTTTAGGAATTGAGTCAATGTATGATGAATTAACTTTTGGTTAAATTCGTTGTACATGTGACTCAATATGGGATTTGGATGTGTTATGTGGAATTTGAATCAATGTGCGATAATTAACTTTTGTTTAATTTATCGCTCATTGATTCGATATGAAATTTGGGTTTTTTGTTATGGGATTATGGATAGGATTTTTGATGTTATTGGAGATTTAGATAGGATCAGCGATTTAGGATCGCTACATAAGCTAATAAAGAAATCTTAGGGAGCAGTGGTATGCGAAGAGAATGCATGAAGGTAAGTTTTTTTTACAGGGACTTGAAGATCATAGATTTGATCTCTTAAATGCGTGCAGCATTTTTAGGCGAAGACTTGTGTGTCTTGGGTGATGATTATGGGGGTTTTTCAGGAAGGCGAATCGTGGGATTTGGCGGAACCGCCACAACATTGCTTTACGATAGACGCGATTATAGTGATATAGGAAAGCCCATCGACAAGATGCTCAGTAAAATCAGTTTGTCTCGAAGCAGTGATCGTGTACAGAAGTAAAAGGTTTCAAACATAGAATAGAATCCACGGCGACAATTCGAACTTCAGTTCCATCGTTAACGAGCCGATACCGGTACTTTTACCCCACATTGGTGACGACCAACGGGGCAACAGCGTGGGATAGGCGTAGAACCCGTGCCAACGACGGTACACATGTATACCTGTGGCGGTTCTCTTGAACGCCACCAATCATCTTCCAACTACCAAGGTAAAAACCCCCACCTAGGGCATACCAAATGAATGAAAAACAAGTATTGTGACAGTTCCATTGAACGCCGCTACTTACCTTACGGCTATAATAAGGAAATAGTTTCCCGTAATACATAAAAAGCGTGTACTTACCTTCCTTAGTCGTACTCGTACTTATAACACCAGAAAAACCTGTGAAACATTAATACCCGCTGACATGAAATTTCATCAGCAACAACGGACATTTACCACAAGGGCATAGTCGTACGAAACGCCTCATGTTCCTTAAAGGCAATCCGGTTGCACATACAGCAATCAACATTGCCCAAACCGTGCCAAAGAAATACCTCCTAATGTGTCTGCCACATACCATGGGAGATATTTCCTATTTGTTCGTTCTTTCCTAAATGCCCACATCGGTCGGTAAACCGATCGGCAAGCAAATTCATTGGCACCAGTGGGCATGCCCTGAGTTACGACTCGGCTACGAAATTACGTATCGATACAAACCCCTTGAATTTGTCCATGCACACATGAGGGAAGAATTTTTCCACACACGTGCATGGCAAGGCACATTCATGGATATATCGGACGATCGTACGCCGTCGCTGATCAATGGATCACCCAGGCATCTCCTTCATAATGTTTGCCCAGCCAGGAACTCGTTGTGTGGCATTTCCTTTTATGAAGGTTCTATCTCCGCGGTCCGTTTGCTAGCATGAGCATGCGAAGCAACCACATCCGTGTGAGTGTTTCAACCCTTCTGTTGGTAGAACAAAACTCAGAAAGGGAAAATTACCAAATATGGGCATCGAGGCGATGAAAGAATTTTAGTAATTCTGTCGCTTCGATGGCAGTCCCAATGGCGTTATGGATTCCGTGGAGGCAATGTCGGGTTTTAGTTCGAAATTAGCCACCCTGGAGTCGAGTTTAGTTTTGATTGCGTTAATGTGCGGTCGTGTATTTCAGAGTCGTTGGAGCATTTGATCCAAACGTTCATTTTATTTCTATTAATTAATATCTGACTAACCACAAGTGACTATGTATCAACTTGTATATATTCTACAGTGTCAATAACTAATCAGCGACAACGTTCATTTTGTTTCTATTAATTAATATCTGATAAATTACCAGTGACTATGTATCAAGTATATATTCTACAGTGTCGATAACTAATCAGCGTCAACGTTCACTCTTATTTCTATTAATTAATATCCGATAAACCATAAGTGACTATGTATTAAGCTGTATATTTTTTTCTGTTGCAATGAACAATAAGTGTCAACGTTATTTTAAAAGTTATAATTCATGAACCACTTTAAAGAACAATAAAGAGAATGTTTTTAAGTTGCACTGAGCCTTTTTACTTTCGGTGTTCTAATTTGGAGTCAGGATTAAGTGGATATCTTTGTGTACTAGTGCTCATGTTAACACATGACAACCTACCCATATATTTTACTCCGACCTAACTTCTTCTCCTGTATAAATCCCAAATTAGACCCGCGCTCGAATATTGCTCTCATGTTTGGAGCTCGGCTTCTAAACATACCCTCGACCTACATGAGAGCATACAGAGACGAGCGATGCGCCGGATCGGGGACTCGGCGGTGACGTTCGGACTACAATCGCTATCACATCTAAGGCGCGTAGCAGACCTGTCTATATTTAGAGATTCGTGGTATTGTTCCCCGCAATTTGGTTTATATGCGCTCCACAAGACAATCCGACGGATCGCATCAGTTTGCGGTTCATCTCCCAACGGCGCGAAAATCTCTGTATCAGAACTCGTTTTGTTACAGAGCGGGGAAGCAGTGGAACTCGCTTCCCACGCGAGTGTTCCCGGAACGTTACAACCTGCAACTGTTCAAAAAGAATTGCATTAGTTATTTGGTGGCACCTCGGGGCGCCCATTCTGCGTTATAGGTTTGCCTCTCCCGAGAGAAGTATAAAAAAAAAACATGTATCGCACAAATTTGTACTTTCATTGGATATTCATAAAAACACCTGCAAATTTGATACTCTCTCAGTGTAAACAAAAATTAATTTATTCGAAACAGGCGTTGTATTTTGGATTCTATATTTTAGTTTTAGTTTATAGCAGTCGGAAAAATAAATTTATCAGTTATTTGATGATCGCTACAAGGAGAAGGGGAAAAATTTTAGTGAAATTTTAAAATACGAGAAAAAAGTTCCTGCAGTTCTCTAAAATGGAGAAATTCGAATGCAATTGCATTTGTGATAACGAAGATTGTTCCGGATATCACAATCCTCCTCGTCCGCCATGCAACTGCATACGTCAACTAAGTAAATCGACCAAGTTTATTCATCGTCTTCTCGATTGTGCTGAAACAATAGTTCGTGTTCTTTGCATTTGTGGAATTCACGAGTGTAAAGCTAAGGCTGCTGCTGAGGTAATTGTCTATGGCTTCCTTCATTATGACATCGTTCCAGATCCTGTAAATGATGTTCTAAGGAAAAAACTTCGTAAGGAGGATGTATTTCACGATCTAGGTAGAAAGTGCCGTTTGAATAGAACTGAAGCTCATCTTGCTTACGCAATTATAAAGAAAGCCTTCAAGGCGTTCTATTATAAACAAAGTGCCGACTCATATAATCCAGACTATATCGATGAAATGCAGTGGATGCGTGCTGCACAAAAATCTGCCGAAGTTAGGGCGATAGCTGAGGGTCTCACGGAACCGGAAAAGAAGAGGCTTGAGAATCGTATCAAGTGTGCATACTGCAGCTTTGTTCAGAGAATAGAGGAAATCGCCAGAAAGGACGGAGAGAAAACTTGTACTTGCTGCTTCTGTAGCAAATGTCATAAATTTGGTGGCAAGGATTACAAGATCTATTCGAAATATCTACCGGAAGAAGACGATCAAGCATTCAAGTTTAAGAAACGTCTGATTGAGGAGGGAAAACTTATAGCCAAGGCCATACCAGATCCTTGTGGTATTCAGATATTAGAAAGACAAACTCGTCTGAAGAACACTACTGTATGTATGTGCGGTGGAGATCCATGCTGCTGCCAGCCTATTGCAGACTGCAATTGCGAGGAAGTACCTTGCATATGTGGGGCAACTGATATTAGCGTTCAGTGGGGCCCTGACATGACGGAGCGTACTTTGTCAGGCGCAGTCGAAGATGAAGATCTTATATGTGAAGATTTAGGCGAGGGTCCGATGACACCCTAAACAAATATTTTGCGCTCAAATGCCGTAACTTTAATAAACATTAGGCCGATTTCTGAACGGGTGTTTTAATGCCGTGAAAAGCGGAACAGAGAAATTGTGAAATGGGTGAATCGCTTTAGAATTCGTCCTACACTAGCTGTACACGCCGTGCTTTCCTTATGACGCGCCGATCAGCTTGTATGGCTGATTAAATATTCGGTGCTATTCGTGGTTTTATTTTTTCAAGTCTCGAAAACATCTTAATTGAATTAATTTTTAAGGTCTGAATCTTAGCTTCGATAATGTCAACTGAATGCTACCTGTATTACCGACATTCATTTCATTATAGTTCGTTTCAGCTTTGTGAAATACTTAGGACGTCAGATCGTGTGATATCATGCCGCGATCTACTAATGTACACAATTTATTTAAACTTCAAACACTAATACGTATAATCCTGTGGCTTCGGTGCCGACGCAACACCACGTTGTTGAAGAATTAATTCCAATAAAATCGACGCCATCTCCCGCTGCATAGATAGCTAATAGTGTGTCAAGGAACCGATCCCCGGGGAACGATATAATACTGCGCGAGATGTTGTTGGCACCACCAACACTATTAGCGATCCCTGTGTATGTCGCACACACTTGAAACGGCTAATAAGCAGCAAGTAGCGAGTCCAAGTTCGGTCTGACCAGATGGGGGTAACAAAAAAGCTCCAACAACACCGACTAAATGTTTAACAACAATATACACACATGTTGGACTTATACTATACCGGTATTGTGGCCAGTAGCCAAGAAGGAAATGGAAAATAAAAAAGCATGTGACCAAAGACGGTCTCCTGTGGCTGCCCGTTTAGTTTAGCTGTTGGCTGGCTTGGTGCTGGCACAATTTATTCGGAATCTGGTTAATGCGAGGCACCCGTCTCCATTTACAAATAGCGAAATGACTAATTAATGGCGCGCAAAACACATATCAAGATGAACATTTGTTGTTATTGTTGTTGTCCTGATGTGGTGGTATTGCTGCAGATGTTATTGGTGCCATTTTGGTCTGCAGTTACATCGTTATATTGACTTGGAGCATGAGTGATGTGCGGCTGGCATAGTCCAACAGACTCCAAAAGTCACTCAACTGGTTCATGCAGTGCTATCACAGTTTTAGTCAACCGGTTGTGCGTCTCGATAAGATTATGATGATGATGATGATGATGAAGCCAATGGTCCTGCCGCGACCGCAGCTACCGTTGATGCGGCGATGCCAGTAATGCTGAGCCAACAGAGCTTGCCGATTTGGTAAATTGTGTAGTGGCACTTTTAGCAAATCTAAACTGCAGTAATAGTCGGGCCTTTAACTGTTAGTTCGTTTCCTTTTTAATGAAAACATCTATTCGTTGGAAACTCTAGAAAGACGGCATCTGGGCACAGGATCACAATTCAATGGACCCTCTCTTGGCGTATTATAGATCACTTCGATAAATGGTACTCGGCCATTGTGTGCAAGGCCTGGTACGCAATCTTGAACTGCATGTCATGCGTGCTAAGGGGTAATCTCTTATTGATGGTGGTGATGGTTATGGTGTGGATCAGAGGAAATGCACAGTCAACAAGTGCATGCAACGTAGATGCAGTTAATTGGATTTTACTTGTCTATCATTGGATTGGAAATCATTCTCGATTGGTATCTAATCATTGGAAGCATTAGACAGAGAAAAGTAGAGAAATAAAGACAAAAGTTCGGATGTAGGAATCACAAGCTGAATGAAGAACAGAGCAAATTGCTTGTACACGACAACGTCTACGCCGACGTTGATGAGGACACAACGGATGTATAGGGTTGCGGTCTGGTATTCACTGGAGTTGTTACTTGCTGGGCGCAACATGAAGGCGATCATGTCGAAGAAAAGTATATGCGCAATCTATTGAATTTATTGGGTGCCAGACTGAGGGGGGAAATTACAACGATAACACAATGGGACAGACAATTTATTGAGCAATTAAAAGACTGACGTGATTGTTGCAGCCAATCTGAGAAGGTTCTTTGTACAGGAAATTGTGCTCCTTAAGTCGCTTTGTATTTTCATAGGGAAACTATATTAGACAGTAGGAAGTTAGTGTAATTACTTCTTTCGCTGTAGAACCACATATATTAATATATATATATATATATATATATATATATATATATATATATATATATGTATATATATATGGGCACATATATATATATACAACTACAGGAAGTTTAGACTTTTCTATTTTCACCCCTTTTTCATTTTTCTAAATTATATGCTAGCTTAAATTCTAGCTTAATTATCTTATATAATAACTTACCGGTCCTTCGCAGACGCTCTAAGCTAAACATTACTTAACAATTGTATAATTTGCCTTTCGGCGACAGAACTTTGTGGCAGTACTTATAGCTATTTGAAAGACAAAGAAAAATTTGAAAAACTTTGTCAATTTTTTTTTGTTTTTTTGTTCTTGAAATTTAACTTACTTAACTTACCTATTTTTTTTTTTTTTTTTTTTTTTTTTAATTTAAAATTTTATTTAAAAGCACTTAACTTAACTTAAATCTTATACTACCCTAATTCTAGAAAAGCTAAGTCTATGTAAGCTGGCTGATGATAGTGTGATTCTATACCGACTTTGGTATTCAGGTCTTTATACGAGGGTTGCCTCTTATGTTTCGGGATTTGGTAACCCTAGTGTTGCAATCCGGCAATTGACAGCTCTGTCGTAAAGTTGGACATTTTTGAGGTTATACGCACTCAGAACGTTTTGACATACGAGCGCTATTTGTGTTGTTTACAGTAACTTAAAAGATTCATCTCGGCCCAAAAATGGAATTAAATCGTCAACATTTTCGTGCGATTATTTTTTACAACCTTCGGCGTGGATTAACTCAGCAACAGTGCATGGATGAACTTAATTCAATTTTTGGCGATGAAGCTCCATCAAGGACCAGTGTTTATCGATGGTATGGTGAATTCAATCGTGGTCGTAGTTCACTCCAAGATGAATTTCGTGAAGGTCGTCCAAAATCAGTTGTTGTTCCGAAAACCATTGATGCTGTGCGCGAACTGATATTGGAAGATCGTCATGTGACCTATCGTGAGATTGAGACAACCTTAGGCGTTAGTGGGACCAGCATACATTCAATATTGCATAAACATTTGACTGTCAAAAAAATTTGTTCGCGTTGGATCCCACACAATTTGTCAATCGCCCAAAAAAAGGCTCGTGTCAATTGGTCGAAAGAAATGTTCAAAAAATACGGTCGCGGTGCTTCGAAACACGTCTATGACATCGTGACAGGTGATGAATCGTGGATTTACGCGTATGAGCCCGAAAGTAAACAGCAGTCGACTGTCTGGGTGTTTCAAGATGAGCCAAATCCAACAAAAGTTGTTCGCGCACGAAGCACTTCCAAGCAAATGGTCGCCTGTTTTTTCGGAAAAACTGGACATGTCGCAACCGTACCACTAGAACAACGCAGAACAGTCAATTCTGAGTGGTACACAACCATTTGTTTGCCAGTTGTCTTCCAAGCAATCAGGAAAACCAACCGCCGAAGACGGATCACTCTTCACCACGACAATGCGAGCTCTCACACATCGGCTGCGACAAGTGCATTTTTGAGCACCCAAAACATCGATTTGATGGGTCATCCGCCGTATAGTCCTGACTTGGCACCGAATGACTTCTTTTTATTCCCGTACGTAAAAAACAAACTGAGAGGTCAACGTTTTTCGACACCTGAAGAAGCGGTTGCTGCATTCAGAATGCATGTGTTGGAGATACCTCAATCAGAGTGGCAAAAGTGCTTCGACAATTGGTTCAAACGCATGAAAAAGTGTATAGATCGTCATGGGGAATATTTTGAAAAACAATAAAGTGATTTTCGATGATCAATATTTGTTTTTGTTCTCTAATCCCGAAATATAAAAGGCAACCCTCGTATGCCATTCAACCACCAGAACTGTTGACGCTGTCTAATACTATCGTCTCGGTCTCTGTGGGAGATAGCCCTACTGAAGCGCAAGAGCTATTTTTTGGTGGGCGTTACTTCCGGGTCGTAGCACAATCGCCCGTTTATGGATGATCTACTTACATGATAGATCAGCGGAATTCCAGATCTGTTCTGTATAAGCCCTTTTATGTCCAAGTCAAGGAACGCCTCTGGTGGAACAAAGCCGTTGCGACGGACGTTCTCATAGTACAGAGTGTTTGGATAATAGGCCCCGAAAATTAGGTCATTGGACGAGCTTATTGCTGATCCTCTGATTAATTTGATTATAAAATTGTCCACCCTATTTATGTATGCTTCATTATATAGAGTCTCATTTGTGTAGTACTTTTTGTAGTCCGATTCCGGTGTCCGATATAATCTGTGACAAGTTCTGAGACACTTCCTTTCGAACACCCGAATCTGTTCCATCAAATTTGGGCCTATGTTAAACCATACTGGACAACCGCATATGAGCATTGGCCTGATTACAGCCATGTAGCATATGACTTTTACCCTGCTGTCAAGTTGGCTACTGCGAAATAGCCTCCTTGTCATAGCAAAAGTTTTCCTCGGTTTGACCAAAGCAGCCTCTACATGTCTGTTGAAATACAGATATTGATCCAGCCAGATGCCCAGGTATTTTAATAAATTCTTGGTTTCCAGTTTATCTCATGTGGTCCCACAATAACTAGCTTTCGCCTGTTTTTCCTTGTGTCATTCGTGGCTTTATATAATGGGGTTCTAAATAGAATGGCTTCACATTTCTGGAAGTTGATCTTAAGTTTCCAGCCGTCGCAATAGCGGTGCACTTTGTAGAAATCTCGCTGTATTAAACTATTTATGATCTCAACTTTCGGAGCTGTTCTGTAAATTAAGAAATCGTCTGCGTACGCAATAGCCTGCGGAAGTGCATCTAATAAGTCGCTAATGTAAAGGTTAAACATAATGTGAGAAAGTACCGCTCCCTGTTGCAAGCCATTCTTGATATTATACGTTTTATTAGAGGTCATATTACCACTTTTCACCACGAAGCTCCTGTCCTTTAACATATTGTAAAGTACATATAGTAAAGGCTTATTTATGCTTTGTCGGACCAGTTTGTAAAATAACCCTTCTATCTAGGCGGTATCAAAGGCTTTTTCCAAGTCGATCAGACAGGCACCTGCGCATTGGTTCTTGCATTTATTCCACTGTGTGCCGGAGACCAGTCTGTCTTAAAGCCAAACTGGGTATTCGGAATAATATTATTGTCGTTTACCCATTTTAGCTGAGCTTTGTTAATGGTTTTTTCAAATACTTTACTGATGCTTGGAAGTAAACTTATCGAACGCATGTTCATTGGGTTTGTACAGTCTTTGCCCTTTTTCAGGATGGGCTGAATGATAGCCGTTTTCCAACGCACAGGAAAATATGCATTATTCAACGCATTGTTAAACAGGACCGTGTATATATCTATTGCCATTGGGGGCAGGTTCTTGAGTACGATGTTAAGTACTCCATCTATTCCCACCGACTTTTTGCTTCTCAATAAGCCGAAGATACTCTGGATTCCTTTCCTCGAAATTAAAAGGCTATTAGCTCCACCAGTGGCATTGATGTCAATTGGCAAATTATCGCCACTGAATTCGGTAAAACCGGGATTCTCTGAGGGCCAAAGCGAAATTTCATGTCGGAGGGGCGAGTGATTAAGTAGAGCTCTGTCGTCCAAGCCGTGATTTCGGTGAATGCTTTCATTCACCTTGTACATTTCCTGATAGACAGTTCCCACAGCGTTCACCTTTTCCAAAGGATCTTCGAGCAAGAGGAGCTCATTATTGAAGATCGCGTTTTCTGTATCTATGCCAATGTTAGCAGCTGCTTGTTTACATCAGTACGTGGAATTTGGAGACACTGAATCTCGTTTTGATTATTTCTCCTGAATATCTTATTTATACGAGGGTGGGCTGGAAAGTTTCCGACCTCAATGCGGAGATAGCAACACTCGTCAATAAAAGTAGTGAATGTAGTTGTGCACTTTTTGACAGTTAGTCATCAACATTTCAGCCATTTCGGACGCATCGTTTTTATTTGACAGTCGTTTGATTGAGTCGATGTGTGTTTTTGTAAAAATGGTCAAAATTGAGTATCGAGCTGTCATACAATTTTTGCTCTTGAAAGGCAATACGCCTACGCAAATCAAAGATGAGCTGCACTCTGTGTATGGAGACTCTGCACCTTCATTTACAACAGTGATATTGTGGGCAGCTGTATATAAACGTGGCCCCGAGCATTTTGGGGGGGGGGGGGCATACGGGCCAAAGTCACCGATTGCTTTCAACCCGACGAAGGTCAGGGCGATCCTTGTCCCTGTTCAATCCAAGTTGACATCCAGTCTCCACGTGGCACCCCTGGATAGCTACTTTGGCACCCGCCATGTAGTCAACCAATGCATGCTGCGACATCCCGAGAAAGGTTCGCGCAAGGCTAATAACCATGCCTGCAAAATCGAATTATTACGGCAAATTTAACAAGCCTCGGATATGGATCGGATACACGACGACGAGCATGAAAACGAAAATGGCTAAACGATTTAAGAACTTTCTCATGAAACGTCCGCTCACTATACATTCTATAGCCGAGCCACACGAATGTGCAATGTTCTGCCTGATCATGTGTTTCCTGGCTGTAATGTCCAGACATTCAAGACCAATAGACATCGACACCTCCTTTCCTTATCCACTTCCTTTCCATCCGCTCGCACTGTGCTCTGACATTTAAGGCTACTGCAAAACCCCCCTTTGTGCGCGCGTTAGTATATAAAAAAAAGTACAGAACTCGAGCTTTTTTTTTTTTTTTTTAATAAAACACTAATTTTAAATGGGAAAGTAAAAAACATTTTTTATACATTTCGACCACCTCTCTGGCAATTTGTGGATACTACGCCAGTAAAACCGGTCGTCTTTTGAGGCAAACCATTCGCAGACCCAATTTTCGACTTCTTCGTAGGAATTGAAATGCTGCTCAGCGAATGCGTGTCCCATCGATGAAAACAAATGGTAGTCGGAAGGAGCCAAGTCTGGTGAATTCGGCGGATGGGGTAACACTTCCCAGCCGAGAGCTTTTATTGTTTCTTTGACGGGTTTTGCTGTATGACTCGAAGCATTATCATGCAACAAAATTACATTTCCGTGTCTTGTCGCTCATTCTGGTCGTTTTTCGATCAATACACGGTTCAAATTGATCAACTGTTGTCGGTAGCGTTGCGCATCAACAGTTTCGCCAGGTTTTAGAAGTTCATGATACACCACCCCCTTCTGGTCCCGCCAAACACAGAGCATTGTCTTTTTTCCGAACCGATCAGGCTGTGCAGTCGATGTTGACGCTTCTCCTGGATGTACCCATGATTTCTTGCGTTTAGGATTTTTAAAATAAATCCATTTTTCATCACCAGTCACAATTCGATGCAATACTGACTTCCCTTCGTGTCGTAGAAGCAACGTTTCACATGTGGTGTTTCGCTTTTCCATCTGCCTGTCATTCAATTCATGTGGCACCCAGTTTCCACACTTTTGGATCTTTCTCATAACTTTTAAACGGCCAGAAATTGTTCGTTGTGTAACATTTAACATTTGTGCCATTTGTTTTTGACTCAAAGTGTCATCTTGATCCAATATTGCTTGCAATTCGGCGTCTTCAAACTTTTTTGATGGTCTTCCACGTTCTTCGTTTCGCACATCAAAATCATTATCTCTGAACCGCTTAAACCATCTTTTGCATGTTGCTTCCAATAGAGCATGATCACCACAAGCCTCGACAAGCATTCGATGCCACTCTGCAGCACTTTTCTTCAAATGAAAACAAAAAATTAATGCTTTCCTCAAATCATCATTTTCTGATACAAAATTCGACATTTTTAACAGGATTAAAAAAAAGATGTTGTTTGTACAATGACTTGATGCATACTAAATATGTTTGACAGATGTCATAGTAAACAAATAAAAAAATATATAAGCGTTCGTTCACAACAAACGTTCCCTATCGATACATTTGTATCTTGACGCTCACTTCACACCGCTACACCTGTAGCTAGCCGATGCCCTGTCCGAATATAAGGCTGACATAACAGGATTACAAGAAATAAGATGGATGGGGAGTGATGTTGTTCGAAGAAACGAGTATGACATTTATTACAGCTATCATGCAAAACACCATGTGCTTGGGGTAGGCTTTCTAGTCAGCCAAAAACTGAAGCCTCATCGGTTTTAATGCAATAAACGGAAGGCTATGCATTCTTCGCGTGCGAGGCAAGTTTAAGAACGTATGTTAAGCCTCATAAACGTTCACGGACCTACAGGGGAGTCCCTTGACGACGAAAAAGAAGAATACTACGAGAACGTCGAACGGGCCCTCAATGCCCGCCCAAGATACGATGAGAAAACCGTTATTGGTGATTTGAATGCGAAAATAGGTCGGGAGCCGGTTTTCGGGCACTACGTAGGTTCCCATAGTTTGCATGAGAACACTAATGACAATAGAGTAAGAGTCATCGAACTGGCAGCATAAAAAAACTTGGTCGTTGCAAGCACGAGAGCGGTTTCACACCAGGGGATTTTAGACCGTCGGTTTCAACTGTTCTTAATTCCGTCTTATAACTTTATAGGTTTTGTAGTCCAATTTCTGTCTTTATTTTAACATAGTTTTGCTAGGCAAAAATAGATCTGGGCGTTCACCTTCCACTAGATTGCTTAGATTATCCCTTCTTTCCATGCCAATTAGTGAATTTACATACACAGCAATAATTTTAAGGGTTACTTCAGCCGAAGAGAACATATTTTTTATTGTTGTTTTGCTGGGTTTCGCCGTAATGTGTCCATTTTTCGTCGCCAGTAACAATTAGATATAAAAAGCCATCTTTTTAGGGACTTAAGCAGCATGTCAGACATGTAAAATCGCCTTTCTAGGTTTCTCGGCTTCAACTCGTAGGGCACAACCATTTTTTTTCGCTTTTGTATGAATCTCAATGAATTAAGGTGATTAGGTAATGACGCCCGTGTCACTCCCGATGAGTTTGTGATTTCGTTTTTTTCTTTCTGACACGAGTCTTCACTAAGTCAAGTCTCCAATTCTTCATCTTCGAACTTTTTTCACTGGCTTGGACGCTCTTTGCCTGTGATATCAAGATACTGCTTTTGAAACGCTTGGTAAGAATGTTGGTGATGACCTCACTGGAGGTCATTCCAGTGATGGCATCGTGACAATACACCGTCATATAACGACGACCAGATTCAGAAATGCTTATGTCACGTGAACGAAAATGTGGAGTTTATTATTATGTATTATCGAACACCTTGCAATTTCTAACAGTTATGTGAACGGAGGGGCAGGGCTATATTTGATCACTGAACTTCAGACATTTAGTGCAAAAATACGACGATAGGTCAATAAGTTCTTAGAAACGCCTACGATAGCGCACGTAAGATCGCTAATAGTCTGTTCTTAGTAAGCATCATTCCCCACTGGGTATCTATCAATTTGCAGTTTTTTCCGTGTTTCAATTTTGCATGATAAATTGGGTATGAGAAAAATATCTCCGTGGTTGGTGCCGCATGTGCTCTCTTTTGGAGCGCATTCGCCGCAACCCAGACGAGTTTCTGCGCAGATTAGTAATTGTAGATGAAACATGGATACACCACTACACGTCCGAGACGAAAGAACAGCCACAAACAGTGGATTGTTAAAGGCGAACGGGCTCCAAAGAAGGCAAAGACGGTTCTATCACCAGAAAAGGTTATGGCTACTGTGATTTGGGATGCACGTAGTATTACCTTCATCGAGTATTTGGAAAGGGGACAGACGATAACTGGACAGTCTTATGCGCCATTATTAGGGCAGCTGAATGATAAAATAAAAGAAAATCGTCCTCATTTTCTAAAGACTTATTGACCTGCCGTCGTATGAACGGTAATGTAAGGTGAGATATTCATTCATAATTAAAATTATTGAAATCCTTAAACTTCAGCAATGACCATGAAGGGGAAGGTGATGTTATTTCGATAAGAACTTTACATCACCGTGACCAAATACTGTTGACCCCAAGGTAAGAACAAGGGGCAAAGGCAAAGCAAGATTAGTCTGGTTTGGGTTTTACAACAAGCGAAAGTAAGTATAAATTATGTGAATGTGTAACAACTAATGTAAAGTACAAATTGATTTGTTTCGAAAAGTATAACTCGCCTTACAACTTGTGTTCATTTTGACAGATGAAATTCAATCAATTTCTTTTGCTTTTTAAAATAAGACCGCCGTCATTGCGAAAAAAAAATGCACGTTTGATAGATATGAAGTAACTCAGAGAATACTAACGTTTTAAATTATACACTCAATAATAAAAATCGATCTACCGAGAAAACGTGACTTTTAGAAAAAGGCATGTGGGGAGGAAGTATTGTGCCAATACACGGGCACTCCGTTCACTTCCTCCTACATCATAAATTGATCACGTGTATAACACCGAATCAAAAGAACGATTAACTAAATACATCCAGGGACGCCGAGCATAACAATCACGATCACTGGTGGAAACTGCAACACAGGGAAGTAAAAACCAGCGTCGAACAATTGTCACTGAATATGCCACCACACCAAGTGAAAATACAAAACACAGGATTCCTTTTGTTTAGTTTTATATATATATATTAATCGAAAAACGCTATTATTGGAATAAGTTGTTTGAATTAATAGATTATTGTTCCGTTTCATTTTCTTATTGGATACTAACATTTTCCGTAGCACTACGTGAAAGTTACATTATAAAGTCAATAAAGAAAACACAATCTTCAAAGACTGCCGCAAATATAATATTCGACATGGAGGTTGCAAACACTTCGACACGACCCCGAGGTATATTACGCATCTCCGCAGCCGGCGGACAGCCGAAGATCGCCCGACCATGATGGTCAGCGGATGGAATTTGACTCTCCGAGGATAGAACTCTGACATGAATTCCATCCTAGGTTAGGGTTAAGAAAAGGGAAGAGAGAGAAAAACTTTTCTCTTAAGGGTGTGGCCGCCACAGAAATGCACTCTTTCAGAGCAGCGGTGTGTGTTCGTGGTTCTTTCATGGATGAACACGCACCTAGATCAAAGAAAGGGCATAAAGTGTATTCATGGGATACGATTTCGGTAAAGCAAATAAAACCGAACTTGTCGGATGCTAATGGGATGTTTGTTTGAAATGTGCGTCGCGGCTAAACAAACAGACGACGATGCGATGTGGAAATGTGCTAATTGGTTTTAGCTAGGTTACTGGGAAATTGTGTTTATGGCATCGCTAGTAAGGGTAGGTATTGAATTCCTATTTGCATTTGTTTATGCTGTAGGATTTAATTGATGCCAAGAGACGCGGAATGCGTATTTGCTTTGGTCCCTTGGGTGTAAGTCGCCAGCCAATGTAGGGAACATTGTTGTACACATGGCACGGCTGGGAAAATAGACGGCGCAATATTTATGGTCCCTGTCATGACGGTTATATTGTATGTAAACCGAATCATTTTGTTACAGGAATTTGTCTGGTACCGAAGGTGCCGAATTGGTTTGGAATTCCAGATAAGTAAAGCAAGAAATCTTACGGAAAATTGTATGCGAAGAGACGCATGAAAAGGTAAGTTTTCTTTACATGGACTTTAAGATTATAGATTTGATCTATATGATGCGTGAAACATTTTCAGGTAGTAATGCAATTGCATTAGTGAAGTTAGGAAATTGGCTGAATGTTATGGGGGTTTTATGGTAAGTAGACAGTGGGGTTTGGCGGAATCGCCACAGGCATATATGAAGTGCTGGGTTTTTTATAATACCTAACGAAATAAACGTCGTTATAAAACATACTTATAAAACATCTGTTTTGATTATTGGTTGTTGGATATCATTTTTTCATCCCTGGTCGTTATATACATGAATCTATCTCAAATTACTTGTACTTAATCTTTAAATTTCGTCTTAATCTTTAAACTCATTAAAGTTCGCGATTATAATTTAGTTTTCGACAAAATTACAATTGAAATAAAGGGTGGGCCATAAATGTTTGGACATTTGAAACATGAATAGAAATAAAACTACAAATGTTATTAGGTGTACAACTTTGCTTCCGCCGTTTTTTTCGAAATTCGAGACTTTATTGTAAAAAACTGGTTATACATTTATAATTCAAAGTATTGGCCATCGCTGGCCACTACTTTCTCCCATCTTTCGGGCAGCATACGAATCCCGCGTTGACAAAACTGGTCATCTTTTGAATCGATCCAAATTTTTACTTCTTCATAAGACCGGAAGTGCTGGTCAGCCAGGTCGTCTGCCATTGATCGAAACAAGTGATACTCCGAGGGAGCAACGTCTGGAGAATACAGCGGGTGGGGTATGACTTCCCAATTCAAAGTTTCCAAGTATGTCTTGACCACTTTCGCAACATGGGGTCGAGCATTGTCATGCTGTAAAATCACTTTATCATGTCTCTCGTTGTATTGCGGCCGTTTGCCTTTCAATGCTCGGCTCAAACGCATTAATTGCTTACGATAACGATCGCCTGTGATTGTTTCAGTCGGTTTTAACAACTCATAATACACTACGCCGAGCCGGTCCCACCAAATGCTGAGCATGACCTTGGAACCGTGGAAATTCGTCTTGGCCGTGGATGTGGAAGCATGGCCGGGATATTCCCACGATTTTCTGCCCTTAGGATTATCGTAATGAACCAATTTTTCGTCCCCAGTCACAATGCGATGCAGAAATCCCCCCCGTCTTTGCCTTGCAAGCTGCTGTTCACAAACACACAAACGCCGTTCAACATCTCTCGGCTTCAACTCGCACGGCACCCAATTTCCTTGTTTCTGAATCATTCCCATGACTTTCAGGCGTTTTGAAATGGCTTGTTGCGTCACTCCCAATGATCCTGCCAACTATTGTTGCGTTTGACACGAGTCTTGATTAAGTAATGCCTCCAATTCTGCATCTTCGAAAACATTCTCTCTTCCACCGCCATACTGGTCTTCGACGTTAAAATGGCAGTTCTTGAAGCATTGAAACCACTCTCGGCACGTTCTTTCACTAACAGCGGCATCACCATACGAATTTGAGAGCATTCGATGGGCCTCAGCCGCAGATTTCTTCATATTAAAGCAGAAAATTAAAACCCCCCGCAAATGACGAGAATTTGGCTCGTAAGCTGACATGTTTAATCGAGAATAACTTTATGATGTAGACACAAATCGACTAATATTTCGATGGCGTTATGTTTACAAATACCTAAGCTTATTGTGTGACATCTATGATCTATTTATTTCAACTACCACTTACCGCTACAGCCATCTATTGCAAAACGGCGGAAGCAAAGTTGTACACCTAATATTTTGTTGATCATTTGTTTAACGTAATAAACGTTTATTGATATTTATTTGGGGGGGGTGGGTGCGAACATACAGGGCAAAGTCTCTGATTGCCTTCAACCCGGCGAAGGCCAGGACGATCCTTGTCCCTGTACAATCCAAGTTGACATGCAGTCTCCACGTGACACCCCTGGATAGCTACTTTGACACCCGCCAAGTAGTGAAGCAATGCATGCAGCGACATCCTGAGAAAGGTTGGCGCAAGGCTAATAACCAGGCCCGTAAAAATGAATTATTATGGCAAATTTAACAAGCCTCGGATACGAAAATGGCTAAATGATTTAAGGATTATTTCATGGAACATACGCTCACTATACAGAGCTCGTGCTGCACAGCAGCTAGCCGATGCCCTGTCCGAATATAAGGCTGACATAACAGCATTACAAGAAATAAGATGGACGGGGAGTGGTGTTTTTCAAAGAAAAGAGTATGACATTTATTACAGCTGTCACGCAAAACACCATGTGCTCGGGGTAGGCTTTCTAGTCAGCCAAAAACTGAAGCCTGCCATCATCGGCTTTAATGCAATAAATGAAAGGCTATGCACTCTTCACGTGCGAGGCAAATTTAAGAGCATAAGCCTCATAAACGTTCACGGACCTACAGAGGAATCCCCTGACGACGAAAAAGAAGAATACTGTGAGAACGTCGAACGGACCCTCAATGCCTGCCCAAGATACGATGTGAAAATCGTTCTTGGTGATTTGAATGCGAAAATAGGTCGGGAGCCGGTTTTCAGGCACTACGCATATTCCCATAGTTTGCATGAGAATACTAATGATAATGGACTACGAGTCATCGAATTGGCAGCATCGAAAAACTTGGTCGTTGCGAGTAGCAGGTTTCCGCGTAAAGATATCCACCTGGGTATCACCCGATGGAGCCACTCGCAACCAAATTGACCACGTGCTGATAGATCGCCGCCACTCTTCGAGCCTGATGACGATACGAACGTACCGAGGTGCCAACGTCAACTCGGATCACTATCTTGTTGGTACAGTTTTCCGAGCGCGGATTGCCTTACGGAGACGTATTGCATCCGCGTATCAGGTTCGAATCAACACGGCTGCCTTACGCAATGAGAACACCAGCAACACCTTTGGTCATGCGTTAAGACTCGCCCTCGAAGAGCTCGACGGATGGAGAGTAAGTCGTGGGGCCAGAATGCCGGGCGTAGAAGAGAAATGGACACGCCTTAAGAATACTGTCATTAGTACTTCCAACTCCATCTTAGGCAGTAGTCGTAGAGATCGGAACGAGTGGTTTGATGATGAGTGCAAACTAGCGACTGAACGTAAGAATGCTGCAAACCGGGCAATGCAGCAGTCTCATAGGACGCGGGTACGCGAGGAGAAATACAAAGAGCTCAGAAGATCTGAAAAAAGAAAAGTGCCTGGGAAAAAAACCTTGTCTGTGAAATAGAGAAAAGTAGAGAGCGAGGTCCGCACCAGGCGCGGAAGTTCTACCAAATAATCCGCAGTATGACGCGGTACACACCACGCTGCACTTACTGCAAGGATAAAGAGGGTAATCTGATCACCGATCCTGAAGGCTTTCTGGAGCGATGGGAAGTGCATTTCAATGAATTGCTAAATGGTCAGCTCACAGAAGAATTAGAGGCTCCACCAATGCAAGATCAAGACCAAATGTTGCCGCCACCAAGCATTGAGAAAACATTAAAAGCCATTAGACAGCTAAAATCAAATAAAGCCCCCGGAGCTGATGGCATACCAGCTGAGCTGATCAAACAAGGAGGGACAGCGTTACATCATGCAATTCATGAGATCGTGGTGCACGTATGGGAGCAAGAGGAGATGCCGGAAGATTGGCGTCGTGGTATAATTTGCCCCATACATAAGAAAGGAGATATCACACTGTGCAGCAACTATAGGGGTATAATAGTGCTGAGTACCGCCTATAAGATACTCTCCACTATCCTACAAGACCGGATATCCCCATACGCTAAAGCCATCATTGGTCAATATCAATGTGGCTTCATCCCAGGCAAATCAGCAATTGATCAGATATACACCCTTAGGCAGGCGATGGAAAAATGTCTGGAATTTAAGATTCCACTATATCATCTGTTTATAGACTTCAAGGCCGCCTACGACAGCATAGCCATGGTAGAACTATGTAATGCCATGAGAGAATTCGACATTCCAAACAAATTGATACGACTTTGTAGGTTGACCATGACCAACTTAACTAGTCAAGTAAAAATAGCGGGATTGCTGTCCAAACCAATAAACATCTATAATGGACTCCGACAAGGGGACGGTCTGGCCTGCCTCCTCTTCAACCTGGCGTTGGAGAAAGCAATCCGTGACTCTGGCGTTACAACAAGAGGGACTATTGTCACCAAGTCCAGCCAGATACTTGCCTACGTAGATGACATCGACATCATCGGTAGAACCGAATCGGCGGTACAGGAATCCTTCACCCAGATCGAACAGGCGGCACAAAAACTGGGACTGCACATTAATGAGGAAAAAACCAAGTACATGGTGGCAACTTCTGCGAAGAGAAGACCTAACGTTGGTCAAACTATCAGGGTAGTGGGGCACGAATTTGAAGTAGTGCAATCCTTTAACTACCTTGGGTCAATAGTATCAGCCGATAACAATATGGAAGAAGAAATACGCGAACGGCTGATTAAATCCAACAAACCCTACTATGGTCTATCAAGGCTCTTTAAATCCCGAAATTTATCCAGAACATCCAAGCTACTACTGGTCTTACCAGTACTCATGTATGGATCCGAGACCTGGGTGCTTAATAAAAGGCATTCTGAACTCTTGGCCGCGTTCGAGAGTAAGGTCTTAAGGAGAATTGTTGGCCCCGTATGTGAGGGAGGACGATTCCGGAGACGCTACAACCATGAGTTGTACGCAATCTACCTTGAAGCTAATATTGTAAGAAAAATCAAGCTCGGTAGACTCCGGTGGGCGGGACACCTAGCTCGAATGAGCGAAGAGGAGCCTGCCCGGAAAGTCCTTTGTGGCAGGATGTATGGAAGGAGACAGCGCGGCAGACCTTGTCTGCGATGGAGGGATGGCGTAGACCAGGACGCCCAGAGCCTGGGAGTGCTAAACTGGATGACATCGGCTCGAAATCGGGACCGGTGGAGAGATTTGTTAAATAAGGCCAAGACCGGATTCCGGTTGTAGTGCCGATGATGATGATGATGATGATGATGATGATGATGATGATGATGATATTTATTTGTTTTTAAATGACATCGTCGAGATGTGCCCCGTCTTGTCGTTGGCACTCCTGCAATAGACTACGCAAACTTTGGAAAACTCGCTGATACATGCTGCGAGGTATGGCGGCTATCTCCTCCTGGATGTTCCCATCGGTTCTTCTTGAACGTGGCCGCCCTGTTTGTTTAATATTCGTTGTCGATCACGTTTGCTCGAACTTCTTGACCCAAGCTTTGATTAAATTAACACGTGGGCACTCATTTACACGGCGTAATCCGTATTCAATTCTAGATAGGCGCCCTACAGTAACGTAGGAATCCTTGTTTTTGTAAAATTGTTTGACACGAAAAGCACACTGTCGTCCCGTGAAGTGCCCCATTGTGATTAAAATTGCATGAAGCGACGCATAAGTTCCCGCCATTCGCGCGCCCCTCCCTCTAATGGTTTTTAAGAAATCAAGTGAATTTGAAAAAATGTATGGCCCACCCGATATAATGGTAACAATATTTTACGCATGACGGATGTAGTCGTCATACACACAATTCTAACATTCCGTCATGATAGCAGTAGGTCAAACACACTAAACTGATTAGGAAAAACTTAGCAACGTTTTGACTTTTCCAACTCTTTTTAATTTCTCTTTTATCTATAGAGTATATCTGCACGTATCGCACGTCGCCGCCATACGTTGGTATTTGTAAAATTTTAGTGGATTTATTTAAAGAATAATTCAGCCATCTGGGTGGTTTTCTAGAATACTTTTTATTCTCTCACAATTAAATCTAATTCAGTTTAATTACTCGTATGTCTATGGTAAACCCCTTTATGTATTCCACTGGCGGCAATATTGAGTTTATGTGCCAAGTTGTTGCAATAGCGTGAAAGTTTTGCTTGCACCATGGCAACATACGTGTAACTTCTCCAATTAAAATATAATTAAAATATTTGAGTTCACTTTCATAAGGATAAATGTAAGACCAACACCTTCTGGGATATATCGATGTGTCCACAAGTGGTAAGCGAAGAGATGAAGGACGAATTACGATTTCAAAAAATTGTACCAACGTTGGATCGTAATTGTACCAACGTTTGATATAGTCAAGGTATTGGATGTACCACATGAATAGCCCGATTTTATAGTAAACATTTAAAAGTCAATATTATTATTTCGTACATTTTTATTCAATTAAAATTGTATCCATTGGTATCTATGACATTCTCCCGATGTGATACAAGGTCAAATATTCCTTTTTCGTAAAAGTGCTGACTGTTTGAGGTGTAGCGATCCTAAATCGCTACTCCCATCCAAATCCCCAATATTATCAAATCCAAAATTTCCTAATTTCATATTGAATCATATGAGCAATGAATTAACCCAAAGTTAATTTATCGCTCATTGATTCAATTCCATATAATAAACCCAAATGCCAAATCTTCCATTGCTTCATATTCAAATCCCATATTGAGTCACATGTACAACGAATTTAACCAAAAGTTAATTCATCATACATTGACTCAAAAACCTTGACATCATGAAATGCTAAATTCAAAACGCAATTCATGATTCCCCTTCCTAGAACCCATCCAACTAAAGCCTCTAACAAACTCCCAGAACACAACTCAAATTGAAACGCACTAAGTCGTTATGTGTGCTTCTGGGTTTCGACAAAAATTAATTGACAATTCTCAACTAGAAAATTTATAAAACGGCGGTGAATTTGAATTTCGTGATCAGTTGGATTTCAGAGGCCGAACCTATGGCCAACAAACTGTAAATAGATCAGTTGAAATTCCGAGGCCGAACCCCTGGCCGCATACCATCCGGGTCCGAAAATAAAATATTCAAAAAAAATTTAAATAAAGAAAAGATTACAATCCCAAGTAAAAGCCGGACGTTTGTTTTACACAAGATATACGAACGGAAGCTTGCGCTCGCCGCGCGTGATTTAATTATTCTGGACATCCCGCGGCCGATTATCAGGGGACTCCCTGTAAAGAGGCGAAGCACGCCGCCAACGCCGCCGCCTCAGGACCCAACAACTGGTCCTAGGGAAGCACGTCAACGACGCAGCCGCACTCAAAAAGGAAATCCAACAAACTGGCGCAGCCGGTAGGATTTAGGTAAGGCTGCAGAGCGGACGGTTCTGGTAAGAGCCAATAAACCCTAAATCCTGCGAATCTACTGAGTCATGGGATGCTGAACAAAATAAAAAAAAAACAACATGAAAACAACCCACGTCAAAAGCACCCATCCAAGGACTAAATTTGAGAACAAATAAACCACCACTAAAATTCATCAACTTGGGAATAAACGAAAATCAAAGAGGACTTATCGGCAGAAGGAATTTTGTATCACAATACGATCCAGAAAACAAAAGATGAGGAGACAGACAGAAAAGAAGAAAAATCGAGAAGAAACACATGTAGAAGCAGTACAATAAGAGAACCCAAAAAGAAGTGAAAAAAGAAATCGAATGCCAAATCACGGGGACAAAAAACCAACCAAGAAGAAACTCTTTCAAAGCCAAGCAGCAGTTATTAAACAAACAATAAACTACCAGCGGCAGCAGTAGCAGTCCCAACAAAAATAACCGTGCCAACAAGAGTAGCAGTTCCAGCAAGAGCAGCAGCCAACACTCCAACAGCTAAAATAAGTAAGCATTTTTTTTCTTTTTTATAACTTAGTTAAAACATTATTTAAGTGAATCCTTTTTTTAAAAACAAAAAACATAAGCTATAACCATACTCTGCTCCCGCAATTCTGTTGGATCAATATCTGCCTATAGGGTGCGTCTATATCTGTCTATATTTGTGCATATTGTGTGATCATAAATTTTTGGGAAGTACTTCCACTTTAACACTTTTATTTTAAAACACCTTTGGAATTGTCCTTGTCCCAAAATATTGCCTTGTTATTCCCCTATCCTTTTGCAACTATACTAACCTAATTTCTGGATCTGTAGACTGTTATTTCACTTTCCACTTTAACCTAAATCAAGTCCGTTTATTCTAAAATATGGCCGTGAATTACACCAAGGTTGCGAAGCTGTCAGCACAGCTAATCCCCATCTTCTCCGGGGAATTACATCCGCATATAGGTGCAGAGCTGGAAACATTCTTGGATTGTTGCAAGAGGGTCTTGAACTGCCTCAGGACCGAAGAACACGAGGCTTTTCTACAAATATTCCCTACTAGACTGCGGGTTGAAGCTTCTGCCCTATTCGCGTCCACTCCGTTCGCAACGTTTCAGGAAGCCGAGGATTTGTTAAGAAAAGTTTATTTACCAACAGAAAACTATCAGGATCTGGTAAATAAGCTTTTAGCTATTCGACAAAACCCGACAGAAGCACTTATCCTATTTCAGTTACGACTGAAGAAGTCATTAAGGGAATGTAGGAAAGCCGCGGAGTTAAAATACGGTCCCACACTGTCCGAGGCGGTAAAGGCACAATTAAACGACTTCGCAAAAACCATCTACACGAAGGGATTGATAAATCCGTACCATCGACAATTTTTAGTATTAATGGGCGATGCACCGATGGAAACGTTAATGGAAAAAACACTAGAATTGGAACAAATCCAACAACCTCAGCTGCCGTTAATCTCTTCGCAAATTTCACTTAATTCTCCTTCTTCTTATTTATCAATAGCACCTCCAATTCCCTATAAACCAATTTTAGATACCCAACTGGATCAGCCTATGGCATAAATAATGTACAACACCCCAGATGTGGAAACAACACCACACATACAACTAATAGCACAGGGAACTCCACACCTAGAGGCGCAAATACCGCCAGCTGACCAACCATACAGGGAAACCAAGGAATTAATGGAAGCAGACCCCCTCAGCATACCCCCGACAAATGCAGACCCTCTCAGCAGAATAACCTGCAGTTACTGCAACAAAAGGGGGCATGCCTATGAAAATTGTGTGAAAAGGAAGAACACACCCTTTTGCACACACTGCCAGCAATTAAATCACGGTATCCGTGATTGCCGGCAATTAGGGGAAGTAAAAAGAGTTCTGCACGTAAGGCAGACTTGCGACTTCTGTGGCCAACAAGGACACAATCTAGGATCCTGTCAGCAAAAGCTGAAATGGGAGTCGCGAGTTCAATGTCAACCTGCAAAGAACTTTTCTACTTCCAAACAAAGAAGGTCAAAACCCTCGGTGGCAAAAAGGAGCTATCACATCAGGACCCCACGCGCGCCGCTAACCAGCGCCCCAACTGTCCAACTACCTATAGATGTAGGTGTTAACAAGAACACAACGCTAGTAGTGGACACCGGCGCTGAAATCAGTCTGATCAACCAAAATTGCCTTAGCAAAACAGACTGCAAAATAAATCGGCAAGAAGCTTGCACCTTAGAGACGCCATTCGGAAACATTCCAAGGTAAACCGCAAACTCCCATGCACATTCCAAGTAGTGAGCAATATGCCCGATCTTCCAGAAGACGGTCTACTGGGAAATGACTTCCTGTCAAGGAACTGCAATGTGGAGGGCCCCAAACAACGCGTCACTTTTCCTCGCACGAAAACAAACCCTAGCGTATTTAGCGTGCCAATAAAATTCTCACACCTCGAGAAAAAGGCACCTGAAAATAAATACGCCAAAGGAAAACAGGAGCAAGGCCAAGGTAAGCGCAAAATCCTCAGGTTAAAAAGGAACCCCAAGGAGCTAAGTGGTAATATCAAGGGTATTAAGCAAATAACAAACACTTCATTTACTAATTTAACAAACCCGTGTCCTAACTCCTCTCAAAATAAAAATTTATTACAAAAGCCCACAACGCCTGAAAAAATAGTAAACCTCAATGAGATCGCGGAAATACTCACGGTTTATCATAATTCCCCTTCCGGTGAACATCTGAACATCACCAAGTCATATAATAAAATACGACAAAGATACTAGTGGCCGTCCATGCTCTCCGACATTCGGAAATATAGAAAGCAATGCGAAGAATGCCGTTTTTCAAAGGCAACCACATTCCCGGAATTGAAACAAAACCGCGATTGTTTCAAGTGGGAAACATGGTATTGGTAAGGCATAAACACCGAAAGGGCAAAGAAACACCCATCTGGAAGGGCCCTTTCCTCATTACAGGAATAACTAACCCAAACAAAACAACAATCAAAATTGGCCAAAAATCAGTAAAGATAAACAATAGGAAACTGAAACCATATTCCAAGACCAATTAGTTCTGATTCTTCACCCTAGTTCCAAACTCCCTCCCACTACTAACCCTAGACGTATGCTATCCCCAAGGTGTATCACAGTCCATCACTTAAAAACATTCCTAAATACACAATATGGACAGAGATAACAGACGACATAAAAATTGTCAAAAAATATAAAAACTAATAAATATTATACAAAGGAATATTAAAACAAATGTAACATATAAACAAAACAAAACAGACATTAACCCTCAATGGGGAAGGCAATTTATAAATAACAAACAAAATTGTAATTATTTCAAAAATATATGTAAACCCTAATTAAAATCTAACTTAAAAATACGAGAAGTATGAATATTAAGAAAAAAAAAAACCAAAGAACAAAACAAACATTAACCCTCAATGGGGAAGACAGTTTATAAACTAAATTGTAAAAAGAAGAAAGTAGTTGAACAAAATTATTGGTAAACCCAAAATAATTTAGCCCATTATTATTACAAACTTTTATATTAACATTAATTATTAATCTTAACTATTTAACATGAACAAACCTTACACTTATATGAACCTACTTTCAAACTCACTAAAAAAATAATAAAACACAAAAGCTGATATGTACCTTTTGTATATAAATAATATCCTTTATCATTATAAAATATCCTCTATATCCACTACTAGAATAAGACTTTCTTAAAAATAATACACATTTACGTATTAAGTTATTAATCTACCGTTACTTCCAAATCAAAAAATTATAAATATCAACATCTTATACCCTTAAGCCTATGTTAGAAAAATAACATTGTAATACACAAATTAAACCAAAACCTTTACTAACTTAAAATCCATCTACTTACCTTTATAACACATATGCCCATTCTTAAAATATACCTAAACCATGTTGATAAATACAACCAAGTAACGTAAGAAATGTTAAAACAAATTAACAAATTAAAACAAATGTAAACTATCGCGAAATTGAAATGCCACCGCCCTCTGCTTTTCACCCATTCTAGAAAATTAATCTCTTCTAGATTTATTTTCTTTTCTAAAGGGGGGAGGGATGTAGCGATCCTTAAACGCTACTCCCATCCAAATCCCCAATATTATCAAATCCAAAATGTCCTAATTTCATATTGAATCATATGAGCAATAAATTAACTCAAAGTTAATTTATCGCTCATTGATTCAATTCCACATAATAAACCCAAATCCCAAATCTTCCATTGCTTCATATTCAAATCCCATATTGAGTCACATATACAACGAATTTAACCAAAAGTTAATTCATCATACATTGACTCAATTCCTAAAAACCTTGACATCATGAAATGCTAAATTCAAAACGCATTTCATGATTCCCCTTCCTAGAACCCATCCAACTAAAGTCTCTAACAAACTCCCAGAACACAACTCAAATTGAAACGCACTAAGTCGTTATGTGTGCTTCTGGGAATTTCGACAAAAATTAGTTGACAATTCTCAACTAGAAAATTTATAAAAGGGCGGTGAATTTGAATTTCGTGATCAGTTGGATTTCAGAGGCCGAACCTATGGCCAACAAACAGTAAATAGTTCAGTTGAAATTCCGAGGCCGAACCCCTGGCCGCATACCACCCGGGTCCGAAAATGAAATATTCAAAAAAAATTTAAATAAAGAAAAGATTACAATCCCAAGTAAAAGCCGGACGTTTGTTTTACACAAGATATACGAAAGGAAGCTTGCGCTCGCCGCGCGTGATTTAATTATTCTGGACATCCCGCAGCCGATTATCAGGGGACTCCCTGTAAAGAGGCAAAGCACGCTAACAACGCCGCCGCCTCAGGACCCAACAACTAGTCTTAGGGAAGCACGTCAACGACGTAGCCGCACCCAAAAAAGAAATTCAACAGAGGCAATGAAATCTTCAAGGCTTTTTTTGACTTCTGCTCGGTTCCGGAAGACCTTCTGTTGGCAAAATGAATCCAGATTGAGGAAAAGATGGTAGTCCGTTGGGGAAATGTCAGGAAAGTACGGTGGATGCGGAAGAATTTCAAATCCCAACTTAAACAGTTTTTGCACCGTTACTTGTGAGGTACGGGATCTGGCATTGTCGTACAAAAGGATCGGGCCGTGCTTATTGACCAACGCATGTTGCTTTTCAACCAATTTCGTATGCAATATGTCGATTTCCTCACAATATTTGATAGCGTTTACCGTTTCTCCTGGATGAAGAAATGAAAAGTGGATTGGTCCTTTCGATGTCCACCAAATTGTCATCATAACCTTTTTTGGATGAAGATTGGGCTTTGGGGCGTGTTTTGGTTTTTCACCAACATCCAACCACTGCCCAGGTCTTTTATGGTTATCATACAGAATCCACTTTTCATCACAGGTGCAAAAACGGTTTAGTTTGGTTTCTTAATCTATGCGATGCGCAGATTTCCAGGCGCCATAGTTTTTGAGAGTCGTTCTGTTCATGCGGTATCCACTTATCGAGTTTCTTTATCTTTGAGAAAAAGGTGTCGACCTATCGGGGATACTCCCATGCTTTGTGCAATCTCCCGCACCGATTTCGCTGGCTCTGCATCCGCCGTTGTTCTCAAAACATCGTCGTCAACTAACGTTTCCGGCTTCCCGACGGTTCATTGTCGAAGCTGAAATCTCCCGAACGGAACTTTCCAAACTAACGTCGCATAGTGCGTTCGTTTACCGCTACATCCTCAAATGCGTCATTAATGTTTTTCATTGCCAATGACGCACTATGTCGCATTTTAAATTCGTAAAGGAAGAGGGTTCGAATTTGAACTGCCGACAGCATGGTAAACAATTCCTAGAAAAAAAAATAACTGTACTTGTAAGGAGCCCTAAAAGTCTCACACGTCAAGTACACGTACCACTTTACCTTAGAAAAAAGAAAATTTAACGTTCTGGCACAGATGTTCACACGAGAACTTCTCATTTCCGACTGACCGAAATTCGGACATTTAATGTGGTACAAACTCAATATATTGTCTCTTTGGCTCCTTAGTTCCCATAGACTGTGATGGACACAAGACGAGGTGACCGTTTATTGTAATAAATTAGGTTTTATATTAAGCGAAATAAAAAATAAGTATCTTTGGCCATTGAACGCAAATTTGCAATGTGCTATTCAACATATTCACGTATCTAAAAAGCACTTACCGTAAATTCATTATGATTTTTAATGAAAAGCCTGTCTCATTATGGTTGTCTGTAAAAGCACAACGAAAAAATTAATCAATTTTCATGGCCATGTCAGCATTAAATATACACTCCCTTAATAATTAAACGAGATGCCGCACGCCTTCAAATTAAGTACCTCTCATCAATTATCCCTCCAATCGACTTTACTCTATGGAAATTAATGCTGGTGAGGACTAGCTCGCTTCTGTTTACTAAATTGACACCCACGTTGCAGGGAAGAAGAGACACGCCCGACCTCAAGACATCTACGAGGGTGCTTGTTAAACAAGCTTAAACATCCCAAAAGTATTACATCTCAGGTCGAAGAACTCAAAACTAAAGATTCATTAATCGCATCAGCAAGTGACACACTACTGAACCGTAAATTCATGTTCCGAGGACCGCACGCCAAGACAGTCGCGCCTTTTACGCAACGATGTCGCACATGCCTCCAGGCGGAGATCACCCCGCGGCCCATCGATCATCTAAAACAAAATAGAAACAATTAATAATCTGTGTGAAGCACTATTTAACAGCTGGGGGAAGTGGGGCCGTGTCCCTGTACAGCGCTTAATAGGATCTTAATAGTTCTATTAGCAGGCAAGGAGCGCCCATTCCAACAAGTACCGCCGCTCGCCGTGTTCGCCACTTTATTTATTGACTTTCCCCAGCGAGGACGAGATTTTTATTTATATGGATTTGCTGGTGTTCTCCGACGCTGTCCCTAATGCATTCTCAAGTGCAGTATACCTCTTGTCGATCCCAGAGCATCTGGCGCATCAGATGTCCGTGGAACAAAACGAATGGTGATGGCGATGATGCTGATGATCGTCAACAGAAGCGTTTAGTGTGTGCGCATATTAAGATGTTCGTTTGTCCTGGATAAAGCAATAAATTTTGTGGTTAATGGAAGCAACACTATACGGAATCGGGCTTCATTAAACAATTAAAACTGAGAACCCTAAAGATAGAAGAGCCTACCGAAGGAACTGCGGGGGAAGGATTTGATGAAAAGTTTTATACCGGATGGTGATATTTAATGGGAATTCCATCATGGGCGAGAAACTCATTGAACGAGGACTTATGTCGTGGCGTTTTAAGAGCGGAGTGATACAGGGAGGTGCATTTAAGGTAATTAACGAGCGGAATATTCATGGGAGGAAAGGGTGCTAATATTCTTCTTAATAGTCTGAGGTGACAAGCAGTCAGAAAGAAGTGAAGTTAGCAATACGAAACTAAAAAAAACAAATTACAAAAGTCACGTAATTACTAGTAGGAAAACATCGGGTCTTCTGCTACGTGATCCTCCTATAATTTCATTGTACTAAATTATTCCCATCAATTTTTGAAATGTTTAACTTGTTGGATATTTTTTCTCAATTAGTTTTCATAACTATGCAAACGTATTAGGCCAGTATAAAAAGATCTAGTCCACTCAATTGATGGCACTGCTTTCGACGAAATTGGAAATAGCAGTTTTGTTATGTTGCAAAGTAAATGTCTTATGCGAGTCTTTTTAAAATGTTATCTTATGCGAAGGAGTCGAATGCTTTGCGCAGGATGTGTGCCGACCTTGTATAATATGTAATTGGTAAACACATAACGAATCGGACTTCTTAGCAACGTACATATTCCTTTAATTAGAATTAAGTCGATTTTCACGCAATAGATGAAACGTGGGTTCACTATTTCACATCTGAGCAAAACAATAGTTTAGGTTCTAGAAAGATGACACAAAAACAAGCAGGTACAATTGCTGCGGTTGGAAAGTTAAGTTATACACAAAACTTACCACTTCCCAATATTTACCCTTTTGGAGCCAACCACCACTTTTAAATTAGAGATATGAGGTCTGGTTTACAAAAAGAAATTGGTTTCATTCTACTATCAATCGCTGGTAGAATATATACTCGTCTCTTCGACGTATCGTGATTTTTATCATCATTACGTTGCACACAGCAGGAGACACTCTTATTCTGGAAACCTCCAGAATTTCAGATTTCGTCGTTCCCCTCAACTCCGCAATCCCAGTGTATTTCTCTTGTTCATACAATGGGTGGATTCACCGCGCTTCAAAAATACTACTTTTTTCGCGTACGCTAATGAGCCGTGCGAAGTTTTCGCGTCACCTTGTTTCTTCCGTAGACTTTCGACAAGCCTCAGACTACGTCCAATTTTGATAATAATACAGATACTTTTTCTTATGTCGGGGCATACTATGTCTTATTGACAAGTTTCTTTCTCGGCGGATGGTAAAGCTCTGACTCACTGGAGTACATTGACGCTACGACTAGCGGCAGGCGCTTTACTACTCGGCGTTAGGGTTTCAAATATATATCAGCAAATATAAGGTTCACTTCATTTGGTCGTAAGCATAACACCTTTAAAAGTTTAAATTGTTACAACTTCATCGTCATCATCATCATCATCATCATCATCATCATCATCATCATCATCATCATCATCATCATCATCATCATCATCATCATCATCATCATCATCATCATCATCATCATCATCATCATCATCATCACCATCATCATCGGCACTACAACCGGGAACCGGTCTTGGACTTATTTAGCAAGTCCTGGGGCTGAGCATAATGATTTGTTTTTTCTGGGCAAGGTCTTTAGTCTTGCGCCAGATGCTCCCTGACGGGGAATCGGACCTCGGTCTCCCGCGTGACAGGCGGGTATACTAACCACTATACTATCGAGGAGCGCCTTATATATAACTCATTATCATCATCGACACTACAACCGGGGGCCGGTCTTGGCCTTATTTAGCAAGTCCTGAGGCTTGTTAAATTTTCCATAATGATTTGTTTTTTCCGGGCAAGGTCATTAGTCTTGCGCCAGAGGCTCCCCGACGGGGAATCGAACCCCGGTCTCTCGCATGACAGGCGGGTATACTAACCACTATACTATCGAGGAGCCCCTTATATATAAATGCTCCGGTAAATGGGAAACTAGTGACGTCCGGGATTCTTTATCTCAGAAGGTACCATCATGAATTATCTCCGTATCAGTCCGGGCCATCAGCAATACATCCAAAAACATAGTCGAAGATTTCTCCCAACGATATCGCGGAGTGTACAGCATGGCGAGGTAGTATCTCATCTTGGGGCCGACTACCACCTAAACCAACCTTTTCTCGAACCGATCCATCAGCCGAGCTCCGAAAGATGGTCAGGGATTTCTCCCGACCATTTCACGAAGCCTATAGCTCGATGGGGTGGTATTTCATCGGGCGACACGGCGTTGGGACCCCACCTACCACTCGGCCTTTAGTCACCTTATAGTGTTTGAAATAATAGTGAAGAAGATCGTGTGATTCGAACTGACGCTATGACAGCTCGAATCACGAAAAATTTTTTACCTAAGCGTTACTCATCAGGCTACTGACCGTGTTTAGAATTTGATTTCCAAACTCGACTATATATATTCCACTGATGTGAATTATTTTTTATTTATCGCTTGGTATACGGTTCTGATGTATTTTTCTTATTCGATTTTTTCGTTCGGTGTTCTTCACTATTTTTGCTTGTGAATTGTGTGTATCTGTTAGAGTTGCCACAACCTCTCACGACAAGCCGGCGTAGCTGTGAATATATTCTAATGCCCTACTCACAGAGCTAAGGGCAAATCTTGTAGACTTAAATGAAATGAAGAAACAATATAAAACATTCGCAAGGAAAAATGGATTATCGGTTCCACAGCTGTAGATGAATGGCCAGGCCCTCGAATCTGGGGAAAACTCGGCCTCACGGTCTGTGGGAATTTACCGTGGCATAAACACGTGTCGAACATCCGCCTCTGAAAAACGGAGTTATCTTTTTAGAGCCAAGATATATTTTACTCCGGCCCAACTTTTTCTTCTGTATAAATCCGAAATTTGACCTGCCCTGAATAATGGTCCCATGTTTGGCGCTCCACTTGAGAGCATGCAGAGATGAGCGATCCGCCGGATCGGGGATACAGCGCTACGTCGCTATCACATCGAATGCGCGTAGCTGACCTCTGTCTGTTTTACAGATATTTTCACGGGTACTGTTCTTCGGAGATTCGTGGTATTGTTTCGCGAAATTCGGTTTATATGCGCTCTACAAGACAATCCGACGGATCGCACCAATTTGCGGTTCATCACCCGACGGCGCGAACATCTCTGTATCAGAAGTCGTTGCGTTACAGAGCGGGAAAGGTGTGGGATTCCCTCCCCGTGTAAGTGTTTCCGGAGCGTTACAACCTGCACCTGTTCAAAAAGAGTAGCAACAGTTATTTGGTGTTATCTCGGGGCGCCGAAGAGAGAGAATTACAATAAGAAAAAAAAAGGAGTTATGTTTGTGGATTGGTTGGTTCATACTCGAATTCAATGCGTTACTCAGCGAGAGGCGTTTACGTGTTATGTGAATATTGGACGGTTTTTTTTTTTAGTGCTTAGCACTGTTAAGTTTATTTATGAAGAAGTTGATCTATGCCTTTTACATCGGACATGTATTACACTATGGCATGAATTAAAACACGAGCTGATTTCGCTAGTTGAGATAGAAGGAGAGATTTTCTTTTGAAAAACATCAAAATCTATATCCCCCCATTTATTCCATCATTTTTTTTAGTAATACGTTAATATGTCTCTTGAGTGTCTAGAAAATATATAAAAAAAGTATATTTAAGAATGTACTTGATGGCTTACCAGTTATTAACGTAGTAGAGGAAGCAAAATTCTGTCTGCAATGACATCAGCTCCGCGTCAATTTGAGCACAAGCAGCACACCAGGAGTGCGGTTCACCTTCGATCTTCTACTGTTGGCCCACGCTCAAAGAGCTAAATATTGATAAAGCAGGTGGTTCACCCGTTTAACTCTTGCCGAAGCTATTCCATCTGTCCTATTGAACATACAAAAACTTGAATCGATAGAATTAAGCAAATATTCCCGAAAAGCGTGACAAACTATCTCCCACCTCCTATCGGTCCATAGTACTGCCCAGCATTCATTGATTGAGTTCTTAAAAGGTTTATAGGATCTCTCCCGGAATTTAAAGCCACGTTTTCAGGCGTTTCACATTTGCTTAACATACAAGTTGTGAAATTACTTTCCTGGGTTCTTTCTTAATCAGTGTTATTGTAGTTAACCCCGCTGCCTAATTCTTGCGGCTTTCATCGGCAAATCAGTGAAGCCTGTAAAAGGAAAACTCTGACATCGGTGAAGGTTGGAAGCACTCCCTAGGTCTACACTAGCCGAATACCTAATCTCATTTTATCAAGACGTCTAGTTGGCTCTCGTTGCACTGGTCAGTCATTCAAATTTTTAGGAACCCTCGCTGAAGACAGGTTTTAGAGTTAGACTCCAGATAGGGATTGTGTCGAATGTATCAATTTTGCCATCACAGTTCCCGTCGAAATTGAATTATCAGCCGCCTCTCTCACTTATCCCTGCACCCGGACTACATCCATTCGTTAGAACTCCTCTCTAGACCCAGATGTCAGGTGAGAGGTTCAGCTTAGCTTAGGAAAGTCGACTCTATTCGGTTCGATCGTATAATTGCACAAAATTAATCACGCCGCGGTCAATGCATTAGGTATTCAAGGAAGCATCTTACTTAGCCCGAGATAATGTGCAGCATTTAATGAGGTGTGTGCACTGCAGAAGAGGAGCTACGTGGATGCTGGGAATAATGGGCAGCCAGTTCCAAAGCATCCGACTCTATCTATATCTCATTGCCCAAAGATAAGGAGAAACACTTGCGACCGAAAAAATATAAATCACCCGGGTGTCAGGCGGGTTAACATTCGCAGACTCATTAGTGGATCGAATTGAGCTCCTTTACCAGCTTCTGGTGTCTCTTGAGTGTTTAATTATTGATGTCACGAGAACAAATAATTAACTACAATAAATACGGCAGCCAAAGAGACTGCGACCTAGTAGTATGGGCGGCTATTCAATGGGCCAGGATACTTGTGGGGCATGGAGGGCAATAGGAGGTGTGGAGCTACCGAATGAGCACGCATTCGCAATTTGAATGCACACGAGTGGTCTGATGTTGGGGTTTGTATTGCATAGTTGCCCACGCGATAGAAAGCGGTTGAAGGCGCAGTCGGTACTGCAGATGGAATAGAGATTGGCGCGCGGGCTCCGCGCTAAAAGTGCAAAATGTCGAGTCGCGCTATCTGGGCGGCTAATTTATTGTAATAAAACATTTCTATTAATTCCGCAGCAATTATTATTAAGCGCTTATCTAATTGCATACATCGCGTCGCCTGGCGAACCTCGTGTGCTGTTGGGGTTGCGTGTCAGGTGAACGGTCTTATCGCGTCGTTCAGGGATTTGTCACAGGTTCTCTGGTGTTGTCGTTGTGCTGAGTGGGGGTCAACTTAACCCCAGATAATGTTGTGCAGTTGGTTGTTGGTCATTGGCAGTCCTTGTCGCGTAGGCTTACATAAATTACTCTTTAAAGGAATTCGACTTCTGTTCGGAGTCCTGGTTGATTTGTTTTATTCGTGCTGCTTTCAACCGAATTTGTGTTGTAATTACGGATGCATAATTGTTGTTTCGCCTCGTTGAATGATAGCGACGACATGCATGCAAATACTGGTGCTAGCCGAATCACGCATAGGGTTAGGCGAAATCGTTTATCGTAGGCTGTACCTTGTTTCTGTTTAAGGTAGGGAAATACGAATTGATGATTTTTCATTTTCATTTAGAATTTTTGAAAAGCATGCAAAGTATCCCAGGTTAGAAAATTAGGAGGTATGTTCAATACATAGTGCAAAATGACATCAACAGTTATCTGTTATATAAGACCTATCAAAAAGACGTTATGTTATATGATCACAACTTGTTTAAGTCTTCTCATCATCATCATCGGCACTACAACTGGGATCCGACCTTGGCCTTATTTAACAAATCTCTCCACCGGTCCCGATTTCGAGCCGATGTCATCCAGTTTGGCACTCCCAGGCTCTGGGCGTCCTGGTCTACGCCATCCCTCCATCGCAGACAAGGTCTGCCGCGCTGTCTCCTTCCATACATCCTGCCACAAAGGACTTTCCGGGCAGGCTCCTCTTCGCTCATTCGAGCTAGGTGTCCCACCCACCGGAGTCTAGCGAGCTTGATTTTTCTTACAACATCAGCTTCAAGGTAGATTGCGTACAACTCATGGTTGTAGCGTCTCCGGAATCGTCCTTCCTCGCATACGGGCCAACAATTCTCCTTAAGACCTTCCTCTCGAACGCGGCTAAGAGCTCAGACTGCTTTTTATTGAGCACCCAGGCCTCGGATCCATACTAGAGTACTGGTAAGACCATGGTATTGTACAGTAGTAGCTTGGATGTTCTGGATAAATTTCGGGATTTAAAGAGCCTTTGTCGGATTTGATCAGCCGTTCGCGTATTTCTTCTTCCATATCGTTATCGGCTGATACTATTGACCCAAGATAGTTAAAGGATTGCACTACTTCAAATTCGTGCTCCATTACCCTGATAGTTTGACCAACGTTAGGTCTTCTCTTCGCAGAAGTTGCCACCATGTACTTAGTTTTTCCCTCATTAATGTGCAGTCCCAGTTTTTGTGCCGCCTGTTCGATCTGGGTGAAGGATTCCTGTACAGCCGATTCGGTTTTACCGATGATGTCGATGTCGTGGAGGTTCTCTATACCACGTTGAGAACCAACCCACTAAGCCAGCCACAATTTCGCCTGCACCTACGCATAACGCCAACCTCAACCCCTTTCCGCGCGCCTTTACCTCCCGCAAAGGCGCCCGTCCCCGAGGGCATAACACAGGTAACGGATGCATTGTCTGAATTTATTATCGCATACAGACAATGCACCATCTAACGTGGTTTTTCATGCCATCGGCAGCATAACCAAAAACTTAAAAACCTGGCATAAGCATTTACCGCATTACCATGGGGCAAGAGCCAAAAATTCCCCTAAACGAAGAAACGTTCGCTTATGTGATGCATAACATTAATTCCAAGAAACGGATTACTCAACATGCAACACATATCAGGGAAACCAATCGGTGCCCCTTGCCAACATATGTACACTGCCACAACACGTGTGCAGTGTATTCACACGAATTATTCAAAGTCACCCCAGGTTATGTCTAACCGACAAAAACTTGCTTGAGCATCTCGCGCCAGGCTGCCAAAAATCCAATCTTTCAGCATTATAGCATGCAATGAAGAATTCAGCATCGATGCGAGGCACAATCGTCGTAGTGTCGGTATACCAACAGCCAATACTCCAAGTCGCCCTAAGGACGGACAAACTACGGTTCAGGCGCAGCTGCTTCCTATTATGCCTTCTTTGATTTTTCATTTTTCGTCGATTTTTGTTGCCGCTGTCAGGCAACAAGAAAGATCAGGTACCCTTGCGGTGATCGAATCGGAGACCTCCTTTCTGATTGATCACCCCACGAACACATTTACGTTGTTATTGCGTGGATTGGAAACCCACCCTTAGTGGACGGTGCACGTCCACGAAGGGATTTACACGGGAGTCGTGATTCAATTGGAGTCGAGTACAGTCATGGAGCGCGTGATTGTGCGCCATTAATAAAACGTTTTGAAAAGTGGATAGCCTTTGTGAACTTGTGTGCCGACTTGTCTTTTAGTTAATATATATGTTTTATGAAACAGTGCACCGAACTGCCTTCTGAACTACTTTTATGTTTGTGAATTGACTTCTGAACCATTATTATGTTTGTGAACTTGTGTGCCGACTTGTCTTTTAGTTAATTTTTAAGTGTATAAAACTGTGTGACGAATTTAGATCTAAGACTTCAACCGAAGATAGCTTTAAGAGAAAGTGACGAAAATAAAGAAAGTCAATTACAAACCAGGGTCGGGTTTTATTTGATTTCTTCGAGAGACATTTCGCGGCAGCAGTTGTGGGGATTTATGTGAACCCGTTCTCGTGCTGACACACAATATGAAGAAGACGGTGACCGACACCAACTCGCGCTTTTACACCACCACCACCATTGTCATCTGCGTAGGCAAGGATCTGGCTGGACTTAGTTTGCTCTGGCGTCTTCAGTGACCCGGTTTTGGAAGCATTTGGATTCTTCTATTTTCCACTGTGGAGGAGCGTGGCAATAGCAGAAATAATTTACCTTGACCTTAACTTAGGCGAACCCTTCCTGCCGTTTGTCAATTCTGTGTTCTCTAGAGGGAATCCCTGTTGACCAGATGGCAGCTGTTCCGCTGCTGTCTTCTTCCCATGTATTCGTGCCAGTGTTAGTCATCCTGTCCGTTGACGAGTACCACGTCGGCGCCATATTCCGTAACCATTTAGGAAACGAGATCTTGTGCAGTTTCACAATGGTTTAAGTTAATTTGTATGCACATAATCCCGTCATTTTTTATTTAGAAGACTGGACATGGCTTTTTGGTGTGTTCGACATTTGTAACTTCCTGTTGACTGTGGGATACCGCCTCCGCGCCGTGATTTGCAGAACATGCTTTTGGGTTGTGTTTGGCAGCCCTTCGCTTTAGAGTCTTCGCCTCCTCATTTCGCAGTGAGGTAGGATAAAAGGATTGATCGTCTGATAACACCCATTGAAGTTGAGGGAGGTTAGAGTACTCAAGGGTTCCGATATCGTCTTGGTGTTACGTCTCCAGCGCCGTGCTTCCTCTTTATATCGAGGGATGAGCGTGGAGGTTTTGATATAAGCATATATCTCCTCTTCTTTGGTTTAGTTTAAAATAATTTTATTTCGTTTTCATTTTAAATTCTTTTATTCTTTTGATTTAATTTCTCATAAACGAATTGATTTCTCTATTAATTTATAACTTAACTGATAACTCGAACTTAACTTTTAATCAATTCAACTGGTTCTCAACTGACTTTACTATTAAAATTTCTCTCTTCTTATGCTACTTATTGTTCTAATTGGTTGTAAATTATAAAGTGAACAAAACTAATTTTATCAAAGTATTCCTTTAGTCTCTGTGACTTTTAAATTGAATAAACTTTGAACGAAAATCAAAGTGCTCTGTTTTGAATGAAAAAAGGTGCATGTTATGAAAAGGGGCATGTTATTAAATGTGCTGTAACTGGCTTGATATAGAATATTGTGAATGTTTATGAATGGTATGTATTAAGTGAGAATGTAAGATATGTTAAGAGGAAGTTTTAAGGATTTGTTAGAAAAGTAATGAGATTCAGTGTTAAAGCTAATAAGGGTAGTATTCTGGAATACAACATTGGGAAGAACTCATCTCGATTAAGAGGTCGATTGCAGTTGTTTATAGTATATAGATTTAATGGGTAAATTTATTTTTATTGAGACATAGCGGAGCTTAGGAGAACAAGAGATAGCAATAAGGGATGAGAGAAGTCTGTTTTGGACGGATAGGAGCACAAAACGACAGCGCGAATCAGGACAAGGCCGATGAACATCGTCAGGGCGAAAAATTTTAAAGGAGGATGGGACCAGTTCCTGATTTTTGATACTGGGGATACGGTTAGGTTCGGTTAGACTGTGGGAGATAAAACGTCATTTTCATGTGAATGTATGGCGTAAAAGCCGAAAGATAGTTTAATGTTTTTTTTGGATAGCATATTGCAATTCTCACGAAATTTCATAAAGGGGTTAAGAAGACTGGGATAGTTTGCGTAGTCCTTGAAATAAACGTGGGCATATTTGAAGCTGCGAAAAAGCCGGGTAAATGTATGTACCTTCTCGAGAGATTCAAGAAATAGTCTACTCTATCAATTCACAACCTGCCAGGTGTACTCTTTTAAATCCGTTGTTTGTTAATAGATGGAGTTAGTTAGGATATTGAGCTACTATGGCAACGTCATACGTTTGTGTTCTATGCGCTTGTCATCTACTAACAATTATCAGGAAAATAAGTTTGTCATGTTTTTGTAAATAATTCATACCCACAGCCCAGGTTGGTACTTTATGACTTGGTGGTAGTACATTGTGAGCAATACAACATCATACATTTTTCCTTTGTAATCATGCCTATTTTTAGAGCCGGAAAACAGCACATGCGGGAAGATCAGCTTGTCTGCTTCATCGCATCGAATGCTTCTGGAGACCTAAGGCGACAGTGTTTTATCGGAAGCAATGTGCAGAGATTGGTTTCGTTGGCTCGAAGACGGCAAAAAGCATGAACATCGGCCTAAGAATGTTGAAGACCATCAATTTTAGGCTCTATTGGGCAAGGATGACACATCCAATCGCAACGAAAGCTTGCCAGGCAATTGAGTGTAATTTAAGAAGCCACTTTCATGAGTGTTCGTGCCATGAGAAACATTCTAAAGATTAGAAAATGTGTACCACACTAATTGAACGAAAGGTAGATGGAGTGATGCTAAAAAAATACAAAACCGGGCTCACCAGATAAAAGAGAAAACCTTCCTGCATCCGGTTTTGATTGGGGATGAAAGATGGACATATGTTGAGAAACTTAAATGCAAGAAATTGCGGGTTGATCCTGGCCAACCATTAATATCGTCCGCGACATCAAATCGCTTCAGATGGAAGAGTATGCTGTGCCTTTGGTGTGTTTAATAGCGCATCATTTAGTATGTCTTTGCGTTCCACAAGCGTCGAACGCAACTTCCACCAGCAATTGGATCTTATGGTCCGAACTAGTTATTTTATTTCTACTGATTAATTAGATTTTTCTGGATTACAATTGCTACCCCTATGTCGCCAAAAGCTTACGAAGAAAGAGAAAGTTGTCAACATTGACAGCTCGAAATTAAATATTCATGTCAGCTGTTTGCTGACATTTGTTATTTTGTGAATGGATGCATTCCATTGCGAATTCGCTGGTTGCATCCAGTATGAGATATTGAAAATTGGCGAAACAGTCAATGCCTATGGCTACAACCAATAGCTGGTAAAATTGCAACGTGTTAGGCGAGAAAATGGAGCGGATTGTATGCAAAGGCATGACAACCTTATTTTTCTCTACGTCAATGTACCATCGCACATATCAGTAATAATCCGAAACTACTTGAAGGCCCTCAAGTGGTAGGTGTTAGTCCATGTCGCTATTCACTAGAGCTGAGACCTTTCGGCTGCCAGCCGCAATGGAGTACGGGTTCGCTGAATAGCACTTCGATTATTTTAAAGATGTCTGTAAGTTGCTTGATAAGAGGTTTGGCACATTTTTGGCGTTGTATCCACAAATTGCTCGGGATATGATTGATGTGTATAAAGCGAGGGCCAGTACTTTAGACCACCCAAATATTTAGGTTTTCTGAAAAGATGCAAGAAATACTCTTTCACAAGAAGGCGCCATTAACGGTCTATATTCTCCTTAACAAAAATTAACTTCTCGCATTTGGTAAGGTGGATATAATACAAATATTTTTTGGGTTTTGCATGTCACTAAATGTGTACATCATCATCATCATCGGCACTACAACCGGGAACCGGTCTTGGCCTTATTTAGCAAGCCATGACGCTTGTTAAATTTTCCATAATGATTTGTTTTTTCCGGGCAAGGTCATTAGTCTTGCGCCAGAAAATGTGTACATCAGTAAGTTTTAAAAATACACTTTAGACGCAGGGGTAAACGCGTATTAATGGGTGGACCACTCTGAATGATAATGTGTTCTCATCATGACAACCTCCAGATACCCCAAAATATCAGTACATCAATCCCTTCTTTTTGTTCAACCACATGGTATTCTGGCGTACATAGAAATCACTCTCTTTTCATGAAGAGAAAAGGTCAAATCATTGCAATTTTCGGTTATTCAAGCCTACTCCCCTTCCTTGTCTTCTACTTCTACTGTTGTCCGCGGGGTGCTTTGACATTTAGGGGTATAGCAAAATTCCAAAGCCAAACTGAAATCTCAGAATTTTTTTTCACGAGCTGATAGTGGCTAATTGAAGAGGAAGATACTTCCTGCTACAGTTTTTAAAGCAGACTGAGCAATTGTTTTAAAATAACTTAAATCAATAATAGAATTCTCTTCAGGATGAAAGTTAATACATCTTTTTTTTTCGTTTGATGTCTAGTCCTAATGTCGAAGCTGTACAACTCCAAACTGGACAAAATTCTTCATCATCAACATAAATATTGGTACCTTATTCCACTGCTGTTTAATTTACTCTTGAAATCACTTGTTTCTTTTGCTTATTGTGAAAACTCCTCTCATCGTAGTAACCAAATCAACTTTAGGTGTGAAACCACTCTTTTGTCATATGACTGTCATTCTCGACTCCCGAGGGTCCACTGTCACTCTAAGACGACCTAAATTTCCTTCTCAAATCCGATCCGATGACCTAAAAAATACCAAATCTTTCATCTGAGTGATTGGTCGTGTCCTATCAAACTTGTTACAATCATACAATCTTTTATTGTTCCAGAGTTAGACAGCTCATACCTCCACGACAGTTCTAATGGGTCGTGTGCCTTTTGGGGATATTTATCTAATTCTATAATTCGAATTCCAAATTCCTATGAAATCTGGATCCATGAAATTCTCCCAGGGTTAGCTAATTACATCTTCTCACGCCATCACGCATTCATCTCTACAATTAAAACCTTCAAAAAGAAAAAGGCAACCATTTCAAAAGTCCCAAAAGTCTGTGCAGTGGGATCCAACTAGGTCTTTGAAATCAAGAAGCGCCAGAGTCGGAGACGATGTCATTACTCAAAATCGAATCAAAATATTTTTCTACCGAAATGTCAAATGCTACAAGATCGCCTGAAGCCTGTCTCTGCTGATGAATGAACTCACAGCTCCCCATCTTAACCTCTCTCGAACAGATAATACTTCAGTCCAGCTTCAACAACCTGTATATTAATGAAATCCAAATAGCGACTGTCCGGTGCACGCTACGGTCAAGTGACATCTCGTATCCGAAACTGCATATTTCAATTATCGCAGATCCCCGGTGATTGATCGCGTCTACCCGGCGATCTTGCTGTCCTACGACTTGTGATGAAGATATTTCGGACGCTTAATCGCGTTTAAGAAGGGTTAGGTAAAACAGTCAAGTTGGTTGGGGAAATTTGTCTGGCCGTCTAATTGGATTAATTATCCTGGAGGCGAGTTTAAACGGTCAATCAGGAATTCCTAATTGTAGGTCTTGGGAATGGAGCCAACGATCTTTGTTGTGTTTTTGAATAATGATCACCTGTTGGAATCGAATGATTTTTTAATTAATTATTTTGCCTTAGTGAAAGTTTACGTCCATGCAAGTTGTGTAGTGTGTGTAAGTGTGTGTAAGACCGCATTGGCAGCTTAAGTGGTTTTGACATGTAGCGTGAGGTTTTCGAATGACCGACCACCGATACACTAGAGGTAATCGCTCCTGCCGGATCAGAATACCACAAGTAAAAGCCGAATCGGATTCGAGATAAAAAGTTTTTTTTTCATGTCAAATGGATAATGATGAGTGTATCGATAATGAATGTCCTTTTTTGTACCGATTCGCTTTATAGCAAGAGACCGCCACATGGGAATTGACACTTGAAGAGGTCCTTACGAAACAATCTTGTAAATGCAATCCAACTGTTTCTTTGTTGAGTATTACTAGCGAACAAAGACCTTTTATGAATGCGATTGGGAATTTGAAAGAAGGACTTCATTGAGCACTAAAGGATATGGATGAATGGAGATGTGTTCGCATTTGTTGGATTGTCACGCTTATATATGATTTTTCAATTATCTCACGATAAGAAACAGAAGCGGTACCATTGAGAAAGGGGATATTCTTTGTGGGTCGATGATGAGAATAATATACGACGTTCAAGGACGTTAACAGGTAATTGAGGTTTTGAGTAGCTTAGCGAGTTAGGTATTCCACTGGGATTTGGGTGTGAACACCTGGTAGATAGGTTTTTGATAAGTTTGATCGAATAATTAAGAACATTTTAGGCAAGAAGTTTGGCACATGTCGGGCATCATAATAATTGCAAGGAACGGAAACCCACGTTATGAATAATGATGTTTTGAACCCTGGAGCCCCGTAAAATAAGTGTATCTCTATAAATGAATTAGAAACATTTTGACTTTCTCGGAACCATGTATTGAGAACCGGCAAAAAAATGTGATGACATGCAGCGTATTCTTAAGTATCGGAAAATGTTCACAGAACACAATCGGATCAGCCCAAATTCTTTCATTAGTGACTTGACATTTTATTTTGTTGCATTTGCAGGCGCGACTGCAAAGGGATTTGTACATTCATTGAAGGTTCTGACTATGGTTGTCTAGTTAAATAGGGTCTCTATACAACGAATGATTTATATTACGGCTCGGCTAGTTTACGAATTGTTATAGTTGGTCCAAGTTAACGATGATATAAGTTAAGAATGGTATACATTACGAATCTATATGGATAAAGGATGGGCTAGCTTTCGGATGGTTTCAGTTATGACACCAAGAACTTAAAGTTTACAAATTTGAGGAAATTGTTGTCGAATCTACGACACAAATGTAATATTTAAAGACAATGACAACGTAGGGCTTGTACATGAACAGTTCGCATTTGGAGGTTTCACATTCAACATTTCATGACATTGATTAAGATTCTATCCCAACATTATACCCTTGAAACTTTCCGTGACGTCGAATACGAGTTTAGTTCAGTATCGTACACCGCAAAAAATTACAGTTTTTGAAAAACAAAGCAGGCAATACTTTGACTGGTAATTGTCACACTCTGCATACTCCGCACACTTCCCACACTCCGCAAACTCAGCTCACTCAGCACACTCCGCACACTCCGCACACTCTGAAGCAATAAATTGAAAAAAAATGCGAGCAGATTACAGCGGCAAAAAATAGAGCTTGTAAGCAATGGCGCTCCAATCCCAACGATGATAACAGGACGAATTTTGTTAGAATCAGAAACGCGTGCAACCAGGCGATTGATACCGCGAAGAAAGCTCACAACGACGGGGTGATCAATAAGCTCCTTCGGTGCCCTCTGGTTCGGGCTCCTTCTGGTCAATGGCAAAAGCTGTCAGCAGTAACTTCGCATCCTCCTCCTTCCCTCCGTTGGTGACAGACAGCGAGACGTTAGTCACGAATTCAAAGGATAAAGCTAATGGGTTCGCGAATTTATTTTCCGCGAATTTAAACCTCAATCCCGGCCTTTTAGAGCCACCTGTGATTGACGATCTTCCATGCGGGACGTGAGATTTCGTCTGCGCTCTATTCAACATATTCTATGTGAACTGAATTGTAGGAAGGCAACCGGCCCGGACGGAATACCAGCAATAGTCCTTAAGAACTGTGCTCCAGAACTATCGCCGGTTCTTGGCAGATTCTTCCGCTTATCTTATGCACGGCGGACCTTTCCTGCCTGCTGGAAAATCGCTCGAGTTCAGCCAATCCCAAAGACGGGAAAAAAGTATGTTCCACAAAATTACCGTCCGATAGCATTACTGTCTATTTTATCTAAGGTAATGGAAAAAGTCATCAATACAGAGTTAGTTAAGTATTTGGAGTGCAACGGACTTCTGAATAATCGTCAATACGGATTCCGTGGCAGGCGGTCCACGGGAGACCTTTTGACACTTATAACCGATATATGGACATCTGCGATTGAACGGTATGGTGAGTCAAGGGCGGTCGCATTTGATATCTCCAAGGCTTTTGACCGTGCCTGGCACGGGGCATTGTTGTGCAAATTTCGTTCATATGGACTTTCCCAACAGCTTTGCAACTGGACGAGGAGCTTCCTCGAGAATCGATCGATCCGGGTTGTTGTGGACGGCTAGTGTTCTGATCTGTATCCTGTTAATTCGGGTGTGCTCCAAGGTTCTATTTTGGCTCGAACCTTGTTCTTGCTTCACATACATGATTTGTTGGAGACAACGGATAACAAAGTGTTCAGTTTTGTGGATGATAGTACGCTTGTTTCCTCCTTTTCGAGTGCTCGGCCGATTGGTGCATCTGCGTCGCATTAGCTGAGATGTAGACAGATTGATTCTCTGAATCAGGATCTAGGTCCTGCAGTGGGGAAGGCCCAATCTCGTCGACTTCAATGCAGCGAAGACACAATATACAACATTCACAAAGAAAATCGGTTCCACAGCTGATGATGAATGGCCAGGCCCTCGAGGCTGGGGACAGTTTGAAATTGCTCGGCGTCACGGTCTGTGGGAATGCATCATAGCATAAACACGTGTGGAGCATCACCAGGTCAGCCTCAGGAAAACTGAGCTATATTTTTAGAGCCAAGAAATATGTTACTCCGGCCCAACTTCTTCTCCTATATAAATCCCAAATTAGACCCGCGCCCGAATATTGCTCTCATGTTTGGAGTTAGGCTCCTAAACATACCCTCGACCTACTTGAGAGCATACAGTGACGAGCGATCCGCCTTATCGGGGACTCGACGCTGACCTCGGGACTACAGTCGCTATCATATCGAAGGCGCGTGGCCGACCTCTGCCTGTTTTACAGATATTATCACGGGTACTGTTCTTTGGAGATTCTTGGTATTGTTCCACGCAATTCGATTTATATGCGCTCCACAAGACAATCCGACGGATCGCATCAATTTGCGTTTCATCTCCCGACGGCGCGAACATCCCTGTATCAGAACTCGTTCCGTTACAGAGCGGGGAAGCTGTGGAACTCCCTTCCCACGCGAGTATTCCTGGAGCGTTACAACCTGCAACTGTTCAAAAAGAACTGCAACAGTTATTTGATGGCATCTCGAGGCGCCCACTCGGCTATAGGTTCGCCTCTCCCGAGAGAAGTCTAATAAAAAAAAAAAAAAAAAAAAAAAAAATATATATATATATATATATATATATATGGCTTCATTATATTACATAACTTCTTCGTGAAAGCCGAGCACTTCTTTTAGTCGGGCTTCACTGCAACATGTGCTCTCTAGGCTGTATGTCCTCGCCAGTCAGCAGCTTGAATAACTTACCTCCGCTGACGGCCATTGTATCGAAAACTCGGAATGTCTGAAATTGTTCTTGTAGTATTTAAGCAGCTTCACAGCTCTTGACACGTCATTGAAGACTTAAGCCTCAATTCGGCGTCGAGCCTGGTATATAGGCCGTCCTTGGTTCCGATGACGGACATCTGGCGAAGTATACGATACGCTTACCTAAATCATCAAAGAACGCCTGCTGCTCGTTACCGACTGCAATAGGAACGTAGGAAGTGGTAACTACTTTGGTGGCCTTTCTCCGATGGAGTCTGATCGTAGTCTCCTCGAGACGCAACTCTTTGATCGCTTTGCATTTCTTCCTCTTGTGATTCAAGACGCAGATGCCATCCTCCAGTTTGGCCTCGTAAAACATTTTCGTCATGCATTTGTGGGTCGGTTATTATGGGTGTCGACATGGACACGGGTTCGCTATCACCCACCAGCAAATTACGAGGAAAGAAATCGTTCGCCGAAGAAAGGCGAGGATAATTAAAACACACTGTTTTTTTTATTTTGTCTGTTAACGTCTTCTTTATTTAAACCAACTCTCGTAACCACGTTTTTTGAGGTTTTGTTCTACTTATTGTCTTCGGACATTAAGGGTTTTAACACAGGGGATTTAAGATTGAATAGTTGGATATCACTTGGTTCACATAGGTCTCTGTCATTTTGTATACATATGTTTATATTTGTTTCCCTAGATTTTCGACACTCGGATTCCGGACAAAACGCACCACATCATTACGGCTTTATTGTTCCTTCAGTTATTTTTGTGCACAATTTAATAGGCGACTTAATGAATTACTGAATTACTTGGTGGCGAAAATAGCCAACACAACTAATTTTAAGCAGCAAGCGCGCGCGCCGTGGCATTCGAATCACGACTCCGTTGCTTGCACGCCGTTTGGCGGATGATTAGCGACTACTTGCGTGTGCGCGCGGCGGTGGTTGTAACTCGACTGATTAATTAGTGGCCAGGAAAAGTTCGTCGCGTCGTGGCAGTGGAGTCATAGCTAGAATCGACTCGCTGCCATTTACTAGGAACTTCGAAAAGAACTGCTATGCCTGTGTAGGGGATTAGTTCCGGCGAATCCTCGCCGTATAAGCTGGGTTAGAGTCGTTGGTTGTGTATACCGGGAAATTGGTTTCGGTGGCATAGCCAAGTATGATCAAGGGTCTTGATCGTTGTGATGGTCGTTTCGCGGAAAATTAGCTGCCACTTGGTTGCAAGCGAGAAGTATAATTTAAGGAGGAAATGAACCGAAGTGGTTTTTGGGGGAAATGCATGCGGTTTGATTGTAGGGAATTGATGTAGAAGGTAGAATAGGATCCGGAATGGTTTTCGGGGGAAATTGGAATTGCTTAGGTGCGAGCAAGGGATACAATTTAGATAGAGAATTAACCGAAGCAATTTCGGGGAAATGTATGCGGCTCGGTGTAGTTGGTGATGATGATTAATATTCCTTTGTAGGTTAGAATATGCGTTTTATTACAGCAAATTTCCGGGGAAATTAAGATTGCTTGGTCGCAAGGAAGGAATATAACTTAAATAGAGAATTGACCGAAGCGGTTTTGGGAAAAATTATATGTGGGGTGATGTAATTGATGGAGATGATTTAGAATGTATTCTATTGAATTGTATTCTGTTGTAAGTTTTGGGAAATGCCTTTCATTGCAGATTGGGAGATGGATTCTTGGATGTTCGGGATGGATGCGCTTGCAGATTTTGCATGGTTGCGAATGTGTATATATATATATATTGATACATGGGTAGGTAAAAATAAAATCACTTGGACAGCTAACGAAAAATAATCATAGTATTGTCGCCATAAAATTCAGGACTCCTTATTGAGGAGGAGCTCCTTCTTTTGGCCTGATCCCATGAAAAATCATTATGTAAGATACATCATGCTAGACGTCCATGACGATCACACATCAGTGAAAGCGCCCGTCAAACTTTTTATCTGACCAAGGGAGATTTTTAACGGTTCATGCACGCGGTTGAGGTCTGTTTCGCCTGAACGAAAGCCGCCAGAGCAATGGGTTACGCTAATCCTAGAGACATCTTAAATCAAAAAATAATTGACGATAAATTCAGGGCATCATGGAAAAAGGTTATTGAAGATGGACTAACATCCAGACATGATGATGATCAGTGAGGGTAGGCTCGGGTTTCTGGTATTCAGCAGCCCGCTGAAGGACATTGAGGGTTTTATAAGCTGGCTGACCGGGAGGAATACAAGGAAGACAGGTTTCTAAGACGGGCGGTAGAGTGGAGACGAAGTACTACGATCTCGATGTCCGAGCATGATCTGCAAATAGTTCTCGTGCAGAGGTGCGACGATATCAGGTCGCTGAAAATGTCCCACTCTGTCAAGCTCAGAAAACTGACGCAAACATGCGATTCCAAGCTCAAAGAACCGTCGTAATTTCACGAGCCGAGGTTTACGGAGGCACACAGAATGAATGTGTGGGGATTCTCTACACCATATGGAGAACCAACGCACAATGACCGCTAGCAGCGCGTCACCTTAATCCAACTCCCCTCAAAACCTGCAATACACACATTCGCAACCATGCAAAATCTGCAAGCGCATCCATCCCGAACATCCAAGAATCCATCTCCCAATCTGCAATGAAACGCATTTCCCAAAACTTACAACAGAATACAATTCAATAGAATACATTCTAAATCATCTCCATCAATTACATCACCCCACATATAATTTTTCCCAAAACCGCTTCGGTCAATTCTCTATTTAAGTTATATTCCTTCCTTGCGGCCAAGCAATCTTAATTTCCCCGGAAATTTGCTGTAATAAAACGCATATTCTAACCTACAAAGGAATATTAATCATCATCACCAACTACACCGAGCCGCATACATTTCCCCGAAATTGCTTCGGTTAATTCTCTATCTAAATTATATCCCTTGCTCGCACCTAAGCAATTCCAATTTCCCCCGAAAACCATTCCGGATCCTATTCTACCTTCTACATCAATTCCCTACAATCAAACCGCATGCATTTCCCCCAAAAACCACATCGGTTCATTTCCTCCTTAAATTATACTTCTCGCTTGCAACCAAGTGGCAGCTAATTTTCCGCGAAACGACCATCACAACGATCAAGACCCTTGATCATACTTGGCTATGCCACCGAAACCAATTTCCCGGTATACACAACCAACGACTCTAACCCAGCTTATACGGCGAGGATTCGCCGGAACTAATCCCCTACACAGGCATAGCAGTTCTTTTCGAAGTTCCTAGTAAATGGCAGCGAGTCGATTCTAGCTATGACTCCACTGCCACGACGCGACGAACTTTTCCTGGCCACTAATTAATCAGTCGAGTTACAACCACCGCCGCGCGCACACGCAAGTAGTCGCTAATCATCCGCCAAACGGCGTGCAAGCAACGGAGTCGTGATTCGAATGCCACGGCGCGCGCGCCTGCTGCTGAAAATTAGTTGTGTTGGGTATTTTCGCCACCAAGTAATTCAGTAATTCATTAAGTCGCCTATTAAATTGTGCCCAAAAATAACTGAAGGAACAATAAAGCCGTAATGATGTGGTGCGTTTTGTCCGGAATCCGAGTGTCGAAAATCTAGGGAAACAAATATAAACATATGTATACAAAATGACAGAGACCTATGTGAACCAAGTGATATCCAACTATTCAATCTTAAATCCCTTGTGTTAAAACCCTTAATGTCCGAAGACAATAAGTAGAACAAAACCTCCAAAAACGTGGTTACGAGAGTTGGTTTAAATAAAGAAGACGTTAATAGACAAAATAAAAAAACAGTGTGTTTTAATTACCCTCGCCTTTCTTCGGCGAACGATTTCTTTCCTCGTAATTTGCTGGTGGGTGATAGCGAACCCGTGTCCATGTCGACACCCATAATAACCGACTCACAAATGCTTTTACGAGGCCAAACTGGAGGATGGCATCTGCGTCTTGAATCACAAGAGGAAGAAATGCAAAGCGATCAAAGAGTTGCGTCTCGAGGAGACTACGATCAGACTCCATCGGAGAAAGGCCACCAAAGTAGTTACCACTTCCTACGTTCCTATTGCAGTCGGTAACGAGCAGCAGGCGTTCTTTGATGATTTAGGTAAGCGTATCGTATACTTCGCCAGATGTCCGTCATCGGAAACAAGGACGGCCTATATACCAGGCTCGACGCCGAATTGAGGCTTAAGTCTTCAATGACGTGTCAAGAGCTGTGAAGCTGCTTAAATACTACAAGAACAATTTCAGACATTCCGAGTTTTCGATACAATGGCCCGTCAGTGGAGGTAAGTTATTCAAGCTGCTGACTGGCGAGGACATACAGCCTAGGGAGCACACGTTGCAGTGAAGCCCGACTAAAAGAAGTGCTCGGCTTTCACGAAGAAGTTATGTAATATAATGAAGCCACAAAATATGGGATTCGTCAATCCACTAAACTTCGTGGCCAAACGATGGCCTGTGCCACTTTTTTCAAAGTATTTCCATATATCACGTAAAGTCGTTATTTACGTGGCTGTCAAGTAGGTGTCTGAAAACATGGTTTTTACTACTGCACATCTTTTTGATTCCAGTTACCATCGTTCTCGCGACATACTCCATTGGTGGAGTAAGCTTAACGTTCATGTAACCTTTCCCGTTAGAGTACCTTTTATATTGCGATTGATAGTGCATATCAACGCATAATCTATATACCGTCCTTTCGAAGATCTATGGGTTCCTTGTCACCGTAGACGAAATTACGTTAGAATCAGTCTATTAAACGTCTTATTGTATAAGATACGGCACTCGCAACTACTTATTGTTGTATTCCGATTATTTGATACATTTCTTTTGTATTATTCATGGAATTTTACTTGCAGTTGATTATTATTCTTGAGAATCATTGACGTTCTTCTTCTATTTTTTACCTTCCTCTTCTTCCTTTCTCACGTTAACCTTTTTCTTTGTTCGATCGTAAACGTTATTTCTTTACTCCTGTCCACCGTCATCCATCTTTCCTCGGAAATAAGAAGTTCTCGAGTGAACATCTGTGCCAGAACGTTAAATTTTCTTTTTTTTTTTATAAAGTGTTACGTGTGCTTGACGTGTAAGAATTTTAGGATTCCTTACAAGTACAGTTTTTATTCCTAGGAATTGTTTAGCATGCTGTCGGAAGTTCAAATTCGAACCCTCTTCCTTTATGAATTTAAAATGGGACATAATGCGTCATTGGCAATGAAAACCATTAATGACGCGTTTGAGGATGTAGCGGTAAACGAACGCACTATACGTTAGTTGACGACGATGTTTTAAAAGCAACGGCGGATGCGGAGCCAACAAAATCGGTGCGGGAAATTGCACAAAGCATGGGGGTCTCCCCAATGACAATAAGTCGCCACCTTTCTCTTATATGAAAGGTAAAGAAACTCGATAAGTGGGTACCCCATGACCTGAACGAGTCCCAAAAACTACGGCGCCTGGAAATCTGCGCATCGCTTAGATTAAGAAACCAAAATGAAACGTTTTTGCACCGGATAGTCACCTGTGATGAAAAGTGGATTCTGTATGATAAACGTAAATGACATGGGCAGTGGTTGGATGCAGGTGAAAAACCAAAACACACCCCAAGCCCGATGTTCACCCGAAAAAAGTTATGCCGACAATTTGGTGGACATCGAAAGGACCAATCCACTTTTCATTTCTTCAACCAGGAGAAACGATTGACGTTATCAAATATCAACATATTGCATGCCAAATTTGTTGAAAAGTAACCTGCGTTGGTCAATAGGCACGGGCCGATCCTCTTGCTTGACAATGCTAGAACACATACCTCATAAGTAACGGTGCAAAAACTGTTGCAGTTGTGATTTGAAATTCTTTCGCTTCCACCGTACTCTCGTGACATTTCTTTATTTCATTTTACCGGCAGAAGGTCTTCCGGAACCGAGCAGAGGTCATAAAAACCTTTCAAGATTTCAGCCTCAAAAAGTCAACAACAACAGCCGCCTACAACGACTTACCTCATAATCAGCTTTCATCAAGAGAACCACCGAACAAAAATGTATAATATTGTAAAGCTAAATACAATTGTATTGTGAATGCCCAGGGAATGCAGGCATGAGATCGGTACTTTTCGAATATCTAGCCTAATCTCATAAATACACAAGACTTGATCTTTCCCTTTCGTTTACATAATATCGCCTTTAAATATTTTATACAGGGCAAAGTCTCTGCTTTCAACTCGCAGAAGGCTAGGACCACCCTTTCCCTGTTCAATCCAAGTTCACATGGAGTCTCCACGTGACACTCCTGGATAGCTACTTTGACACCCGTCAAGTGAACCAATGCATGCAGCGACATCCTGAGAAAGGTTGGCGCAAGGCTAATAACCTTGCCCGGAAAAAAAATTATTATGGACAATTTAACAAGTCTCAGATAAGGACCGGATACTGGTGGAGAGACTTGCTAAATAAGGCCAAGACCGGATCTCGGTTGTAGTGCCGATGATAATGATGATGAAGAATACCAAAACACTAAGAAAACACATTGACGCGGCACTTTCGACTGCGAACCGACGCAATTTAGATGTAGTGTGTATGTTCAAACAAGCGCTGAACCATCTTCCACTAACAACGGGTTCTTGTTTTGCTGTGGGCTAGGTGTTGGCGTCAGGAACACGATGGTGTCTCCTGGCGTGTTGTGATGGTTCTGAAATACTGATAAAGTTGATGAGTGAAAATAGCAAAGAATACCTAGTAAGCTGGTATCAGTCCAAAATGTATTTCTCCTCCAGACGGGAATGGATGTATTTGATGAACTTTCTTGTCCCTCTGTATGTAGTGATGATCACTGTGACTTTTGGTGGATGGGTTGTATTAAAAACGAATTAACCCAGGATAACAAATAGCACGTTCCTTGTTATCACTTCTATGCAACTCGAAAACCCGCAATTGTACAAAATAAATCAAACGCAAGCTATTGAACACTTAAAGGCTCAAACTTGAGTCACAATCTTTAATTTATTTAACACGATTGCTGTTATTTTTCGTGATTAATATTATTGCGATCCGTGGTCGGAAAAGAGTTTACGAAGAAGGAAGAAAAAATGGTTGTCGTTTGACAACCAACAGAATTTCATTTTAAAATGTCAGTTGATTGCTGACATTTGTTATGTTGGTGCTACGGCAGCATTCAATTGCGAATTCGCTGGCTGTATCCAGGCCGAATCCGCAACATAGTGAGTAAGAGGAAACACATCCGGTCTCCGTGCTGGTCCCGCACAGACTCTTTGATTGAACTCATTCTTTAGTCGAACCACACGAATATGGGCTGCCTGCCTGACGAAGTGTTCTCGCGTCATTACAATACCCAGACACCTAAAGCCAATGTTCGTCAAGTTGCGTTTTTTATTCTTTTATCCTATCCCTATTCTTCGACTTGCACTGTAACATTTAAAGGCACCTCAAAAACTAAAAAGAGAAAAAAACCTCGCTAAGTTCTGTGCTTAATCAACGCGTGATTTGATATCCAATATTCTGTTTTTATATTTTTCTTCAGTGGGAAGAAATAAATATCAGTTCCGAATCCTTTTATTCCCATGCTTTAATGTATTTTATAATAAACATATGTTTTTGTTGTAAGTTCATAAATATATTTTAGCATAACGTCACGGCATACGTCCAGTGTTAGGTAATATCATAACGACTGTGCTTTCCTTTATTACCTATTTTTTGTTCCCATGCTAAAACAAGGCTCTCTAGATAAAAACACAACGACATTTTCCCGCAAAGGATCGCCGGTGCCATGGCCATGTATTCCAATTCTCCAATCCCACATTCAATCCTTCAAATGAAACCCAAGTCGACATTCTAATTAATTGGTTCGCCAATTGCTAGAGAAAACATTTTCACGACACGGTTTTCGTTTTTGCGTGACTGAGTTTTTATGTGTTGAATGCAGCGGGCTACCGTTCTGTACACTTCTGCTTTAGCAGCGGAAAGTGTTGGAGTAGGTTTCCACTTCCTTGCATCAGCCGCCAGTAATTACAGCTATAAACTAACAGCTAACAAGGATTGCACTGGGTCATGTGTTTCAATTAAGTCAAGCCACCGGCTGGAGGTGTTCACACAAATCTTTACGTGGTCCGATGGATGGAGCATTTAATTGGAGCACGGGGCTACAAAGGAGAAGGATATGTACATAAAGCACTTCACTAGAGTGCTTCATTCACATCTCAATGGAGCTATGCGCCTTCACGAAATAATTAAATTCTAAGATCGGCAGAATTAATTGGCCGCGATTTGTGTGTAATGGATCCCGGCGGGATGTCTGTATATGATACACTTTCAGTTACACATGCAATCAGCTAATGACATTATTTACGCGATCAGACGTCGGTTCTGGAAACACAAGAAATCGACGAGTAGGTGGAAGGATCAAAGATTCAGACTTGATGAGGTTTGTTTTTCTAGCTATAGAGTTGTGTGTTGTTTAGTATCAAGACACAGTGACATTTTTTTAGACCCATACGATAGGGACGATATGGACAAACTTCTAGTTAATGAAAATGGAAATGCTCTTGTGGTAGGCAGTTATCATAATAAAGGCGCGAAGAAATATGGGGAATACTCCTAGATAAGTGAGTTGGCCAAATGTCTATCCTGTAGGCTTTTTGGGCAACCCCCGTATTTAATAATTATTAACAATTGCTTCACTATAAAAAAGAAAAAATCTACCTTCCCAAGATATTTTGAGAGTTTTGTTGTTATGTCAAAGTCGCCTTGCACTGTTAGACGCATAGAATTTCTTCCTACAACCGAAAAGAGAATGGCCACACCTTGATTCCCAACATATATCGAATTGTACTTGCCCTCGTGTATTTGACAAACGACTTTGTAAAGCACCCACAGAAATTCATTGATGAACTATACTCGGATCTATAACTCATATTTCCCTAGGACCACCATGGGATAGTTTCGTACACCACCTCACTCACATGGCAACCTCTCATGACTTCTCGCGAATTCACTTGCCAACGAGCAATTGAAAAGGTTTCATTGAGCATTTTCAATTCAATAGATTCACATCAAATAAATCAGCACACACGTCTGATCTATTGTACCACCAAGTGGTGCCTCAACTCGCGTCACATAATTGTGTTCCCTGCTCAACGTTGTCCCGCTCCATTGCACCTGGCTCCTGCTTTTCTACTGAAGTGGCAGTTTCCACCAAATTATAAGCGACACAATTGAGTCCCATTACAATCAGTTGTCTGAGAGCGGGGCTGTGTATGACTATCTGCGTTCAGCGAACGTCTTTATTACTTGTCCTGCGGACCATTAACGACCTATTCCTTGGTGAGGTAATAAATTTTCGAAAATTCTGTTGTACAATCACCAGCGCGCGCATTAATCCCTGATAATGGGCTATTGTGGAGTCCTAACGTTGTGTTCGAATATTTTTGTCATCCTTTTACTGATTCCTTTCGGTTCGGGATTGTTGCGAAGATTTATACCTAGTCGGCCGAAGCAAGAACAAGAACAAGAATCAGGACAATAAATAGGAATTTTCGATTTCTTAATCGCCGCCGATCAAGAAGTAAAAGAATCGACTGTAAACAACATTTCCTGATCACGCGACGACAAAACAGATTTTGATTATGAATGAGTCGGCCTTAGAATCAACCAGTCTATTCGACTAGGCGTGGGGTGTCCGATGATCAACGGTCGATAAATCTAATTTAATGCTGATATTTAATTTTTTAATTACAATTTTGAAATATTTATGAATTAGTGAATAGCTGTGTAGCATTCTGTGGTTATAGAAATATTGGAGTCTCCCGGGGGTTCCTGGTCTGATGGGACCGGTTGGACGTTGATTTATAAGCGAACTGAATTTGAATTGTATAAATGATAAATAAAATATATCATGATTTGGTTTAATTAAGTGCAATAGAATATGGCAGGTCGTTGGTCGGGTTTGTGAAAGCAGACTGACTGAGTTTGGATCGTCACATCGGGAAATTAATAATTGATATTTCATTTAAAATTATTGATCTTGATTGATTAGGTAAGGAACAGATTTGCAAAGTCAAGAACAGATATGTGACGTCCTTTTATCTATCTCGTTAAAAAAATAATTAAATAAATAAATAAATAACTAAATAAACAGATCATTAAATAAATAAATTAAGACGATTTGTGAGATTTGTTTGGATCCTTTCCGTGGTTGGAGGTGTTTTTTTAATTTTTTGTTTATTTCACGTCTCTCGGAAGAGACGAATCTATAGCACCGAGTAGGCGCCCACCAAATAACGGTTGCAGTTCTTTTTGAACAGTTCCAGATTGTAACGCTCCGGAAACACTCGCACGGGGAGGGAATTCCACAGCTTCCCCGCTCTGTAACGGAACGACTTTGATGTATCTGATGTTCACGCTGTCAGGAGATGAACCGTAAATTGATCCGATCTGTCGGATTGTCTCGTGGAGCGCATATAAATCGAATTACGCGGAACAATACCACGACTCTCCGAAGAACAGTATGCGTGATAATAGATGTGAAACAGATAGAGGTCGGCTACGCGCCTTTGATGTAATAGCGACTGTAGTCCCGACGTTAGCGCCGAGTCCCCTACGCTCGTCTCTGTATGGTCTCAAGTAGGTCGAGTGTAGGAGCAGAAGTCCAAGCATGGCAGCAATATTCGAGCGCGGGTATAATTTGAGATTTATACAGAAGAGAAAGTTTGGAACGGAGTAAAATATTTCTTGGTTCTAAAAAGATAGCTCAGTTTCCCCGAGGCTGACATGGGGATGTTCCACACGTGTTTATACCACTATACATTCCCATAGACCGTGACGCCAAATAACTTCAAGCTTTGTCCAGAGTTCATTTGTTTCACCGGAAAAATGATACCATAAGTGAATTTACACACTTCACCACTGCGGCATTCTAAATGTGCAATTTGTGGGCGTTCGAATTAAAGGCAACAATACTTTTATACAAAATTGATTGATTATCCTTCGATTCGAGAGCCTGTCCATTAATCGTCAGCTAGGGATCCGATGATCCGCTTTGTGAATGTTGTATATTGTATCTTCGTTGCATTGAAGTCGAGACGACGAGATTGACCCTATGCAGATCCAGAGATTCAGAGAGTCGATCTCTCTACATCTCAGCTGGTGTGGCGTTGATGCACCTGTGGCGGTTCTTTAAAGCATTCCCAAAGAACCATCCATTTCCTTAAACTAACCTGTCTTTTCCCATACCTACCTGCAATTTTGGGCAGCGTAAGCTCCCAGCAGCATTTTTCATACTTGAAAGGAAATCTCTCCGACGGCATACATAATTCTGAACTTTTCTGGTTCATACTCCATGAAGCTGTTTACATCTATCAGCTCAGCTTATCATCAATTACGATAACCAACGCTGGCCAGCGTATTCCGGACACAGCTGCAAACGATATTCCGTTCTACCATACATAATTGTATATCTTATCTATCCCCTAAGGTTCGCTGAGTTGCGACCAATTTCCTAATCACTATACAACCGAGCATTTGATTTAGGCATGAACATGATCATTTGTTTACCCACGTTCATGACCCATGAAGACCCATCTTCTAACCCAAACAAATAACCCATACCTACCGTCGCTGAGTTTTCTGTGGACTTAACGTCCATGAACAAATTTCCCTATTCTGCTATAGAGCAATTCGGCTAAAGCAAATAGATTCCCAATTTTTGGTGGAACTGTGGGGGTTCTCTAACCACATGGAGAACCAACCCACAATGCCAACCAATCTTGACCGCTAACAGCGCGTCACCTCAACCCATCTCCCCGTCCCCAATCTGCAATACACATATTCGCAACCATGCAAAACCTGCAACCGCACCCATCCCAATATGCAACAGCATCTGCCCCCAATCCGCAATTGCATACATTCCCCAATTTACCAGGAACCCATTTCCCAACCTGAAATAAATGCATATTCCAATTTACAACGGAATATTAACCATTTCCCTCAATTACATCACCCCACATATAAGGTTTCCCAAAATTGGTTCGGTCAATCCTCTTCTTAATCCATATTCCCTCTTTGCGACCAAGCAATCTTAATTTCCCCGAAATTCATATGCCGTAACTAACGCATATTCAATTCCACAACGGAACATTAACCATCAACGCCAAATATACCAAGCCGCATACATTTCCCCGAAATGACTTCGGTAAAAATTCTATCTAAACGATATCCCTTGCTTGCACCCAAGCAATTTCAATTTCCCGGTATACACAACCAACGAATCCAACTTAGCTTATACAGCAAGGATTCGCTCGAACTAAATTCCTATGCAGGCATAGCAACTCGTCCACTAAATTCTTAGTAAGTGGCAATGAGTTTACGACGCCACTGCCAAAACGCAATGAATTTTCGATTTCATCAGTCAGTCGTCCTCCAACTACCACAACGTGCGTATCGAGATTCCTACAACCGCCGCGACCACGCGGGGGCACGCCGCCCCCATGTGTAGAAGTCAGTCCTTGTCTAACCGCCACCGGGCCCGCAGCACAAAGGTCGAGTCGCAACCACCAAGGTGCGCGCACGCACATAAGTCGCTTCAAACCCACCACCGGTGACGGTCGCACCGCACCGAGTAGTTATTTAACCACGAGAGTGCACACACTGGCCATTTCACCACTTCGCGAGTGCAAAGGTTCTGCCCTTTAGTCACGCATTTATTTCCCACACGAATTCTCTGCTCATCGCGTGTTATTTAACGTTTAATAACGACACATAAGCCGCGTCGTGTATATACCCCAAAATTAACAAATAAGCGTAGTGCCGCTACTGCTGTTGAACACTTTAGCAAACCGTTAGTGTAAGAACTTAATCTGATAGCGTAATTTAAATACTAGCGTAGTGCCTACCAGTTGGCCCATGAACAGAAAGACTTACCACCCAAAAATTGTTAATACCAACCACCTTCAAGTGTTATCCTCCTTCAATAAATAAAAGAAATAAAGACTAATTACATCAGAGCCAGTGCGTTTCGTTTTGGTCTGTTCGTGGTAAAGGACCCGACGGTTGGGGATGGTAGTGAACTAGTGCCATACGCTGGCGCATACCTCCTGCCCCCACGGAACTATCGTCACCAGCAATATCGCCTACAACGGCATTTCATTGGAATCTTAAGTAAATACAATGACGACCCTTCGCAACATAGGTACATCATAAACATCGTGCATCCCATCATTGGACCTGTGAAATAGCGTTTTTGTTTACCTTGTAGCAAAAACCTATTTTCGTTCCCAGGCGTACATCATCAACGATCTGTGGCCACATTGCCGCGGCCCCTGATGATCGTACATTGTTTGATCAGGTGTTCGCTGACCATTGTCTGTATTGCAGGGCATCGAACTTGCCTATACGGTATAGGAAAATTTTCCCATACTCGATCACGATTGGCCGTCACCACGTAGATGGTTTTGCTCTTCCTCCAGTGAGGCAATTCACGACCATTGAATCTGATGGATGTGAGTTACATCGTGGAGTCAGATTACTATCACCACAGCGGACGGTCGCACCGCTTAATGATACCTTTTCACCAGCCGCGTTACAAAGTAGTCAAGTTCTTAACACGGTCAAGATACGCGATTCCAGAGTGCGAGTTGGAGTACAGTGTTTCTTTTTAGTCATCGTCAAGAAATCCGTTTTGTTTTTTTTTAAAGTGAACTTTCTATTAACTTTCAACCATCCTGAAGGAGTGTAGGCGTCGATCGTCATAGGATAAAGTGATTAATATTGTGAACTCTCAGTTTTATGCGTATGCGCCAATGCCATATCGTAGATAAAAATAAAGAACACTTAATAACTAAATACTTGCGTGAATTTTTATTTTTCTGCTTGCTTCAAGTTCGGTTTGTTTTTGTGGACAATTTACATGTAATGGTAAGTGTTGGCTGTTGAGTTGAACTAGTGCCCATGTACGATACAATAACCAACCCCTACACACCAATCGGCGGTTCGACCTAAAACGAGTACACAAGCGTAATCTCATCCGCAAAACAGAAAACTTTGTTATCAGTTGTCCCCAACAAATCATATATGTGAAGCAAAAACAAGGTTGAAACCTAAATAAATCCCCGAGGTCTCCCGGAATTAACATATATAGAACCGGATACAGATTCGAAAACTCGCGGTCCACAACAATCCGGATCGATCGATTTTCGAGGAAACTTTCCGTCCAGTCACAAAGTCGCTGGGAAACTCCATATGAACGAAGTTTGCTCAGAAAAACCCCTTGCCAGACACGGTCCTCAATCGCAGATGTCCATATATCGGTTATAAGGGTCAAAAGGTCTCCCGTGGACCGCCTGCCACGGAATCCGAATTGACGATCATTCAGAAGTCCGTTGCACTCCAAATAATTATCTCGGCATTGATGACCTTTTCTATCACCTTAGACCACGTAGAGAGTAATGCTATCGGCCGGTAATTTTGTGAGAGACATTTTTTCTCCTCTTTGGGATTGGCTGAATTTGAGCGATTTTCCAGCAGGTAGGGAAGGTCCTCCATGCATAAGATAAGCGAAGGAGTCTGCCAAGAAACGGCGACACTTGTGGAGCACAGTTCTTAAGGACTATTGCTGGTATTCCGTCCGGGCCGCTTACCTTCCTACAGTCCAGTCCACGTAGAATGCGTTGATTACTACGCGGCGAAACCTCATATCCTGCATCGAAGACCGTGCCGGCGCAATCACAGGTGGCTCCAAAAGACCGGCATCGCGGTTTGGATTCCCGGAAAATAGTTCGCGAACACATTCGCTTTATCGTTTGAATTTGTAACTAACGTTCCGCTGTTCGTCACTATCGGGGAAAAAGAGGAGGTAGCGAAGTTACTGCTGACAGCCCTTGCCATTGACCAGAAGGAACGCAAACCAATCGGACACTGAAGGAGTTTATTGGTCACTCTGCGGTTGTAGGCCTTCTTCGCGGTACCAATCGCCTGGTGGCACGTGTTTCTGATTCTTCCAAAATTCGTTCTGTTAACCTAAGTAGAATTAGCAAGCCATTGTTTAAAAGCTGAATTTTTCGCCGCTGTAATCCGCCCGCATTTTTTATCAAACCAAGGTTTATCAGATGAACTTCTTCGATGGAATGTGGAATGTAGATCTCCACCCCGAGAAGAATAATCTCCGTGAGCGAGTCCGCGCATGCATCGACATCGGAGGCTCCAAAGCACATCTCCGACTACAGAAAGGATGCGAAGAAATCTCGCAAGTCGTCCCAGCTGACAGCGCCATAACTTCATACGTGGCGAAGCAGCTAGGTCGGTTATTCGCTTGCAAGTGATTATGCGACCGATACCAATCGGTGATCTGAGTTTCTCAGAGGCGCAGCAACTTCCACAGTATAAACGCTCGGATCGGATATCGAAATCAGATCCGGGATGTTCGCATAATCACCCCGGGCATCTGGCACTTGGGTAGGCTCCTCCATGAGTCTAAGGGCCTAACAGCGAACATCTCCGGCAGCCTCCCAGACTTGTCCGTTCGGTTAGAATGTGCCAACCAGCCATGGTTTAGAGACTCCGATGTTAACGCGTGCGCGGAATCGGTCATTGAGATTTTTCTTCTCGGGATGGAGTTATACATTCCGCATTCTCTCAAACGACATTCATTTGATAAAAATTGGGGGCAGATTACTGCGGCAAAAAATTGAGCTTTCAAATAATGGCGCTCCAATCCCACCGAGATCAACAGAACGAATTTTGTTAGAATCAGAAACGCGTGCAACCCGGCGATTGGTACCGCGAAGTTGGCTTACAACGACAGAGCGAGCTATAAACTGCTTGAACTGCTCAACTGGTTCGCGTCCATTCTGGTTAATGGCAAAGGATATCAGCAGTAACATCGCCCGCCCCCCCCCCGCCCCTTTCCTCAGTTGGTGACGGGCAGCAGGATGTTAGTTACAAATTCAAAGGATACAGCTTATGTGTTCGCGAATTTACTTTCCGCGAATTCAAACCTCGATGCAGGTCATTTGGAGCCACGTGCGAACGCGCCGATAGGGTATTCGATGCGGGATGAGAGGTTCCGCCTTCTTACTCTTCTACGTAGACTGGACTGTAGCAAGGCAACCGGTCCGGACGGAATACCACGTATTCTATGTGGACTGGAGTGTAGGAAGGCAACCAGCAATAGTCCTTAAGAACTGTGCTCGAAAACTGTCGCCGGTTATTGGCAGAGTCTTCCGCTTATCGTAAGCACGGGGGACCATTCCCATCTGCTGGAAACTCGCTAGAATTCAGCCAATCTCAAACAGGGGGAAAAAGTGTCTCCCACAAAATTACCGACCGATAGGGTTAGTGTCTATGTTATCTAAGGTGATGGAAAAGGCCATCAATGCCGAGATAATTAAGTATTTGGAATGCAACGGACTTCTGAATGATCGTCAATACAGATTCCGTGACAGGCGGGCCATGGGAGACCTTTTGACACTTATAACTGATATGTAGGCATCTGCGATTGTGCGACATGGTAAGTCAAGAGCACTCGTATTGGATAACTCCAAGGCTTTTGACCGTGTCTGGCCCGGGACACTGATGGTCAGGCTTCATTCATGCGGAATTTCCCATCGGCTTTGCGACTGGACGAAGAGTTTCCTCGAAAGTCGATCGATCCGGGTTGTCGTATACGGCGAGTGTTCGGATATGTATCATGTTAATTCCGAGGTGCCTCAGGGAGCTATTTTGGTTCCAACGTTGTTTTTGCTTCACATAAATGATTTCTTGGAGTCAACTGATAACAGTGTGTTCAGTTTTTCCGATGATAGTAGGCTTATTTCCTCTTTTTCGAGTGATCGGCCCACTGGTGCTTCAACGTCACACCAGCTGAGATGTAGCCAGATCGACTCTCTGAATCTCGGGATCTGGATAAGGTTCTGCAGTGGGGAAAAGCCAACCTCATCGACTTCAATGCAATGAAGACACAATATACAACATTCATAAGCAGAATGTATCATCGGTTCCCCAGCTGACGATTAATGGCCAGGCTCTCGAATTTAAGGATAATCAGTGAATTTTGTATAAAAGTATTGTTGCCTTTAATTCGAACGCCCACAAATTGCACATTCAGAATGCCGCAGTGGTGAAGTGTGTAAATTCAGTTATCGTATCATTTTTCCGGCGAAACAAATGAACTAGATCTTATACTGTGGGAGAAGATAGTAGGGTGCGCCGCCGGCGTACGGCACCGGATTCACTTCAACCCTCACCGTTACTTGAAGTTTACTACTGTACAAGAATTGTCACAAAAAATCCGACATCGAAAGAAAGGATGGTTAAAAAACACAGGTGTATTTTATTGTTAAAGTTCTCTTTTTGGAGGTCAATCGTTTACAATTCTATCGGTTAATTAAACGTTAATTATGGAGGTTTTTATAGTTCTAAAATTCTATTATTTACTTTCACATAAATTGGCGGGTTTTTTTAAAGTTCTAAAATTTTATTATGTACTTTCACATGAATTAGTTGGTTCTTTTAGTGTTCCCAAATCCGATTGACTAATCGCACATGATTATCTCACCACCGGTCTTAAAACGACTCTACGTAACTGATTTTTCGAAACCACAAGTAATTTAATTACACTGACTATCCTTACACCACATTGACTCGACACTCAGCGGGCACACTTAAAAAATTTGAAGTTGGACTTTTCATATTGTCGTTCGTACTCGCGTAGAGACGGCATTTAACATCTTCGTTCTGTGTGCGTACACCGCGAGGGATAAAATCTGATTCTCTGCCATAGGGTAAGATCGTATTGCCGGACGCACTAGGGTGGAATCGCACTGCTATAGTGACCAGCCAATCGGATATTTTGATTCTGATGACGACCAATGAAAAACCAGTTCGGATTAACTGGAAGGGCTTCCGCAGGGTGTCCATGCACTGGAAGTGCGGACAACGATGATGCATCGGCGGTTACACGCAAGGGATAACGATCAATCCTGCAGCTGTTCAAGTAAATGAACAAGCAGTAGAGGCTGCAGGCATCGCTGTCATAAATGATAGTGGCTATCGCCGGATGCAGAAATAGATTTGTGTGTATTAAGTAAACGGAAACGCGATTTCGGAGGTCATACGCTAAGATGCGCGTTTGTTTGCCTTAGCTAATGGAACATGGGTTGTTTAAGAGAAATATACCGTGGGACCCGATCTTTGGCATGATTGTTTGAATAAGAAATAATCATGATCGTGTCCGGTTCAATTATTGCTTATACCAGCGGTAAAGGCTAGTGTGGAGATTGTTTAGTTTAGAAAAACGATACGTGGGACATGATCATTGGTATGATTGTTTGAATAACAATCATGGTTGTGTCCACTTTGATGATCGGTTGTCGCTTGGGCGATCGATCATCGGAAATTTGGCTTGCAGATGTGCAAGGAAGCAAGTTGCCCGACGTGTCCTTTTGGACCAACGGATTGTTGGAACAAGAACACATAGAAGGATTGGCACGTGTTTGATGGGCATGTGTCCGCCCATAGGAACCGATCGGTTCATGAAAGGTGAACCGAGATGGTTTAATTGATGCAATTTATTTGATGCCATGGCAAGACGGTAATCTTGCCGTGGGCTTATGTTTCAGGTATGAACTGGTCAATGGAGAGCTTTGAAATTCTCATGTCCAGGTAAGAGGCTTTGGTGGGTACAGTATAGTATGGTTGGGGAAGGGAAGTTGGGTTAAGACGATGGGCGGTTCTTCGGCGAGCCCTAAAGAACCCCCACAATACAATTGAGAGCTACAGCTCCCTAATACGTCTAAAGTTACCGAACAGAATGCACTCGTAAAATAAGACTTTACGCTTCAAACTGTCGGCAATACTTTAACGTATACGCAATTATTGTGGCACATACTTAATTCCGCGAGTAAATGGCTCGTACTGCTTGTAGTCTTTTGGTTAGCACTAAACTTTGACAACCCTAGTTTCATGATGTAAAAGTTTAAATAAAAAATATTGTTTGTTATTTTAAAGACCATTGGTCTCCTGTTAAGTAAACAAAAATTTTCGAATTTTTGAAAATTCTAGAGCTGCTTGAAAGCAATTCGAGGGTTGCCAGCAACACAAAAAAAAATACGGTTATTTATTGATCAACACTCCTGTTTTTCCGTTCCATCGCGTGTTCTGTTCAAATTCTAGGAAAATCTATTGGATTGATCATTATACCGTAAATTTACTATAATATTGGATCGCACAAATCATAAATAATCACAAATAATCATAATAATAATAAATGCATGCATCATAATAATAGTACTTCACATATATTAAGTTTTCATTGTTATAATTAACTATATTCCGGTTACAATGATTATTTTCACAAGAACAAGAACAAGAACCAACTGAACCTTTTTCGATTGGTGAACTATTAGAAACAAGGTTGAAAGTTTCTAGCGAATACAATTAGGAAGCATATTGCGAATGGAGAAGCAGCTAACAATCCTATAAACTGCATGACCTTGGTTTGTAGAATTTATTAGACTGGTTATCACAGCTTGTATCTGCTGCAATAAAGTTTTAGCTCTAACCAATGATCTCTCCATTAAATCAATGTTTAAAAACGTCTTGTAATTCTAATGCATAAAATTCATCAGGAAATCATCATAATAATAAAACCGGCCGTCATTTTGTTTTGGAGACTAATCTACTTGAGCTACTCGTTGCAGATTTCATCTTATTTGTTGAAAACGGTGATAATGACGTCGCCGTTTAAGGGACAATTGACCTTCATGGGACATCATTTCAAAGCATAGGGGTTGCATATTGTTAAAAAAAAAAGTATGTTACCATATGTCAAGCGTGGAAGGAGAGTGCACAGGACAGGGAACGTTGGCGGAGTCGAGTCGGTGAGGTCATGAACTTCCGGGTTCCTACAGGCCAATAAATAGTAGTAGTAGTACTATATAACAGTCCCACAATTTAATATAAGTACCTCTTCAGAGTCTAACTGAACACGGCTTTTATACCCGACAGATGTATGGACACCCAAACCATTAACTAATCAATAGAAAAAATCAAGACACAATTCTAATCATAAGGTCAACGACATTATAAATCGACCAAACAAATGCGTACCACACTATTTGTAATCCCTCGATAAATATGAATATTATTTGCATAATAACGATTATATTTCATGAAAAATGTTATGCACCCCTTTCACAGATCAAAGGTACCCAACCGAACACTCCAAGAGATATTGTCAAGTCAGAGACGAGAAACCCCGGTGAGGATACTTGAATCCAGTACAATCGTCCTAATGACTTCTAATTATATCTGCTCTTTGCAAAGCATAATACATATTGTAAATATGACGGAATCCCTGAGGTTAAACTGGTCATCGTATACATTGGCAAGAGCTGTTGCAGCCCAGATCGCAGAGTTTCCACAAGTTAAAGAAAACGATCCACTAACTCTGCTGTGCGGATCGTCGTGGCTGGCGTTAAGATATTTAGTTCGTTACTGGCGATATAATGATTTTCTTTGATACCATGGTTGGCTCATCAGGAGGTTTAAATGATTAGTTTTGATTTAATTAGCCGAGGCGCCAGTCGGAGTGTTAGCTGAACGGTTGTTGACTTGTCAGCTGTCGATATTAATATTTGATACTTTATCATCGATTTAGATCGCAGCATGTCCACTTTGAAATTCAGAGAACGATGGGGCAATTTAGTAAACTAGAGCTTGAAGTTGTTCTAGTTTGGGTTTTTATGAGGACAGTTACTAAATCGAGATTACCCGGATGTTTTTTATTTATTAAATGGTGTGTGGAATTTCATATATTTTGAAATAGGTTTTTAATCCGGTTTGTTTCTTGTATTCGAGCATTTTTTTTTATTCGTTCGTGTCAGAACGACCACTTCTTACCAAAGGACTATACAGCGCTCTAATGGATTTTTTTTTATTAAGAGAGATATTGTCAAGTCAGAGACCAGAGGGACGATCACACATTTGGAGAAGAACATGTTATTTCGCTTAAATACAAGTGGAAAAGTTGTGTGCCTTCCATATATAATGGATGTTTTTTTAAGCTTTATAGAACTTGAAATTGTAAAAAAAAGAATGTAACGAATATAGTTTTAATAAAATCGTTTTATTTATTCGAAATATAAAGTCATTGCAATATAAAAAGACTCACCCGATAGTGCTGCTTGCGGATATCCGAGGTGATGGAAAAAGTTATCAATTGTGGGGTAATTCATAATTTCGAATCTAAAGTATTCTAAACTGATTACTTATGGGCATTCCCCAACCGTTTAAGTTTCGTTACTAACATTCAAACATTACAATTATATTAATTTTCACTATATAAATATAAAATATCCGCAAACACCAACACGATAGCACTATTTGAGTGGCGAAAGCAACAACCAACAACAAAAACCACGCCATTTGAAATTCTTGAGACTTCACAAAGCTTGGCGTGGCTTTGCTGTTGTTTTCTCACTCTTGCTGGTTCTCTTAATCAATTGTATTCCGCACATTCATGGTAGGAAACTATAGCGTTTGCGACGATAGTGAAGAGCATGTGATTCGTACCGACGCTATTACGGTTACTAAGAGATAGTGTGGGGGTTCTCTATACCACACGGAGAACAACCCACAATTCTAACCAACTTTGACCGCTAACAGCGCGTCACTTTAACCCAAGTCCCCATGCAAAATCCGCAAAAGCATACATTCCAAACTTTGCAATAAACACACTCCAAAACCCGCAAACGAATACATATCAACAGAATATATTCTAAATCATCCCCGCATATCAACCATCCGAGTGGCTAGTGGCCAAATCGGATGCGGGGCGTGTGGCCATACGGACCACACGTGGGATAAATGCGGAAAAAGGGCAAGGGGATCAAAAACCAGGAATCCCCCAACAACACCCACCCCAACACCAACCCGCAAGGCCAAGACTCCACGTCGACGCCAACGCCCAGGAAACAGCACTCCTGCCAAGGGCGGCAAACAACTCTACATACCACCGCATGGACGAAAAATGCCGACCCTCAAACCGGATCTCCTCCCTCCCGCACACGGCACTCCACCACTGCGACAAAAAATAAACTCTCAGTCTAAAGCTTCTCAATCCCACACACCCAATTCCGTCACGACGGATGCGAGCTAGCTACCGACAGGCCACCACTTACTCGGCCGCCACACCTGTTGGTCAATGCAGACAACAATGGACCAGCGAACCACACCGCAACTCCCTTGCCTCTGCCGGCAACACACGCGGCACCAACAACGAGGTCCACCCCCAATTCCGACCCAAGCCCTGCCACAACCCAGGAACGCGTCAACGCGACAGCTCCAATTCCTACCACCGCGCCATCAGCAACAAACCAAACCCACCAGACCCCTAGCTACCTAACTCGCCCCCCGTCGCACACCGATCTACTGCTTCCGCCCCGACAACGTCCCCCCCGGGGGGGGGGGGGGGGGGTTACCAAATGGAGAACCAACCCACAATTCTAACCAACCTTGACCGCTAACAGCGCGCGAAATTCCTCGTAAGTGGCAGTGAGTTTATTTTTGGTATGACTCCACTGCCACGACGCGATGCACCTTTTCGTTCCAATAATTAGTCAGTCGACATTCAACCACCACCGGGGCCGAATTTAATCTGCGAAAGGGGTCAGTGGTTGTCATCTGAGTGCATCGGTTGCCATTAAGGTAATCATTAAAACCAAAGTATTCGTGTTAAGTTAAATGGACGGGACCATTAAGAACTACACGTGTTAAACAAAAATAAAAGAAAACCTAAATTCGATTACCCGGCGTCTTTTATTCCTTCTTCCCTTCGTCGGTGGTGTATCGTCGTAGTCCATTGCTCGTGGACGACGCATCTGCGCTCATTGTTCCCTTTCACTCGTATTAACATTGTCAGCAGAAGGTGGAGAGACAAGGAAAGTATTTGTAGAGACACACTTTTCTACTAGAAACAGTTAATTTTATTTGGTTCCAAAGAACGCGGCGACACAGACCATTCCGGAGCACGGAAATAATAAGTGGGAAGGAAGTGAACCAGGTGCCCGTGTCTTGGCGCACATACTTCCTCATCCCCACAATAGAACCAAAGCTCAACGCATCAGGCCACTACCGCGTGTACGAATTCGAATTCTAAACTCAAGTACACTCAACTGATGTGGAATTGTTATGTTATCGCTATGGTATACGGCTCTGATGCTTTTTTTTTTGTTTATTCGAATTTCCTTTCGGTGTTCTTCACAATCTGCTTGCATATTGTGGGTGTATCTGTTAGAAACGCCACGCTACTCGCTCCTCAGTAACTTTGTTACAACCAACTTCGTATGCGAACGCCAGAGCGAGGAACGAGAGAGCGAGATGCCGCCGGAGAAGGCGATTGTGCCGGTGCTCTATGAGGAAGTCGTGCTCCAGTAGTAAAGTTCTGTTTACATATGGGAAATTGTGTGTTGAGTGTATACAGATTACGTCAGCTTGTTGCGTTAAGCAAGGATAGTGAAGACGGTGATTTGAACATGCAATGAAACGGGTGAGAAGCGAAGCAATGAAGCATCAAGCTACCGGCCGCGTGTACGAATTCGATTTCTAAACTCAAGCACAGTCAACTGATGTGGAATTCCTATGTTGTTGCTTGGTATACGGCTGATGCATTTTCTTATTCGAATTTCACTATGTTCTTCACTATTTGCAAGTATATTGTGTGTGTGTATCTGTTAGAAACGTCACAGATCCCTCCAGTAAACGTGTTGCTACCGGCTATAGGCCAATAATATCCCCGATTTCGGCTATTGAAACTGTGCCAAACCGCTCGGCACACCCCGCTGCACAAAAAGTCATTCTTTTGGAAAAATCGTGCACACGGAAGGCAGTATCATCCACGACCCGAAGAACCAAAGACCACTCCAAATCGAAAGACCACAAAAATAGCGATCGGGGCCGACCTACTTGCTTTAAAAAAGAAGCAGCAACCCGGGGTCTTTGCACGAGACCTCAACTTAAAGGAGTTGGTCGGTGATATGAACCGACAAGGAATATCCAACTTTAAGGCAAAGTCAGGCGATCTCTAAGGTTAACGATATCCTGGAGGCCAAGGAGGTGAATTATTACACATTCACCCCGGCCGACGAAAAGTCGGGGACCATCCTCTTAAAACGAGTCGCTGCCTGCTGGGGCAAGGACAACATCGTAATTGCCCTTGAGACTACATTCCCCCACGTCAAATTCACCGACGTTAAAAACTTCTCCCCCCCACAACGATTTTTGAACACCAGACCGCAAAAATACAGCAAGGTGAACGTATGGCAGCTTCACCCTACCCCAGGAACCGGCATAGACTCCATAATACGGAAAAAGTAGCTTCCAACTGTTCATCAACAAGTTGTCTTCGAGGTATTTCATAACAATGAAATACCTCAATGCCGGCGTTGCCAACGTTTCGGGCATATCTCCCGGAACTGCAACATGGATCGTCGTTGCGTCCGTTGTGGAAAATCCCACGACATTGGTAAGTGCGAACTCCCGCCAGCAAAATATAATCCCACAACAAATGTGCAGGATGAAATTACGTTGCTAACTCGCTGCAACTGCGGTAAAAAAGGACATCCGGCCAACTACAGGAACTGTCCTAAATATAAAGAGATACTCGTAGTCCACAGATCCGAGGAGACTCGAGCTAAACAAGTAGCCAACTCAAACTTCGGAAAACAAGCCACACAAAATTTCATCCGAAATGAATTTACAATTACTGAAAAGGTAAAAGGGATTCAGACAAATAATATGAAAACCCTTTCACCACTTCTTCCCCTAAAACATATGCAAGACCTTAAGCGATCCCCTATACAGGCCAACACAACGCCACAAATCCAAGCGCCGGCACAAAAGCCTCCAAAGGGGCAATCCTCAAAATAAGATACAAGCCTAGAATTTAATCATTTTTGTCTAGCGAGTAAGTAAATTATAATAAGAGGATGAAATAAAAAATGATATAAAAATGAAAAAAAGGGTGAATTATCAATGCTCGGGAAACCACTTAGTCTCTCCCACTTGATTGAGGATATTCGAACCCGATATGAAAAACTAACAACCGAGGCTGAGAGGGATGCACTCCTTTTCACGGGATATGTAAGACTTCCGCTTCAAAATGGATCCCAAAATTAAAGTTATCTTCATAAATGTCAACTCCCTTGTTTCGCTATCAAAGCGTATGATAGTCTCTGACTTCATAGAGGATAACCGGGCGAACGTGGTACTTGTAACCGAAACTAGGTTGCATCCATGTCACTGTCCCGCTTTCCCAACATTTTCCATTATTCAAAGAGATCGAACCCTCACTGGCGGTGCTACCACCAACGGAGGTGGCACCTGTATACTAGTTAATAACGAACTTCGCCATGAAGGTATTGATCTCCCACATTTCGAGTCTATAGAGGTCTCGCGGGTTGAACTGCATCTAGCTTATAATGGTAGAGTGAATATATAGCGTTTGTGACGATAGTAAAGAACGTGTGGTTCGAACTGACGCTATGACGGTTAGAATCACTAAAAATGTAACCACTGCTCAACACATCAAGCCACTGTCGCATGTACGAATTCGAATCGTGAACTCAAATATACACTCAGCTGATGTGGAATTGTTATGTTATCGCTATGGTATATGGCTCTGATGCTTTGCTTATTCGAATTGCCTTTCGATGTTCTTCACTATTCGCTTGTATATTGTGTGTGCATCTGTTAGAAACGCCACAAATATATACTCTGGCTCCTCAATAGTATAGTGGTTAGTATACCCGCCTGTCACGCGGGAGACCGGGGTTCGGTTCCCCGTCGGGGAGCCTCTGGCGCAAGACTAATGATCTTGCCCGGAAAAAACAAATCGTTATGGGAAATTTAACAAGCCTCAGGACTTTCTAAATAAGGCCAAGACCGGCTCCCGGTTGTAGTGTCGATGATGAATATGATACCACTCGCATAAAACCAATAATGGCACCATTAATTCAGAGAATGGCCAATTAATGAGGTCCTCGGGGCATACACCATTCATCCTAGGTGGTGATTTAAACTTCTGACATCCCCACTGGAACAACTGTGTATCATGCCTAAATGACTTAAAATTGTACCAATGGTACACCGAAAACGTTCATGTCCTCAACTTTGAAATAGTCGCACCCAGTGTTGGTACGCGAGCTAACTCAATTCTGGACATCTGTTATGTGTCCAAAGGTTTACTTCCCCAAATCACGCCTCCCAAATATTGGCGGATGTTTCTGGCCATAACGATGTGACCACATTCATTCGCAGCTATTGAGCATCGCGGGCTCATATCAGATACATACCCGATTATGGGCGCACAAATTGGGACAACTTCAATGTCACATTGAACGAAAAACTCCACCAACTCTCTCTTCCCCCTGACAGGAACCTAACGACGGTTGAGATAAATAACGCTGCAACTCGACTGCAGGGGATTCTAGTTGAAACTTCGGAGACTCATGTCCTGAAGTACAAACTTGAAAAGACTTATCAGATTCTCCATGACGACTTCACCCTTCGTCTCACCGGGAGCGTAAAAAGCTCTGCACAATGAGATATCGTCACCGCTTTACGCAAACGGAGCCATTATTGCGATCCGTTATTCATAATATTGGCACACTGATAAAACAGAGAATCCAAAACAACCATACTCGGCAATTGGAAGACAAACTGAAGAGTATTTAGATGGACCAGAACGTTTATAAACATGATAAAAAGATATGTGGCATCTTTTGTATCACTGGCCCAATCATGCACAACGGTATCGTTGTCAATAATGACACCAATAAAGCAAACAACTTCGCAGAGGGCTTTGATAATAATCATAAGCTCACTCTCGACGATGGCGACCCGGACACTAATGCAAACATTAGTTCAGAGGTCCACAATAAATTAGACAAATTTAACGAGTCACTAGTTGTCTTCAACTCAGCTAACAGTGCATACTTCGACGAGACACGTCATTATGATCACAGTTTCATCACACCAAATACCCTATAGAACCTAGTTAAATCTCGAAACCCTCTGGTCACCCGATATCGACAACATGTGGTGCCAATCGTTGCGAAGGTTTTCTGTGTTATTCTTTATAACGCTCTCCATTCTGTTCAACCATGCCTACAACTTGGGGTACTTTCCTAAAGCTTGGAAGCATGGTGTTGTTTGCCCAGTAGCAAACGTTGGGAAATCAACGTATCACCCCCCAAGCTTTCGCCCCATCTCGCTCCTCACTTGCATCAGCAAAATATATGAAAATTGCATATACGAGAAGCTCAATAACTTTATCGGTGCCAGGAATTTAATACGAGTACCTGATTTCTAATTTGGATTTAGAAGAGCGCCCAGCACCACTATGTCTCTCAAGATATTTCAAAACCACATCTGCGTGCGCCTCTTTAATAAGGAACCCACCATTGCAGTGAGCCTGGATATTAAAAAGGCTTTTGACACGAATTGGATCGAAAGTCTCGTCTTTAAATTATTGAACACTGGCCCTAGTAGGACGCTGTGTAGTATTGTAGCGTTCTACGAACGCACAATTCCGCGCAGGTAAGGTTCCTACCTTCAAGGAACTTACTTACCTGAGAGCGTTGCACGCGCCCACAGACGCGTGTCACAAAGTCTCACCGTAGGGCCTGCAACTCATAGCCAACGTTGAGCCCGACACCAAAAAGCAAGGAGCTGAACGTCCCCAAAGCTTTTAATGTCAAGCTCAACAATCATAGTTCATCATACCTGAAACAAAGGTAAAACCATCCATTCATCCTATTCCCAAAGACTGAAATGCGCCGCACTCCAGCACTGCACAATCGGAAATCCTGAACATCTACATGATGTTACAAGGAATTGCTATCGTCGGTAAATAAGCCGACCAATGGATGCACGTGCGGGTAGCCTACCATAAAGACCACCCAAATCCGTCGAGCAAACAAAGGCAACGGCAACCTAGTACAATAATGCATATCGCTTATCCGCTGCCAAATTCCTGGCAACAATAAATATCTCAATGAGATAGGTCGTGAATATTTACGATTATTATCCCTTTTTGGAATCTCGCACCCATTAGAAAGACTTAATGGATTGTTAGTTTTAACTAAAGAAGTTAAACAAAACTCATGGACCGTACGTCCATCCAAATTGCAGAATGGAAAGCTATCGTGAACTTTCAACTCCGTCGCAGGTGTACCACAAGGTTTCATTCTAGGCTCCATTATATTTAATATGTACACCTCAGATATTCCTCGCCCTGTGGACATAAGAATAAACCAGATATGCTATGCGGATGACGTCCTAGTGTACACGTCATCCAAAAGCCCTAAACTCCCAACAAATCGACTCAACCGTCACCTGGATGAACTGTATCAGTATTACTGATCAACTTAACCCATCCAAAGTAGTAGCAATAATTCTGAGTAGTACACACTCCCAACCTATTTCTTTATATTCACAGAATTTCGGAATATAAATAGGAGGTACTACGATTAGACCGCAGGACAGGATAAAATATCTTGGCGTCATCTATCATCATCATCGGCACTACAACCGGGATCCGGTCTTGGCCTTGTTTAGCAAGTCTCTCCACCGGTATCCGGTCCTAATTCGAAACTTGTTAAATTCTCCATAATAATTTGTTTTTCCGGCCAAGGTTATTAGCCTTGCGCCAGCGCCATCTATACCCCAGAAATGAATTTCATCAAACATGTGACCCACTTTCTTCAAAGGGGCCTCGGTCGATCTAAGCAACTGCACAACATTTTGAAATGGAACAACAAAGTTGACACTAAAGTTAAGCTTCTCTGCTCTAGGCAGCTAATCCGATCTTGAATATCGCACGCCTTTCCCATATGGGCCTCTATATCTTCGGATATACAATAGAAAGACTTCGAGTTTTCGAAAGAAAACTTGTGGGGAGGCGATGTCGTTGTGGCGGCGCACGACACTGGGTTCTACCTCGTCCCTACAAGTTTCCAAAGGTCCGCCGTCAAATAAAACTGTTCACAAAGAGAAATAAAAAAACACTAGTCTTGATTTGTAATTTTATTTGAACGCTGTTATTGGTGCACATTTTTCGATTCCGGAGACGCAACAACCATGGGTTGTACGCAATCTACCTTGAAGCTAATGTTGTCAGAAAAATCAAGCACCGTAGACTCCGGCGGGCCGGACACTTAGCTCGAATGATCGAAGAGGAGCCAGCCCGGAAAGTCCTTTGTGGCAGGATGTATGGAAGAAGACAGCGCGGCAGACCTTGTCTGCGATGGAGGGATGGCGTAGACCAGGACGCCTAGAGCCTGGGACTGCCAAACTGGATGAAATCGGCTCGAAATCGGGACCGGTGGAGAGATTTGTTAAATAAGACCAAGACCGGATCCCGGCTGTAGTGTCGATGATGATGATGATGATGATTGGTTCACATGGTGTATTTAAGCTCGAAATCGTTATTGGCATATGGTTGATTGTTCTATTGTACGTACAAGAAAATATTTGTATTGTTTTAACACATGGTACAGGGATTCGCTTAAGGCATAATTACATCCCCTGTGAAAGAAAATGCTTTGATGTGGGGTGATCGAGGTGCAAATATTGGTTGCGAATATGGGGGGTTCTTCAGGTGAGGTTTAAGAACCCCCACAGAGTCCTCAGAAGATGCATCTGTGGGGGTGAAATATGGATGCCAACGTATGGCAAGTATTCACTTATATCCCCAACGTCACTGGATAAATAATTTCAAAGTAAAAGCACCAAGGAAAGAGCAAAATAACAACACTAAAATTTGTTTTGTTGTAAATTTATTTTCTTCTATTGCTTTTTTTTCTTTCTTGTATTCCAAAATAGATTTCGTTTATTTACATATATGTGGTGATACCTGTCTATTTTTGTTACAAGTGAATTTATTTTTATAGTGCACAATTTAATAGGAAACTTTAGTGATCACTTAATTACTTTATGACGAAAATACCGGACAGAACTAATTCCTAGCAGAGACTCGTGCGGCAGCGTGTTTGCCCGCGATGGAGATTGGATAGTGACTGATTGGAATTTGGGTGGAAATTGGGATTTCTGCTTTTACACATCGATCCGCCAATGGTAATTATGGTCTCTTGTGCATTCCTCAATTCCCCACGTTCATCGAGGTAGAAACGTACTTGTGTATTTGTTCGACGTCGATGGGCGTAGCAAGGATGGATAAATCAAAAGGAAAGCATAATAACCCAGGGTTGATCTGGCTTAGTGTGTGTGTGTATTAAATCCGCGTATGCGTCACTGGTCCAGTGACCTAGTGATGATTATGGTTATCTCGTAGGTCATCGAACCATGGAAAGACAGAATTGCAGATGAGAGGAAAATTTAGTTGGTGCTATTCACCTGCAAAAAGAGATCATTGATCCCAAGCGAATGGATGATCTGATGAAAATCGATAGGACGCTACATCGGCTAGGGAAATGGTACCGTGGGAAAAACTCTAAGGAATGTTGGTAATTACCCAAGCCAATGGATGATGATACAACCGCGTCGTTTGATTCGACTTGGTTGTTGCTAACCAATACGAATGGAATTTCCGGTGGAAATCTCATGGTTAGAGGAATAGAATTGCCGTATGGCGAAAATGTTAGCTAAACTCAATTATGCATTATATGCATAGAATAATGAGTTTAGCTATGCGTCCTTGGGGAAAACATATTATTTCAGGTGAATAGCATATGAGGGGAATAGATAACTATGACGCGCTGAAAGCGCTCGAAATTAGATTGTGGGTTGGTTCTCCATGTAATATAGAGAAACCCCACACATTAACACTCAGAAGGCCTGACGGTCGCCATTACCACAACTGTCACCCATACGAAGGTGCCTCCATTACCCCCATCGACGAGTACTTGCTACAATTAGGACACAAGTATCTCGAAAGCATTTAGAACAGAGAGAACCTACTTATACGCGAGTCTTGTGTTCTTGACCCTTCTCTGTTTCGATCTCTTCGGATCCGATCATCATAATGTCTTCTTCAGTACAAAGCTGAAGAAAGCACCCTATCCAACAACATTCCCTTCTATAATAGAGGATTCCTGAGGCCACCCCATAGGGTATACTGCTGACATACTACAAACACGCACAGTGCAAGACAGCACAAATACACACACACACCGACCAAAGTGGCGCCCCGCAATGGAATATCTAAAAGAAAGTTCCACGGTGATCAACGGAAATGTGTGCCTGGCGGGAGGTGGTTTTAGTCGGTAAAAGTCCGGCATGCTTCTGGCTCGGTCAGAGGTATCTTTTGAAGATTTCCACCTTTCTACAAAAAAAAAAAAAAAAACGACCAAAGCCGAAGACGTAATCTGCGTTTACCACCCCACTCAAGATCTACCGGTCTTGTATGATTTTTTTCCCACCCTCCCTTCATCCAAGTAGTTAGAGAACATTTGAAGTAAGTTAGAGAACCTTTAAAGAAGATACCGCCCCCCTTTTTATTTTTCAGATATCTTGAGACCGAGCCCAACATCTTCATTGATGTGGGCGATTCTGGTTATCGCAAGATAATGTTTTTAAAGGACAATGTAGGATTAGGATGAAGTCACATTCCTTCAATAAATGTTATCTCTGACGACGCAATATCTTAGGGACATCATTTGATGCTCGAATGGTTGCGTATGCGCTCGAATCGATACAAAAACCCACAATGTTTCACCAGGGTGATGTATTGAGGTAAATCATCTCGCTCTTTATGATAGGGTATCACATATTACATTCACAACATAATCCACATCTACCTTCCGCCTTTTTGGCCGCACGCGCATAAATTTATTTAATTAGACTGTGGCCCTGTATTCTAAGGCGGAGCTTGACTTGTTTTCACGCCAACGTCTGGCAACGTCGTTTTGTTGTGAAGATCGTAGATATTGAAACGGACCGTATTTAAGCCGACCTCTAACGACCCTAGGTGCCTGTGAACAAGGTGATCAGTTTTAATTTGGACTAAACTTACCAACAGTCTCGTGTTGGTTGTAGGCTTTTGCTGTTATTAGTGTTGTTTATCAGAGTATTTATGGGTATGAATATGCAAATGAGAATATTAATTAAATAACATTTAAGTGGGGAAGATGGCGCGGTGTTAACGTTGTTTGGCTTACTTACGTCGAATGGGCTTGTGATTCCAGTTTTGATTAGATTGCTGTTTATTGGGCAGTTAGTGTTACTTTGATTGGATGCTTGATTGCCGTGTATGTCCGTTGAGCATAATCGTGCAGAAATATGTGTACGATCTTGGATGAAGTATATTTTTTGTAGTCTCTGCTCACGACACCTATCTCGTCTTGCTCTCACAGAATTGAAATAATTTCTATTTTGAAGTTGACGGGTTACAGTCTTTAAACAAAGTTGTCAAGTTGTCGGAGAGGCGGTGATGTCTCACGAGTCCGTAAATGAGCATATTAGTTAGTTTTTAAGTCCAAATGAATCAATTAATTGGCGCGTACATGGGATGCGATCACATGGTTCTGTATTCGACACAAATAGCACACCAACTCAAGCTAGCTTAGTTATAACTAATAAAAACAGCGATACAAAGATATGACACAGACCAAACATCGAGAAGACGACCTGGCAATAAGTTAATTAAAAGTTAAAAGTAGTCATTGATGATAATACCGTGGTGCATTTGGCGAAAGAGAACGCATTCGTACTGAATCATTCGATGCTTTTGGTGCGGCACTTTGGAAAAGCTGAATTTGGAAAGACTCTATTTGAGAGCTGTCTCCATGATAATATAACTAGTGGTAGTGTAACAATAGTTCAAACGCCTAGTGAGGTTAAAGTTAATTTAAATTAATTATATATGAGTAATACGAGTTTATATAGCAACTATAAAATATTAGTTCAGTTTAATTTAGTGGGGCCAACACTTAAAGCCAGCTTATACCAAACAATTTTTACAATCTAACCTACTAATTCGCATAATTAAACTTAGCCTTAAATTAGAAACTTAACTCTCACGGCGTGGGGGCGAAGGCAAAGATTTTGTATGCTTTGAGAAGAATTGAATTGGGGAGATAGACGCATTGGACTGAGCCGGACAGGAGCCGATGAGATAATGTCGGCTAGGACTTTACGTTCCTCACGGATTTTTAAGTCGACTAATTTGAAACGGTTAATAAAAGGGGGTAGGGTCAACGGGCTGCCTCATCGCAAAACACAGAGAACGGCTCGCAAGAACCGACATTGAATACATTCTATTCTGTGGATATGGGTCTTTTGATAAGAGGCCCATATCTGGCTTGTGTATTCTAGTAGTGGACGGAGGATGTGAGGTAAACAGCGAATGATTGAAGACTTTTAAGAAGGGGTGTTGCACCACAATATGGTGCACAAGTAACAGAAGGTTTTTTTCTGGTTTCGGTGGAAATCTTCAAAATATACCTCTGGACCGATACAGAGGCATGCCGGGTTTTTACCGACTAAAAACACCTCCCGCCAGGCTCATATTCCCGTTGATCCCCGTGGAACTTTCTTTTAGATATTCCATCACGGGGCGGGGTAGAGTTTACCTGTTACGCCGTTCGTCACGTCGCAACTGCTGCATCATTTCACAGAGAAGTCCATTTGTTACGGACAATGCCTGTTTTGAACTCAGCTATGTATTCTAAAGGTGGACATTTTTGAGGTTATACGCACTCAGAACGTTTTGACATACGAGCGCTATTTGTGTTGTTTACAGTGACTTAAAAGATTCATCTCGGCCCAAAAATGGAATTAAATCGTCCACATTTTCGTGCGATTATTTTTTACAACTTTCGGCGTGGATTAACTCAGCAACAGTGCATGGATGAACTTAATTCAATTTTTGGCGATGAAGCTCCATCAAGGACCAGTGTTTATCGATGGTATGGTGAATTCAATCGTGGTCGTAGTTCACTCCAAAATGAATTTCGTGAAGGTCGTCCAAAATCAGTTGTTGTTCCGAAAACCATTGATGCTGTGCGCGAACTGATATTGGAAGATCGTCATGTGACCTATCGTGAGATTGAGACAACCTTAGGCGTTAGTGGGACCAGCATACATTCAATATTGCATAAACATTTGACTGTCAAAAAAATTTGTTCGCGTTGGATCCCACACAATTTGTCAATCGTCCAAAAAAAGGCTCGTGTCAATTGGTCGAAAGAAATGCTCAAAAAATACGGTCGCAGTGCTTCGAAACACGTCTATGACCTCGTGACAGGTGATGAATCGTGGATTTACGCGTATGAGCTCGAAAGTAAACAGCAGTCGACTGTCTGGGTGTTTCAAGATGAGCCAAATCCAACAAAAGTTGTTCGCGCACAAAGCACTTCCAAGCAAATGGTCGCCTGTTTTTTGGAAAAACTGGACGTGTCGCAACCGTACCACTAGAACAACACAGAACAGTCAATTCTGAGTGGTACACAACCATTTGTTTGCCAGTTGTCTTCCAAGAAATCAGGAAAACCAACCGCCGAAGACGGATCACTCTTCACCACGACAATGCGAGCTCTCACACATCGGCTGCGACAAGTGCATTTTTGAGCACCCAAAACATCGATTTGATGGGTCATCCGCCGTATAGTCCTGACTTGGCACCGAATGACTTCTTTTTATTCCCGTACGTAAAAAACAAACTGAGAGGTCAACGTTTTTCGACACCTGAAGAAGCGGTTGTTGCATTCAGAATGCATGTGTTGGAGATACCTTAATCAGAGTGGCAAAAGTGCTTCGACAATTGGTTCAAACGCATGCAAAACTGTATAGATCTTCATGGGGAATATTTTAAAAAACAGTAAAGTGGTTTTCGATGATCAATATTTGTTTTTGTTCTCTAATCCCCAAATATAAAAGGCAACCCTCGTATAATTGAGCAGTTCCGCATCGAGGTCCTTCTCTTTCCACCCATTTGTTTGGGCTTTCTTCGCCAATTTGCCAGTGATGAATCCGCTGTGCGGTAATATTTCGTACATCACGGCTTGGTGGTCACTATGGGTGTAGGTGTCCAAAACTCGCCACTCCATACTTCTTGCCAACATGGAGTTGGCAAATGTGATCTCGATTTTGGACCGGCCCCTCTCGTTTATGAAGGTGTCATCAACACCATCATTAAGTAACACAAGATCTAGGACTGCGAAGGCTTCAAGTAGTGCCTGGTCTCTACTGTTGGTCCTTGTGCTTCGCCATTCTGTTGCCCAAGCGTTGAAATGTCTAGCAACTATAAGAGGGCTCTTTTCTCTAGTTTCTTGTGTTATTCTGTCCAAGAAGTCTTTGAAATATTCTATTTCCCACCTTGGCGGAGCGTAACAACAGTAGAAATGAATTCCTCTGATCTTAGCATAGGCAATTCTTTCCAGCCGCTGGACACTTCTGCATTCCATGGGGGAATTTCCAGTTCTCCAGATGGCCGCTGTTCCGCTGCTGTCTTCCTCACATGTAATAGTACCAGTGCCAGGTATCCTACACTGCTCATTGATGACTACCACGTCGGCACCATATTCCTTAACCGTTTGGGAAAAGAGATCTTGTGTGGCTCCACAATGGTTTAAGTTGCTTTGAATGCACTTAAACCTGTCCATTTTTATTGAGGAGATTGCACATCGCATCTTTAAATGCTCGGCATTTGTAACTCCCTGTTGAGTGGTGGTTACCGCCTTCGCATCCTGATTCGTAGAACATGCATTTGGGTTGTGCTTTACAGCCCATTGCTTTGTGGCTTTTTTCACCGAATTTCAAACAATTTTCCGAACGATCTTCTTCGGATTTGCAGGATTTCGCCACATGACCGTATTGCCAAGATCTGAAACATCGTGTGGGTGCGATGTGTTCTCGAAGTCTTCATCTCACCCATCCAACCCGTAGGAAACCTGTAGCCGGCAACATGCTAGACTTTTCTCTTGGTAAGCGGTTCATGTTGTGGGCCATTTGGTTTTCTTCTTAAACTCTTTACCGCTTCCTTTGAGATCGCGTTCAGCGCAGGGAACTGTGTAGCGATCGCTGTCAGGATTTCCTCCACAGTGGTTGTGGGGTTTCTCTATATTAGATGGAGAACCAACCTACAATTCCATACCTTATTTCGACCGCTTTCAGCGCGTCATACCTATCCATTCCCCTTATATGCGATTCACCTGAAACTCATTATTCTATGCAGATAATGCATAATTGAGTTTAGCTAACATTTTCGCCATACGGCAATACTATTTCTCTAACCATGAGATTTCCACCGGAAATTCCATTCGTATTGGTTAGCAACAACCAAGTCGAATCAAACGACGTGGTTGTATCATCATCCATTGGCTTGGGTAATTACCAATATTCCTTAGAGTTTTTCCCACGGTACCATTTCCCTAGCCGATGTAGCGTCCTATCGATTTTCATCACATCATCCATTCGCTTGGGATCCACATTCGTGTGGTTCGGCTAAAGAATGACTCTCTATTTTTATTTGTGCGCCTGAAGTCCACAATCAACGTGAATTGATGCGCATTCTCAGATTGACGGGTATCGCTGGAAAATGTCTTAGGAACTGAACAACGACCGTGGTAATACCAATAGAAAAGAGATAGGCATGTTACGATGCCCCTATGTTCTAACGACGGAATTGATCGATTCACTGTTGGGTCCCCAATAAGTTTCACTGCTCCTTTCTGCACCCTATCGAGCACATGTAGTGCAGGTTTGGATCCGCCTGGTCAAATATGGGCGAGAACTCCATTTTGGGAGGAAGATACGTCCTGTAAATGGCGCAAGACTAATAAGCTTGCCCAGAAAAACAGATTATTATGGATAACAAGCCACAGGACTTGCTAAATAAGGCCAAGACCGGATCCCGATTGTAGTGCCGATGATGATGATGATACGTCTTGTAAGTAGGTGGTTAGATGGAGTGAAGTATTTTTGGCATCTCTTAAGGAACCCCATGTATTTGACCTCAATTTTTGCAGCCTCAATAATGTGGTCGCTCCAATTAAGAGTCGAAATAATTCGAGTGCTGAGGATTGAAAGTTCTTTGGCTTCGTCGATGCAAGTGTCGTTTATCAACAGTATATTTACTTTGGTGTTCGCCTTTGACGACAGGAGACAGCACTGAGTTTTTAAGGCATTGAACTGTACTCGGTTGGATAATCCCCATTAATATATCTAGTTGAGGTCGGAATTCAGTGTATTAAGCATAACCTGTTGATTGGTATTGACGTTCGAAGACTTTGGTCGGGAATGTTCGTACGAGTATGAGAAACTCAATGTGCTACGAGGGTTGCCTTTTTTATTTCGGGATTAGAGAACAAAAACAAATATTGATCATCGAAAATCACTTTATTGTTTTTCAAAATATTCCCCATGACGATCTATACACTTTTGCATGCGTTTGAACCAATTGTCGAAGCACTTTTGCCACTCTGATTGAGGTATCTCCAACACATGCATTCTGAATGCAACAACCGCTTCTTCAGGTGTCGAAAAACGTTGACCTCTCAGTTTGTTTTTTACGTACGGGAATAAAAAGAAGTCATTCGGTGCCAAGTCAGGACTATACGGCGGATGACCCATCAAATCGATGTTTTGGGTGCTCAAAAATGCAGTTGTCGCAGCCGATGTGTGAGAGCTCGCATTGTCGTGGTGAAGAGTGATCCGTCTTCGGGGGTTGGTTTTCCTGATTTCTTGGAAGACAACTGGCAAACAAATGGTTGTGTACCACTCAGAATTGACTGTTCTGCGTTGTTCTAGTGGTACGGTTGCGACATGTCCAGTTTTTCCAAAAAACAGGCGACCATTTGCTTGGAAGTGCTTCGTGCGCGAACAACTTTTGTTGGATTTGGCTCATCTTGAAACACCCAGACAGTCGACTGCTGTTTACTTTCGGGCTCATACGCGTAAATCCACGATTCATCACCTGTCACGATGTCATAGACGTGTTTCGAAGCACCGCGACCGTATTTTTTGAGCATTTCTTTCGACCAATTGACACGAGCCTTTTTTTGGGCGATTGACAAATTGTGTGGGATCCGCCGCGAACAAATTTTTTTGACAGTCAAATGTTTATGCAATATTGAATGTATGCTGGTCCCACTAACGCCTAAGGTTGTCTCAATCTCACGATAGGTCACATGACGATCTTCCAATATCAGTTCGCGCACAGCATCAATGGTTTTCGGAACAACAACTGATTTTGGACGACCTTCACGAAATTCATCTTGGAGTGAACTACGACCACGATTGAATTCACCATACCATCGATAAACATTGGTCCTTGATGGAGCTTCATCGCCAAAAATTGAATTAAGTTCATCCATGCACTGTTGCTGAGTTAATCCACGCCGAAAGTTGTAAAAAATAATCGAACGAAAATGTGGACGATTTAATTCCATTTTTGGGCCGAGATGAATCTTTTAAGTTACTGTAAACAACACAAATAGCGCTCGTATGTCAAAACGTTCTGAGTGCGTATAACCTCAAAAATGTCCAACTTTGCGACAGAGCTGTCAATTGCCGGATTGCAACACTAGGGTTGCCAAATCCCGAAACATAAGGGGCAACCCTCGTATTGTGGGGGTTAAAGTTGTATGCCGACGTACGGCAAGTATTCACTCACTCCCCAACGATGTTGCTTCGACGAAATGATCGCCAGGTAATCCAAGAGGAGAGATTAAATAATGAAACGCACTGGGGTTGTTTATGATTATTGCTTTTAATTGTTCAAACTTCCTTTTAATTCACTTAACTAGAACTTATGCTTAATGTGGTGACACTTTTCTTTCTTGACACTTTGACTGCAGAAATTAATTATTTAATTCAAATACATTTGAGCACTAACGAGTTGAGATAAGCAGCGGAAAACGTATGTGGCTACGACCGTAGTTGGATATCGACTGACTTGAACTTACGAAATTATTTGAGCCTCGAGCGGAGGCGTGACTTGACACTGTGGAATATGACTAGCGACTGGGGTGAATTGGGGTTGAAATTCATATTTCATTCACACAGGACAACCAAAAGAGACCACGCCTCTGGTCTCTCAACCTCACGCCCGTCAAAGTGTGAGTAACTTTTGTTAATAGGGTAAATGACGGACATGAAGAATGAGAGAACAGAAAACATGATTTGCTGTGATCTCGTGGTAGCCTTGGTTGTGTGTGTTGGTATCAGATGCAGCTACTGACACGACCTACTGACCCAGTGGTACGGCTATGGTGTAGTTAAAGCGCATTGAACCGTGGAAAGAAATACAAATGAGAGGGAAACTTAGCTGATGTTACTCCCCTGCAAAAAGAGATCATTGATCCCAAGCGAATGGGTGATCTGAGGGAAAGTCGATAGGACGCCGCTGATGTTTGGGAAATAATCCGCGTGAGAACCAGACTCTAAGACGCTGAAATAACCCCAGCTATTTTGCTATGATGCAACAGCGTCGTTCGTTTAGACTTGTTGTTGCTAACCGACATTATGAGATTTCCGATTGGAAACTCATGGTTAGCAAGAATGGAGTTGCCGTATGACAAGAATGTAGCTAAACTCAATTATGCATTATGTGCAAAGGATAATGAGTTTAGCTATACGTCCGTTTGAAATGTTTAACAGGGAATACATATAAAGAAAATTGGTAAGTATGACGCGCTGAAAGCGGTCGAAATTAGGTGGAAATGTTGGTTGGAATTGTGGGTTGTTTCTCATGTAGAATAGAAGAAGCCCCCCACAGTATCATCAGTAAACGAGTGGATCAGGTTGTGAGTAATGGACAAGAGATCATTTATAAGTGGCCAAAAGCGCAGGAACTTCAATTGTGTATTTGTGTGGGTGGGACGTGAGAAACAGGTCCAGCGCATTGGCGGAATGACCATCTATATTTGGTACCCGTGTTGGCTCAGTTGCCGAATCGACCTGGGTCTCAGTTAGGGTAAGGATATCAGGATTCGTTGTTTGGAAATATTGGTGGGCGGCGCTTACATTCGTATTGGTGAAACCGATGCCCCTGATGTTACAAAATGTCATTATCAGTAGAACATCGACAGAACGGGACCGATTATACGATGAAGAACCTCTTAAAGTTCAGTTATTTATCATAATATCTGCACGATGTTCCCCCTGACATAGCCCGGGGAGTGGGGGGGAACTAGTTTACCACCTGAATTCTTTATCTCAGAAGGTGCCATCATAACTTATCTTCGTGTCAGTCTGGGCCATCAGCCATACAACCGAAAAATATTAGAATATTTCTCCCGACGATATCGTTGAGTGTACTGCGTGACGGGGTGGTATCTCACCTTGGGACTGAAAACCAACAAAATCAGCCTTTTCTCGAACCAGTCCAGCAGCCACGCTCTGTAGGATGGCCAGGGATTACTCTTGACCATTTCACGGAGACTATAGATTGATGGGGTGACAGTTTGGCGGATTCGTGGATTTGTATGTTGTTCAAGTGTTCCGCCGAACACTGTTTACCGAACAGCGAACACAATACAATATGGAAACACGCAATGTTTTTTTTTCTTTTATTATTTTGCCTTATTTCTTTCGTTTTTATAAAACAAGGATTTACTCCATTTACGCCCGTAGCGATTTATTAAGAGTTATTTTAATGTCAAAACACACACAGACTTTAAAATTTTGTTGTCGCGAAATGATCGAGGATGGGGTTTCGATGTTCATAGTTCTTTATCATTCTATCCGTATCTTTCAATATTCCGATTACTCGCGGGTCGTTCAAGAATTAAATTAATGCCACAACGCGGATCGACCTCCTCGGTAGAGTTCTCAGACTCCTGTTCGAAGTAGACTGCTCTAATTAATTTTCCCTATGACGACTACCCTATCTTAATTTTCCTATCCATCCTATCTGTCTCTTATCTTCATGAGAAAATTTCCATTTTGGTTTTCAATTCCAACTTCTTACCGGAATCTTGTTTCGAAAGGATCAACCGTGCCGCCACTTCTTTCTTGATCCTATCATGGGCTTTGTTTGCGTTACCCATCTGGCTTATGACAAGAGTTTTTGTGTGCTTCAGATGGGTAACAAAGGAACCGTGGGATTTGGTTTGTAGATCGCATTTCCCAATCACAAACATCTAGCGTGGGATAGGCGTTACGATGTTTATGATTGCAAGAATTGTTGGTCGCCGGGCGAATCCCTAGTTTAGTTTTTAGTTTTAGTTTAGTGAGGGCAGAACCCTCATTTATTTAGCTTAAGGCACGCTTTTGTTTGCGCACGTGCGCTTGTCGGTTTGGGATCTTGCTATTAGCTACATGAGGAGATTAATCTGTTTATTTTCAGAAAAATGCGTTTAAGGGATGAATCGAATGGATGCATTGGATGGATGCATTGAATTCAATATTAGGAAATTTTGAACGTTAAGTTCGATTGATTTTTACTATTGAATTCAATATTGGGGTATTTGGAATGTTACCTTTTGTTTCAGGTGGATGGAAGGACTTTTGGGAAACGTGTCTATGGGCACGTGTAATGGATATAGGTGAGTATGTTCCTTTGGTGGAACGACGATTTCTCAACCTATAGTGGGTTGTGTGGTTCATAGAACCACTACAACAGGGCGTTGGGATCCCGCCTACCACTCGGCCTTTAGTCGTCTCTTGCGACAAGTCGGCTTAGCTGGGAGTATATTCTTACACCCTACTCACAGCGCTAATCACCCAGTATAGCTTATTACCAGGAAAGTGATCGTATCATGCTAGGCCAAGGCTCTAAAACGCTATTAGAAGCCGTTTGAGTAGTTTCCGATCAGTGGTTAATTGTAATTTTGCTGGAAGGGCGCACAGAGTAACAAAAGGGTTTTGATGTAGAGGCCGGGCTTTGACACAAAATACCAAAGCAATTATATTCAACCCGCGATTATTTAAGAGTGGGAGGTACACGCTAATTTGGCTTTGCTCATTAAATAAGGGTCATCCTTACTCTCTTTGTAATATTAGCTATCCTAAGCCGTTCTTTGTTAGTTCACAAGTTTTTCAAAAGTGGAAAAGCAATGCATAGACTTTCCCAAGGTAGAATCAATGAGTCTTATTATCTTATTATGGACCTCTCATAATAAAGGCAATACATTTTCCACTTATTAACACAAAGCTAGAAAAACGGACAGGAAAAAATGTACGTTAAAGTTACATTTTCAATGAATGCCCACCGTTCGACCAATGGAATTGCAATCAATTCATGAAACTTTTCTCAGTTCCCGTCTCTGATCCTCGATATGACTTGTTTGGGGCGCACATGTCCCACTGTTTGTCTCTGATACGATCTTTTATGTTCAACTGGTACACATGCCACATGAACCTTCAATGAGTTGAGCGCTACTACCAACCAAAAAAATAAGGAAAGACAGAAGTCCAAGTCTCAACAGCTCTTCATTGTGATGCTTAATTTCCTGTCGATCCAAGACAAAGCCTCTATCGCGATTTAACTTACTTCGTCCACCGACGTCAACAGCAAAGACATTTTCATTTCCCGATGGACGGTAGCAACCACAGCGGCAGTGAATTAATTAAAATCGCTTCGATCATTAATAAATTTCTAATTAGGGGGAGATAACTTACTTGTTAGGTTGCTGCAGGCAAGGAATCAATGCGCAGCGATTTATCGCTGCCACCAATGGATAACGACCTTCGCTTGCACTCAGTCCGGCCTAACAAACGAACCGTACTGACGTTCAAACGTCGGTCAAGATATCAGAAGACAGGAAGAGAACAAATTAAATTGCGATTATTATTGATTTCGTTTTATTAATCTGACATACTCTATGCACAGCAGTAACATGTTCTGGCTGGGCAACATGAATAAGTAGTTGTCACAACACGCCGTCGGCCTCTTACCAGGTCCTAACAGGGGCTGTACAATTTATTTGTAGGCACATAATCAACGAATAACCGGCTTGGTGACAGATGGGGCCAGGTTCTACAGGGCAAGGACATTCGTGGAGTTGATGCCTGCAGTCAGGGAATCCAGGTAACACTCGTTGTTGCGTCGCTTGCCGTTAATGATTGAATAATTACTCTACACTGAAGAGGTGACGATCGCGGTTGTACGCCGGACAGAGTGGACATTAGAAATTCATAAAATACAATTAGGTATTCGATTTGTCGTTAATTTGGAATTTGAAATGATGCGCCAGTTTGCTATTTATGTATTCGTGTTCGTATGCAATGTGGCGGAGTGTCTCCTGATTAATTGGAACTGGTTATGACATTTATGTTACGCGGATTTGAAACCAACGGCAGTGGACTAAAAGCCAATGATGGTGATGTACTAAGATTTCAGGCCTCACATCTCTAAAAACAAAACTCAAACACACAAAAGGTTCAACAGACAAAACAAGGTTTAACACCCCGGCCATCGAAAGCGAAACAACAGGTAAAACGAAGTGACGAAGGAGATAAAAGGATTAATCGGTGACACGGACAATGGATTTCATCGCCGGGTCCAATTTAATAAAACGCTATCGCTCAGCTAAACATATTGTAATTGGATGAATATATGAGGGGAACGGGTTCCTTGTGAAAATGTGTATGCGACGACAGTCCGCCTCGCGTGGAGTGTTGCGGTGTGGCGCAGCACAGCAGTCGCCATCGCGTTCCTATTCATACGATAATTTGCTACTGGCATTCCGAGTGTATGTTGTTTTATCCCGCCTGTCAATCAACTACCTAATTATTCTTTTGGGGATAGAATGCAAAGATAATTGGGAGGAGAGTCTCGATTGTAAGGATATCAATTCCGATATAACGAAAATAATTGACTCGCCTGTTGTTTTTCATAATGGCAAGGGGGAGTCTCATCGATGGCAGACATTGACAGTGAAGTGCAGTCGAACCGCTATTGCATAAATGATGATTTCAATATTGTCACTTGTCTGTCAATTGATCATCTAGTTAACGGAAAGTTGACAGGCATGAGGATATCTTTCGATTAAAATGAAATGTAGAAGAGTTGAGTGAAATCATCTGTAGGATATTTTGAAATTGCCACCACAAATTGAAAATACGTCGACTGATAACACGCCAACGAGTAGAAAAGAAGTATCCGATTCTGGTTGCCGTCGGTTATTTCACTTGTAAGTTGATGGAGGACTCAATAAGTTGGCGGATGTTTAGACTGTGTTATAAATGTTGACCAGAATTTTATTCTTCTGCAAATTTTCGGGACTAGTTTGATCTATTTTTTTAAATACGATCAATCGTCTTCCATCTTATTGAAAATCTTGTTATCCGTTGGTTCGAGCAATTCATTAATAGCAAGTAGATATAAAGTAGGCGCCAATATAATACCCTGATCCTCTCTAGAATTAATGCCAAGTGGATTAAACGATATATAAGTCGAATTAACTGATTTTCAAGAAAACTTCTCCATTTCTAAAGTTCTTGGTTAAGTGTTGACGAGAGGTTTGTTTTTTCTCAGAAAAGGTGAATCTATAGCGTTAAGTCAGTGCTCGAAGGTGCTATTTCTGCTCGACTGCCTCCTTCAGCCAAGCTCTGAAAGATGAACAAGGATTTCTCACAGCCAGAAGCCTGCAGATTAATGTGATGGTATTTGAAGTGAGCTTCTCGATAGTACAGTGGCTAGTATACCCGCCTGTCATGCGGGAGGCCGGGGTTCGACTCCCCGCCGGGGAGCATCTGGCGCAAGACTAATGACCTTGCTCGAAAAAAAAAAAACAAATCATTAAAGAAAATTTGACAAGCCTCAGGACTTGCTAAATAAGGTCAAAACCGGTTCCCGGTTGCAGTGCCGATGATGATGATTTGAAGTGAGTGGGCGTAGGAACCAAACCTACCGCTCAGACTACTTGGAGGTATATTAGGCACGCAACTAAGTTCCCGCTATTTGTCAATAGATGGCTCCAGCAATAAGTGTTGGTCGATTTCCACATATCCAAAACGTCATGAACCAAGCTTAGACATATGGTAAATAAACCGCTTTGACACAGTAGTGATTTTGTTTTGGGGTCATATACTTTTGGTTGTTTTAAAAATGTCTGAAATTGTGGTATATAATCGTCATTTGCGGGAGGTGTTGATTTTCTTCTTTCATTAAAAGAAAACGACGGCTGAAGGGCACCGAGAGCTCCACAAAGCTTACGGAAATGCTGTTCTAAGTGAAACAACGTGCCCCGATTGGTTCCGTCGCTTCAAAGATGGTGACTTTGATGTTGACGACCGTCCGCGTGAAGGAAGACCAAAAACCTTCGAAGACAGTGAATTGGAGGCATTGCTCGATGAGGATCGATGCTAAACGCAACAAGAGCTTTCATCAGCATTGGGAGTTACCGCCGAGCCATTTCCAAGCGATTGCATGAGTTGAGAATGATGCAAAAGGAAGGAACTTGGGTTCTTTATGATTTGAAGCCAAGGGACGTTGAGCGTTGCTTTTTCGCCCATGAACAACTGAACAACAACTGTTTCGACGCAAGGCTAATAACCTGACCCGTAAAAATAAATTATTATGGTAAATTTAACAATCCTCGAAACTTGCTAAATAACGGCAAGACCGGATCCCGGTTGTAGTGCCGATAATGAGGATCATGATGATAAACAACTGTTTCATCGGCAAAAAGGAAGGGATTTCTTCGTCGCATCGTGGTGAGTGATAAAAAATGGATTTGTGGGGGTTCTTTTAAACTTACCCAAAGAACCCCCCCATTATTACAAACCCAACTACCATTGTCTCCCGCCAATGCAATCGCATTGGCTCCTGGAAACATTTCCTTCTCCAAGGACATTAATGCATACAAGCGTTACCTAAAATTCCTAAAAAGAATTGCATCAACAAGGGCATTTTCCCATGCATCAACGCATCGGCCATATTTTCCGAACAAAGAATTCTTTATGGAATAAACATCATATCCTTGAAAGAAAACAAATCGGTTCACATATCATGTAACCATCACAACCAGGGATAATGATCATTGCGTTGCCTATTCCCGGCCTCATCATGTGTACAACAAATCCCTTTTCATAGACATTGGCTGGCGACCTTTTCTCCCAACAATAAACAACCCAACGCAGCTGCATTCAATTAGCGCAATCGACGCCGAAGCCAGTTACCCTACCTCGCACCATGTGCAAACAAAAGAACGCTGTTCTTCCGTAGGCATTCTGGCGATACGATAAACAACCCATATCGTTTGTGGTATCCCAAATGCATTTCTCATTTAATGAGTTCCAGCTTATTTATTTAGCTGAACCGAATTACAGACCTATGCCTTCGGTCGCTTCTCCTTTGTTTCAGTTTCGTTCTCATGGCTTTGTCCCATGAATGAACCAATGTACACAATACACCATGATATTTATTACGAGATCTGCTTTTCTATTCCACCAAGAGAGACTTTACGTTTCTCTGGTGGTAAGTAAAAACATATCCTTAGTGAAGAGGATATCTACCAGCACACCACCAAACTCACCCCAAACGAGGGTTGAATCATTGAGTATTATCAAAACCATCAGTTGCCGCACATCAAGAGTCGCCTTATAACCGCCGCGATCACACGGGGCTGAGCACGCCCCCATGTGTAAAGTAAAGTCGGGCCGCATCTGAGTCTGCTGCGCGATTTCTAATTTAAGTGGAAGTTTAAAATGAGTGCTGCGTACGTTACCTGCCCCCCTTGTTAATTGCTTAACTTTATTCAGTAAATATTTGTACCGAGTTTAAATTAAAGCTAAATATTTTCACATAAAATAGAACAGAAAAACATTAACCATAAACACTTTCTATTGTGAACTAATGTGCTGAGTTTTAAACTACATGTAAACACAACTTACCAGGAACACAGATAAATTTAAATAAGAATCGTTAAATAAAAGAACTAATAAACAATAAAATAATTTACACCCAATCAGTGCGTTTTATATCCGGTGGCCACCATCTGTGTGTTTTGTTTCGTTTCTTAGTGACAGTTTCCTGAGAACGATTTTTGGTTGAGCTTTTGATTGATGGGGATAGAAGCGAATCGGGGTCGTACGTCGGCGCACCATACTTCTTCCCCACATTGGTGACCGCGAGTAGAACGCGCAATCGTCTGAACGTTGTTCACCTGATGTTTTACTCAAAATAGTGGACAAACATGGCGGCGTTTCATTTTTTTACTCGGCGAACAATTTCATGGAGTAACATTATGATGGAGGAGGAAGATGAACGGAGTGTCCGTGTTTGGCACAATACTTCTTCCCCACAAATTCATTACAGCAGCCCAAAGAATAGAAAGTCATGGAGGATTGCCCGCGAAGGTTATGCTGTGTATGTGGTGGGACCAGGCCGGTGTTATTTATTATGAGCTGTTGAAACAGAACGAAACCATCACCGGGGAACGGTAACGACTTCAATTGATGTGATTGATTCGAGCAATGCGGGAAAAACAAACTCGCACCACAATAATAACCTTAAATTTGTAGCGATCCTAAATCACTTCTCCCATCCAAATCGCCGATATCACCAATAATCCCATCCAAATCCCCAATACCTCCCGTAATCCAAATCCAAATTCCATATTGAATCATATGAGCGATAAATTAAACCAACAGTTAATTTGTCGCACATTGATTCAATTTCCCATTAACTTACATCCAAATTCCATATTGAATCATATGAGCGACGAATTAAACCAAAAGTTAATTCGTCTCACATTGATTCAATTCCCAAAATCCTGACATCATGAAATGCTCAATTTAAAACGCATTTCATGATTTCCCTTCCAGGAACCTATCCAATTAAACCTATAGTCGATTCCCAGAACACAATTCCAATTGAAGCACACAAAATCGTGTGTGCGCTTCTTGGAATTTTTACATTGAAAACGTTGACAAATCTCAACGAGAAAAAGAATAAAAGGGCGGTAATTTTCAATTTCGTGATCAGTCAAGGTTTCGAAGGGCGAACCGCTGGTCATACAGTAAATCAGTCAAGATTCCAAAAAGCGAACCGCTGGTCATACGATAAATGAATTAAACCTAGGAGGCCAAAGCTAGCCCAACAATTTATACTTAATCTAAATTTCAAACATAAACAATAAAACGATAATTAAAGAAGTAAAGAGTTGGCGGTTTCATTACAAATTCGAAGAGGACCAGAGGGAACTGTCAAAGACCACCCTCGCTGTCAAGGAGCCCGCAACAGCAGAGTGTCCCGTCCGGAAGCTCCCACGCCCACCGGAGGAAGTTGCGACGACACATTTCTTGCGCCGCCCACTCAAGCGGTAAACGCCCCCCCGCCCCCAGCAGGAACGTCCACAGGGACGACCAAAACATCCACCAAAGGAGGTAAGCCATCGTCTTTCCAAATTTACAGAGATGATACCTCAACAAATTATTCGAAGATCCTGAAATTCACGACTTTTCATAGAATTCGCATTGATGATCATATAAAAGTCCATTACATTCCAAAGAATTATTAACACATAATATTATCTATTTAGGATATTATTCCTCTTCGAAGAATAATACAACCTTAGTAAGGGAAGAAATTTGTTATAAAGGAACCATCTAACACAAAGGACTCATTTTAATCCTTGTTAGTAAAAACACATTTTAAAAGATGGAAAATTAAAAATGTACACTAGTTTACAAAATAAATTAAATAAACAACAGAATGTTATATAAATAATCAAATCGGGTATCCTGATTCAAAAATATCAACCGTACGTAGTTGATATATAAAACAACAATAACAAACATTATTAACAATGAATAAACAGGAAACCATATATTGAAAAGAAAATAAACTGAAGTAGTAAAAAATGAAATGAAAATAAAAATGAAGTAGGAAAAAATGAAATAAATTATAAACAACCAGGTAAGAAAGAAAGAAATATAGAAACTCTTAGCGTCGCTTTGGATTATATTATTCTGTTCAACGATTTATTTAATGCCTAATAAAATATACTCAGCAAAAAAAAAAAAAAATTAAACTAAAAGAAAAACTCCTGTTGGAAGTATTTCTGTGGTGACTGTTTTTATCACCCATCCAAATCCTTTGTAAAATGCCCGCAAAAAATTACAGCTTAGCTGACCAGTAGCAATGGAGTTTAAGTACTCCCATTTCGTCATCGTCAATCATGTTATCTCTCGTATGGCTGAGGATTTCAACTCCGATCTCGAACAGCTTACACCTTACTCCAGGTACACACGCGAGAAAATGTGTCTCACAAACCAAAAAGAAAACGGCAATGACTACAGAGTCCAAATCAGACATGTTGCACGGTGCAACTCATGACGATGAGGGTACGTATTATAATAATATATTTAAATAAGTCTCCCCCTTCTACACTAGAGGTGTTAGCTTGTGTCACAACCTAGTAGCTCAGTTTTGATCACATCGAGCTGTGACACAAGTGCCAATTGAGCGAGTTCAAGAGAACAGTACAACAGTACCGCTCTTGAACGAAGAACACCATAAAAGCCCAAGAGAGAAGAGCAGCGTCGATAACGTTGTGGTGAAAGACCGAGGATTGGCGCAAGGCTAATAACCCTGCCCGTAAAAATAAATTATTGTCGAAGTTTAAAAAGCCTCGAGACTTGCTAAATAAGGCCAAGACCGGATCTCGGTTGTAGTGCCGATGATGATGGTGATAGTTTACCTTAAAATAACTGTTCCTTAAAATAAAAGGAGGTTTTACTTTTGTCTCAAATATGTTGCATTTATATATGTCGTCCTTATTGGGGAACACAACACATCTCTACTATTGGCAAACCCTATATAACATATAGTATCGGAGGCAGATCACTTTAAAAGCCCTGGAATAAAGCGATGCAACAGGATCTTCTCAGAATTTGCAATGCGGCAGCACTTCAACAGATTGCGTTATGATTTTGAAATATGTGGGATGAGGTGGCAAAGCCCAACTTTAGCCAGCGTATTAGAAGTGACAGACCAATGTGTCTTATGCCCTTAAAGCCGGCTGAACCCTAAACAATGAGGTTCGCGAAATTCTCGACCCCAACTCTGATTTCTTGACTGATTTAAATTAGTAACTACGCTGGCGTTCAGTTTTCCTGTAAATTACACCGTACGCAATAAAAGCAAACTAAATCAGCCTAGAATATGATTTTTTATTTCACAATAATTAGAAACCAATTCTACGTCGTACACTCTGCACTCAAATCAAATGCAAATGAAAGTCTCAAAAGTCAAGTGGGATCGTTGGCACCCCACTCTACTTGGATTCGTAGTCCCAATAAAATCTATAAACAAAAAATAAGGTAAATGAAATTCCTCCCCTCTTTGCGTCCCCTAATTATGGCAGAGTCCGTTTATTTCGAATAGCAATGTATGGCAGCCATAAAGTACAGCAAGTTAACGACCGGACAACTCAATTTTACAGTGCCGCGCAAACTATTTGCTGACAGGCAGCCCCTCCGGTGTCGATGGGTACAACGGCGAGAATTGTGACGACATTTACCGGCTCCCATGCACGATTTTGTATCCGAGGTGGATGTCAAAGAGTTCATTTTCATGAAATTTAATTAACTTATCGATGGCAGTTGTAAAATAGTTGAGCAAATGTACAAATAGTTAGTCGCGATGTTGTTGCATTCAATGGGTTTGACTTTGCTTGACCTGGGGTTTGATGGGTTTTCGATTGGTTATGGATTAATGCATTGTCACCACAATGAGTCGAAGAGGAGACAATGTATCGATTAATTACAGCAATCCAGAAAACTAGGCTAAAATTAAAAATGTTAAATAGGTTAGACAACGGGGTGCAACAGTATCGAATGTCGGTGGGAAAAGTGCGATATTTTCTTTAACAATCGCAACAATTTAATGAAGAAGGGTGTTAAGGAGTTTCAGATTTTGTGTTATGGGTGGGTAATGTCGTGGGTGACTATAATGTCGTTCCTCATTTGGGTAAACTGAGCTAGGAAAAATTTGTCGACGTTTTTTTTTAGGTTGAGACCAAAATGTAATTTTGTGCATCATCTGTACGTAATACCAGGAAAGTGTTTCTTTGTGTGGGGGTCGATACAGCTGTAAGATCACAAGACATAACACAAAAAAAAAATTCAAGGTGCATTTTTTAGTATGTTCGAAAGTGTTATGAAAGTGTTGCGTCAATAAAAGACCTCGAGACAGAATTTTATGTCTAATACTATTATAAGTTTTCTTTCCAATACCGTGTAACAAGTTTATCTTAAACAAGTGATTCCCAGGGTAAATATAAAGTGATACCATAAGTCACTGCAGTTCCGCATCATTCAATCACTTAAAGTATTTATGATGAGAGCCGAAATAAATGTCAAAATTAACGATCTTTTTTTTTACCAAATTATGTTGTCCCATGGTACCAGGTTTTTATTCTCCATCTTTCCAAGGATGATAAAATATTATGCTGTAAAATCTCTGCAACAACAGATGGTGATGGTATCGTTTGTTTTTGATTTTATTGTACAATTTAATGTCATAACACAGTGCGAGGGGCAAAAGAAGGAGAGGATGGATAAAGGAGGTCCGATGTAAAACTACAAACTTTTTTTTTATAAGCAGAATATTTAATTTCATCCCATTCTTAGAAGTGCGGATAAAAAGCTCTCACGAAAACTGCGATTACCACCTTACGCATTTCTTTTCGGGGGCATTGGTTTATGTAAATGCCTGAACTATTTCGGACGCGAGAGTTCACTTGTTCGTCCACAATGTGGAGAGTCTGTACAGGATACAGAACATGTTGTTCTTGTGTGTAGTTACTTAGCCCAACGGAGTAACAATCGAGCCCAAGGCATCTGGTAGCCGACATCGTCAGAGGAGTTTTATGGGCTGTAGTAACTCAAAAGGGCAAGAAGTGAATCGCAGCCAGCAATGGAAGACCAGCTGAAATTGCTAACCAACCCCTTGAAATGAAAACCGTAAGGTTGAGTCATGCGTTCGATTGTGCAACTATTTTTATTGTTACAGTTCGGTCATGAAAGTGCTTCTATCGACGAGGACTTATGACGGTTAGCATACAAGTACCTCGAAAATAGTCAGAATATCGAGAACCTACTTATATGGGGGTCTCTCAACCCATTTTCTTCTTCGGTCTCTTAGAGACCGACCGTCCCAATGCTTTCTTCGGTACAAAACCAAGGATTCTTGGACCCAACCTATAGGAACTTAATACATACACACGGACGATATAAGGCAGCGCAAATACATAAATAATATTTTCATTCCTATCATCATCAAAGTAATCAGGGGACGCATGCACTATCCATAGACACCGCCCCCCCCCCCCCCCCCTACACACCACCACCCGCAACCTCCGCCTTCCATCAGCCGCCGTCTTTCTCAATTATCCTGATATTGAGCCTAACATTCTCCCGGGCATGTGGAGATTCAAACCAAAGCCAGAATCCAGAAACACGATGAAGGACCTTTGTTTGTTTAACTTGGCATTCCTCACTATTCTTTTTTGTAGTTGTTATAATTCGGCAGTATTATTGAATGGTAGTTTGGGTTCCTATCTTTCTTCCTACCTTTCCAGGAGTCCTACTAATAAATTGTATCTGGAATAGATCTCTTTAGACGTAAGACCTCAAATTAAATATTACTTGAAAAAATGTTCTAGACATTGTAAGTAAAATTGTCGCAACTTAGTTAAGTTAGCTGTAAACTTATGTAACTAAACTTATAATGGTCAATAAAGACAGCGTTTTATAAAAAAAAAAAAAAAAAAAAAAAAAAAAAAGATTTCGAGGGCGCAGTATCTAAATCCTCCTGCCACCGAGCAGTAGTTTTTCCAATGCAAGTTTTACATCTGCAGTAATACTCAAATATTAAATCAACAATAAAACTTAAACAAAAATTGAAACTTCTTTTAATATTTTGAAAATTGTGTGTTGTCACCAACGTTGGAAAATTCTTTCGTGTACCAGGACGACTCCAAGAATTGGTACAGGAACCGGTACTAAGGTTTGCAGAGTATATATATGGACGCTATCCCCTAGGTTACGTCCCACGAACAATCAGGACGTTGCTCTTCCCCCTGGGTCAGAGGAAGCACGGCAGCGACCCCTTGCTGAAGTGTGTTGTTCCAGGAGCAATCAATAAAGAGATCAAACGTCCTTTTCAGGACAAGAAAACGCGCTTCTTGAGGAACAACCCCCACAACAGCAAAACATACACTCCCGAGACGAAAGAACAATCAAACCAGTGGCTTGTTAAAGGCGAAGGGCTCCAAAGACGACAAAGACGGTGAAATCAGTTGGAAAGGTTATGTCTACTGTATTTTGGGATATATGTGGTATTATCTTCATTGCCTATTTGGAAAAGGGACAGACGATAACTGGATAGTATTATGCGTCATTATTAGGTCAGTTAAAAGAGTAAATAAGAGAAAACAGTCCTCATTTTCTGAAGACTTATTGACCAGCCTCTGTATCTTAATTGGAAATTCTGTTGAGGAGGACAGCATTCATTGAGTTCAGCGCAACTTGTTGCCAAATCAAGAAAGAGTCCGGTCTGGCATTTTGGAAAATGTCAGAGAACTCAACGTGATGTCATTCGATTGGATCAACTTGGGAGCAATGGACAATAGAACATTTATAAAGAAGAGCAGTAAAGTGTATAGCAGTACCGAACACCAGCTTTATAAAGAAGAGCAGTAAAGTGTATAGCAGTACCGAACACCAGCATTCATTTCATCATGCCGTACAAAACCATTAAAATAAATCAATCATAAGGATATTCTCATATCTTTTGAACGTGTGTGCTGTCAATTATGTTAGATTGGAATTTCGAAAATCAGATTGGGGGCTTACTTGTGCGGATTGCTCTTAAGATATCCGGTGCGACAACATTGCTTTTATCAATCTTGCAATGGAAGTATTAATTTCATTATTCGATAAAGCAGGCCATTGCTTGGAACACCATACTAGTGATCATTACGAGAGCCATAAAAGATATTTGGAGAGTTAGCAGATCCTTATTGACTCCACAACCTTCGAAAGAATGTAGGTTAATGTTTTACTTTAATAGGAAAACTGAGACAATTAATAGCTCTTTTTGGAAATTGGTTGAATATTAACTGTTTTATATTTATTTAGAAATTTACTATCTAAATAGAGCACAAAGCTTCCTAGGTGTTTAAGTAAGCAAACGTACATGGAGATGCCATCTGGGCTTGTGAAAGTACAGTTCCTTGAGGGTTTGGGTTGCGGTATGAGTTCGATAGTAAATTGGCCTATGGAGTGTGACTTGCGCTCGATTAGAGTCGGAGTCTGTGTGGTAGAAAGGTCTGAAGAAATGTTATCTTTTATTTGTGGAGATCCACCATCAGTGTAGGGAGTTATCACCCTTTTCTTTGCTATTATTATTATTGTTATTATATTTTGTTCAGTGGTCTTCATATTAGTTCATTGCAGTCGATAGACTCTTTTGGGGTATGCGGTTTATGCCACCAGCACTAATTCAGATTTCTTAATGGTGCTGCGGTCCCGCTGGTCGTTGGATCCTAGTTGGCTTTTTATGGGGCATTCCACCGTTTAATGCTTAAAGAACAAAACAACTGCGGGTCGCAAACTTTTACATTTCCTCATACTTTCTAAGGAAGACAGCAACACAATCGGTGAGTTATTTATGTTTTATCCCATTTTTTTCGTCTGCTTTTATTTTATATTATTTAAAACAAGGCAAACTTGTACATTTTCGCAAACTTTTGGACACAACAACATCCGACGGGTGGTCAAAAACATTTCAAAAATAAAAATCCTTTCCGCCATGGCCGTTTCCCTTTTATGCTTACCTATCCCAATATTTTATTCCTTTTTGTATGTATTTATTAAACACCAGTAATATAACCGATTGGGGTAAACGGCGCGTAAAGTTTCGTGGGGCTACCACCTTATTTAATTCGAGAAACATAATTACCTACAACTAAAGTATATATCGGGTTTTCCAATAGGGACTTGACAACTTTGAATTTAATTTGTGAACGCATCCTTTCACTAATCATCGAGCTGTCGTTGTCAATTTATTCAGTAAACTCAACATTTTCATTATAATAAGAACATGAACGAACAACGTCTGCAAATTATAAAAATTTACTACCGAAATTTAGAGTCGGTGACTGCAACTTTAAAAGCGTTAACTCTAATCTTCGGTAGTAATTCTCGCCCTAGTAGACAGGCAATAACAAGTTTAGTGCAAAAATTTGAGTCTACATATTTATGGGGGTGAAAAGTATTGCACCAAGCACGGCCACACGATTCACTTCTTCCCCACTGCGCCGTCACTGCGAAAACAATAGTTCCCCCGAAAGAAATGAAAAATGAAAACACTTTTTATATTTGTTGTTTTGTTTTATTCTTTATATTTATTTTTCAATATTCAATTTTACACTCTAGGGATGGTTTTAAATTAATGATTCTTCGTTTTATTTCCTTCGTTTTTTTTATTGTTGTCGAAATACGCGACGCGACCTTTCGCCCCGGTGATTAAGATGTGACTCTTTAACGCGGGGCAGGGTGGCCGACCGCGGTGATGATTGAATAGCGAATGGTGTGAATTAGGGTTGAAAATTCATATTTCATTCACACAGGACAACCAAAAGAAACCACGCCTCTGGTCTCTCAACCTCACGCCCGTCAAAGTGTGAGTAACTTTTGTTAATAGGGTAATTGACAGACATGAAGAATGAGAGAACAGAAAACATGATATGCTGTAATCTCGTGGTAGCCTTGGTTGTGTGTGTTGATATCAGATGCAGCTACTGACACGACCTACTGACCCAGTGGTACGGCTATGGTGTAGTTAGAGCGCATTGAACCGTGGAAAGAAATACGAATGAGAGGGAAACCTAGCTGATGTTACTCCCCTGCAAAAAGAGATCATTGATCCCAATCGAATGGGTGATCTGAGGGAAAGACGATAGGAAGCCGCTGATGCTTGGGAAATAATCCGCGTGAGAACCAGACTCTAAGACGCTGAAATAACCCCAGCTATTTTGCTATGATGCGTCGTTCTTTTAGACTTGTTGTTGCTAACCGACATTATGAGATTTCCGATGGGAAACTCATGGTTAGCAAGAATGGAGTTGCCATATGACAAGAATGTAGCTAAACTCAATTATGCATTATCTGCAAAGGATAATGAGTTTAGCTATACGTCCGTTTGAAATGTTTTACAGGGGAATACATATAAAGAAAATTGGTAACTATGACGCGCTGAAAGTGGTCGAAATTAGGTAGAGATTTTGGTTGAGATTGTGGGTTGGTTCTCATGTAGAATAGAGAAACCCCCACATATTCGTTGTGTGATGTTGCCGTGCCAGCGAGATAATGGGTTGTTCAAAGTGTCGAAAATATCGTTGATGGGTTGATGGGTATGTACATTGAGCAGGTTTTCAAAGTACTGCTTTCATCTTGTCACGATATTGTTTGTTTCTGTCACCAGATAGCCGTTTGTGTCTTGGATTATTTTGGCTCTCCCTCCCTAGCCATTTCTAATAGCATTTATGCCGGAATACATACCTCTGATATTCTTTGCTCTGGAATTTTCAAGGATTGTTTCGATCCGAGTCTTCTCTCATTCGCGTTTTGTTGGGTTTGAAGAGTCTCATTGTCTCTTTCCGAATCGTCGCGTATCTTTCTATGTTGACTTCATCATATCTTTCTAAGGTAATATTCAACATTCATAAGAAAAATGTATCTTCGCTTCCACGGCTGATGATGAAACTCCAGGCCCTTGAATCAAAAGATAGCTTAACTTTGCTCGGCATCTCGACCTGGTTGAATACTTGTATTGTACATCGCCAGGGCCGCTTCTTGAAAGTTGAGTTATTTTTTTAGAGCCAAACATATTTTAGTTCGACCCCACGTCTCCTCCTGTATAAATCTCAAATTAGACCTTTCGCTCTAATATAATCCAAAAAGCTCGATTCCTAAACACCCCCTCGACCTGGTTCGACGTCGAGGACACATCGCAGACATCAGGATTTCAGTCGCTATCACATCGAGGGCGCGTACTGGACCTTTACTTGTTTTACAGATATTACAAGACAAGCTGGCGCTTCCTACGCTCATCTCTGTACCAAAATTCGTTCGGCTATAGAAGGCGAAAGCTGTGGAACTCCCTCCCGGAGCGACTTAACCAACAACTAAGAACTCCAACAGTTGTTTAATACCTTCTCGGGTTTCTAACTCGACGTCTATTGGTTCGCTTCGCCTGAGAGTAGCATATATACTCCGCCTCACACCTCAGCGATTGCCATGGCGAAAATCCACGAATTACGGTTTAAACTGCTTGATCATCCGCCTTACTCACCACATCTAGCCCCAAGGGACTTCTTTTTGTTCCCTAATCTAAAAATTTCGCTCGGAGGAGAGAGATTTTTGTCAAATGTGGAGGCAATCACCTTCGTGAACAGTTATTTTGCAGAGAAAAATGCAGAGAAGTATTTGGACGTTGGAGTTACAAGGAGTTACAAGGAGACTATGTCTTGTATATTTGTTAGGTCGGACATTTTTCAGGCCACCAATGTATATAAACTTATCTGACCACGCTTTAGCTAAATTCTACTACCATAATAAGACCTTAGCGTCCTTAAAGTGAATACCAAGTTCTTATACATAATATGTAAGGGGTGAGTTTAATTAATATCTAAAAATGTCTATCCTCTGGATCAGGAAAACCATTGCAGTTGATGTGGAGGCAAAACCTCCCAAATTTAATGCAGGTGGGGTGGCTAAAGGTGATCTGACAGAAATAAATTTTACTATCATTTCTTTCTCATTCGTAATAATGATATGTTGTGACAGTTGAATCTACGATGCATGCAAACTCTTTACTAGGTGATCCAATGCTTTAGGAAAGACATATTAAAAGCTAATGTGTTAATCAATGTGGGAAATAACAAGGATCCACAAAAATAGGTTACAAACTTTCAATAAACGGATAAATTATAGGTTTGAAAAGAATTCTCTGACCATAATTCAGACCAGGGCACTCTCCCTCATACCGTTGGTTAGATACTTCCTAGTTCGTTCCTTAGGTTTGGTAAAATATAAACATATCATAGCCCCTAAACATACGAAACTCCGAGAATCGCCTGATGTACAATTGAATGTCTCATAAGCCTTACTAGCTGTAATGCGGAGCGTTATGTTCCCAAGGAGCTCGCCTTCACCTTGAACCGAGCATTGTTTCTGGATTTCCATAATCAGCAATTCATATTCAAATGCAGCTCATTATTTCCGAAACTACGATCCAGTGACGATCTCATTTCACCCGCACCGGCCATAGTCGCATAAGGATCTTATGGGATCGGCAGAAAGCTTAACTAACAAGCACCCACTTTATAAAAGGTCTATCAATTTACAATCAATATGTCACATAAATTGGAAAGAAATCATCGGCGGGCGGCAAGCGAGCGATCCTTTCCGATCTGAACTGCCACAAGATCACCGATAGCTTCGGATGCGCGCTACCAATCCAAAGGTCTGTGTGCATCTCTCTTGGGCTTTACTCGAAAATGGTAAAATCCATGTTATGTGGCAAATATCCAACTTGATGACGATGATGATGATGGCGATGGGCCTGACTCCAAACAAAGGGTAGCCCCCATTATATTCGCCTGGATTTGTCAATGATTCACCCAGTGATAAGTTTCTCGTAAATCCTTAATGAGATCAGTGCAGAGCAGAGAGATGTCTTCAAGGCATTGTTACAGGTCTTGCAGACGTGATGGTGGTGGTGCTATGTGCTGGTGTGACATTGGCCACAATGACTACGACAGCGACGCGTAACAATAACGACGACCAACATCAAGGAATATATTGTACGTATCGAAGCTGGTTGCTCCTGTAACCAGTAGCCATGTTACTAGAAATGCCATGCAATCAAATGGTGATTACAGGCAGCGAGATATTAAGCCTGATAAAGGTGTCAGTTTCCCGCAATCATATTTGCCATTTTTGTAGAATGTATTTTTATTAGGTTCCACAACGAATACAGGAGCTGGTAGGAGTTGGAATCGGGGATGCTGTTATGGCAGCGATCACAACGTAGAGTTAAATTAGAAATTTACACAATATTGCCGTTGTTCGAAAATGGAATAAGTGGTTAACGACCGTCCAAGAATGAGGTGGCAATGAGCCTGCTACCACCACAGGCATGTCTGACCGCCTAAATGCATATCTCAAATGAGGATGGTGCCATTTAAGGAGGACGCCAACAGGTTACTTCTGCTATTGGTATTATTGCCACTGAACCATTGCTTGTGCGGTGTATCTGTTTCTGGACATGGACCGCGTGCATGTTTAATTTAAGCCAGAGATGATGTGGAATTTTGAATGCAGTGCAATTGGTGTCTTGGTACTTTCCAATTTGAAATCGTGTCCCTGTGCTCTGCTTCAGTTATTTGTGGAGTGTTTATAATGAACTCATGGAATCACGAGCATAGACACGACGGCTGGCAGGGGAAGGTTCGTTTTCTAATTCAGTATGAAAGGAGATATGACAAGATGTCATATCAAGTAAATGGGGGTGATAAAGAGCTTAGCTTGAAAGTTACATGACATCGCGATGTTTGCGCCAACAGATTCAATTGGAATTCGAATGGTATCCACACAAGCCAAATATATTTTTCCACAGCGTTGTATTCAACCTGAAATGCTCACTTGTAAACTGCTAATAGTTGTTTTGCCTATCTAGAGGATTTGATAAGTTTGTTGGGATTTTATTTTGGAATTTAACTTCGGAGTACAGGAGAATAGGTGCAATTATTTATAGTGCACCTGTTTTTTTTCTGTTGCTTTCTTTCTATTCCCAAGTTGTCTGATAAACATACAACTCTTAACTTTTGACGGGCCAGTAAATTATATTAAAAGCGGAAGGCACGAAATACAAAGAAGAGAGGGAGAGAAACATCGAATAGGAACGATAGTTACAGAAAGATGGCAAGAGAAAGATAAAGGGAGAAAACTATAAAAGATTTGATGGAAAAGTAGAGAGAGAAAGATAAAAAGAGAAGGTGGAGTGAGAAAAATAGAGAGAGATAAATAGGTGGAGTAGACTAATGACCTTGCCCGGAAAAAACAAATCATTATGGAAAATTTAACAAGCCTCAGGACTTGCTAAATAAGGCCAAGACCGATTCCCGGTTGTAGTGCCGATGATGATGAAATAGGTGGTGAAGAATAATGCAAAAAAGATAGAAAGAGAGAAAGATAGAAATGGAAAACAAAGAGAAAAATAATAAGTGTGCAAGTAGCAACTGGACTCTGAAGTTGGTAGCATTAAACATATACTTGAACGCATCCAATTCGCTCGGCATTTTTGGTATATATGTAACTTAGTTATTGGTGTTTTTATGACCAAGTTTTAGTCATTTACAAACTGTCATTCGGTGTGCAACAGTTGTATAAAAGATGGATGTCGATAAGCAACATTTACGCCATTGCAGTCTATTCTGTTTTCAAATGAAAAAATCCTGCTCAACCTACTCAGTTACGAACATTAATTAATTCCTTTATGGGACGGCCTCACTCCGTTCCTAATATTACCATACACGAGACGCTCGCGTGAGTTGACTACTTTGTTACCCCCGATCAGGACAAAACCGACGCTTTCAGAATTTCTCGGAAATTCCAAGCGCTTGCACTTTCCCGTTCTGGTTAGCTTTGTTCAGGAATCGTGTTTCGCAATTTTAAAGTGGTATGAAACTATTATTTTGAGTTTTATGCCGAGTTTGTTATTGTGGTGTTATGAGTTGGCTGCTTGATTTGAAGCAGTAATCCCTCCCCAGTGATGTAGTCGCGTAAAGATCCTAAATCACCACTCCTATCCAATCCCCATTTTTTCCTATAACCTTAACCGTATCCCATAGTGAATCATTGAGCGACAGATTAAACCAAAAGTTAATTTGTCGCACATCGATCCAATTCCTAATTACCTCATCCTTATCCATAATCCAAATCATGTTTCCCCAATTGAATTATATGCACGACAAAATTAAACCAAAATCCATTTGTCGTACATTGATTCAATTCCTAATAATCCCAACATCGTGAAATGCTTAACTCTAAATGCATTTCATGATTTCCACTTCCGGGAATTTATTCAAATAAATTCCTGTCAACTTCCCGGAATCCCGTTCCAATTGAAGAACACAAAATCTTGTTTGTGCTTCTTGGAATTTTTAAATAAAATTTGACAAATCCCGATGACCCAGAGTATAAAAGGGCGGCACATTTTTATTTCGGGATTCAGTCAATTTGCAGAGGACGAACTCCTGGTCGGATCAATGAATCAAAATACAGAAGGCCAAAGCCAAACAATCGGCCACTTATTAATGTAAGCTTCAAGGTGTAAACAAAAGCATGAGTGACATTTATAATTCAGCATTGGACTAACCATTTTCGCGGCTTGTTTAGTTGATGGGAAGCTTGTGCTCCCCGTGTGCGGAGTCATTTTTTCAGGACGTTTTCACATAACCCGGAAACGTTCATTGAGAATCTATTACGGTCCCTAAATCAACGCAATTGGCGGGTTAATCTATTCGGTTACCAAGTGAGGACGATGTGCTCTGTCCCGAAGTAACCAACCAGGCCTTGAGAGGAGACTCCGAAGGACCACCCTCGGTGCCAAGGAACCCACGACAACCGAGTGTCCCATCCGGACACCCCCCGCACCCACCGGAGGAAGTCAAGAGGACGTACTTTTCATGCCATCCACTCCAGAGGTAAACTGCCCCCACAAGATCATCCCAAACGAGGTAAGCAAATCCTAAATCCTTTAACCAAAAAATATAGGTACAACAATGGTAAGTCATGTGGCTTGAAAGATGGGTTTAACCGAACAAGTCGCTGTTCACGGGATGGCTGTAAAGGCTTGTGGCCGGTACAGGAGGTGGAGAGCTTCCGGATGTTTGTGTAATCGTAAACATTTTTGGTGCAGAATCTTCGTGTAGGGGAATGTTAGCCTCGCCTGTATTTGGCTGTTAACTCACCAATAGAATCAGGTCACCTGCGTCGGGGAAGGGGAATTTGTAGCACTTATTGAGTGGTGTGCTTCGGTAGTACGGGGAAGGATTTCGGTGACCCTAGAGCAAACCTCAGGAAATTCGCTTCCCATATGTCTCGTTGTCGTACGGTTTCCCGCGGTTCCGAGCCTATAGCCGGACGTGAACCGTTTCTCGATTAGATGTGTGGTGAAATGTGTGATTGCTTGTCGCTATCGTGATATATAAGAGGGTAGGTCAATATATCTTTAGAATTTATCTCTTGCGATGGCGCTCGTAGCATCGCAAATGATCGGTTTTTAGTAAGCAACATTCCCCATTTGCCTTCAAAAAAGCATATGGCTCAGCCGCAAGGCAAAGACTGTACCGTATTGTAGTTGAGCTGGGAATCCTGAAAAAATATGCCATCCTCATACAAATCTGCATGAACGAAAACAAAGGGTGTTAGAATAGAAAACGACCTCCCAGAACCATTCGAAATCCGGGATGGGCTAAAACAGGGGGATGGCCACTCACCGTGTCTTTTTAACCGTGTCCTCGAATATGTTATCAGATAGATACAAGTCCACAACATGGCCGGATCATCCTTGAACTGGGTCACACAAGTGCTCGCATATGCGGATAACATCACCGTTTTGGGCGATAATCTAGAAAGTGTAAGTAAAAACAGTGAAATCATCATGCAAGCGGCAGAAGAGGTGGGCCTGGGAATAAATGAAGACAAAACAAAATATATGATTACGACCCGAGCAGGTGAACCTCAGGGAACCCACATAAACATTAGGGGCAAGATATTTGAAAAAGTTGAAGAGTTTAAATATCTAGCAACAATACTGACGCCAAATAACGGGATGTCGAAGGAAATTAACAAAAGACTGCAGTCCGTCAACGCTAGTTGGCACGCCGTTAGTAAACTACTGAAATCCAAACTGCTATCACGTAATATAAGGCTCCTTGTCTATAGAACCATAGCCATGCCGATTGTTCTATACGGATGCGAAACATGGGCTCTCACAAAACGGGAAGAAAACAAATTCCGCGTATTCGAGAATAAAGTTTTAAGGAGTATCTTTGGCGATAAATATGATGAATAGGCAGGACAATGGAGGAAACTCCACAACCACAAATTGGAAGAGCTATATCGCAAACTTATAATAATGAGAGTAGCCAGGTCACGAAGATTGATATGTGTGCGCGAATATGCAATGATAGGAGCGTGCGTAGAATTCTTGACGGTAAGCCAACGGGAAAGAGACCGACAGGACGGCCGCGACGGATATGGGAAGACAATGTAATGTTTGACCTTGAGGAGATCGGATCAGATGGTCAAGCGTGGAAGGAGAGTGCACAGGACAGAGAACGATGGCGCAGTCGAGTCGGTGAGGTCATGAACTTCCGGGTTCCTACAGATCAAAAAATAGTAATTATGTCATCTATTTATAGACTTTAAGGTCGCCTACGCCAGCCTAGTCAGGGTAGAACTATATAATGACTGAGAGAGTTCGGCATTCCAAACAAAGTGATACGACTTTGTACGTTGACATTGAAGGTGTCGAAACCAATAAACATATTTAATGGACTCCGACAATGGGACGGTATGGCCTGCCTCCTCTTCGACTTGGCGTTGTAGAAAGCAATCCGGCAACGTTAGTTGGCACGCGGTCAGTAAACTGCTGAAATCCAAACTGCTATCATGTAATATAAAGCTCCATGTCTATAGATCCATAATCATGCCGATTGTTTTATACGGATGAGAAACATAGGCACTCACAAAACGGGGAGAAAACAAATTCCGCGTATTCGAGAATAAAGTTTTAAGGGGTGTCTTAGGCGGTAAATATGACGAAGAGGCAGGACAATGGGGGAAAATCGACAATCACGAATTGGAAGAGCTACTCCGCAAACCTACAATAGTAAGAGTAATCAAGTCGCGAAGATTAAGATGGACCGGACGTGTGGCGCGAACGGGCAACGATAGGACCGTGCGTAGAATTCTTGACGAACGGCAAAGAGACAGACAGGACGGCCGCGACGGTGATGGAAGGACAATGTTAGGTTTGACCTTGAGGAGATCGGACCGGATGGTCAAGTGTGGACAGAGACCGCACGGGACAGGGAACGATGGCGGAGTCGAGTCGGCGAGGTCGTGAATTTCCTCAATACCTTGTAGGTGTCCGATAAATGGGGTATGAAAAAAATAATCGCGAGATGGGTGCCGCATTTGGTCTCAACCGCATGGTCTCCTGTAAGGCTCTTTTGGAGCACATGCGTAGCAACCCAGATGAGTTTCTGCGCATATCAGTAATTGTAGATGAGACATAGATACGCCACTAGACTCCCGAGATGAAAGAACAACTCGAACAGTGGATTTTTAAGGGCGAACGGACTCCAAAGAAGGCAAAGGCAGTGAAATCAGCTGGAAAGTATATGGATACTGTGTTTTTGGATGCACGTGGTATTGTCTTCATTGACTATTTGAAAAAGTGAGAGACTATAACAGGACGGTACTATGCGTCATTATTAGGTCAACTAAATGAGCATATAAAAGAAAATTGTTTTCATTTTCTAAAGACTAATTGACCTGCCCTCGTATATATTGCGCACATCATATAGCCAATGCCAAAAAGACGCTGACGCAAAGGTGTTAACAGGTAAGCTGTCTCATTCCCATCGTTCTGGCGTGAAGCTGATCCTTACGAGATTTGGAGGGTGCAGCTCCAAGATGTGATGTGTTAGTTCGGGGAGGGTTGGGGTGGAGTAGAGAGGAACGCCAGGCAGCATCTCTCGACATATCATTGAAGCGATGTCTCGGCTTGTACGGTGAGCCGTGTAGAGGTGCGCTTGGCCCTGGTCGGGGCGTCGATATGCTCATGGGGATCGGATCGAACGTTGGGGCTGTGCTTCGGTTAAAAGCCGACTTGCTTTGTAAAATACAGACGTAGGAATTAGGCCTATACGGCGATGGAGCAGAACAATGACAACAGCGAATGAGTAGTTAAATGGAGAAAACGAATTGAGACGTCGAAGTTTTGGTGCCAACAAATAGCGAAAGGGATCTGTGGTCCATCTGTAGTTCGTTGAATAAAGCAGGTATGTGAGAGCAGGGGCAAGTAGAAATTATGTAAGTGTGGTGCATTGACTGGTCTGGAAGAGTTACAATTTGTTTGTGGGTTGTTGAATTGTTTTGGCTGTGTTTTCGTCGCAATGGGTTTATAATTGATTTGTTTTATTTCATAGAGCGATTGGATTAAGATTGGATGGCTCAGAAGGAGCTCATTGAAGTTGTTTTTTATGGTGGCTCGGAAGGGGCTCTCCCGAATAGAGGAAACAAACATAATATGAGGGCACTTGTTGTTGTGTGATGTTGTTCCCACCTATTGTAGATTTCCAGATTCGTCCTCAGATTGTAGTATGTAGAATGAAGGCAAACTCTCGTCTGCGTTCGGTGGTTCTTTGCTAATATCGTTTTCCTTTAAGTTATAGTCTAAATTGTTTGTTAGTGTCTATTTTATTATTCGAATTTATATGGATGTCTAAATTCAGCGTCATTTCATCAATTCAATTCTGGGTCAGTATCTTCTTGAATGGGTTCACTCACTTTCCTTTCCCGGTCCTTATGAGTCTCATCCGCTTTAAGCTTTGGTAAAACATTTTTAATTTTCGTGAATTTGCAGGCGGGCTTTGAACAGTTTCTTTGGTATTAGGGTGATCGTTTTCATTGGATTCCAGATTTAACTCACTATACGGAGTAGTAGTTTTGATTTATTTATATTTCACTCAATGTAAGTGCCCTTTAGAGGTAATTTCTGTAAGTTTCTCTTAACGTGTGGTCTAGTTTTCTTTTTTTTATTTCCACTTATGTTCGGATTTAAAACAAGCGATCGGTGGCAAATTAAATATTACATTTTTTCTCGCACCGTTAAAACCGTATGTGCTCAGTATTTCGTCCGAGATTTCTACTGAACCAACTGTTTCAGGTGTCAAAACTATTATAGTAATCGTTCCTTGTTGTTAACTGCATAAATCGAATGCCATCGTTTACAAATAAATTTATGAATATATTTCGATAATTCGGAGGAGAACTATATCCTGGTTCCTAAGTGAAATGATCTTATATTTCTGATGAGTGCACAACCGTTTAATGCCAAGTTCCTTTTAATTTTGGGATGTTTTGGGGGTTTTGGAAGTGGTTCTTCTGTATATATTTAATGGCCCCTTGATTTGAAGCCGCCACAATCTTATCAACGAATCGAATTCGACGAGCTTGAAGTGATCGGGCATTCAAGATCACATAGCACTAACACCCCAGCTTATGATTCATTCTGGGAACTGACGTTTAGGAGTCTTGGGATTGATAGTGCAGAACGTGTGATTCGAACTGACGCTATGACAGTTAGAATTGATAGTGCAGAACGTGTGATTCGAACTGACGCTATGACAGTTAGAATCACCAAAAATTTAACCTAAGCGTAACACATCAGGCTACTGGCCGATTCAAGAATTCGATTTAAAGCTCAAGTATATTCCACTGATGTGAATTGTTTTTGTTATCGCTATGGTATACGGCTTGATATATTTTCTTATTCGATTTTCGTTCGGTGTTCTTCACTATTTGCTTTGTGTTCTGTGTGTGTATCTGTTAGAGACGCCACAGTCTTAGGTTGTTAAATTAAGGAACTCATAACCACTTTGAATATTTAAATCATTCGCAATAGCGATTTCAGTATATACAATATGAGGCACTTTAGAAAAGAGACAGCTGACACTAGGTATATGTTCCAATCACAGAATTGAACGAATCCGTCTTGGTGATATTGAAATATTTTTATTACAATGCTGTAGCGGTTCTACGAACCATACAACTCACTACAGGTTGAGGTATCCTTTCAGCCAAGGAACTTTACTCACCTTTTTCAGCACACGTGCCCACAGACACGTGTCGCAATAGTCAGTAACCTTATGTGAAACAAAAGGTTATTGGACATGCAACGACGTTGAACCCGACATCAGAAAGCAAGGAACTAAATGTTCAAAAGCTCCCAATATCGAGTTCAACGCATCCATACATTGTCTTCTACCCCAATTCCAAAAGCTAGGAAAGCATCGCATCTAAGCAAATGCGCTATGCAGGAAAGCGTCGCATGAAAATTACTCACCCATCCTAAGCATCAACGCGATGTTTCCCTTGAAATACCATTGTCGGTAAATAAACCGAACAACGGATGCATACTCTGGTAGCTAATAGCACTTAGCACCCAAATCCCTTGTATGACCCTAACGCAAAAGGCACACTTGTGCAAACAAGACATATTGTTTCGTTGCCGTCCAATAGTCATGTAATCATAAACATCTTAACGTAGATCGCTCGCTAGATGTTTATGGTTCGAAAATCCTAATAAAGGAACTATACCAATCCCACGGTTCCTTTTATAACCCATCTGAAACGTACAAGAACATTGTTAGCTTATGCCAGGTGGCTAACCTAAACATATCCCACGGAAAGATCGGAGAATAAGCGGCGGCATCCGATCTTTAAACATAAGGAACAAGATTCCGATAACCAACAGCTAATGGTGTTGATGATTATGAGGTAAGATTTCTCCTTTTCAGATTCTATGGGAAATTCTCCTTTTGAGATGCAATGGGGAATTTTATGCTGTTAACAGATACTATGGGAAAGTCTGTTAGCAGATATGATGGGAAGTTCTGTGCAGAGATGCGCTGGGAAGATTTCCCTTGCCGATGGGGCATTGGAATTTAGTCGAGAAAAGATAGTCGAACTGCGAGGATCTCTAACGAAGAGATTCTAAGAAAGATAGTCGAGCAGCGTAGTCAAGAGGAGATAGTCGTTTTAGAAAAGTCTTTATCGAACAGCAGGACAGCGAACCCCACCGATGAGGTCGAACCGTGAGACAATTACGCTAGTAGAAATAACGCGCAGTAAAATTACGAGTCCTTACAACTTTTGAAAGTCGTTCGAGTTCCGCGAAAGTACGCACAAGTTTAGTGTCGCCGTTTGATTGAATAGTGGAAGACATTAAGAGTGCTAAGAACCTAATCGAGTTATACTAACAACTGATCCAACCAAACAGAAATTATCGAAAAGGTGTCCTCGGTGTTTAAGAGTGCGAAAGAACATAGTGGAGTCATTGTAACTACGTTAAGAACCAAACATTGTAATTTGATTATCAACGATAAAATAAAAGGGACGTGATCAATAAATAAAAGAAATTTGTGTTTCATTTGTGATGGTATCCGTGTACCAAGTTGTTTTCTTGTACGTGAACAGTGTTCGGCGGAACACTCCAGAGACCTACGGCACTTGGACAACATACAAACCCGCTATAGCGTCAATCCACGACAACTACCGCCACAATGCGTATATGTAATAATATCTTTGGCACGCGATATACAAGTGAACTAAGAGGACAAAAGGATAACTTAGCGCTGTCATATATATGGCTTGTAGTCGCCCTCAAGTCAAACCTTATGTTTATATTCTCCAAGTCACAATAACTATAAATAATAATGTGATATATCGTATCGAATGCCACTTAGGCGTGTAATGATTTAACAAGTGCCCACCTCGGGCCGAACCTTATCTATCGTATTCAAAAATTTCCCATAACTTATGGACTGCATTTGCGCTCCACACTTAGTAATGTAATTCTTCGCATTTCCCACTGTCAAAATATTTTCACGACACATCAAAACTTGAACACCTACGCTCACCTTCCCACAGTTGATGTGCATTTCGCGTGACCGATCACAGATCGCAACATTCAGAAGCGCACTAAACCTGAACTTCCCATGTCGTGCCACTTGTAATTGCAAATCGCAAATTATGATACGCGGCAATTATATTTAATGATATCTGTCAGGGCGCACCTGATTTATGAATGTACTCTGAGTTTACGTCCTGCCGGCGATCTGGTCCACGCGATTTGCCGTCGAAACAAGATGCCACTGGTTTTTCAACGACACACAGCTGAACCGTGCTCTACAAACCGCGACGTAAGGATGCAATGAAATATGACACTGGTCAGTGGTTGCCGCAAGATGACCGAATACAAAAGGAGTCTCCCTGGTCAATTGTATCGGTTAGTCGATGATTAAGTGAATTGTTCGATTAATTGGATTACAGATTCCATTCTGACTGAGTACACACTCTTGTAATTGGAATTTAATTCATCCCACAGAACGGTATGCGTCGCTTCTCAGAAATCTAACTTTATCGGATCCAATTAGTGAAATGCGATTTCATTTCGATTTGTGATCCTGCCGCCGCCAGGTCAACTTTCTTCAGTTACCAGAAGAGTTGAGTGTTTTTTTTGTTTTTGCATTTGAGCCTTCTGAACCGTTGGCCATTTATCAAATTGACAGTTTCCTTTTTAATTTTCGTAAATCGCTTTTGGTTTAGTCCTTTGTGCAGTTTTCGAACGTGCCATGTGCCTTGTTATACATTTTCGATTTGGCTTTTTCTCCTTGCCGGTTGGTCCTGCGCGAAATGTGACCGATTTGCGAAATAAAGAAATTTTCATTAGGCCACATTTGAATGCTAAAGATGTGGACTGAGAATTTTGATGAGATTTACTTGAGGATCAAAGTGGATAACAAATTATTCAGTCGATGGATACTAAAATATCTTCCTAGCTATTCGAGAATTTTGTTTATGTATTCTGGGCCAGAGCTTCCGTCAGGCAAATATTAGGTATTGCAGAGCTCCACGAAAACAAAAAAAAAGTGATGGCAAGATCTAATTTGAAGGCGTCTTTCAGCTTCGATTTTGTCTTCTTGTTAACCTAAATGAACAAATTCACAGGCACAGTATGATTTGACGTGGGATATTTGCAATCGTGGAGAGTTTTCTTTACGGATTTGAATATTTGAAGTTGTGGGGGATTATCTGTGCTGATTTCTCTGAGTTTCTCTTGGGTGAGTGTAGTGAATGTCTTTCCCCACAAACCTTGAAGCGATGGTAAAAAAGTAATCGTACAAAACCAATCGGTGCCAGATAGAAAAATACATCCAAATTGTATCCTTGGCGTTTGATAATTTGCATTTTTGACCAATTAAATGTATTTATTGTATATTGCACTGTTAGGGTCTTGAACTAAGTTAGTGGGAAACAGGAAGACGGATAAAAGAACTGTTTAAGATATTGTAGAGGGAATTATTGTTGGAGCGAGCGCCTCTCTGAATGTCATACTGAATCTGAAAAAAAAAAAAAAATTATCGTCCAAATAGTTTAATAGCTTACATGTACTTCTTTTTGCCGAGTCGGTGTTTTCCTGATGATTGAATGACAAATGTCATTCTGGCGAGAATCACAGCGTGCGCAGAAGAGTTACTGGGAGACTACCAATGCGGATTCTGTAGGAACCGGTCAACAAGCGACCAAATGTTCACAATAAGACAACTGCTGGAAAAGAAGTGGGAATACGGAGAGACGGTTCACCAACTGACTTCAAAAAAGCCTACGACTCAGTCGCAAGGCAGAGACTCTACCTTATTCTAGTTGAGCTGGGAGTCCCAAAAAAATATGCCGCCCTCTCTCAAATTTGCATGAACGAAAATAAAGGGCGAGTCAGAATAGAAAACCACCTCTCAGAACCATTTGAAATCCGGGAAGGACTAAAGCAGGGAGATGGCCTCTCACCGTGTCTCTTTAACCTTGTGCTCGAGTATGTCATCAGAAAGGTACAAGACGACAACATGGCCGGATCATCCCTGAACGGGGTCACACAAGTGCTCGCATATGCTGATGACATCGCCGTTCTGGGCGATAATCTAGAGACTGTTAGTAAAAACTGTGAAATCATCATGCAAGCGGCAGAAGAGGTGGGCCTAGATATAAATGAAGACAAAACAAAATACATGATTACGGCGAGAGCACGTGGACCTCAGATAACACATATAAACGTCAGAGGCAAGATGTTTGAAAAAGTTAAAGAATTTAAATATCTGGGAACGACACTGATGGCCAGTAACGATATGTCGAAGGAAATTAACAAGAGACTGCATTCCGGAAACGCGAGTTGGCACGCAGTCAGTAAACTGCTGAAATCCAGACTGCTATCACGTAACATAAAGATCCGTGTCTATAGAACCATAATCATGCCGATTGTTCTATATGGATGCGAAACTTGGGCTCTCACAAAACGGGAAGAAAACAAATTCCGCGTATTCGAGAATAAAGTTTTGAGGGGCATCTTTGGAGCTAAATATGACGAGGAGGCAGGACAATGGAGGAGACTCCATAACCACGAATTGGAAGAGCTATATCGCAAACCTACAATAGTGAGAGTAATCAAGTCGCGAAGATTAAGATGGGCGGGACACGTGGCGCGAATGGGGAACGATAGGGCCTTGCATAGAATTCTTGACGGTAGACCAACGGGAAAGAGACCGATAGGACGGCCGCGACAGAGATGGGAGGACAATGTTAGGTTTGACCTTGAGGAGATCGGATCGAATGGTCAAGCGTGGAAGGAGAGTGCCCAGGATAGGGAACGATGGCGAAGCCGAGTCGGTGAGGTCATGAACTTCCGGGTTCTTACAGGCCAATAAATAATAATAATAACTTACATGTACTCTTCCAAGGAAGCAACATCTTAGAGTTAGGAGAAAATGGGAAACATGGTGGTTACATTTTCTTGATACTACATTACCGTTATCGTTTACGCTGTAACAAAAATGATTTTAGTTTGTACGAGGATCTTTATTTCATGAAGAACATTAAGCCAAACTTCAATATATGGTCCGATTCCGATATTAAGGAAATTAGATGAAGAACTTCCGGCTCTGTAATTCAAACAATGCGCAGGAAAAACAATGAAATGTTTCCAATGTGGCATATTCAAACAACGTCCTCGCATGGGCAAAAAATGACACAATAAATTCTACTCTGTGGCCCAAGTAGTACATATGCCCGGATTTTCTCTTTTTCCATTTCTTTCACTATAACTGTAACTGAACCACATGCCATGATTTATTCATCCTGACCTTGTAAATCATTGTAAAAATAAATGTTGTAAATCCCCCATCACCTTTATCCCACCGAGAAAACATAGATCTAGATGCTTTTCAAATACAACATATAAAATATAAAGTCAAAATAAAATATTAAACATAAACTTAAATACAAAACACAATTTGTATTTTTGATTACACACCCAGGCATCCAGTTTGACACTCCTAGGCTCTGGGCATCCTGTTCTACGCCATCCCTCTCTGTACAGTCGAATCGGATCTACCGATGATGTCGATGTCATCTGCGTAGGTAAGTATCTGGCAGGACTTGGTTACAATAGTCCCTCTATTTGTAACTCCACAGTCGCGGATTGCTTTCTCCAACGCCAGGTCGAAGAGGAGGCAGGCCAGACCGCCCTCCTATCGGAGTCTATTAAAGATGATTATTGGTTTCGACACCTTCCATGTCAACCTACAAAGTCGTATCAATTTGTTTGGAATGCCGAACTCTCTCAGGCATTATATAGTTCTGTGGGGAGGGAAGTCATGCGCCAGCATGGGCGCGGGTTCTACCACCAACCCACATCATCATTAAAAGTTCCGTCGAATATCGCAGCACCAAAATTTGGTCACAAACGCGGAAGGATGAAAAGTACGCACTGGGAGAGAAACACCTTCCACCCAGGAAACAAAACTCCACAACAAATCGTCCACCAGAAGTAGGTAAAATGAAACAGGGTTTGATTGTCTGTATCAAAGGTTCTTTTATTTAATTAAACTGTTTGTAACTGGTTCACAATTATTTTACTCGAAAACGGATTCCAATTACACGAACAATTAAACGGATGCACAAAAGAATGTAAGATGATGTACTCTACTGTATGGCATTATACTGATTTACACACGAAAAATTGCTTTTAATTGATTATGTTGCGACTACTTGTATTATGCAACACTCACTCCGGATTGTACGCGTCCGCAGCGCTACGGACAGCGGGAGCAAATCGACCGGCTCGGTCGGTGGATGGTAAAGGACTCCGCCATATTTGGCGCGTGCAGAGCTGACTCGCTAATGGGGTGAGTTTGGTGGTGTGGTGAAAAGGAAATGAAATTTCCTCTGACCAGTGACCAATGGAAGGCGATCTCTGGCACGCAATGGTGTGCGTGTGTGTTCGTACACTTCACCGTGTTTATCGATGCATTTCGCAAAGGATAAACGAAACCTACAACGAGGGAAAAAGAACAAAGGAGAAGCGACCTAAGGCATCGTTCGGTAATGAGGGTCAGCTGAGTAAATAGCAGCCGATGATAAACGGGATTGCGATACTTTATACAATGGAGATCGTATATCGTATCTCTGCGGACTGGGAGAACCAGGTTCTTTTGTTTGCATATGTTTATGCTATTGAATCCAATCCGGCGGCTAAGCGCGCCGTTGGTGATTGTTTGAAGATTCAAACAAAGAAGTATTTCCGTGAGAAGTACTTGCAGCTGAATCAATAGTTGCAAGTCTTCGGAAAGCAATTTAGATGGTTACACAATGACGGTTGTGTACACCATCTGTGTCAATTGTGCATGGCATCTACGGCGAGGCCAGGATCAAACTCTAGTGTGAATATCTGCACTAATTGGAAATTCGGTTCTTGGTCGCTAATGCAGATATGTATTGATACATGTATGAATGCCTTTGTAGGAAAAATTCTTTGCTGGCATTTACAGGTAAAGCATTCGAAGCATTAATTATCCTTGGGAATTCCCAGGTTTTTGCTGCGGGGAGATTGCGGTGTAGGCAGGAAGGTTGGAATTTGCCTGGCAACCGAAGGTACTGAATAGGTTTTGGTTTAATGCTCTTGTATAATGGAAACAATTCTTGTAGGGAATTTGTTTGCGAAGAGATGCATGAAAGGTAAGAATTCTTCACAAAGACTTTTAGTTAATTAAATATAATAATCCGCTTGTAGGGATACGGGTCCTTCAGGTAAGTAGGCAGTGGGGTTTGGCGGAACCGCCACAGTTTTAACCTGGCTAGGCTGGCGTAGGTGGCCTCAAAGTCCATAAATAGGTGATATAATTACTATTGGGAACCTCCATGTTCATGACCTCACCGATTCGACTGCGACATCATTTCCTGTCCTGTGCGCTCTCCTTCCTCGCTTGACTATCTGATCCGTTCTCCTCAAGGTCAAACATTACATTGTCCTCCTATATCAGCTTTATGTTACGTGACAGCAGTTTGAATTTCAGCAGTTTCCTGACTGCGTGCCAACTAGCGTTACCGGGATGCAGTCTTTTGTTAACTTCCGATCATGACCTCACCGATTCGACTGCGACATCGTTTCCTGTCCTGTGCGCTCTCCTTCCTCGCTTGAGTATCTGATCCGTTCTCCTCAAGGTCAAACATTACATTGTCTTCCTATAACAGCTTTATGTTACGTGACAGCAGTTTGAATTTCAGCAGTTTCCTGACTGCGTGCCAAATAGCGTTACCGGGATGCAGTCTTTTGTTAACTTCCTTTGACATTTCGTTACTGACCGTCAGTATCGTTCCCAGATATTTAAATTCTTTAACTTTTTCGAATATCTTGCCTTTGACCAATCTTCCGGCATCTCCCCCTGCTCATGAATTGCGTGATGTAACGCTGCCCCACCTTGTTTGATCAGCTCAGCTGGTATGCCACAAGCTCTGGGGGCTTTATTTGATTTGAGCTGTCTTATGGCTTTTAATGCTTCTTCAATGCTTGGTGGCCGCAGGATTTGGTCTTGACCTTGCATTGGTGGAGCTTCCAAGTATTCTGTGAGCCGACCATTTAGCAATTCATTGAAGTGCACTTCCCATCGCTCCAGAATGTCTTCAGGATCGGTGATCAGATTACCCTCTTTATCGTTGCACTAAGTGCAGCGTGGTGTGTACTGCGTCATACTGCGGATTATTTGGTAGAACTTCCGTGTCTGGTGCGGACCTCGCTCTCTACTTTTATCTATTTCACAGACAAGGTTTTTTTCCCAAGCACTTTTCTTTTGTCTATGAAGCCTTTTTTCGGGTTTTCTGAGCCCTTTGTATTTCTCCTCACGTACCCACCTTCTAAGAGACTGCCACATTGGCCGGTATGCAGCATTCTTACGTTCAGTCGCTAGTTTGCACTCATCATCAAACCAGTCGCTCCGATCTCTATGACTACTGCCTAAGACGGAATTGGCAGTACTAATGACAGTATTCTTAGAGACTGTCCATTTATCTTCTATGTCTGTAATTCTGGCCCCAGGACTTACTCTCCATCCGCCGAGCTCTTCAAGGGCGAGTCTTAACGTATGATCAAAGGTGTTTGTGATGTATTCATTGCATAAGGCAGCTGTGTTGGACCGAACCTGATCCACGGATGCAATACGTCTCCGTGAGGCAATTCGCGCTCGGAAAACTGTACCACAAAATAGTGATCCGAGTCGACGTTGGCTCCTCGGTACGTCCGTACCGTCATCAGGCTCGAGGAGTGGCGGCGATCTATCAGCACGTGGTCAATTTGGTTGCGAGTGGCTCTATCAGGTGATACCCAGGTGGATTGGTGGGTATCTTTACCCGAAAACCTAGTACTTGCAACGACCAAGTTCTTTCATGTTGCTAGTTCGATGACTCGTAGTCCATTGTCAGTAGTGTTTTCATGCAAAGTATGGGAACCTGCATAGTGCTTGAAAACCAGCTCCAGACGTATTTTGGCATTCAAATCACCAAGAACGATTTTCACATCGTATTTTGGACGAGCACATTCGACGTTCTCATTGAATTCTTATTTTTGTCGTCAGGGGATTCCTCTATAGGTCCGTGAATGTTTATGAGGTTTCTGTTTTTAAACTTGCCTCGCACGCGAAGAGTGCATAGCCTTTAGTTTATTACACTAAGCCGATAATGGCAAATTTCAGTTTTTGGCTGCCTAGAAAGCCTACCCCGAGCACATGGTGTTTTGCATGGCTGCTGTAATAAATATCATACTCATTTCTTTGAAACGCACCACCCACCGCCCATTTTATTTCTTGAAATGCTGTTATGTCAGCCTTGTATTTAGTCAGGGCATCAGCTAGCTGCCGCGCAGCTCGAGCTCCGTATAGTGAGGGGCCGTTCCATGAGAAAATTATTAGCCTTGCGCAAACCTTTCTCAGGATGTCGCTGCATGCATTGGTTCACTAGTGGGGGGGGGGGGGGGGGGGGGGGGGGGGTTATGTGCAGACTGCATATCTATTTAGATTGATTAGGGACGAGGATCGTCCTGGCGGTCGCCGGGTTCAAAGCCATCTGTAATTTTGCCCTGTATGTTCGGTTCCACCCCTCTATTTCTAGAGGAACCCGCAAGTTTACCTGTGCGGGTGAAGTGGAGATGCCGACATATGGCAAGTATTCCACTAACTCCCCAACGATGTTGCTCTGACGATTCCGTTAATCTTCAATAAAAGCCACTGGTGTTCCTTGTTATAACAGTTTTGTTTATTTTTCTTAATTTTGAATAGCTTTTATCTGACACGGTTGGACTAAAGGAAACCGAGTTGAATTTTGAAATTTTGAAATCGAACTAGTTTTAATTGATTAGTATTTTTATTTTTGTTGAAAAATTTCACTGTTTTTGTTGGAAATTTTATTTAACTGTTTTTTTTATTTTTATTAAGTAGAATGTTTTTAGGCACTCGAGGAGCGTTAGCCTGTTACCCGAAAAACAGTTAATCTTCGCGGACAAGCGTGTGCATAAGCATGCAAACGCGGCGGTGGTTAGCGACACAACCTCCTCTTGTTAATCTCGTTAATCGACTGCTTGAAAAGGGAAGAAATTGGATACAACCAAAAGAGAACATACTTCTGCTCTCTCATTGCCACGTTCTTCGATGTGTGGTAGATTACATCGGTAAACTGATGATTGAAGAGAGCGGGACAATGAGAGACCAGAAACACGCTGTACGATTATCTTGGGGTGGATTTGGTTGTATGTGCATGAATCAATGTAGTTCTGAGCGGAACCCATTGACCTGATTCGGTAGTATGGTGAGTTCAGAGTACATTGATCTGTACGAAGACAGAACTGAGAAAGAGAGGAGAATTAAGCTGATGATATTCACCTGCAAAAAGAGAGCATTGATCCCCAGCGAATGAAGTGTCTGGAGAAAAGTCGTAGTAACGCTAGGGAAATATTATCACGTGATTCAATCGAATGTTTTGATAAATTTCCCCAGCGGTTTTGCAATGATGCAACAACTTCGTCCGGCTGGATTTGGTTGTCGCTAATCGACATGGACACGAGTTGCCGTATGGCAAAAAAGGTAAGCTAAACTCATTTATGCATTGTCTGCGTGATACGATGAGTTTAGCTATGTGTCCTTGGTGGTAACATGCTTTGCAGGTGAACAGGTAAATAGGGGGAAATGGGGTTGATTTGACGCGCTGTAAGGCGGTCGAAATAAGGTAGGAATTGTGGGTTGTTTCTCATATAGAATAGAGAAACCCCCACAGACCTATCTGACTTGACTCTGCCATCGGTCCGTGTCCTGTGTACTCTCCTTCCACGCTTGACCATCTGATCCAATCTTCTCAAGCTCAAACCTAACATTGTCCTCACATCTCCGTCGCGGCCGTCTTACCGGTCTCTTTCCCGTTGGTCTACCGTCAAGAATTCTACGCACGGTCCTATCTTTGTCCATTCGCGCAACATGTCTGGTCTATCTTAATCTTCGCGACTTGATTACTCTCACTATTGTAGGTTTGTGGTATAGTTCTTCCAATTCGTGGTTGTGGAGTTTCCTCCTTTGTCTGGCCTCCTCGTCATATTTATCGCCAGAGATACCCCTTAAAACTTTACTCTCGAATACGCGGAATTTGTTTTTTTTCCGTTTTGTGAGACCCCATGTTTCGCATCCGTATAGACCAATTGGCAGGACCATGGTTCTATAAACACGGAGCTTTATATTACGTGATAGCAGTTTGGGTTTCAGTAGTTTACTGACGGCCATGTTGTGGTCTTGTATCTATTTGATGACATATTCGAGCACAAGGTTAAATGGCGCAAGTGGGTTCTTGCCATTCTGGGTGCTTTCGAGATATTTGTACGCTAATTGTAGCAAGTAGTATGGTTAATTGAGGCATCTTCGTATAGGTGAGAGTATGGGTAGTGGCTACCATCAGGCCTCCTAGAGTGGTTGGTGCATCTTTTGAGCAGTTTCCTTTTACAAACTCGTAGTCTTACCATTTGGACCGAATATGTACAAGACCATATGGGAAAGGCGTACGATATTCCACATCGGATGAGCTGCTTATAGAGAAGAAATTTAACTTTGGTATCAACTTTTTTGCTCCACTTCATTTGTTCTGCAGTTGCTCAAACCGACCGAGGATCCTTTGGAGAATGTGGGTGACATGTTTGATGAAATTCATTTTTGGAGTATAAGTGACCTATAAGGCTTTGCAGAGCACTACATATGAATAAAACATAAACCCACCTTTTAGGTGCAAACCGCATATCTTTAAACGAACCACACAAAAGAGGTTTACTGTATCTGATCACGTGCCCATCCTCGTCGTTGTAATGTCCAGCTATATAACATCAATGTACATCGATACCCCCTTTCCTTATCCACTTCCTATCCTTCTGCTCGTACTGTGCTCTGACATTTAAGGGTATTCCAAAATCTCTTTTTGTGCGTGCGTTAGTGTAAAGAAAAATTAGATTGTCCGAGCAAAAAAGAGGGGTGGGTTTTTTTCCTTAAATTCGTTCCACAAATTGATAGAAAATTAACGTTCTTATGCAAGCAATCATTTTTATTTTAAACTACATCTACACCTATAGCGATACGTTGGAGTTCTTTTTGAACAATTGCGGGTTTTAAGGCGTCGTTCCGCAGCTTTCCCATTGCGCGCCGTCGGAAAATTTACTGCAAACTGTCATCCGTCGGTTTGTTGTGTACTGTGTGCTTCACTACGGTTGCATGGGTGTAATCTGTTTAAGTCTTCATTAATTATGTTAAGATATTACTTTGTGTGGACAAATGACAAATCGAGTGGAAGAGCTAAACGTCCGGAGTGGGAAAGTGGATTAGTTGGAAAGGACAAAATCAATGGTGCTTAACTAATAAAAATCGCTAGGAAGTAATCGTTAGTATTGCTTTTTATGACCCTATTAATGTTTTAAAAGCACCTTTATTGGTCTTAAACCCTCAATTTCGACCTCTTCTTGAATCGCCATTGCTCTAAATTTCAAGGGAAATTCGGTCGAATTTACTTGGTATGTCAGTCAGGGAATCCCATGAGGAAGTCGAAACTTAGTAATTCAAATGTATAGTTGCTCAAAAAGACAACAACCAAATAGATATACATACTTATGTCCTAACTTCAACACCGGTGGGGTCGGCTTCTCTTGGCTTGTATTGCAAGGCATATTAAAAGTCACTGCAGGTTTGATTTAAGAATTAAAATATCTCGTCTTCTATAAACGGCGAGCCCGGGATATGTGAGCTTCCAACTCGTATGCTACGTTTCTAGAATTTTAAAGTAAGTCTTGATGAACTATAGAGACACCTGTTTAAGTACGAATACGACTACTAGAGCAACATTCCCGAAAAAAATAGGAGCTAGTAAAGAAAATCAAGTGACGCGAGATCTGCACTTATTCTTGGCATTCTCGTAACTAGCAGCGAATTGAGACCCTTATTACTTCATTAAGGAGCGTCATTCCCAAGGAACACCCTATGGCCATTATGCTCTGGAATCTCTCATCCAACACTGATCTGACGTGAATACCAAACGACGTCATGAACAATGCGCATTATTATCGTATTAGCCTCAGGAACAAGTTGCAGACTCGTCGTTTGTTTGTTCGCCTCGCTTTGGTTGCATATTAAGTTACTCCCTGTGGCTTAGCCAAAAGTGCACCACTGGGAGCCTAGGATGACTTGAAAAGCCAAACTGAAGTCAGCACTGCACCACGATTCTCTGTGCATCTATATGCCATCGTTCGCACCACTTTATAGCCCCATCAGCTCCGCTTGCTGTTGCATCGTTGCAATGCTAGTTGGACACTAAGCTCCAGTAGCCAACATACATAACCTTTTCAGCACGAATTTATCGGATCTGAAAAAGTGAGTTAAACACTTGGCACGTCGCATAAAGTCGCAGGTTCGAACGTAGATCTCTCGAAGGCCCAACCGCCAACTAAAGGACGCGATACAGATTCCCATAAAAACGTTCCAAACAGCCACTAGCAGGTTGATTGTTATTGCGTCGCACAAGGCTCCAATGGATAGCAATGCTATTTGCCCATTTTCAGTAAACTTTAATTACGTGCAATAAATTAAGGCAACAAATTCCCGCTGCCTTATTTGAGCCGGTGCTGCACATTGCGCTGGATGATGCTAAATATGTGCATGTGGCGAATTGGTAGCAAATTTAATAGTGCACACCCCTCAGTGGATCAGATCAGAGCCGTGAATGCAACCGATTGCCATATCCATGGCCTGCGGCGGTGTCTAGGTACTGGCGTTTGCTCATTCATACACGTGTATATCAATGCAGGAGCGAGCGAGAAAGAAACTGCTCCTCTGACTACTATTGTGCGCAGGGATTATCCCTAAGATGGCTTGTCTGGATCTTGTAATGGTAATGAGATTCTTTGCGGATACATATGGGCTAGGTTAAGCTTGGTTTGTAGAGACAGAGATAGGAGTTTATTTACATACCGCGCAGAGTTGAGGGCCACATTAGGATATGGAGACGAAATACCTGTATCAAGGATACGTTTGGCGGAGATAGGCTCTAATTACGGAGGGAAATTTGAAATTGTCAAAGCGTACGTAGAGAGTGTTCATCTCTGTGGCCATCTAATACTTAATTATTTGAGCATTGTCAAAGCTAGGACATATTAATTCCTGTTATCCGGTGACTTTTTATCGTTCTATTGGTCGTGTTGGTGGGAAGTATCTTGGTGTCCTTGTAAAGAATAATTATGCTGTTTTATTGCCTATCGTTTTTCATAAACAGAATCTATGGAAAGAAATCGGAGATATATGTTTGCCCACTAACAAAAAAAAAAAAAAAAAAAAAACCAAATATTCGAGCGCGGGTCTAATTTGAGATTTATATAGGAGAAGAAGTTGGGCCGGAGTAAAGTATTTCTTGGCTCTAAAAAGATAACTCAGTTATCCTGAGGCTGATCTGGCGATACCCGATAGGTGTTTATGCCATGATACATTCCCACAGACCGTGACGCCGAGCAATCTCAAACTTTCCCCAACCTCGAGGGCCCGGCCACTCATCATCAGCTGTGGAACCGATGATCCAGTTTTCTTTGTGAATGTTGTATACTGGGTCTTCGTTGCGTTGAAGTCGACAAGACGGGGCTTTCCCCACTGCAGGACTTTATCTAGATCTTGGTTCAGAGAGTCAATCTGTCTACACCTCAGCTGGTGCGACGTAGATGCACCAATCGGCCGATCACTCGAAAAGGAGGAAACAAGCGTACTATCATCCGCCAAACTGAACACTTTGTTATCCGTTGTCTCCAACAAATCATTTATGTGGAGCAAGAACAAGGTTTGAGCCAAAATAGAACCCTGGGGCACCCCCGACAAAAGCATATCGCAACTCGCGTCTGTGGCGGTTTCGCCAAACCCCACGGCCCAGTTACCTGAAAAACCCCCATAACTACACCCCAATCGGCATAAGTTTTCGCTAATGCAATCGCATTAGCATCTTAAATGCCTTGCGCATCTAGGATTATCTAAGGTATAATCTAAAAAGCCCCTGGAAAAGAGAATTCTTACCTGCATGCATGACTATAAGAGTTCTTTCCAAGCTTATCATACATTGCCTGAAAGAAAATTCATTGGTTCATATATAATACAACCGCATAATCGTATTACCCTTGAGGTGGGGTATCCCAGCTTCATCATGTGTATCATAAATTAACAGACAAACACATTGGCTGGCGACCTACAGCCAAGGGACCAAAACAAATACACGCATCTCTTGGCACCAATTAAATCCTACAGCATAAGCAAATGCAAATAGGAAATCAATACTTACCCTTACCAGTGATGGCATAAACACCATTTCCTAGTAAACTAGACAAAATCCATTAACACCATTTCTTCGATCCGTTGCGTCTATTTGTTTAGCCGCGACGCACATCTCAAATAAAGACCCAATTAGCATCCGACGAGTTTCAGGTTTGTTTGCTTTACCAGACTCGCATCCCATGAATGCACTTTATCCTTTTCTTTGCTTAGAGTGTTTCCCATGGCTTTGATCCATAAAAGAACCAGTGTATACACATACATATGTACTGGGGGGATCTTCAATATGAGATCTGTTTGGTTACCCCAAAGAGAGACTTTACGTCTCTCTCGGAACAGGAAATGCATCCTTAATTTAAGAGAGCCAGTTTCACTGGCTGAATTTCTTTTAACAACGATTGAATATCGTTGAGTCGTTTACCATCCGCTGACCACGTTGGTCAAGTGCCGCTCCCGCTGTCTGTAGCGCTACAGACACGCGATAATACTCGGAGTTGTGAGAGGTATTTCAAACTTGTCAGTTTCCAATTGTCTGTCGAGTCTGTGCCGCAATTCGTTTGTAATAGTGAAAGGAAAAGAATTTATAAGTGAGAAAAGTAACTTTATTTTAAAACAATGAACTCTAAATTGCTGTTGATCGGTGCACTCTTTGCTCTGGTCGCCATCGTCGTTGCTGATGTCTCCACAAAATATAACCCGATTAAAGCACCATTATTACAAATAAAAAACATTAATTAATTAACCAACAATCGAGTGTTTATTTTTTACTTGTGTGATCGTGTTAGTGTTTTTCCTTACTCCTGGTTGTGAACAAACGTGGCGGCGTTTCGTTCCTTTTGTTCAGTGGAACAGTTAATCTTCGTGTTAGTGATGAGGTGGGTTGGTAGTAGAACTCTCGCCCATGCAGGCGTCGCGACTACCTACCCCACACGTCAACAGCCAAGAACCGAATTCTCTAGTAGTGTAAATATTCATACAATAACATAATTTGACCCTTTGCGCCGGCATAGATACTATACACAATCGCCATTGTGTAAGCATCTAATTTTCTTTAGGCATCAAGTTTTCCTAATGACATCCAACCTATTTATTCAGCTGCACGCACTTCCCACATAATGCCCTTTGTTCGAATTTCTTTTCTACGGTTCGTCTACCAATGAGCTCGCGGCATGGATAAACAAAGTGATCGCGGCGTAAATAACCGCACCCTCGCTAGGATCTATTTACCGGAGATCCTCTCCCATTGGCCACTATCCAAAGGAAAATTTCACTTTCTTTTCACCACACCACAAACTTACTCCGAACTGAGGGTTGAATCAGTTAGTCTATCTTTAACCAGGGTTGCTGACGGACGCCGTCTAGTAATAGTCGTTAACGAGAGGAGTCGTGCCAGACGATCAGTGAGTGCGGTAATCTAGCGTCACCATAATCAAATGTTACGCGCGAACAATAGGTGTCATTGCATAGCATCATTTTGAAGTTTTCTTTTAATTCTTTTTTTCTTCAAATAATTTATAAAGGAAAGTGTGGCATTATGCACCTAAATGAATACCAATAAATTATATCTAAACAGAGGGCCATAGTGGCAAAGACGACCAAATACCGGCTAGTGACGACACATTCGCGATTATATGTTTTACGTGGTATCCATAAACTAATAACCAGTGCGTTGGTGTTCTACATTGTTTAGCTATGCGAAGCTAGTGATTAAGTACTTTAAAAAAACTGAAACGCTACAAATAAATGTTCTACCTCGTCGAGCAAAATCGATGTGTTTTATTTTTCCTCTGGTGAACGGTCCGCCGCATTATACGGTGGAATATTTGTGAACCTGGCCCGTGCTGGCATCTCGACAAATAACTCCCACAGACCCTACAACTACTAAGAGACGACTGATTCTTATGTGTCATCATCATCATCATCGGCATTACAACCGGGAACTGGTCTGGGCCTTATTTGGCAAGTCCTGAGGCTTGTTAAATCTTTCCATAATGATTTGTTTTTTCCGGGCAAGGTCATAAGTCTTGCGCCAGAGACTCTCCGACGGGGAATCGAACCCCGATCTCCCGCGTGACAGGCAGGTATACTAACCACTATACTATGTGTCACTGATATTATAATTATACTATTGTGGGGGGTGTATGTTAAAATACAACCTCCATAATAGTTGAGTGGTATACCACCTTGGTGTTACACCGGGTATTTGTATACTATTAACTTTTATATTATTAGCTCTTACACGACGAGCGTACCGTAAACTCTTATACTGTAAGCTATTATACTGCAAATAGTTATACCGCAAACTCTTATATTGCAAACTCTTATATTGCAAACTCTTATACCGCAAGCTCTTATATTGCAAACTTTTATACCGCAAACTCTTATTGCGCAAACTCTTAAACTGTAAACTCAAGCAAACCCTTACAATGCAAATTCATATACTACAAGGTAGTATACTAGAAATGTATGCTGTGCTTCTTGTGTATACTGAATACTATAATAAGTTAATTTATTGTTACCAACTTGTGGGAAAAAATAAAATCTTTATTTCAATCGAAAGATTACAAGCGATCTGATTCTAAAATAATTTCCTAATTTATATCTGGGGGGTACGCTACGTTTTGCAATGTCGGAGTTTTGTGATTTTCTGGTAACCTATGTTAGACTCATGTAAACGTTGCATGAAGTTGATGGTTTGTCGGTGAGCTGGTACGTATGCGAGTTTGATGATTATCAGCGCTTAGGGTGTGGGAAAGTATTGCGCAGTTTAGCCGCACTCGGGATATATATATATATATATATATATATATATATATATATATATATATATATATATATATATATATATATATTTGGCGCTCCTCGATAGTATAGTGGTTAGTATACCCGCCTGTCACCCGGGAGACCGGGGTTTGATTCCCCGTCGGGGAGCCCCTCGCGCAAGACTAATGACCTTACCCAGAAAAAATAAATCATTATGGAAAATTGAACAAGCCCCAGGACTTGCTAAATAAGGCCAAGACCGGCTCCTGGTTGTAGTGCCGATGATGATGATGATATATATTTGGAGATTTTGATGGGCGTCGTGTTACCTCTTCCCCTCTAAGTAAATGAGAAGTTTCATGACCCTGCTAGAAATAGGGTAGGTTGTAAATGTTGTTTTGTTGACCCTTCGAGGTCGGTGTTTTTGTTGTTTCCATTAATTGTTGTGGAGTTACTCTTATTTTTATGGGTGATGTATTATTCTTTTAGCCGAATACTTTGAGTTTTACTATTATAGTTAAAATGATGTCGAAAATTGAGTCATTGATTAATGTGTGTCTTAACCTGAATGAGCTGTATTTGTGTCATACTGTTTACATGTAGTTTTCTCATCAGCTCCACCGAAAGAATTTCCTCTACATCGGTTTCGTTATGGGATGATTAGAAAAATGGTGGAGGAGCTGTGGTATTCGATACCGCATTGGATATACATTTTTTGTTATTGAGGTGTTTTGAAATTGGCCTAGGTAAGTTCCGTTTAGCATTTACACATTGTCGTTTATGTTGATTTTTCCGTTGTAATTATTTAATAGAATTGGTCTTTCTGCAGGTTTTCCTACTTCTATTGCTCATTACTTTGTAGATAACCAAAATCACCCACATCCGTGAAGATGTTGGGCTCGGACTCAAGATATCTGAAAATGAAACGGAAGGAGGTATCTAAGGATAGTGTGGACAGGGTTAGTTCAATTGTTCTCTAACTACTTGGATGGGGGGATGGTGGGAAAGAAATCGTACAAGACCGGTAGGTCTTGGGTGCGGTAGTAAACGCAGACCACGCCCTTGGCGTCTGATAATCTGCGCTCTAGTCGGTGTGTGTGTGTTTGTGCTGTCTTGTACTGTGCGTGCGTGTTTGTAGTGTGTCAGCAGTAGACCCTATGGGATAGGTCCAGGAATCCTCTATTATAAAGGAGAATGTTGTTGGGAAGGGTGCTTTCTTCAGTATTGTACTGAAGAAGAAATTGTGGTGGTCTGATCCGAAGAGATCGAAAGAGAGAAGGGTCAAGAACGCAAGACTCCCATATAAGTGGGTTCTCGCTGTTATGAATGCTGTCGAGGTACTTATATGCTAATTGTAGCAAGCACTCGTCGATAGGAATAATGGAGGCACCTTCGTATAGGTGAGACTTCGGGGAATGGCGACTATGAGGCCTTCTAGATTGGTTGGTGCATCTTCTGAGGAGTTTTCTTTAGAAAACTCGAAGTCCTTCCATTTAAGCCGAAGATATGCAGGACCATATGGGAAAGGCGTACGATATTCCAGATCGGTTTAGCTGCTTATACCAGAGAAGCTTAACTTTGGTGTCAACTTTGATGCCCCACTTCAAGATGTTGTGCAGATGCTTAGACCGACCGAGACCCCTTCTATTTCACCCTGTCCTGTGGTCTAATCGTAGGACCTCCTATTTGTATTCGGATATTCTGTGAATATCGAGAAGTAGGTTGGGAGTGTTTACTACTCAGAATTATAACTACTGCTTTAGATGGGTTAAGTCGGATTTTCCATCGACTGTAATAGTGATACAGTTCCTCTAGATGACGGTTGAATCGGTTTGTTGCGAGTTTTGGGCTTTTAGATGACGTGTACACTAGGACGTCATCTGCATAGCATATCTGGTTTACTCTCCCGTCCACAGGGCGTGGAATATCTGAGGTGTAGATATTAAATAAGATGGGGCCTAGAATGGAGCCCTGTGGTACGCCTGCAGCGGCGTTGAAAGTTCGGGTTAGCTTTCCATTTGCTCGAACTTGGAAGGTTCTGTTTCGAACGAACTGGTAGATGATACTACCCAGCGTTCTACTGAGGCCAGTATTCAGTAATTTGAAACGAGACCAGGTTGTGTCAAAAGCCTTTTCAATGTCCAGGCTCCACGCAATGGTGGATTCCTTATTAAAGAGGTGCACGCAGACGTGGTTTTGAAATATGTTGAGAGCCGTAGTGGTGCTGTGCGCTTTTCTAAATCCAAATTGGAAATCAGGTATTAGGTTCCTGGCACTGATAAACTTATTTAGCTTCTCGTATATGAACTGTTCATATATTTTGCTGATGCAGGTGAGGACCGAAATAGGAAGAAAGCTTGAGGGGTGATATGTTGGTTTTTCCGCTTTTGCTATTGGGCAGACAACAGCATGCTTCCAGGCTTGGGGAGAGTACCCCATGTTGTAGGCATGGTTGAACAGAATAGAGAGCTTTATAAAGAATAAAGCAGAAAGCATTCGCAACGAGTGGTACGATATGTTATCGATACCGGGTGACTTCTTGGGGTCTCGAGATTTAAATAGATTTTGTAGGGCGGATCGCGAATCCAAAATGTGCCGCCCTTTTATACTCTATGGCAACAGAGATTTGTTAAAATTTTATTTAAAAATTCCAAGAAGCACAAACAAGATTTTGTGCGCTTCAATTGGAATAGGATTCTGGGAAGTGTATACGAATTTATTTGAATAAATTCCCGGAAGGAGAAATTATGAAATGCATTTAGAATTAGGCATTTCACAAATTCAATGGTTATAGGGAATTGAATCAATGCATGACAAATGCACTTTCGTTTAAATTTATCGTGCATATGATTCAATTGGATTCGGATGATGGGTAAGGTAATTGGAAATTGAATCAAGTTGCGACAAATTAACTTTTGGTTTAACTTGTCGCTCATATGATTCACTATGGGAATTAGGTTGGGATTATAGGTAATTGGGTGAGACTAGTGATTTAGGATCACTACACTGCTACAAAATTTGCGTTTATAATTATTCGCCAAGCTAAATTGTTGTACCTTTCCTTACAAGTTTGATCAAAACGTGTTGACTATGTTATATCGTTTTGTTATATTTTTTCTTTTTGGTATTATTAAGCCAATTCTGTTATGTATTGTGTTATACCAATTGCTATATATGAAGAATGTTAGTCAAAATTGTTGTATACATATATCTATTGGGCAGGGCTGCGCCAATTGTTATTAAACGTGTTAAATTTAATTGTCAGTTCTCGTGGCCAAAAGGTTAAAAAAGTTGCAATTTGTAATTAACTTTATGTAAGATGGGTAAGTGTTCATTTTTTTTGACCGATGGCCAAAACGGATAGTCACGTACATTCCACCTGGGGCGATGAACTTGTTGGGGAATATCGTCTGTTCCTTAACTCTTTAGGCATTCAACAACTTACACTTCGATTCTTACTTTTCAGTTTTTCTTATTTTCAATCTTTCTAACCCTTTACATTTTAACAAATAACATTTTTCTTATTTTCTGTTTGACTATCTTTTACATTTTTAACAATTAACACTTTTCTTCTTTTTTATTCGACTGTCTGTTACAGTTTAACATTTAACACTTTTCTTCTTTTGCATTCGACTATCTTTTACAGTTTAACAGTTAACACTTTTCTTCTTTTCCATTTGACTATCTTTTACAGTGTAACAATTAACACTTTTCTTCATTTTCACTCGACTAACTTTTACAGTTTAACAATTAACATTATTTTCTTTTCCATTTGACTGACTCTATACATCTTTTACAAGTGACTCTTTTTCTTACTGCCCACTCGACTGAATGGTAAAAAAAAATCTCTCTCACACTTCACTCGCCCCCCCCCCCCCCCCCCCCCTGCACCCGCCAAGGTCTCCAACAAAGAAAAACCCCCTGTCGTACCTTACTGTAAAAGGACGAAACTACTGGCAACTGTTCTTCATCGTATGAGAACATGCATTTTTTTCTTTCTTCCTCCTCTCTAGCAAACCAAAAAATACGTCAACCACCGCTTCCTCGGTTCTTCATCTACTTCGCCTGCTCTCAGCTCCCATCTCTCTACCGTTGTCACAACGAAGCCATCCAAAGCCATTTTCACCGGGGAAACACTAGGTTTACGCACCAGCTATAATTTTCGTTATCAATAGGTCAAGTTTCAAATTCAAACTTGATTTAACGTTTTTTCTGTCTTTACTTACGTTAAAACTGCCCGGATGTCCTCGCAGAGACAAAGGCGGAGGAGGAGTTACCACGAAACAACTACAATATTAGTGAAATAATAATATTTGTTACACTTATTGACTAGATAGTTCAAACAGTTCTGTAGCGATTCTAACAGAAACACACACAATTCACAAGCAAAAATAGTGAAGAACACCGAACGAAAAATCGAATAAGAAAAATACATCAGAACCGTATACCAAGCGATAATAAAAATAATTCACATCAGTGGAGTATATTTGAGTTTGGAAATCAAATTTTAAACACGGTCAGTAGCCTGATGTGTAACGCTTAGGTTCAATTTTTTTTGTGATTCGAGCTGTCATAGCGTCAGTTCGAATCACACGATCTTCTTCACTATTATTTCAAACGCTATAGTTCCACAGCAGCAAGCGACTTCTAACATTCATTGTAATAAAGCCAAATTAGCCTTACGACCTTTGATATCTCTTCGAATTACCTACGATTAAAGATGAGCTTCCGACTGTAAATTTTGGCATCAATTGTGTCAGAAATTGGGTTGCATTATATGCCATTTTTCTTCTTCAGTCAATGTCAGATTCATCCCCTTATTGTATTTTTTGTTATAATAAGCATATCGGCGTATTTATCAAGTGATCAAATTTGTAAACAACAAAGTTATGCACTGCTTTCTTGCCTGAGAAACATAAAATATCAGTTGAAAACATCAGAACAGCCGAACTAATGCCGATTTTCTAGTGGTGTGGCCCTTAGCTAATGTTTAGACATTCTAAGGTTTCAATTAAATCGAATTTCATTTTAACATCTATAAGAAGGATCGGAATGCACACATATCATCCGCTGACAGTCATCAGATCTGAATAAACCGGTTCAGCTAATCACCAAATTTCCAACAAGAAACTGGTATTTTAAATGGAAGAATTCATTCACGACAAAGTCAACTCTCATTTAAAATTAGTTGCTCTCAAGATAACTTCAGCAGTTAGAGACAAATGTTTAGACCTGACATTGAAATTGACGCCGGAAAACTGGTGTTCAATAACAAAGAAAAGCGAAAAATGGAAATGCCGTGTTTTGAATCATCAAGTTTCAGATCGAAAGAGAAAGAAGAATTTATGATACCTTTACCTGCCATTAAGATCAAATCAGTTGTTGAACCCACATCGTGTTTCACGATTCCATTCTAACCTGATAAACCAGATGAATGGCCACACATAAGTCTAAAAAATCTCCAAGTGCTAACTCGATGTCGTGGTCACCGTTATCGTTAACCATAATCGTAAAGAACGCATGTTATTTGCCACTACGTTGTCACCCACCAGCGCAAAGCACCAACTGTCCACCGCCACTGAAATCGAATATCTGTCCTTCAGCTGGTTGTTTACCCAAGAGCCGGCCCAGATCTACATATTGACAGTTGTAAATCTTGAAAAGCAGACCATCAACGACATTGAGAGTCGTTTCCCCATCTGCTAGTGTTTCACATATAATCAAGGGCAATCTAACTCGAGGAAAATTATAGCGCCATTAAGGACAGCCATAGATACAATGGAACTGCTGAACAACTCGTATGGATTCACTATCTAATTAGCATCATTTTTAGATTCCCAATTACATGGAACACGGCGAGAAGAATCTCCACAACTTTCAATCAATTTACCTCCCCGAAATCAATGTTACAGAAACCAGAGTTCCAGAAACTACCGATCGTTATCAGGCAAGCTCTTCGTGGTACGTTTCATTCATAACCCCAACGCCACGATGCACAGCCACGATGGTGCCGGTTGTGGCATATCACATCAATAAATTTCCAACATAATCACCAGGAGGCCTTCTCACCTCTACCGCTTGCCATGTGCTGAGGTTTGATCCCAATCGTTTAGCGCGACTGGATAACCACCGTTGTCCCAGAGTTGGACACTGGACCAGAAACACTATTAATTACTCTGGCTTCCGAAATCGAATTTACATTTTGAACTGGTTCGTAGTTGGAGCGGGGACTCAGTCTGGTTAGGAGGCCCTCCAACAGCCGCCACTATTCCCGATACCATTCTTTATGTTAAGTAGAACAACATAATTCCCAGAAGCCAAGTTGGTCGTTCAAGGCTTCACTGTAAGCGGCGGAGTTGATGGTGGCTGTGGTGGATATCGCATCCTCGCGTTACGCCTTCTTCTTTGATTTTTCAATGGCATTCCAATCAGAGATTGGAAACAATTAAAAGCAGGAAAACACAAAACGGAATCCGGCCACAAAACTACTAAACTCTTCACCTTTCATCCCGCCTTGACCCTTTGCGCATGAAGTCCGATCTTCATCGTCATCGCCATCGCCATCGCCATCGCCATCGCCATCGTCATCGTCATCGTTATCGTCATCGTCATCGTCATCGTCATCGTCATCGTCATCGTCATCGTCATCGTCATCGTCATCGTCATCGTCATCGTCATCGTCATCGTCATCGTCATCGTCATCGTCATCGTCATCGTCATCGTCATCGTCATCGTCATCGTCATCGTCATCGTCATCGTCATCGTCATCGTCATCGTCATCGTCATCGGCATCGTCATCTTCATCTTCATCGTCATCGTCATCGCCGTCATCAATTTTGTGTTCGAGCCGATTGGCATCGAAAACGTTTTGTTAAGAACTCGAAGCCAATTAGAAAAACTCGGAACTAATGAGCCACTGTGCAACAACCATTTTTTCTTCTGGCTCCCGGCTCGTGTAGTCCGTATGTATGTCCATCCGATCGCTTCGGACTGTCGTGCCGGTTTTTGGCGGAGATCGCGCCCATTTAATTGGTTTTAATTTCTCTTCTCGTCACAGACGGGGCTCACATGAAATTTGTGCCAAACCCTCTGTGGCCGATCTTCGTCGAACCGTCTGCCGTGATTCGACGATCAGAACAAAAGGATCGGTAAGAATTGCAAGATGAAAAAGAAGACATTGACTATGGCAATGTGCAAGCACAGTTCGCGCAGGACTTATCACAGATTTATCTGGCGCTGCCGTGATAAGACCATCGGATGGAGTTTTATTAGTCAGAAATAAATCTGAACCACAGCTCCAGCAGAAGATATGATCACCGGTGGATTATTCACGATCTTCGGTCTCGACTGGAGCGATGATCTTCATGGTGCTACTGCACCGCATTCTGGCCGTTGCATGTAAGGTATATTCTTGAAGTAGTTTCCTCGCTGTTTCGCTGTTTGACGATTAGCATTTGATCTCACGTTGAATTTATTTGAACCTCGATATCCAGCAAACGATCGATGATCGGTGTTTAGCCGGTTTAATCGAACTACCAGGAATTTGCAAGTGAAAATTTGCTCAGACAGCTGGGTTACTAGTTAGTAGAATTTTTGCTTCCACGGGAGTAGCGAAATGCAGCGTTCTAAGAAAAAAAGAACTAGACGAATGTGGACAGGGAGGTCGATGTACGAAACAAAGGTTGACCGCTTGGACGGCAGTGTGTTCGATTGAGTTTCTTGGATAAACCAAAAAGTTGGTCCATGCGGGAGTATATTAGCTTTGTTCGCATGATATGGTTCGACGCCAAGCTCTGGACAGAGGGACGGAATTAGCAGGTATAGTACGATCTTAAGAGGACAATATGTGACGAACATTTCATTACTAATCATCATCATCGGCACTACAACCGGGATCCGGTCTTGGCCTAATTTAGCAAGTCTCGGGGATTGTTAAATTTTCCATAATAATTTATTTTTACATAACTAATATCAGAATTTTTCATAACTAATATCAGTAAGTAAATTGCTGTGTTAGATGAGAGTTTAATGGATTTTAGCCGATTGATTTACCGTATACCCATCCTGGCGTGTCCTAGATTTAGTGCCCACGAATGATGAGATAGACGGTGCCTATAAACGTCGGACGGCATCTTTCAATATAATATTAAACCTTTCCCAGTGCACTGTAAACTAAACCTACATGGATTGTCATCCTTAAAAGTACAGAATACTTTCTGGGCAGTATCCGGAGTTCGTTACTTGAGGCAGACCACTTGTTGCAGCTAAGGAAACTATGGGGTATGAGTGTATGGGTGTGCAGGCGTACTGCACCGGTTCTACTCCTACCACCATTAAATGTTTCCTTAGATTGTCACTAATGTGGGGATGTGTAGAATTATGGTTTCTTAGTAGTCCTATTTAGGTGTTTAAACAACATCGTTACGAGAAACATTTAAACAATAAAGAACACTATTGGATAGTTTATGAGTACTTTATTGTGGTTACAGGGTTTTACTCAACACACTACTTAACAATTCACAATGCAACGGACAAGTTTTTACAACGAGTAACACAAGGTAATTCCTTCATTAATTCTTAACAGAAATTTCCATGAGTATTGTTTGTTGTAAGGATTAAGCTTAACGGAATGAATATATAGTTCAGTTTGTTCAAACTGAACTATATATTCTAACTATTTACTATTGTCTTTAGATACTAATCGATTCCGACGGCGACTTTACACAAATTTAGTTGGTTATTCCGTGGATTACGTTTGCAAGAAAACTCAATATATTGGGCGAACTCCGCGATCGGACGATTTTACCAAATTGCTTTTCACGACTGCCTATCCCATGACACGGGCTCGATTCCACTCGATGAGACATTAAACTCGACTCCTTTAGCTTGTTTACGTGGGGGCCAAACTTGCCTCCACGGAATCTAGAACGCGGATCGAATCTCTTGGGACGCCCCACGAGAGATGTGTATTTTACGTGAGGGCACAACCTGCCCTCACGGAATCCAAAACGCGATTAAATAAGCTCATCGAAGCGACAGAATACCACACATTCCATCATCGCTTCGACGACCATATTTGGTAATTTACCCTTTTGCGTTTTGTTCAACACAAAAGGGGGTTGAAACTCACACACGATGATCGCTCTGCTGTTCATCGCGTGTATCCGCAAATATGCAGACCCAGCAAAGATCCCTCCGCAAATCCGCAACAGGTGCGAGCATCTCAACGCAAAAAAGGGTTGAAATGTTTACACGATCAGCGACTACGAGTAGCATGATGCTGACCGTGTGCGTGTTGTTGTTGGCGTCAACAGGGTCGAACCGTCGTGTGTGTATTTACACTGACGAGTTCTCGATCCCTTTTTGCGGCCAGGTGCGAGTTACCATTTCATGTGGCTCAATTTAGCGACCGATGTGATTGCAGAATTGAAGCCAAGCGAGAGTATCTCTTGCTTGTGTGCTGCAATTTCAATGGGTGCTATTTGCACCGTGGTGGTCGTGTCAGTTGCTTCGTGTTGCAACTGAATTGGCCCCATGTAAATGGCGCGCCCGAAAACCGTGCCTTTAGGAAAATATCTGTTTGGAGCTGATGGATTTCACACCAGCGAAAATGATACATTTAGATATTTTAGGCAAAGGCTTTCGCCACCCCCCCCCCCCCCCCCCCCCCCCCAGTGACGCAGTCACGATAAAAGTTAAGGCAGGGGTCGCTCATCTAGGGATGTGTACAGGCAAGGGAAAAAACAACAAAAACGAAAAAATTACAACTTAAAATGTACTATGTACAATAGGTAGCCTGTGCCATGGACCCGATTACGCCGCGGTGATGCCGACAAGGGCAAAGCTGTGCGGTACGATCCATGGTGGGTATTTGGTTTGATTATGGGCCGACGGGTGGTATTTTCCATTTTGTCGGTTCCCATATGGCGCGCTGACACTGGTTCTCCAAGGTGTCAGGGGGCAAGGATAAGGTCCGCTGGCATTGGTACTTCAAGTAGCCAGGCGGTGAACAAAAAAGCTCGCTGACATTGGTTTTCCCCAAGATGTCACGAGGTAGGGTAAAAGGACCGCTGACATCGGAACCCCAAGGTGCCAGGATAGGATGCGGAGCGAAAGATCGTTGGCATTGCTGCTTCACCGTGCCAGGATGTGGAGTTTGAGATCGCTGGCATTGGCTCTCCAATGTGCCAGGACGTGAGATGAGGCCGGCGTCTTACTGTTGTTTGCTACGTGCAGTAGCTGGTGGTTAGTAATGAGGCGTCCTCGAAAGCGGTGAAAGCATGTGAAGTCGTGTGTGGGCGAACGGAAGTGAGAAAGGAAGTCGAAAACAGTCGAGGGGTGCTGAAGTTTCACTGGCCCCTGAGGTGCACGTACTCGCTGGCATTGGTACTCCAATGTGCCAGAATGAGAGGTTAGAGTCTCGCTTACATTGGCACTCCCAAAGTGCCAGGAGATAGGGTATAAAGGATCACTGGCATTGGTACTCCAATGTGCCAGGGAGTGAAATCAGGCCGGCGTCTTACTGTGGCATGCTACGTGCAGTAGCTGGTGTTAGTAATGCCGTCCTGGCAGACTGTGACAACGCGTGGTATCGAATAGCGTTGCGATGTGGGTGCTGTCGACAGGGGTTGTATTGATCTGTTGTTGGCGTTACCTGCCAACAGGTTGTACCTATCTAATAGGTATAATTTCATTAGAAGCTCGCTGACATCGTGGTGAAGTGCCAGGAAATGGGATCTATTGGTGACTCACTGACATCGTGCTACGACGTGTCACTGGATAAAATTGAAAAAAAAAACCGAGTTCAGAGTCGGTGCCTTTCGTCAATACGTTTGTATGACGAATTGTTTGCCGCTGGGACTGGTAGAAAGGGGGTGGGCACTCCAGTTGCGCGTCTTACGATCGAGGTAGGTCCGATACATCGGCTCCGGTGTCGAGCAGAGGCAGGCAGGGTCGCATGAAAACTGCGCCTTGGCGAGCATAGGCGCCAATATTTAGAAAAGGGCCTAAAAAAAAAGGTGGTTAGAGGCGAGTTTTGCCAGTATTTAAAGAAGGCCAAAGGTCATCACTTTGAACTCGAAGAGCCCGAAGGGTGTGATGAGGAGCCGGTTGTGTAGGACTGAATGGAGTCGAGCGAGTTGAATGTGGGCGACGTGAAGTCGAAAAAGAAATTAAATGAAGTCGGAAGAGGGTCAAGAGAAGTAGTAAGCCGAGTCGTGTGTGTGCTGGAAAGGGTTGCACTTAATCAAAACCCTGAAGGGGGTTACAATCGTTTTTATATTAATAATCTTAAAATAATTATTATTCGATCATTCGTAAATTCGATCGTTTGCGATTGTATAATTATCATTATATAATATTTGGCTTTTGTTTGCTTAGAATGATTAAGACTCAAAAATGTTTCATATTATTTGTGTTCGTCTTAACATAAGATCTAAAAACAAAGTAAAGGATAAAGTAAAAATTGAAGACTGTTTTCCATTAATTTGGTTAGAATTTATCTGTGTGTTTATATTTATATTAATTCATATCAAACATGAAAAAAACTAGGGGAAGCAGTTAAAATATTATTTAAAAGCAAGGAATTAGGAATACAATAAAAATATTTTTTATTTTTTAAAACAATATGATGGTGCTTGCATATATATGTATATATATATATATATATATATATATATATATATATATATATATATATATATATATATATATATTAAAAGTTTTTTGTTGTCGGTTGCTTCTAAGTCAATTACAATTTTTGTTGTTATTTAGCATACTCGTAGATTATTTTCGTGACACACTGCCAGTGGTTTAATGAGGGAGACGAATAAATGCACATATTTTTTTAATTCAATGCGCGCAATATAAATGAAAAATATAAGACAAACGGTTTCTGAAAGTGCGCGTGATAAATGAAACGTTCCATTTAGGATAAAACACAAATACTAATTACGTAATGTCGTTAGTGTATAAAACGACAGTCTTCGCAAAAAATTAACTTTCCTTTTGCTTTTGATGATACAGAAAATAATAAAATTCTTTATCGCTATCAAGACGTGTTTTTCTTTCGTAAATTGCTCTTACTTTGGTCTGGGCACAATTCTTAAATTTAAGTTGAATTTCGATTTTTAATTTGCTGTGCGTTCTGCAATGCTTTGGTTGAGTTTTTTAAAATGGATTTCATGTTTACGGTAAATTTTACTTGATTAGATAAGGGAAGCAATATTTCAAGTTTCGTGAACCGTTTTAAATTATATGAAATTAGTTGAATTACAAAAGAAAACAAAAGAAACGCACCTATACAAATGCACATATTTCCGGACATACGTGCATCTATACAACAACCAATTTCTTCTATAAATACATTATGAATTTTAATTATGAGGAAAATGTTTCGGAATTTGTATTGGAATTAATAGATTTTTAATAGTTAACTCAGTTATAGTCTTTTCTTAGACTGGTAGAATAACTGCCTCTAACCAGTTGTCTACGTTTACAATCGAAAATCGTTTTCACAAATTAGAACTATGCGTGGAACATTGCACTTCACATTACTAATTAACTTCTGCTTACAACACAGGCTTAATAATCATTATGATTTTATAAACGCGCGAGTTGACGTATGAATCACCCAACCACTATGCATCCTTATGTTCACCTTGAAATAAGAAATTCATCTAACAACAACTAGCGTCTGCATTTTTACAATCTTCTAGGAATGTGTTTCCTATTCATTCTTTAAAATATTTAACATTAAAATTGTGTCTAGACATCATTTACCTAGATCCAAAAAAACCCAAAATAAAATGCTAAGAAGCAAAACATATGTATCTATTACGTTGGGTCATTAAAAACACATTGGGAGATTCCTAGGTTAAGATAGAATTTAAGTATAAATAGCATAGAAAAACTGTAAAGAGCGTTCATAGTGACCTGTAATTTTACGAATAAAATAAAGAGGCATAGCCTCCGAAAAAAAAATATTTTTTCTTCATACAAAATATAACAACAATAACTGGCGATCCTGCCACTCACTTTAAAAGTTTAATTTGAGTTGGAACCTAATAAATCTTGGGAAAAATTTTAAAAATATATCGACCAGAAAATCATAGGATTTTCTCACCAGTTCCGGACCTGATCAAGCTGCGCAGATCGTCGAGAGGAACAACGCCTAGAGAAGGAGGCGGTAAGCAATATCTATTTTTTCAGAAAATCAGAAATGAAATAACACGTGTGTGAAATAAAGTAAAGTAATTAATATACTAAAGTAGAAAATATGTGCTTCGTCGGGATATTCGTTTGGCTTAAAGCAATTTCGTGTGAAAATCTTTGCTTACAAATGGTTTTGTGTTTCACTGAGTAACTTACGGATAGTTTCCTTAATAACTTTTGGGACATGAATTTATTTTGCAAAAACAAACTAAATCCAGTAAACAAATAAACTAAATTCAATTAACAAATAAACTAAACAAATTAAATTCAGTAAACAAATAAGATAAATCCAGTAAACAAATAAACTAAATTCAATTAAACAATAAACTAAACAAATAAATTAAATTCAGTGAACAAATAAACTGAATTCAATTAACAAATAAATTAAACAAATAAATTAAATTCAGTGAACAAATAAACTAAATTCAATTAACAAACAAACTAAATCCAGTAAACAAATAAACAAAATTCAGTAAATAAATAAACTAAATTCAACGAACAAATGAAAACCAGTGAATGAAAATAAAAAACGAAAAACCAAATTAAGTGAAGGACCATTCGAAAAACCAACTGCGGACGAATCAAGTGACCAAGAGGAAAAATCACAAAACACATCAAAAATGAACACAGACAACGCCACAATAAGGGCAGACATAACACATTTGGTCCAACAAATACAAACAATTGTGTCAGCTGTGAACTAGCTACAATTAAAGAAAAACGAGGAACCTGAAGTACGCCCCGTGGGACTAATCGAACACGAGGATATAACATTCAAATTTAGCAAGCCCGAATACATTGAGTTGGAGGCATTCAAAAACCTTCCAAAATTCAGCGGGAACCCAGAGGAATATGCATCTTGGAGAGACAACGTCTGCAACATAATGAAAGCCTGTGAAGCCCATAGAGGACATGCCAGATATGCTCCAGCACTATCTATAATAAAATATAAAATTATAGGAGAATTATTAGGCTATTAACAAATTATCGGACGAAATTTTGTCTCGAAGCTATACTGGACCGACTGGATGCAGCATATAGTGACAACAGACCCCTCTATGTATTGAAAGAAGATATGTCACGCATTCGGCAACGAAGAAACATGCTGGCAAAATATTACGATGAAGTCAACAAAGCCTTAAATCTAATCATATCGAAAATTCAGTTCAAAGCACGTCATCAAGAAGGGAAAAAGGCATTATGCGAAGAAGCTGAAAAAGAAGCAGCAAGAGTATTCCTAAACGGACTAAACAACATACTGGCAAAACAAACCCTATACGCCCATAGATGTGAATCATTAGCAGAAGCTCACGGCATAGCCCTAGCCGTACAACACGATACGAGACACACGGATATCGCACCAAACTTCCGGATGATTAAGAGACGCCACTCATAATACAGCCCGCCGAGATACTACCAACCGCAAAGAAATCAAACTCCCAGGAACTTCGATGACAGAGAACAGCGAGTACCAAATATAGAAGTGGAACGATCCCAACAGCACTATAGAGGAAGAGATTCACGGCAATATTTCAGACCCGGATGGAGATAGCAACAGCTTTATAACAACAGCAGAAATCAACCGCTACCAGAACCCATGGACGTGGATAGGTCTACCATCAGAACAGCAAGGCAAAACAATCCACTCAGAAGACCCCAACAATTCCAACAACAGGCCCACCAAACGGAACTGGAACAACAGCTGATCAACAACCTAACGGCAGCCTCAGAAGCAGACTCTATAGCAAATAATGTAAGTAAAAATGAGATCATTAAAGAATCTTTTGTTATATTAAAAAATGGGTTGCCTAGTTTAATTTTAAAAAACCCTGATACTCAAAAAGAGTATTCAATTTTAATAGATTCGTGTGCAACTCAAAATTATTGCAATAATACTATAGATTTAAGCTTTTCAATTCCAATAAAACAAACATATACAAAAACTCTCCATGGAAGAAGTATTATAGAGGCAAAAAGAAACATTTAGGGAAAAGATTAGAATTTTTTGAGCTCAAAGATTTGAAGGAATTTGATTTAGTTATTGGACTAGAGGGATTAAAGAAATTAAAAGCAGAAATTGATTTTTACGCAATGATACTAAAGACCGAATATGACAATAGGAATAACGAAAACTAGAAACTAAACTATACTATTTAGGATCAAGAACACAAAAGGGAGATAGACGCATAAATGAACAGAAGTAAAAGGATCGATAAAAGTTTACCCTATACGACAAGCATCATCGCGACAATTAAAACAAAAGACGACGAACCAATCTGGTCTAAGCAATACCCGTATAAGATTGCCAACCAAGACTTCGTTAACAAAGAAATCGAAAGTTTACTACACCATGGAATAATTAGACCTTCGAGAAGCCCGTAGTGCTCACCTATTTGGATAGTTCCAAAGAAGGGACTAAACCCAGACGGCACACAAAAAAAAGAATGGTGAATGACTATAGGAAATTAAATCTTCATACTATAAACGATAGGTACCCAATGCCAAACATTGTGCATACAATCCCAAACTTAGGGGAAGCAAAAGTCTTTTCCACATTGGACTTAGAGTCGGGATTTCACCAAATACTAATAGCCGAAAAAGACAAAGAGAAAACGGCACTTGCTGTAAATGGGGCATTATACGAATATAATAGGTTAGCGTTTGGATTAAAAAACGCCCCAGCGACGAAATTTTGAGACCCTTTGTAACAAAATTTTGTTATGTATATATCGACGACATAATTGTCTTCTCAAAAACTCGGGATGAACATATGAACCATCTCCGACAAATATTCGATGCTCTACATAAAGCTAACTTAACGATTTCAGAAGAGAAATCACATTTCTTTAAAGACTATGTGAAATTTTTAGGCTATATAAGAAGCCACAAATCCATAAAAACAGACCCAGAAACGATTGAGACCATCAGAAAATATCCAGAGCCAACAAACCTAAAGGAGCTACGTGCCTTCCTTGACCTAACTGGATTCTACCGTAAGTTCGTAAAAAACTTCGCCATAATAGCAAAGCCCCTAACGAACCTACTCAAAACCGATCAAATGGTCCCAAAGAAAGAAAGTACAAATTATAAAATAAAATTAAATCAAGAAGAAAGAAAATCATTTGAAGACCTGAAAGCACATTTAGAAGAATGCATGGAGCTATCGCAACCAGACTATTCCAAACCATTCGAACTAACCACTGACGCATCAAACACAGCGAATGGCGCAGTATTATCTCAAGAAAAACGACCGATTACATTCGTCACTAGAGCATTATCAAAGACAGAACAAAACTACGCAACAAATGAAAAAGAATTGCTAGCCATAATCTTTGCACTAGACAAACTAAGAATACAGACCACCAGTCTTTGACCTATGCAGTGTCCGAAAAGAATACAAATACTAAGATAAAAAGGTGGAAAAATAGGATAGAGGAATATGGAGCAAAAATAGTATACAAGCCTGGTAAAGAAAATATAGTCGCAGAGGCATTAAGTAGACAACAGATAAATAATTCATCAACATCCTCGGTACATTCAGTGGATAGTTCACCAGTCTACAAAATAAAAAGCGTTGCAAAACCAGTAAATCAATTTAAAAGTCAGATATTCATAGAATTTGCGGAAGAAGACAAAGTAGAACACAAAACAACATTTACGGATTACAAAAGATTCCACTTAAAAATCAGTAATTTATCAGGAATCATTGGGGTGTTAAAAACGGTTATAAACTCGAACCACACCAACGCTATCCATTGCGATGAAGTGACACTTCACGAGATCCGAAACATAGTCGAAGAAAACCTAAACTGTGTGGGGTTATAATTTTATAGATTTGTTTTAATAGGCTTACCTCCTTTTAGTGCCCACGATTGAAAATAAGTTTTAAGTTTGGTATTTTGTTTAATTATTTTATTTATTTATTTTAAAATTTTCTTGTGACCGTTCTGGCCTCCGGATCCAAACTGATCTCGAATCCAAAATGCACTCCCCTTTTATACTCTGTGGCAACAGAGATTTTTTAAAAATATTACTTAAAAATTCCAAGAAGCCCAAACAAAATTTTGTGTGCTTCAATTGGAATAGGATTCCCGGAAGTGTATACGAATTTTATTTGAACAAATTCCCGGAAGGAGAAATCATGAAATGCATTTAGTATTACGCATTTCATAATGTTAGGATTATTATGAATTGAATCAATGTACGACAAATGGATTTTGGTTTAATTTGGTCGTGCATATGATTCAATTTGATTATGGGTGAGGTAATTAGGAATTTGAATCAATGTGCGGCAAACCAACTTTTGGTTTAACTTGTCGCTCATATGATTCACTTGGATTGGGATTATAGGTAAATGGGTGAGAGTAGTGATTTAGGATCACTACAACTGCGATAAAGTCGTTCACGCACCAAATTCTGTAATAGATGTAATAAATGAGGACGAACAACTTAGAATTGTTCAAGAAACACACAACAGAGCTCATCGAAACTATCGAAACAACATTTTAGAAATATCTGGAAAATACTTTTGGCCCACATTCAAACAAATGTGCAGAGCCGAAACAAAAATCTGCGAAGTTTGTTCAACCTGTAAATATGAAAGACACCCGATTAAACAAGTAATAAAACCCACACCTATCCCAACAAAAGTAGGAAAAAGTCTACAGATGGACACATTCTATTTAGAGAAGAAAATATATATAACAACAATAGACACATACAGCAAATATCTGTATATCCGTAATATACCAAACGAAATTGGAACAACAGTAGTCATCGACGAGATAATCTCTCAAATATTTCCCTTCGCCGAATCAATCATGACTGATAACGCACCAATCCTCAAAGGAATAAAAACCGAATTTTTACTCAAACAAAGAGGAATAACACATATACTTGCCCCAGTGGCCCATTCAACATCAATTCAAATATCGGAAGAGTTCATTCAACGTTATTAGAAATCAGTAGAAGTCTGGCAGTTGACAAATCCACCTCAGCGTCAGAAGAAATATTCAACGCGGTTAAGCAATACAACTTAACAATTCATTCAACTACGGGAGTCAAACCAAGCGAATTATTTTTCGGTGTACTAACAGTAGGCATACAAGATAAACTAAAGAACGCACAAGAGAAACAAAATCGATTCCAAAATAAAAAGAGAAAAGATAAAATATGTTCACCCGGAGATATTATTTTTGTAAAAAAGAACAGACGAGGGAAAAACGAAACTCGTTACACAAAACATATTGTAGTGGAAGATCAAGGAACCACGATAATTGGAAATGGAGGTAAAAGAATTCACAAGGATCTTATTCGTGCTGGGAATAATTGAAACAATCACCGGAAATATGGAAACTATACCTTTAAAGGACAACAAATTTACCTCAACAAAAATATGAAAACTCAAGTATATTAATTCACCCATTTAATCTAACATAAATTATGAGCCCTTACAGAGAAATCACATCCCAGAACTTAAAGAAATAATAAAAGATGAAGCTTAAAATATTCTATTAATAAATATCCTAGCCTACGCAGACATATTTGTTTATAGGAAGAAAGATACAATCTTCGTCAAATACCCAATGATAATCTAGCCCTAGATACATTCCATGAATTAGTTCAAATCATAATACCTTTATAATACCTTTAGAAGATAATCCAGTATTAAGCATTATAATTTGTATACTCCTTTTTAAAACTATAATATTCTTCGTACATTTTTTTAACATACTATATAAGAGGTACAATGAATACAAAACTAAATAAGATAAATTAAAATCAAAAAAATCTTTAATAACAGATTACTAGAGTTACAACACATAAACAAACAATGGGGACATTGTATTTTAACGGAGGGAGGAGTTAACGTATGAATCACCCAACCACTATGCATCCTTATGTTCACCTTGAAATAAGAAATTCATCTAACAACAACTAGCCTCTGCATTTTTACAATCTTCTAGGAATGTGTTTCCTATTCATTCCTTAAAATATTTAACATTAAAATTGTGTCTAGACATCATTTACCTAGATCCAAAAAAACCCAAAATAAAATGCTAAGAAGCAAAACATATGTATCTATTACGTTGGGTCATTAAAAACACATTAGGAGATTCCTAGGTTAAGATAGAATTTAAGTATAAATAGCATAGAAAAACTGTAAAGAGCATTCACTCCCTCCCAAATGGAGAAATTACGAGTATTCGAAAGAAAATGCTTTAGGTATGTCTCTGGGTTACATCGTCGTCCTAACTCCTATAAGTACTATAGTAACGTCGAACTCTACAATACCGCTGGTATCGAGCGCCTCGATAGACGATTCCTCGAACTGTCTATCAAATTCATCGAAAACCTACAAAATAATCCCAATCCCATAATAACCTCGCTCTTTGAGAACCCTCTAGATATCCGAACTAATTACCCCAACTGTCTCCAGACCAGAGCTATCTTCGCCTCAGGCAGACTGTTAAATGATTCAAATGAGATCATATACCACAACACCGAAGTTACCCCTAACCAGTTCAAATACTGTAACGTCCAACCATTTTCCAACATCCTACGCTTTTCCAACGAACAACCGGAGAGAAATACTCTACCTCTAACCCATAACTGACCTCATTCCACATCGTTTAATTCATAACATATATCCCATTAATTATAAAACTTTGTTTATGGCTTTATGAAAATCATACTGTAATCAGGCTAAATTAGGTTAAGTTATTTATATAATTGGGATTAAGTTTAGACTAAGTAAAGTTGAAAAAACAAATTCCTGGTTTTCTGACCTTTTCCAGGATGATAATACTGTAGCGTTCTACGAACGCACAATTCTGCACAGGTAAGGTTCCTACCTTCAAAGAACTTACTTACCTGAGAGCGTTGCACGCGCCCACAGACGCGTGCCCCAAAGTCCCACCATAGGGCCTGCAACTCGCAGCCAACGTTGAGACCGACACCAAAAAGCAGGGAACTGAACGTCCCCAAAGCTTTTTAGGTCAAGCTCAACAATTATAATTCATCATGCCTGAAACAAAGGTATAAACATCCATGCGCTCTATTCCTAAAAAAAAACAATTCCCAAAATGCCATACATGCTGCCTGCGCCCAGGAACATCTCATCGAACCGGCAATTCCGAAATTCGATACAAAAGAATTGCTATCATCAAAGAATGAGCCGATCAACGGATGCATGTGCGGGTAATCTAACGCAAGGACCACCCAAATCCGTTGAACAACAGAAGGCAGCCACGACCTATCGCAATCGAATATATCTCAACGAGATATCCGATAATTTATGAGGAGTTAAGCCAACAAAGGCAATATTCCGGTCCCACGGCCACACTAGAATTTCGCACCATTATAAAGATCTAATGGATTTCGATTCCGGGTACCAAGTTCAAATAAGACCCACGGACTGCACGTCAAAACAATCGCCGAATATCTCTGGTCTGGGCGCCAGATGTTCTGTGCAAACAGAAGGCCATGGAAATGAAATTCTATCAGCGATAATAATGATGTATGCAAAGATGACTTTCCCCTTTCAGGAAACTACAAAATATCCCGGGGGATGTGATAACATGCTGCTAACAGAAATTCGGAAGTTCTGTTAGCAGAGCAAATAGGGAATATTTTCCGGATAGATACAGATACCAGTTTGAATCTGGGTATCTGTGTGAGCAGGATATTGTTGAGGGCAGATAGTTAGTCTAATTCTGATCGTCACCGGGACGAGAAGGATATATCGAATATCCGTACAGTGAGGAGACCAGAGAACCCCGCCGAGGTGGTTAATCCGCGCCAAGAATCCTTGATACTTCTCGTGTCATTAAAAGTAAAAATGTGTCGTATTAAGTGTGAGTCGATTTGTTTTCGCCTACAATGTGTTTATTTAGATAGTATAAGAACGTTCTTTTCGGTAACTTACTCGGCACTTATTTCGTAAGAAAAGCAGCGAAAATTATAATTCCAAATAATAATAGACAACTACGATTAAAATAAAAATTAAAAACAAATTTGTTGGTGTTTCATTTGTAACCGCGTTCGCTCTGTGTATGTATGTTTTCTCTGCGGCAAGCAGTGTTCGGCGGAACACTTGAAAAACGTATAAATCCGCCAAAATACCACTAAATTTATAAACACACATCTATCTTGTATCTCATAAAATATTGTTTGGAAAATGTATATATTATTATAATAATTACATCTAAGCAATTGTTACAAAATTAATTTTAAGTCATTGTATTACTTAAATGTACGAATTCTAATTATGGTTAATAAATACAGTTTTGAGCGTTCATAGTGATCTGTAATTTTACGAATAAAATAAAGAGGCATAGCCTCCGAAAAAATATTTTTTTTTTTCATACAAAATATAACAACAATAACTCGCGTGTTTACTTTTAAGAACAAATAAAAAGAAAAATGAAGTAATTCTCTGGTTGCAAAAAACTTACAGGAATTACACATATCTATGCCCAAATTACAAATTTATCCCGGTCATTTTAAGACTCTGAAGGAGTTTACACTAGTTTTGAAAAATTAAAAAAAAAAATGTTAGAAAAGAGAAAACCTGTCATGTTGTTGGTGATGTTGGAAGATGTGTTGTGATGGCTGCGTGCTGTTGCTTCTGACTCCATATCACGCTGCGTGTTACTTCCACGTTGGCGTGTCACCAATTATGGGGGTATGAGTGTATGGGTGTGCAGGCGTACTGCATCGGTTCTACTCCTACCACCATTAAAACCGTGCCTTTAGGAAAATATCTGTTTGGTGCTGATGGATTTCACATCAGCGAAAATGATACATTTAGATATTTTAGGCAAAGGTTTTCGCAAATAAGGGACAGGTAAGTACATGCTTTTTATGAAATAGGACGCTTGTGAAAATGGTTACCTGGTGGTAGATGAGCAGGTAAGTAGTGGCGTTCGCAAGAACCGCCACAAAACTGCTAGTTTCGTTGATATATTTAGCTCGCAAGAAACTCGTTTGTGAAGGCGCCTCCAGGTCGAGGAATCCTACCAGGGAACTTCCTGAAAAAGAAAATGGACATGTGGAGATTCCAACATACACGACGAAACACATGAACAACCACATTAAAGAATAAGAAAATCAAAGAAAAGTAAAAATAACACATAAATCGTTGGAGCCGTATAGCATAGTAATCGGAATGACTTTTCCATAACTTATAAATAGTAGCGAAAAAAAAAACATACCTCGTAGTCAAACGTGGGCGTAATCGGATGCGTGCTGTTGGAATCAGATACGACGATATTATTTGTCCACAGCATTCTCTCCCATTTTAACCTGCATCATAACATCTTCGTTCAACTCTGTGGCAATACTTCCTCGCTGGGCATCGCCTTCTTATGGCCGTTCCCCCTGCGCCCCGAAGTGGTTGTAACTGAGTTGCGGGGGGTGGTGCGGCGATTCCAACAGGTATGACATTCCACATGAATATGTGACTACAGCGACGAACAAAGCAACACAAGAAAAAGCAAATTCCATAGACATTAATACAGCAATCGAAAAACTTAAATCGCCGCCTAAATGGCTGGACTGGTAAGGAGGTTGTGTCTTCCGTTTGATTGTGCCAATGTAGGTTCAACTGACGACTCTTGCTATTGTGCAGTTCGGTGCAAATATTGATTACTAAGGCTATAGCGCTTGGGGTGATAGTAAATAACGTGTGATTCGAACTGACGCTATTACAGTTAGAATCACCAAAAATTGAACCAAAGCGGAACCCATCAGGCCACCGCCGTGTGTACGAATTCGTTTTCTAAACTCAAGTACATTCGACTGGTGTAGATTTTGTTATGTTATCGCTATGGTATACGGCTCTGATGCATTTTCTTATTCGATTTTCGTTCGGTGTTCTTCACTATTTGCTTGTGTATTGTGTGCGTATCTGTTAGAGACGCCACCCTACTCCCTCCTCAGTAACTTTGTTACGATCAGCTTCGTGTGCGAACGACGGAGCGAGAAACGAGCGAGCCAGAGATCGTCGGAGCAGGTGAGTGTGCCGGTGCTCTACGCGAAGTCGTGATCGTGTCGTGAAGAACTGTTTTACTACCGGAAAGTGTGTGCTGTGTGTACACAGATCACGTCGGGGTCACCAATTATCGCGTTTGGGATAATAGTGAATAACCCGTGATTCGAACTGACGCTATGACAGTTAGAATCACCAAAAATTGAACCAAAGCGCAACCCATCAGGCCACCGCCGTGTGTTCGAATTCGATTTCTAAACTCAAGTACATTCGACTGATGTGGATTTGTTATGTTATCACTATCGTATACGGCTCTGATGCATTTTCTTATTCGATTTTCGTTCGGTGTTCTTAACTGTTTGCTTGTGTATTGTGTGTGTATTTGTTAGAAACGCCACAAGGCCACCCGGTTAAATACCACCATATTAAGCTGTATGGTACGTGATATGGTTCGAAGAAATCCTTGACCATGTTTCGGAGCTTCGCTGATGGACTCGGTCGACAGAAATAGCAGATCAATAGGTACAAAAAATACATTCCCGACATAAGCGGCCGTGATCTCATTTGTTCAGGCCTTGGTAATATTTAACGGTGATTTTAACCGTTTGATAGCGTGGGTTAGAGACGCATTCTTGATGATGTTGCGAAGGATTGACTTTTCGTGTAATGGAGTATACCGAGAGGTTGATCACGGTTTCATTAGCCGAAGCCCGGGTTAATATTGGCGTACAGCCAGTGACACACGTTTACTGGAGCGACCTCCCTCGTCGTTTGGTATTGGCAGTGATGGTTTCCACTTTTCCGCCCGAGAACAGGTAGGCGTGGAGCGACAAGAATTAGACATAGGGACACGGGGCAATGCTCGTCGGCAGATTAATCAAAGTCGGTGTCGAGGTTTATAATTTCAGGTTTGATTCCAAGCTTTAGATCAGGAGTTTTCGAGTTTATATTGGCGGGGGTCAGTGATCACCCCTGATGATAGCTTTATATGTTGTATTCTCTTTATCAACAATAGCAATCCCGGCTACCACGGTGGCGAGGTCGGTTCACAATCTTTCTAGAAGAACCATCAAATCCAGATCGGGCTGAGAGCCCCCGTTTTGAAGTTATTTAACACGAATCTGATAAAACAAAACGCCAAATCACATTTGGAAAATAAGGACCTAAATTAGGAAAGAAATATAGAATTCACAATTCAAATTTCAAAGAAATTGGATAACTGATTACTCACCTATTTCGGAAAGCCCTTTTCTACTTGGTTATCCTGTGTATGTTTTGTTTTGTAAGTTCATCACTATAAGAAGATTGGCCGATGGTCCAAAAAAAACTGTTTTCATCCGCGGGCCACACGAATGCGGAACAATGATCCTTCAGCCGAAAATGTCACCAACACAAGAAGTAAAATAAACACTCATAGGAACAGCCAAGTAAGAATAAGGAAAACACTGTCCACGGACAGAAATTAAAACACATTGACTTAGTTGATTTGTAATACGCATTTATTGTTCATTTCAAGATTCAGTACAAACATTCACTGAAGATTTCATTTATGCGGGGCGTCATACCATAATTCCAAAATTCCGAATGTTCTATTTTAGTTAGTGGGGTCATACACGAATTTCACTATTATGCGCGTTAACAGTAACCAGGAAAGGTGAGCAGCACAACTAAACGACAAGACAACTTTACGCGTGGGGTAATTTCGCGTGTCTGCAGCGCTACAGATAGCGGGAGTGATGTGACCAGCGTGGTCAACGGATGTAAAACGACTCCGGCTTCGACGGCACTCAACACAAACACTCGACTGGGACGTACGCATCCCCGTCGCGATACGGGGAGCGGCAGAAGGTGAACCGACCGTCGCGATCGGTGGTAGGATTTAGACTCACCGAGGATAGAAATCTGACATGAATTAAGTCCTAGGTTAGGGTTAAGAAAAGGGAAGAGAGAGAAAAACTTTTCTCTTAAGGGTCCAACCACCAAGGACATGCACTCTTTCAGTGCAATGGTATGCGTAAGTAAATGTATCGCCATTAGGAAGAAGTGCTAATGGTTTTTCTATTTACACAATGGGAGATGTGTATCGCTGGTGATGCTAAAGGGGTCCAATTTTATACATGATTACATGCGAAGAAATTCGTTTTATGACTCTAGGGTAAGATGAGAGTATTTGCTTTTGTCCGATGTTCAAAGAGCTGCCGCGGCCGTGGAAATGCTAGGGGCATGCGGTATGCACATGTACGGCGGAATTGCATTGGTGGAAGAAGGGTGCCTAATGGTCAGGAATCTATGGTGCATATGCACGTTACAGAATTGTTTTTAGGAATTTCGAGGTAGATTGCGCTAATTGAATGCAGCTGCTGGTATATTATTGCTGGGAGAAAAAGGTCGCCGGCCAATGTGTACGTTAAAAGATTTATCATACACATGGTGAAGCTGAAAAATAGACAGCGCAATGTTTATGGCCCCTGGTGAAGGTTACATAGTGTGTAATTGCAATCATCTTGTTTTCAGGAATTCGTCTAGGGGGGTTTGCTTGGCACTGAAGGTGCTAAATTGGTTTGAGATACCTGATAAGGTAAAAAAGAAATCTTACAGGAATTGTATGCGAAGAGATGCATGAAAGGTAAGTTTTCCTTTCCAGGGTATTTTTAGATTATACCTTAGATAATCATAGATGCGTAAAGCATTTAAGGTGCTAATGCGATTGCATTAACGAAATTATATGATTGGATGGAATATATGGGGGTTTTTCAAGTAAGTGGGCCGTGGGGTTTGGCGGAATCGCCACTCATCTATTAGAAACGCCACACTACTTCGGTGCAACAAACGCGAACAGTGCCTCTGAAGTAGGAAATTGACAGTATGAGAGCGGAACACCAAGAATTTTGTTTGGAGCTTGTAGGGTTAGATAACATGATTCCAGGTCTCTAAGTAGATGCCGTCGTTATACGAGGCATCCTTTTCGTAGCTTCTCGAACCGGCGACAAAGCGGTTCGCATAATTCAGAGAGAGTGAATTCTGTTACGACTTGTTTCTATGATAGGCGTTTCGGTATGAAAGCCAGGAGGTACAAACATACCCATAAGTGACCTAAGTCAACTTGAGTTTAGGCGTATCCTTTACACGAGGATCGGCTGCCGTTATTAAGGCACAAACGGCCGGCAACACGCACCAAAGTCAGTTGTCGATCTCTGACGCGTAATCGAACACATATTTCACGATTGACATAGGTACTGAGATCTCCGACCTTCTATGATCGTTCGCACCTACTTTTAGATTGATTGGTACATTAAAAATAATTGCAGCAAATACGTTAGTTGTAGCAACGTATGTACGGAAACTCCTTACTCTTAACTTAGGTCCTTCGGTGATCCATAAGTTGGGATTTTGCCATTGCCGACGTCTAATAGACTTTGATAGGAGCTGACCTATTACAATATTATACCCTGCTTGTATATTTAGCACATAGCAAAATGCTGGACCAGTAAACGTTATTCTCCAGGCCATCACGCTCCAAGCTGGAGAACTTAGCACATTGTGAAGCAGTACTGCTCATGGTCTGTTTGCTAACATTTTGAGGAAATTGTACATGTGATGATTCCTTTCAACAAACCTATACGTACCTAGACCGGTGTTTTTCATCACATTTAGACACTCGGTTCTCTGATAACCACAAGTGCATGTCGCTTAACTCTGGAAAAACTGAATGAAACTCGAGCGGAATTTGAATACATGCTTGAACATGGAATTCGTCGTCCTTCCAACAGCCCTTGTAGAAGTCCTCTGCACCCGGATAAGAAAAGTAAAAGAAAGTGGCAACCATGTGGCTACTACAGGATTCTACTCACTATACTTGATCGTTACCCAGTAGTACACCTAAATGACTTTTAATACAAGTTGCAAGGTTGATTTATCTATACAACGCTAGTCCTCATTAGGGCTTTAAGATATTTCTAAAATAGCTGTCATTACGTTGCTCGGACTATTTGAGTTGAAAGCGATGACCTTTGGCTTACGGAATATGTAAATTTTTCAGGGGTATATAGACTCATGTCGAACAGCTAAAAGCTTTTGGCTATGCTTACATGGATGATATTTTCGTAGCATCGAACTTTCAAAGATGAGGATCGCTCTCATTTTCAAACGCCTCGGAAGGTTGGCTTAGTCATAAAAAACTTGTCAGTGCCACTGCCGCGAAGAGCAGGTCAAGCACCTTGGTTTCCCATGTACGGACAATGTATTCGACCATTACTCGAGAAGGTTGAAGGTTTGATGCAATTCTATAGGCCCATTAATGCACCTGAGCTTTTAAACATTATCTGGTATTATTAATTTTTATCGCTGAACTCCTCAAAACGCTGCGCACAGAGAGGCTCAGTGAAAAATCCGGCAATGTGAGTAGGGCGTTAGAATATACTCACAGCTAGGCCGACTTGTCGTAAGAGGTGACTAAAGGCCGAGTGGCCGGGGTCCCAACGCCCTGTGCGCCCAGTGAAATACCACCCCATCAAGCTTTAGGCCCCGTGAAATGGTCGGGAGAAATCCCTGGCCATGTTCCGGTGCTTGGCTGATGGACCGGTTCGAGAAAAGGTTAGTTAGGTGGTAGTCGGTCTCAAGGTGAGATACCACCCCGTCACGCTGTACATTCCGCGATATCGTCGAGAGCAATATTCGACGGCGTTTCGGATGTGTGGCTGATGACCCGGACTGTCACGAGGATAAGCCATGATTGTACCTTCTGATATAAAGAATTCCGGAGGTAAACTAGTCTCTCATTCGTATCGGTTTCACCAATACCAATGTAAACGCCGTCCACCAATACAAACGGCGAAACCGGATATCCTTGACCTAACTGAGACCCAGGTCGATTCATCAACTGATTCGACATATCTCCGTTGCTCAGGATACGACTTACATTCGAGATTCCGTTTTAAGGGCGGAGTCTGCGTCTTCGCGCGCTCCAATCTGGCTTGCCAGAGGATGGAGGCATTGGAACCCAATAATATGGACATTATATGGTTGAGGGTCGTGCTGACGAACTCCGTTAAATTTCTTTGTTGTCTTTACCGCCCCTCGAATGACGATCGACCGGCGACATGTTTCGAACATCTTTTACATACCGTCGACTGTATACAGATCAACCACCCAGTTTCTGAAATTGTTGTCCTTGCCGATTTTAATGTACACAATTCCGCATGGTTGTTACATTCTAACAGAACTGACGAGGCTGGGAGGCTGGCGGAGATGTTTGCTGTAAACCACACTCAACTCGTGGAGGAGCCAACGCGAGTGCCGGATGCCCGAGGCGATTATGCGAACACCCTGGATCTGTTTTTGACATCCGAACTAAGTATTTATAACGTAGAGGTTTCTGCGCCACTGGGAAACTCAGATCACTGGTTGGTATCTGTCGCGCGGGTACTTGCATATCAAGCTAATAACCGGCCTAGCCAGATTCGCCCTATATGGAAGTATGGGACTGCTAACTGGGACGATTTGCGAGATTTCTTCGCATCTTTTCCATGGTCCGAGGTGTGCTTCGGAAACTGCGATGTTAACGCTTGCGGGGTCTCGGTATCAGATATTATTCTTCTGGGGATGAAGATGTATATTCCACATTCCATCAAACGAAGTTCGTCTGATAAACCTTGGTTTGATAAAAATGCGAGCTGAATGCAGCGGCAAAAAATAGAGCTTTTAAGCGATGGCGCTCCAATCCCACCGATGTTAACAGAACGAATTTTGTTAGAATCAGAAACTCGTGCAACCAGGCGATTGATACCGCGAAGAAGACTCACAACGACAGGGTGATCGATAAGGTCCTTCGGTGGCCAACTGGTTCGCGCTCCTTCTGGTCAATGGCAAAAGCTGTCAGCAGTAACTTCGCTTTCTCCTCTTTCCCTCCGTTGGTGACAGACAGCGGGACGTTAGTCACGAATTCAAAGGATAAAGGTAATGTGTTCGCGAATTTATTTTCCGGGAATTTAAACCTCGATCCCGGCCTTTTGGAGCCACCTGTGATCTCGCCGGTACGGTCTTCGATGCGGGATGCGAGATTTCGTCCGCGCACTATTCAACGTATTCTACGTGAACTGGATTGTAGGAAGGCAACCGGCCCGGACGGAATACCAGCAATAGTCCTTAAGAACTGTGCTCCAGAACTATCGCCGGTTTTTGGCAGATTCTTCCGCTTATCTTATGCGCGGAGGACCTTTCCTGCCTGCTGGAAAATCGCTCGAGTTCAGCCAATCCTAAAGACGGGAAAAAAGTGTCTCCCACAAAATTACCGTTCGATAGCATTACTGTCTATTTTCTCTAAGGTAATGGAAAAAGTCATCAATACAGTGTTAGTTAAGTATTTGGAGTGCAACGGACTTCTGAATGATCGTCAATGCGGATTCCGTGGCAGGCGGTCCACTGGAGACCTTTTGACACTTATAACCGATATATGGACATCTGCGATTGAACGGCATGGTGAGTCAAGGGCGGTCGCATTGGAGATCTCCAAGGCTTTTGATCGCGTCTGGCACAAACTTCGTTCATATGGACTTTCCCAACAGCTTTGCGAGTGGACGAGGAGCTTCCTCGAGAATCGATCGATCCGGGTTGTTGTGGACGGCGAGTGTTCTGATCTGTATCCTGTTAATGCAGGGGTGCCCCAGGGTTCTATTTTGGCTCTAACCGTCTTTTTGCTTCACATAAATGATTTGTTGGAGACAACGGATAACAAAGTGTTCAGTTTTCCGGATGATAGTACGTTTGTTTCCTCCTTTTCGAGTGTTCGGTCGATTGGTGCATCTGCATCGCATCAGCTGAGATGTAGACAGATTGACTCTCAGAATCAGGATCTAGATAGGGTCCTGCAGTGGGGAAGGCCCAATCTCGTCGACTTCAATGCAGCGAAGACACAATATGAAGCATTCACAAAGAAAAGTGGATCATCGGTTCCACAGCTGATGATGAATGGCCGGGCCCTCGAGGCTGGGGGAAGTTTGAAATTGCTCGACGTCACGGTGTATGGGAATGTATCATTGCTTAAACATGTGTAGAGTATCGCCAGGTCAGCCTCAGAAGAACTAAGCTATCATTGTAGAGCCAAGAAATATTTTACTCCCGCCCAACTTCTTCTCCTATATAAATCCCAAATTAGACCCGCGCTCGAATATTGCTCTCATGTTTGGAGTTAGGCTCCTAAACATACTCTCGACCTACTTGAGAGCGTACAAAGACGAGCGATCCACCTTATCGGGGACTCGGCGCTGACGCCGGGACTACAGTCGCTATCACATCGAAGGCGCGTAGCCGACCTCTGTCTGTTTTACAGATATTGTCACGGGTACTGTTCTTCGGAGATTCTTGGTATTGTTCCACGCAATTCGGTTTATATGCGCTCCACAAGACAATCACACGGATCGCACCCGTTTGTATGTACGTGAAGTCCAGGGTAGTGGCGTATGTCGTAACCTGAATTTAATTGGGCGTGATTATTATCTCCCTATATCTTCTTAAAGTAATAGGCTCCCAATAGGGACAATATGATAAGTTTTCTAATGAGGGATATGTTCTTAAAATGCTATAATGGTTTTCCCAATAGGGATATACAAATTATTATTTTTGGCAGATGTTTCACTCATTTTTAATTCGATAAGTTCTTGGGTCTCCGATCTATTGCGGACTTAGCTTGCCAACATTAAAATATTGTCTACATTTGCAAATGTTGGTGAGGATTTTAAATTGGTCTGCCATAAATTGTACCTAAAGCATTCTTCATATACTTACATATAAAAGCTTCTTACCAACAATTTAATCATTAATTAGGGAATTCTTGGGTAATTGCTTATTCAATATTATGGGCAGGTGGACTAGGTAAAGTCACCTCTGTTGTCGGCAGTATAAGATGCAATATCTCATCAAACTCCCAACACAGTCGTTGTACATTTGTCAGACAACCTGTGCTCTTCGACATGCTTTCTCGCTCCTCATTAAAAACACGACAAAAACTCTCCGGCTGGATTCGTCAAACCAAATTCGGCAATGTCCCATAAAAAACAGCCTAAAAACCAAACTCGAACACTTACGTCTGTCCTGGCATTTAGTCCTTATAAGGAATTGCAATTAATTATTTTTAACTGTTCATCATCTTGAATTCGTCAGTTTTTAAAGTAAAAACTCCTCAACACTCCTTGTGCGACTAATATAGCGAAACATTGTCTAAAAACCGAATACAACTACAAGAATTTTAATTCAATATCCGTCTTCGTATAGACAGTCGGCAGAGAATGGGAGAAAGCGTGCTCGGAAACAATTTCAAGATCCACTGAAATGGGTGCACGAATTCGGCGCTGCAGGATCCTCGTGACACGACTGGACGACAAACTAATTGTGTATTCCACCATTGCGACCCATCATCATCATCTGTCTTCGTGAAAGGAAAGAAAACGCACAATGGCGAGAGATGCTGTGGGCAATGGCGATATAGCGAGATAGCGATTTTATTTAACGCACTCGCATTCGCAGCATACCTTCCACATTGACTGATGGACACGTTCGATGATCGACCCGTTGCTGACCAATGTCCTGCAATGAATTTTCCAATTTTTTCCCTCGGCTATAATTTGTCATTTCTTTAATTGGCCTGGCTAACGTGAAGACGCGGAGATACATGGCGACTGGGGCTGTAGTGCTTTTATATAAAACAAGCCATTGGACCGTAAATATTGTTGGAATATGAATCAGGCGGGGATGCTGGGAACACACCGCCTGGATTGATTGAAAGCGAAAAATCGAAGATGGAACAAGGAATTTTAACAAGCTGTTCGGTTTGTGGTGTTTGGAATTCCTCAGTCAATGAAAACGTCTTTTCATAAAGTGGAAATGTATTTACTTTTCGTGTGGAGAAATATATAGATGCGGGTATAAAGGCATATTCCACAACAGGAAGTTAATTCAACTTGAATTACGTAGCATTGCTGTAAGTAATTGAGAGTGCGAGATGTTGTTAACATAAATTTCAGTTTTTGTATCAATGTAAATATTGTAGCGAGCTTAGGGTTCGCTGGATTAATTATTTAAATAATAAGGGCCTTTAAATCGATTTTGAATTAATATAACACTTTATTAGTCTGTTAATAACAACCGTTACTTTTACCGTACACTTAACTATTTCTTTACATATCGCTTCCGTACTTATCGCGTCTTTGACCGCTTACTTCTTACTTCTTACTTCTTACTTCTTACTTGTCTCCATGATCTGTGTGCGACGTATTTATACCCTTTCCTCATTCTGATTCGGCGTTTCGTTTCCGCCCGTTTCATAGTCTTGAATGTTCTGCTGTTCATAGTCTCCAGTTTTCCAGTACTATCTAGAACATTCTAGTACTTTGTTTCGGACTTTCTCGAAAGTTCTAGTACTGATTGTCATATGCGTCACATTACCCCCCGCCTAGATTAGTTCGTCCCGAACTAAGTTTACTGGTCTCCTGGGTTAACAAAAGTCGCCAGTCGGTCACGATGTATCACTTTCATCTTGGCGTTCGGTCTTCGCTGCATCCTATAGACAACATCGTTAATTCTTGTGAGAATCTTATACGGTCCTTCCCGATGTTGCTGCAACTTCGGAGACCTCCCTTTCCGCCGATGAGGGTTATAAAGACACATGTTATCGCCTGCATTAAATCCGGATGCGTTGGCTCGAACGTCGTACCTTGTTTTCATCTTGTCACTGGATACCTTGATTTGCTTTCGAACCAAATGATGAATCTCATCGAGGCGATTTCTCCATTCGGCTACGTAATCTTCACTCTTATCTATGACGTCTGGAGGTATTCCGAATCGCAGATCGGCTGGTAATCGTATCTCTCGTCCAAATATAATTCTTGCTGGAGAATGGCCTGTCGTATCGTGATTAGGCGATCTATAGCTCATGAGAAAGGTTTGTACATAGTTGGCCCAATCTCGTTGGTGATCACTAACGACCTTCGAGAAATACTCTTTCATTGTTCGGTTGAACCTTTCGACCATTCCGTCTGACTGTGGATGTAAGGGTGTGGTCCTGGTTTTCTCTACGCCCAGTGCCGCACAGATGCCTTGAAATATCTGTGATTCGAAGTTTTGCCCTTGATCGGAATGCAGCTCACAGGGAACTCCAATTCTGCTGATCCAATTATTGATAAGCTGCTCGATGACGGTTGTTGCTTCCTTGGTTTGGAATTGGAAGGACTTCCACCCACTTGCTGAAGTAATCCATGATAACCAACATGTATTTGTTGTTGTCGTTTGTTTTTGGGAATGGTCCTGAGATATCAATCGCAATTCGCTCGAAAGGGGCACCCACGTTGTACTGCTTCATAGCGCTCCTTGGTTTTGCTGTTGGTCCCTTGGTCGCAGTGCAAGTTGTGCACTTCCTACACCAAGACTCGACGTCATCTCTCATGTGAAGCCAGTAGAAGCGAGATCGTAATTTTGAAAGTGTCTTATTAACTCCCAGATGGCCACCAGAGGCCCTGTCGTGCATTTCTATTAGTACACCCTTCACTTTTAATGGTGGGACTAGAATCTGCATTCGATGATATTTTCCGTCCGCGGCTTCCCATTTACGCTTTAGAATTCCATCTTCCACCAGCAAGGCATTCCATTGTGCCCAATATGCCTTAAATGTTCCAGTCTTGTCGGAAATATTGTTCCAAGTTGGCGGCTCGTTCTTTTCTTTGTGTTCCAGGATTATCGACATATCTTCATCCTGAAGTTGAGCTGCGCGTATTGCATCACTCGTCCACCCATCTAGTACTTCTACTTGTACATTTCGCAGGTCGTACGCCTCTTCTTTCTCTTTCATTCTATGACAATGTTTACAAACTGGCTTACATGGTCTTCTTGATAGGGCATCAGCGTTATTATGCATCTTCCCTTGCTGAATTAAGATTATCATTGATACGGGTGCACATTCTGAGGTTAACTCTCCTTTTCTAGTTGCAACCGGCTTGTCGCGCACATTTAGTACTCTGACAGGTACAATGTGCTTCTGCACCTCAGGTTGGTCCGTTGATAGTCTCCTCCTATCATTAGCGCATGAACAACACTTCTCAGTTGATGTTTCATTCATTCGTCGACGTTTCCTACAGTCAACAGCGATGTGGCCGACTTCGCCGCATGTCCAACATTTCATATCAGGTCTCGGAGTTCTCCGTTGTACATGCCCGATTCTTTGGCAGGAACATTCCTCGACGGAAGTTTCTCGGACTCTATATGTACTCCTGGTAGCCAGTTTAGCAGATTCATATGCAGATTGACTCGCTGAATCAGGATCTGGATAAAGTCCTGCAGTGGGGAAAGGCCAATCTTGTCGACTTCAACGCAACGTAGGCCCAGTATACAACATTCACAAAGAAAACTGGAACATCGGTTCCACAGCTGATGATGAATGGCCGGGCCCTCGAGGCCTGGGAAAGTTTGAGATTGCTCGGCGTCACGGTCTGTGGGAATGTATTATGGCATAAACACGTATCGGGTATGGCCAGATCAGCCTCAGGAAAACGGAGCTATCTTTTTAGAGCCAAGAAATATTTTACTCCGGCCCAACTTCTTCTCCTATATAAATCCCAAATTAGACCCGCGCTCGAATATTGCTCTCATGTTTGGAGTTAGGCTCCTAAACATACCCTTGACCTACTTGAGAGCATACAGAGACGAGCGATCCACCTTATCGGGGACTCGGCGCTGACCGGGACTACAGTCGCTATCACATCCAAGGCGCGTAGCCGACCTCTGTCTGTTTTACAGATATTGTCACGGGTACTGTTTTTCGGAGATTTTTGGTATTGTTCCACGCAGTTCGGTTTATATGCGCCCCACAAGACAATCCGATGGATCGCACCCGTTTGTGGTTCATCTCCCGACGGCGCGAACATCCCTGTATCAGAACTCGTTCCGTTACAGAGCGGGGAAGCTGTGGAACTCCCTTCCCACGCGAGTGTTCCCGGAGCGTTACAACCTGCAACAGTTCAAAAAGAACTGCAACAGTTATTTGATGGCATCTCGGGGCGCCCACTCGGCGCTATAGGTTCCATATGAACGTTTGCTCAGCAATGCCCCGTGCCAGACGCGGTCAAAAGCCTTGGAGATATCTAATGCGACCGCCCTTGACTCACCATGCTGTTCAATCGCAGATGTCCATATATCGGTTATAAGTGTCAAAAGGTCTCCTGTGGACCGCCTGCCACGGAATCCGTATTGACGGTCATTCAGAAGACCGTTGCACTCCAAATACTTAACCAACTCTGTATTGATGACTTTTTCCATTACCTTAGATAAAATAGACAGTAATGCTATCGGACGGTAATTTTGTGGGAGACACTTTTTTCCCGTCTTTGGGATTGGCTGAACTCGAGCGATTTTCCAGCAGGCAGGAAAGGTCCTCCGTGCATAAGATAAGCGGAAGAGTCGGCCAAGAACCGGCGATAGTTCTGGAGCACAGTTCTTAAGGACTATTGCTGGTATTCCGTCCGGGCCGGTTGCCTTCCTACAATCCAGATCACGTAGAATGCGTTGAATAGTGCGCGGACGAAATCTCACATCCCGCATGGAAGACTGTACCGGGGAGATCACGGGCGGCTGCAAAAGGCCGGGATCGAGGTTTGAATTCGCGGAAAATAAATTCGCGAACACATTACCTTTATCCTTTGGATTCGTGACTAACGTCCCGCTGTCTGTCACCAACGGGGGGAAAGAGGAGGAAGCAAAGTTACTTCTGACAGCCTTTGCCATTGACCAGAAGGAGCGCGAACCAGTTGGGCACCGAAGGAGCTTATCGATCACCCTGTCGTTGTGAGCCTTCTTCGCGGTATCAATCGCCTGGTTGCACATGTTTCTGATTCTAACAAAATTCGTTCTGTTAACATCGGTGGGATTGGAGCGCCATTGCTTAAAAGCTCTATTTTTTGCCGCTGTAATCTGCTCGCATTTTTTGTCAAACCAAGGTTTATCAGACGAACTTCGTTTGATGGAATGTGGAATATACATCTCCATCCCCAGAAGAATAATATCTGACACCGACTCCGCCCAAGCGTTAACATCGGAGTTTCCGAAGCACATCTCGGACCATGGAAAGGATGCGAAGAAATCTCGCATATCGTCCCAGTTAGCAGCCCCATGCTTCCATACATGGCGAAGCTGCCTAGGCCGGTTATTCGCTTGGTATGCAAGTGCTTGCGCGACAGATACCAAGCAGTGATCTGAGTTTCCCAGTGGCGCAGAAACCTCTACGTTATAAATACTCGGTTCGGATGTCAAAAACAGATCCAGGGTGTTCGCACAATCGCCTCGGGCATCCGGTATTCGCGTTGGCTCCCCCACGAGTTGAGTCAAGTTGTGGCTTACAGCAAACATCTCCGCCAGCCTCCCAGCCTCGTCGGTTCTGTTAGAATGTAACAACCAGTCGGAATTGTGCACATTAAAATCGCCAAGGACAATAATTTCAGAAGCGGGGTGGTTGATCTGTATCCAGTCGACGGTATATGAAAGATGTTCGAAAAATGTCGCCGGTCGATCGTCATTCGGGGAGCGGTAAAGACAACAAAGAAATTTAACGGAATTCCTCAGTACGACCCTCAACCATATGATGTCCATATTATTGGGCTCCAACGCCTCCATCCTCTGGCAAGCCAGATCGGACCGTGCGAAGACGCAGACACCGCCCTTAAAGCGGAAGCGGGATGAAATAGCATGCTGCTAACAGAGATTTCCGGAATTCTGTTAGCAGATCGAATAGAAAAATTTTTCCGTACAGATACGGATACCAGTTTGGAATCTGGATATCTGTTTGCGCAGACAAGCAGTCTAATTGGGATCGCCACCGGGACGAGAGGTCTGTATCGAACGGTCGAGATTGAACTTTCGAGCATCCGAGGAGGTCGAGAACGAGAGAGAGCTCGACGAGGAGGTATCCGTCGTTTCGCCCTTGCGCTAGAGTATCTCACCGCGAAACTATTAAAGGTAATAGTAAACCTTCCGTGTCGTAAAAAGGAAATGTGTGTCGGTTGTCGTGTAATTCGGATTTATTCGTTGAAGTTTATGTGTGACGAAAGATGCTAAAACATTTACAATAAAATAGAAAGTGAAAAGATCTCTCAGCGTTTTATTTGTGACAATGCCCCTGTGTTCCAGGTTGTTTCTCTATTCGTGAACAATGTTCGGCGGAACAGTTCGGTGACACTTCGACCATACTTAACCGCGAAAGACCTGCTGCATGTGGTTGTCTCCATACCTAGCTTCAAGGCCATCTCTTACCGTTTGGAAATCTGTTTGCTTCTCTGCTAGTATGGTTTGTAGCAATTCTGCAGCCGCCTCGCGGGGTGACAAGATTAGTGATGTTGACTTTTGCTCATCCGACCATTTATTATAATTGGTCGCGGCGTCAAATTGACGTATAAATACGGAGAAGGGTCCCGTTCCATCGAAGGTTGGCGGTTGCATCCTTGTATCTTTGTGGTCATGTTGATTCCTAGGCGATGCCTTATTTCTCTCAACACACTCAAGTCTCTTTTCGATTCATATTATTTCATCGGTGACTTTTAGATGCAGATTTTCTACTTCGTTCCGAATTTTTGACTGAATTTCTTCATTAAAGTGTTGAAAATTACATTTCATCCACTGCGTCTGGGTATCAAATTTTGCATTCAGATCTGCAGCTTGTGCGTCGAATTTTGAATTTTGGGCATCCAACTTTGCATTAACATCTGCAGCCTGCGCGTCCAATTGTGTTAATGTCTGTAGCTTGCGCGTCCAATTTTATCATCATCATCCTGAACATCTCCGAAATATCCAACTGCGGCGAACTCTTCTCCGTCACATTGGCACCATCTTGATTCGCTGTTTCTTCTCCATCCGGACAGTCTGGCCCAATAGTAAAAACATATGTGTCGACATCAATACCCTCTTCCTCCATTGCTGCTTGCAGACGCTGTCGAAGAATTAGCTTCTGTCCTCTGCTATCCAGATTCCGGTCCTGAAGTTCCGTCTTCTACTCAGGAACGCGAAGATCCTCCAAATGTCAATCTGACATCGTCACAACACACTTTCACAGACTTATTCACTTAAACAATAATTTATCCCAATTATGACACCAATTGTTGCGAGCATAGGGTTCGCTGGGTTAATTATTTGAATAAATAAGAACCGTTAAATCGATTTTGAATTAATATATCACTTTATTAGTTCGTTAATAACAACCGTTAAAGTGGGATTTTGAGCTACTTAAATGTCAAAGCACAGTGCGGGCGAAAGAAGAGGGAGTGGATAAGAAAAGGACGTATCGAAGTACATTGTTGGGAAACACTTGCTCAAACAGAGCATTTCACAATCGTGTGGTTCGGCTGAAGAATGAGTCCCAATTTTCATTTGTACGTCGGACGTTGACTTTTAATGTCAACTCATCCTCCGACTCGGATTTCTTGGTATCGGGGCAGAATTTTGAGACAGGTTAAATACACGCATCAACAAATAGAAACGGGACAAAAGGATACGTTGTTTATCTTATGATGGTGGGATTGAAAAGCTTACGCCTGGGCCCTCAATGTGTTCCACTGCTAGTTTTTAATTTATAGAGAATGTTTCCTGGAAACTCGTTCCAATTCACATGATTCTTTGCCCACTTAAAATGACGTGTCTCATCGAAAAAACGTTATTTTACTCATCGGAATATTGCTAAATGGAATACGAAACTCTGCATAAGGGTTGGTAGATGTTAACCCACGTAAAACAATCTCGTATTGCATACCATGCGATGTAGAGATCACGACATTTTATAGGCGAAATGTATATGTGTAATTTATTGTGAGGCTGTTCGTGCTATCGCTGCCAAACTTGGTATGTTTATAGAAAATTCTTCGATGTTTCAGGTGCATATTACAAGATAGCACGCATGGGCCATATTCGGCTTGAACAACCCCCGTAGTAAGGAGAAAACAATACATCATTTTTTGCAGTATAAGCTAAATTAGCCTGCGGGCAAAACTCCTGGTTATTAGACTTAATAGATAACTATTTACTATTTACTATTACTATGGTTGCCTCTTATGTTTCGGGATTTGGCAACCCTAGTGTTGCAACCCGGCAATTGACAGCTCTGTCGTAAAGTTGGACATTTTTGAGGTTATACGCACTCAGAACGTTTTGACATACGAGCACTATTTGTGTTGTTTACAGTAACTTAAAAGATTCATCTCAGCTCAAAAATGGAATTAAATCGTCAACATTTTCGTGCGATTATTTTTTACAACTTTCGGTGTGGATTAACTCAGCAACAGTGCATGGATGAACTTAATTCAATTCATCCATTCATTCAAGCTCCATCAAGGACCAGTGTTTATCGATGGTATGGTGAATTCAATCGTGGTCGTAGTTCACTCCAAGATGAATTTCGTGAGGGTCGTCCAAAATCAGTTGTTGTTCCGAAAACCATTGATGCTGTGCGCGAACTGATATTGGAAGATCGTCATGTGACCTATCGTGAGATTGAGACAACCTTGGGCGTTAGTTGGACTGTGGGGATAAAGGATCTGTGCCTGCCATGGGCACCGGTTAACTCTTATAACCATCATGAGTTGTTCGCCGCCTAAAACACTGAGCCGAAAGTCATCACTAAGAAATGAACGAACGCCGCCTCGTTCGTTCGCAACCACGGGTAAGGGTGCAAGATAAACACCAGGACACTGCGACAAGCCGGGAAATGAAACCGCTGAAATAAAACACTCAATATTGTTGGGAATATGTCTACACATTTATTGTATATCACTGCCGCGGGATTGTTTAATTTTAATACAGGTGATAACGCGAGCGATTGTATTTTTTCAACACGCGACACAAAAAAAAATGACTACACGCCCAGATACTCGCGACTCTGAACTTAATGTATCTCCGCGTGTACCGACGGAGTACGGGAGCGGCACGTGACCATGGCGGTCCGTGGATGGAAAACGACTCAACGATATTTTATCGTTTGGGGTGAGTTTTTGGTGGTGTGGTGAAAAGGGAAAGAAATTTCCTTTGACCAGTGACCAATGGAAAGCGATCTCAGGTACGCGGTGGTGTATGTGTGTGTTGGCACACATCACCGTGTTGATCGATGCATTTTGCCTGAAACGAGGTAAAAAGGAACAATGGTGAAACGACCTACAGCATCTTTCGGTAATGAGGGTCGGCTGTCTAAATAGCAGCCACTCATTAGATGCTAAAAGGATCGTATTCATGATTACCTGCGCAAAATTTCGTTTTATGACTCTAGGGTAGGATGCGAGTATTCGCTTTTGTCCGATGGTCAAAGAGCTGCCGCGGCCGTAGAAATGCCAAGGACATGCGGTATGCACATGTACGGCAGAATAGCAATGGTGGAACATGGGTGCCTAATGGTCGGGAATTTATGGTGCATATGCACGTTACAGAATTGTTTTTAGGGATTTCAGGGTCGATTGCGATAATTGAATGCGGCCGCCGGTATGTTATTGCTGGGCGAAAAAGGTCGCCGGCCAATGTGTACATTAAGAGAATTTATTATACACATGGCGAAGCTGAAGAATAGACAGCGCAATGTTTATGGCCCCTGCTGAAGGTTGTTTGTATGTAATTCAAATCCTTTTGTTTACAGGAATTCGTCTAGGGAGATTTGCTTGGCAAACAATGGTGCCGGAATAGTTTTCCTGCGAATTCTAGTGATGCATTGGACTATGAATGCTCTTGTAGATGCAATTCTGTTTCGGAATTTAATGTAATGCTTTTATGCATTAATGTCCTTGGTAAAGGAAATATTTTCAGGTGCCAATGCAATCGCATTGGCGGAATTTAATGGGAGTTGAGTTACGGATATGGGGAGTTTTCCAGGTAAGTGGGCCGTGGGGTTTGGTGGAACCCCCACAGGACCAGCATACATTCAATATTGCATAAACATTTGACTGTCAAAAAAATTTGTTCGCGTTGGATCCCACACAATTTGTCAATCGCCCAAAAAAAGGCTAGTGTCAATTGGTCGAAAGAAATGCTCAAAGAATACGGTCGCGGTGCTTCGAAACACGTCTATGACATCGTGACAGGTGATGAATCGTGGATTTACGCGTATGAGCCCGAAAGTAAACAGCAGTCGACTGTCTGGGTGTTTCAAGATGAGCCAAATCCAACAAAAGTTGTTCGCGCACGAAGCACTTCCAAGCAAATGGTCGCCTGTTTTTTCGGAAAAACTGGACATGTCGCAACCGTACCACTAGAACAACGCAGAACAGTCAATTCTGAGTGGTACACAACCATTTGTTTGCCAGTTGTCTTCCAAGAAATCAAGAAAGCCAACCGCCGAAGACGGATCACTCTTCACCACGACAATGCGAGCTCTCACACATCGGATGCGACAACTGCATTTTTGAGCACCCAAAACATCGATTTGATGGGTCATCCGCCGTATAGTCCTGACTTGGCACCGAATGACTTCTTTTTATTCCCGTACGTAAAAAACAAACTGAGAGGTCAACGTTTTTCGACACCTGAAGAAGCGGTTGCTGCATTCAGAATGCATGTGTTGGAGATACCTCAATCAGAGTGGCAATGGTGCTTCGACAATTGGTTCAAACGCATGCAAAAGTGTATAGATCTTCATGGGGAATATTTTGAAAAACAATAAAGTGATTTTCGATGATCAATATTTGTTTTTGTTCTCTAATCCCGAAATATAAAAGGGAACCCTCGTACTATTTATTGGCCTGTAAGAACCCGAGAGTTCATGACCTCACTGGCTTGTCTACCTCTTCTTTTTACCGATTCGGTATTTTCTTTATGAATTCTTCCCTTATGACTGTGTCGGCATATCACACCCACGCCTACCGGGTTTTTTGTGTTTGTTGTGTTTATAGTTTTGTTTCATTTTTGCTCCCACGAGTCTTGGTGTTTCAAATAGTGTACCATATCAGAGCCCCATCTTGGCACGATGAGGTCTACTTACTGCTCTGATTTGACACAGTCGGTATACCTCTGGCTGCAAACCATCCAACGGGCACGGTGATCCGTAACATCCTGGATAAGAGGTGGCAGATATTTGTATGATACTGACAGAGTCTCCCAAGAACCGGCGATAGTTCTGGAGCACAGTTCTTAAGGACTATTGTTGGTATTCCGTCAGGGCCGGTTGCCTTCCTACAGTTTGAAGCGAGAGTTAACGTATGAATCACCCAACCACGATGCACCCTCATGTTCACCTTGAAATAAGAAATTCATCTAACAACAACTAGCGTCTGCCTTTTTACAATCTTCCAGGAATGTGTTTCCTATTCATTCCTTAAAATATTTAACATTAAAATTGTGTCTAGACATCATTTACCTACATCCAAAAAAAAAAAACCCAAAATAAAATGCTAAGAAGCAAAACATATGTATCTATTACGTTGGGTCATTAAAAACACATTAGGAGATTCCTAGGCTAAGATAGAATTTAAGTATAAATAGCATAGAAAAACTGCAGAGAGTGTTCATAGCGACCTGTAATTTGATGAATACACTAAAGAGGCATAGCCTCCAAAAAAATTTATATTTTTTCTTTATATATATTATAACAACAATAACTCGCGGGTTCTACTCCTACCACCATAGGTCACGCCCGTTATTGTCACTAATTTGGAGGTAAACGTTCGATTCCGATGCTCTCACGCCACGGCCAGCGTACAGGAATTTAATGAAGTCGCCCAAAGTTCGGTCCAAATAAATGATACAACACACACCTTGCTCCAGTAGCCAATTCAGTATATTGAAAACAAAATATATTACAATAAAAAGAATTCAAACAAAGTGTCCTTATTATTCTTAGACGATAAAAAGGTATTTACACTAATAATGTTAATTAATTATCCTTTTTTTTTGAATTTTATCATACACATTACAACATAAATGTTCAAAAAGGATACTAATCGGTTGCTCCTTTGCGGGTTTACTATATACGGTACGTACGTGACACTGTCGTTAAGTTATACTTTATTTATACGTTACACAATAAATGTTCAAAAAACAAGGATACTAATCAGTTGCTCCTTTGTGGGCTTACTATTTAACACTGCGCACGTCTAGACGATCCACCAAAGACTCCTGTTATCTCTTGGGACGCCCCACGAGAGATGTATGTATTTATTAACGTGAGGGCACAACCTGCCCTCACGGAATCCATATCGCGATTGAATATTCTATCCGAAGCGACAGAATTCCACAAATTCTTTTCATCGCTTCGGTGACCATATAAGGTAAGATTTAGCTTTTGGTCCAGCAAACAAGAAAAAGGGGTGAGACACACACACGATGATTGCTTCTACTGCTCAACGTGTGTATCCACAAGTATACAGACATAGGATCTATTCAATCTACATGATTGCAGCTGCTGCAAGTATTTCATCAAAAAGGGGTTGAAATGTTTACACGATCAACGACTGCGTAAAGCATTATAGCTGATCGTGTACATTTTGCTGGCATATCCTCGTAATCGAATTCTGATGGTAAATTTCTATTTTGCGAACTCGACTGCTTCGGCGGTCGGCCGGATGCCCTCATGTATTGGTCGGTCGGGTGACCGATCGATGTGGGCATGCTATGTTAAGGAAAGATACACATTTCCTGCAGGTGTGCGACTGGCGCGCAAAAGAATATCGTATAGATATTGAACGGGCAATATTGGTTGCTAGAAGGTACAACCAAATTGCGCTTACGTGTGGAGGATGCGACCCGAGACATGTACAGTGTATCTGGTTGCGTGATGAAGCGACCAAACTGCTTCCAGGGATATAGCATTTGTTGCTGCTGGAATTTCGTGTCAGCGATGATTAATCTTTCGCGGGCTTTACTGATGTTATAGGTACGACTAAGGAAATTTTATGTTGCACTTGAACAGGTAAGTACCTATTTTGAGGTTTGATATGGCCTACGTGGGAGCTCAAAATGGGGTAATGGGAAGTTTAATTGGTGGCGCTCTAGTGAGCCGCCACAAACTCTTAGCTGCGTTCGAGAAGAAAGTCTTAAGGAGAATTGTTGACCCCGTATGTGAGTGAGGACGATGCCGGAGGCTCTACAACGATGAATTGTACGCGATCTACCTTGAAGCTAATGTTGTAAGAAAAATCAAGCTCGGTAGACTCCGCTGGGCGGGACACCTAGCTCGAATGAGCGAAGTGGAGCCCGCCCGGAAAGACCTTTGTGGCAGGGTGTATGGAAGGAGACAGCGCGGCAGATCTTATCGGCGATGGAGGAATGGCGTAGACCAGGACGGCCAGAGCCTGGGAGTGCCAACCTGGATGACATCGGCTGGAAATCGGGACCGGTGGAGAGATTTGTTAAATAAGGCCAAGACCCGATCCCGGTTGTAGATGATGATGATGATAGCATGGCAATTTCATTACTTATCAACAGATCGAACAATTAATGGAAAAAATAAGTCTGGTTTGTGAAAGAAAAGAACTCCTCTTTCCCCCACACAATGCAACCATTCGCAATGGAGTTTTACTGATAAGGGTGCTCTTCTGTTCATCAGATATGGTTCCATAAGACATATATGGTCTGAAATATTAAGAAATGTTTGCGGTTCAAATGCGGTGGTGATAGTGTCTTAAATAGATATTTTGTAGTATCGCACTCTTAGAAAGAAATCCGTTTCTATATTGAACCATAAATGCATTTCTGTTAACAAAAATTAATTTTTTCATTCGTTCCTGGACTGAGAACATTTCATCCCGCCTCATATATGTATTTATAAGTATGTAGGAAACTCTGCCTACAAAATTGCTAACTTAATTTATGAAATCAGGTCACAATATTTTCTTGGATCCAGAAGGCATGCTACCTTTCTTATCTTTACTAATATATAGCATGTGCTCTAAATTATTTATCACAAGCTCTGATCGCCTAGGTTTCACTGTCAAATTACAATAACATATCATCAACAACACAAAAGTAAAGTAATGGCCAACCACTAAATTAGTAACGAATTATAATAAAATAATAAAAAAAAGTTAAAGTAACTATCGGACTCATTCCTAATTTTTATAAATGCTAATCAATATACATCACGGTGTTTTTAAATATTTATTGGTCATTAAGCGGCGTAGATAAGGATCATTTAATAATCTGTTGCAAAGTCAGGCAATTTAAATGGAAATGGGAGCAAATGTTTGTTGAAAGAACTTGTTGGCGCTCTAATTGATAACAATAAAGAAAACAGCTTCTTCTTGTTACGCTTATTTGAATTTTAATTTAGCACATTTTTGAATGAGTCTTAAGTGACCGGATGACAGGTTTACGATATTGTGCTGTATTTTAATGGTAATCAGCTGTGTCTGGTTTCTAGAGAGCTCTCAAATAATTTGTTGTCGAATTCGTATGTTTATATAATTGCCTTTCAATTTCCTGTTTAGTTTTTACAGCGTGAGCATTTTTTGATCGGAAAATGATTGTAGAGGAAGTTTATCAAAACATTGCTGGCTTTTATTGAATTGTACAACGATTACATAAGTGGGGTAAAATTTAGTCAGTGCACCGTCATGCGCGCTAGGTTCACTAAACTCCCACTGATTATCACTGCAAACAATTCTCCGACGAAGGATGAATAAATAAAAGAACGCTAGAGTGCTTTTGTTTGTATAAAGTTTTCTTTATTTCACTATTTCTCCAAACTATGTTTCTGTCTGGTTTTATCATAAAGATTGATTTTGATATTCACAAATGGTTATTGTTCCTGACTTTTACATATTGATAGGTTAACATTCGCTACTGGAATTCACGCAGAAATTGTTCTGGACATTTACTCATTTAAAGTTCTAGTTTTTGGACTTTTACACCCTGATAGGTTAACATTCGCTACTGTCGCGGAGAAAGTGCACCGAAAGACCAGGAAATTAATGCACCGACAATCAGGACGTATCAACAGGATTGGGGTTAGACTCGAACACGCTCTTCGTGATTAGAATTTTCCACACCGACACGTAATGCCCTGGACGCGTGTGCGCGGTTCGATAGTTATAATCTGACATCCCTAGTGGCTGTTGCACTCCATCCACTAGCTGCAGCGGTGATGGATTCCATCGAATGGGAGGAGCAAAACCGATCTTTTCATTTGGTGATGACCAATGAGCGATCGATTTGAGTTTTGTTGGAAGATTTCCATGGTGCCGTACAGGTCTAGTTGAAAACCCATTCGTTGAAAGCCAGGACAAACGGAGATGCGAAGGCGCACAAAAGAAAATCCAAATACGCGGCTGATCAAATAGATGATCGAATACAGGGCTGACTGCCTTGCCATCACAACGATAGGGAATACGTTTTTTTCTGTTGATGTTATGTCAACAGAACTTCGCTGCGATGGCAAAGGCTACAATACATGGGTGCATGTTTATTTTAGCAATTCGTTAATGCGAGGGTATGTTGCTGCGCAGGCCAAAATAGCTTCTTCTGTTTACACATTGTGTATACAGAAGCGTTCTGTTGATAGCCAGCGTGAGAATCGTTAGGCATGACCGATGCGGTGATCGTTCCTCGATAAGGCAACGGATCGTGCAATTGGTCATGCGACTCTACAAATAAGTGATCGTACCTGAAGGCTGAAGTCATGCCGTTGAAAGCAATAGGAGATATTGCGGACGGCGGGAATGGGGTCTTCTGTGATGTTAGCCATGGCCAGGGCTAGGATAAAGATCTGTTTGTTTTTCGAAAAATGTATCGTAGGGCATGACCATTGGAAATCTGGCTTGCAGATGTGCAAGCAAACAAGTAGCCCGGCATGTCCTGTTTTGGACCAACGGACTGTTGGAACAAGAACACACGAAGGATTGGCGTGTGTTTGATGGGCATATGGGCGACCATAGGAACCGATTGGTTCATGACAGATGAACCGAGATGGTTCAGTTGATGCAATTGGTTTTTATGCCATGGCAAGATGGTAATCTTGCCGTGGACTTATGTTTCAGGTATGTCCGATCGAAGGAGAGCTTTGAACACCTCATATTCACGTAAACGGCTTAATGATCGGTAATGGGATTTGCAGGTTGGGATAGGGGAGTTGGGTTAAGACGATGGGAGGTTCTTCGGGCGCCTTAAAGAACCCCCACACATACTAATAGGAATTTGCCATTTTATATAATCATATACAATTTTGGTAGTTTATGGCTACACATTACTATATGAAGAGGGCGACTGTTTAAAAATATTAAACGCGCTACGTGGTCTTGTGATCATAAAACAACCAGAGAGGTTTTTAATTGATGTAAATGCTATGAAATTAAAGAATACTATACGTTGATGCTTTGACTAATAAAATATAAATAATCTTTGTTTTACTTGGAAAGGATAGGTATTTAAAATTCAGCTTATAACGCATAAAAAACTGATCAAATAATACAAAATGTTACTCCTAGCTTTAAAGATCAGAAATATTCCAGACGGATGAAAAAGGTTTAACAGGGAAAAAAATTGTTTTAGAACTGAACTGCGGTTTTGCCAACTTAACGACAAAAAGAATTTTGACAATCTCTTTAAACGGGGTTTTTAAATGATAAATTCCCGGTACTTTTGTGACAGAATGTATTCTGATGTTTACGCATTATTTATGTAAATTGAATTCGTAATCAATTTTTATTAGCGATAGGAATCGTACTTGAAACTGCTACTCTGTACAGCCGTTTATCCTACGATCTAAGGTACTTTATGCTCATGTTTTTCCGACATTTGAAGTTATCTCAAGGTCGGACCTTGTGAACGTGAAACATTGCTGGTGACATTGATGATGCTCAAGACAGTTAGAAAAATGAAATCGCAATGAAGTATTAACCTGTCCTACCCTCGCGTTGGCCCGAGTTTTTACATTTGGGTGAGGTAAGAATAGATAAAGTTTTATCAATTTGTGGGTTTCATATGTATAGTGTATCAGAACAATGAATAGTTACATAATTAACAATGTTAATTTTCACCACCACCACCACCCCCCCCCCTCGCCCATGTAATTCAATGTCCTTATTCCATAAAATACACATCATATCCAAAAACAACATTTCAATACCACTTTTGAAATCACATTTTCACCATCCCTTACAACACATAATCCTATACCAACAACCATAATTCATGGTCAAAACTTTCCATCGTATATAAAATACTATCATTTTCCACCTTTTTCTTTCCCTATTTCACACGTGTAGTAATTCTTAATCTATTGAGGATTATAAAACTCTCTTAACGAGCACCTTGACTATGTTCGCATATATTCTAAACACGACGACTTTTTCCCCAACAAATTTACCGCTACTTTACGTATTGAACCCCTAAATTTGTTATAAGGGGTCAGGTTCGTGAGCGCCAAACCAATTTCAGCGAATCAATAGATGGTAGGGTGGAGGGAAATTGGTTGTCCTCATATAAAAGGGACATGAATTAGCGATTTACACTCTCTCTTAAACTCGGTGTTCTACTCATGGGAGTTGAAAATTGAGCACTAATCCAGAGAGTTGTTGTTTTGGAACTTAACTTGTGTGGTAAAATTCTTGAAGGTCTCAACTATTTTTAATTCGTGGTGCGTTGTAATTAATCGGTGGAATAAATTTGTGATATCGAACATTTTATTTTTGTTACTAATAAAAAGAGAACGTGTCTAAATAAAAGCTCTTTCAAAAAAGCTTCTGTAAAATGGAAACGTTTGACAATTTTATTGCGTCACATTAACTCTATATATCATCTCTCACTGTTGTTTATTGAATGAGAAAATGTGTCGAATTGTTCCACATTGGAATACACGTCACAACGATGCAGTGAATAATCTAGGACATAGTGCACCTTCTTCAAATTGTAGATATATGACCGCTGCAGGAAAACAGGAAACTGAATCCGCCCCGAAGGACCACAAACAAGAAGATCCAAGGAAACCGCATAAGAAAGATAACCGGACAGCCGATAAACCAATCACTAAACTGGATCACCTCCATGACCACCAACGAACAACCATCCATCTAAACAACTGTGAGTACGTTCCATTATTCTAATATTTACCTTAAATTATTATTTGTGTGTATAATAACATTTGTCTGCAACACACTCAAATATCGCTTCAATTCAATCAAATTTCTGAGGGAAGTCATCTTCTTTGAATCAAAATCCTTTGTCAACTATTTTCGAAACTATCTTAATCCACCTGAGTCAGAAGAGTCTCAATTGCATTACCATTTCCCGCTCCTTATATCCCATAAATTCGATTTTGTTGGGCAAAGTTTTGAAGACGTCCAGAATGAAGCGGTCACACACGAGAGTTCCACGTAGAACTTGAAAAACAAATAAAGATCACCGTGTGTCTAGCAACATCGAGATCCGTAACGAATTAGTTAACCAGAGACAGCAGGGACTGATTTCATTGATTAAAAACAAATCATGATCGTAAGTACCAAACGATCAAGATTATTCCTAATTGGATGCCATAATTAACAACTTGGTGGCTAATTAAATCCGGTATCATCCGTGCATACTGACCGCGGTGTTAATGAATACTCGTATATCCAACTAGAGCGTTCGAAACATCTTTTTTAATCCAGTCTCGTTTACACGTTGTATCCTATTCGGGAACTCATTGGAATTTCAGATTTGTCAGTCAGAGCTAGACAATTGGGTTCAGAATCGGAAATCGATAAATTTTAATTTCGACATTCTTTTGCTTCTTCTATTTCGACTTCTTGACATCGTGGGCGTTTTTCCAGCAATTATAGAGCTCTAGGTAAGAGTTCCAAGAGGCAAGCCGGGTATTCTCACCGGAGATTTAGGACTGGAGCTAACGATCGTTTGAGATAATTTAATCAATTAAATCAACTTTTTTTTCAACTTTAAGTTGTGGTGATTGTTGGAAACGTGATTAATTTGTAACCGGATAGCGAAGAACTCAGATACGATAGAATATAAACAGGGTTTTAGAGAGCAAGAACTATGCCCCGCTAGTAGGTTCACAAAAAGTGATATATATACGCATCAGATGTAAGATTGATACCTGACCGATAGCTTCGAGCCTTTTTGAATTGCTATACGACAACAACTCCTCCGACAAATGTGACACCTCTATCTACTTGACTCGGTGAACCCACATCGAGAACCCAGATGGAAGATGTAATTAACCAAAGATCTAGAATTAGATAATCACGTTTTACCCTCCACATAAGATATGGAAAGCTAAAACCAATACTACCACAGTGCGCCTACACCACTTGACAGGATGGCGCGGATAATTAAAGCCCCCTCCCGTTCTTCGTCTTACTCTTTTTTAGACGCTCTTTGTATCGACAGGATAGCCGAATAAGGCTATGTCACGATTACCCCAAATCCATGCATTGCTCATAATTTGAAGCTGCACGGCTTAGACAACGACTGTGCTATTGTGTGCATCTGTGGTGCAACGGACAGTCGGCTGCACCTACACAGTCGACGACAATAACAAAGGAATCGAATGCACCGATGTTTTCTGACAAAAAACATCGAATCGCAGTACTAGAAACCGGTGCCGACGATCGCAACGACGCCTCTAGCTGTTTGCATTGTAAAAACCTGCAACAGCTCTGGCCGACTGCAGCGAATGTGATAAGCAATTAATGTCACGATCCGGACTGAATTAAAATATTTCTCATTAGAGAATAAAATGTTTGCAATTACGTTAATTTGTAATTGCTTAATACTCGTGTTGCCGCTGTTCGACCGGTAAGGACGGGATGCTAGACGACGATACTGGTCTATGGGCAAGACATGCAGATTAAGAAGACTGACTTCATTCTTGTGATAACGACGGGAAGACTACACTCCATTGGGAATATTTCGTACTAATTAAACATCAGACTGAGATAATGGTTTTTATTTATTTTTATGTATCAGTTGAATGCGATTGACAGCCTAAGCAGCTTGACAAATGAGTTGCAAATTAATCGATAAATAATAATTGTTATAAATACTAAAAATTATTATCTGAGGTATATGTTATTATATAGGTTCATGGAAAAAGAACTCCATTATTTTACTTTTATTTTAGGACTTTATTTAACACGGTTCGCATTATTCGACTTCAGTCAAATATATTCTCTTCCATAAATTTGTTGTATTTTAAAGGTAACTTCTCTCTCATAGAAGTCCGGATCCCTATTGGAGAAAAACTCGACTAACTTCACAATCTTTTCTTGATACCAATTTAACTAAGGAAGTTTTATAATACAAAAAAAGGATAATAATCGATTGGTCCAGACAGTAGGGCAGGCAAAACCAAGTTACCAAAGTTTCTGACGTGTTATTGCAGACTTGTGTGGCCTGGCGTCGTTCCAACGGAAAACAAAGCATTTATTGTTGGCCTGAAGTTGCCGCCTTTGGTCAATCGCTATCTTTAAGTGGTTCAACGGTTGACAACCGACGTCCGAGGTTCGGTTTCGGTTATCAAGAAGTAGCTTATATGAGACGCACTATGTATGTTTCGAGTCTTGCTAAAATTTAATGTACTCCGTTTCCATCTGATGATTCTACTAGAACTACTTCCACGAGGATCGCCTGAAAAGTTTCCGACTTAACAAAGATACAAGACATTTTCTCTTAAAATTAATTTTTATTTTATCTACAAAGTCTCCTTGTACCTCAACACACTTCTCCCAGCCATGGTCCCATCTCTCTAACCCGTTCAAATACTACTCGGCGCTTTTCTCTGCAAAATAACTATTCACGAAGGTGATTGTCTCTTCATTTGAAGAAAACCTCTGTTCTCCGAGCGCAGTTTTTAGATAAGGGAACAAAAAGAAGTCACTTGGGGCTAGACTTGGTGAGTAAGGCGGATGGTCAAGGAGTATGAACCGTAGTTCGTGGATTTTCGCCATGGCAACCGCTGAGGTGTGAGACGGCGCGTTCCCTTGGTGAAAGAGGATTTGTTTTTCTGCAAATGTGATCATTTTTCCGCAACTTCTGCCGTCAGTTGGTCAAGTAATTATGCGTAGTATGCTCCTGTAATGGTTATTCCTTCTTGAAAATAATCGATTAAGATAACTCCGTGGCTATCCCAAAAAACAGTCCCCATCACTTTTCGAGTCGAAAAAACAGTTTTTGCTTTTTTTGGAGCCAATTGGGCCTTTGTAGTCCACTGTTCTGAATGTATTTTTGTTGGGGCATATAATGGTGTATCCAAGTTTCATCGACAGTTATTAATCGGCGTCTAAACTGCGCCAACAGAGCGGTGGAGATGTTCATTCGAACACGTTTTTGGTCTAACGTGAGCAAATGCGGCACCCAACGCGCGGAAAGGTTTCTCATGCCTAAATCTTGATTTAATATGTGACAAACACATTCTTTGGACATTTTCATAGCCTCTGCTATCTCTTTCACTTTAGTTCGGCGGTGGTGAAGTTTAGCGATGTTATCGCCAGTTGTTGGAAGTTGTTGGACGTCCCGATCGTTTATCGTCTCCCAAGCTCTCACGGACACGTTTCAACTCAGCTGCCCAAAATTTCACTGCTTTAAATGATGGTGCAGAGTCCCCATACACAGAGTCCAACTCATCTTTGATTTGCGTAGGCGTATTGGCTATCAAAAACAAACATTTAATGACAGTGTTATGGTGCTTCTCTCAGGGATCGTCTCCTTGTCCTGAAAAGGACGAGTGATCTCTTAAGAACGCTCCTGAGGGGACCCGTTGCGGTCGTCACCGTGCTTCCGGGGCCTCCGGGAAGAGTTACAACCGATTGCTGCAAAAGAGACCTGAGATTCGGCCGAATCCAATAAGAATACTTTTATTTTTGTTTATATATATATATATATATATATATATATATATATATATATATATATTTATTGTTTTTAAACGTCGGACGCCAACCAAGAGACTGATCCTCGAATCTGAAATTCATCGCCCTTTTATACAAAATCTTATCGGGATTTCGTTTTGCGGATGTATCGAAATGCAAGCAGAATTTCGAAACGTAGTTCGACTGGAGTCGAGTACTGGAGAACAGGGATGTGATATCTATTTTTATAATATACACATCTGGCTGGATTTTAGGATTGTGTGTGTGGGAATGAATTGGATGTGTTTTAATATGGGTTTGTTTGAATATGCAGATGTGCATTGTGGTGTTTAGTATTTAGGAAGGATTTGATATTTTTGGATTGTTATAGTTTAGGGATACGGATGCATGACATAGTAGGTGGGTGGAAATGTATGTGGGTGGAAAGTGGTAGGGCTTCTTGGAGCACTACAACAGCTCCATACTCAATTTTGTCTATTTTCACAAAATCACTCACATCGACTTACTCAAACGACTGTCAAATAAAAACTACACGTCTAAACGGTGGTGAGTAACTGTCAAAAGATGCACGACTACATTCACTAGCTTTTATTGACGAGTGTTGCTATCTTCACGTTGAGGTCGGAAACTTTTCAGTCCACGCTCTACTTTGATCTTTTTCACCACAAGATTCTTCAGAACAGTTTATTTGAACATGAATTTGTTATTATTATTGATTTATGACTTATTATTATATTATTATATACATATTTATGACTCGTCGAAAAAACGTAACGTATTGTCAAGACAGGAATGTATTGATCAACTTTCTTCTACTTTTGATGATAAAACGGTTACGCAGCGGCGAACTGTGAAATGCAGTACCGTTGCGAAAAATGCGGAAAGGACCATAAGGCAGAAGAATGCCCGCTGGGAAAACAAAGGGTAGAAGACAAAGGCCTTCTAAAGTCCGCAGTATGTTGAAATGAGGGACATCCCGCTAATTATCGAGGATGTCCTAAATTCCGAGAAATAATGGCAAAAAGTGTGACTCGGTAAAAAAACACAGAGCCAGCTCGTACAACAACAATTCCCGTAACTTTTCAGCGACCGTACGCACAAGTTGCGTCGGGTGGGAGAACACCAAATCAGCCTACAACACTGGTAGCCACAAATACTCCCACACAGACTGAAACAATATCGCAAGCTGACTTGTTCACGGTCCTGCTCAATCTGCAGAGACACATGACACAGCTGTAAAATCAAATAAACGAGATCTACTAGCACTTGCCCCGTCCAAATAAAAAGTCAATATTAACCCTAAAATAAATTCACTAATAAGAACTGAGAGAAGAGCCAAACTTTTCAACCTGTTGCAAGATGAACGACCTGATGTACTTCTAGCGGGGGAAACAAAGTTAAATCAGAGACACAAGATATGGCATAAAAACTACGATATTATACGAAGAGTCCGACCTAACTCCACTCAAGGGGGGGTGTCGCAATCTTTATTAGGAAAGGAATCCATCATAAAGTTATATATAGTGGAGAAGTGCGCAGGTTCCGGGTGCTGGAAGCCTGTATACTAAGCATACCCGTTCAGCAAGGAAGAGGTTTGTATGCGATTGCGGTCTACGCACCTGAGGAGCACCAACATAACCTATTTATAGCAGAGCTCGAGACTCTCTTCCATTGCTTACAATTGCACCTGGGCAAAAATTACTTTATTCTAGGGGGAGATATGAACGCCAAGCATAGAAATTGGGGAAATTATATATCTAATGCCAGAGGAAATCAGTTGGCTAGCTGGTTAGATCAGTATCATATTGAATATAGAACTGACCTGCTAGCTACGGAATATCCATCGTTCCCTAGAGGTAGAAAGTTCTTAGATATCTTGCTAATCGGCTTACGACTGAAATTACTTAACACCAACAGATGAAACAGAAACTGTTTACGGACAATTGAATACGGCAGTGACCACTGTGTATTCACAGCGTAATAGACCTTCCGAACGATCTCGCAGATCTGGAGGAATTCGTGATCCCGCAACCCTACAACTACGGGGCAATGCGATGGCCGCGGTTCACCAGATCATTAACAAGAGAACTTCGTTTCGCTGACTTTAATCTGCCAATAATCAGAAGCGTGACAAATGACGAAATCGACAAATACATTCAACAAATGGACGAAACCGTAAAACGAACAATGGACAAAACAATTCCCAAAACAACAGTTACAGATCACATAAACATGTACAGAAACACAACAATAAACGCACTCCACAAGAAAAAGAGCAGACTGCTATCGAAACTAAAACAATTACACAGACAGTTTACAGACAGACAAGACCAGGAGATAATATCACTGAAATCCCGATTAAAAAACCTCCAACAATTACTTAAAGCTAATTATAGATTAGCAACAAATTTGTATTGGAACAACAGAATTCGAGCAATAAAAATTAATAACCCGAATATGTACCCTCAAATAAATACAATATTCAGGAGAAATAATCAAGACGAGATTCAGTGTCTCCAAATTCCACGTACTGAACAAGCAGCTGCTATCCAACATTGGCATAGATACAGAGAACGCGATCCTCAATAGTGAGCTTTTCGTGATCGAAGATCCTTTGGAAAAGGTGAACGCTGTGGGAGCTGTCTTTCAGGAAATGTACAAGGTGAATGAAAGCATTCGCCGAAATCACGACTTGGAGGACAGAATTCTACTGAATCCTCCGAAGTGAAATTTCACGTTGGCAATCGAAGAATCCGGGTTTAACCGAATTCAGTGACGATAATCTGTCAGTTGACATTAATGCCAATGGTGAGGCTAATAGCCTTTTAATTACGAGGGAAGTAATCCAGAGAATCTTCGGCTCATTAAGAAGCAAAAAGTCAGTGGGAATAGATGGAGTACCTAACACCGTACTCAAGAACCTGCAACCCAATGGCAATATATATATACACGGTTCTAATTAACAATGCGTTGAATAATGCTATCATTCAACCCATCCCGAAAAAGGGAAAATACTGTACAAACCCAATGAACATGCGTTCGAGAAGTTTACTCCCAAGCATCAGTAAAGTATTTAAAAAGACTATTTACAAAGCTCTGCTAAAATGGATAGGCGACAACAACCCTATTCCACATAACCAGTTTGGCTTTAAGGTGGGTCATGAAACCCCACATGGCGCAGCTAAACTGGTCTCTGACGTATGGAATAAATGTAGTAACCAATGCACAGGCGCCTGTCTGATCGACTTTTAAAAAGCCTTTGATACTGTCTGGATCGAAGGGTTATAGTACAAACTGGTCGGACATGGCATACATAAGCCTTTACTATATGAAATTTACGATATGTTAAAGGACAGGAGGTTCGTGGTCAAAAATGGTAATGTGACCTCTAATAAAACGTATAATATCAAGAATGGCTAGTGCGTACACAGACGATCTCATAATTTACAGAACAACCGAAAGTTGAGATCATAAATAGTTTAATACAGCGAGACAACAACTACGTGCAGCGCTATTGCGACGACTGGAAACTTAAGATCAACTTCCAGAAATGTGAAGCCATCCTATCTAGAACCCCATTATATAAAGCCACGAACGACACAAGGAAAAACTGGCGAAAGCTAGTTATCGTGTGACCGCATGGAGGTAAACTGGAACCAAGAGTTTAGTTAAATACCTGGGCATCTGGCTAGATCAATATCTGTATTTCAACAGACATGTAGAGGCTGCTTTGGTCAAAGCTAGGGAAACTTTTACTATGACAAGGCGACTATTTCGCAGTAGCCAACTTGACAGTAGGGTAAAAGTCATATGCTACATGACGCTAATCAGGCCAATGCTCATATATGGTTGTCCAGTATGGTTTAACATAGTTCCAAATTAGATGGAACAGATTCGGGTGTTCGAAAGGAAGTGTCTCAGAACTTGTCTCAGATTATATCGAACACCGGAATCGGACTATAAAAAGTATTAATCCAATCAGACTTTATATAATGAAGCCTGCATAAATAGAGTGTATAATTTTATGATCAAATTAATTAGAGGACATATTGCGAGACCAATACATTCATCTAATGACCTATTTTTCTGGGCTTATTGTCCAAATAGACGCAGGGCTAATAAGCTCGTCCAATGACCTAATTTTCGGGGGCTATTATCTAAATACCCTTTACTATGAGAACGTTCGTCGCAACGGGTTTGTTCCATCAGAGGCGTTCCTTGATTTGTACATGAAAGGGCTTATACAGGATAGATCCGCCATTCCGCTGATCTATCATGTAAATAAATCATCCGTAGACTGTTGATTGTGCTACGACCGAAAACAACAAAAGTCGTTGACGCTCGAGGTGTTACGGACCTACCTCGCGTCCAGGTCCCCCCTAACACCCACTAATGCCCTTTCGCAAGTTTCCCCTCTCTACCTGTAAAAGGAAAATATCGCCAAGTAGCTAATTTGCATAAACTACTTTGTGCAAATTCTACTTGGTAGAAAAACAATAATAAAACGGCGTTGGCGCCGGATTAAAAATAAACGTCAACGGGAAATAAAAATAAAGTTAAAATTCGACGTTAAACTGCGACTGGAGAGGTATTGTTTACTTTTCGCCTAGATTTGTTTCTATCAGAGAAACATAACATACAACATAACATAACATACAAAAAAAAAAAAAAGAATCCAATAATATACAACAATAAAAGAAGAAGATCCAACAACGGACAACAGGAAGTGGGACAGAGTAGCAAAAGTTCAAGGCCCCCTGCAACTTGCTGCCGAAACCGCCAACAGCGAACACCAAGCAGCTTTAAGGCCTGAAGAACCTCAATAAAACACAAGTAAGTCCTTTCACTTACATTTACATATATTTAAAAATCTTATTAAATATATTAAATATATTCAAATTGTTAATAACTACTATAACAGAGGCGTTCCAAGACAAATGGTCGCCTGGTACCTGGTTAAAAGGAGTCATAGAGCAACAGTGCTCATATAGGAATGTAAATTGATCAATTCTGAATGGTAGACAACTATCTGTTTGTCTGAAGTCTTCGGTGGGATATGAAAATTGGTTATTCTTCATCAAGACATTGCGAGTTCTCACAGATTTGTATTAACCATCGCGTATTTAAGCATTCAAAAAATCGAATTCAGGGGTCATTCACCGCATAGTTCTGATATGTACCCAATCATATCGTTCATGGCATATTTGCGTGCTCAGTGATTTTCGTATGTAGAGGAAGCCTGTGTCAACCGTTCCGGTGACTGAATGGCTAATAAATACATGCTTACCAAAGTTGTTAGAATTATTTTATCACTTACAGACTCAACTTTTCTAGATTTGGGGAAGAATTTGAGCAGATTTAAGTTTTATAATATCCTCCCATTCTATAAAAAAATGTTCTCCGGGCGACGAAAAAACTATAAAACATAGGTTGAAAAGTTCCGGGATTTTGAATTAAAACAAGCGTTTTTTTTGGTAAGGTTATATTTATTCCTCAATATAGTTGCCTTCGAGGGGACCTGATATAGCCGTTTTCCAACATTTCGCTGTCCTTTCTTTCGTTCGAAACGTTCAAGTGTTCGAAATGCGTCTCGGTTTCCGCGATGACTACCTCATTCGATCCGAATCTCTTCCCTGGAGTCACCGCTTGAAGTTTGGGAACATATAATAGTCTCTAGGGGCCTCTCTGGAGTCTGGAGAATACGGTGAGTGAGTAACCATCTCAAATCGTAATTGGTTCAGTTTGGTCATCGCTCAAGGACGTGTGTGACGGTGCGTTACCGTAATGGCGCAAACTTTTTTCTTCGCCATATGGGGCCGTTTTTCTTTATTTGATCATACAGTTTCTCCAATAATACTGCATAATACACTCCTATGAACGCTCTCCCCTTCTGCAGGTAAGCGATGAAGATTATGTCATGCGTATCTCAAAAAACTGATGCGATAACATTCCCTGCTAAGTGTTGGGCTTGTGGTGGCTTTGGTCGGCTTTCGTGGCATTCCAGCCACTCTGTAGACTGCCTGTTGGACTCAGGTGAATGGTATGGACCCATGTTTCATCCACCGTCACAAAACGTTGAATAAAGTCCGCTCGATTACGTTGCAACAACACCAAATCGGCCGTTGAATCATCAACTGGCGGCTGTTTCTGATCGACGGTCAGAAAACGCGGCATCCATCGCGTCAATAGCTTTTTCATCTCCAAAAATTCGTGTTAAATATTTACTGCCCATTCTTTTGGAATGCCCACGGCCTTAGGTAAGTTGCATAACTTCACTTTACGATCACTTCTGCAATCATTGCAATGATTGCTTAAAAGTTTTTCTCATCAAAAACAATGTTTGATCAGTATGCGATACTTCTGTTCTTCCATTTTACGAAGACGAAAGTAGCGTCATTCAAACGACTGTAGCTTGTAAACGAATGGGTGAGAATTCACGAAACATAAACTGACAGATCATCATCATCATCGTTATTGGCTCTGTGGCGGTTCCGCCAAACCCCATGGCCCACTTACCTGAAAAACCCCCATAACTGCTACCCAACTTCCTTAAGTTCCCTAATGCAATCACATTAGCACCTTAAATGCTTCACGCATTAAATAAATCAAATTTATAATCTAAAAGTCCCTTTAAAGAATCCTTACCTTTCATGCATCTCTTCACCTACAAATTCCCTGTAAGAATTCTTTCCTAATTTATCAGGAATCCCAATCTCACCAAACGCATTTCCCCCTAGACGAATTCCTGGGAACAAAATGATTTGGTTTTTATACAATGTAACCATCATAACAGGGACAAAAACAAATATACGCATCTTGCGTCTTCAGGCATCAATTAAATCTTACAGCATAAGCAAATGCAAATAGGAATTTAATACCTACCCGTACCAGCGATGCCATAAACCCCATTGCCCGGTAAACAAGCTAAAACCAATTAGCACAATGTTCATGATGCATTGCGGCTGTGAATACAGTTGCTATGCATATTGTAGACAACGATCATCAACGGTCCCTTTGTCTTACATATTCCTGGATCTGTTAACCATTGACCTTCTCACATAAGCAAACACAAATCCAATTAGCGTCCAATGAGATTCAGCTTGTTTGCTTAGCCGAACTCACATCTCATGGATGTACATTTTCCCTTTCTTTGTTTTAGATTCGTTTCCATGGCTTCGATCCATAAAAGAACCAATGTACACACATACATGTGTACCGTGACGATCTTCTCTATGAGATCTGTTTGGTTACCCCAAAGAGAGACTTTACGTCTCTCTTGGAATAGGAAAACGAACCTGTTTCACTGGCCGAATTTCTTTTGATAACGAATGAATATCGTTGAGTCTTATTACATCCACCGACCACCGCGTTCGTTGCCGCTCCCGCTCCTCGTCGCGCGCCGAGGACGCGTATATACTGGAGTTGTAAAAATTGAGTCGGATAAAATTGTTAGCAAAATACTCGATTAAAAGTAATGTCTCTAGTGACCGCGATCCAAATAAAACTGTGTAAAATGTGGGAAGAGATAAGCTATTAGAATAATAAAAAACGGTGATCACCAATAGACAGTGCGTTTTATTTATTTATTCTCCTGTACTGCAGTTTCCTGGATGTTATCGTTCATCCTTACGCGTTCGATGGACGTCTGCTGCGGTGGAACTTACGTTTTATGATGGAGGAGGAAGGTGAACCAAGTGCCCATGCCTGGCACAATACAGTTCCTCCCCACAGCACTACAACCGGGATCCAATCTTGGCCTTATTTAGAAAATCTCGAGGTTTGTTAAATTTTCCATAATAATTTATTTTTACGGCAGGGTTATTAGCCTTGCGCCAAACTGACAGATAGGCCTCTCAAAATGAGTCATATTCATTTTATTGTAACGCCACCAATTCAAAAAGCCCGAAACTTTCAGCCCATGTAGTATATTCTGCAACCACGTTGACACATTCGTCATATACTTTGTATCGGGAAGCTATTAATTATAGAACATATTGCAAAATATGTTGCGAATGTACGAAAACAATCAAAACTGATGAATGAACCAAATATAAGAGTGTGCAATGATCCATTGCAATGATCAATAGTTAACAGCTTCCAACTGTTTAGTTCGGAAATTTAAAGTTTTGAGTCACGTAGCGATATCATACTAAGAGAATTGGTATTTAGAAATGTTCTTAAGAAAATACTCTGAGCGATCATTGACGCCTTACAGTTCATCGATCTCCTCGAAATTGTAGCTAATAAAGATCAAGGAGACCAGAAAAAGGCTGTTAGCCATGTTTCCAACTGAAAGTCGCTAGCAGCCGTGACGCGCAATCACTAACTCTAAGTCGCTTGCCACCATTATGCGCATCTTGGTGCAACCACAATCACAGTCATCGCTGATGCACAACGCTGCTTGCACATTCTGCGGGGCATCACATAACATTTCTGCCTCCGACGGTTTTAAAGCTCTCGGGCTTGAAAGATGAAAACCTTTTGGAGATCACAAGAACCTGTGCTTCAACACTTTAGGCCGACACCCGCCACTATACGGTGTCGGAAGTGTTCTCTGCCTAATGCCAAAGGCGCAAGCATCAATCACTATAATGCCTTGCTTTAACAGCTCCCAACATTGGACCCTAAACGTGCTTATCTTGTCTTATATTTTGGATAATGCGCCACTACCACGAACGTTGGCGCGGAATCTCTCATTGGTGGCGGATACCGTGGCGGTAGAATTTCCAAACATTGACTCGATCGACACGGTGGATGTTATCATTGGAGCCGATTCTTGAAAGGTTGAGAAAAAACGAGAATAGTGACTTTATTGCAAAGGCTACCCATTTGGTATGGTACGGACAAGCGCACTAGTTTAAAACCGTCAAAATCTGGTAAAACGAGACCTCTAAGCATCCATGGTATTATCGTCCATCGCGAGGTGAATGACCTCTTGGAAAAGCCTTGGATCCAAAAAGAGATCACATCTTGGAGTTCAGAGAAAAAGTTTAGGCATTAACATTAATTCCGTGACCTATTCAAGAAGTCCATGGAAGAGTACAACCACATGAGCTAAATAATTATAACGAACACATCTAGTACAAGAAACATAGGTAAAGGCGGAAAGTGATCATCTAGTGTGACCTCTAGAATTAAAAAAGAAGTTTGCAGCAGATTAAATGTAAGCAAAAACAAGCAAAAATGAAAGGCCCAACCGTTTTCTTTATATTAAAAAACCACACACGATAATGCTTGAGAAGTAAAATACTATTGCCGAAAAGCAGAAGTTCGTGATATTCGTTGTGCTTTGTTTAACTTAGAGCACCCGCGTAGTACTAGTAGGCTTTTTTTGTTTGTGGTTGCGCCATAGCATGTGTAATCTCCTAAAGATACAGCGCGCCCAACCTTTTAATATGCACGATTCACAGAGTTGTGCACTATGTCACAAAACTGCACTTATGTACTAAAATCCCACTTTTCCCACGGGACTGTCTTTGGGGTTTTTTTTTCACAGGGCGTGTTACCTGTGTAGCGATTCAAAATCGCTACACCTTTCCACTTACCTAAAACCCCCTAACCTATCCCATTCCTATACATAAAATACTTACCTGTCCCTAAGGTCCACCATCCACTCATCCATTTTCCCATAGCGAATTATATGGGCGACAGATGAAACCTAAAATTAATCTGCTGCACATTGATTCAAAACCCTAACCCTAATTATATTTGAAGCACAAATAATCGGGTTTGTGTTTCGACAGCCAATTAATACTTGTGTTCAAATCTCGATTTGCCACAACATAAAAGGGCAGCGCATTTTGGTTTCGCGGCCAGTTAGTGATCGACTGGCCAGTTAATGATCGACAGGCCAGTTAGTAATCGACCACCGCTCAGTTAGTATTTGACCAGCAAACGAAACGAATATCAGCTTGTAAAAAAAAAGTAACGTTAAATAAAATTATAAAGAGATCTTTCATTCGGCTCCGGAGGTACGAAGGTAAGCTAAACAGCAAAAGAGAACAAAAAATAAATATTGTTGTGTACCGGTAGCATCCGGTACACCTAACACATGTTTAGGTTGGTCTCCTATTGCTTTCTCTGACATGTCTTCTACCTGTTTCGTGTTCGCGCAGCTTATTCTGTACTAGGATTACTAAAGTACGGATTTCGGCCCAGCACTCTTCTGACCGCATCATACGAGGGTGGGCTTAAAAGTTTCCGACCTCAACGTGAAGATAGCAGTACTCGTCAATAAAAGCTAGCGACTGTTGTGCATCTTTTGACTGTTACTCACCACAGTTTGGACGCGTAGTTTTTATTTAACAGTCGTTTGACTGAGTCGATGAGAGCGTTTTTGTGAAAATGGACAAAATTGAGTATGGAGCTGTCATTAAAATGTTTGTTTTTAAAAGCCAATACGCCTGCGCAAATCAAAGATGTGTTGGACTCTGTGTATGGGGACTCTGCACCATCATTTACCGCAGTGAAATTTTGGGCAGCTGAGTTTAAATGTGGCCGTGGGAGCTTGGGAGACGATAAAAGTTCGGGACGTCCAAAAACTGCAACAACTGACGATAACATCGCTAAACTTCACCAAATGGCCTTAGACCATCACCAAACTAAAGTGAGAGAGATAGCAGAGGCTATGACCTTGCCCAAAAAAAAAAAAAAATCATTATGGAAAATTTAACAAGCCTCGGGACTTGCTAAATAAGGCCAAGACCGGTTCCTGGTTGTAGTGCCGATGATGACGATCTCGGGGCGCCCACTCGGGGCTATAGGTTCGCCTCTCCCGAGAGAAGCCTAATAAAAAAAAAAAAAACCAAAAACAAAAAAAGTGTTCGAATGAACATTTCCAACGCTCTCTGTTGGCGCAGTTTAGGCGCAATAAATCCGGATTTGGCGCCGGTTAATTACTGTCGATGAAACGTGGATACACGATTACACCCCCGAAACACAAAAATACAGTCAAAATAGTGGACTGCAAAGGGGGAAGCAAAAACGGTTTTTTTTCGGCTGGGAAAGTGATGGCGACAGTTTTCTTGGGATAGTCATGGAGTTATCTTAATCGATTATCTTCGAAAAGGAGAAACCATTACAGGAGCATACTACGCATAATTACTTGACCAACTGAATGCAGAAATTGCGGAAAACGAGCACATTTGCAGAAAAAGCAAATCCTGTTTCACCAGGACAACATGCCGTCACACACCCCAGCGGTTGCCATGGCGAAAATCCACGAATTACGGTTTGAACTGTTTGACCATACGCCCTACTTACCAGATCTAGCCCCAAGCGCCTTCTTTTTGTTCCCTTATCTAAAAATTGCGCTCGGAGGATAGAGATTTTCGTCAAATGAGCAGGCAATCACCTTCGTGAACAGTTATTTTGCAGAGAAAAGCGCCGAGTAGTATTTGGACGGGTTAGAGAGATGGGAGCATCGCTGGGAGAAGTGTGCAGAGTTACAAAGAGACTATGTAGAAAAATAAAAATAAATTTTAAGGAAAAAATGTTTGTATCTTTGTTAAGTCGGAAACTTTTCAGCCCACCAACGAGGTGCTTGTCTATTGAGCTAAGCGCGTACATACACAAATGGTATATTCAGCATCACCTTCTTGCTCTTCGCACAAAGAGGTGAAGTGTCGTTTTCAAAATGGTTTGAGTATTTTCGATACCCACAGCGTCGTGAGAAGAAATACATCAAATCGTAGTCTCTGTTCCCGTGTGGCGATTTATTCAAACTTCTTTGGATGGGATGAGTATTAAGGTCTATTTGTCTTTTAAGCTTGTGTTCCATTTGGCCTGCCATAATGCAATGGAATGCAATGGACATTGCTGTAAATGGGGCATTATACGCATATAATAAGTTAGCGTTTGGATTAAAAAACGCCCCAGCGATATTTCAACACTGTGTGGACGACATGTGGCAACCCTTTGTAACAAAATTTTGTTATGTATATATCGGGCTCCTCGATAGTATAGTGGTTAGTATACCCACCTGTCACCCGGGAGACCGGGGTTCGATTCCCCGTCGGGGAGCCCCTGGCGCAAGACGAATGACCTTGCCCAGACAAAATAAATCATTACGGAAAATTTAACAAGCCCTTATTGCTAAATAAGGCCAAGACCGGTTCCCGGTTGTAGTGCCGATGATGATGATGATGATGAATGCAATGGAAGATTCCCTTTTTTCTAGCTTTTCGTTGCCATTCTGGCCAGCAATTCACCTCTTTTGACCTTTCTTTCATAGATGCGAAGCCTCTCCTCAGTTAGGATCTCTATAGGAAGTTGTCTGGCTATGATGAATGCTATTTCTTCATACATCTTCTTGAAGCCACATATGCCCTTACTAAACAAAGACTGTTTCAAGAACTTCTGGTGACAGTGGCGCGGGGTACCCCAGTGCAGATGTGACCACCTTTGACAAGATAATTCTGTTACTATATCCTTGTCCACCGATGTTTGGTGATATACTAGATATGGCTGCCCTTACATCTGCAGCTTTTTTACTCCCGTACTCCACGTCAGACCTAAATCTTAGTCTACTGTTGTGTGACTCAAAGTACTTCACCGCTTCCTCTGATCGTATGTTTTGATTTCCGATCCCGATGCTAGCATATTCCACACACTTTCTACTAGTGTATTGCTTCCGTTTTGTGGTCGACTAGCTCTAGTCCGGTGATTTGTAACCAATCTTTAATTAGTCACATTGCATCATTAGTGGCCGCTTCTATCCCATATATATGTTTAGGGATTGTTACTCGTACAACCACAATGCCGCCTGCGAAGCCAATATGGGATAATTTTTTTTGTAAAATGTCATCTACCATAATATTTCACAGAAGTGGACCAAGTACTGATCCTTGAGGAACTCCTGCCGAGACATCGTGGACTTTTCTACCTTCGTCCGTATCTTATATCAGTTTTCTATGGGTGAAAGGGCTCTTTCGATGGGCAACCGAGTTAAAGCAGTTTTTGATATCCAATGTTATTACAGAACCGTATTTATTTGTTTCTCCTTTCCATCTTATATCTTTACCTTTTATTGCTTCGACTTCCATATCGAACAGTCTGTTGATGGCGTCGACGGTCGATTGCGACTTCCTGAAGCAATATTGATGACACAATAGCGCTCCGTTGTTTTTCGCTATGGCGAGCAATGTATCATACAACATATAAACCTCTCCAGGATTTTCCCATTGTATCCAGGAGGCATAGGGAGTGATATGATGATGGATTCTCTGGTGGTTTGTTCTTTCCTTTCGGTAAGAGTACTAGGTATTGAATTCACGTATCAGGAAATATTCCTTCTTCGAAGCAGTAATTTCAGAATCGCGAATTGCTTTCTCCAACGTTAGGTTGAAGAGGAGGCAGGCTAGACCGTCCCCTTGTCAGAGTCCATTAAAGATGTTTATTGGTTTGGGGAGCAACCCCGATATTTTTACTTGACTAGTTACGTTGGTCACGGCCAACCTACAAAGTCATATCAATTTGTTTGGAATGCCGAACTCGCTCATGGCATTATATAGTTCTACTCTGGCTATGCTGTCGTAGGCGGACTTATAGTCTATGAATAGATGATATAATGGGATCTTAAATTCTAGACATTTTTCCATCGCCTGCCTAAGGGTGAATATCTGATCAATCGCTGACTTGCCCGGGATGAAGCCACACTGATATTGACCAATGATGGACTTAGCGTATGGAGCTATCGGATCTTGTAGGAACAGGAGAGTATCTTATAGGTGGTACTCAGCAATGTTACAACCCCTATAGTTGCGGCACCTGTGATATCTCCCTTCTTACGTATGGGGCAAATTATTCCACGACGCCAATCTTCAGGCAACTCCTCTTGCTCATGAACTGCGTGATGTAAAGCTGCCACTCCTTGTTTGATCAGCTCAGCCGATATGCCATCAGCTTTGTAATTGTCCTCGCGTACACGCTAGTTTTTTTGATATTCAATTTCCAATATAACTATTTTAAATTATTTTTAAATTTTAGTTTGTGATTTACAATTTAATCAAGTTTTTTCTTTTAAATAACTTAGCTTAGCAAGATATTTAGTTGCGTCAGTTGAAGTTGTTGTAGTTCTGAGCGAACAATTAAAAAGAACCAAAGAAAAATAAAAAGGTTACTTGAGTTGGTGGCTGTTGCTAGTTATGTTGTGGCAGTTGTTGTTGATGTAGCTGCTCCTAGTGCGGAATGTTTGGTGATGTTTGTCGTCTTGACGCTGGTAAAACCGGACGTGGTTAGAGCTGAGTTGGGGCTCTACTTGCCCTTTTAATGTCTTTAATTATTTTTTTTTTTTGGCACTTGTCACGTTTTTTTTTCTTTGCGGAAGGTTGTGTGTTTTTTCTAAAGGTTACCAATGTGGGGGTAAAGGTCGTGGTGCCTGACACGGGCACGGGTTCACTGATAAACCAACATTGTTTGTAAAATAAGCTCACAATCGCTGACTACTTTACTATATCCTTTGATGATGATATATTGTTAAATTCTTATAAAATACACTTGATTATTTGCTGATGTACTCCTTCAAGTACTTTCAGAATCGTCTAATACAACAATTTTTACTTCATTGAAAATTCACTTTACCGCCTCATAAAACAATATTAAAACTTGACTGACGACTCGCTCGTAAAACTCGCACTGATAACACGAGTGTGTGAGCGCCCCGGTGGTTAAAATTCGACTAACTGGCAGCTTATCTCGGAACTCTCTTTCTCCGCTCGACCAACCAATCTTGATCGCCCACTCATTTGCATTCTGCCATTTCCCCGCCCATCAAGGTGAATAAACTGTTGCGAATTTACCCAAAAGTCAATGGACTTAGGGAGGAAGGGAAAACCGAAACGAGGAGCGTGATGATCTCAGGGATGTTTTGCTTTCGCATGCAACGAAAGCGAAATCAATAAGGTGACCACATGACTCAGTTTGGTATTGGATTGCTCTCAGAGTGCAGCACCAAAATGCACTCCGAGAAGAGGAAATGGGGTGGGTAGAAAAAGTATATTTTTCGTACTATTCACCTAACTCTGAGTTTTTTGATCCCCAGCGAATAGCCGTGTCTGGCGCAGGTCAAAGGACGCCGCGGTGGCTTGGGAGAATATAAGCCTGGGAAACAGTCTAAAAGAATCCGCGATAACCCAAGCCGTTTCGGTATGAAGCAATAGCGTCGCTTGCCCACACTTGGCTGTTGCTAACCAGACATGAGACTTTTGATTTCCGATAGGAATTCTCATATGGTTTATCAATTATGTTGCCATATGGCATGGAACGGCTGAATTCGGTTATGCATTATCTGCATAGAAGGATGAATTCAGGGTATACGTCCTTTGGGAGGGTACCTTTTACAGCTGAAATAGGCCTACGAAAGGGATTGGGGTTAGCGTTGTGCGCGGTCAGTGGGCGAAATTGTGATTGTAATTGTGGGTTGGTTCTCGGGGTAATATAGGGAAACCCCACATTCTCATGCAAACTATGGGAACCTGCGTAGTGCCTGAAAACCGCCTCCCGACCTATTTTCGCATTCAAATCACCAAGGACAATTTTCACATCTTATCTTGGCAGACGTTGAGGGCCCGTTCGACGTTCTCGTAGAATTCTTCTTTTTGTCGTCAGGGGACTCCTCTGGAAGTCCGTGAACGTTTATGAGGCTTATGTTCTTAAACTTGCCTGGCACACGAAGAGTGCATAGACTTTCGTTTATTGCATTAAAGCCGATAATGGCAGGCTTCAGTTTTTAGCTGACTAGAAAGTCTACCCAGAGCACATGCTGTTTTGAGAGACAGCTATAAGGAATGTCTTACTGATTTTTTTGAATAACATCACTCCCCGCCCACATATTTCGTGTAATGCTGTTATGTCAGCCTTATATTCGGTCATGGCATTGGCTAGCTGCTGTGCAGCTCGAGTTCTGTATAGTGAGCGGACGTTCCTTGAGAAAATTCTCAAATCGTTAAACCATTTTCGTTTCCGTGGTCGTCGTCGTGTATCCGGTCCATATCCTAGACTTGTTAGTTTGCCCATAATAATTTGTTTTTCCGAGCAAGGTTATTAGCCGTGCGCCAACTTTTCTCAGGATTTCGCTGCATGCATTGGCTCACTACTTGGCGGGTGACAAAGTAGCTATCCAGGGGTGTCACGTGAAGACTGCTTGTCAACTTGGATTGAACAAGGATAAGGATCGTCTTTGCCTTCGCCGGGTTGAAAACAATCAGTGACTTTGCCCAGTATGTTCGTTCTCATCTCGCTGAAGGTTAATTATAAGCTTTTTCGCAGTATTCAGACTCGGATGGAAGCGTCTTACATTGTGAAAAATTAAGTATGTTACATTTGGTCAGCTAATTGTGGACGATATGAGGTAAAATTCAAAATATGAAAAGGATTTTGAATACGTTGGGCGGTTGTTTTACATGTTTGTTTTGTTTTTCGTCTTAAATAGATTTTATAAGTAGCAAGGACTCACTAACGTAATGAGAAACTTGTACGAATTAAAGACTCGACTTATGCAGAGAAAAGCCAAATGACAACTCATTATTTCGTTGCTCAAAGATGACTATTCACAGGAAATCGACCGTTGTTATTTCCGGATTCGTTTGCCAGTTGGAAGGCATCCAAAAAATCTAACCCCACGATAATTATCAGCTATATAACTGGTGTACAAAGGCTCTCTCTACATGTACTCCATGTAGCAGAAATTCACTTATTTCCCATCGTCCCGTAAGTTTTATGTCTTTCCCAAATCTCGTTTAAAATCCTGTAATTTTTCTCACCCTAACCATCGGTGATATAATCTTATCAGATCTTAATTGCTATACGATCTAAAGGACAAACGATTTCCATATTTTTCAATCACTTAATTTCCCCGAAGTCTCAGCCTAACCTCTGACCATCAATTCATTCATTAACTAGCTGCAGATCAAGTCAAGGTTGCGTTGCAGTAGCCACCGACAACAATACAGTAGCCGAATGGTAATTAACTAAACTCCATGGATCGGGAATATTAATTAACATAATCCTCTGTAGCAAAGGTTTACGTTACATGAAAAATTTGGTCCCATATCTTGGGACAGAATGTCGAAACAATGACACCGAAGCCAAGGGCCAAACAAAAGATTCTCTTAATTAGCCGACTCGACTAATCCGTACTGGATTTCATCTTTCTACCGTTGACACGATCGTTATCCGAACATTTATCTGTCCTTCGTCTAAAAAACACACGTATGCTGGCTCATAAATAATTCAGAGAACCCAAGAGTCCGAGGCACAACCCTTTCACAGGAACCGAAGAGTAAGGTAGCATCAGTTGGTTGGCTGTAATGAACTGATCGTCATTCAATTTGTTATCTAAAATTCTTTTTCATAGCGTCGATATCTCAAACCTACCCTCCCAATGTTGGTTTGGTTTTTTTGTAGGCTATCAATGGGGGACCAGAAAGATGCCCAACTGAAATTCGATATTTGTTTAGCATTTGTCGAACGGATACGCGCGGTGAAATTAATTAACGTGCAATCAAGGCAAAGCAATTATTTAAAAAAACATTTTTTGGCAAATTTACATTCAAATTTGGAAACACTTTTACGGACTCGGCACCCGGACGTCCCTATAAAATATTTTGGCCTCAACATCGTGCGTGTTTGGAATTAGATTATTTGTAAGGTTGTGGTTTTATGGGCGTCGTAACTTACAGTAGATGTTTTGCATATCACCTGCGGAGAAGTGGGCCGAGTGGGTAGTCAATTAGTCGGTTAGGTGATTGATTTAGTCACATGGTAGCCGCAGCGAATGATGGAATACGATACACAAGCTGAGCTTGTTAAAGTAATTAATTCGGTGTGATAAGTGTTGTCGATGGATGGGCAATTTTAGCTGAGACTAATGTTCGTGGTGTAATTCAAGAGCCTTTCAAATCTTAGAAACGTAATAAAGTGTTACCAGATTTTATAACGTTCACAAATGTTAATGAGACGTGATGGTTGCAGAAGATAATGAACTGATATGTTTTTCATTGGTACATCAAGTCATCAACCGGAAAAAGGGCTGTACTGTACGATTTTTCTTTGTTGTGAATATATGGGTGGTATTTTGTACCAGGCAGATCCTGGGACCGTAGTTCAATTCCAAATGGAGAGATTTCGTGGTAAGCTCTGAAAATGCAGAAGCGTGATTTCAACAGTAAACTTCAGCTTTGAGGTAGTAAATTTATTTGATTCCACAAAACGAGATTTGTTATATAATTGACATGAGTTAATTATCACTTCTCTCGGGAGAGGCGAACCTATTGCGTCGAGTGGGCGCCCCGAGATGCCATCAAATAACTGTTGCAGTTCTTTTTGAACTGTTGCAGGTTGTAACGCTCCGGGAACACTCGCGTGGGAAGGGAGTTCCACAGCTTCCCCGCTCTGTAACGGAACGAGTTCTGATACTGGGATGTTCGCGCCATCGGGAGATGAACCACAAACGGGTGCGATCCGTCGGATTGTCTTGTGGAGCGCATATAAACCGAATTGCGTGGAACAATGCCAAGAATCTCCGAAGAACAGCACCCGTGATAATATCTGTAAAACAGACAGAGGTCGGCCACGCGCCTTCGATGTGATAGCGACTGTAGTCCCGACGTCAGCACCGAGTCCCCGATCAGGCGGATCGCTCGTCTTTGTACGCTCTCAAGTAGGTCGAGGGTATGTTTAGGAGCCGAGCTCCAAACATGAGAGCAATATTCGAGCGCGGGTCTAATTTGAGATTTATATACGAGAAGAAGTTGGGCCGGAGTAAAGTATTTCTTGGCTCTAAAAAGATAACTCAGTTTTCCTGAGGCTGATCTGGCGATACCCGATACGTGTTTATGCCATGATACATTCCCACAGACCGTGACGCCGAGCAATTTCAAACTTTCCCCAGCCTCGAGGGCCCGGCCACTCATCATCAGCTGTGGAACCGATGATCCAGTTTTCTTTGTGAATGTTGTATACTGGGTCTTCGTTGCGTTGAAGTCGACTAGATTGGCCTTTCCCCACTGCAGGACTTTATCTAGATCCTGATTCAGAGAGTCAATCTGTCTACATCTCAGCTGGTGCGACGTTGATGCACCAATCGGCCGATCACTCGAAAAGGAGGAAACAAGCGTACTATCGTCCGCAAAACTGAACAGTTTGTTATCCGTTGTCTCCAACAAATCATTCATGTGAAGCAAAAACAAGATTGGAGCCAAAATATAACCCTTGGGCACCCCCGATTTAACAGGATACAGATCCGAACACTCGCCGTCCACAACAACCCGGATCGATCGATTCTCGAGGAAGCGCCTCGTCCAGTCGCAAAGCTGGTCGGAAAGCCCATATGAACGAAGTTTGCTCAGCGATGCCCCGTGGCAGACGCGGCCAAAAGCCTTGGAGATATCTAATGCGACCGCCCTTGATTCACCATGCCGTTCAATCGCAGATGTCCATATATCGGTTATAAGTGTCAAAAGGTCTCCTGTGGACCGCCTGCCACGGAATCCGTATTGACGATCATTCAGAAGACTGTTGCACTGCAAATACTTAACCAACTCTGTATTGATGACTTTTTCCATTACCTTAGATAAAATAGACAGTAATGCTATCGGACGGTAATTTTGTGGGAGACACTTTTTTACCGTCTTTGGGATTTGCTGAACTCGAGCGATCTTCCACCAGGCAGGAAAGGTCCTCCGTTCATAAGATAAGCGGAAGAGTCTGCGAAGAACCGGCGATAGTTCTGGAGCACAGTTCTTAAGTACTATTGCTGGTATTCCGTCCGGGCCGGTTGCCTTCCTACAATCCAGTTCACGTAGAATGCGTTGGATAGAGCGCGGACGAAATCTCACATCCCGCATGGAAGACTGTACCGGCGAGATCACGGGTGGGTCTAAAAGGCCGGGATCGAGGTTTGAGTTCGAGGAAAATAAATTCGCGAACACATTAGCTTTATCCTTTGGATTCGTGACTAACGGCCCGCTGTCTGTCACCAACGGGGGGAAAGAGGAGGAAGCAAAGTTACTGCTGACAGCTCTTGCCATTGACCAGAAGGAGCGCGAACCAGTTGGGCACCGAAGGAGCTTATTGATCACCCTGTCGTTGTGAGCCTTCTTCGCGGTATCAATCGCCTGGTTGCACGCGTTTCTGGTTCTAACAAAATTCGTTCTGTTAACATCGGTGGGATTGGAGCACCATTGCTTAAAAGCTCTATTTTTTGCCGCTGTAATCAGCTCGCATTTTTTGTCAAACCAACGTTTATCAGACGAACATCGTTTGATGGAATGCGGAATATACATCTCCATCCCCAGGAGAATAATATCTGATACCGACTCCGCGCAAGCGTTAACATCGGAGTTTCCGAAGCACACCTCGGACCATGGAAAGGATGCGAAGAAATCTCGCATATCGTCCCAGTTAGCAGCCCCATACTTCCATACATGGCGAAGCTGCCTAGGCCGGTTATTCGCTTGGTATGCAAGTGCTTGCGCGACAGATACCAAGCAGTGATCTGAGTTTCCTAGTGGCGCAGAAACCTCTACGGTATAAATACTCGTTTCGGATGTCAAAAACAGATCCAGGGTGTTCGCATAATCGCCTCGGGCATCCGGCACTCGCGTTGGCTCCCCCACGAGTTGAGTCAAGTTGTGGCTTACAGCAAACATCTCCGCCAGCCTCCCGGCCTCGTCGGTTCTGTTAGAATGTAACAACCAGTCGGAGTTGTGTACATTAAAATCGCCAAGGACAATAATTTCAGAGGCTGGGTGGTTGATCTGTATCCAGTCGACGGTATATGAAAGATGTTCGAAAAATGTCGCCGGTCGATCGTCATTCGGGGAGCGGTAAAGATAACAAAGAAATTTAACAGAATTCCTTAGCACGACCCTCAACCATATGATGTCCATATTATTGGGTTCCAACGCCTCCATCCTCTGGCAAGCCAGATCGGACCGTGCGAAGACGCAGACTCCGCCCTTAAAACGGAATCTCGAATGTAAGTCGTATCCTGAGCAACGAAGATATGTCGAATCAGTTGACGAATCGACCTGGGTCTCAGTTAGGGCAAGGATATCAGGTTTCGTTGTTTGCAAATATTGGTGGACGGCGTTTACATTCATATTGGTGAAACCGATGCCCCTGATGTTACAAAATGCCGTCACCAGTCGAGCGTGGGCCGAGCCTCGAGGGCGAGCCCGGTTATGCGATGACGAACCTCTCAAAGTTCCATTATTTATCATGATATCTGCATGATGTTCCCCCCGACATAGTCCCCCCCGGAGATCCGAATGGGAGACTAGTTTACCTCCGGAAGTCTTTATATCAGAAGACACCATCATGACTTATCCCCGTGTCAGTCCGGGCCATCAGCCACACATCCGAAACACCGTCGAAGATTTCTCTCGGCGATATCGCGGAATGTACAGCGTGACGGGGTGGTATCTCACCTTGGGACCGACTACCACCGAACCAACCTTTTCTCAAACCGGTCCATCAGCCAAGCTCCGAAAGATGGCTAGGGATTTCTCCCGACTATTTCACGGAGCCTAAAGCTTGATGGGGTGGTATTTCACAGGGCGCACAGGGCGTTGGGACCCCGGCTACCACTCGGCCTTTAGTCGTCTCTTACGACAAGCTGGCCTAGCTGTGAGTATATTCTAACGCCCTACTCACAGGGCAATCAATCACTCAATTATTTACAAATTTCTTAATCCATTCATACAAATTTTGCTTAACAAGCTATTTCATTCTTAATTGAAAATTCACTCATATAATTCTGCCTACTGTGCTACTTAATTGCTTATCACCAGCTTAGCGCATAGTGTAAGAACAATGACACGATTTAACCCAATTAATTGTGAATCACGTGCTATCAGTAAGCTCGCAAGTGATTGTGATCTGATTCTTTCAAGTCGTACACGGAGCAATTCGTTTCTTTTACTCAATGAAAAGAATCGATCTTGAATTATTCTCGGCAACGAATGCTGGTTACGTGAAACTTGCTAATTGTGACAGGGGCAAATTGATTTACTTGATATGATTCTTCATAGTCATTTCGTTGATAGCATTCGTCGAGTTTCGTCCAGCTATCGTTCTGGAAGGAATAGCTCCGCCTACTTCCGCTCATCAAAGGATCAAGATGGCGGCCATTAAGGATTCTTGTCGTTGAAGATCCTTTTTCAACTCTCCCACTTCGTCGTCGCACACGAGCAGGGCACAACGTTTTCGTTTCGTCTCTCAACGCTAGTTTTGTTATTTTCGTTGTCGTTTGAGAGTATCCATTGTCATTCATTCCTGCTTTTGAATATTTGTTCGTTTCGAAAATAAATTATTGTGTCGTTTATCGAATCGAAAATAAAATACAATAAAGTGTCGTACATTAAACATTTTCGTTTAGTTATTTGGTCGTCGTTCGTTTCGTTGAACTTTTTAAATTGCACGGTAACGCACCGTGAACATATGGTCCTTCGAGACGGATCGATTTTAATTTAAAGAATCAGTGCTCTTTTTGTTTAATCGGTCTTCTAAAACAATTTACAACTTTTAAACTCGTAAATCAGTGATTCGTTTAATTAGCCTTATTCCGTTCGAAGAAAGAGGAACTTAGTGGATCACATTTTCGTGAATTGTGGTGTTCGGTGGAAAAAACAATACTGAAGCAGTAATCTACGCATCGTTTGGACTAGTTTCGACAACCAGCTGTAATCGGAACGAGAGTATCGCGTCTTCTATACCAGCTGCAAGCAGTTTATTCGTTGGAGCGAGCATCTTTAGAACAAGCCAGAAAGGAGAACGTGGTAATAATTTCAGGTGAGTCACTAGTGTTAAGGATTGTTAAAGAGCTACTAGAAATATTATTAAAAATAAAGAGCTTTCAATTGTTTGTTTTACCTCTTGGCCCTTTCCGTATTGTTCTTTATTTGTGCATAACTTGCGTCCACCAAATTAGTGTCGTCGTGATTTTGTCCTCCTCTATTACTTCCTTCTTTCCTTAAGTGTACAAAATTCCTTCTACTCGTGTATAGCCTATTTTTTTCTAACTCGTGTCGCGGTATTTAATTTCGTATAAAATGGCAGAAGCTCAATTTAAGGCATTAATCAGCAAGCGCGCTGGTGCCAAACGATCCCTGACCAATTGCATGAACTTCTTAGACAAGTTCAACCCCGAAACCGATTTTCCCGCTCTTGAAAAGCGTTTCTCGGACATGGAAGAGAAGTTTTTATCGTGTCAGGAAGCTCTGGAAGGTTTGCTAGAGCCTTCTGACGAACTTTTGGAGCATAGCAACGCCTTTGAAGATTCGTACTACAAGGCGTATGGTATTGCAACAGAACTTCTAGCCGATCGCGCAAGAAAAACTGTTCCGGAATCAATTGTAGTGACTGAGCCAGCAGATGCGGCCGAGGTTGATAACAAAGATATCACCCACGATCGCAACTCTCTCGGTCCTCCACCGTTTCCATCAAATTCCTCATTTTCACCCATTTCCGGTGCCCCTGGCGTACCAGAAAGCCCAAAACCAACGGTGGATAAGGCACAAGACATGGAAAGCCTAAGTGAGCAATTAATTTCGAAATTGTCCCATAACTTAATCGAAGATTTTCAATCCTCCCAGTTGCCAACCATATCGTTGCCGTCGTTTGAAGGTTCGTATGAATCCTGGCTAGGATTCTATGATCTATTCAATGCTTTAGTCCACCAGGACATCAAAATCGCGCCGGTCAAAAAATTATTTTACCTAAAAGGCTGCCAGAAAGGGGAAGCGGCTAAGATTATCGCATCCATCGAGTCCTCCGATGCTAACTATCAGGTCGCTTGGGAGCTCTTGAAAGAGAGGTACGACAATCGAAAAAACATCAGCGAATGTCACATTAAGGCTATTATCGATATGCCGTCAATAACTAGGGATTTCTCTTTCCAATCTTTCGTGGATGAGTTACAAAAACACTTGCGCGCATTACAAGCTCTAAATGAACCCGTTGAGTATCCGGACACCATGTTAATCTTCCTCCTTCGTGAAAAACTTAATCCATCCGCCCGGGAGAGATGGGAAGACTGTAGCAGCAGTATGGCTAAACCCACCATAAAAAACTTCATCGATTTTATCAAAAGAAGATCTCAAGTAGAAAGCTCTCGAGCAAAAGCCAATTCTAGCGTACCATCGGAAAAGTCCTTTACTCGTCGCAACCAGAGATCGCAGCAGACATTCGTGGCTACGACTCGGGGTTGTGTACTCCGCAACGACACTAGCCATCAAATCTACGCTTGCGACAGGTTTAAGTCGCTAACTCCGCAAGCGCGTTTCGAAGCCGCCAAGACCGGCCAGTGGTGCATACAATGTCTAAGGAAAGGACATCGAGTGTCGGGCTGTAAGGCGCAGCCATGCAACAAGTGCAATCAACGCCACCACGCCTTGTTACATTTTGAAAAGGCAAATTGGACAAACACGGTTGCTTCACATTTCGCAGTTGACGGCACGAGCAGGCAGGCTCAAAGCACAACTGATGGAGTGTTAGCCACTGCCTTAGTTGATATTGTTAATAGTCAAGGCAGGAGCCAATTATGCCGCATATTCCTGGATGCAGGTTCTTAATTGCATTTTATAACTCAGGAAACAGCGAATCGTCTAAACCTCGTCAAAAGACCGTCCAACGTTTACGTTTCAGGAATCGACAGCACTTCCACTACGGTTACACATTCGACTCGGGCAACCTTACGATCGCGGGCCACCAATTATGAGAAATCTATCGAGTTCTTAATCGTATCACAGATTGGGCATCCAATGCCTTCGACTTCTATAGATCCACATACTCTTGATCTGCCAAGAAACATTCCACTAGCTGACCCTGAATTCTTCAAATCATCACAAATTGATGCGCTTATCGGCGTCAAATTATTCTACAGGTTGCTTTGCATCGGCCAAATATCGTTGAAAAAGCAGCCAAATCTGTTATTGCAAAAAACACAATTAGGATAGATTGTTGCTGGCGATCTCGATCCAAATTATCAGGCAACTAACGTGTCCTGCCATCTTTCGATACAATCCAGTCCCCCAGATGTGAATCTAACTCGGTTCTGGGAATCTGAGGAGATCTCAATTGAGAAAATTCGTTCGCCTCAAGAAATAGCTTGCGAGGATCATTATGCTCTCCACACCATTAGACTTCCTGGTGGGAGATATCAAGTAAAATTGCCTTTCAACCAGAAAAAGACCACATTAGGCGAGTCTTATACTATGGCATTAAGAAGATTTAATGCTTTGGAGCGCAAACTCCAAGCCAAACCCGAAGTGCAGCGTGAGTATACTGCATTTCGAGATGAGTACCTGTCATTGGGACACATGTCACTTGCAGTGAATCAAGAGCCTAAAGGCTATTTCCTTCCTCATCACGCTGTGGTGAAGGAGAGCAGTCTAACCACCAAGATTCGGGTTGTTTTCGATGGTTCCGCAAAAACGACAACAGGTGTTTCATTAAATGATACCCTCATGGTAGGTCCCAAACTACAGGATGACTTATTTGAATTGCTCTCACGATTTCGTTTTTACGTTTTCGTCCTCACGGCTGATATCGAAAAAATGTATCGGCAAGTTCAGGTAAATTCAGCCGATGCAGAGTATCAAAAAATTCTCCATCGACGCACTATGCGCGACCCCATACAGGTTTTCAAGCTCAACACTGCCACTTATGGAACAGCTTGCGCATCATATTTGGCCATAAAGACGCTGCTCAGACTAGCTGATGACGAAACGAACAACTTTCCCAAAGCTGCTCAAATATTGCGTAAGGATTTTTATGTAGACGATCTACTCACAGGAGCGGATACTCTACCCGAGGCCATCCTGATCCGCGATGAACTCCACGCACTACTCAAAAAAGGAGGATTCTGCTTGAGAAAATGGGCTTCGAGCCACCCAGCACTACTCATCAAGGAACAAGAACATCCTGACCATTCGCATATGTCTCTAGACCCAGACTCGGACATAAAGACCTTGGGCATACGCTGGAACTCTCGCAAGGACTATTTCTTTTATACTGTCAATATTAATAAGCTAAACAGCAGCACTAAAAGAGGCATACTGTCTCAAATTTTGAAATTTTTTGATCCGTTGGGACTCTTAGGCCCCATCGTGGTATATGCCAAGGTGCTGATTCAGCTACTATGGAAGGCGGGGGTTGTGTGGGACGAATCCGTCCCTATGGAAATCCATTCGGCATGGTCTGCTTACCAAGACCAGCTCCACTTAATCGAAAATCTCAAATTTCCTCGTGGAGTAACCATACCCAATGCAGTTAATGTACAACTGCATGGATTTTGCGATGCCAGTGAAAAGGCTTATGGACCTTGTTTCTATTTAAAATCCGTCGATCCTCAAGGCCAAGTGCACATCCGTTTGATTGCATCCAAATCGCGAGTTGCTCCTCTCAAACCCCTAACAATACCTAGATTGGAGTTCAGCGCTGCCGTGTTACTGACTCGTCTGCACAACAGCATACGAAAGAGCATCTCAAAGGAAATAGATGAGGTCTTTTTCTGGTCTGATTCCACCATCGTACTGCACTGGATAAGCACTCCCGCGCACAAGCTAAAAACTTTCGTGTCAAATCGTGTGTGCGAGATACAAGCTAATGTATCCAAATGTTACTGGAATCACATCTCCTCCAAAGACAATCCTGCAGATCTCATTTCTCGTGGGCAGCTTCCTTCTGAGTTCGTGGAAGGTAGCCTTTGGTTTAATGGTCCATCATGGTTAAAGGATCAAGATTCGTCGCGGCCGAACCAAGCTTTGGCCAAAATAGAAATTCCTGAATTGAAACCCGTGATACACACGGTCGCTTACATGTCGCTCGAAATTCGAAAGCAAGATTTACTTGAGCGATACAGTTCGTTTAGTAAGTTACAACGAATCATTGGATATGTACTCAGATTCTTTCACAATGCCAAAGGCATGTCTCGACGCAGTATTGGCCCATTACGAGTTGACGAGCTTTCATGCTCACACAACGTCATCATCAAACTCGTTCAATTGCAGTCATTCAGGCGCGATATTGAAACATTGTCGGCCAACCAGCCACTCCCAGCATCAAACAAATTAATACCGCTGAATCCAATTTTGGACTCCGCCGGCATAGTACGTGTCGGAGGCAGGCTTGCGCGTTCGTCCTTATCCGAAGATCATCGTCACCCTATACTGTTGCCGTCGCATCATCATATCACGAAATTGATTATACAGGCAGAGCATATTAGGCTCAAGCACGCTGGCGTCCAAACTACTTTATATTCGGTGCGACAGCACTATTCGCCGATTAACGGCCGCAGCACAACTCGTCGCATCCTTCATAAGTGCATGCCCTGTTTTAAGGCCAAACCTATTCTCGCTGACTACCCTATGGGTACTCTACCCAAACATCGAATTACATCTTCTCGCCCCTTTCTACGTGTCGGAGTCGATTATTGTGGACCTTTCTATATTAAAGAAAAGCGTCATCGTAACAAAAATCGGGTAAAGGTCTACGTAGCTGTATATGTTTGTCTATGCACAAAGGCAGTGCATCTTGAGTTAGTTGGTGGATTATCCACTGAGGATTTTATCGCCAGCCTGAAGCGCTTCTTTTCGAGCCGGGGAAAATCGGTCGAAATCCATTCGGATAATGGAACTAACTTTGTCGGGGCAAAAAACGAGCTCCAACGGCTCTACAAACTTTTTAATTCTAAGGAGCATCAAAATAATGTATCTAAATTTTGTGCTGGTGAAGGGATTGATTGGCACTTCATACCGCCAAGAACTCCTCATTTCGGAGAAATCTGGGAAGCTGCCGTTAAATCATTCAAACATCATTTGAATCGAACTGTAGGCAATGTATTACTTACATATGAACAATTGGAAACATATGTGATAAAAGTAGAAGCAATTTTAAATTCCCGTCCTATATCTCCTATGTCCTCAGATCCAAATGACCTCGAACCATTAACTCCTGCTCATTTTCTAGTAGGTGGCCCTTTAACTTCCCTTCCACAAGTTGATTTCACAGATACACCCGGAAATCGCCTAACCGCCTGGCATCACGCTCAGCAAATGAAGCAGCATTTTTGTAAGCGCTGCCATAAAGAATATTTGCACCAGCTCATACAATTCAGCCGCTCACGCCGTCCCGAGGTCCAGCTAAAGAAGGGAGTGTTAGTGCTCATCGCAGATGGAAACCTACCACCACTAAGATGGGCACTTGGTCGAGTCATGGCTACACACCCCGGCCAGGATGGAATTGTACGTGTAGTCACTCTCCGTACAAAAGGCGGCATATATGATCGTTGCGTCAAAAGACTATGCCCTCTACCCATTGACGAAACTACAGGAGCCGGAAACACCACATCAGTTTTGAACCAGACGCTTCAAGGCGGGCGGCATGTCGCATCTCGCTCCACAAAATAGTGTAGAGAACATTAACTGCCGACAAAATTCGACCAGACAATATCATCAACATTGTATTGGCACCTTAACTTTCAATAGTACGCCACAGCATTCGTCGAGTTTCGTCCAGCTATCGTTCTGGAAGGAATAGCCCCGCCTACTTCCGCTCATCAAAGGATCAAGATGGCGGCCATTAGGGATTCTTGTCGTTGAAGATCCTTTTTCAACTCTACCACTTCGTCGTCGCACACGAGCAGGGCACAACGTTTTCGTTTCGTCTCTCAACGCTAGTTTTGTTATTTTCGTTGTCGTTTGAGAGTTTTCATTGTCATTCATTCCTGCTTTTGAATATTTGTTCGTTTCAAAAATAAATTATTGTGTCGTTTATCGAATCGAAAATAAAATAAAATAAAGTGTCGTACATTAAACATTTTCGTTTAGTTATTTGGTCGTCGTTCGTTTCGTTGAACTTTTTAAATTGCACGGTAAACGCACCGTGAACATATATATATATATATATATATATATATATATATATATATATATATATATATATATATATAACAAATTGACAATCTTAATATACCATATAACAATTGTTAAGTATATACCTAACAATCTTTTCCTATATATATGCAATAATTTGGCGCAGCCGGCGCCCACAATTTTTTTTTTTTTTTTTAACCTTAACTCTATCCCAAACCTAACATCAAAACTAAATCTCCGAAATGCTAAATGTATGTAAGCTTTCCGTTTTTTGTTGGGTTTTTTTTATTTTTTTTATTATTATTATTATTGCTTCCATTTTCGTTTTTCTTTCAGTTTTATATGGAAACAGCTTTTTAATTGCCACTCAGCCATCAAAATCTCTGGTGTTGCTTATTCGTGTCTTTTCGGTCTTTCTGTGCTACTGCCCTACTGCAGGCGCTTTTCATCTCTGTGGGCGACCTCTCGATTATAACATATTCGTTTATCTATACCCGACCGACGCACGTGATAAATCAAGGGAATAGCGGATTCATTTTGTATGAGGCCGTTCATGTCAAGATTAATGCTTCTGATGGAATAAAGCCATTGCGACGTACCCCCTCATAATACATGTAATATGCACCAAAAATTAAATCGTTCGGCTAGCTCATTGATCTCGTAAGATGCCCTCGGATCAGCTTGATCATAAAGTTTTCCACTCTCTATATTGGCCCCACTGTACAACGCTTCATTGTGATAGTATTTTTTGTGATCGGACTCAGGAGTCCGATGTAAGTTAAGACACATCCTCAGGCATTGTCTCTCAAAAATCCGAATCTTTTCCATTAAGCTAGGTCCCATATTAAACCACACTGGGCATCCATATATGATCATCGGTCTGATGAGAGCCATTTAGGATATTGTGGCAACTCTAACAACAGATACACACAATTCACAGGCAAAAATAGTGAAGAACACGAACGAAAAAAATCGAATAAGAAAAATACATCAGAACCGTATACCAAGCGATAAATAATTAAAAATAATTCACATCAGTGGAATATAGTCGAGTTTGGAAATCAAATTCTAAACACGGTCAGTAGCCTGATGAGTAACGCTTAGGTAAAATTTTTTTCGTGATTCGAGCTGTCAGTTCGAATCACACGATCTTCTTCACTATTATTTCAAACGCTATAATATAACTTTAACTCTGCTGTCAAGTTGACTACTATGAAACAGTCTTCTTGTCATAGCATAAGCTTTCTTTGCCCTGGCCAGCGCAGCCTCTACATGTTTGTTAAAATATAGATACTGATCCAGCCAGATGCCTAAGTATTTGACTACATTTATGGTTTCCAGTGTTTGTTGGTGTGGTCCCATAATAGCTAGCTTTCGCCGGTTTTTCCTGGTGTCTCTGGTAGCTTCAGCCAGCGGTGTTCTAAAGAGGATGGTTTCACACTTCTGGATATTGATTTTGAGTTTCCAGTTGTCGCAGTATCGCTGAACATCATTGAAATCCCCTTGTAATAATCCGTTAATGATTTAAATTGTTGGTGCTGTTCTATATATTATCAGATCGTCTGCATACGCAATAGCCTGATGAAGAGACCTTCCAATGCTGGAGGACCCCGGATCCACATAAGGAAAGTGATAACTAGTGTTAACACCTCCATTATAATGTATGCAGCTCACATATGGGCAGCAGCCGTACAGTAGAAGTCGTACATGAGGGGAGTGAACTCAGGCTGGCATCATTAAGAGTATGCTGTGTATTCCGAACGATAGCCGAAGATGCCATAAAAGTTTTGGCACTTGACAGTGCATCTACAGAAAACGCCGCGTTACATGAGGTTTTACAAGAGAATCGCCGGCGAATCTGGTCACAATTAGAGCTCTCAAGAGAATGGCAACAAAGGTGCGATTCTTCCACCAAAGGAAGATAGACCCACACCATGATACCTGATGTAGAAAGCTGGATGAAAAGACAACCCGGCGAGCTGAACTACCACTTGACTCGGCCGATATCAGGAACATGGATGCTTTCGGCAATACTTGCACAAGTATCAGCATGCCAATCATCCATCCTGCTTGTATCACGAAGGGAAAATAGAAAATGCGGAATAAGTACTCACAGAGTGCGTGAGATTCGAGAGCGCACGAACGATTTTAGAGAGACATATGAGACAGACTCTTACTCCGGTAGGTGTAATAGAATACATGCTTAATTTCAAACTAGCATGGTCCGTAGCAAATTCTATTTGACATGCTGCAGAAGTTGCGATGCGACGAGGGGAATAATAGGGAACCCCCGTTCCCCCCTCGATGGAGTATCGATTATAAAAGAAACTTCGGTGTGGTCCAACGGGAATATGTGCCTGGTGGGGGTTGGTTTTAGTCGATAAAAATCCGGCATGCCTCTGGATCGGTCCAGATTTATGTTTTGAAGATTTCCACCTTCGTACTGAAACCAAAAAAAAAAAAAAAAAAAAAAATTAAACACCATACCAGTCTCAAAGGTCTATCTAAATACTTTTATTAAAGCAATCTCATCAACAAAAGCAATTGGAGAGCCCCTTAAATAAAGAGTAACTAATGTAGCCAAAAAAAAAGGGACACGACCCAAAATTCAACCGTATGGAACGCCCTGCTTAAAGTTCTTTTCACTGCTTCTAACAGCATCTATCTTCATTTGTTGCGATTTAATGCAAAAATACTACCTAAACCAGCCGACCAGCTGCAAATGTGCTTGGATACCTTAGTTTGCTGACATTATATACGAGTTTGAGCCCAACTTGCAATGATTTTAATCATATGTGGCCGGATTAACTTATGCTGTACAGCGGCAATGGCATCTAGACCACTTGGAGAGAAAGAGTTGTGATAAATTTCGAAAACCTTTTTTTGAAGCCTTTCTGGAACAATAAGGTTGACAGATCACACTAAATATTATCCTACGATTCGCCAAAAGGGAGTTTAAATAAATCTAATGATGTGTCCGCTTTTAATAAAGAATCGCGCTGTATGTCATCATGCGATCCCTGCACCAAATCGGCGTTGCTAATGACAGAACGAAAAAAAAAAAAAACAAAAAAACAACAAAAAACCACGCTCCTTCTCCGGCCGTCGTAGTTAAATTTCTATTTTAAGCTACAATTAGTTAAGGTAATTCGTAACTTATATTGTAAGCATTTTTATAAGCCTGACGTAAGGTATTAAATGGGGCGCTAAAACGACTAGACCAAATCCATCTAATCTTTTTTCAGTCTAAACTAGACGAATGTATATTCATGAATTGCCTAAACATTGAGAACTCCAGACAACCATTTTATTTCATTATCTTCACTGCACTGTAGTTTGACATTTGAAGGGTTTCCAAAATCCCCGATTGTGCATTCGTTTGTGTACAAAAATTGTTAGATTTGATTGAGCATGATGTTATGGTGTCCGGCTGTTACCGGACGTTTCACTAACACGTTTTAAGATTTTAGGTTTGGATGTGACAATTTCTCGGGAATTTAGGTTACCTAACTCCTAATGTAAACTGTTAGATATATTTGTATGCAAATATTAGTAATAACAAATCATCATCATCATCATCGGCACTACAACCAGGAAGCGGTCTTGGCCTTATTTAGCAAGTCCTGAGGCTTGTTAAATTTTCCATAATGATTTGTTTTTTCCGGGCAAGGTCATTAGTCTTGCGCCAGAGGCTCCCCGATGGGGAATCGAACCTCAGTCTCCAGCGTAACAGGCGGGTATACTAACCACTATACTATCGAGGAGCCAAGTAATAACAAATATATAATAATAATAATGGCGCAAGGCCAATAACCTTGCCCGGAACAACAAATTTATTATGGAAAATTTAACAAGCATCAGACTTGTTAAATAAGGCCAAGACTGGATCCCGGTTGTAGTGCCGATGATGATAATGCTAATAATAATAATAAATATAGTAAATTTCTAAGGGGTGTTTCACATTTTCGAAAAACCTTGTATCCTCAATTTTTCGTAGAAGTATCGAGTAATAAAATATAACGATTTAATAATTGATATATATATATAAATAAGTTCAAAATGGGAAAATCATGTCATAACCAACATTGTTGCCATTAAAACCCAATCCGGAATAACTAAAAATAAGTGAGTGTTTTTTCATACCTGTCCTCATATTGGCATATTTTACATTGTTCTGGTATCAACATGGAGATTTCGATTCACCAATTAAACAAGCTGCACTCTCATCCTCTTCTAATTGAATCATCCAAAGCTGGTCTTCAAGTAATTTGTGACACGATTCTAAATTAAATTTTTCGCTGACCTAATCAGTGCTATAAAATCCTGCAATCTCATCCCCGTCGATCTTCTACTAACTTTTTCAAATCGAAAGTCCAAGGTGGTGCACACAATTTTAATTCGTGCCACAATTTATCGTCCACCCATGTTAACCACGCGATTACAATAAGCCGACGGTGCCCATACCAAACCAGCACACCATCCTGCTCTTTCCCGCTATATACACCGTGACAAATAAACATATCTAAATAAGCCAGGAGCCCGACTGAAGCTACCACAGTAGCAATACAAAGCGCATTCAACTGCATCTGCATCCAACAAAAACCAGAATGCTCCTGACCAATATCTTAACTATTCTCGAACATCTCCTAAACATGGCCTCACCTCATTTGTAAATGAATTTCTCGTTGGCTCTCAATTAAAATTCCGAACAAGGGACGCGGTTAACTCGGGCTGGATGCGGCAGAGACAGAATATAGCATTCAGCATGCACGGTATACTGTGCACGGTGCATTCAGTTGCCTGCTTCCAACATTGTCATTATTTTTGGTCAAGCTAAAGGAGTGACTGAGGGGTAAGACCTTGTTCCTCTTCTTTTTGTTTTCTGTACACTTCAATCCCTTTCTTATCGTATACTTACTGATGAGTAGTCGTCTCGTAGCAAGTCCAAACTTACGGTAGCATCCTTAAATTGCACCTAATAAACTGCTATCGTCTACCGAACTGCTGTGGCAGGTGCGACTGGATCTTGGAAACGCATCTAGATCGAAAGAATGGGATTCGGATCGTGCGCAATACAGTGGTGTTTTTATAATGTACATGGTCGTGGAGCGCAGGACATATGCGATGAGAGATTTCTACGTAACGTTAGGTCTTGATTGAATTGCCTAAGATGGAAGTCGAATGAGATGGCGGAGAAGTGTCATATTTTTTAGGGAATATTTTATTGGGATAGAAGGAATAGCGGTTAAATATAATGAAAACCTCGAAGTAGCACATTTAATCGATGAAAGTTTGGTAAACATTTCTTTAAAAATATAGTTAGACGGCCAGGCAGGTACACAATCTCGGACAAGTAGCGGACTATAAACTGAGCGCAAGGTTTCGAATATGACATATGCTTATTATTCGGTTTTACTTTATAGGTGTCAAGTCCACATGTGTACCATCGAGGGATACAAACAAAAACATCTTAAATTTGACATCGGACCTCGGTATTTGACGAATTCAGTTCGGATTCAGAATGTGATCTCTGTTATTATTTTTTTTTGTAGCAGCTGTTGTTGGTTTTATTTTTTATATAATCAAATGCATCTAGTTTTTACATTACTTTATTATAATATTACATATTTTATGACAGATACAATCGTTCTTAAAAAAAAATATTAGAAAAGGAGAAGACATTCAGTCGTTTTATATAAATCAAGGAAAAAAACAGACTTGAATGTTTCTTTACAATGGCTGAAGTTATAAAACTGTCGGTTTTTAGGGGTGGGTGTGTGGGGGTTCTCTATATTACATGGAGAACCAACCCACAATTCCAACCACAATTTCCGCCTTATGTTGACAGCTTTCAGCGTGTCATATTATCCCCTATACCACCGTTCATGCTATTCACCTGAAATATCATGTTTTCTCTAAGGACGCATAGCTAAACTCATTATCATATGCAGATAATGCATAATTGAGTTTAGCTACCATTTTTGCCATGCGACAACTCCATTCCTCTAACCATGAGATTTCCACCGGAAATTCCATTCATGTTGGTTAGCAACAACCAAGTCGATTCAAACGACGCAGTTGCATCATCATTCATTGGCTTGGGTAATTTCCAACATTTCTTAGCGTTTTTCCACGGTACCATTCCCCTAGCCGATGTAGCGTCCTATCGATTTTCTGCAGATCATACATTCGCTTGGGATCAACGATCTCATTTTACAGGTGAATAGCGCAAACAACATTTTCCTCTCCTCCACAATTCTGTCTTTCCATAGTTCGATGCCCTCTGAGATCACTACAATCACCGCACTAGGGCAGTGGACCAGTCTCAGACGCGCCATTTATACACACACACTAAGCCAGATCAACCCTGGGTTATTGAACTTTCCTTTTGATTTCTTCATCCTTTCTACGCCCATCGACTTCGAACGAATACGCAAGTACTTATCTACCTCGATGATCGTGGGGAATTGAAGGATGCACAAGAGAGCACGATTACCATTGGCTGATCATTGTGTAAAAGCAGAAATCCCAATTTCCACCCCTAATTCTAATCAGTCGCTATCCAATCGTCACAGTGATAAATCACGCCGCCGCACTAAACTTTAATTTAATCATACGTCAAATTACAGTCGAGATTCAATACAGAAAATTTTATCTTTCGCGTAAAGTTTTATGTTTGCTACGAAAACTCGGTTTAATTTTCCTCCCGAAAATAGTTAAATTTGATCATTTTATTTGTGCACGTGGAATCCTTGAATGATAAATAAAGAATAAATTCAAATGTGTAAATTGTAAATCAAACGAGAACAATAAAAAATGATTGCATTTACCAGGATTTTTGTGGATATTCGTCGGAGCAACATCATTGGGGAAGAAGTGAATTCTGTGCCCATGTTAGGTACCATACTTCTTCACCTCCACAGTTGACCATTCGAACAAAAATGAATCTTGTAAACTGTATACTAAAAAAAAATGTATCCAAACATAATTCATTTCAAACCGGCAAAGCAGGCATTTGTGTTATTACAATGTGTTAATTAGGTTGTGTTGTATTAGCTGTATGATAAATAAAACACGTGCACTTTGCACATTAGATTGTATATATCTTTTGCTTCGTGTCCATGCAGTTCGGCAGTTCAAATACAACTACTGTCACTTACGTTGATACTTGAGAAGAGGAGGAGATCAGCATGTTTGACACGGTGATGTCATCATATATACATGATCGCTAACTATAGATTAGCAACAAATTTGTATCGGAACAACAGAATAATCCGAATATGTTCCCATAAATAAATTTGATATTCAGGAGTAATAATCAAAACGAGATTCGATGTCTCCAAATTCCACGTACCGACGTAAACAAGCAGGTGCTAATCAACATCGGCATAGATACAGAGAACGCTATCCTCAATAATATTCTCTTTGTGATCGAAGATCCTTTGGAAAAGGTGAACGGTGTGGGAGCTGTCTTTCAGGAAATGTACAAGGTGAATGAAAGCATTGACCGAAATCACGGCTTGGACGGCAGAGCTTTACTGAATCAGTCGCACCTCCGACATGAAATTTCACTTTGGCACTCAGAGAATCTCGGTTTTACCGAATTCAGTGACGATAACTTATCAATTGACATTAATGCCAATGGTAGGGCTAATAGCCTTTTAATTACGAGGGAAGAAATCCAGAGTATTTTCGACTCGTTAAGAAACAAAAAGTCAGTGGAAATAGATGGAGTACCTAACATCGTACTCAAGAACCTCCCGCCAACGGCAATAGATATACACGGTCCTGTTTAACAACGCGTTGGATAATGCATACTTTCTCGCGCGTCCTAAAACGGCAATCATACAGCAAATCCCAAAAAAGGACAAAAACTGTACAAACCTAATGAACATGCGTTCGATAAGTTTACTTCCAAGCTTTAGTAAAGTATTTGAAAAAAAACCATTAACATAACTCTGCTAAAATGGGTAGACGACAACAACATTATTTCGAATAACTAGTTTCCGAGACACATGTCCCAGCTAAACTAAGAACCTGTCTGATTGACTTGGAAAGAGCCTTTGATACCGTCTGGATCAAAGAGTTATATTACAAACTGATCAGACAAGGCATACATAAGTCTTCACTATATGTACTTTACAATATGTTAAAGGACAGGAGATTCGTGATCAAAAGTGGTAATGTGACCTCTAATAAAACGTTTAATATCAAGAATGGCCTGCAAAAGGCAGCGGTACTTTCTCCGATTCTTTTTAACATTTACATTAGCAACTTATTAGATCCACTTTCGCAAGCTATTGCATACGCAGATGTTCTCAAAATTTACAGAACAGCTCCGAAAGTTCAGCGTTATAGCGACGACTGGAAACTTAAGATCAACTTCCAGACATGTGAAGCCACCCTATTTATACCCCCATTCTATCGGGTGGGCCATACATTTTTGGAAATGGCAACACTTGATTTCTTAAAAACCGTTAGGGGGAGGGGCGGGCGAGTGGTGGGGAATTGTGCGTCGCTTCATCCAATTTTAGTCACGATGGAGTGCTTCATGGGACAACAGCGTGCTTTTTGTGTAAAACAATTTTACAAAAACAACGATTCCTACGTTACTGTACGACGCCTATCTAGAATTGAATACGCATTAGGCCGTGTAAGTGAGTGTCCAAGTGTTAATTTAATCAAAGGTTGGGTCAAGAAGTTCGAGCAAACGGGATCGACAAAGAATATTAAACAAACAGGGCGGCCACGTTCAAGAAAACATCCAGGAGGAGATAGCCGCGTTACCTCGCAGCATGTATCAGCGAGTTTTCCAAAGTTTGCGTAGTCGATTGCAGGAGTGCCAAAGACGAGATGAAGTAACATCTCGACGATGTCATGTTAAAAAAATAAATTTCAACAAACGCCTATTACGTTAAATATACGATCAACAAAATAACATTTGTAGTTTTATTTCTATTCATATTTAAAATATGCAAACATTTGTGGTCCACCCTTTATAAAGCCACAAACGACACAAGAAAAAACTAGCGAAAGTTAGTTATCGTGGAACCGTATGGAGGTAAACTGGAAACCAAGAGTGTAGTTAAATACCTTGGCATTTGGCAAGATCAATATCTGTATTTCAACAGACTGCCTTGGCCATAGCTAGGAAAACATTTCGTATGACAAGGGGGCTATTTCACAGTAGCCAACTTGACAGCAGGGTAAAAGTCATATGCTACATCGCGCTAATCGGGCAAATGATCATATGTGGTTGCCCGGTACGGTTTAACATAGGCCTAAATTCGATGGAAAAGATTCGGGTGTTCGAAAGGAAGTGTCTCAGGCGTTGTTTCAGATTATATCGAACACCGGAATCAGACTATAGAAAGTATTATTCAAATGAGACTTTAAATAATGGAGCCTACATAAATAGGGTGGATAATTGTATGATCAAATTAATCACAGCACATATTGCGATAGCAATAAGTTCATCTAATGACCTAATTTTCCGGGCTTATTGTCCAAATAGTCGCAAGGCTAATAACCTTGCCCGGAAAAACAAATTATTATGGAAAATTTAACAAGCCTCAGACTTATTAAATAAGGCCAAGACCGGTTCCCGGTTGGAGTGCCGATGAGGATGATGATGATGATGATTATCCAAATACTTTGTTCTATGAGAGCGTGAGTTATATTGTGCCGTTCTAGGAGAAAATATTACAAAAAAAAAAATACCTTTTTCTTTGTTTATTTGGAAACTTTGTTTCCTTTTATTAATTATCTCCGCTGAGCAGCACGTGTATGCGAGTCCGTAGTCAGACAGGATCTTTTAATATCTTTCAGGAAATCTATTAATATCTTTCAAACTTAAATCTATTAATATCTTTCGAACTTAAATCTATTAGGTTAAACAGGCTTTGAAGTACCTGTGTTTCATGTTTTGAAGCATCTGTGTTTCTATTATTAGTATACAATGGTTCACGTTTTCTTTTGTTCGTGTTTTATGACTAACATTAGTTTGAACAGATTTTGAAGTACCTGTGTTTTATGTTTTGATTGTTAACTATCTTATTCTTTTAGGAGTGTTAACTATGTTATATTTTAGGGGTGTTAACTCGTGCGATGCAACGGCTTTGTTCCACCAGAGGCGTTCCTTGATGTGGATATGAATGTGCTTATAAAGGATAGATCCGTAATTCCGCTGTACTATTATGTAAGTAGATCATCCGTAGACGGCCGATTGTACTACGACCGGGAAGTCACGGGGACCGAAGAAGAGCTCTTGCGCTTCAGTAGGGCTATCTCCTACAGACACCGGGATGATAATATTTAGCAGGACAAATAGTTCTGGTGGATGAATGGCAAATAAAAACCTGTGTACTAATTTCGGTAGAATATCTACATGATCAGCCCGCTTACACAAACTTAGCTTTTCTAGAAATAGAGTAGTATAAGATTTATGTTAAGTTTAAAAAAAAGAAGATAGAAATAAGTTACATTTTGAATAAAAACAAAAAAAATTCGACACAAAGTTTTTATAACGTTTCTTTGTCATACAAATATTCATAACTAAAGCCACGTACAAAGTCTGTCGCCGAAAGGCAAACTACACAATAGTCATATAATGTTTAACTTAGAGCGTGTGCGTAGGACGAGTAAGTTATTATATAAGATATTTAAACTAGAATTTAAGCAGTTTTTTCTAGCTTATGATTTAGAATCTAAGAACATAAACCGAAAATAAAAAATGTTGCAAAAATATATACATCATCCTCCATCTTTAGTTATATCTGTCCGAATATGTAATTATTAACTATCGAATATATATATGAACGTGTAAATATGAATTACCCTATTGCGCGACCTAAATGGCTCTTATGACTGTGTTCTGCTGTTGTGGGGGTTGTTCCTCAGGAAGCGCATTTTCTTGTCCTGAAAAGGACGTTAGATCTCTTTGTTGATAGTTCCTGACACAACACCCTCCAGCAAAGGGTTCGTTGCCGTGCTTCCTCTGACCCAGAGGGAAGAGCAACGTCCTGATTGTTGGTAGGACGTAACTTAGGGGATAACGTCCTTATCTTCTGCAACCTCAATACCGGTTCCTGTACCAATTTTTGGAGTCGTCCTCGTACACAAAAGAAAAGAATCATCCAGCGTTGGTGACAACACACAATTTCCAAAGCATTAAAACGAAGTTAGTTTTAATTTTTGTTTAAGTTTTATTGTGGATTTTATACTAGAGTATTACAACAGATGTAAAACTAGAATTAGAAAAATCACTGCTCTGTGGCATGAGGATTTAGATACTGCGGCCCGGCGATCGTTTTACTATTCCTTTATAAAGGAAAGCAAGTCGAAAATTGTATCCCAAAGATACACATTTTCGTGCAACAATCTCGATTTTTGGATATTACGAGCGAGATGTTGTATTTACATAGGATAAGAAATCAATTTCTTGATTTCTTACGAAACTATTGGGCAGATTTGGGAATGTATCTGCTTTTGGTTTTTTGTTTGTTTTCCTGAATGGAAAATTTTCAGATAGAGATCTCTGAATTTTTGGATTTGGGTGATGCTGTGGGGCAAATGTGAAACGTAAACGAATATTAGATTCGTTTATTGTAACTTTTAATTTTAATTTGGATTTTGGGTTAATAATGCCGTGGGGGTAAATGTTAGGCTATAAACGAATGTTGGATTCGTTTATTGCGAATTTTGGATAATGTTTGGGTTTTTGTGGGTTTTGATATGTTTTTTGGTTTTAGCGTAAGATAGCTAGGATTTGGGTGTAGGAATGGGGGACAAAGGTAGTAGGGCTTTTGGAAGCACTACAACTGATATTTATATATATGTACATGTGCAGATATTTACATTTACATTTTTATTTAATTTTTTTTTACGTAAATATGTACATACAAATCCATATGTATATATATACATATTATTAAAGATAGGTAGGCAGTATAAAGTATATAAATTCTACAACTTCATTGTGGCTGTAAAATAATCGGGCTTCCTAACCGAGTGATTATATCTGGTGGTGTTTGTTGAGTGCGCTGCTTCTTTACTGTCTTTTTCATTAATTTTTTCTGATACGCTATTTTCAGACTGGTCACTGGGCTGGTCGTTTGAATTACGAATTTGTTGAGTTTCTGTTGAGAGACATCCATTGGACGTCTGTTCACAGGGCATTTTGAACTGTGGTTTATGGGCCGAATTCCTTATTTGCACTGTGTTACGTCGGATTATATTATTACTTTCATTTTTTAACCAAAAGGACCGGAGAGTGTTATGATGTGCTACTAAACGCCCTGGATCTCATTTGTCGTTATTTCAATACACCACTTTGTCACCTTTCCTAAGGACGAGTTTCTTTTTTGGACGGCTAATATTCACCATTCGAATCTGCTTGTCTTCTAAGTGCTTCGGTATATTGTCACATGTAACTCGTTTCAGTCGTTTTACATAGATCGGAAACTTAATCATCATCATCATTGGCACTACAAGCGGGATCCGGTGTTGGCCTTATTTAGCAAGTCTCTCCAGCGGTATCCGGTCCATATAAGAGACTTGTTAAATTGTCCATAATAATTTGGTTTTTCGTGCAAGGTTATTAGCCTTGCGCCAACCTTTCTCAGGATAGATCGGAAACATAGATCTCACTTTTCTAGACATTAACAGGTCTGCAGGGAATAAACCTATACCCGAGTTTGGCGTGGATTTATAATCTAATAAAGCTAAATCGATGTTTTTAACGATTGCTACTTTTTCACTCAATCAATTTGATTATAGATATCGTGGACTGTGTAGTATTCCACGAAACCATAGCATTTCCCTCCCCCACACATATTTCATTTTATTAATATCCCCATACACATCCACATACTATATTATGCTCCCATATCCTTAAACTAACATCCAATACGATGTTCGACAAATTGAATTGTTCAAACTAAACACTACAATGCATATCTTCATATGCAAACAAATCCATGTTAAAAAATATCCATTTGGTTCCCATACACACAATTCTAAAATCCTTATCTCCATCTGGATTGTAGCCAGATGTGTACATTCTCAAAATAGATATCCAATTTCTTTTCTCCAGTTTCTCACACACAAATCTCAATGAGGATTTGTATAAAAGGGCGATGAATTTCAGATTCAAGGATCTACCCCCAACCAGTTTAAAAACTGTAACGTCCAACAATTTTCCATCATGCTATGTTTTTCCAACGAACAACTGGAAAGAAATACTCTACCTCTAACCCATAACTGACTTCACTCCACATCCTGTAATTCTTATATCCCCTTAATTATAAAGCTTTGTTTGAAGCTCATTTTATAATAATCAGACTGTTATGTTTGTAATTAGGGTTGGGTTTAGATTAAGTAAAGTAAAAACAAGAAATTCCTGGTTTTTCCTTTTCCAGGAAGATGAAACACTACTAAATACATAAACACACATCTATCCTGTAACTCTTGAAACATTGTTTGGAAAATGTATGTATTATTATAATAATTACATGTAAACACTTGTTACAAAATTAATTTTAAGTCACTGTATCACTTAAATGTACATATTAAAATTGTGGTTAATAAATACAGTTTAAAAAAAAAAAAGATTCGAGGATCAATCTCTAGGTTGGCGTCCGACATTTAAGGAAGCCAATCAATTAAAAAAAATATACAATATACTAAATTAATAAAATCCAAAATTGAAGTATTTTTATTGGATTCGGCCGAATTTCAAGTCTCTTTTTTCAGCAATCGGTCTTCACTCATCCCGGAGGCTCTGGAAGCACGGTGGCGACCGCAACTAGCCTTCTCAGGAGCGGTCTATTAAAGAGATCCCTCGTCCTTTTAAGGACAAGAAGACACGCTTCCTGAGAGAAAGGCTACGATAACTAGTGTAAGCGAAATCAAAACTCATATGCGAGGCAAAACTTTTTAGTACAAAGGAATTGAAAGGCTGATTATTCGAAAGTATAGTTCTGGGTATATCGTGAATGGATAACATTTTCTTTAAAATCTTAATCACACTATTTGCAGTCTTATTTTCTATTTTAAATAATTCTATCCAGTTAGAGTAGTAGTCAATTGCTACAAGATATAGTTTACAACGAAATTCTAATATATCTGCTCTTATATTCTGATATGGCAAAACTGGAGCTTTTTGTTTTGGGGTTAATATCTCTAACGAATTTGATACTTTGCAATAAACTTTTGAATATCGTTATCCATATGATGGCTTGTATATTATATTACATGGAGAACCAACCCACAATTCTATACCTAATTTCGACCGCTTTCAGCGCGTCATACCTATCTATTCCCCTCATATGCTATTCACCTGAAATAATATGTTTTCTCTAAGGACGCATAGCTAAACTCATTATTCTATGCAGATAATGCATAATTGAGTTTAGCTAACATTTTCGCCATACGGCAATACTATTCCTCCAACCATGACATTCCCACCGGAAATTCCATTCATGTTGGTTAGCAACAACCAAGTCGATTCAAACGACGCGGTTGTATCATCATCCATTGGCTTGGGTAATAACCAACATTCGTTAGAGTTTTTGCTACTGTACCATTTCCCTAGCCGATGTAGCGTCCTATCGATTTTCATCAGATCATCCATTCGCTTGGGATCAATGATCTCTTTTTGCAGGCGAATAGCACCAGCTAACTTTTCCTCTCCTTCGCAATTCTGTCTTTCCATAGTTCAATGCTCTCTGACTACACCATAGCCGTAAAACTGGGTCAGTAGGTCATGTCAGTAGCTGCATTTGATACCAATACACACAACCAAAGCTACCTCGAGATCACAGTACATCGTGATTCTGTTCTCTCGTTCTCCACGTTCGTCAATTACCAATTAACTGAAGTTACCACACTTCGACGAGCGTGACGCTGAGAGAGCAGAGGCGTGGTCTCTTTTGGTTGTCCTGTGTGTAAAATGAAATACAGAACTTCACCCCTAATTCCACAGTCACATCTCAACCGTCAAATCGTTTGGGCACGCCGCTTAATAACTCTACAGTTTCGAGTAGAACTAGTTGGAAATAAAGTTTTGGCTGGGGAATATCGCTCTGACGTGGATATTTCGAGTGTTAACTAGATAATTGTTATTTTACTATACAAACAGTAGTTATTTTCTTGAAGAAAGCTTAGATTCAATATTCTTGGTTCATAGTTAATGTTTGAAATTACTTTCGTAAAGTTGTGAACGTATAACAACTAACAGCCGTGTTAGCAATAGTGATAAGGTAACCAAATTAAATTAAAATAAAGAACATACCTAAAACAACAAAATAAAACAGTGTTTTCGGTTCTTTTTTTTTCCTCGGTGAACAATTTTTGACGGCGTAAGTGTTGGCGGGTGAAGTGAATACTTGCCATACGTTGGCATCCAAACTTCTACCCCCACAAGCTCCTTTTGCCTTATTAGTTGTACGAGTTATTCCCATATGCGGTTCATGCAAAGTTTGCAACGTTTCTTCAGTCAAAACATTAGGTACACGGTCATCGAAAAATGTTAAGTTGTCCTCTTCATAAATTCTGTCTTTAAACTGCCAACATGGTTTCAAATCGTCACATTGCCTTTGCTCATTGGCCACCCTTTCTTATAAACTTTTATTAACCTTTGTAATGTTTCATCTGTTCTTGTTGGATTTTGAAATAATATTTTCTTTGAATCGCTTATATTTAGGCTGTGTATTAATTCGTTAAGAGAACCTTCTGTATCAATACTTTCATCATGCGTTGAATTAAGGTCAGCAACATGCAAGAATTTATCAGGCACATACATAACACCAAGCTGGTACTTAGCTAACTTAAGTTTCATACGCTGTAACCTATGTAAGTAAATTTGATTAATCTCTTTCTTCATGATGGAAGACAGTTAGTTTGTGCTCACTATGCACAATAACTTTACGCCCGTATATGTATAGATTGAACTTTTCACATGCATCAACAATGGCTAATAGTTCTTTTTCTATTTGAGCGTAACGAGTGTCAGTCTTAATGATACTTTTTGATGTTTACCATTTGGAATTAGACTACAGCCCAGCCCAGACTGCAATGCATCTATTGGGGTGACTGTTGACAGACGGGGATCAAATGTATGCAAAACTCCATGAAGTTTCAAAATATTTTTTAATTTATCTAATATTTTAGAATGATTCTCAGTCCATTGAAATTCGATACATTTTTTAATCGGTCACGAAGGCGTGCATTTAATTCCGAAAAAGTTAGGTATAAAAAGCACACAAATAGTTAAATGCCCCATAATTTTTTGCAAATCTATTTTATCATTGGGTTCTTAATTTTGAGCATTGCCTAAACTCGAGCAGGATCAGACGACATAGTGTGGGGTCCGCAAGTAGGTGTGCCAAGACACGGGTACTGTTTCACTTGAAGCCCCAGCAAATTGTTCCGACGCAAATGGTGAAACTCCAGAATTCCAGCACCAAAAGGAAAGAAATGAAATGCACTGTAGTGTAGTTTAATTGTTTTAGTATTTTTTTTTTATTTGTTTTAACTAATGTTTATATCTAACACACTGGTTATGTCTTCATTTATCATTCCGTGGCAAATATATAATCTCGTCTTTTCGCCAAATAAGTAATTGTAAACAGTCTATTTTAAAAGGGCAACGCGTTTCTCTTTCTCGATTGACTAACGGGACACTACGTTCGTCTGACAACACTTCCCTTTTACTTCTCACTCGAGCGTGTGCACCAGCGTGCACACGCTCCGGTAGTTGAATAACGACTGACTGAGAAAAGGGATGAAGATGGGTAATTTAATTTTTTGCACACAGGACAACCAATAGAGTTCATACTTCTGCCCTCTTATTGCCACGACCGTTGATATGTGGTGAATATGTAGGGGTTCGAAGTTAGGGTACCAACGTAAGGCACAGATTCACTTAAATCCCACAAAAACCCTGTTTATATGTTGTTATTCTGTTTTGTTCTTTATTTTTATTTTTTCAATATTTAATTTGGTTTAGAAGTATCCTTATTTACATAGATGAACTTGAAACATACACAATATATTATTTTACACTCTAGGAATGGTTTTAAATTAATAATTCTTCGTTTTATTTCGTTAGTCTTTTTTTATTGCCGAATTACGCGACGCGACCTTTCTCCCTGGTGACTGAGATGTGACTCTGACGCGGTGCAGCGTGACCGACCGCGGTAATGATTGAATAGCGACTGGTGTGAATTAGGGTTGAAATTCATATTTCAACCCACACACAGGACAACCAAAAGAGACCACGCCTCTGCTCTCTCAACCTCACGCCCGTCAAAGTGTGAGTAACTTTTGTTAATAGGGTAATTGACGGACATGAAGAATGGGAGAACAGAAAACATGATATGCTGTGATCTCGGGGTAGCTTTGGTTGTGTGTGTTGGTATCAGATGCAGCTACTGACATGACCTGGTGACCCAGTGGTACGGCTATGGTGTAGTCGGAGCACATTGAACCGTGGAAAGAAATACGAATGAGATGGAAACCCAGCTGATGTTACTCCCCCTGCAAAAAGAGATCATTGATCCCAAGCGAATGGGCGATCTGAGGGAAAGTCGATAGGACGGCGCTGATGCTTGGGAAATAATCCGCGTGAGAACTAGACTCTAAGACGCTGAAATAACCCCAGCGATTTTGCTATGATGCAACAGCGTCGTTCGTTTAGACTTGTTGTTGCTAACCGACATTATGAGATTTCCGATGGAAAACTCATGGTTAGCAAGAATGGGGTTGCCGTATGACAAGAATGTAGCTAAACTCAATTATGCATTATTTGCATGGGATCATGAGTTTAGCTATACGTCCGTTTAACATGTTTTACAGGGGAATAACATATGCGGGAAATAGATATGTATGGCGCGCTGAAAGCGGTCGAAATTAGGTGGAAATTTTGGTTGAGATTGTGGGTTGGTTCTCATGTAGAATAGAGAAACCCCTACAGTACTCCCCCGCCAGTGACGTAGTCACGAAATAATGGTAGGGCGGAAGGAGTAGAACGGTTGAAGGAGCGCTAGGTGAAGTATCGGAAGGAGAGTCTTGTGTTTGGAGTATGGCTGGTTTGGATTAACCCAGTAGTCGCGGTGTTAAGGCTTGGCTCTGTCGTGTCGACGAGTTCCTGGGTCGTGGCTGGGCTTGAGTCAGTAATGGAAGTGGACCTGGTTGGTACCGCTTGTGTTGCCGACGGGGACTAAGGGATTGTGGTGCGGTCCACTGGCCTGTTGTTGTTTGCATGGACCAACAGGTATGACATCCGAGTAGGTCGTGGCCTATCGGCACCTCGCTTGTTTCCGCAGTGACGCAGTTGCGTGTGCGAGATGGAGGAGCTTCACGCCCAGTGTTAATTTTTCTCCGCAGCGTCGGCTTGCCGTGTGCGGGGTGAATAAGAACTGAGTCTAGGGTCGGCATTTTTCGTTCATACGTCGGTATGGGGAGTTGTTTGCCGCCCTTGGTAGGAGTGCAGCTTTGTGGAGGCTGGCGTTGACGTACAGTCTTAGCCTTGCGCGTTTGTGTTGGTGTTGTAGTCCCCTGGGATTGTGTGTTTTTCCCCTTTTTACCCTGTCTTTGCACTTTTTCGAGGTGTGACCTGAACGGCCACACAACCCGCAGCAACTCCGATTGCTATACACTCGGGGGTTTGGTGTTGCTGGGCTGTTGGAGGCAGAGGGTTGGTGTGGTCCCGGATGTGTTCTATGCTGGGACTCCCTCTGCTGGAACGGTGATTTGTTCTGAGGTAGTGTGGTGCACTGCGCACGACATTCTACAATGTCGTGGCCATACTGCCAGCACTCCCGACAGAAAGGTGTGTTTCGCCTTTTCCGGCACCCACCACTCGGATTGGAATTTCCGGTGGAAATCTCATGGTTAGATGACTGGAGTTGCCGTATGGCAGAAAGGTAGCTGAATTCAGTTATGCATTATTTGTATAGAATAGTGAATTCAGCCATGCGTCCGTTATTGCAATATGCTTTTCAGATGAATACGTAAGTAGGAGAAATCGGTGCTGGTTTGACACGCAGTTGGCGGTCGAAATTAGGCGGAAATAGTGGGTTGGTTCTCCATGTATTTAGAGAACCCGCACATTGTATCCCTCATGAAAATGTCTCCTATAATATTTGAGTTTATCCCATTTTTTTCATTTTTAAAATATTTCTTTATTTTCTTTTTATCTTCTAAGTTTCTAAATTACATGCTAGACAAAAAATGCTTAAATTCTAGCTTAATTATCTTATATTATAATTTACTGGTCCTTCGCAGACGCTCTAAGCGAAACATTACATAACAATTGTATAATTTGCCTTTCGGCGACAGAACTTTGTGGCAGTACTTATGATTATTTGAAAGACAAAGAAAATTTTGAAAAAGTTTGTGTCAAATTTTTTTTCGTTTTTTTCTTAAAATTTAACCTACATAAAATTTTTTTTTTAAAGAACTTAACTTAACTTAAGTTAAATCTTATACTACCCTAATTCTAGAAAAGCTAAGTCTATGTAAGCTGGCTGATGATACTGTTATTCTATACCGACTTTGGTATCCAGGTCTTTATATGCCATTAACCACCAGAACTGTTGACGCTGTCCAATACTATCGTCCCGGTCTCTGTGGGAGATAGCCCTACTGAAGCACAATAGCTCTTCTTCGGTGCGTGCTACTTCCCGGTCGTAGCACAATCGCCCGTCTACGGATGATTTACTTAAATGATAGATCAGCGGAATTCCGGATCGATCCCGTATAAGCCCTTTCATGTCCAAATCAAGGAACGCCTCTGGTGGAACAATCCCGTTGCGACGCACTCTCTCATAGTACAGAGTGTTTGGATAATAAGCCCCGAAAATTAGGTCATTGGACGAGCTTATTGCTCTCGCAATATGTCCTCTGATTAATTTAATCATAAAATTATCCACCCTATTTATGCAGGCTTCATTATATAAAGTCTCATTTGAGTAGTACTTTTTATAGTCCGATTCCGGTGTCCGATATAATCTGAGACAACTAATGAGACACTTTTTGGCGGAAGTTGGGGTGGTTCGCGCGAATGCCACTTTGTGTTTTCGTCGAAGTGTTCCGCCGAATACTGTTCTCCACTACACACGAAAATAAATACAACACACGAATGAAACTCAGGCAAGATTGTTTTCTTTTTGGAAACGTTTCTTCATTTCCTTTTCACCCACATTAACAATCTAGTAGGAATCGTTGTTTTTGTAAAATTGTTTTACACAAAAAGCACGCTGTTGTCCCATGAAGCACTCCATCGTGACTAAAATTGGATGAAGCGACACACAATTCCCCACCACTCGCCCGCCCCTCCCCCTAACGGGTTTTAAGAAATCAAGTGTTGCCATTTCCAAAAATGTATGGCCCACCCGATATAATGGAGCTATAAATAGAGTGGCTTCACATGTCTGGAAGTTGATCTTAAGTTTCCAGTCGTCGCAATAAAGCTGAACTTTCGGAGCTGTTCAGTAAATTTTGAGATCGTCTGTGTACGCTATAGCTCGCGAAAGTGGATATAATAAGTTGCTAAAGTAAATTTTAAAAAGAATCGGAGAAAGTACCGCTCCCTTTTCCAGGCCATTCTTGATATTAAACGTTTTATTAGAGGTCACATTACCACTTTTGATCACGAATCTCCTGTCCTTTAACATATTGTAAAGTACATATAGTGAAGACTTATGTATGCCTTGTATGATCAATTTGTAATATAACCCTTTGATCCAGACGGTATCAAGGGCTCTTTCCAAGTCAATTAGACAGGCACCTGTGCATTGGTTCTTAGTTTAGCTGCGACATGTGTCTCGCAAACTAGTTATTCGGAATAATGTTGTTGTCGTCTACCCATTTTAGCAGAGTTATGTTAATGGTTTTTTTTCAAATACTTTACTAAAGCTTGGAAGTAAACTTATCGAACGCATGTTCATTAGGTTTGTACAGTTTTTGTCCTTTTTTGGGATTTGCTGTATGATTGCCGTTTTAGGACGCGCGAGAAAGTATGCATTATCCAACGCGTTGTTAAACAGGACCGTGTATATCTATTGCCATTGGCGGGAGGTTCTTGAGTATGATGTTAGGTACTCCATCTATTTCCATTGACTTTTTGCTTCTTAATGAGTCAAAAATACTCTGGATTTCTTCCCTCGTAATTAAGAGGCTATTAGCCTCACCATTGGCATTAATGTCAACTGACAGATTACCGTCACTGAATACGGTAAAACCCGGATTCTACGACTGCCAAAGTGAAATTTCATTTCGGAGGTGCAGGTGATTCAGTACAGCTCTGTCCTCCAAGTCGTGATTTCGGCGAATGCTTTCATTCACCTTGTACATTTCGTGAAACACAGCTGCCACAGCGTTCACCTTTTCCAAAGGATCTTCGGTCACGAAGAGCTCACTATTGATGATAGCGTTCTCTGTATCTATGCCAATGTTGATTAGCAGCTGCTTGTTTACGTCGGTACGTGGAATTTTGAGACACTGAATCTCGTTTTGATTATTTCTCCTGAATATTTTATTTATTTATATATTTTATATATTCGGGTTATTAATTTTTATAGCTCGAATTCTATTGTTCCAATACAAATTTGTTGTTCATCTATAATTAGCTTTACGTAATTGTTGGAGGGTTTTTAATCGGGATTTCAGTGATATTATCTCCTGGTCTGTCTGTAAACTGTCTGTGTAATTGTTTTAGTTTCGATAGCAGTCTGCTCTTTTGCCTGTGGAGTGCGTTTATTGTTGTGTTTCTGTACATGTTTATGTGATCTGAAACTGTTGTTTTGGGAATTGTTTTGTCCATTGTTCGTTTTACGGTTTCGTCCATTTGTTGAATGTATTTGTCGATTTCGTCATTTGTCACGCTTCTGATTATTGGCAGATTAAAGTCAGCGAAACGAAGTTCTCTTGTTAATGATCTGGTGAACCGCGGCCATCGCATTGCCCCGTAGTTGTAGGGTTGCGGGATCACGAATTCCTCCAGATCTGCGAGATCGTTCGGAAGGTCTATTAGGCCGTGAATACACAGTGGTCACTGCCGTATTCAATTGTCCGTAAACAGTTTCTGTTTCATCTGTTGGCGTTAAGTAGTCTCAGTCGTGAGTCAATTAGCAAGATATCTATGAAAGATCTACCTCTAGGGAACGATGGGTATTCCGTAGCTAGCAGGTCAGTTCTATATTCAATACGATACTGATCTAACCAACCAGCCAACTGATTTCCTCTGGCATTAATTAAGTTGATCCCAATTAAACTTAATATTCATCTTTCGCGCTCTGGCAATAACTCCGTGTACATTTGTCTTAAGTTCAAATAATTTCTCCTCCACCCTAGAAGCAGATTAACTATTATACTATTTACATATTATTATTATTATTATATTATTATTATACTATACACATCACTTCACTCATTCAGTACTGAGCAGATTTGAACGTGGTATACTAGTAATTATCGCGGCGTATGTAAATATATTTTTTAAGTTCAGCAAAAAAGTTGTTTATACCTTCTTTTAAGTACCTAGTTGTCGGGATAACTATTGCATCCTTTCCTGAGTTTGTCTCTCGACATCTTAGATTTAAGACTTTTGACTGTATTCGAGCAAATCGTTAGATGGCGTCCATGGAGAACATAATAAGATATGCTTACCAAGATTAGTGATGAATATTGAGTCAGAATTGGCCGAATCACTACAAACATAAACATCTTCCCACGATCCATGGCATAATCTTCGCTTAAGCCCTTCGAAGTCAATTTTCGGTCTCCCCAGCGATGAATGATGAGAATCAAAGTCCCTAGTTTTGGCTATGGGAACCAAGAGCCGCGTGACCGAGAGCCATATCATATCACTTTCAATCGAGCATATCTCCGCAGCTCGAGTTCTGCGAGCTTTACAATTATCTATTACCGCTTATGTGTCAAATCCATATTACATAACCCATATCATGTACGCCTCCTTATAATAAATACAATACCTTCCTTCTTTGGCGAGCATATTTGGATTACTCATATAATTTCCACAAATCATTATTCAACTATATAATTAAGATAGCGTCAATTCAGATACCATATGATAAAATTTTAGCCGATCAGAGTGTAATAAATTTTTTATAATAAAATATTTGTTACTTATTTAATTTAATTACTTTATTTATAATTCATTTTATCCGTTTTTTATATTAGCGGTATTCGGTCCTTAGGAGCCAATCCCCTGACTAGCACATTGACCTAAGGTATTATTTCAAATACGTAATTTCTAATAAATGATTGATTTGATAAAATCAGAGAATTTCTTATAAAATTTTTACGTGAAATAAATATTTTTAAATCAAGTTATGTACGTCACCCAATCTAAACAAATTTTTTATAAGTAAAAAATTGTCGGACGTAACAGAAGTTTATATTTGGCAAATATGGTATTTATTAAAAATAATTAAATTAATAAAATAAAATGTATGTCTTTACATTTTTATTTGTTTTTCCAATTGCCTCTGATACCACGTTCAAGGTGAACAACTATCGACAAGCACCGAATACCTAATTTCAATTTTAGAAAAAACATTATCGGAACGCTAAGCTTCTTATGTTGAATAACGTCGAGCATTCTTTCAGCTAGATATCGCTTCTCAAAATTGTATCCCCGACTATTTTATTTTATCTCGTCATCTCTTCATTCCGTCCTTTACTACTGTGTTTTAGTATCATTTAAAGGAATAGCTTCCACATTACAGGATAATATTTCAAGTAGCGGTCAAATTACTAGATTTCACAATAAGCTATCATCTCTGATTGTCTCCTTACACTTTCTCCATATCCGCCCGTTCTATGTCAACGTGATTCCAATAGACGCAGACTCTTTACGGCAACAATTCAATTGTTTGTCCTAATCTCTTGGCTATCAATTGCCTTCTCCCGAGAGGACAACTGAGGTCCTACGCCACTAAACAGGAACCGATTATTCTGCAGAACTAAGGTACTCTAAAAAACGAGAGGTGCCCTAGTAAGCTTAGATCGAGAACAATAGGTAGCCTGCCAGAGCACTTGTGCATTGTTAACGATTTTCTGCGCCCCCGGTGCCCTTCGCCACTTCTGTCACTGTCATCTTCCAACCAAAAGCTGAAATCATCTTCGTTTTCGTATCCATTGTCTCAGCCTCATTACAAACCATTCAATAGCAGACACGAAGAGACGAGTGGGGGTCAAATCGATTTTTGCCATTCGCCATGTGCCAATGCATCCGTGGAGTATAAGATCCTGAATCGGGGAGCCACATGAAGAAATTGACATATTTTCTATCATCTCACTAATTGGTTGTTCGGATGGGATCCAAGAAAAGTCACTCTGCCAAACTCGTAGTGCTCCGTGCACTGCATTTCAGGTTACGTTACGTGCTGGGCCAATTATTATAGAGGATAATGGTAATTCCTGAGGGAGCGCGTTGAGCATCGAACAGTTTTATTGATTTATTTATTAACGGTTTACTGAATTTATAGTTTCCTTAAGTGAGTAGTCCACATAAAGAAATGGAGAAAAATGGGGAGAGAGAGAGATAGAGAGAGGGAGAGAGAAAGAAAGTAAAAGTAAGAGAGCAGGAATTAAAAGGGAAGTAGTGAGAGAGAGGTAAAAGACATGGAGAGAGATAACTTGAGAGAGAAAAGCAGTTTTAGTAAATGTGTGTGTGTTTATGTGCGTTATGATAGCGAGGGGGGGGGGGGGGGGGGCACACGGAGGGAGACGAAAATAAATAATGAGCGTGATAAAGAGGGAAAGAAAGTAATAAAAAGAGAGAAAGCAAGAGAGACATCATGGGAGAGAGAGGAAGAGATGGAACAGTGGATAAGGGAGAGTAAGACAGAGGGAAAAACTCCCTTTTCATTGAAAGCAGTAGATAGAATGTCATATTGGAAAATTGCGAGTTTGGTCGAGCGAGCGTTGAATGTTTGGAACGTTTAGTGAGTCCTAGCATTGAGATACCACATCTAGCAGGGTTGTGGAGTCGGAGTCGAAGTCGTAAAAAACGAGCGACTCCGACTACTTTTTCGTTAAAATTTAAAAGCCATTTTTTTAAATTATTCTAAAGTCGGAGTATCTTTAGAAAGAAGCAGAATAAGAAATTTAGTAATAGAGGACGCTGAAAAACAGAAGAATGAACTTAAAAATCTCTTACACGGAAAGTTTATTTATTTAAAAATGGACACATGTACACATTATCGGGTTAATTACTTGGGAATTAATGTTCAATTCGTTGATAATAATAAAAGAATAGTAACACGTTCACTGGCAATCAAAGACACTAAATCTGACCATTATTTAAAAATGCTTGTGATGGATGTTCTGAAAGAATTTAATATTAAACTAGAACAAATTGTATCCATTGTGACAGACAACGCTCGTTATATGCTGAGTACTGTCGAAAAATTAAGTACTATTGAGGCGGAAGACGATATTGATGATTACTCTAGTATTTTAGATTTTGTGAAAATGCACGAAACGTCGCAATAGTCGCCAGAACACCAAAAATACATGCCATAATCAAACGAAGAGCTGGAAACGGAGCGATTTTGGTTCAAGCCACAAGATGGGGTAGTACATACAATGATACAGCGACTTCTTGAACAGAAATTTCATCTTGAGGACATGGCCAGCCCAAACGTGAATATGACTGAAATTCAATGGAAAGAAGTGGAGGATCTTGAGTCCGTGCTTCGCCATTCTTGTATCGCTACAAAAGTAATGCAATCGGAAGATTTGACGCCTGGTTTATTTTTCAAGGAGTGGAAAAACATGAATTTTCGATTGTCGAAGATTCTAAATAATACTCTTGCTGGTGGAATTAAAAACGCGATGCTATGTAGAGAACAACATTTGCTGGACAATGATATTCTGTTGGCTGGGATCTATGTTGACCCCATGGTTTGATCCCTATTGGCTGAAGAACAAATAAATAGAGCTATAAACGCTCTGTTTGAATTAACCGTTCGTATGAAAGGCCTTCGACTAGAAAAAGAGACGACAGCTGGCAGCGTACACGAAGTACCATCATCTAACTAAAACGTCCCCGTTTGAATCACAGTCCCAATATACAGGACAGGATTTTATGATGCATTGAAAAAAATGTACAAAATTTATCGAACTTATAAGTTAAATGTTGAAATGGCAATACAGTGGTATCCAGAAATCGTAAAAGATTCAGCATTCATCGTTACAGTATTACCGCCAACCCAAGTATCCCTAGAGTGGTTATTTTCCGCTCTTAAAATTCTGAATTCTGATTTGAGAGCCTGTACGAATACAAATTTAATAGAAGCAATGTTGTTTTTAAGAATAAATTCTAATAAATAATAATTAAAGTTTGATCTTGTTTTATTTTTACCCATATAACATGAAAAAAATGGCTATATGCAAAGGTGGGAAACAAGCTGATAAAATTTAGCTTTTTTGAGTCGGAGTCGAAGTCGGAGTTGAACTCGGAGTCGTGTTGTTGGTAAATATAGGAATCGGAGTCGGAGTCGGAGTCGTGTTATTTTCCTCCGACTCCACAGCCCTGATCTAGAAACAAAAAAAATTCGAGACAAATAACACAGGTTATGCTACCCACAACAATAATTTAAAATTCGGCAATTACTAGCTCAAGCAGTTTCCCTGTTGTGTCCAGCATGCACAACGCAACGGGTGGTAGGACGACCGGGCTTCTGGATTCCTGGCTGCTTTGGTATAAGAGGGGCTTCTCGATACACTACAGCTGCTGCATCATTTCACAGAAAATACCATTGGTTGCGGACCATGCCTGCTTTGAACTCAGCATGTATTCTATTACTCCCGCCGGAGTAACTGTCCGTCTCCTATGTCACTACAAAATCGTGCGTGCGGTGCCGAATCTCACGCACTCCGTTAGTACGTGTTCCGCATTTTCTATTTTGCCTTCGCAATACAAGCAGTATGGATGATTGATATGCTGATAGTTGTGCAAGTATTGCCGAAAGCATCCATGTCCTGATATCCGCCCAGTCAAGTGCTAGTTCACCTCGCCGGGTAGTCTTTTCATCCAGCTTTCTACATCAGGTATCATGGTGTGGGTCCATCTTCCTGTGGTGGGAGAATCCCACCTTCGTTGACATTTTCTTTGGCTTGAGAGCTCTAATTGTGACCGCATTCTCCTACGACTATCCTCATGCAATGCAGCAATGCCTGCAATGTCAAGTGGTGTTGTGGCAGTTCCGCCAAACCCCATGGTTCGCCTTCCTAAAATACACCTATAACTCGATCCAATCACATAATTTCGCTAATGCAATCGCTTTACGCATCTAGGATTATCTAAGGTATAATCTAAAAAGCTTCAGTAAAAGAGTTCTTACCTTTTCTTGCACTCCCTTCGCATACAAATTCCTGTATGAGTTCTTTCTTTCCTTACCATAAATTCCCTGTAATAAAATTTACCGGTGCGCATATCATACGACCGCATATCACGGAATCTTACCTTTGAGTTGGCTAATCCCAGCCTCAATATGTGTGCATAAAAACTATCTATGCACACATCGGCTGTCGACCCTTTTAACCAGCGATAAATAGTCCAACACCAGATTCATGCAATTAGCACCATCCACGTTGAGACTATTTCCCTAACTCACACCATGAGTAAACAAAAGACCGCTGTCCTTCATCAGGTATTCTGGCGATACGCAAATAATTCAATCATCCTAGTATCCCAAATGTACCTACCATCTAATGTTTACTCAGTTGAACTCTCAGGCCACAAATTCCTTTATCCTACATAGTTCTGGATTCGTTTCCCAGTAACCTCTCACATAAACAAAGAACCCCACAATCCCCCTTTCCTTTCTTTGTTTAGAGTCTTTCCCATGGCTTTGATCCATAAAAGAACCAGTGTACACACATACATGTGTACTGTGGCGATCTTCTGCATGAGATCTGTTGGTTACCCCAAAGAGAGACTTTACGTCTCTCTTGGAACGACTTCCACTCTCCGGTGCGCATTGATAAATAAGTGTTATAAAAACTGTATTATTCCGAACAACTAGTTCGGTTTCAAATCGAAACACGACACCGTTCATGCCGCGACGAAACTTGTTTCAGACATTCAGTGGAAGTAGGCAAAGCGACAGGGCACAGAGGTCTGTTTGATTTACTTTAAAAAGGCCTTCGAAAACGTACGGTTAGAAGGACTTGTATATCAAATCTAGGTATTTCGGAATATTTATTATACAGAATCTACGATATGATAATGAGTAAACAATTGGAGATATAATAACATCCAACAAGACCTTTCACATCAAAAACGAATTGCAGCGGGGCGCAGTAAATTCTCTTGTTATATTTAACATTTACACTAGTGATCTAGTGGGTTCTCTCAACCATGCCATTATATACACCGAAGACATTATTGTGTATAAGTCTGAAGAAAAGATTGATATCATCAACAGACTCGCGCCGACTGAAAATTAAAGATTAATTTCCAGAAAACAGAGACTATCCTCTTCAGAATGCCACTGTCCAGGGCATGGAGGGTTACAAAACGGAATTGGAAGACATTTTCCATTGTAGGAAGTAATAATCTTCCTCTAAAAGTAAAAACTGTAGTTAGATACTTGGTATCTGTCTTGATCAGAATCTATGCTTGGATATAGATACTGATCAAGCATATAGTAGCTGCAGCTAAAAACGCATATGCTATGACAAGAAGTGTATTCCGTAGTAGTCTTTTGGACTCCAAGGTCAAATTAATTTCATACTCGGCATTCATTCGACCAGTATTGGTGTATGGTTGCCCGGTATGGTATAACATATCTCCATTTTACATGGCGAAGTTTCGGGTGTTCGAGAGGCAGTGTCTCCGTTTTTGAAGAAGCGTTTGCCTTCTTGGATAGAAAAGGACTTGTGGGTAGTTATAACGATTGCATCAGCAAGGATGTGGGGTCCATCAAAACACCACTGATTGTCCACAGTCAATTATCACCCGAATAATGAGAAGGTAAAAAAAACACAGGATTCCAATGACAACTGAGCCGATGAACACTGAACTCCACACTCAGGTTCCAGGACACTGTACACTGCAGAATGATGATCAATTAAAACTCGGACGTTGTTATTCTGTTGAATGATCTTTTATTTCTATTGTTCCTTTGATGTAAATATTAAACACTTTGGTTGTTTGTAAGTAAACGTCAATCGCACTTATTTATTAAATAGCAACACAACAATCACTGCGATATAAACGCATTGTTTGGACATTAGTTTTAACCGGTTCTGAATTAAAAATAACGAATTTAACATGCGGTGGACTCGCGTACGACAACTCAGGCTCGTTGAAACGCTCGGCCGGTGTGCTCAGCTTGGGGGTTGCAATCTGACTCAAACCTACAATCCATATCTGCCAGATTCAACGGTGTGGATTACATTGGTGTGGGGAGGATTCTATATGTGTCCGTATGGGACAGATACGTTGCCCTTCCGCCTGCATATCGGCAACGACTAAAAAAAAACCCATGAATACACATGTAATGAATAGCAGGCATTATGAGATATGCGATAGCGAAGTCGCCGAAGGGAGAAATAGGTTCCTGTGTCCTAAATAAACAGAAACGATATTTCAAGGTTCATAAATCTTTGATGACCTGCGCCTGAGAACGAAATAGGTTTTTGCTTCAAGATACACAAAAACGCTATTTCAAGGGTCGCGATGATATGCACATCGTGTTTGTTTATTTAACAGGCCGGAGCATCGTTAGGCATGATCTGGGGTATGATTGTCTAACGTCAATCATATTAGTGCCCAAATCCCATGATCGGTAGATAACCGACAAAAGAAATTGGTCGCAAGTGTTGCGAACCTTGGGACTGGGGCAATAAATGGATATGAACCGTAGCAAGAAACCATCGGCTACAGCTATGTCAACAATTACGCTGGCCAGCTAGTATTTATCTGTTATAATTGCTGACAAGCCGAGCCGATGGAGATATGGTACGGTTCATAAACGGAAAAATTCAATGTGATGCATGCCTTAATGAGGTTTAACTTTCAGGTGAAATTGATTTGAAAGACAGCTTAAGCTGCTCGAATGCAGGTAAGTAATATGGGTTTGGAAGGTGGTTAATTTAAGAGGATGGGCGGTTCTTTGAGAATGTATTAAAGAACCACCACAGACTTATCTACGCCAAGCATAGTCCCTATTATTTACCACACTTTTCGCGGTGGCAGGGATGAACGACTTTTTCATGATAGCGATATCTCAATTATTCTAGATCGGTTGCGTTTCAGTATGGCGATAAGTAAAAGAGATAAATTTATGGTGATAAGTAAAAGAGATAAATTTAAATTAAAAGGGACTTATACATATCCCTAGAAATAGTGTGCCTTCTAGTTGCAACTCAACTTTCTCCCCTTTCTCTTTCTTCATATTTAGCTTAGTTTAATTAATTTAATTTAGTTGTAACTTTGGGATTGTTGTTTACATTTTCAATTGTTTTGCTTTACATTTTTACTTGTTTACAAAAAAAAAAGAAAACAACACAACATATATATATATATATATATATATATATATATATATATATATATATATATATATATATTATTTTTATTATTTATTGGCCTGTACGTACCCGGAAGTTCATGACATCACCGACTCGACTTCGCCATCGTTTCCTGTCCTGTGCAGTCTCCTTCCACGCTTGACCATTCGATTCGACCTCCTCAAGGTCAAACCTTACATTGTCCTCCCATCTCCATCGCGGCCGCCCCGTCGGTCTCTTTCCCGTTGGCTTACCGTCAAGAATTCTATGCGCGGCCCTATCGTTGCCCATTCGCGCCACGTGTCCGGCCCATCTTAATCTTCGCGACCAAATTACTCTCACTATTGTATGTTTGCGCTATAGCTCTTTCAATTCGTGGTTGTGGAGTTACCTCCATTGTCCTGCCTCCACGTCATATTTGCCGCCAAAGATGGTTCTATAGACACGGTGGTTTGTATTACGTTACAGCAGTTTGGATTTCAGCAGTTTACTGACTACATGCCAGCTAGCGTTGCTGAAGTGTAGTCTTTTGTTAATTTCCTTCGATATTTCGTTACTGTCCGTCAATATTGTTCTCAGATATTTAAATTCTTTAACTTTTTCAAATATCTTGTCCCTGATGTTTATGCGTGTTCTCTGATGTCCACCTGCTCTCGTCATAATCATGTATTTCGTTTTGTCTTCATTTATTTCTAGGCCCACCTCTTCTGCCGCTTGCATGATGATTTCACTGTTTTTACTTACGGTTTCTAGATTGTCGCCATAACCGGCGATGTCATCCACATATGCGAGCACTTGTGTGAGCCCGTTCAGGGATGATCCGGCCATGTTGTCGTCTTGTACCTTTCTGATGACATACTCGAGCACAGGGTTAAAAAGACACGGTGATAGACTATCCCCCTGTTTTAGTCCCTCCAGGAGTTCAAATGGTTCTGAGAGGTGGTTTTCTATTCTAACTCGCCCTTTGTTTTCGTTCATGCAAATTTGAATGAGGGCGGCATATTTTTTCTGGATTCCCAGCTCAACTGCAATATGGTAGAGTCTTTGCCTTGCGACTGAGTCGTAGGCTGTTCTGAAGTCAACGAACAGTTGGTGAACCGTCTCTCCGTATTCCCACTTCTTTTACAGTAGTTGCCTTATTGTGAACATTTGGTCGCTCGTTGACCGGTTCCTACGGAATCCGCATTGGTAGTCTCCCAATATTTCTTCTGCATACGGTGTAATTTTCGCCAGTATGACATTTGTTAGTATTTTGTATGTGGTTGGGAGCAATGATACTCCTCTGTAATTTTCGCAGTCAGATCTGTCGTCTGTTTTGAAAATGGGGACGACTATTGAGGTTTTCTATTCTTCCGGAGTGACTTATTTATCCCATATTGTTTCGATGAGTTGGTGGATCTTTCCAGGGGTTGTCTCTCCTCCATGGTTTACAAGCTCTGCCGCTATGCAGTCGACTCCGCGAGCTTTGTTATTTTTCAATCGATTTATTGTGTCTATAGTTTCGTTGAAAGAAACGACCCATGATCTGTTTGTCCAACTGACAAACAATCACCAAGTTCGCGCTTAGCCGCCAAATTCGAATTCTACAGCATAAACAAATGCAAATAAAGAATCCGATTCTGTCCACCGGCAGAGATACAATACAATTCCCATTGTGTAAAGTATCGAAATCCCTTAGCACCCAATGCTGCTCTAATGAGACACAGAGTATTTACTCAGCTGAACCATCATTAGCAAGCATGCCCTTGGTACATTTCCTCTTTGTTATTTGTCTCCGGGGCAATCTCGTTTATTCTTTGTTTCAATGCATCGGTAAACAATGTGATCTACACGATCACGCCCACACACCACCAAATTCTAGCTAGCAAAGTCCTCTTCCTGGTTTCTCACCTTAGAGAACAATTTTCTCTCTCCTCCACTAAACTCACCTCGAACTGGGGGTTGAATCGAAAGTCGGAATTCAACCCTCGGAGAGTCGTAATACAACCACCAGAGGACTCGGTCGGGTCGTCTCCCGTTTACACACGCGATTTTCTACGTACGTTAATACCAGTCGAGTGTTAAAGAAGCCGAAATCCAATCACGGCAGCGTGTCCAAGTAATTGAATAAAATTAAAACTAGCGTTTGCCAAGTGTTGTTGTTTTATTAAGTTAAGTTTTCGAGTTTTTGTGATGTAACAAATAAAGCATATCAATCCGAATATAATGACATTTGTGCGTGCTACCTAGTTATTTAACGTAAGACAATCTGCCCTCACTAAACATAAATTACTGGACAGTGTACTAAAATTAAATACAATAAAATTTGAACAATAAAACTCAAACTATACCCCCGTGTTTTACTTGTGTCCTGTGTCCGCATTTTCCTGTGAACAATTTTCGGAGGAACTACGATGAGGATAGAAGTGAACCAGGGCCCGCGTCGGCTGACACATACTTCCTACCCCACAACTCCATTACCGTCGAGGGTATTGAAGTGAGTGCTATGGGTTGATAAGAGAAAGGGACGGTTTGTCCCCCTTTTTGGAAATTGGATGAATTTTCCCTGACTGCCACCTACGTGTGAAACGGCTAATAGAATAGGACAGATGGACGAGTTTCCGAAGCTCAAAACTATTTGGTATTTTATAGAAGCTACTAATATTCTTATTTATTGTCTCATTTTCGTTCTTTCAACGTTTGCTCCTAATACGACATTAGAATGAACGCACATTTTAAAATCAAGCAACGTGTGAGCAGCTGGATGCGCACTGATGGGTCTCTGCTGGAGGACAATAACCTTGGTATTTATCCTTGTAAAATATCAGCCAACTATGGATCCTGAAATTTATTTCTCAAGCTCTGTGTTACAGGGTTTTACATGCAAAAAGTACAGAACATATTCCACGACGAAGTTTGCGGTTATTATATGTTAGTTATTAATTTATAAATTTTAGTTGGAGAATGTTATTTCCTAATCCTTACTTAATAATATTTTGATGCATTTTTTTCAGTATGTGGAGATTTTTGCAGCTTAGAGAAAAGTTTCTTGAGGCTCTGCCCACGCTCGATTGGTGACGGAATTTTGTAACATCAGGGGCATTGGTTTCACCAATATGAATGTAAACGCCGTCCCCCAATATTTGCAAACAACGAAACCTGATATCCTTGCCCTAACTGAGACCCAGGTCGGTTCGTCAACTGATTCCACATATCTTCGTTGCTCAGGATACGACTTACATTCGAGATTCCGTTTTAAGGGCGGAGTCTGCGTCTTCGCGCGGTCAAATCTGCCTTGCCAGAGGGTCGTCCTGAGGAATTCCGTTAAATTTCTTTGTTGTCTTTACCGCTCCCCGAATGACGATCGACCGGCGACATTCTTCGAACATCTTTCACATATCGTCGACTGAATACAGACAACGATCCAGCTTCTGAAATTGTTGGTTGTTACATTCTAACAAAACCGACGGGGCTGGAAGGCTGGCGGAGATGTTTGCTGTAAGCCACAACTTGACTCAACTCGTGGGGGAACCAACGCGACTGCCGGATGTCCGAGGCGATTATGCGATCACTCTGGATCTGTTTTTGACATCCGAACCGAGTATTTATAACGTAGAGGTTTTGCGCCACCGGGAAACTCAGACCACTGCTTGGTATCTGTCGCGCAAGCACTTGCATATCAAGCGAATAACCGGCCTAGGCAGCTTCGCCATGTGTGGAAGTATGGGACTGCTGACTGGGACGATTTGCGAGATTTCTTCGCATCCTTTCCATGGTCCGAGGTGTGCTTCGGAAACTCCGATGTTAACGCTTGCGCGGAGTCGGTATCAGAGATTATTCTTCTGGGGATGGAGATGTGTATATTCCACATTCCATCAAACGAAGTTCGTCTAAAAAACCTTGGTTTGATAAACAATGCGAGCTGATTACAGCGGCAAAAATAGAGCTTTTAAGCAATGGCGCTCCAAGCCCACCGATGTTAACAGAACGAATTTTGTTAGAATCAGAAACGCGAGCAACCAGGCGATTGATACCGTGAAGAAAGCTCACAACGACATGGTCATCAATAAGCTCCTTCAGTGCCCAACTGGTTCGCGCTCCTTCTGGTCAATGGCAAGAGCTGTCAGCAGTAGCTTCGCATCCTCCTCCTTCCCTCCGTTGGTAACAGACAGCCGGACGTTAGTCACGAATTCAAAGGATAAAGGTAATGTGTTCGCGAATTTATTTTCCGCGAATTCAAACCTCGATCCAGGCGTCTTGGAACCACCCGTGATCGCGCCGGTACGGTCTTCCATGGGCGATGTGAGATTTCGCCGGCGCGATATTCAACGCATTCTACGTGAATTGGATTTTAGGAAGGCAACCGGCCCGGACGGAATACCAGCAACAGTCCTTAAGAAATGTGCTCCAGAACTATCGCCGATTCTTTGCTGACTGTTCCGCTTATCTTATGCACGGGGAGACCTTCCCCGCCTGCTGGAAAGTCGCTCGAAGTCAGCCAATCCCAAAGACGGGAAAAAAGTGTCTCCCACTAAATTACCGTCTATTTTATCTAAGGTAATGGAAAAAGTCATAAATACTGAGTTAGTTAAGTATTTGGAGTGCAACGGACTTCTGAATGATCGTCAATACGGATTCCGTGGCAGGCGGTCCACTGGAGACCTTTTGAAACTTATAACCGATATATGGACATCTGCAATTGAACGGCATGGTGAGTCAAGGGCGGTCGTATTGGATATCTCCAAGGCTTTTGATCGCGTCTGCGACGGGGCATTGCTGAGCAAACTTCGTTCATATGGACTTTCCCAACAGCTTTGCGACTGGATGAGGAGCTTCCTCAAGAACCAATCGATCCGGGTTGTTGTGGGCGGCAAGTGTTCGGAACTGCATCCTGTTAATTCCGGGGTGCCCCAGGGTTCTATTTTGGCTCCAACCTTGTTCTTGCTTCACATAAATGAATGGGAAGGGGCAAACTCGTCGACTTCAATGCGACGAAGACACAATATACAACATTCACAAAGAAAAGTGGATCATCGGTTCATTAGACCCGCGCTCGCATATTGCCCTCATGTTTGGAGCTCGGCTCCTAAACATGCCCTCGGTTTGCTTGAGAGCATACAGAGACGAGCGATCCGCCTGTTCGGGGACTCGGCGTTAATGTCGGGACTACAGTCGCTATCACATCGAAGGCGCGTAGCCGGCCTCTGTTTGTTTTACAGATATTATCAGGGGTCCTGTTTTTCGGAGATTCGTGGTATTGTTCCACGCAATTCAGCTTATATGCGCTCTACAAGACAATCCGACGGATCGCACCCGTTTGTGGTTCATCTCCCGACGGCGAGAACATCCCTGCATCAGAACTCGTTCCGTTACAGAGCGGGGAAGTTGTGGAACTCCACTCCCACGCGAGTGTTCCTGGAGCGTTACAACCTGTAACTGTTCAAAGAGAACTGCAACAGTTATTTGATGGCATCTCGGGGCGCCCACTCGACGCTATAGGTTTGCCTCTCCCGAGAGAAGTCTAATAAAAAAAAAAAAGAAAACATATATATATATATATATATATATATATATATATATATATATATATATATATATATATATATATATATATATATATATATATATATATATATATATATATATATATATATATATATATAGATACTTGTATATATATATAAATAAATATATATAATTAAATATATATATATATATATAAATATATATATATATATATATATATATAAATATATATATATATATATATATATATAAATATATATATATATATATATATAAAAATACATATATATATATATATATATATATATATATATAAACATATACATATATATATACATATGACTGATTTATCAGACGAGAAAGTAATCGTGTGCGTGCCGCGTGTGTTTGACCCGCGCAGATATAAAAATAAAGAATTAATAAGTTCATACGAAAATGTTTAATAGTTTACGTGAAAACAAATCAATCCCACAAAAAACAAAAGGACAAACAATAAACAATAAATTTAAATTTCATTAACAGTTTGATTGGCTATGCAATAGTCTCGTTGAGAAAAATAATAATATATCGCATACCTCCGAGATCCCCATTTTTTTCTTTCACTTGATTAAGCATAATCGAGGAAAAACGATAAATTGGTTTCAGTGACATTATAAAGTGCGCTGCTTCACAGCAATAATAACAGTCAAAACAAAGTAACAGAACGAAAAGTGAATCAAAAGTAATCGAAAATAATCGAAAATAAACAAAAATAAAAACAAACAAACAAATTGAAGAATAAAAAAAAAAAAGTGCATAACAAAATCCCTTCAGTGAGGTGCGACAAAGAAACAATCAATTAAAATATATCACCTCGCAAGCGTGAAAATTGAAACAGACAATATATTGCTCATTAAGCAAGTGGTTATTAGGGCAGCGTTTGGTGCGAGCGCAGGGTCACTGACTCCTACTCGACGATAGCCAAGTTCGAGTCGGCCTACGGAAGAAATCGAGTTCGTGCTTCGTATTGCGGGTCGCCTTTGTTTTTTTTAAATGAAAACAAATTGGAAAGAACCAGTATGAACACGGAGGACGACAAAAACGCGACAACACACAAAAGAAAAGGTACACAGAAAATCTCCATTGTGACGCGAAGTAAAACCGCGAAATTAACAATGGAGAAAAAAGGCCAGCAAATGGAGGAGGACAGAGAGCGCCCCTCCCCCTACAATTTTAATATGTATGGGGCAAACAATTCGTTCGCTTCTCTTGCATCCTCAGAGTCTGAGGATGAAGAGGAGGAAATAACTGAATTGGAGGCGAAACTTGCGATGGCAAGAGCCCGTCTAGAAGAGAGACGCCGAAAGAAAAAAATAGCGGCACTCGAAAAAGAAAAAGACACCGAACAACAACAAAAGCCGAAGCCAAAAGTCGGCCAACAGCAACAGCAACAGCAACATCAACATCAACAGCAACAATCAACACAAAATCGACCACAGCAAGCAACACAACAGCAGCAAAGCAACAATCACAACAAAAAAATAAAGATGCCACCGATCAACACCATAGATATTGAGTGTAAGGAATTGGTAAGTCTTTGTAAGCTAGCGATAGGAAAAAATTTTGTAATTAAAAGACTGGCTGGTACCAGGCATGCCATTCAAACCTATGCGGTGGCAGACCACGAAAAAATTAAAGAGGTCTTAAAAAGGGCCACCGCGGAATTCTACTCGTTCACGCCGAAGCAAACAAAGAGGGTAACGGTTCTATTAAAGGGTGTCGACCCTGAGGTGGAACCGGAGGCTGTGCTCGAGATGCTTCAAAAGTTGAGGCACGACGATCTCGAGTTTATCTCCGTAAAACCGTTCACTACAACCAAGGCAAGAAGGGAAAACCGCAAGCTACCCTTCTTTTTGGTTCAACTAACGCCCAGCAGCAGAATTGGTGGTCTAAGAAAGATTACAGTCTTGGATCATCAAAGTGTCACATGGGACAAGTTAAAAAAAGGCAGAGACATCCTGCAATGTGTCCGCTGCCAAAGGTTTGGTCACGCAGCGGCGAACTGCGAAATGCAGCACCGTTGCGTAAAATGCGGAAAAGACCATAAGGCAGAAGAATGCCCTCTGGGAAAAGAAAGGGTAGAAGACAAAGCCCTTCTAAAGTGCGCAGTGTGCCGGAATGAGGGACACCCCGCTAATTATCGAGGATGTCCTAAATTCCGAGAAATAATGGCAAGAAGTGTGACCCGGCAAAAAAACACAGAGCCAGCTCGTACTACAACAATGCCCGTAACATCGCAGCGGTCGTACGCACAAGTTGCGTCAGGTGGGAGACCATCAAACCAGGCTACAACATTGGTAGCCACAAATACTCCCACACAGACTGAAACAACATCGGCAGCAGACGTGGTCACGGTTCTGCTTAATCTGCAGAGACAGATGACACAGCTGCAAAACCAAATAAACGAGATCTACTCGTACTTGCCCAATCTAAACAAAAAGTCAATATAAACCCTCTAACCACAACATCAATAAAAGCTCTTGTCGTGAATGTAAATTCACTAATAAGAACTGAGAGAAGAGCCAATCTTTTCAACCTGTTGCAAGTTGAACGGCCGGATGTACTTCTGGCGGGGGAAACAAAGTTAAACCAGAGACACAAGATATGGCATAAAAACTACGATATTATACGAAGAGACCGACCTAACTCCTCTCAAGGGGGGGGGGGGGGGGGGGGGGTGTCGCAATCTTTATTAGAAAAGGGATCCCTCATAAAGTTATATATAGTGGAGAAGTGCTGGAAGCCTGTATCGTACGCATACCCGTTCAGCAAGGAAGGGGTTTGTATGCGATTGCGGTCTACGCACCTGAGGAGCACCAACATAATCTATTTATAGCAGAGCTCGAGACTCTCTTCCGATGCTTACAATTGCACCTGGGCAAAAATTACTTTATTCTAGGGGGAGATATGAACGCCAAGCATAGAAATTGGGGAAATTATATATCTAATGCCAGAGGGAATCAGTTGGCTGGCTGGTTAGATCAGTTTCATATTGAATATAGAACTGACCTGCTAGCTACCGAATATCCATCGTTCCCTAGAGGTAGATCGTTCTTAGATATCTTGCTAATCGACTCACGACTGAGATTACTTAACACCAATAGACGAAACACAAACTGTTTACGGACAATTGAATACGATAGTGACCACTGTGCATTCACGGCAGTAATAGAGCTCCCGAACGAGCTCGCAGATCTGGAGGAATTCGTGATCCCGCAACCCTATAACTACGGGGCAATGCGATGGCCGCGGTTCACCAGATCATTAACAAAAGAACTTCGTTCGATTGACTTTAATCTGCCAGTAAACAGAAACCTGACTAATGTCGAAATCGACAAATACATTCAACAAATGGACGAAACCGTAAAACGAACAATGGACAAAACAATTCCCAAAAACAACAGTTACAGATCACACTAACATGTACAGAAACGCAACAATAAACGCACTCCACAGGCAAAAGAGCAGACTGCTATCGAAATTAAAACAATTACACAGACAGTTTACAGACAGACAAGACCAGGAGATAATATCACTGAAATCCCGATTAAAAAACCTCCAACAATTACTTAAAGCTAATTATAGATTAGCAACAAATTTGTATTGGAACAACAGAATTCGAGCTATAAAAACTAATAACCCGAATATGTTCCCACAAATAAATAAAATATTCAGGAGAAATAATCAAAATGAGATTCAGTGTCTCCAAATCCCACGTACTCAGGTAAACAAGCAGCTGCTAACCAACATTGGCATAGATGCAGAGAACGCTATCCTCAATGGTGAGCTCTTCGTGATCGAAGATCCTTTGGAAAAGGTGAACGCTGTGGGAGCTGTCTTTCAGGAAATGTACAAGGTGAATGAAAGCATTCACCGAAATCACGACCTGGAGGACAGAGTTCTACTCAATCACCTGCACCTCCGGAATGAAATTTCACTTTGGCAATCGGAGAATCCGGGTTTTACCGAATTCAGTGAAGATAATCTGTCAATTGACATTAATGCCAATGGTGTAGTGGCTAATAGCCTTCTAATAACAAGGGAAGGAATCCAGAGTATCTTCGACTCATTAAGAAGCAAAAAGTCAGTGGGAATAGATGGAGTACCTAACATCGTAGTCAAGAACCTGCCCCCAATGGCAATAGATATATACACGGCCCTGTGTAACAACGCGTTGAATAATGCATATTATCCCGCGCGTTGGAAAACGGCTATCATTCAGCCCATCGCAAAAAAGGGCAAAGACTGCACAAACCCAATGAACATGCGTTCGATAAGTTTACTCCCAAGCATCAGTAAAACATTTGAAAAAACCATTAACAAAGCTCTGGTAAAATGGGTAGACGACAACAGCATTATTCCAAATAACCAGTTTGGCTTTAGGGCGGGTCATGAAACCACACATGCCGCAGCTAAACTGGTCTCTGACATACAATGGAATAAATGTAGGAACCAATGCACAGGGGCCTGTCTGATCGACTTGGAGAAAGCATTTGAAACCGTCTGGATCGAAGGGTTGTATTACAAACTGGTCAGACATGGCATACATAAGCCTTTACTATATGTACTTTACGATATGTTAAAGGACAGGAGGTTCGTGGTCAAAAGTGGTAATGTGACCTCTAATAAAACGTATAATATCAAGAATGGCTTGCAACAGGGCGCGGTACTCTCTCCGATTCTTTTTAACATTTACATTAGCGACTTATTAGATGCACTTCCGCAGGCTATTGCGTACGCAGACGATCTCATAATTTACAGAACAGCTCCGAAAGTTGAGATTATAAATAGGTTAATACAGCGAGACTTCAACAAAGTGCAGCGCTATTGCAATGACTGGAAACTTAAGATCAACTTCCAGAAATGTGAAGCCATCCTATTCAGAACTCCATTATATAAAGCCACGTACGACACAAAGAAAAACTGGCGAAAGCTAGTTATCGTGGGACCGCATGGAGATAAACTGGAAACCAAGAGTTTAGTTAAATACCTGGGCATCTGGCTAGATCAATATCTGTATTTCAACAGACATGTGGAGGCTGCTTTGCTCAAAGCGAGGAAAACTTTTGCTATGACAAGGAGGCTATTTCACAGTAGCCAACTTGACAGCAAGGTAAAAGTCATATGCTACATGACGCTAATCAGGCCAATGCTCATATATGGTTGCCCAGTATGGTTCAACATAGGTCCAAATTTGATGGAAAAGATTCGGGTGTTCGAAAGAAAGTGTCTCAGAAGTTGTCTCAGATTATATCGGACACCGGAATCGGACTATAAAAAGTATTACTCAAATGAGACTTTATATAATGAAGCGTACATAAATAGGGTGGATAATTTTATAATTAAATTAATCAGAGGGCATATTGCGAGAGCAATAAGCTCGTCCAATGACCTAATTTTCGGGGCTTATTATCCAAACACCTTGTACTATGAGAGCATGCGTCGCAACGGCTTTGTTCCACCAGAGGCGTTCCTTGACTTGGATATGAAAGGGCTTATACAGGAAAGATCCGGAATTCCGCTGATCTATCATGTAAGTAGATCATCTGTAGACGGGCGATTGTGCTACGACCGGGAAGTAGCGCGCACCGAAGAAGAGGTCCTGCCCTTCAGTAGGGCTATCTCCCACAGAGACCGGGACGATAGTATTAGACAGCGTCAACAGTTCTGGTGGTTGAATGGTATATAAAGACCTGGGTACCAAAGTCGGTATAGAATCATAGTATCATCAGCTAGCTTACATAGACTTAGCTTTTCTAGAATTAGGGTAGTATAAGATTTAAGTTAAGTTAGGTTAAGTGCTTTTACATTAAAAAAAAAAAAAAAAAAAAAAAAAAAAATATATATATATATATATATATATATATATATATTAGGTAAGTTAAGTAAGGTAAATTTTAAGAAAAAAAAACAAAAAAATTGACAAAGTTTTTCAAATATTTCTTTGTCTTTCAAATAATTATAAGTATTGCCACAAAGTTCTGTCGCCGAAAGGCAAATTATACAAATGTTAAGTAATGTTTAGCTTAGAGCGTCTGCGAAGGACCAGTAAGTTATTATATAAGATAATTAAGCTAGAATTTAAGCATTTTTTGTCTAGCCTTTAATTTAGAAATTAAGAATATAAAAAGAAAAATAAAAAATGTTTTAAAAATGAAAAATGACTGATTTATCAAACTGCCCTCGTATATATATAAAGTTCCTAAAATCTTCGTATTGACTAATTTTGGGCTTTGTATTGCATTTTAATACTTTTATTTGATAATTGCCTTTAGTTTTACCTAGTAATTTGTATACGCTTGTCTTTTTTGTGGTAGATATTTAAATTTATTTATTTTTATATTTCCTCCTTATTTTCATGATGTTTTTTTTTTCTTTATTTTATTCGATCCCCTTTATTTATATATAAAATGAATACAGCTGTAATTATAAATATAATTGACAATAAAAAGCTACACCGCGACAAACAAACCAATGACAACATTAGTTATCCTACCTGTAGTCGTTTTCATGCATTTTGTGAGTCATATCTGGCGCGCACATAAAATTTAAATCTAGAAAATGTGGCATCGACCGTCGCGTCGTGATGTTGCACGCATATTCTCCAGAGAGTTCGAATCCTTTTATCACCTGGCTGCCATCTTTAATTGTTAGCACAATGCAGTCCGTTCTTGTTGCAGTAGGTAGTTGTCACCTTGATGGTAGTTAATGTTCCGCGGAGACGATCTGAGCGGAACGTTTGCGCATGCGTTGTCGTCTATAGAAGTCTACCAACGAAGTATACAAGGAGAGTGTTAATGCGATTATTAAATATGCACAAGTGGCCCAACGTGTGTTATGCTGAAGTTTAGTCAGGGGAACTCACTTTGGTAAACAATGGCCAGAGCTCTGGTTTTACGGAGATTGAGTTGAAGTGTTTGCCTTTTCTCATGGGGTCTGGCTGATTATAAGAATGATAATACGTCCTGTAAGTGTCTGGAGTGTACGGGTTCACCCACAAATGGGAAGCTTAGTGGCAGTAATTGGACATTTTGCCAAGATGTTTTGTGTGTACGAGTATTAGGGTGTGGTGCTGTTTAAAGAATGCGGCATATCCTCAACCATTATTACTAGTGGAATGTGGTCGTGTAGTTTATGACATTAGAAAGTACACAATTGTCGGTCACAATTCGTATAAGTAGTGTTTGTACTGAATTGTTTCATATGTTAGGAAACCGATTCAAAGAGCATTAATAGTGAAAAAAAATATTTAGATTAAAAATTCCATTTTTACAAAATAATAAATCTAATCTTTTGGTTAAGCATGAGATGTACATAATAATAAACATGTTAACCCCCTTATTCTTGGTTGTACAACTTTTCGGAGGAATAAAACATATGTGAGTTGTCAAATCAACCCATGACAAACTGCATGCACATATACGTTTATCATCGATCCAAGCGCTTTGGCGGATTAGATCCCAACATACATTGACTTCGATATTCATATCCTCTTGTATTGTTCATCAATGTGTTTTTACAGTTTGGGAAGGAAACGTGGTCAGCGTATACAAGATCTGTAGTAGAGCTGTAGTTGAGCGGCTCAAAATATACTTAGAGATGCTGATCAGCTGATAGAATGCTCACTTAGCATCTAACGGACCCGGTAATCGATGCCCCGCATCTCTATTTTGTCTGAAGATTCCCGTATTGACTTTGTAAGTGGGTACGTCGCTTTTGTTTTTTAAATATGACATGTGTTGCGTTTTTATTCTTTTCCAAGAAGTCAGCTGGGAGACCCTTACCCTGGTAAACATTTTTCAAATAAATGAATACATCTTTTGAATATACAATACTTTTTTCAAACTTATGATAAGAGCTTTCTAAGATCAAATGTTAAAACAAGTGTGAGTATCTTGTGTGGCATACGGGGGCATCTAATGGAGGAACCGACAGTTTCATACGGACAGAAGTAGTGAGCGGCCGATTGTGAAGAGACGGCTGCCGTTTCCTTTTGCAGGTGTATCGGGTGGAATTCCTCAAGGAGCTCAAGTCTGTCGAGACTGACAGTATAAAATTTGTTTCTGTAAAGCTATTCTCCACCTCATTTTCAAGAAAAAGCAATCCCGAGTTGCCTCTTTTCATAGTTTCGCTAAGCCCTAACAGCAAAATTGATGGGCTACATTTCATGTATCAAATGTTGAGTTGGAAAAAAAACCTAAAACCAAATTTGCATGCGTTGTCAAAGAATTGGGCAGTTTAGATGCGTCAAGTGTCTAAAGATTTATAACATTGGTAAATGTCCATTGGAAAAGAAAACTATTAGATAAAAGCAAACTAGCCTGTGTGATATGCAAAAATGCAGGTCATACTGCTAATTTTATAGGATGCTCCAAATTTCAAGCCCTTAAGGGTAAAATGAATAAACGAAAGCTCGAGAGCGAAGAACTGTTACACAGGAATCTGATCCACAAAAATGAATTTAAAATTAATGAGCTCTCACAATTTTCCCTAGCTCGATTTGTCGATGGTTTCGCTCAGATCCCTGGACAGTTGTTTTATTGGGGGTCTAAATTCTCAGCCAGAAAATAGGTTTGTGAGCGCTCAATGTCTGCCTGTGGTATCCGCAAATATTCCTTTGGCCAAGGTTGAAAACTCTCTTTATTATTAGATTGAAACACCCGCTACGTTGAGTTTTGTCTCTTTATTTCACTTGAACGTTTTCTTTTCCAATTTATTATTTTACAATTAGTTTACACCCACTTTTGTAATAATTTGTTTTTCTGTTGCCTATTTATTTTACACTCACTCATGTAATAAATTGTTTTTCTTTTGTCTATTTATTGTACACCCACTTTTGTAATAAGTTGATTCTCTTTTCCTCTGGCGCAAGACTAATGACCTTGCCCAGAAAAAATAAATCAGCCTCAGGACTTGCTAAATAAGGCCAAGACCGGGTCCCGGTTGTAGTGCCTATGGTGATGATGATGATGATGATGATTCTCTTTTGTCTATTTATTTTACATCCACTTTTGTAGTAAGTTGTTTTTCTTTTGCCTATTTGTTTTACATCCACTTTCGTTATACTTTCTTTTTCGTTTGTCTATTTATTTTAGACCCACTTTTGTAGTAAGTTGTTTTCGTTTTGCCTATTTATTTTACACCCACTTTTGTAATAATTTGTTTTTTTTTGTGTGTTTATTTTAGACCTAATTTTGTAATAGCAGGTCAATTGAAAAGTCCCCGGCCAGGCACATAGATGGCGGCACTAGAATTAAATCCATATGATTTTTAGGTAGCCCTAACCTCAAAAGACGCGTGTATAAATTTGACAGATGTCGAATCATTAGTTTGTGAATTATAGTATTTTGAGTGAAGCAACTTCTGTTTTTGTGAAAAAAATGGATAAAAAGGAATTTCGCGTGTTGATAAAATATTGCTTTTTGAAGGGAAAAAATACAGTTGAAGCAAAAACTTGGCTTGATGACGAGTTTCCAGACGCCGCCCCAGGAAAATCAACCATCAAGGATTGGTATGCTAAGTTTAGACGTGGTGAAATGAGCACCGAAGACGGTGAACGCAGTGGACGCCCAAAAGAGGTTGTTACCGACGAAAACATTAGAAAAATCCACAAAATGATTTTGAATGACCGTAAATTGAAATTGAATGAAATAGCAGGCACTCTAAAGATATCAACTGAACGTGTACATCATATCATTCACGAATATTTGGGTATGAGAAAGCTCTGTGCAAAGTGGGTGCCGCGCGAGCTCACTTTTGACCAAAAACAACGACGAGTTGATGATTCGGCGCAGTGTTTGGAGATGATCAAGCGTAATAAACCCGAGTTTTTGCGTTGATATGTGACAACGGATGAAACATGGCTCCATCATTTAACTCCGAAGTCCAATCGACAGTCATCCGAGTGGACTGCACACGATGCACCCGCCCCAAAGCGTGGAAAAACGCAACAGTCGGCTGGCAAGGTTATGGCGTCTGTATTTTGGGATGCGCGCGGAATAATTTTCATTGACTATCTTGAAAAAGGAAGGACCATCAACTGCGACTATTACACAGCGTTATTGGACCGTTTGAAGGACGAAATCGCCGAAAAACGACCGCATTTGAAGAAAAAGAAAGTGCTGCTTCACCAAGACAATGCACCGTGTCACAAGTCAGTGAAAACGATGGCAAAAATCCATGAATTGGGCTTCGAATCGCTTCCACATACACCGTATTCTCCAGATCTGGCCCCCAGCGACTATTTCCTGTTCTCAGATCTCAAAAGAATGCTCGCTGGGAGGAAATTTCCGTCGAATGAAGAGGTGATCGCCGAAACTGTGGCCTATTTTGAAGCAAACGACAAATCGTACTACAAAAAAGGTATCGAAAAGTTGGAGGGTCGCTATAATCAGTCTATCACCCTCGAATGGAATTATGTTGAATAAAAAAAAACGAATTTTGCCAAAAAAATGTGTTTTACTATGGACGGCCGGGGACTTTTCAATTGACCTGTTAGCGTCACCACCGTGCAATATTTCTTTGTACCCCCTAGCCATCGTGCTCCAGCTATCGCATTGCGAGCGATGTCGCACACCACAGATAGTGCCTTACCGGTTGATCTTCCTTTCCGGAATCCATACTGCGACTCAGAGAGGCCCGATGTCCCCTCAGCGAATTGTTCCAGGCGAGTGGCAATTACTCGCTCAAGCAGTTTTCCTGTCGTGTCCAACATGCGCCACGGACGATAAGACGACGGCGCCTCTAGATTCTTGACTCCTTTTGGAATAAGCACAAGCCGCTGTTTTTTTCCATCGTTTGGGAAATTGTCCTGTTTGAGGGCAGGTTGTAAAGAGACGGTTGAGGACTTCCGGCTTTTTGTTAGAGCAGTCTTCACTACAGCGTTAGGGATACCACCCAGTCCTGAATTCTTGTTTTTTTTGACAACCCTGCAATCTGGTCGGGAAACCACAAAACATCCGACTACAAAACGAATGAGGTCATCAAGTGTGCAAATTGCAGTGGGCCGCATAAATCCACCGATCCAGAATGCATTAGCCGAAAGCAGTACATAGACATTTGCCGCAAATTGTCCCCACGTGGACGTAGTACGTTCCTACAGCCTCCGAGTGATAAACATCAGCCATTGCCCGACCGATTCTCCCTTGATCATTTTCCTCCATTGCCACGATCTGTGCGTCAACCTTCACTTCCTTCATCCATCTGGGCTTCTGGCCTCCATCAAACCCAACAACCTTCCAACAGTGATACGACACACACGAAGGAAAATCCGTCAGAAACTATAACTAATGATAACTTGTTCTCATTTAGCGAGATAAACTCTCTTCTTAATGAAGTTGTAACCAAGCTTAGTGCTTGTCAAACTAAAGCTGACCAATTTAACGTCATTACTTCATTAGCTATTAAGTACATATACTCGGAAAAAACATGTTAAGAAACTCTCTTAACATCATAACTTGGAATGCGAGAAGCATACCAACAACAAGTAGGTTAGAAGCCGGCTGTTTCACCAATTACCTTCGTCACGTAAAATGTATTGCACATAACATGGTTAATCCAGAATGACTCACCTCCCAGATGAACCGAATATATATGAGCGCCATGCACCGTGATATCTCATATTATACATGACACACATTCATCGGAACATCTGGGAAATGAACATTGTAATGTCATACCTTGGCATTGGCGTGTGTTGTCAATGGGTATACTACATGAGTGACATTTGACGATATTAAATTGGAGGGAGTTGTTTTGGCAACACGTTGAAAAGCTATCGAGATCCCTTTGGAGAAGTGGGGAGTCGAAATTGTAGGGATTAACTTTAATTTAACTTGAAACTGTGGAATGGGGAATTAACGAAGGTGGAGCTTGGATGAGAGAGTGGGGATGGGTACGAGAAGAGATCGGATCGCCTTGAAGAGTTGAGTGTCGTCCGCCTCTAGGGAGATGGAGAAGTCTATATTAATTAATAGTATGAATGATTAGGAGGCATCCAAGATGTCTGTCCTGCGGAACCCTGACGTAGGAAGAAAAGGATTAGAGGGGGTGGATCTAAATCTGACATCTCCTAAAGATAGGAAGAAAGCCACTTAATCAGTAGGGCTTCCAAACCAAGGGAGGATAGTTTAAAGAGGATGAGATTGTGAGAGCTTTTGTCGAAGGCCTTGCTGAAGTTGGTTGTGATTACATCGCCTTCGCTCCTATTCTCTAAGGCACGCCGAATGTGGGATGAGAACTCAACTAGGTTGGTGGTGATCGAACTACCTGGAAGGAAACCATGCTGGTTGGGTGAGATGATGGATTTGCACCGGGAACATAACACTTTGCAAAGAATGTCTTCGGACAGTTTTGGAACATGTGTCAGTTTGGCTATGGGACGGTAATTAGTAATATCGTTTTTAGGTCCTTTTTTATATATGGGGGTGACAAAAGAGGATTTCCAAATACTTGGGAAAACACCATGTGTAAGGGATAGATTGAATATCTTTGAGAGCGGTAGATAAAGAGAAAAGGAACACGTTTGTAAAAGGACAGCAGGAAGTCAAGTCGTACAAGTACAAGTAGTTCGTCCACCAGAGTCAGGGCTGAACTCGTCTTTAAATAAGTTTAATTTTTCTTCAACTAGGTGATGCTGAATAAGTTGAGTGATGAAAGGGCGAATGAAGAATTCGGACAAGTCTTTGAAGTAAAACCGGTTAGGCTCGAAAGATTTGTCCGTGAAGGATTAGAATTTAAAGAAAGAGCGAATAGATGGCAATAGTTTGGGGGTCGGTTGAAGTAATCCTGCCATAGGAAGGGGAGTTTGGATAGGCGTTAGATTTCCGTTTATTATTATTAAAGAGGGAGATTTGGGATCATTGATCAGGTTGTTTTGCACTCCCTCTGGAGGTAAACAAAATTCCTCCGACGCCAAAGTAATTTTCACACTCTGCCCGAAGATCACTTTGACATTTGTCGACTCGTCACGAGATCCATAAAATGTGAAGATGTTTAAGAATTGCCAGTAGTATATAATACACTTTGTATCTGTGGGGGGTTTAAGTAGGTGTCTAGTACGACACGGATTCACTTAACCTTCCACCGTCTGCTGCAAAAAGTGATTGTCCACCAAAAGACAAAACAAATAAAAACACGCAGGTATAAATGATGTTTTTGTTTCACTGATTTTATTGTTATTCTCGACAAGCTTTACAATTTGGATGTTTCCGAAGTTCCCTTATTTCTGGCTCTATGGGTTTCAGCACAAACATATAAATAACTAAAACAATGTTCTTAATCTTTAGTACAATTTTGAGATTATTAATAAAGCGCGCTCGACAAGGTTTATAAGTGGTGATTGTGTTTTAATAACGTGTATGGTGACGGCTCCGACACGCAACGACCTCGACACGTGTGATTGATTGCGCGATTCAAATCTGACACTTGGTGCCATTGCACCAATCATACCGCCAGTCGCAACTGGGGTGGATTTTCACGCTATGGTGAAAAACGATTTTCATCCTCGATCTACCCGGCAGCCAATGAGAACGCGATTTGAATTACACTGGAAGTGTTTCCATGTATATCGTACAGATAGGTGGGGTGTCCGTGCCTTGGAAGTGAGGACAACGAAAAATGCTTTGGTTGGGAAGAAGAGAAACCAACGAGCGGCTGTTCAAACAAATGTTCATGCACAGAGGCTGAAGGCCTTGTCATTGTAAACAATAGAGGGTATCGCCGGAGGCAGAAATGGATTTTTCTGTGATGTTAAGTCAACAGAAAAATCGTTCGCGATGGCAAGGGATAGGATGGATGTTTGCATGTTTGTTTTAGAAAACGGCTCGTAGGACATGACCATTGATATTATTGTTTGGATAACAATTATGGTCGTGTCCAATTCAATGATTATCGGTTAGGCGACCGATCATGGGAAATTTGGCTTGTAAATGTGCAAGCGAACAACTTGCCAGGCTTGTCTTTGGACCAACGAATTGTTAAAAAAAGTACAGACAGGGGGATTGCTGTGTATATGATAGACATGGACGCCGGCAAGAGGACCCGGGTAGATTCTCAAATGGTTCCTAATGGTCATGGGTGCCGACTAGAAGAACCGATTACGCTTTGGGGAATACAGCAATGTTGCTTGATGCTGTGGCAAGATGGTGATCTATTTTTCAGGTAATTAAAATGATTGAAAGGTAGCTTAACGCTACCCGTTTGCAGGTAAGCTAAAAGATCTTTATTGGGTGAGGAATGGTCAGTTGAATTAAGGAAAATGAGTGGTTCTTCGGATATGCTTAAAGAACCCCCACATATCCAATAACTCTGAATTACATCAACAGCCGACTATCGAGTTTATCTTTTATAATATAATAATAATAATAATCATAATAACAATAATCTTTTCGTCCAGTTGACTACTTAGCATTAACATATTTTCGTCCAGCATACAAAGGTTTGTTTGTTTTGGGCAGTTGATGCGGAGGTCAGAATATAAAAATACCAGTGATACTATTAAGACCATCGAAACTGATGTAGTATGTAGGAATAACTTAAGGGATCCGGCACACATGCCGCAGCTAAACTGGTCTCCGACATACAATGGAATAAATGTAGGAACCAATGCACAGGTGCCTGTCTGTCGACTTGGAGAAAGCCTTTGATACCGTCTGGATCGAAGGGTTGTATTACAAACTGGTCAGACATGGCATACATAAGCCTTTACTATATGTACTTTACGATATGTCAAAGGACAGGAGGTTCGTGGTCAAAAGTGGTAATGTGACCTCTAATAAAACGTATAATATCAAGAATGGCTTGCAACAGGGCGCGGTACTCTCTCCGATTCTTTTTAACATTTACATTAGCGACTTATTAGAAGTACTTCCGCAGGCTATTGCGTACGCAGACGATCTCATAATTTACAGAACAGCTCCGAAAGTTGCGATCATAAATAGGTTAATACAGCGAGACTTCAACAAAGTGCAGCGCTATTGCGATGACTGGAAACTTAAGATCAACTTCCAGAAATGTGAAGCCATCCTATTTAGAACCCCATTATATAAAGCCACGTACGACACAAGGAAAAACTGGCGAAAGCTAGTTATCGTGGGACCGCATGGAGATAAACTGAAAACCAAGAGTTTAGTTAAATACCTGGGCATCTGGCTAGACCAATATCTGTATTTCAACAGACATGTAGAGGCTGCTTTGCTCAAAGCGAGGAAAACTTTTGCTATGACAAGGAGGCTATTTCACAGTAGCCAACTTGACAGCGAGGTAAAAGTCATATGCTACATGACGCTAATCAGGCCAATGCTCATATATGGTTGCCCAGTATGGTTCAACATAGGTCCAAATTTGATGGAAAAGATTCGGGTGTTCGAAAGAAAGTGTCTCAGAAGTTGTCTCAGATTATATCGGACACCGGAATCGGACTATAAAAAGTATTACTCAAATGAGACTTTATATAATGAAGCGTATATAAATAGGGTGGATAATTTTATGATTAAATTAATCAGAGGACATATTGCGAGAGCAATAAGCTCGTCCAATGACCTAATTTTCGGGGCCTATTATCCAAACACCTTGTACTATGAGAGCGTGCTTCGCAACGGCTTTGTTCCACCAGAGGCGTTCCTTGACTTGGATATGAAAGGGCTTATACAGGATAGATCCGGAATTCCGCTGATCTATCATGTAAGTAGATCATCTGTAGACGGGCGATTGTGCTACGACCGGGAAGTAGCGCGCACCGAAGAAGAGCTCCTGCGCTTCAGTAGGGCTATCTCCCACAGAGACCGGGACGATAGTATTGGACAGCGTCAACAGTTCTGGTGGTTGAATGGCATATAAAGACCTGGGTACCAAAGTCGGTAAAGAATCATACTATCATCAGCTAGCTTACATAGACTTAGCTTTTCTAGTATTAGGGTAGTATATGATTTAAGTTAAGTTAGGTTAAGTGCTTTTACATAAAAATTAAAAAAAAAAAAAAAAAACGTAGGTAAGTTAAGTAAGTTAAATTTTAAGAAAAAAAAACAAAAAAAAAAAAATTGACAAAGTTTTTCAAATTTTTCTTTATATTTCAACTAATTATCAGTACTGCCACAAAGTTCTGTCGCCGAAAGGCAAATTATACAAATGTTAAGTAATGTTTAGCTTAGAGCGTCTGCGAAGGACCAGTAAGTTATTATATAAGATAATTAAGCTAGAATTTAAGCATTTTTTTGTCTAGCCTTTAATTTAGAAATCAAGAATATAAAAAGAAAAATAAAAAATGTTGTAAAAATGAAAATGAAATGACTTAAGGGATCCGGTGTTGCATCCTCCATTAATTAACTGAAATCAAGAGATTAGTTTCGGAGTTTTGAAGTTTGAGTTGGGACCATTAATTAAATATTAAATAAGTACAAGATCTTTGAAAAAAAAAGAAGAAAAAACATTAGACCAACAATTAATATTTAATACAACTACATCTATATCTAAAACGGGCTCCATAGCTATAACCAAGCATTCCGAGGTAATTTGCGATGATTTTTCCACACATTGTGGTTGGCATCTCTGCGACGACTTGAGGAATGTTGCTTTCAACTCCTCAACAGTTTTGCAATTGTCTACGTATGTACAATTTTTCACTAGCTTCACAAAAGAAGAGGTCCAACGGCATCAAATCACTTGATCTTGGTGGCCAGTTGACATCATCAAATCTCGAAATAATGGAGCCTGGTTATTTTTCGAGCACTAAGGTCCAAGTTGGGTGTTTTGTGAGACTAATGGTGTCGTATTATTGGAACCACATAACGTTCACGTCCAAGTCTTCAATTTCCAGCCAAAGGAATTCGGTGCACATAAGGCTATAGTGCTGAGAATTGACAGTCACGGTCACATACATTTTATTTTTGTTATACGGACCAATGACACCACGAGACAACAGCCTACACCAAACAGCACCCTAGATGAAATATGACAATTTTGATTTTTCACGTATACGTTGAGCGACAAGGATTCATCATTGAAGAAGATTCTGTTTGAAAAATCAATTGGTTACACGAGTACCTAATTGCATTATGTGTGGCGGATTCTATGGTCTTGCGAGAGTTAAACTTTATAAAGCTGAAGGGCAAGTTCATCTGCAAAATACACCTAAATGTACCGGAATATATGTCACTGAGGAATCGATAAATCTCCGACTTCAGCCACATTTGGACTGACAGTAACGATGTCTTGCATCTAACAGCAATCCGATGATACCACAGTATTACCAAATTAGACATATATTCAAGCTTTTCAAATTTCTTGACTGTTTTGGGAATTGTGCGGTTAGAAGTTTGACTGTGATGACTAATCTGCTCTTAGTGGACGAAACGTGGTTATAGCAAAATCACCATATTTGTAAAAAAATGTATCAATTTTTATACATTGTTTGGTGATTGGACAATACAAATTATAAAGTGAGAAAACTTAAATAGGGCAAATCACATTATCGGTAGTTTAGCAGGTGTCAAAGATACAAAATTATATTTTGCGAACAAAGAAATGAATAACCTTCATATACATATATAGCAACGGCAAATCTGAAGTGAATAACAACTTTTGAGTAGACATCAGTAAATAACCAGATTATTTATCAAGTTCCACAATGACACTTGCGAACCTATGTACTTGTAGTCGAATGTATGCTGGAATAGCTTTGCCACTGATTTACCGTGTCGTACAACACTTAGTGAATTATTTTGTTTTTATTATTGGCCAAAACATTAATTGAAATTACTCAGCACTGATCCTTACGTCCCCCGCTTTGTAGAAACATTGTGCGGGGGCTTAAACTACAACGAAACACTCAGACTATGCTGACGGATGCATATGCTTCCAGTAGGACCACCCATGTCAGACAGGCTAGCGAGGAGTAACATACAAAGATCTACCACCCCTAATCCAGGGTGTTACGCGTCACCGTGCCCATTGGATGGTTTACACCCAGGGGTATACCGGCTTTATTATAATGGCGCCTCTCTGACATCGGGTCGAATCAGAGTGTTGTGGCCTTTCTCTCAGGGAGCGTGTCTCGTTGTCCTTAAAAGGAGGAGTGATCTCTTTAATATACCACTCTTGAAAAGGGTAGTTGCGGTCGCCACCGTGCTTCTTCAGACCTGAGGGAAGAGTGATGACCGATTGTTGAATAGGAGGAATCGCCCAGGCCCAATAAAAAATACTTTTTAAATTAAAGTAGACTATTTATTACTGTATTTTATTTTATATTATTTTATTACGACAAATTTATTGGCGTCCTTACACCTAGGATGCCAATTGAGACTGAACCCCGAATCTGAAATTCATCACCCTTATAAATGAAACGAAATCGAGATTTTGTATTTCGAAGAGATGGAATTTAAAGCAAAATGTAGATACTTTGGCTGGAGCCAAGTGTTTGTTTTTTGAGATAAGAAATCGGTTAGGCGAATTCTCGGACACATGAGCGTGAGTATGGAAATTGAACATGTAGTTGAATTTACCATATGTTTGCTTTTATTTGAGGATCATAGGAAATTGAGGGATATGGATGATAAACGAATATTTGATTCGTTTACTAGGAATTTTGCTGGATTGGGATAATGTATTTCTAGATTAATTGGATGATTATGGGGAGTTGGGTGCAAGGGCGATAAACGCACATTTGATACGTTTATCGCAAATTTTCAATATAGATGATTGTTTTTTGAATTTTAGTTAAGGATTATGGGACTTGGATGTATGTGTGGGGGAAGGAGATGGTAGGACTTTTTAGAGCACTACAAGAACAGTAAGCAGACCCTACCATATCAAATCGGAGCTCTGATATGGCGAACTATTTGAAACCCCAAGACTCGTGGGAACCAAAATGAATAATCAATATACAAACAACAATCCCACGAAAAAACCGGTAGGCGTAGGTGTGATGAGGGACACTATCCTAAGGGAACAAATCATCAAGAAAACACCGACTCGGCAAAAAGAAGACGTAAGGAAAAACGGAAAAAGCAGGATATACGCGTCGGCACGCGGAATGTTCGAACGTTATATAAACCAGGCGCTATACAGATGGTCGTAGAAAACTTGAAACAATATAAAATGGACATCGTTGCGCTTCAGAAAGTCCGACTCCCACATCAAGTAATTGAAACCAACGGGTTTACACTGGTGTGCGGAGGTACCCATACACATAACCTCGGAACCGGCTTCATCATAAGCAATAAGATCACGCCCCATGTAAAAGATGTGCAATTTATTAGTGACCGAATGTCGGTGCTAAAAATACAGAAATTTACTGACGAAAAAACGAAGGACAAGTTCTAGAAGAGGCTAGAGCAAGTATTTGATGAGATCTCATCATCCGATGTTAAAATCCTTCTCGGGGACCTTGTTGGGGTTCCACCAAACCCCACGGCCCACGTACCTGAAAAACTCCCCATATCCGCAACTCAACTCCCATTAACTCCCGCCAATGCCATTGCATTGGCACCTGAAAATATTTCCTTCTCCAAGGACATTAATGCATACAAGCATTATAAAGAATCCCTAAAAAGAATTGCGTCTACAAGGGAATTCATATATTACAAAGCATCTCTGCATTAGCGACCCAAAAACCGAATTTCCAATTAGTGTAGATATTCACACTATAATTCGATCCAGCCGTCGCCATAGATGCCATGCATAATTGACGCAGATGGTATACACAACCGTCATTGTGTACCCATCTAAATGGCTTTCCGAAGACTTGCAACTATGGATTCAATTGCAAGCACTTCAGGAAACATTGCTTTGTTTGAATTTTCAAACAATCACCGACGCCAAGTTTCGCCGTCAAATCGGATGCAATAGCATAAATATATGCAAAACAAAAGAATCCGATTCTCCCAGTCGCAGGTAATCATGTATACGATCCTTTTAGCATCTAATGAGTGGCTGCTATTTAGACAGCCGACCCTCATTACCGAAAGATGCTGTAAGTCGTTTCCCATGCACGAACCGCCATGGTCACGTGCCGCTCCCGTACTCCGTCGGTACACGCGGAGATACGTTAAATTCGGAGTCGCGAGTATCTGAGCGTGTAGTCATTTTTTTTTTGTGTCGCGTGTTGAAAAAATACAATCGCTCGCGTTATCACCTGTACTAGAATTAAACAATCCCGCGGCAGTGATATATAATAAATGTTTAGACATATTCCCAACAATATTGAGTGTTTTATTTCAGCGGTTTCATTTCCCAGCTGTGTCGCAGTGTCCTGGTGTTTATCTTTCACCCTTACCCGTGGTTGCGAACGAACGAGACGGTTCATTTATAAGTGATGACTTTCGGCTCAGTGTTTTACGCGGCGAACAACTCATGATGGGGAATGAAGTGAACCGTGTGCCCATGGCAGGCATCATACATCTCCTCCCCACAACCTCAATGCGCAAATTGGAAAGGAAGATATCTTCCAACCAACTATAGGTAAAGAAAGCCTACACGACGTTTCAAATGATAATGGAATTCGAATTATTACGTTCGGAGCGTCAAAATATCTGGTAGTGAAGCAAATCCATAAATTTACATGGTTATCACTCGACGACGTAACGCGTAACCAAATAGACCACTTCCTCATAGACAAAAGACATCACTCGAATATCCTTGACGGAAGATCATATAGAGGAGCAGATCGCGACTGTGATCATCTTCTAGTGATGGGCAAAATTCTCAGTCGGCTCACAGCAAACCCACATGGGCAGTCACGGGAGATGAGCACAAAGTTCGACACTGATAAACTAAAAGACCTGCTTAAAGGGGCTGATTATCAAGATGAACTAACGAATAGATTTAGCATCCTAGAGAAGGGAAGTAGTGAGGAAGAGGAAACCAATAATGTAGACACTAAATGGGCATCGATCAGGGACGTAATCAAACAAACAGCATTGTTAGACTAAAAGACCCGCGCAAAGGGCTGAATATCAAGACGAAGTAATGAATAGATTTAGCATCCTAGAGAATGGGAGTAGTGAGGAAGAGGAAACCAATAGTGTGAACACTAAATGGACATTGATCAGAGACACAATCAAACAAACAGCCCAAAAGGTATTAGGATTTAAGAAAACAATTAAGTCCAATCCTCAGAGTGATCCACTTAGAAATATATGATGAACACAGAAAGATACGCGACAATTTGGAGAGAGACAAAGAAACTTTTCAAACGCAAAGAATGCGAATGGGAGAAGACTAGGATCGACAGACTCCTAGAAAATGCCAGACCAAAAAATATCAGATGTATGTATGTCGGCATGAACTCAATTATAAATGGCTACCGAGGAAAAGCCAAAATAATTCGAGACACCGACGGCTGTTTGGTCACAGAAACAAACAATATCATGACAAGATGGAAGCAGTACTTTGAAAATCTGCTCAATGTGCGCACCCATCAACCACAACTATACGCACCAGACGTACATACAGCCGAGCCTCAGATCCCAGAGCCCTCTTTCAATGAAGTTGTAGACGCAGTAAAACCATTGAAAAATGACAAGGCTCCCGAAGTCGACTGCATACCGCAGACCTTATGAAGCATGGAAGACAGGCAACCACTCGAAAGATCCACTAACTCATCAAAATAATATGGGATAAAGAAGTCACTCCGGAAGAATGGAAAACCTCAAAAGTCGGCCCCATTTTCAAAAAAACCGTCAGATCTGACTGCGAAAACTACAGAGGAATATCATTGCTTCCCACCACATACAAAATACTAACAAATGTCATACTGGCGAGAAACACATGGTACGCAGAAAAAATACTGGGACTGTGGCGGTTCTTTAAAGTCTTCTCTAAGAACCAAATTACCTTCCTCCTGCTTACCTGCAATCGAGGAGCGCAAGCTACCTTTCATTCGCTTTCACCTGAAAGTAAAACCCCAGCAAGCATGCACATCAAACAAATTATTTCATTCATATTACATGAACCTTACCAACCCAATCACATCGGTGTGGGAGGAGCGAGTAGGCTCAACTTGGCGACGGCCAATGGGCGATCGCAAAAGGATCGAATAGGATGATTCTCTATCTGTCCGTACAAGACAAGTACGATGCCCCTTAGCCTGCATATCGGCATCGACGAAACTGCACCTGAATAAACATGGATTGTTGTAATGAACTGCAGGCATTATTGAGATAAGCGATAGCGAAGATCGCCAAGGAAGGAATAGGTTTCTGTGTCTTAAATAAACAGAAACGCTATTTCGGGGCTCATACGATGCGATGCACATTATTTGTGATTTAGCCGGTGCTACATGGGAACGTCGGCTGTTTACATAATCACCCGGACTTATGCCATTGCAGGCCATCGATTTTTCGTGGCGATAAGCAAACCGTAGGTTTGCTCGCCTATGCCCAGGGCTATGGGGGCTTTTGTTTGAGCTAATTAAATTAAACATGGGTATGATGGTGAGGTATTTGACTTGCAGATGTGCAAGCGTACGTCTCACCCAGAGGAAACATGGACAGCGGTTGGTAAGTAAAATAAATACAGTGAGGTACGGTGTGTTTGTTTGTTTTACAGGGCGGAGCATCATTAGGCATGATCATGGGTATGATTGTCTAACGTCAATCATATTCGTGCCCGAATTCCATGATCGGTAGATAACCGATAAAGGGAATTGGTCGCAACTGTAGCGAACCTTGGGACCACCGTTGAATCTGACGGAGGTGGATTGCATCAGAGAGTTAGATTTCATCCCCCACGGAGTGCGCACACACGCTCTCGGTTATCAAGCCGCAAGTTAAGTTTTCGGAGAGATGTCAAAGGTCTAGTAAGAATCGAAGTGCTAGTAACTAAATAGAAATCGTTAGTGAATTAAGTTATAGACGCGGTTAAATGAGAAGGAGTCCCGGTGAAATAATTGACATTTAAGAATCATCACGTAGTTTATGTGCAGAAACCTAATTATATTCAGACTCGATTGCTGCCTACTGTTAAAGTCGTTCCGGCACAAATATCTCTGTGAATATTGTGATCCTCTAAAACTAATGACAATTGTCTTAACTAATAAGAGTTCCACTGCGAGCCGGACGACTAATCAAAGGAAAACAAAAGTCTGCAAAAATAAAGGGACGTTTAATGGCAAACTATAGCTGTGTGTTTTTATTTATGACGCTTTTTCCTTCATGTTAGCCAGTGTTATTCAGTGGCGGTTTATTGAATCCGCTGCCGTGCAGTAGCAGAGTTAAACCTACACTACAGGACTCTACCAATGTGAATTCCGTAGAAACCGGCCAACAAGCGACAAAATGTTCACAATAGGCAACTGCTGGAAAGGAAGTGGGAATACGGAGAGACCGTTCACGAACTGTTCGTTGACTTCAAAAAGCCTTCGACTCAGTCGCAAGGCAAAGACTCTACCATATTGCAGTTGAGCTGGGAATCCCGAAAAAATATGCCGACGTCATTCAAATTTGCATGGACGAAAACAAAGGGCAAGTTAGAATAGAAAACCAACTCTCAGAACCATTTGAAATGCGGGACGGACTAAAACAGGGGGATGGCCTCTCGAATATGTCATCAGAAGTGTACAAGACGACAACATGGCCGGATTATCCCTGAACAACAAGAGCATGAACCACATCAACAGCAGGAAATATCTCAGCAGGTGTCAGTCAAAAAAAAGGAGAAACTACCTGTTATCTACATCAGTTACATGGAGACAAAGGATCTCATAAAATTGGGTGAATTGACATGCAAGACTTTTAACACAAAACGGATAAATAATTTTAACATAAGTTTAACATGCGAAGATTTATAAGGCTATCATCATCATCATCGGCACTACAACCGGGAACCGGTCTTGGCATTATTTAGCAAGCCCTGAGGCTTGTTAAATTTTCCATAATGATTTGTTTTTTCCGGGCATGGTCATTAGTCTTGCGCCAGAGGCTCCCCGGCCGGGAATCGAACGCCGGTCTCCCGCGTGACAGGCGGCTATACTAACCACTAAACTATCAAGGAGCTTATAAGGCTATAGCAAAATCAAACCGGCATTTGGGAAATCGAAAAGCGAGTACTACACATACACCCCTAAATCGGAGAAAACTGTCTCCATGCTCCTCAAAGGAGTTGATACTTCCTTTACTCCCGAAGAGATGCTCGACCAACTAAAAATTTTCGAAAGCGATACCTTGAAACTTACAGATGTGAAACCATTTTCTACAGCAAATTCTAGAAATCGCAACCATAAGTTGCCTTTCTTCATTGTGTCGCTAAGCCCCAATAGTAATTTGATGGACCTAGATATATTAAATTAATATAATTCACGATATGAATTCGCCGGTACAACCTTCTTTTTTAAAGTAGCAATACGCAATTTCAAAATACAACTTCTGGAACTGGTGTGGAATGTGTGGTAACTAGTACCCAGAAAAGGATCATTTAAAGTGCTGACAATTTGCTAAATTATGTCAATGCTCCTGTGGCGATTTCGCCAAACCCCACTGTACACTGACCCGAAGAACCCACATAACTACAACTCAGCCATCATAACTTTCTGCTAATGCGATCGCATTAAGCACCTGTAAACGCTTCACGCAAATGACGAAATGTATCTAGCTAAAAGCTTCTGGAAAAGAATTCTTACCTTCATTCATTAATTCGAATTAAAAATTCCCTATAACAATTCTCTCCAAACCTATCATAAATTCCCTGAATGAAAACTCATTGCTTCACATATAATGCATAATCAGGGAATCTTAACCTTGAGTTGGCTATTCCCAGCCTCAACATGTGTACAATCGATTTACCTACATACACATTGGCTGGCGACCCTTTTACCCAACGATAAACAGTCCTACGCAGCTCCATACAATTAGCGCAATAGACGCTGAAACTAATTCTCTACCATGTACCATGTACAAACAAAAGAACGCCGTCCTTCAGCAGGCATTCTGGCGATACGGCAAACAATTCAAACCATTCAAGTATTCCAAATGCATCTACCATCTAATGAGTTGCATCTTGTTTACTCAGTTGAACTCTCAGATCATAAATTCCCTTTGTCCTAGATATTCCTGACATTCTCACATAAGCAAACACAAAACCAATTAGCATCCAATGAGATTCGGCTTGTTTGCTTAGCTGAACTCACATCTCATGAATGCACATTATGCCCTTTCTTTGTTTCAGTTTCGTTCTTATGGCTTTGTTCCATGAATGAACCAATGTAAACACATACATGTGTACCTTAATTTGAGAGAGCCGTTTCCACTGGCCGAATTTCTATTGATAACGATTTAATATAGCTGAGTCGTACTTCAACATCCAACCGAGCCGGTCGGTTAACCCCCCGCTCCCCGGTGCGCACGGGGACGCGAATACACCGTCGAATATAGTCGAGGAACCGCGGTCGTGAGCCTTAAAGTTTCGTGTGCCTTCAAATTAACCGGACTAATCGCCGTTAAATTAAGACTATATAATCCATATAGGAACGTTGCACAAAATGTATTTTAAATTATATATTGTTGTCTCCTCTTCAACCAGTGTTTAAATAAATAAAAATAAAAGGACCATTTATCTCTACAAATGTGCGTTTTAATCACTTCCTGTGTTGGTGTTTTGGAGTTTCGTTTGTGTTTCCCTCCCAGTCCGCCTATTTTGCCCTTGGCGTGATTGCCTGTCACGGGGAGACCGGGGTTCGATTCCCCGTCGGTGAGCCTCTGGCGCAGGACTAATGATCTTGCCCGAAAAAAAAAACAAATCATTATGGAAAATTTAACAAGTCTCAGGACTTGCTAAATAAGGCCAAGACCGGTTCCCGGTTGTAGTGCCGATGATGATAATGAACTATGGGATAACAATATTTAAAGATCGCTCAAATGCACACTGTTAGTCAATTCTATCTCAGCTTTTTATTGTTTGTTGACAGGATTTAACATTTTCGTGTGGATAAGGCAAAATAGAGAGGGGAGTAGTATATTATAAACAACACGATATATTCTTACATCTACTTGGCAAAACCCCAGTCTAAGTGTGACACTGTATATTTGTAAACTTCTTTATAAGACAACTTTATTAAAAGCTCAATATTCTTAGCATTAAAATGCTAAGCGCTACGTGTTAATTAATTAGTCATCCTTAGCATCCCCAGAAAGACACGTATCTTATAAAACAGGGTTCCATTCGTTTCACGGAATTGTTTAAATGGCTACTCACATCAACTTCGACCGCCCACTGCTTGGAGATTGATTTTAAAAGTCCGACGATCCTAAAACAGAAAGTGAAATGAACTTTTTTCTAATATATAACTTTGAAATTCTAAACTCAAAATGTTAACCCTAATTAAGACAACATCAGTGTCCAATTCACAAAATAACCTCGATCATCTCTGTGGAGGGATGTCATCTCTCAGTCCTTGATATTCTCAGAAATCGTCCCGAGGCGTCGTGCATCCAAAAACTGGATATCAGTCACAACAAACTCTAACCCTTCGAATCCTAAGAATAACCTTAGGGATTCTACGTCCGCAAACAATCTAATGGCAGAGAAGAGAAACTGTAAGAGAAGATCCAATGAGAAAGAGAGAGTAGATTGCATACCTTGGTATCTCATTATTAATTAGCGAAAACAGTAGCTGACAGATTCAAAATGTTTGCTAATTTGGAAGTATCTCTTGCTGTGAGTGGGGTGACGTGGCGGTGGCCCGAGGCTTATCAAAAAAAAAAAAGCTGAAAATATATAAAGCCAGAAGTACAGAAAAGACCCCGAGGGCCACAAAATAAAACAGAACAAAATTCCAAATAAATTGGGCAACCGGACAACGGACTCCGAGATCTCCAAAGATATGTCGATGAAGTTCCAATTAATGAGACACATTGCCGATACCTTATAATCGACACTAGTTGTATTTGCCGAACGCAGGTAGACAGTGGCTGCACAGCCAGTAGTGTGGTCAAAACAAAAGCCCGACACAACTCAGCTAATGGGACAATCGAGATGCTACACCACCAACCGCTGTCTGCCAAGAAGGACGTGCACGCTGAATATTTTCACTTTTTGGAGGGAAATCATTGTCAACTGACTGTCAGACGACTAGTAGCTGATGTTGGTGGCTATCACCAACCAGCCACTAGGGAACATGATTGTGAGTTATAAGCTTGTGGACTGAATGCTAAGACTGTTATCTTGATTGCGTTTTAAGCGAAATTAATAATTATCCGACTTTGAGTAGTGATCGTTGTCCTTGAGCCTAGCACTGGTCGACAGTGTAGGGTCAATACGAAATGCAGGGTACAAAAAATGTTGCCTAATTGGAAAGTCATTAACAGATTTGTGGTCATGTGACGTCTTCGAGAGGGAGCGCAATTAATAGCGGTGACCCGTGGCCATACAAAGAAGTATGTCAAAGAGACGTTTTTCATAATGACATCTTATGATACTGATCACAACGAGTTCTCCCACTCATTCTTCAATGTGAGATAGAGAGTATGATATCGTGGTTTGCCCACAGTGATTATTGACTTGGTGTCTTCGCGTCAAGTTTGTCTACGTCTTTATAGGATATATATGGTATTCTTTTGGTTTGGTTTTTTAAATCTGAAGAAATAATAAGTGTTTAGAAAATTGACCTTTGATGACCCTTTCTTGCAAGTCGCGGTAAACAAGCTTATTGCTAAAAACTTTCAAAACTAAGACGAGTCATCTCAACTTTCAAAAATAACTAGTTAATTCATTAGCCGACCACTTCAATAGCAAATATTCCCCAGCAGAATGGAAAGAAGAAATCGACCACTTAATTCCTAAGTCAAAAGTACAAATCGTACACATGATTTATCTGAACGAAAATGTTGGAAGTGTAGTAAGGGTCATATTTATTTTAGTGGTTGAACATAACATTTCAGTAAGCAAGCTATTCTACTCTACCTAAATTACACTTTTAAATTGCTAAGGAGACTAGAATTTTTACTTAAATATGAAACTGCTTCTTTCCCTCAACACCAATTTACTCTTCTTCAATTAGCGACTCTAGAGACGCCTGTGAAAATCTTAAATCGATTTTTATCGTTCGATTCAACAACAAGCCTGTATATGTACCACTGCCTAAAAATATTGAAATATCATTAGAATGGAATAGGGCTAACAACCCATACCATTTGGGGCTATTAAAAAAGGAGAATTTGTAGCCACGGCTTCAAACAAAATACATCTAACCCCCTAAATGCTGAAGCGCGAGAATCCTACGGAGCTCGCTTGCATTACGAACATTTCCAGTACGCCATAACTTGCAACTGTTCAAATTGAGATCAGTTACCTTTAATCCCGCAGATTGGTATCTCTGTGGTACAAAAAAAAAAGCGTTCTTAAGAGACGTGTTAAAAATACTATTAAGACCATGTTCGAGTTCATCATAACATTATAAAGTGTTAACAAAGCTCGGAAGATGGCAAAAGGAGAACTGCCACTCAAGCTAAAATACCAACGAAATGTTCAACTAGGCACACTGTGATTATTTTAAAACAGATTACGCTCTCGCAGCCATAATGAAGAAATACAGCACGAAAAGAGAACTGGAAAAAGTCATCAGAGTTTACGTAGAGAGTTGTGGTATTCTCGTGTACACGCGGCCGTAGTCTGATGCGTTGGCGTTTTCATGCTAACTTCTTAATAGCGAAAACTTGAATCACGTAGCAATTTGAAACATCATCCTTCAGCTTCAACTGAATTTGGAAAGATTTCGGTTTTTGATGTTGACTTTAAGGGGCTAGGTGGTTTAGAAAATTTCATTTTGTTTGTTTGTTTAATTAAATAGTACAATATGTCTAGAAAATTGTTACTGCAAGGCGTCGTCTCGGTAATGTCACGAGCACGGACTGTATTTTGTGTTATTTTATTTTAATGTACAAACGTATTATATTTATTTGTCTGGTTATATATTTACATCGATAAGCATTTATTTGTTTGATTTTTATTTGTTTATATAGAACATCTCTTACACGATCTCTTTATCTTGTGCACCTCCGGGTCGGACTCTGCTCTGGATGAGGGGCGTTGTAGTCTTGCCCGGTGCCTGCGTTGTACTGGTTGCACTCCCCAACTGTCGCTGCTTTTACTCCCTTTTTGTCCCCGTTCCCTCGTTCGTATGTTGTCACAGGAACAAAGAGAGCGACTGGTATAAATTGCCGATCCTCAGTCCGCCAGTGGACAGTTATTCGTCCTATTCCGTTCCTCGCCTGCATCAGCAAAATATATGAACAGTTCATATATAAGAAGCTAAATAACTTTATCAGAGCCAGAAACCTAATACCTGATTTCCAAATTGGATTTAGAAGAGCGCACAGCACCACTATGGCTCTCAACATATTTCAAAACCACGTCTGCGTGGGCCTCTTTAATAAGGAACACACGATTGCGGTGAGCCTGGACATTCAAAAGGCTTTTGCGGCAACCTGGATCGAAGGTCTCGTTTTCAAATTACTGAATACTGGCCTCAGTAAAACGCTGTGTAGTATCATCTACCAGTTCGTTCTAAACAGAACCTTCCAAGTTCGAGTAAAGGGAAAGCTTTCCCGAACTTTCAACGCCGCTGCAGTCGTACCACAGGGCTCTATTCTAGGCCCCATCTTATTAATTATCTACACCTCAGATATTTCTCGGTCTGTGTACTGGTGAGTAAACGAGGTATACTATGCGGATGACGTCCTAGTGTACACGCCATCTAAAAGCCCAAAACTCACAACAAACCGATTCAACCGTCATCTAGACGAACTGTAACAGTATTACAGTCGATCGGAAATTCGACTTAACCCATCCAAATCAGTAGCTATAATTCTGAGTAGTAAACACTTCCAATCTACTTCTCGATATTCACAGAATATTCGAATAAAAATAGGAGGTACTACGATTAGTATTTATTTGTTGGCAGGATGAAATATCTTGTTGACAGGATGAAATATCTTCGGGTAATTTATACCCCAAAAATGAATTTCATCAACCATGTGACCCACATTCTCCAAAGGGGTCTCGGTCGGTCTAAGCAACTGCACAACATCTTGAAGTGGAGCAACAAAGTTGACACCTAAGTTAAGCTTCTCTGCTATAAGCAGCTAATCCGATCTGGAATATCGTACGCCTTTCCCATATGGTCCTGCATATCTTCCGCCCAAATGGAAGGACTTCGAGTTTTCGAAAGAAAACTCCTCAGAACATGCACCAAGCACTCTAGAAGGCCTGATGGTCGCCATCACCCGAACTCTCAGCTATACGAAAGTGCCTCCATTATCCCTATCGACGAGTACTTGCTACAATTAGCATATAAGTACCGCGACAGCATTCAGAACGGCGAGAACCCACTTGTACGGGAGTCCTGCGTTGTTGACCCTTCTTTCTCTCGATCTCCTCGAATCAGACCACCACAATTTCTTCTTCGGTACAAAACTGAAGAAAGCACCCCTCCTAACAACATTCATCTCTATAATAGAGGATTCCTGGACCCATCCCAGAAGCCAGACACAAGTCGAAGGACACATTTGTCCTTGTCTCCCTAAAGTCGGCCTCTCGCCACCCCAATTTTTTTTTTTTTGCCAGTCGGCAGTCGTATGCTGCTCTAAGAGATAGAGTCTTCGGAAGTACCGCCCATCAGGGCGCGTTAGCCTAGAGCGTCGCAGGTAAATTGAGGAAGTGCTTAGCTATTGTTTGTCTGTTTTCCTTGCTTGCAAGAATTCGGCACAGGCATGAACAGAGGGCTGCCGTACTCCTCAATAGTGACGGAAGAACTAGTAGGTGGAGAGTTACGTTCGAGAAAACTCAGTGTTTAAGGACGATAGTTTTATTTACGTTTGTAATACTTGGTTTAACTGCTACCTTAGTTCAATTAAGTTAAAAATGGTCTAGAACACAAAATCGTTTACAGTAGATATGTATACAAGTTCCAGGTACTGGAAGATATAGATACTCCTTTGAAAAGTCAAAAGCATCTATATGTCCCCGCTGCTTATGCTCCAAAGCTCCACAGTGTATATAGTTTATCAGCAACCTTGATACCCTTTTTCGAAGTCTCAAGTTAGACACGGAAAATAATTATTTCTTTATAGCGGCAGATCTCAATTCCAAGCACAGTGCTTGGGGTAACCTTATCGCAAACACAAGAGGCAATGTGTTGTTCGACTGGTGGCAAATAAACGCTACATAAAACAGAATTCTACGCTATAAGTACGCCGTCATATCCAAGAAGAAATTCCTTCTTAGATTTACTGTTGGGTAGACGAGCAACATCGTCTTCGTCCAATCGAGCACGATAGCGATCATTATGGACTTGGGGCGGTAACACATGTCCCAAATGAACACTCACTACTTGAGCAGTATAAACAGATATATTCTTTTAATTTCGGAAAAGCACACTGGTCGCGCTTTGATCGGATAATAAAAAAAGAATTACGCTCCAATGGCATAGATTCACCAACTGACAGAAATCTTCATAATGACGAAATTCATCATTATCTTTCGACGATGAACAACATTGTTGCTAATACAATGAATCGTTCAACCCCAAAATGTCTCACATGGAGAACCATACAAACCGATACAGAAACTCAATGATCGACGATCTATATAGGCAAAAGAGTATTCTACTCTCTAAGTTAAAACTGCTCTACAGACAGTGCAGCGATCCAAATAGCCAGGAAATAAAAACAATTAAGTCACTAATTAACAATCTTCAAAAACTGATCCGTGACAACTATAGATCAGTAATTAATGAAGACTGGAATAACAGAATACATGCCATTAAAGATAGTGAACTGAATATGTTCCCACAAATAAATTGTGTTTCGATTATAATGACACTCCATATCTGCGAGTTCCGCGGACTCCCGAGAATTGTCAAACTATGCTGCACGCAGGACTTACCCTGGAACACATCAACTCTAACGAAGAGTTCATAGTAGTCGAGGATCGGCAAAAAAAAGCGAACTCAATTGGTGCTTGTTTGGAAGCAGTGTATAGATTCAACGAATCGGGTCATTCTTGACCTGGAAAATAGGGCTCTCCAAAAACACATTTCGCTACGCAATGAACTTAACAATTGCTGTAACTTAAGTCGAAGTTTCACTATCTTTAGTGAAAATAATAGAGCGGATTCCCCGCTCAGAAATTTAAACACTAATATATTTGTACACAAGGATGAACTGTCGGACATTCTTATATCCATTAAGAACAAAAAATCTTGTGGAATAGATAGTATTCCCAAGATTGTTCTAAAGCATTTACCTCTTGAAGTAGTGAAGGTTTACACTATTTTGTTCAATAATGCTCTAAATAATGCATATTATCCAACCCAATGGAAATCTGCAGTAGTCCATCCCATCCCCAAAAGGGAAAGGACAGGAGCAATCCAGCCAATCTGCGCTCGATTAGTTTGCTTCCGAACATCAGCAAGGTATTCGAGAAAATTATAAATAGAGCATTGACTAACTGGCGTGAAGAATATTGTATTATTCCAGACAATCAGTTTGGTTTCCGATCGCAACATGATACAGTTCATGCTGCGACAAAACTTATTCCCGACATACAGTGGAACAAGGCGAAGCGAGAATACACAGGGGCGTATTTGGTTGACTTTGAAAAGGCTTTTGACACCGTACGATGAGAAGGACTGGTATATAAGTTATCAAATCTAGGTATGCCCGAATATTTATTTTACATTATCTACGGTATGATAATGGGTAAACAATTTGTGGTGAAATGTGGAGATGTAATCTCTAACTAAACTTTCCACATCAAAAACGGCCTACAACAAGGAGCAGTGAATTCTCCCATTTTATTTAACATTTGCACTAGTGATCTAGTGGGTTCTCTCAGCCATGCAATTGCGTATACCGACAACATTGTTGTGTATAGATCTGGAGAAAAGATTGATGTCATCAAGAGACTTCTGCAAAATGATTTCAACAAAATCAATCGTTTTTGCGACGACTGGAAATTAAAAATAAATTTACAAAAAACAGAGACTTTCCTTTTTAGAACGGCCCTGTCCAGGGCATAAAGGGATAGAAGACGGAATTAGAAAACATTTTCCATTACAGGAAGTAATAATCTTCCCCTACATGTCAGATACTTTGGAATATGGCTTGATCAGTATCTTTACTTGGATAAGTATACAACAGCTGCTCTTACAGCAGCTAAAAACGCAAATGCAATGACACGGAGTCTCTTCCGTTCTTCCGTAGTAGTCTGCTAGACCCCAACGTGAAAATAATTTCATATTCGGCATTCATCTGACCAGTATTAGTGTATGGCTGCCCGGTATGGTATAACATATCCGCATTCTACATGGAGAAGTTTCTGGTGTTCGAGAGGTAGTGTCTCCGTTCCTGCCTCGGAGTGTATAAAATCCCAGAGTCCCAATATTAGAAATACTCTTCCTATCTATCTGTAATATTCCAGATCGCCTGCGTTTTAATATGGTGATCGGTGAAAGAGATAAATAAATAAAAGGTTGATCTCATCCCAACTGGTGGTGTATCAGTGATGAAGAAAGGACTATATGTCCTCAAACATAGTTTTCCTATCAGGCGCACCGCTTTCCTTCTCCCTATCTCCAATTCCCAATCATTTTTTTATTTTTATTTTTAGTTTTATTTTTAGCTGGTAACTCCCCGTATATGGTATATGTATTTTAAAAAAAACAATTATATAGAAAAAAATAGAACAAATCTTAAAAAGAAAACATATCAATTATTTTGATATGTTATAACAACACAAGTTATTGTACGCCGAAAGGCATAAGAAAAATGATAATTTATAATTTAGAGCGGTTGCGAAGAGCCAATAAGTTAATCTAATAACAATCATTGTAAAATATAAGTTAACTTTTTGTCTTAAGTAAAATTTGTAATTGAATTGTAAATAAATGTGGAGATAAAAAAAAAAACGTTAATTTTTTTTTATACAGTAAAGTGGTACGTGTGCTCGACATGTGAACATTTTGGGGTTCGTTATAAGTACAGTCTTTTTTTTTCTAGCAATTGCTTACCATGTTGTCGGCAGTTCAAATTCGAACCCCCTTCCTTTATGAATTTAAAAATTTAAATTTCATACGAACTCTCCCGTCCAAACTTTTCGAACGTCACTACCAACCAGCAACTTATGCTTGATACATTGAATTCAGACCTCAACAAGATAAATCAGTGGGGATTATCTAACCGAGTAGAATGCAATGCCCTAAAAACTCAGTGCTGCCTCTTGTCGTAAAAGGTGAGCCCCAAAGTAAATATACTGTCTATGAACGGAACTTGTATCAACGAAGCCAAGGAATTATCAATCCTCGGCATTCGAATTAATTCGACTCTTAACTGGAATGACCACATATTTGAAGCTGCGAAAAGTGCAGCCAAATGTATGGGATTCCTTAAGAGATGCAAAAGATGCTTCACTCCATCCAACCTGGCCACTATTTACAAGGGGTATATTCGTCCAAAAAGGCCAAGACCGGTTCCCGGTTGTAGTGCCGATGATGATGATGATGATGATGATATTCGTCCAAAAATGGTGTTCAACTCCCATCATCATCATCATCATCATCGGCACTACAACCGGGAACCAGTTTTGGCCTTATTTAGCAAGTCCTGAAGCTTGTTAAATTTTCCATAATGATTTATTTTTTGTGGGCAAGGTCATTAGTCTTGCGCCAGGGGCTCCCCGACGGGGAATCGAACCCCGGTCTCCCGGGTGACAGGCAGGTGTACTAACCACTATACTATCGAGAAGCCCATATTGGGTCAGGCGCATCCAAAACTGCACTACACGTGCTCGACAGGATGCAAAAACGAGCAGTGAACCTTTTTGGGGACCCTGCCGTAAGTCAATCAATTCCGTCGTTAGAACACAGGTGGAACGTATCATGCCTATCTCTTCTCTATAGGTATTACCATGGCCGTTGCTCAACTGAACTTGCTGAATGTGTTTCGTCCCCTTCAGACATTTTACCGCGATACCCGTCAATCTGCTAATAGTATGGACACTAAATGGACATTGATCAGAGACACAATCAAACTAACAGCCCAAAAGGTATTAGGATTTAAGAAACCAATTAAGTCCAAATCTTGGTTTGACGATGAGTCCAGCGCGAAGATCGAACAACGTAAACGCCTCAGAGCGATCCACTTAGAAAGGTATGATGAAGTCAACGCAGAAAGATACACGACAATTCAGAAAGAGACAATGAGACTTTTCAAACGCAAAAAACGCGAATGGGAGAAGACTCGGATCGAAAAAATCGTAGCAAATGCCAGAGCAAAGAATATCAGAGGTATGTGTGCCGCCATAAATTCAATTAGAAATGGCTACCGAGGGAGAGCCAACGTAATTTGAGACGCCACCGGCTATCTGGCGACAGAAATAAACAATATCGTGACAAGATGAAAGCAGTACTTTGAAAACCTGCTCAATGTACGCACCCATCAACCACAAATAAACTCACCAGACGTACATACAGCCGAGCCTCAAATCCCAGAGCCCTCTTTCAACGAAGTTGTAGACGCAATAAATCGATTGAAAAACAGCAAAGCTCCCGGAGTCCACTGCATACCGGCAGAGCTTGTGAAGCATAGAGGAGAGGCACCCGCTCGAAAGATCCACCAGCTCATCAAAACAATATGGGATAAGGAAGTCACTCCGGAAGACTGGAAAACCACAATAGTGGCTCCCATTTTCAAAAAAGGCGACAGATCTGACTGCGAATACTACATAGGAATATCATTGCTCCCAACCACATACAAAATATTAACAAATTTCATTCTGGCGAGAAACACACCGTGCACAGAAGAGATACTGGGAGACTACCAATGTGGATTCTGTAGGAACCGGTCAACAAGCGACCAAATGTTCACAATAGGCAACTGCTGGAAAAGAAGTGGGAATACGGAGAGACGGTTCACCAACGGTTCGTGTACTTCAAAAAAACCTAGGACGCGGTCGCAAGGTAAAGACTCTATCATATTGTAGTTTAGCTGGGAGTCCCGAAAAAATATGCCGCCGTCATTAAAATTTGCATGAACGAAAACAAAGGGTGAGTTAGAATAGAAAACCACCTCTTAGAACCATTTGAAATCAGGGACGGACTAAAGCAGGGAGATGGTCTATCACCGTGTCTTTTAATCTTGTGCTCGAGTATGTCATCAGAAAGGTACAAGACGACAACATGGCCAGATGATCGTTGAACGGGGTCACACAAGTGATTGCATATGCCGATGACATCGCCGTGCTGGGCGATAATCTAGAAAGGGTTAGTAAAAACTGTGAAATCATCATGCAAGCAGCAGAAGAGGTGGACCTAGAAATAAATAAAGACAAAACAAAATACATGATTACGCCGAGAGCAGGCTGAGCCCAGGGAACACATATAAACGTCAGATTTCAAAAAGTTAAAGAATTTAAATATCTGGGAACGGAAACAATTTCCGCGTATTCGAGAATAAAGTTTTGAGGGGTATCTTTGGAGGTAAATATGACGAGGAGGAAGGACAATGGAGAAAACTCCATAACCATGAATTGGAAGAGCTATCTCGCAAACCTACAATAGTGAGAGTAATCAAGTCGCGAAGATTATGATGGGCGGGACACGTGGCGCGAATGGGCAACGATAGGACCGTGCATAGAATTCTTGACGGTGAACCAACGGGAAAGAAACCGGCCGGACGTCCGCGACAGAGATGGGAGGACAATGTTAGGTTTGACCTTGAGGAGGTCGGATCGAATGGTCAAGCGTGGAAGTAAAGCGCACAGGACAGGGAACAATGGCGGAGTCGAGTCGGTGAGGTCATTGACTTCCGGGTTCCTATAGGCCAATAAATAACAATAATAACCCGTCAATCTGTGAATGCGCATCCGTTCACATTGTAAGTGGACTTTAGGCGCACAACTAAACACAGATCTTTAGCCGAACTACACGAATGTAGAATGTTCCGCCTGATCATGCGTTTCCTGGCCGTTGTGATGTCCAGACATTCAAGTCCAATATACATCGACACCTCCTTTCCTTATCCACTTCCTCTCCATCCGCTTGCGCTGTGCTCTGACATTTAAGGGTGCTTCAAAATCCCCTTTTGTTCGCGCGTTAGTGTAAAACAAAAAAAAAAAAGGCAATGAAAAACATTAATGACGCATTTGAGGAGGTAGCGGTAAACGAACGCACTATACGATGTTGGTTTGAAAAGTTCCGTTCGGGAGATTTCAGTCTCGAAAACGAACCACGTGGAAAGCCGGAAACGTCAGTTGACGACGATGTTTTAAGAGCAACGGTGGATGTGGACTCAACGAAATCAGTGCGAGATATTGCACAAAGCATCGCAGTATCCCCAATGACAATAAGTCGACACCTTTCTCTCATAGAGAAGGTAAAGAAACTCGATAATTGAATACCCTATGAACTGAATGAGTCCCAAAAACGACGGCGCCTGAAAATCTGCCCATCGCTTAGATTAAGAAATCAAACAACCGTTTTTGCACCGGATAGTCATCAATATCATCATCGGCACTACAACCGGGAACCGGTCTTGGGTTCATTTAGCAAGTCCTGAAGCTTGTTAAATTTTCCATAATGATTTGTTTTTTCCGGATAAGGTCATTAGTGTTGCGACACACCGGATATGAAAAGTGGATTCTGTATGATAAACGTAAAAGACCCGGGCAGTGGCTGGATACAGGTGAAAAACCAAAACACACCCCCAAGCCCGATCTTCACTCAAAAAAGGTTATAGTGACAATTTGGTGGACATCGAAAGGACCAATCCACTTTTCATTTCTTCAACCAGGAGAAACGCTGATCTCTATCAAATATTGTGAGGAAATCGACACATTGCATTCCAAATTGGCTGAAAAGCAACCTGCGTTGGTCAATAAGCACGGCCAGATCCTTTTGCATGACAATGCTAGACCCCATAGGTAACAAGTAACGTTGCAAAAACTGTTACAGTTGGGATTTGAGAATTTTCCGCATCCGCCATACTCCCCCGACATTTCCCCAACGGACTACCATAGCTGGATTCATTTTGCCGGCATCAGGTCTTTCGGAACTAAACAGAGGTCATAAAAGCCTTTGCTATTTTGTGGTGGTTTCCGCTAGTGCGTTAACACGGACGCTGGTTCAGCAGAAACCCCACAAATATTACGCTGGAAATTAGAGCACAACCGCGAACACAATAGCTCTCCAAGGAAAACACACTGAAGTAGTTTTGATGCTAATGTTTTTTATTTTGTGGCAAAAATCCTGTAAAATTAAATCGATATCCCGAATTCTCGTTACACGCACGGCGACAATCCTGGTTTATTATTATAACGGGATCAAAGTTAGTGGGCTACAGAAAAACCACTTTTAATTGATTATGTTGCGACTCGATACGCGTTCGACTCGCACTCGGCTTTTTGTATCACACCGTACCCGCGCCGGTACGGTGGGTGGCGGACGACCCAACCGCCTTGAAGGTTGGAATACGACTCTTAGGTAACCCACCGTACCGGCGACGGTACGGTGGGTGGCAGGCGACCCGACCGCCTTGCTGGTTGAATTCAGACTCAACGATATCTTGCTCGTTCAGAGCTCACTCGCTCATCGTGATCATGGTGGTATGTGTGCCTAGAACAAAGAAAGACATAAAGTGCATTCCTAGGATACGATTTCGGTAAAGCAAATAAAACCGAAATCGTCGGATGCATGTGCGTAGCCATAACAAAGAGACCACGATGCGATGTGGAAATGTGCCAATTCGTTTTAGCTAGGTTACTGGGAAATGGTGTTTATGGCATCGCTAGTAAGAGTACGTATTGAATACCTATTTGCATTGTTTATGCTTGGATTTCAATTGATGCCAAGGGACGCGGAATGCGTATTTGCTTTGGGTTGCACATTGTGCGAGTCAGGGAATTTTATTGCTGGGAGAAAAACGTCGCCAGCCAATGTATACATAAAGAAATTTATCGTATACATGAATGAAGGTAGGAATAGGCGACGCCATGATAATTACCTCTGGCTGGAATGGTTACATGATATGTGAACCGGGGTTTTTCTTTTCAGGATAATTTATGATAAGGAAAGTAAGAGCTCTTACGGGGGATTTGTAAGCGAAGGAATGCTTGAAAAGGTAAGAATTCTCTTGCAGAAGCTTTACGACTATAACTTTGCTCCAATTAATGCGTGTAGCATTTTCAGGTGCCTAATGCGATTGGATTGGCGAAATTATATGGGAAGATGGGTGTTATGGGGGTTTTTAAGGAAAGCGTACGGTGGGGTTTGGCGGAACCGCCACAATTTCATTGCCTCAAAAAGTCAGCAGTTCTAAGAAAAAGGAATATTTGACCATGTATCACGTTGAAAGAATACCATATATGCCAATGGATCCTATTTTGATTGAATAAAACTTTACGGAACAATAATATTGGCTTTTAAAATTTTACTTTAAAATGGGACATTTCATGTGGTACAGCCCAATACAATCGATAGTTTAAAATATAATGACTGTGGTAGATAGTGCCAATGTTAGAAAGATTGAGTTTCAAATTTGAAGACGCTACGTTGGTTATCACTTGTTTGACAACCAACAATAGTGAACGGTCTCAGTGAATTTGTAAACATGGAAAAACTGCACACATCCATTATTGCAGTTTACCACCGAGCCATTTCTTCAAGTTTGGAAAGAGAAAATAGACTAGTGTGTTAAGGAAGTAATTCGTATTTCAAATCATTGAATTTGGCCACTGCAATAACAGATGTGTGAATTTGTACCAAGCTTACAAATTCACTGAGAGCGTTCACTAGTGTTGCCTGTCAAACAAGTGATAACCAACGTAGCATCTTCAAATTTGAAACTCAATCTTTCTAACATTGGCACTATCTACCACAGTCATTATATTTTAATAACTACCACCGTCTACCGCAGTCATTATATTTTAATAACTACCGCCATCTTTGTGTCAGGCCAATTAATTCTGGAACTGCCCTCCTAATACAGTATTACGTCTAAGTTATAGTTTTATTTTGGTACATAAAACTCACAAATGAAAAAGTAAACAAAAAAACAAACTAAAGCAAAAGAAAACTGAAATATACACTTTGCCGACGGATTGGGTTCTCCACGATGTGAATACGATCCCAAACACTTTTATTCGGAAACAATCTACCATATATTTCATAATATATAATACTATCAAAATATCGTTATCGTGCGTTGTCACGGAGCAATTAGAGGATTTGTCTAAGAAAGCGTGAGCTGAAATTGGCGTCGATCATCAACATCTTTATCTCATGAGTAATTATATGTATATATAGTCGCCCACCGTAACATCTCAGTGCACATTGATGTGGCTCCCTCTACTTCCCGTAACCTGTGGCGCTCTTCTTGAATGCAACTGACTAATTCATTTATCACCAAATACACACATCCAAGAAACTTACAGCAGCATTTTAATTGATTACCGAAACAGTAGCCTAGTGGCCATTCGACTTGATGGAGATCAATTTTATAGCCTAGTCTCGTGTATCAAACATTATATCAATATTTTGTGGGTAGGTGCGCTAGCACCACGCCAGACAAAGTCAACAAGATGTTTGCACCCCAACAGACCGTAAACATATGCATCAGCGCGCTACTGAATATAAGGAGGTTTGCATCACTTAACCTCTCTTCAAGATAAACCAACTTGTTCCACGTACACAACAGTGCAAGAGTGTTAAACCAATTGAAAAGATAAACTCAATAACCAGTCTTTCACCTGGTCGTTGAGAGCTTCCCCACCTTGCTAAACATGTTGATGTCCTATGTATACAGTGCTGACCAATGCTGTTGGCCATCTTAATGTTGAATTGTGATGGGGAAATCTGCCATAATAACCGGTGGTATAATCCCCACTCTTACTTTGCCAGCAACCTGCCAAACCTGAATTCTAAATGGGATTGAATGAGTTTCACGCCTTCGAAAGGTGGAGCTAACTCATTGGATAACATGATCTTTGGGTTGGTTTCTGATATCATACAATGGTGGAGCATACTGGCGGATTTGGTTTGGGGAAGTGGTGGAAGTGGTATTAGCGATCAATCTGCCTAAGTAACCTAGTCATTTTATCAATCTTGGTAGAAGATAAATGACATATTTTTAAGGATGCGCATCCTATATATTGTTAGTTATGTTAAATCATTTTGGGTAAGCAGTCTTGTAATTTTAACGATGTTCTTGGGAAGAGAGAAATGCTATATTTTTATGGATGTGTACTCCATAAATTGTAGGAATTACAATATGGTAGTGTTTTATCAAATATTGATGGACGAACAGAGTTCATACAGTCGATATTTAATAGAACACAGATATTTAAAAACAATTTATAATTGTAATGTCAGCTTTCATACAGAAATTGGTGATGTAAAGTATATTACTCGTACGTGATATTGTACGAACTTCGAGTTTGAAAACTGCACTGTTTGCGTAGAATTTAGTAGTACAAAACCTATAGATTTTGTAATAGGTGGTCGGAACGAAAATTGTAGGAGTAAGGTAAATGAATTGGAACTATAGCGGTTCCGCCAAACCCTACGGTCTACTTACCTGAAAAACCCCCATAACTACTACCCTACTCCCTTTAGTTTGCTAATGCAACAGTATTAGTACCTAAAAATGCTGCACGCATTTAAGAGATCAAATCTATGATCTTTAAGTCCCTGTAAAGAAAACTTACCTTCATGCATTCTCTTCGCATACCATTGCCCCTTAAGATTTCTTTATTAACTTACCAGGAATTTCCAATCAATTTCGGAATCCACGTCGCCAGTCAAATTTCCTTAGACAAATTCCTGTAAGCAAAATGATTCGGATTGCATTCAATGTAACCGTCATGACAGGGATCATAAATACTGCGCCGTCTATTTTCCCAGCCGCGTCATGTACCTTTTCATATACATTGCCTGGCAACCTTTTTTGTTTGTCTTATCAATAAACAACCCAAGCAGCTGCATATAATTAGCGCAATAGACGCTGAAACCAAATTCTCCAGCATTTCCTAATGCAAATATGAACCCGGTTTCTACTGCAGCTAAAGATGCCATAAACATCTAATTTGCTTTTAGCACCTTTTTCTCCTAACGTCGAAAATAGCGACGAGGCATCGCGTAAACAATGACCCGCATTACCAACGGCGCATTTGGTCATTTTTCCCTTTTGTCTTTGCCGCCTGCCTGTTTCGTCGTTCCACTGCTTTCGAACACGTGCAACAACATTGAATCTGTTCGATCGCGCACATATACCACTGCACCAAAAAGATCGCATTTTCTTAGTGGTCACACCCTTAAGAGAAAAGTTTTTCTCTCTCTTCGTTTTTTCCTTAGCGAAATCATCCTTGCATGCGATGACGATCGCTGAGTCTTATTCCATCCTTCGACCACGCTGGTCGCAGCACTCCCGCTCTCCGCCGGCAGCGGAGAAGCGTAATTAAAATATTATAGTCGCCGTGTCGAGTATTATAGTCGCTGCAGTTTTCGTAGAGTGCATTATTATTGTAATTTTCACGTGTGCTTCGTAAAAAATAATATAAAAATTAACAACACCAAATCAGTGCGTTTTATTCCGGAGACTACCATCGGTGCGTTTTGCTTCATTCTTTGGTGACAATTTTCTGTGTACATTTTGCTGCGGTGTTCGGTGCGCGGACTTAATCCTTGGAGTTCGTGTTTTCGTGTGCAGCGGTATAAGTGATGGGGAAGAAGTGAACCGTGTGCCCGTGTCTGGCACTATACTTATCCTCTCCTCAGAACCATCTGAAGATCCCAAGCTTAGAAAAATAAGGTAACTAAAGAATATTGAATAAGACTGTCTCAATAGTCGGATAAAGCCTGGCTTCCAGGACACAATTCTCCCTAAAACACGACAATAGGACTAATAGACTAACATACTTCTGTGCGGTAAGCTATCAGAATGAATGCACGGTCGGGCTGTTTAAAAGGCAATTAAAGGCTGAGGAGAAAACGCTCCAAAAACATAAAAGTCAATGAATACACCTTATCATTGTTTTGATTTAGCCGTTGGCTCTTCAATCTGATGTTTCGATTCACTATTTTCAGTGATAACAATCAAATGACAGATAGTGGAACATGGGTGTTCGTTATGTACCAGTATTAAACTATATGGTCGTAATGGCACATCGATATCGATAATTTGTTTTTTTTTTTAAATCTTTATGAGATATTTACTTTCTGTTTTGCTTACTGGTGTTAACTTGATGATATGGGTGTTTTGATTTAATAAAAGGTGTTCATATTAGACGGAAAGATGTTAAACGTAAGTGAAGCTTAACCGTCAACGTTTTTGGCAACTGCAGTCTTGCCAATTTCTATGAAAAGACTAACATTACACATAAACGTTGCTCACTGTTTGTCATCACATTTGGATGTGTAGGGTTATATTTTTTAAATTGTTTTGCTTACCTCAATGCGGTGTTTCCCTTCCAGGTCTCTAAGTCAGGGTGGCCAAATTAAAAAGCGATTTTTTACTACTTACTTTTTTGAGTTCTAGTTATTTTATTAATTATTATTTATTTTTTGTGGCCGTTGCCTTGGCCTCCGGATTGGTACTGACCATCATCATCATCATCATCGGCACTACAACCGGGAACCGGTCTTGGCCGTATTTAGCAAGTCCTCAGACTTGTTAAATTTTCCATAATGAATTTTTTTTCCGGGCAAGGTCATTAGTCTTGCGCCAGAGGCTCCCCGACGGGGAATCGAACCCCGGTCTCCTGCGTGACAGGCGGGTATACTAACCACTATACTATCGAGGAGCCGAACTGATCCCAAATCAAAAAAAAAAAGCAAAAAAGGGTAGCGAGAGGCCGACTTTGGTGAGACAAGGACAGATGTGTCCTTCATCTTTTCTCTAGCTTCTGGTCATCTTGGGATAACCGTGCGATTGTTGGGCTCGGTCTCGAGATATCTGAAAAAGAAAACGGATGGGGGGGGGGGGGGGGGGTATCTGAGGATAGTGTGGACAGGGTTAGTTCAGGTGTTCTCTAACTACGTGGGTGCAGGGATGGTGGGAAAGAAATCGTAGAAGGCCGGTAGATCTTGTGTGCGGTAGTGAACGCAGATCACGTCTTTGGCGTCTGATGATCTGCGCTTTGGTCGGTGTGTGTGTATGTTTGTGCCATATTGTACTGTGCGTGGGGGCGTGTGTGTGGTGTATTATCAGTAGACCCTATGGGACGGGTCCAGGTATCCTCTATTATAGAGGGAAATGTTGTTGCGAAGGGTGCTTTCTTCAGTTTTGTACTGAAGAAGAAATTGTAGTGGTTGTTACAGAATTAACCCCCCCCCCCCCCCCCCCCCCCCCACTGGCGGAATCGTTAAACTGATTCGCGATTATGTTGGCCTAAAGTATCCAAATTAAAAACATCCCTGCGAATCATTAAATTGATTACCATTTGTTTCAAAATTAAAAACACCCCCGCGAATCTTTAATTTGATTCCCATTAGAATCAAAATTAAAACCACCCCCGCAAATCATTAAATTGATTCGCATTATATGTGTTTTTATTCCGGTTCATTTACCGGAATACGACCACGACGACGAGTAAAACACATGCACGTTTCGATATATAAATCTTTAATTGAACGACAAAACGATTGATTCAAATGACAGACGAAAAACTCTCTAATTTGCATAATGCAAAACTGACAACAATAATAACAACCGAAACTATGACAACACAAAAACTAATAACAAACGATGTATAACAAAAAGGGCAAGTGCTGCCAAACATGCAAATTAATTATAAATTATAACAAATTAATAACAAAAACATATTAAATAACAATGTAATAACAAAACGACTAACAATATATTAACAAACAATAATAACAATAAAACAAACGATGATGAAGAAATGGCTTGAACTCATTGGTTCAAGCGCGACGCGACAATATGCTGGCATGAAAAGACAACATTCTTGGATATATCCCATGAGATTTCCTATGGGAAATCAAGAAAGTCATGCCCGATTAGCAACCGCAAAGCTCAAGAAACGCCTTGAGTTATCGTGTTCCTTTTGTCTTTCTATACCCATACGCCGGTAATATCCCAAGCATCAGCAGCGGCCATTGACCTCGCTAGACACGGCCATTCGCTGGGGAACAAAAACCTCAGAGTCTGGTGAAAAGTATGATAAGAATACTCTTCATCCCACGCCATTTCCCCTCTCGACGTGCATTTTGGATCTGCACTCTGAGAGCAATCCAAACATGAAACGGAGTATTGCCATCAACTAATTGGTTTCGCTTTCGTGCAAGCGAAAGCCAAGCAACCCTGTAATCGTCATGCTCTTCGTTGCGTTTTCTCATTCCCCTAGTTCAGTGACCGTCGGGTAAATTCGCAAGAGTTTACTCACCTCAATGGTCGCGGAAATGGGATAATGAGAGAGGGTGCGATCGAGAATGTGTGATCGTAAAAAAGTACCTGTGGGTTGGGTCAGAGGGTGAGTTTTGAGTTTCCGAGTTAGTTTTAAAGTCAGTCGTTGTCGATTAGAGTCAGTCGAGATCTGATTATCAAAGTGGTTGGTTGTCGTGTGTGCAACTTTTTTTTGCAAAATTTTAATTAAACAACGTGAAAACTGAATAAGTAATTTCCAAAGTAGAGTGTGTGCACTCTTTTTACCAAACTTAAATTAAACAACGTGAAAACTGAATAAGTAAGCCCTAAATGTAAAGAAAAAATAATGAATGTGATATTCCTAAAAGTGAATAAAAGAACAAGTCACTTAATTCCAAATTGTGTTTGATTGAAGACATTAATAGAACAATTTAATAAGCCGTGGAAAGTGTTGCAATATCGATAGGAAAACAACCTTTGACAGAGGAAGCAGTGGCAGCAGCGACTCTAAGTCCAATTAGGGCAGCAAACACGTAAGTAACCTCAGCAAACATATATATATATATATATATATATATATTATATATATATATATATATATATATATATATATATATATATATATATATATATATATATATATATATATATTCGCAAATATATTGAAAGGGTTACAATTACATATATTTACCATTGATAAAAGTGTTACATGGTCTGATCCGAGAGATCGGTAGAGCGAAGGGTCAAGAACGCAAGACTCCCATACAAGTAGGCTCTCGCTGTTCTGAATGTTTTCGAGGTACTTATATGCTAATTATAGCAAGTACTCGTCGATAGGGGTACGGGTGGCACCTTCGTATAGGTGAGAGTTTGGGTAATGGCGACCGTTAGGCCTTCTAACGTGGCTGATGCATCTTCCGAGGAGGTTTCTTTCGAACACTCGAAGTCTTTCCATTTGAGCCGAAGATATGGTGGACCATATGGGAAAGGCGTATGATATTCCAGATCAGTTTAGCTGCATACAGCAGAGAAGTTTAACTTTGGTGTCAACTTTGTTGCTCCACTTCTATATGTTGTGCAGTTGCTTAGACCGACCGATGCCCCTTTGAACAATGCGGGTCACATGTTTGATGAAATTCATTTTTGTGGTCTAGATGACCCCAAGATATTTCATCCTGTCCCGTGGTCTAATCGTAGTACCTCCTATTTTTATTCGGATATTCTGTGAATATCGAGAAGTAGGTTATGAGTGTTTACTACTCAGAATTATAGCTACTGATTTGGATGGGTTAAGTCGAATTTTCCATCGACTGTAATACTGATACAGTTCGCCCAAGTGACGGTTGAATCGGTTTGTTGCGAGTTTTGGACTTTTAATGACGTGTACACTGGGACGTCATCCGCATAGCATATCTGGTTTACTCTCCCGTACACAAGGCAAGGAATATCGGATGTGTAGATATTAAATAAGATGGGACCTAGAACGGAGCCCTGTGGTACGCCTGCAGCGGTGTTGAAAGCTCGGGAAAGCCTTCCGTTTACTCGTACTTGGAGGGTTCTGTTTAGAACAAACTGGTAGATGATACTACACAGCGTTTTACTGAGGCCAGTATTCAGTAATTTGAAAACGAGACCTTCGATCCAGGTTGTGTCAAAAGCCTTTTGAATGTCCAGGCTCACCGCAATGGTGGCTTCCTTATTAAAGAGGCGCACGCAGACGTAGTTTCTCTCCTAAATCCAAATTGGAAATCAGGTATTAGGTTCCTGGCACTGATAAACTTATTTAGCTTCTCTTCTATAAATTGTTCATATATTTTGCTGATGCAGGTGAGGAGCGAAATAGGATGGAAGCTTGAGGGGTGATACGTTGGTTTCCCCGCTTTTGCTATTGGGCAGACAACAGCATGCTTCCAGGCTTGGGGAGAGTAGCCCATGTTGTAGGCATGGTTGAACAGAATGAAGAGCTTTATAGAGAATAAAGCAGAAAGCATTCGCAACGAGTGGTACGACATGTTGTCGATACCAGGTGACTCTTGGGGTTTCGAGAATTAACTAGATTTTGTAGGGCTGATCACGAACCCAAAATATGCCGCCCTTTTATACTCTGTGGCGACAGAGATTGGTTAAAATTTTATTTAAAAATTCCAAGAAGCACAAACAAGATTTAGTGTGCTTCAATTGGAATGGGATTCTTGGAAGTGGATAGGAATTTATTTGAATAAATTCCCGGAGGGAGAAATTATGAAATGCATTTAGATTTAGGCATTTCAGAATTTCAATGGTTATAGGGAATCAATGAACGACAAATAGATTTTCGTTTAAATTGATCGTGCATATGATTCAATTAGATTGGGATTATGGGTAAGGGTACGGTCATTGGAAATTGAATCAATCTGCGACAAATTAACTTTTGGTTTAACTTGTCGCTCATATGATTCACTATGAAAATTAGGTTGGGATTATAGATAATTGGGCGAGAGTAGTGATTTAGAATCAATTAAGCCAATATCATGTGATTTGACCCATTTGGACTTCTTTCTTTAAGGTTGTCTTAAGATGAGGTCTATGACAATAAGCTAGCATATTGGCAAGATTGAGGACTACTTATGTTGTAATGTTATCTCAAAGTTGTGCTGCCGATGTCGTGGGGAACATTTGGCCATTATTTGTTTCATGCGGGGCTTTTTGTATTTGTTGTTCCGGCCAACTCGGCTCCATTTAAGTTAAAGCCCAAGCTAATTATTAAAGAGATGTTTCAATAATAAAATATTACAATAAAATCGATTAAAGGATGATTGGGTGCAGTCGGGTTGGCTGAGTGAATGGTTGTTTGTTATTGCATGTAAACCCAGTTTCTTTTCGGCGGTGTAGACCTTCGTTGGCTTTCGAAGTTGATCGCCGTCGAGATCGAAGTGTACATAATAGAGAGAACGGAAAAAGAAGAGGGAACGGTTTTTTTTTCTGGGAGTCGAAAGAAGGTGACCAAAGGAGCAAGTTGGACGGTGTACTAAGAGTGAACTGTTGTTGTCTAAGTTAAAATAAAAAGCAGATAAAAGTAAAATTAAACATCTAAGTTGGATTTTGTAATAAGAAATAAAAATTTAGCTTTGAACGAAAACATTAAATAAGGGTTTATTTTGGCGTAAACAAACGCCAATGACGTGAACGTAAGGGAAGTAGTTTAAAGAACCACTTAAAGAAAGGGAGAAGACTGGGTTTGTTTGTGTTGATAGATGCATCACGTAAGAATTGCCCTGGAGGTGACATCAGCGAGTATTCCACATTTGCTCCCCAGGTATGGAATTATTCACCTAAATTAGAATTACAAGGTATTGCACATTAGCACCCCACAAGGGAACCCGAAACGTATAACGGTTTGGGTACAGGAAAATAAAGGGCCACATCATCACACTATCATATATACTGCATTTCATCGTATGTTCCTCTGGCCGAATATCCGACTGCATTCCATATTTTCATAGCCGTGCATGGTGGTTTGGAGCGATCTGTATGGCAAATATAGTGTTCAATCTGCAGAGCAATTGGAGTTTTCTTCGTTTGTCCTTGACGAATTTTGCTAACCCTCCAGCACCTTACGGTGCCATATAAACTTATATTACAGTACAGTACGAACAAAGAATTATATTACAGTGGCGCAGCCGGTACCCGCTAGTTGGATCCGCACCGGTTCATAACCTTAAACCTTGGAGAACGCTGTCTCCGGGGTGCGAGACAATTGATGGGTGGAGCCCTGAGGCTAGCGACGAAGTAGCAGCTGAATGAAAGGGAGAGAACGTTGGATCGACTTTTTGCAGCGGTTGGCGAGTAGCAGCGACACAAGCACCAACGTTCCCAGAGGCCCAGTATAATAGGCCGAAGCAGTGTTTTTTTGTTGTTGTTTTTTTTTATCATGTCGATCATTGTAATTAACGTTAATTGATTATTCATTTTCTATTTATGTTGCCGGTGTAAAATTTTGTTGATTGTAATTGGTACGAACTAATTATTTATTTTATTATTATTGTAAAGGGTTTCAGTGTCAAATTATTTTGCTTATGATGTATGATTTTTTTTTTTTATTTGATTTGGGCATAGTTATTATTATTTTAAGCCCTGAAATTTGTTATTCGCAGTGATTCTTCTTTTTATACTTTCCAGCTGCGCGTTGTATTCGTTGTGTATATGGAATATTTTTTTTTCTTGTTTTCTTCTCATGATCGCGTTTTTTTTTTTGCCATCTCTTTTCGTCTCTCTGGGTGTGTTTTTTTTTTTTTTCGCATCCCTAGTTCGTGTGTGTTGATTGTTTTTTTCGTTCTGGTTCTCGAGTCCCTGGTGAGCTGTCCCCTCCCTTCGGTTCGACGGCCGATTTGTTCCCTTTTGATTATTCTTTTGTGGGGGAAGTTCATTTGTTTTGCGGTAGTGGCCGATAGAGTCTACGCGAAAATTCGTTTGTTTGCGACCCGGCCCCTTTCGGTCGTTCCGGTTGTCCTTCTTTTGTTTGATATTTGGTTCGGGCCCCTGTCGGGTTTGGTCGGTGTTGTCGTAAGAAAACCTTCATTACGAGACGATTTAGATGGCTTAGAGAGAGAGAGAGGGAGAGAGAGAGAGAGAGGGAGGGGGGGGGGGGAGAGAAGGAAAGAGCGAGAGAGGGATGGAGAGAGAGACGGAAACATTACTTCTGTCCTACTCGGTTTCTTTAGAGCAAGTCTCTTTTGTTCTGCGCTTCATTTCGGAAAACATTTAGGTCATCCACAGCTACATAAGGAGTTTATTTAGCTATGACTCCACTGCCACGACGCGATGACCTTTTTCTCGCTTTTAATGAGTCAGTCGAGTCACAACCACCGCCGAGCGCACATCGCTCCCTCGTTACATAGGTCGAAGCACAGTCACCACTGCGGTGGTCGAGAGTCAGTTCTTCTTTGCCTGGGTCTAGAGGCGATGTTCATTATCATAAGGAGCTTTGTGCGCGAGAATGTACCGTTTTCTAACATAGAGTCAGTATTGTGTCAGCAAAACAGAAGGATTGTTAATGTTGTGACGAAGTGACGCGCTTTGTTCGGGACTCAAGTGCCTAAAAACTAAGCAAAAAGTAGAAAATAAATAAAATAAACGGAGACGATGCACGAGTAAACGGTTTAAAAACGAAAAGGAAATAAAAAACAAAGAAGTAAACCCGAACTATCTGATATTTTTAGTACTGTTTGTAGCTCCCAGTTAGAAAAATACAATAGACACACAGAAAACAAAAACTGATTTGTATATGTTAAGAGATTGACAGTGAAACGACAAATAGCAAAAACTCAGTGTAAAAATTAATCAAATAAAGGAAGCTTTATAAAACAGAACTTTCCCCAGTGGCTTTTATTTATCGCTCTATCTTGGCGCTCGGATTTCGGAGGCCAATTGTTGTGAAGGACTCGTTGGTGGGTGATAGGAACCCGTGCCGTACGTCGGCACCCAAAATTCACCCCCCCCCCCCCCCCCCCCCCCCCCACAAACTAATCTGATACCAGGCAAAAACAAAAGCGAGTTATTCCTTAGTTTTCCCTTACTGTTTTCCGCCATAACGACTTCATCTGTCCTAACGTTATCTACAATGGTTTCAACTCTTCCCTTATTTTTTGTCTTCTTTCAGAGTCGACTTTATCTTGCTGAAGGTTATCCTACAGGTCTCTGTATGTGTTGTAATATTCATCCAGTTTAACCTGCGGATTTAGAGTATATTATAGCCGATCCCAGATTGTTTTTTAATAATGCTAGCTTAGCTCGGTCTCTTAGTAATATGACAACGGTCCACATTCGAGGATCCATAATTGTGTTAGTGGCCTAAAACATGTAAATCCGAAAAAGACGTAATAAAAAAACCATTTGTAAATTCACTTAGAATTAATTGCCGACACCGACCGTGTACTTAAATATAACAAAATAGTATTCTAAATTTTTCCTTTCAATAATATACATACTTATATAATAAGATATAAAATTACGTACGAAAAGCGTTCACCGTTTAGTTTTTGTTATCATTGATAGTGCCATCACACACGTGTACTGAGGAGCAGCAATAGTTGATCTTTTCATCATCATCATCATCATCATCATCATCATCATCATCATCATCATCATCATCATCATCATCATCATCATCATCATCATCATCATCATCATCATCATCATCATCGGCACTACAACCGGGATCCGTTCTTGGCCTTATTTAGCAAGTCTCGAGGCTTGTTAAATTTTCCATAATAATTTATTTTTACGGGCAAGGTTATTTGCCTGGTGCCAAGCTGATCTTCTACCTCAAGCAAAAGTGTGTTCTATAAAGGGTAACCCTTCTAAGAAAATCAATCAAAGTTGGGTCCGCTGCGGGTGTGTAGACAATTTAAATCGTCACACCCCTTTCGCCAAACTCTGCAGGTATGCATACGTTGCAATGGACATAAGACCAATTGAACAATTCGCCTGATAATTGTAATCTTCCCTCCGACCATGTCATTTGACAGAAGATTCCTTCATGCAAAGACGATTGTTGCATATTCTTACTTATCTCGATGTTCTTACAGCAAGCAGACAATTTTTCTTTTATTCCTTTTCATAAGGAGCTAAGGACTTATGACGGATTTAGATCCAAAGCATACAGACGGTGAAGGAATCACTTTAATCCTAAAAGATTACAAATTAAATCCAATTTACATGTTTTCCCTAGTGTAACAAACACAATAATGCGATTAGAGATAAAGGAGGTTCATGCGCACACATTTCATATGTTTGCTCTCTGAGTTTATGAACTGGTGGACGGTTTACTATCGAATAGGTGTAATCAGCATCTGATCAGGTACGGAGAACGGTTATTAAAATTATATAAATAACATGTTAGTGATTCTTGCAATCCTCATTTGATGTGTTCTCAGATACCAAGAGAACCAAAACGTCTTTTAATTCAACCTACTTCAACCTACAAGCAGTGTCTATTATTAGTTCTTTAGCCACAAGGGAGATTATATTCACTTGGTTAAAGTTATCTTATCAGGATGTCGAATTTTGTAACGTAAAAAGTCCCACAATAAAAGTAGAGGATGATGCTACATTTAAAAATAATTTTTAGAAAAACCCACTAGTATTCCAAAAGGAAAACACTACCTGCATATTTAATAAACGTACCATGTGTAAGCAAATAAGCGAATTATTTAGACTAGCGATTGCCACCAGTTATCTAAAAACGAACAACTATAGTTTCTCAGCAAAAGTCAAGGCGTGCAGTATTTATAAATTTGGTAAATCGTATTCGTATTCGGAAAATCATGCAATGATCCCAATTGTCTTAGAATGACATAGAGTATTCACACTTGAGTCAAATTACTCTTTGTCGAAAGATTACCAGGAACCGTTTATTGTAGGCGGAGCTCCATTGTGCATTTATGTGACGACATAGGGAGCTTGTTAGACACAAGAATTTGAAAGTATCGGTCTCAGATCGAAACAGTGAAAAACCATAATGAAGTCTTTAACACCAGTCTCGAAGAATTCTGTGACACGTAAAAAAAAACAACCCAAAGAAATATAAGGTGGCGCAAACTCAATCATCCAATTTTGTTTTTGAATTACTTTTTACTAAATACAAAAAACAATTGGTTTTCGGGTGATGGAAATCTTTATTTGGACATTTACAATTTTTTCTGTTAAGTGAAAAAGATGATATCCCTGAAGTGGCTGCCGCCAGTGTTGATACACATTTCTACCCATTTTATCGCATTTTCCACGACTTACCGCAAGATATCCAGTGATAACTGTTCGCATTCCTGCCGAAAATTCTCCTTAAGTCCTGCGATTGTTTGAGGCTTGTTGGTATAAACCCGCGACTTCAAGTAATCCAAAAAAGAAATCTGGGATGGTTAAATCAGGCGATCTTGCTGGCCATGCCAAATCGCGAAAACGGGAGATTACGCGACCAGGAAACGCTTCCTTCACAATATCCATTGTGGTTCGTGCTGTGTGTGCGGCTGCAGTGTCTTGTTGAAACCACATATTCATCAAGCCGCTCATCCAATTCTAGCAGTAAGAAGTCATTTATCATGGCTCTGTAGCGTTCGCCAGTAACAGTGACCGTATTGCTGATAGCGTCCTTAAAAAAATACGGCCCAATCACTCCTCCCGAGTGAACGCCCCACCACACAGTGGCTTTGAGTGGATGTAATGGCTATTCGTGCATCACACGCGGATTTTCAGTGCCCCAGAAATGAAGATTTTGGTAATTGATGTAACCGCTTAAGTGGAAATGCGCCTCGTCGCTCATGATGCTTTTCGACACAAACCCGTCCTCTTCGTTGTTGAGATTAAATCGACACAATTATTCCACACTCTTGCGGAGTATAGCGCTCCATTGCTTGTCTTTTTATTGACTCCAGCTTGTGGTGGATTCGGGTTATGATCGCCAAGTAATATATATTTGGGTGGCAAGTATCTAAGCTTTATCCTAACATTTTCTATGACTTAACTTCCCTATGGGTGCTGATTAAAGCGCAGCTCGCTTAAAACATATGGCGTAGAGCGCCGCAGTTAATGAATCAATACGTTTCAGGTATATGATTAAATTTATTTCAAAAATGTTGGGGTATTTATACTCCCAATCAATCATTCAATTATTTACACATTTCCTCAATTACTCATACAAATTTTGCTTACAAGCTAAAAAATAATAAAGTGGAACATCACTGGTACAATTTTGCCGATTATGCCATTTAATATCCTATAGTGAAAGAACAATAACATGAGTTGACCCAATTAATTCGTGAATCACTTTGCCAATGACAAATTCGCATACGATTGTCATCTGATTCCTTCAAATCGTAACTCTAGCGATTCGTTTGTTTTACTCAATGAAATGAGTTGACCTTGACTTTGGTTGTAAACAACGAATGCTGGTTACTTGAGAAGTGCAAATTGTGACAAGGGCAATCGATTCATTTGAGATTATTGTTTGTGGTCATTTCATGATATGTTGTCACACTACAAGCTGTCTAATTAACAAATGTCAAATATGATTCACGTACGAGGCCCTTTGCAAAAATTATAACACTTCCGATGGGTGTTTAATTTTGTGCCACCTTGTATATATCACCAACAAAATCCGAAACGCGTTATCCGTTCCGCTACTAGCCGCAATTTTACAAAGATAAATAGTCAATTTATTTCCCAAAGCTAGAATACTAAACACATCAACAATCAAACCTTTAACGTCTATTTTACAGTCTACCACCACTTGTTGTAAACTAGTAATTATCAAAACGGTTTTTGGGGGCTCTGACCAGATATAGTGGTTTCCTTAAACGTTTTGACGATTCCAGGGATTTTCCAGCGCTGGACAAACGATATATAGGAATTGACGTAGTTCCGGAAAATGTTGATAAACAGCAAGGAGAGTTGGAAGCTCTCCTTGAGTATAGCGATGTCTTAAAAGTGTTATGATTATTTGGTATGATTACCTTGGGGTGGCTTCTGGCTGATAAAGCCCGTGTGTGATGGCTTCCGGCTCTGCTGCCCGTAGGTGGCTTCCCGCTCTTCTAGCCCGTGGTTGGTTTCTGGATGCTAACCCTTCTTGGTTCGTTCAAAATAAAAGGCGAACTAATTGGTTTTTTACGCTTAAGTTTTTATTTAGTTTTAAATTTGACTACCACAGTTGTTGTAGGACCAATGGCTCAGTTCAATCTCAAGCTTTATTTTTGGTGCAAACCCTTTTATAGTGCCAAAACTAACCCAACTCTATTCCATTTCCCATGGTGGCATCATTCAACTTGAGCCCGGTACCCGATGCCAGCCCAGGCGTAGGCCATGCAAATGACAATGGGAAACGCCATGTTGACGCCATTCACCTTGAGACGGCAACCTTACGCCTACTCTGGCTGCAGCTTACTCCAAGCCTATGGGGATATTTCGCGCAACAGATCCAGGTGTCAACCGATTCAAGGTGATGTCAACAGAAGGCATGTGCTAGAATGGAACCTGGGAATTGCATAATTGCAATTTAGTTATTACTCAAAGTAACATTATCTCCATCGAGGTTATGAGAATGGAAAATTTACATGCAGTCATAGCATAGGCCACTGCACAGGTGATGAGAATTTGTTTTTAGCAAAAGGTAGGCCTGTGATAGGGTTTCACAGATGCTACACTTAAAAAATATCGTCGGTTGTAGCAGGAAAGTGTAACAGGTTCTGCTTCCAACAACCTCCCACCAAATGAGGTTTCAACGCAAACTCGCCTCTCGCGAGTTAAGTGTTATAAAAAAAAATATTAGCAACTCCACTATCAAAGGAACATTTTAAGTCACATTCCTTTAATGCAATTCTTATCGAATTCTATAAAATAATCGAAGAAACCTTTAATAAATATTTTTCAAATTACCCCAAATTTAAAACTACTCACTGTCTAAAATTACTAGAAGATGTAACAGATAAGCAAGATTTAGCAAAGATTATAGAAAAAGAACACATAGGAAATAATAATAGAGGTATTGAAGAGGTACAAAAAGAAATTACACTTAATTACTTCAACCCGAATTTAAAGGCAGACGTAACACAGTTTATTAACAATTGCGATGTCTGTAATATCGAAAAATATGTTAGGACTCCCCAGAAGCCCCTATTAAAAATAAAGGAAACCCCAATGAATCCAAGGGAAATCACATGTACGCTTACATATCACAACTAATGATCACATACGATTACTAAAACACGACAAAAAAACCAAAGACGATTCCGTTGAAGACAACATTTAAAAAATTATAAGTTATTATAAAATTACAATACACTGTACAACTATCCGAAAACTCATTGATTTCTTTTACTGGCAAATACTTCAAAATGAATACAAAGATATTTACGAAAACATCCTTACAAAGAACCAAAAAGCTATAGAAAAATTAAATCAAACTCGGAAAAACGATACCTTAGAAAGTGGACAACATTTTACTAAAGAAGCTAGAGGAGGAAAAAATCATTCGAAATATATACAACAAAATACACAAAAGATTGACAAAGATCATATTGTAGATACTCAAAACCGATTCAAATATTATAGAACATATATTAAATCTAAGAAATAATATCAAGACCCCGAGAATCCCACAATTAGTACTAAAAAATTTAATAAAAGTCAAGACGAAATAAAAACAAACAACTTATATATATCGGGTTTTCCAATAGGGAATTGACAATTTTTTTTTTAATTTGTGAACGCACCCTTTCGCGGTGACTATATGAACGAATTCGAAATCCATTCATAAATGTTTTGATTGTACTTCACGTCGATAATAAAGTTTTTGAAATATCTCAAATGGTTTGCGTTTTATTTAAAAAAAAAGTTGTCAAGTCCCTATTGGAAAACCCGATACAATACGTTTAAGCATTCAGAAATATTTGAACCTCGAATCACTACCAGTATATAAATCGAATAAACAAATGTGAAACAGACATAAATAATTGTAATTAAACTAAATAATGCACAATTATTTATTTTTCTCCATATAATTATTAAAACTATACTTAACACATAAATAAGAAAAAGTTATGGCAATTACCCTCTGTTTAATTATGTACAAATTATATCATTTCTACATGTAGCTAACTTTAAAAATATTGTATCGAGCTTAGGGTTCGCTGGATTAATTTATTTTTAATAAATAAGAGCCATTAAATCGATTTTGAATTACTGTAACACGTTATTAGCCCGTTAACAACAACCGTTACTTTTAACGTACACTTAACGATTTCTTAACTTATCGTTTCCGCTTTTACTTCTTCACTGCTTACTTCTCACTTATTGCTCATCGCTTGCTTCACTTTCTTACCTATTACTTCTTACTTATCGCTTCCTTCACTTTCTACTTCTTACTCATCTCCATGATCTGTGTGCGACGTATTTATACCGTTTCCTCATTCTGATTCAGCGTTTCGTTTCGCCCGTTCCATAGCCTTGAATGTTCTACTGTACATAGTCTCCAGTTTTCCAGTACTTTCTAGAATATTCTAGTACTTTGTTTCGGACTTTCTCGAATACTCTAGTACTGATTGTCATATGCGTCACAATATAATTCTCTGAGATAATAAAAACGAAAGAAAAAAAATGTTCTATGTAGTTTCGTTTTAGGTACTACATGTGTAATTTTGCAGACGAGACCTTTTTATTATTCTGGTTATTTTGCCACACTACTTTGCTAAGCATTTCGTCGGAGCTTCAATCTAACGGAGGGGGTGTTACATGTCGCCAAAACATAACATAATGAATGCTTCTCGTCTTTTAGACCATATGTTAAAACGCGACATGCATACGCTACATGTTGTTATATGTTTATTTAACAACAATTTGATATAATATGTATTTAATATCGATAACATAATTTGGTATTAATGTAATATAATTTAAATGATTGTAATGGTAAGTTTAAGAGGACTTACGTGGTTGCTCTTGAATTTTCTTATGTTGTTGATAGTTTCGGCTGCTGGCAGGTTGCAGGGGGCCTTGAATGGCAGCTCCCCTGATCAGCTTCCGTTGGTTGTTCCTCTAGCTCAGCTATTAAAATTATCCTTTTATTTAGACAACACACACGACACTCTTTCTTGAAAATATGAATTATTGTTACGGATTGTTGTTGATATGTTCAGCTTCAGTGGCTTTGCTTGCCAATCGTTTTACGTCGAATGAATTTTTTATTTTGATATACCGTTGACGTTTATTTTTTATCCGGCGCCAACGCCGTTTTATTATTATTTTTCTACCAAGTAGAATTTGCACAAAGTAGTTTATGCAAATTAGCTACTTGGCGATTTATTTTCCTTTTACAGGTAGAGAGGGGAAACTTACGAAAGGGGATTAGGGGATGTTAGGGGAGACCTGGACGCAAGGTAGGTCCGTAACAATACCTTCCCCCGTTAAATAATGAAAGCTTCATTCTTAGAAGAGGAATGAAGATTGGCTACAAAAGTATATAACTGTAGCGTTAAACCCTACACCGGTTGTGGTATATTATCTGCCCTTGTTGTCGTGGTATGTCTGTTTTTGGCTTCCTCTTCGTAAGAGGGTTTCAGCCTATTGTTGTGCACCACCACATTTCTTCTCCCTACCTTCACGACCCTACGAGGGTTGCCTCTTATGTTTCGGGATTTGGCAACCCTAGTGTTGCAATCCGGCAATTGACAGCTCTGTCGTAAAGTTGGACATTTTTGAGGTTATACGCACTCAGAACGTTTTGGCATACGAGCGCTATTTGTGTTGTTTACAGTAACTTAAAAGATTCATCTCGGCCCAAAAATGGAATTAAATCGTCAACATTTTCGTGCGATTATTTTTTACAACTTTCGGCGTGGATTAACTCAGCAACAGTGCATGGATGAACTTAATTCAATTTTTGGCGATGAAGCACCATCAAGGACCAGTGTTTATCGATGGTATGGTGAATTCAATCATGGTCGTAGTTCACTCCAAGATGAATTTCGTGAAGGTCGTCCAAAATCAGTTGTTGTTCCGAAAACCATTGATGCTGTGCGCGAACTGATATTGGAAGATCGTCATGTGACCTATCGTGAGATTGAGACAACCTTAGGCGTTAGTGGGACCAGCATACATTCAATATTGCATAAACATTTGACTGTCAAAAAAATTTGTTCGCGTTGGATCCCACACAATTTGTCAATGGCCCAAAAAAGGCTCGTGGCAATTGGTCGAAAGAAATGCTCAAAAAATACGGTCGCGGTGCTTCGAAACACGTCTATGACATCGTGACAGGTGATGAATCGTGGATTTACGCGTATGAGCCCGAAATTAAACAGCAGTCGACTGTCTGGGTGTTTCAAGATGAGTCAAATCCAACAAAAGTTGTTCAAAATGCATGTGTTGGAGATGCCTCAATCAGAGTGGCAAAAGTGCTTCGACAATTGGTTCAAACGCTTGCAAAAGTGTATAGATCTTCATGGGGAATATTTTGAAAAACAATAAAGTGATTTTCGATGATCAATATTTGTTATTGTTCTCTAATCCCGAAATATAAAAGGCACACTCGTAATATTAATTCAATTTGATTCTGTACAGTATCTGAAACACAAAACAACGATAATATTGATTCAACTTGATGCTTTGACAGCCTGACTGCCATTATTTCGTCTGCCATTTTCTCGTATAGCCCTGACAACTTGACAACCTCCCACGAGCAGTGATGCCACCTTCAACTATTACCGCCTTTTATATTGTGACGCATATGACAATCAGTACTGGAATCTTCGAGAAAGTCCGAAACAAAGTACTAGATTATTTTAGGAAGTACTGGAAATCTGGAATAGAACATTTAAGACTATGGAACGGACGGAAACGATACACCAAATCAGAATGAGGAAAAACGGTATAAATACGTCGCACGCTGATCGGGAGTTAAGTTATAAGTAAGAAAGTGAAGCAAGCGATAAGTCTCGAGTGAGAAGTAAGCAGTGAGGAAATAAAAGACGCGATAAGTACAGAATATTCTATAAAGTAAAGAAATCGTTAAGTGTACGGTATAAGTAACGGTTGTTATTACGGACTAATAAAGTGTTATATTAATTCAAAATCGATTTAACGGCTCTTATTTATTCAAAATAATTAATCCAGCGAACCCTAAGCTCGCTACAATATGTATGATTACAAAAATATTTAAATAATAAAGGAAAAAGTCCTCTTATATATTGATCATTGTCATTGTATACTAAGAAACAAAGTCGTAAATAAAATATATTGTACAATTTGGAGTTCTTGCGAAAGAGTCAGTGAATTAATAACCTTAACGACAAGAACTTACATATAAGTCCTAAATTAAATTTGTAAATTAATAGTAAATGCGTGTTTATTTTAAACCTAAAAACATAATACCTACTTGACTCCTGCGGCTTTCCGTATACTCACGAAATTATTAGACAATTAGTTTGGAACTAATATGCATTGCAAAGTCTATCGTTTGTTTTTCAATTTAACAGCACTTATAATTACAGCCTCCGCTTTATTTTCGGTATTTCTTTTATTTTCTACACACGACATTCTTCGAATTCCTTACTTATTCCGTATAGAAGACCAATGCAGGCGAAGCTTCTTGCCGATATTCTCTTTGCGAGGATTACAATTATCTTTGCAAATTAATGACCAACCATGGATGGGCAGCTGCAGGATATGAAATAGGCAAATGAGCTAATAACAGTCATTAATCTTAAACCGCAAGGAATAGTTACAGACACGAGAAGCTGATTAAAATAACATAACGTTTTCCGGATGGACCTTGTTGGTTACTGGTTGGTGTTCCTTTACTACCAGTTGTAAGCTTTAATTATAAAACTTAATCTATTTTAGTTTTATCTGACAGCGCTGGCAGTTTTGTTTTAGCCATTAAACTCCCAATTCAACTGAACACGATACCCCAATCGGTTTTCCATTTCAATCACCTAACAAAACTGTCTGTAAAACTCCTCCCGGAGGGATAGTTTCATTGCCAACAATCAGGAAAAAGGCTCCCAAGCGCAGAGGCGTAACACACTCATCAAGCTCAGTGCTGCATATACGAGTAAGTTCCACAAAGGGTAAAACATCTCAATTAAGGATTCCGACAGGGACCTCGCCTATAACTCTTGCTATGCAGCTAGCTCATCCAATTGGTCCGTACCATCTCGTCTATAGCCAGTGTCCGTATAAAATGAACATTCACATCGTTCTACGACGCCTCGTCGGTTGCCAATGTCCGGTTGAGTGATTATTTTGAGTTTATTATGGTCTTCCAACCTTCCGTCTCCGTGGTATTTAATTGCCCATCTTAATGTTCATTTGATAATATGTTCCTGGTCGCCATTAATCCGTCATTTATGGCCATTCAGTCAATCACTGTACGAGACGCTCTAGGCAGTTTGGCTCCCAGGACGTACATCAATTTTATGACCGTTTGTCAATTGCTCTGCATATAACGTAGAATATCGTAAAAGTCCTTCGCGGACGAGCTCACATCGAAAGGACCAGTAGGTGGAACTCAGTAGGAGTCTGATTGAGATTGACCGCTCTGCCGGCCATATTTGTATCTCTCTGGATTAATGGCGGCAATTAATTTCAACGAAATTAGGGAGAACACATTTTGCGAGGATGTCCATAAAAATGAGCCGGTAACTATCATCGGGGCGCAGTCGACTATTATATTGGTTCCAAGAAGCATTTCTTGTATAAAGCATTAATTGGCGCTTTCTCGTGACCATGTGTTAAGTGCACGACGCTCCGTGGTACTCATTAGTTTCTCTTCTTACAACTGATACGAGAGCTGGCAGTTTATTGAGACGAATCTTTTCCCGCCATCGCAATATTGCAGCTCGGGGTTGGCCATTGCACTAATTGGTGACTAAATTGTTCGTTTCGAATCGAGTCAACCAGGACGTCATTGATTCATAGATTTGGCATGACCACGACTCCAATCTGTGTTACCCACACGTCCCATTCTAATTGTACATTAAAGTCTATTTTGAGGGCACTAATCCGTTTCGGCTGCTTGCGCTTGCAACTGACGATGGTCATCATCATTACCCGACGTTGCTGCTCTCCTTGCCACGGTGCTGCTGAAGTACATAATCATCATTTGGTTTGGCCAATAAATAAAATGACTAGAGGATATTGTCCTCGTGGTTGGATAACCAGGGCTGCTTGTGCATCTAGTATTTCTAGTGTCGGGCATATGAATGTGTTTGTTTGCCGGGCGTATAAAGACATTTATCCATAGTACCTTTGGCCAAGCGAAGTGGATCGTAAAATCTGACCGTAAAAGAGAGCAGGAGGAAACAATCGTGGTTGGTTTTCGACCAAATTAAGACATTTTGTTAGATTGGCTTCTTTATAGTCGAAATCTGGCAGGATATCTGCCTGGGACTGTAGTGGTGACGCGAGTTAGGGGCCCGGGACTTGAACTTGATTAGAAAAAATAGTTTAATTGTAAAGGTGATCAAGTAACTTGAAGAATCGGACATCGTGAGTGGTTTCAAAATTTTGTACAAGAAAAAGAAGTGGCAGGGTGTGTTAAATTTATTAATTTAACTATGTGAAACTTTCGGTAGGTCGAGGTGTTTTGATCGACATCTGCAAAACACCTTGGTTTGCTAACCATAATTTTAGATGTGTCCGAATCGACCACTATTTCATCATCATCAAGTCAACACATAATTCATAGAAAGGTGGCTCAAAAACCTGTAAAATTGGTAAATCGGGGAAGTATTTTCTAATGTTTTTTTTTAAACTCAAAGATTGAAATTTTGTTAGCACTGTAATGGAGTTTTACAATAGGCGGTTCTCAAATCCAAATACACTCTATTCGTTTTCGAACGTATTGTACCGAGCTTAGGGTTCGCTGGATTAATTACTCATTCTGATTCGGCGTTTCGTTTCCGTCCGTTCCATAGCCTCGAATTTTCTATTGCCCATCATCTCCAGTTTTCCAGTACTTTCTAGAATATTCTAGTACTTTGTTTTGGACTTTCTAGAATATTCTAGTACTGATTGTCATATGCGTCACAGTATATATAATTTTCTTATAATTCCAACTGTTTTTGATGATCTAACCAAAGGAATGAAAGGGGGTACGTGAGTTGAACACGAGTCAAATAACCAACACGAAGTTAGGATAATTAATTGATTTCATATTGGATCTATTTTTTTTATCGTCGGCTAAGAGGGAAACGTAATCCACAGAAACGTGTATTTTTTTATACACAAAAGGGGAGGATTTTTCGGGTAGCACAAAAAAAAATTAGATAATTTTACACGTCAGTGCACGGTGAGGGTTAGACCCAGGTGGGCATTTGCATTTGATACAGCTCAACCACCATAACTCTAAGTCGCATCGCGGCATCAGTGCACGGTGAGGATGGGAGAAAGATGTTCGCCTTTTACAGATATTCGTTTAAACGAATGGTTAATTCCCCGAAGATTCCATTCGAATTGTACGACGAAATATTTGGTTAGCTTTTTCAAGAATTTTTAAGTACCCTTATTTGTAGTCATCTTAACGAGACTTTTGAAAAAGGGGCAAAGAACTGTGATTTAAAGGTCAATTAACTAGGGTTGAATCGCATCTGGCCAATAATGGATGAGGGAAGATAACCTTTTTATACTTCTTGCACAAAACCAATAATAGCACCATTAGTCCCGAACAGGCTATAAACTCTTTATCGTATGCGATGATTTTAATTACAGACTTCCTAACTAGAACAACTCAATGTCTTTCCCAATGGCGAAAAGGTGTACTCATCATACACCGAACATTCTCATATCCTCAACTTTCATATATCACACTTACGGTTGGTACCCGGGGCAACCCAATTCTGGATATCCTTTTTGTGTCCAAAGACTTTCTTCCACAAAGCACTCCTCTCCAAGTATGATCGGGTGTTTCTGACCAGAACGCAACCTTCATCCACAGATTTCGAGCATCCCCGGCTCATATCAGATACATACCTAATTATAAGCGCAAAAATGGGCCAAGTCAATACTATAAATTTTAGTAAAAACAAATCCATTATTTTTCTAAAAGATGGCTTTTGTGATCTTTATCTCGGGTTGTATAAGTGCAATCGGGTTAAGCTAGATGGTATTAGAAAGATAAGGTTGTGGGAGTTCTCTATATCACAATGGGAACCAACCCACGACTTTAACCACAATTTCGTCGGCAGACCGCGCATAACACCAACCTCAATCCCTTTCGCTGGCCTATCCCACCCGTAAAAGATACCTTTCCAAAGGGCATAAATCATGCAAAGGATGCATCACCTGAATTCATCATTTCATGCAGATAATGCATCAAAGAATTCAGTTTTTCATGCCACAGGCATCATTTCATATTCCCTAAAATCTAAAAATCCCGTTCATGCATTTACTGCATCGCTATAGGGCATCAACCAAATTTCCCATAACGAAAAATCCTTCGCTTATATGTTGCATAACAATAATTCCCTGAAAAGAATTTCCAACATGCAATATACAACGGGAAACCAACCGGCGCCCTTTGTTAACTGGCTTGCCCTGCCACACACGTCATCATCATCATCATCGGCACTACAACCTGGAACCGGTCTTGGCCTTATTTAGCAAGTCCTGAGGCTTGTTAAATTTTCCATAATGATTTGTTTTTTCCGGGCAAGGTCATTAGTCTTGCGCCAGAGGCTCCCCGACGGGGAAACGAACCCCGGTCTCCCGCATGACAGGCGGGTATACTAACCAGTATACTATTAAGGAGCTATTGAGCCACACACGTGCGCAGTACATTTCTTTGACTCATTCAAAGTCGCCCCAAGTTTTGTCCAACCGGTAAAACTTGTTCGCGTATCTCGCGCCCAGTGGCCGGGAAACCAATTCTTCAGCATACAGTTATGCACACCAAATTCCACATAGGTCACCAGCATCGATGCTGCGCACAATCATCGTTGTGTGAGTATCCCATTTGCTAATGTCACAAGTCTCCCTAACGACCAACAAACAATTTGCGCGGCTGCAGGCTGGTAATGACGCCCTTTTCTCTCATTTCCTTTGCTTTCAGTTCCTTCTTTGTTTTTTTTTTTTTTTTGCCACGACCTAGCAACACGAATTACCACGCATCCTCGCTGTGATCAACTCAGAGAGATCCCCCCTGATTGGTCGCTGCACAAAAAACGAAAGCCACCCTTAACGGAAGATAGACTCCGTACGAGTCTTTACCACGAGTCGAATATCAACCGTCGTATAGCGCGCATCGCTCTTCCATCTATTCGAGTCCCGTTTCAACCACCGAAGGGAGTCGAGTAATAATCACACGTCAACCACTTGCGTGTATCCAGCTAAGGGATCGATACACAATTTCTATACTGGGTCGTGTCCTTCGATCGCCGTGCAGGTGATATGAAATGTTGGAGACTTGGGGCCCACGTATCTGTGGATGTTGTTGGCACCAGTATGAATGTCACCTTTGGCTAGGCGAAAGAGTGGACCATGGGGGCACGTGAGGTTTAGGCTAAGGTGAGTATGTTCCTTGGTGGAATGACAGGTGTTTCAGCCTGCTGTGGTTTGTGCGGTTCGTGGAACCGCCACAGTCGGATTTTTGCGACTGGAATAGGAACGTAAAGGGAAATAGATTTCGGTGCAAAGATAGGTGGCAGCATCTTCTACCGTCAAAAGATCAAAATTGAATGAAGTTTTGTTGAGATAGTCGTTAATAAGGTGAAAGTTTGCTATGTGGAACTCATGTGAATAAATATCACGGGATGGTGTAGGCTGCACTGCAGAATTATGAAAAAAAAAAAAAATAGGGTAAGGGGCGGGTGGTGATTGTCGACGGTGGACAGAACAGGGGGAGAGGGAGCGGCCGAGGAAATAGTAGCGTCCGCCATGAAAATAAGATGCAGTTGTCTGCCTAGGTGGTCGATGAAGAGGCATTCCTTGGCGCTGGAGGTGGTGGTGTTGTTGAGGGAAAGGACCTGGCAGAGTCTGTGGGGAGGAAGTATGTACCAGCATGGGTACTTGGTTCACTTCCTCCTCCATCATAAAATGTTCGCGCGGACACTGCTCACTACGCAAGGATGAAGCAAACGATGGTCGGCCTTCGCAACCGTGCGGACACAACACAGAAACAAAACACTCCGGTTTGATCAACAATAATACTTTATTTCTTACCTTTAATACTTTCACTTAGATTTATTTTTAGTTTTGAAGGTATATCAAAATCGTACAACACATAAAATGACAAAATTGTAATTAATACTTTCACCGACTTTAACTGAAGTTACTCGTACAACGCGAACAGGACTCCAGTATATATTTGCGCTTTTTGGTGTTGACACATCGTACCGGCGCCGGTACGATGGATGGCAGGCGACCCGACCGCCTTGCTGGTTGAATTACAACTCAACGATATTCCATCGTTTTGGGGTGAGTTTTCCCAAGAAAGAAAGACTTGGCAATGTATGTGCATGCGTGAGTGAAGATCACATTGTTTTTTTTTTCATACACAAGGCCGTGGGAATAAACCTGAAACAAGGAAAGGGAAAATGTGCATTGCAGTTGAATAAATAAACCGCTAGTCATCCGGGAAATGGTGCTAACAGCAAATGTGATGTTTATGGCATCCCTGTCTGCAGTAGAAACCGGGTTCGTGTTTGCATTAGGAAATGCTAGAATATTTGGTTTCGTTGATAATGCCTAAGATGCGGTAATTGTTTGTCGATTGTACAAACGAATCGCGGGTCGGTTTATTACAGCTGTAAAAACAAGCTGCCCGACATAGAATTTTAACACAGACAAAGCGTGCCGACTGGCTTGGGAATCATGATGCCATATACACTTTAAAGAATTATTTCCAGGAACCTTATCTAACGCGTTGTATGAATTAATGTCCTTGCAAAAGGAAATGTGTCAGGTATGCTGGGTGGAGATTGTGGTGCAGGTATGGGAAATTGAAATTTGCCAGGGATTCTTGAAAAGGTAGAAAGAAATTTTTACAGGAAATTATATGCGAAGAGATGCATGAAGCTAAGTTTTCTTTCACAGGGACTTTTTAGATTATAGATTTGATCTATATAATGCGTGAAGCGTTTACAGGTGGTAATGCTGTTGCATTAGCGAAGTTAGGAGATTGGCTGAATGTTATGGGGGTTTTACGGTAAGCAGACAGTGGGGTTTGGCGGATCCGCCACACGTCCATTGTAGGTGTGGGAGATTAAAGTCGCCAAACAACGACGTCATCCCGAGAGTCGCTTATCTCGAAAATGTGGTCGATAGTTTTAATTGCTAGTTCATACGCTTCAGTCGGCTGGGATGGACGAGATCTTTTGAATTAACATGTTGAAATGTAACATTAAAACCGACTTGGGCGCTAAACACTAGTTCAGCAAACCCTCACACATTTTACATAATTAAATTAAATTAAGCACATTTCAAATATAGTACAACAATTTAATTGTTAATATTATACTATTCATATACAATAAAGGATGTTATTAAAAAAATGGTGTGCCAAGGGGTTAGCGTGCTAATATACCATGTAACGAAATGGGAAAAATTACATTTGGCATTTTTTGAAGTTATATTTTATGTTGGCCCCTAATCGGCAAATTTGGGATTATACTCGTAAAGTATTTCCTGAATATAGAATGTTCAAATACACTAACATCAACAACTAATCTAGGATTAAGTTAATTTACTGATGTTGTTGTTGAACATAATGTTTGTATAACTCTTCTTGTTCATCTATTATTTCCAAAAAACAGGAAACATCAGTATACGGTATTAATCCTCCGTATGAGTGGATTAGTTGTAGACATGTATGTAGGTGTATTGTAACACTTTATATTAGTATAATATTATACGATTATATTCTCAATGTGACCGATTAACGGCCAAATATGAATTAAGTTTGGAAAGGCTTTTAGTAATTTTTTCTCACCTTTTTACATTTTAAGAATTATATTTTTATTTAAATTATCGGAATTCACAATTCTAATTTCTTTCTTACGTCCACCCGCCGTGACTGCTCGAACAAGAAGCAGGCAAGGAACCGGAAGTCTATCCATGATCGTCCTATTGTACTACATCAGTGAAAATGGGTTCACATTAATGACGGGCTTACAGTTTGAGGTCTGTCGGTTGTTCCGATGCAAATGATAAACCCGGGCGGAGATGGATCGTCGGGAGGTGCGAAATGGCGGGACGGACACAAAACCACTGAATTAAACCGAATGGAAATAAAACTCTTGGGTGACTATTGTAACGAATGTTCTTTCTTTATTTTCAGTTCCTTAGGCTATTGTATCACACTTGGTTTTTTTGTTTTTTTTTTTTACAAGTTCACGCTTCGTAATTTATAAAGAATTCAACACAAACTTTCACATCGCTTGCAGGCTTGTGGGGCTTGCCGATAAAAGCCCTCCAAAAGGGTATATTCCTAAGCTTGCAATACTAAACACCGCCGATAGTTTGTCTTTGGAACGCTCGCACTTAGATCAACACTCGTGCTTTGTATGTTCATTCGGAAGTTGGATTCGCGACTCTGAAATGTCTCAACTTTAAGACACGCACATTAACTCTCCGACTCACGACCCTCAAAATCCTCGAATTTAAGACAAGCGTATTAACTTTTCTTTCCGATCGGTGACGTGTGCCTGGTGTGAGGAGTGTAAACTGACTAAAATGTATGCGTGCACCTTGGCGGCTGTGACTCGATTGGCTCATTATAGGCAAGAAAAAGTTCGTCGCGTCGTGGCAATCGAGTCATAGCTAAATAAACTCACTGCCACTTACTGGAAACTCCAAACTGGTTGCTATGCTTGCATAGGGAATTTAGTTCCAGAGAATCACTGCCGTACAGGATGAGTTAATTTTCTCTGTCGCTATGTATACGGGAAATTTGGTTTGGAAACACGACCAAGTATGGGCATGAGTTATCGGTTAGGCAAAGGAATATGAGTCTTGGTCGTTACGATGGTTGTTTCGCGGAAATGCGACGCATCGTACTGGTGACTCACCAGTGAGGAGAATTGGTATTGGGTAGGATGGGAGCCAAAATGATTTTCGGGGAAACTAAATGTTGCTTGGTTACAAGCGAGAAAATAGTTTAAGCACGAAGTGAGCCGGAATGATTTTCGGGGGAAATTAGAGCTGCTTGGTTGCAAGCGAGAAATATAATTTAAATAGGAAATTAATCGAAGTTGTTTTTGGGAATAATGTATCCGGTTCGAAGTAGTTGAGGGAGATGATTAATATTCCGTTGTAAATTTGAAAATCCATTTTATTACAGCTTGGGAAATGGATTCTTGGTAAGTTTGCGATTGCAGATTTGGGGACGGACGCTGTTGCATATTGGGAAGTGTGTTCTTTGCATGTTTGCGAATGTGTGCTATTGCAGATTTGGGGTTATGGTGACGCGCTGTTAGAGGTCGAAGTTAGATAGGAATTGTGAGTTCGATCTCCGTGTGATATAGAAAACCCACACAGTCTAGCGATAAGTTATGTGTACAATTTTTTATTTTTTTACTACAACATAATACGGCGTTAAGCCTTCTGGGAGATGGAAGACGTCTTACGTTTCTTGTGCCATTCATCAAGAGCAGAAGGAAAGTTGTTTGCCTATTGCGAACAATTAATCACACGATATTACTGCAGTTTATTAAAAATTAATTAAAACAAAGGAGCGGAAAAGATAAGCAACTTCGAAACGAGATTTGCATTGGAAGTGATTGTCTTCATTAGTCACTCGCCCACCTTTTACTTCGATGGCCGTGTGATTGGGTACCATTAAGCGTGTTACCAAAAATTGTGTGTTCTGCTAAATTCAACAATAAATCCACAATGGCATAGAGTTCTGACCCTTTGCGTTCTAATGGAAAAAATATGAAAAAACTACCCCTAGGGGTCGTCCTCATCCCTGATCAACACCCCTGTGATTTCAATAAGAAACGTCAAGAAGAAAGTTGAAAACAATAATTATATAACGATATTTAACTGCACATTTAGGGTAATCAGATGAAGGTGGTGATGATATATTCTACTGACACAGAGCAGTTAGCTAGAAAAAGGAAGTATGCGGAACTGACCCAAAACAGATAAAAACAAAGTTCGCATTACTTTCTTTAAAAGAATAAGCAGGCAATAATTTCAATAAAGAGTGATTGATTTCTAACTTACTCAAATTTAAAGGTTCCACTTGAAAAAGAAAGATTAATATAAGAGTCTGTTTGGGAATGGTGTTCTATCGAAATTAAATATTTATTTAATACAATTCAATTCAATTCAATTCAATATTTATTTGGTAGATAATACATAACTATTTTTACAACTAGTATTTAAGAATTTTAGGACAGCAATTCCTTTACAACTATAATCTTAAATCTATATAATGACAATAGTACAATTTTAATGAATAATAAATAATAAATTATTAAGGGAAAACTACAAGAAAGAACCCTTATTTGAATCTTAAGGCTATAATTGCACAGGTTTCCGGTTATTTTATGTAATAATGACCTCCATCTAATTTTCATAAAAGTGCTTTTAAATAAAATTAAAAAAAAAAAAAAATAAAATAAGTAAGTTAAATTTTAAGAAAAAAGAAACAAAAAAAAATTCGACACAAAGTTTTTCAAATTTTTCTTTGTCTTTCAAATAATCCTAAGTACTGCCACAAAGTTCTGTCGCTGAAAGGCAAATTATACAATTGTTAAGTAATGTTTAGCTTAGAGCGTCTGCGAAGGACCAGTAAGTTATAATATAAGATAATTAAGCTAGAATATAAGGATTTTTTGTCTAGCATATAAATTAAAAAATAAATATAAAACGAAATAAAAAATGTTGTAAAAATAAACGAATGAAATGAATCATTTTCATAGACAGGGTACATATGTAGTGATTTAGGATAACGCAAGACGGGAAACGAGAACATTGTCAGAAAAAGAACAATTGACGAAAAAGTTTCGAGTGATTTTGTCAATAAGAAATTCTACCGGTTTAACGTTAGCGTTTTCATGTATTTCATGTGTCGAATAATACCATGGCAAATTCAGCAACATATTCAATATTTTATTTTGACACCTTTGCAATTTTATTTTGTGTGTGCGAGCACAATTACACCATACAGGGGCCCCGTACAGGAGTATCGCCTGAAAAATGGTTTTATATATTATAATTTTATTTTCGATGCTAAGCTTTGACTTTCTACACACTAATGGATACATAACTCTTACGACTTTGTTTATTTTGTCAATTGTGGTAGTGACGTGTAGATATCTACAGTCTTCGGACCAATCAATATCAACTGCACACATACTGAGTTTAGTGCCATTTGGTAGGTAGCAGTGTTTCCTACATCTCGAAAACCAGACAGCTTGTGTTTTATTACCATTTATTTTTATTTTCCATTTCCTGTAATATACGAGGGTTGCCTCTTATGTTTCGGGATTTGGCAACCCTAGTGTTGCAATCCGGCAATTGACAGCTCTGTCGTAAAGTTGGAAATTTTTGAGGTTATACGCACTCAGAACGTTTTGACATACGAGCGCTATTTGTGTTGTTTACAGTAACTTAAAAGATTCATCTCGGCCCAAAAATGGAATTAAATCGTCAACATTTTCGTGCGATTATTTTTTACAACTTTCGGCGTGGATTAACTCAGCAACAGTGCATGGATGAACTTAATTCAATTTTTGGCGATGAAGCTCCATCAAGGACCAGTGTTTATCGATGGTATGGTGAATTCAATCGTGGTCGTAGTTCACTCCAAGATGAATTTCGTGAAGGTCGTCCAAAATCAGTTGTTGTTCCGAAAACCATTGATGCTGTGCGCGAACTGTTATTGGAAGATCGTCATGTGACCTATCGTGAGATTGAGACAACCTTGGGCGTTAGTGGGACCAGCATACATTCAATATTGCATAAACATTTGACTGTCAAAAAAATTTGTTGCCGTTGGATCCCACACAATTTGTCAATCGCCCAAAAAAAGGCTCGTGTCAATTGGTCGAAAGAAATGCTCAAAAAATACGGTCGCGGCGCTTCGAAACACGTCTATGACATCGTGACAGGTGATGAATCGTGGATTTACGCGTATGAGCCCGAAACTAAACAGCAGTCGACTGTCTGGGTGTTTCAAGATGAGCCAAATCCAACAAAAGTTGTTCGCGCACGAAGCACTTCCAAGCAAATGGTCGCCTGTTTTTTCGAAAAAACTGGACATATCGCAACCGTACCACTAGAACAACGCAGAACAGTCAATTCTGAGTGGTACACAACCATTAGTTTGCCAGTTGTCTTCCAAGAAATCAGGAAAACCAACCGCCGAAGACGGATCACTCTTCACCACGACAATGCGAGCTCTCACACATCGGCTGCGACAACTGCATTTTTGAGCAGCCAAAACATCGATTTGATGGGTCATCCGCCGTATAGTCCTGACTTGGCACCGAATGACTTCTTTTTATTCCCATACGTAAAAAACAAACTGAGAGGTCAACGTTTTTCGACACCTGAAGAAGCGGTTGCTGCATTCAGAATGCATGTGTTGGAGATACCTCAATCAGAGTGGCAAAAGTGCTTCGACAATTGGTTCAAACGCATGCAAAAGTGTATAGATCTTCATGGGAAATATTTTGAAAAACAATAAAGTGATTTTCGATGATCAATATTTGTTTTTGTTCTCTAATCCCGAAATATAAAAGGCAACCCTCGTACTGCTTTTCCATTTCCTGTAATATACTACTTTCCTGTAAAGAGCTGCTTGCAAAGAGTTGTAGACATTAGTGAATAAGGCACCCGAAGAGAAAATGGCCGTATCATCGGCAAAAATAGCTACCTGAATGTTTTCACCTAGACATGGTAAATCTGCGACAAACAATGTGTATAATATGGGACCAAAGACCGAGCCTTGAGGTACACCATAGTGGGTTTGGTGAGTAGAGGATTTCTCAGTTCCTATACTCACAACAAATTTTCTCGAACGAAGAAATCGCTGGATAATTTTGATAAGTGGTATTGGCAGCTTAAGTTTTAGTAGCTTATAAATCAAGGCTTCGAGCCATACCGTATCAAAGGCTTTGTCGATGTCTAGAAGAACCAGTCCCGTTGACTCCTTGTCGATGAATTTACAAGCTATGTGGTTTTCAAGACTTGGTGGATTCTGCTGTGAACACTACGGAAACCTAACTGAAAGTTTGTGTACTATTTCAAACCGTGCTTCCTCGTCTCGACCGAGGGAAGAGCGTGGAATTTATTTTAAATAATTAATTTTCATTTCTTTATATAAAAAACTTTTCTTCAATTCACCGAACACTTTTATTTTATTATTTCAATTTCAAACGCGATCTTCCTGGTCGGAGGTCTAATTATTTCTTCTTTTACATTTTTGATTTCGTATGAATGAAATCATTCAGTTGCCCCTAGTTACCTAATGGTTTTATTCTTGTTAACAGAAAAACGATTGCAAAACATGCAGCTGCTTAGGATAACGGAAATTGGATTAACTGTTGTTATGAAATGTATGGCTGGAAATTTCGTATGTGTGTGTTATGTTATGTTATGCAACTTTGAGAATCAGGGGGATGATGAATGTATTTCTAATGTATGAAGTATTGTATTTCAAATGTAGTGGAAATTGAATTGATTAGTATGCAAATGTATGAACTATGGAAATTGAATAGATATGCAAATGTGTTTGTGGTAAAAAGATATTAAAGGATATATTTACTATATTAAATGTATATTATGGGATTTTATGGTTAAATGGATATGTTAGGATTGAGGTAAGGATTTTGGGAAGACGGTAGGTCTGCGGAGAACTACATTTGGTAGGATGTTATTGTTTCGAGTGTTGACTCTATACAATTTTTGCAGGTCCCGCTTAAAGTGAGTAGATTTCTCAATGTTTCTATTTCCTCCAGGGAAATAGATCGAAAAAATACTCACTTTAGAGTTATCACCTAATGTTACATCTATACTAATTTCCTCAATTAACTTAAGGTGCAATGAAGGACGCAAGGTATGTTCTATACATTTTTTCATAACAATAGCGACACCTCCACCACTAGCATGTACCCTGTCTAGGCAATAACATATGACATTTTGATGAGAAAAAGAAATGTCTTGTTTGAGCCAGGTTTCTGAAACAAGTGCAATATCAATATTAAAATTTATCAAGAAACTAAAAAATGCATGCTGTTTGTTTTTGATGCTTCTCGCATTCCAAGTTATGATGTTAAGAGAGTTTCTTAACATGTTTTTTTTCCGAATATATATACTTAATAAGGCTCCTCGATAGTATAGTGATTAGTACACCCGCCTGTCACCCGGGAGACCGGGGTTCGATTCCCCGTCGGGGAGCCTCTGGCGCAAGACTAATGACCTTGCCCAGAAAAAATAAATCATTATGGAAAATTTAACAAGCCTCAGGACTTGCTAAATAAGGCCAAGACCGGTTCCCGGTTGTAGTGCCGATGATGATGATGATGATGATGATGATGATATACTTAATAGCTAATGAGTTAATGACGTTAAATTGGTCAGCTTTAGTTTGGCAAGCACTAAGCTTGGTTACAACTTCAGTAAGAAGAGAGTTTATCTCGCTAAATGAGAACAAGTTATCATTAGTTATAGTTTCGGATGGATTTTTCTTCGTGTGTGTCGTATCACTGTTGGAAGGTTGCTGGGTTTGATGGAGGCCAGAAGCCCAGGTGGATGAAGGAGCTGAAGGTTGACGCACAAATCGGGGTAATGGAGGAAAATGATCAATGGATAATCGGTCGGGCAGTGGCTCCTGTTTGTCGCTCGGAGGCTGTAGGAAGGTTGTATTTCCTGTACCACGTCCCCGTGGGGATAATTAGCGGCGAATGTCTATGTACTGCTTTCGGCTGATGCATTCAGGATCGGTGGATTTATGTGGTCCAATTGCAATTTGCACACTTGATGATCTCATTCGTTTTGCAGTCGGATGTTTTGTGGTTTCCAGAACCGATTGCACAGAAGCTATTAATGTGACAATGCATCGAGCCGTGGCAGTAAAGCTGCCAATTATGGCATTGTGTGACCTTACCTGGATGATATTTTTTGAAGTCCCATCGAACGATGGTTTTAAATAAAGTAGAGTAGTTACGTTTGAGTTCATTTAATTTAATAGTACCGCGTTGAATGTAGACGATGTAGAAGTAGTGTTTGTACAGGGCTTTTGTTGACGAATTTAATGTGATGGTTTTAACATCTAGGCACTTAATCACGAGTGTAACTAGCTCATTTTTTATTATGTCATTGCTAATTAGATCTAAACCGGATAACACTACCTTTAGTGGGCGATTTTCCTTTCGCGAGTGGGTAAAACACTCATATTTGAACCGCAAGAGTTCGGTTCTAATTTTGTTGTATGTGTCCATTGTTGGGGAACATATGTTTTGTCCAAGTGATCTATTTTTAATTAAGTAGTTGTCTATTTTAATGTTATTAAAAATATTACGCACTTTAGCACTGGTTGATTTTAAAACCACAATTGGCGGAACGGTTTCTTTCGTTACTTCTGCACACGGATCGACGTTGGTAGATTCCATTTCAGGTGAGTCCTGCATTAGACTTTGAAGTGATTGGAAAAAGTTAGTGTTTGAACACATATTGGATTTATCTAGCACTTTATTAACTTTTGTAAGTTTATCGGGAGGGGTTTGGCCTCCAATACCGGGATCGTAACGCAGCTGTTTACGTTTAGTTTTGTTTAACACACTTGGCCCAGGGTCCATAACTTAACGAATCTCACACTAGATAAAGTAATGTGTTTGCGGAAGCGAGGCAAAGAAAACAAAGAAAACAAAGAAAACAAGATAACGGCTTGTGATAATTATTGTGAATATAACGGTTGATGTAATTAGGAAAAATAGCACGAGCAAAACTGAGAGACAGGTTGTCTGTTTGAAAGTCAGCCAGATACTGATTTATTTAATACAGTTTTACGGGAAAGTGACTTCTATTTTTGTAATCATAACTTTATTGGTTGGAATAAAAATAGTTGTTAATATTTATAGGAGAGACTTCACACATTAGTTTTAAAATATTATAGTTGGATATATTACACTTCACATCTTGGTACTGTTATTAAATGTGTTGTATTCGTTGTTAACAATTGGTTTCAGAAGGTATATAACGACAAAAATACTGATCTTAAAAGATGCGTCAAAGCATGCCTTAATAGTTGTCATGAATACGTATAAGGTAATTTAAAACATAATAATATTTCTGCAAAATATTAAGTAAGTAATAATAGAAATTTTCGATCTTTATAAAAGATTTATTATATTAAGATGACATAATAGTATATTAATTTTTCCCTTCCCACGACGGGAATTCCCAGATACAGATGAAATGAAATTTTAATATTGTTGATCGTAACCAGACCATTTCCCAATGTTTGTAAACTGCAAAGTTTCAGGTCTCAGGTTTTACGTCTTGCTCTTCACATAAATGCACTGTGCATTGACATTTAAAGAGTTGCGAAAATATTTTTTATGTGTGGGTTTTATAAAAAAAAACCCCCGCATCTAACACTGCGCCGAGTGAGTCAAATTTTCGTAGGTAGGTTCCGTCACTTGTCAACATTTTAAAGAAATTACTGGTTGATTTATTAGCTCGCAACCGTCACAAACGCTCTGCGTTATAAATTGAACCTGCGTATGTACAGCTGTACCTACATCAATACCATCGAAATAGGATTGCTCTCATATGGTCTCATTATTATGAGGATTGTGCAAATCAATATTATTAACTTTGATCACAAGCTGTTCCCACTTATGTGTTTATTGATACCAAGTATATATTCCGATAAACCTGTTTACACAGGCGGTCTCCAACGAGGTTCAGTAATTTCTGTGCATTTAATTTGAGAACATTATCTGTTTATTTTGTTAGAAATACTACTTCCAATAAAACAAACGCCGTTCAGATGTTCAGTTGAGCTTTTATCCTATTAATTCAACCAACCATGTACACAGGTAATTTAGAGATGTTTGCATACTTTTAAATGAATTCCAAAAGTAAATAAAAATGAGGTCATAGGTTATTTACAATTTAAACACGTGTGCTTTTTTAATCGGCCTAATCGACAAATACATTTTATATGTGTAAGGAGAGTTGAACGGTGGCATACATAGTATAAGAACTGCTGGAGCCTTAAGAATTAGAAACTAAGTTTATTTTCGAAACAGAAACGATACCATGTTAAATTCAAATTAAGTATATTATACCATAATTTAACTATTGCGCTCTGTAGAGGCAGTCTAAGTCATACAGTCCTCTTTTCTAATGGAATTTTTTATTCTTCATATAGGAAAAAAGAAAAGATTTTTTGTAATCTTCAAATGTGAAACCCTGCAGATGAACCAAGATGCAGTGTATAAGAACAGAAAATTGAGATTTAATTTCGCCTAATGGACCTAATATTGGCAGTATGTAAAAATTATCAGAGCTAAATAATAAGTTTCACTTTCGTGTGATTCGGCTGAAGATAGACTCTTTGAATGATTAAGATTATTTGATTCACTGCCTTCGCCAGTTTTTAGAAAACATGTTATTGACTTCTACATCTAGGACCAGGGCTTTATTGAAGCACTTTTGAAATATTTTATTCACACTGAGTAGTAAACTTATTTTTGAACGGTTACAGGTTATACCGGTCCAGGAACAATAGCGCCGGGAATGAGTCCCACAGATTTCCCGGTCTGCAACAAAACAAAAGGAGAGGTGTACGTACAACAATTTCATGGAATTCGTTCGATTGCCTTCCGGATTGAAAACAAACTGAATTCTGCGTGATCCCCGAAAAACAGTTCGCAGGGTCACATCGATATAAGAGGCGGCTTCGACGCGATAGTGACTGAAGCTTTGATGGAAAAGCTGTGTTTTCAACTAAACGGATTGTGTACGTTCAAACTAGCGTTGAACACACCTTCCACTAACAACGGGTTCTTGTTTTGTTGTGGGCTGGGTGCTGGCGTCAGGAACACGATGGTGTCTTCTGGCGTGCAGTGATGGTTCTAAAATACTGATAAAGTTAATGAGTGAAAATAGCAAAGAATACCTAGTGGGCTGGTATCAGTCCAAAATGTATTTCTCCTCCAGACGGGAATGGATGTATTTGATGAACTTGCTTGTCCTTCTGTATGCAGTGATGATCACTTTGACATTTGGTTGATGGGTTGTATTAAAAAGGATTAAACCAGGATAACAAATAGAACGTTCCTTGTTAGAAATTCTATGCAACTCGAAACCACCCGCAATTGTACAAAATAAATCAAAAGCAAACTATTTCACATTTAAAGACTCAAACTTGAGTCACAATCTTTTATAATCTTTAATTTATTTAACACGATTGCTGTTATTTTCTTGGATTAATAACCTTGCGATCCGTGATCATTTCCTTTAAAATTTCAGTAGATTGCTGACGTTTGTTATGTTGGTGCTACGGCAGCATTCAATTGCGAATTCGCTGGCTGTATCCAGGGCGAATCCGCAACAGAAAAATCTATTTCATTCTGAATATTATTCTTAGCAAAAAATACTGTTCAATATTGTGTTATAATTATAATTTCCATATTGTTGTATAACATAAAAACATTAATGATATTGTTCAATTAAAAATACGTTCAGGCGAAAATTATAAAAACAAATTATTTTGTCTCCGAAGAAAATGTCACAAACATTATTTTCCACGGAAAAGTCTTGGCCTCGAATGTTAAAGATCGCGCTCGCTTCTGTTCCCACTTTCGGCACGCCGCGCTGTTCCTTACAAGGGACTTCGAGGCGAAGCGCTCCGTAGCGAAAGGGTTAAGATAGTCCCGTGGGGAGAAAGGATTGTGCCATGCATGGACACTCCGTTCACTTCCATCCCCATCGTCTATTGGTACTAAAGTTCCGCGGGAAAGAAAGTCACAAACAAAAAGAAATAAAGGCACCGAGGAACTACGGAAAATTAAACGCACTGTCCGTCATTTTGTTTTAGTTTTATTTCTATTGCGGAAGAATACTTTTTCCTGTCATTATTAGATACGTTAGTGTTTTTTATATTTTACTTAAACTTGTTATTCATTGATTTTAGTAAATTTTTATTTACTTCACACACGACTCAGGGGTATACTCGCGTCCTCGGCGCACGACGAGGAGCGGGAACGACAACGGCCGTGGCGGTCTGCGGATGGAAATGAACTCAACGATATTCGTTCGTTGGCAAAGGAAATGCGGCCAGTGAAACTGGCTCTCTTAATTAAGGGGTGCATTTTCCGATTTCAAGAGAGACATAAAATCTCTCATTGGGGTAACCAAACAGATCTCATACAGAAGATCGCCACGGTACACATGCATATGTGTACATTGGTTCTTTTATGGAACAAAGCCATGGGAACGAATCTAAACAAATCAAGGGACAATGTGCTTTCGAGTTCGTAAAGCAAACAAAACCGGAACTCGTCGGACGCTAATTGGATCTTTATTTGAGATGTGCGTCGCGGCTAGATAAATAGACGCGACGCATCGAAGAAATGGCGTTAATGGGTTTTACCTAGATTACCGGGAAATGGTCTTTATGGCATCACTGGTAAGGGTAGGTATTAAATTCCTATTTGCATTTGCTTATGCTGTAGGATTTAATTGGTGCCAAGAGATGCGTATATTTGTTTTGGTCCCTTGGGTGTAGGTCGCCAGCCAATGTGTTTGTATGGTGATCTATCATACACATGATGAAGCTGGGATAAGCCAACTCAAGGGTAAGATTCACTGATTATGCGGTTGTATTATATATGAAGCGATGAATTTTCTTTTAGGGAATTTATGATTAGCTTGGAGAAAATTCTTATAGGGGATGTTAAATGCGAAGTTATGCATGTAGGTAAGAATTCTCTTCTAGGGGATTTTAGCTAAATGAACTTGATCGAATTGATGCGTGAAGCAATTAAGGAGCTAATGCGATTGAATTAGCGAAAGCTTATGCAGACTGGGTTGTAGGGATAGGGGTTCTTTAGGTAAGTAGTCAGCGGGGTTTGACAGAACCGCCACAGTCCCACCCGGAGAAGTGATCTTAACTTATTTTCCTCAGGAATTCTTTATTTCAGATGCTTCCATCATGTCTTATTTACGACTTTTACATGGCATGTCAGCCAATTTATCTGGAACATAGTCAACGGTTTTTCGCGCACAACGCGACGTGACGGAATTGTATCACATCTTGGGACCTACCACCTAATCCACTTTTTTTTCCCGCCGAGTTCGATACTACTCGACTACTTCGCACATTTTGTAGCTTAACGGGGTGGTATGTCACTTGGTGTAATGTTATATCAGCATTACGCTGGCTTTTAAACTTAGCATACGGTTGCCTTTTAAATTAACCCTGCTTAGCTTAGCTTAATTCGTTTATACCACCACAAATGTCACTTTCCATTTTTTTCACGCGGTTGGATTTGTGCCAATTGATTGAGGATTCGGCTACTGGTTAAGCCTTCATCGTAGCTATCACTCGCAAAAACTCACATTTTGTTGTGCTAAGCTCCATCACAGTATTTTGCTGACGAGTTGTCACAGATGTGTATGCCACGGCAGTGAAAACATATCTAATAAGGTTTAATGAAAGGTTTGACCTTTATCAGCTCTTACATGTGATCATGTGGTTGATTGTTTTGTGGAACATATTGTTGAAAACGTGGTATAAATTATTTCCCGAAGATGTCCCGAAGGTGTCCCAAAATTGCTCCAAAAGTGTACCAAAAGTGTACCAAAAGTGTCCCAAAAAGCATCCCAAACGTCTCCCGAAAATGTCCGAAAAGTGTCCCAAAAGTATCCCAAAAGTGCTCCAAAATGATTTAAAATGTCCCAAAGTGACTCAAAGTGTCTCCCAAAAGTGTCCCAAAAGTGTCCCAAAGGCGTCCCAAAAGTGTCCAAAAGACGTCCCATTCATGCAAACATGCCTCACAGCATGTTCAACATCACCGCATATGTTATACGATATACGATTTAGTATCAAATCTAAACAAAGAGCATGATGGTAATACAGAGTGCAGTGGAGTCAGTGAGGTCATGAACTGGAGGGTTGCTATAGACCAATAAATAGTATAGTAGTAGTAATAGTAATATTTTGCTGATAGAGTAAAGCTCGGCAAAATTATACGTGGAATAAGATGTCGATGAGGTGACTGCCACTGGGCGTGGCACAAAAGCGATGTCTTTTAAGCACATTGTTTATAACAATTTTGCATATCTTTGGTGTTATTTCAGCATTTTCCTTTCCAATGTAGTCTTTAAGCATCAAGGTTGTGATTTTTTTGTTTTGGAACACCTGTTACTTCAAGTACTCGTTTAGGAAAAAATCGAGGGAGTCAAATAAGGGCATTGCGGGAGCATTCGATATCACCATGTTTTGACATTATTTGTTCGTGAATTTTTTTTCACTGAAGTTGTATCGAAGCACGGGCTCCTCGATAGTATAGTGGTTAGTACACCCGCCTGTCACCCGGGAGACCGGGGTTCGATTCCCCGTCGGGGAGCCCCTGGCGCAAGACTAATGACCTTGCCCAGAAAAAATAAATCATTATGGAAAATTTAACAAGCCTCAGGACTTGCTAAATAAGGCCAAGACCGGTTTCCGGTTGTAGTGCCGATGATGATGATGATGATGTATCGAAGCATGAATTGAAGGTGATAAGGCATCTCTTCATGTTGAAACCGAATGTTCTAGAAGCCTAGAAGGCACAAGAATTCACCCTCCTCCCCATGACGAACGCCATGTGGCGTTACGAGCTCAAAATCTATTTTTTTGCGTAGACTTCTGTAAAAATAAATATGAGGATGCCTGTGAATGGAAATATTATTTTAAAACCTGTTAAAGGACGTTCTCACTAATCATCTAGAAAAGAATTAGACTTAATTGTTGACCCAAAAATTGTCTTCTCGTTGCCCTCACATTATAATATCCCGTGTTTTGGGCCAGCAATGATGTAGTAAGGTTTCAGTGAACTGGATAAACATTTCTCTATTTATATGGGATAAATATGCTCCATTCCAAGTTAAAATATTAAAACGTGGTACTCACCTTTGCAACTACTTTATATTTACTACCCGCCATACAGTTTGTTACGTGTTGCTCAGTTATTGCCTACATCTGTTATACGAGTATTCTCTATATTATCTTATTCGATATGCACTCCTGAATAATATCTTTATTTGTTGAATCAGAACAATACCCTTTCTTGGTCCACATTCAACTTCAAATTCGTAACCAAACCTGCCTTCGGTGTGTATCTGCTGAAAACACTGTCCGTATTTGCTCTTAACTTGACCTCTATTCGGATTCTTCACTGAACATTGCTTCATTTCATCCAAACACCGTCAGAAGGTTAAACTTTCTAATTGACAAGCAGAGAGAGAAAAAGAGTGTTTCACAATCTGGATGTCTTTTTAAAGTCCTATTTGTGGGGTGGTATTGAACTACTAAACTCAACAACTCTTTTCTTTGTCCCCGGGGTCATCAAGTTTGCAATAACATTGGTTCTGGTTGTGACTACGGAATCGACCACATAACATGGACCGGTGTCGACACCATGTTATTTGCGTCCATAAAAGAGTCTTTGACTTTAATCGGAAAGCCACGAAATTATGACGGCACCCAAGGCTGTCCCCTCGACGGCATCATTTTGTGTACCGCCGTCGTTAGTACTTATCAAGCGATTCGTATCGGTTACCGCCGAGTAGGTATGGTGTTTGTCATAATGTTGAATTGCCCACTTTATTGGAATAATAACTTTATTTAAGAGACGAATCAATCCGTACAAGTACGAGCTGCAATAGCGATGATGTCTTTTGAACGGACTAAGGAGAAATATGGGAAGGAGTTTAACAGGTCAAGCATAATCCATGGTCATAAAACTAGTCTAACAGACCACAGTAAAGAGATTTCTCTCTGTACACTGAACTGAGTAAAAAGACGTGTCGTTGGCTGTGTAATTGTGGATATATTTTAACTTCGGAAAATAAGTCGACATAGTTACTCTTTGATACATTTCTAGGATTTCTTGCAAGAACTCCGGTACTTCTTTTAATCCGGTAATAAGGATGGAAATAAAGATGCTTTCAACCTTTCGGAATAATGAAGACAATTTCCACACCGTCTGTATTAAAACAACTTGGTATCGTTTAAAAAAGGTACAAACATTTAATTTATTTTGTTACCTTCAAATCAATTAAAAAATTATTGTGTTACCTTCAATTCAAGTCCCAATTGTTTGTGATACAACTATGATAAAATGTATAAGCGAAAATTGGTATGGCCTTTGATAACCGATGTGAATTTCGTTTGATGTCTTCAATTGAGTCACAACGAGTTCCGCGGAGTGGCAATTTCAATTTTGGAAATAGGCGGAACGCTCGATTACATTTATTGGGTTTTAAGCTTTTCTTAATGGGCGCACAAAAGGAGATTTTGAAGTATCCTTAAATTTCGAAGCACAGTACGAGAGGAAGAAAAGGATAGCGAAAGGAAGTATCAAAGTACATTGATCTCAAATGTCTGGATATTACAACAACAGGGAAACACATGATCGTATAGACTATTCCACATTTGTGAGGTTCGGGTAAGAAATAAATCTCATTGTATTTGTGCGTCCGAGGTTTGTGGGGTTTCTTCAAGGCGCCGTAGAAGCACCCATCGCTTAACCCTCTTAAACCTTCCTCTTTCTATCTTACCCCATGGTACTTACCTTCAATTAGGCAGCATTAAGCTTCCTGCAAAATATTCCATGGCAAGATCATCATCTTGCCACAGCATCATCCACATCGCTGTAACCTTTAAAACTTTTTGTTTCCTCTGGTAGGCACCCATGTCCATTGCCAACCATTGGGAAATCTTCCGCAGTCCTCTTATCGCAATTCATTGCAATCATGCTCACGGAAATTCTTCTGTGTTCGTTTTTCTCAAGCAATCACCGATCCCACGAGCATATCATGCAAATCGATGCCCATGCAGCTGCATCCAATTATCACGGATCACCACTTCTTAGATAATCCTAATGTATTTTTATTGGCTTGTTCAAACAAGCCGCATTTTAGCGCTTAAGCATTGGATTACATTTCGGTATTCAATATACCCTCCAATGTTTATGTGTACCCAGCTGCACATCTCCCATCTATTCGTTTCGATGCGCGTTCGTTTGTCCTTCCTTCCAATGGGAAGACATTCGTTCCCATAGAAAAGATATTGTGCATGGACTTTCCAATGGGATGCTGATCGGCTCCCATTGGTCATGCATGTCGGAAGGGATGTTTCTCCTGCGATGGTGTGCGGTGGAAATCCATCACAATCGCCGGAGGCTGGATCAATTTTTACGGAGTCAGGTCAGTTAGATTTTATCGGTCTACTGAGTCAGAGTGGAACATCCTTAAGGGATTCTCGCGTTGAGAGTGTTGTGTGACAACGTTTATTAATGGCACGTTTTATTGAAGTCAACGTTTTATTAAAGTCGACTTTCGTTGAGTCAACGTTTTGTTTAAGTATATTGTGTTTAATTAAATATTTCTCATTTGTGGAGTTTTAAATTAGACTTTGTGTAATAAGTATATTCACCACATTTTAAATAAAGAAACCTGTGTGCTCTATTGGTTTTGTTTTGTTGTGTGCACAATTCGTTTTGTTTTTTTTTCTTCCTAACAAACTGTGTTGCTGAATCCACGCCCGTGAAGGCGTACGAGTAACCCATCACCACAGATTGACTCTTCATATGAACTGTTCCACACTCTCTGATTGACGGGTATTGTGGTAAAATGTTTGAAGAGGTGGAATACTTTCAGCAAGTTCAGTTGAGGCTTTGTACTTGGTGATTGTTATTTCATGAAAAATCATAAGCTGTTCTTCTACAAAGCTGACCTCTTTCGTCGGGTATTCCCGTGCAAATGCCTCAAAACACTCAAATAATACTCCTTATTGACTGTTTGTTTTTCTGGAGAGAATTCGAAGTATACCAAACGCCAGCAATCAAAGAAAACCGTTAGAAAAACCTTCCCTTTCGAGCGACTTTGGCGCGGTTATTTCAACTTAGACTCATTTCCCAAGCTCCATTTGATAGATTGTGGGCTCGTAAACACATCGGATTCATAAACCAATGTTTCGACACCATTTGTGATGCGATTCATGAAGTCGGCTGCATGAGAAACCATTTCCTCAGAAACTTGTTCTCGACGGTCTTTTTGTAAGAAATTGAGTTATTTAGGAATCAATGAAGGGCTGACGCGCCTGAATCTCAAAATATTTGTTAAAACTTCTATTCTATTCTATTTATTGACCTGTAGGAACCCGAAAGTTCATGACCTCACGGACTCGACTCCGCCATCGTTCCCTATCCTGTGCACTCTCCTTCCACGTTCGACCATCCGATCCCATCTCCTCAAGGTCCAACCTAACATTGTCTCCGTCGCGGCCGTCCTACCGTTCTCTTTCCCGTTGGCTTACCGTCAAGAATTCTCTGCACGGTCCTATCGTGGCCCATTCGCGCCACGTGTCCGGCCCATCTTAATCTTCGCGACTTGATTACTCTCACTATTGTAGGTTTGCGGTACAGCTCTTCCAGTTCGTGGTTGTGGAGTTTCCTCCATTGTCCTGCCTCCTCGTCATATCTGCGGACAAAGATACCCCTTACAACTTTATTCTCAAATACGCGGAATTTGTTTTCTTCCCGTTTTGTGAGAGCCCATGTTGCGCATCCGTATAGATGGGCATGATTATGGATCTATAGACACGGAGTTTTATGTTACGTGATAGCAGTTTGGATTTCAGCAGATTACTGACTGCATGCCAACTAGCGTTGCCGGAGTGTAGCCTTTTGTTAATTTCCTTCGACATTTCGTTACTGGCCGTCAGTATTATTCCCAGATATTTAAATTCTTGCCCCTGATGTTTATGTGTGTTCTCTGAGTTCCACCTGCTCTCGCCGTAATCACGCATTTTGTTTTGTCTTCATTTATTTCTGTGGCAACCTCTTCTGTCGCTTGAATGATGATTTCACAGTTTTTACTAACAGTTTATAGATTATCGCCCAAAATGGCGATGTCATCCTCATATAGGAGCACTTGTGCGATCCCGTTCAGGGACGATCCAGCCATGTTGTCGCCTTGTACCTTTCTGATGACATACTCGAGCGCAAGATTAAAAAGACATCGTGAGAGGCCATCCCCTTGTTTTAGTCCGCCCCGGACTGCAAATGGTTCTGAGAGGTGATTTTCTATTCTAACTCGCCCTTTATTTTCGTTCATGCAGATCTGAATGAGGGCGGCCGATTTTTTCGGGATTCCCAGCTCAACTACTGTCGCATCTCGCTTAACAAAATAGCATAGCCAACATCAATCGTAAGACGACGACCATCGAACATTGCATTGACACCTTAACTGTCATAAGTCGTACGTCACATCATCGTCCAGTTCGTCCAACAATTTCTATTAATCAACCACGTGACCACGATGGCCCCGCCTATATCCGCGACACCAAGGGACGCCTTCGTTAGGTTGCAGCCATTACGGATTTCAACGGTGAAGATCCTTTCACACTTCGTTCACTTCGTTCGTCGTCAGCAAGCCAACCAGTCGAGTTTATTGCAAATCTCTGTGTAATTTCGTTTCGGTTTCGAGTATTTTGTATTCGTGTCTTGTGAGATTACGTATACTAGTTTGGCATGTGCGTAATTCGAATATTGTAGATTCAATTACCATATATGAAATAAAAGGAGAGTTTTAAATATAAGCATTTTATCGTGTCGTTATTTATCTTAAATCGCTCGTTTCGCTAAACATTTATTTGAATTTGCACAGTAAACGCACCGTGATTACAACTACAATATGGTAGAGTCTTTGCCTTGCGACTGAGTCGTAGGCTTTTTCGAAGTCAACGAACAGTTGGTGAACCGTCTCTCCGTATTCCCACTTATTTTCCAGCAGTTGCCTATTGTGAACATTTGGTCGCTTATTGACCGTTTCCTACGCAATTAACATTGGTAGTCTCCCAATATTTGTTCTACGTACGGTGTGATTCTCACCAGTATGACATTTGTTAGTATTTTGTATGTGGTTGGGAGCAATAATATTCCTCTGTAGTTTTCGCAGTAAGATCTGTCACCTTTTTTGAAAATGGGGACGATTACTGAGGTTTTCCAATCTTCCGGAATGACTTCCTTATCCCATATTGTTTTAATCCGTTGGTGGATCTTTCCAGCAGTTGCCTCTCCTCCATGCTTCACCAGCTCTGCCGGCATGCAGTCGACTCCGGGAGCCTTGTTGTTTTTCAATCGGTTTATAGCGTCTACAACTTCGTTAAAGGGGGGCTCTGGGATCTGAGGCTCGGCTGTATGTACATCTGGTGCGTTTACTTGTGGTTGATGGGTGCCCACATTGAGCAGGTTTTCAAAGTACTGCTTCCATCTTGTCACGATATTGTTTGTTTCTGTCACGAGACAGCCGGTTGCGTCTCGAATTATGTTGGCTCCCCCTCGGTGGCCATTTCTAATTGAATTTATGCTGGCATACAGACCTCTGATATTCTTTGCTCTGGCATTTTCTATGATTTTTTCGATCCGAGTCTTCTCCCATTCGCGTATTTTACGTTTGAGATGTCTCGTTGTCTCTTTCCAAATTGTCGCGTATCTTTCTGCGTTGACTTCATCATATCCTTCTAAGTGGATCACTCTGATGCGTTTACGTTCTTCGATCTTCGCCCTGCACTCACCGTCAAACCAAGGGTTGGACTTAATTGTTTTCTTAAGTCCTAATACCTTCTGAGCTGTTTGTTTGATTGAGTCTCTGATCGATGCCCATTTGGTGCCCTGATTATTTGTTTCTTCTTCCTCACTACCCACATTCTCCACGATGCTAAGTCTATTCGTTAGTTCGTCTTGATATTCATCCCTTTTGCGTAGGTCTTTTAGTTTATCAATGCCGAACTTTTTGCTCATCTCCCGTGACTGCCAATGTGGGTTTGCTGCGAGCCGACTTCTGATTTTGCCTTCATTAGAAGATGATCGAAGTCGCAATCTGCCCCTCTATATGATCTTACGTCAAGGATGTTCGAGTGGTGTCTTTTGTCTATGAGGAAGTGGTCTATTTGGTTACGCGTTACGCAATCGGGTGATATTCATGTGACTTTATGAATTTGCTTGTGTTTGAATATCGTATTTTACACTACCATATCTTTTGAGGCTGCCAAAGTGATACCTATAGTTGGTTGGAAGATATCTTCTTTTCCAGTTTTCGCGTTGAGGTCCCCGAGGTGGATTTTAACATCGAATGATGAATTCCTATCAAATACTTCCTCAGGGGTCTTGCAGAATGTGTCCTTCGTTTCTTCGTCCGTAGATTCTGTTGGGGCGTGTACGTTTATAAATACATAGTTGTACCATGGTTCCTGTATTTTTAGCACCGACATTAGTCATTAATAAATTTCACATCTTTTACATGGGGCGCTTCTTCTTGGTTACGATGAAGCCAGTTCCGAGGTTATGTATATCGGTATCTCCACGCGCCAGTGTAAACCCCTTGGCTTCGATTACTTGATGTTGTTTCGTGTTTTCTACGACCATCTGTATAGCGCCTGGTTTATATAACGTTCGATCATTCCGCGAGCTGACGCGTATATCCTGCTTTTTCCGTTTTTCCTTACGTCTTCTTTTTGCCGAGTCAGTGTTTTCTTGACGTTTTGTTCTCTTATGGCAGTGTCGGCTCATCATACCTACGCCTGGGTTTTACGTGGGATTGTTTTTGGTATATTGGTTCTTCATTTTTGATCCCACGAGTCTTGGGGTTTTAAATAGTCCGCCACATCAGAGCCTCTCTTTGATATGGTAAGGTCTGCTTACTGCTCTGATTCGACCCGGTGTCAGAGAGGCGCCGTTATAATATAGCCGTATACTCCTGGCTACAAACCATCCAATTGGGATGGTGACGCGTAACACCCTGGATTAGGGGTGGTAGATCTTTGTGTGTTACTCATCGCTAGCCTGTCTGACATGTGTGGCCCTACTGGAAGCGTATGCTTCCCCCAACATAGCCCGAGTTATTCATTGTAGTTTAAGCCCCCGTACCACGTCAAGGTTTCTACCAAGCAGGGGTAACACTACTTCCTGCCAATATATTTTAAAATCTTGTATGGTATAATTTTTTGGAGATTGCGGATGTTATTGACGCAGAATTGAGTTGATGTATAATAAGTTTTAAACCAGGCTCATGAAGAATCTGTATCGGAAAGTGAAATAAGTCCAGAGCTTGACACAATTTGTTCGGAAATATACTCCTTTATTCCGAATAGTAAATGTATTAAGTTATGCTGAGAAACGGATTTCTAAAACGATTTTTGTAAAAAAAAAGTAAAGATCTAGAAGTTTAACAATTGTTTTTATCTAATTTGCTCAGAATATTATTGTGGTGTAAAAATGTCATCATATAAGGAAATTTCTTATTGGCAAATCCTTACGCAGAACTCAGGCCTGCCTCTTGCCGTCAAAGGCGAGCCGCAAAGTAAATATACTGTCTATGAATGGCACTTGTATCGACGAAGCCAAGAAACTATCAATCCTCGGCACTCGAATTAATTCGACTCTTAATTGGAATGACCATATATTTGAAGCTGCGAAAAGAGCAGCCAAATGTATGGGATTCCTTAAGAGATGCAAAAGATACTTCACTCCATCCAACCTGGCCACTATTTACAAGGCGTGTCATCATCATTATCGGCACCACAACCGGGATTCGGTCTTGGCCTTATTTAGCAAGTCACTCCACCGGTATCCGGTCCATGTCCGTGACTTGTTAAATTGTCCATAATAATTCGTTTTTCGGGGCAAGGTTATTAGCCTTGTGCCATTACATGGTGTATATTCGTCCAAAAATGGAGTTCAACTCCTATATTTGGTCAGGCGCATTCAAAACTGCAATACACGTGTTCCACAGGATGCAAAACGAGCAGTGAAACTTATTGGGGACTCAGCCGTAAGTCGTTTAATTCCGTCGTAAGAACACACCCGCAACGTATCATGCCTATCTCCCTTTGTATAGGTATTACTACGATCGTTGCTCAACTGAATTTGCTCAATGTGTTCCGCCCCTGCAGACGTTTTCCCGCGATACCCATCAATCTGTGAATGCGCTTCAGTTCACGTTCAAAGTGAACTTCATCATCATCATCGGCACTACAACCGGGAACCGGTCTTGGCCTTATTTAGCAAGTCCTGAGGCTTGTTAAATTTTCCATAATGATTTGTTATTTTCTAGGCAAGGTCATTAGTCTTGCGCCGGGGACTCCGCGATGGGAATCGAACCCCGGTCTCCCGTGTGTCAGACGGGTATACTAACCACTATACTATCGAGGAGCCTAATGTTTATTATAATATCTACAAAACAGACGGAAAATCATACATTTCACCTGACGGTGGAATTGAACGTATATAATGGGTCTTTAGTGAACTTCAGGTGCACAAATAAACATAGAGTCATTCTTTAGCCGAACCACACGAATGTGGGATGTTCTGCCTGATGATGTGTTTCCTGGTCGTTGTGTTGTCCAGACATTCAAGACCAATATACATCTACACCTCCTTTCCTGACACACTTCCTTTCCATCCGCTCGCACTGTGCTCTGACATTTAAGGGTTTTGCGTGCGCGTTAGTGTAAAAAAAAGAAATATAAATTAATTTAGCTGTCTTCTGTTCAGACTCAAACAGCCAGTCAGTTCTCACGCTACATCTATCGCCTCTTTAGATATATGATATAATAATTATTCAATGCACTCCCCACTTTCCCATCAAGGATAGCTTCGAAGCCATTCACTAGAATAGAAGTCATCCCATGACCAGGCACACATATCTTTCTCCCATAACGGGCATAAAGTCGTGCCAAATCTTCACGACATGACGAGAGTTGAAAATAAAACAGTTCCAAAACTGCAGCTTGTTCCGATTTATCAGAGATTGGGACGCCATTGCCTAGATCCCATGCCACCGCCACTATCCCTGGAATACAAATATATTATGGAATCGATTATAATAAAAGTAACGAATAGCGAACACACGTAACACGTATTCATTGGCATCAGTCGATAGGTACACATATTGTAGGTAAGCTTGGTGAAACAATGCATTTAGGACACTCACGTTGGTCAGTGAATTCGTTGTCACAGGCGTTGCAACTCATCCAACTGGTCGCAATGAAGATATTAAAATGTGAAATGAAGTTGTCGATATGTTGCGGACGATTATGTCATGCTGTACAATGCATTATGGCGCACGGTGTTTGTGGCAACACCACGTTGCATGAGCATGCATCACCAGTCCCGACTTCTCAAAGCCCTGCTACCAATCCCAATTTCAGTCCCAGTCCCAATCCCTATCCCAAGTACTCAGTCGACAGTTTTCAGTCTTCACTTACCATGCCAGTACCCAGTCCTGGGTTTAAGAACATTTCATATTCCTGTTGCAGGCATATTTCAAAACCGAAAGGAAAAAAGGAAAATGTGGCTAAAATGGAAATGGCGGCTTCAGGAGTCCTGCAGGAGATGTGATTTATGGCGCACGAAGCCTTTCTATGCAGCTATTGTGGAAAATTTGCATGTTGCCAGTGGGGCTGTGATACTGCCACTGTGATGGAAGAACGACCACGACCGTGCTCCACGACCAACGACCACTAATACCGAGGAGCAGTAGAACACGAGCGCACGTTGTTAAGGTGCTGACGGGTTAGATGCGAATCTTCTTTTCAATGCAGACACTAGAAGAAGTTGCAGTTTTTAGTCAGCACGGTTCCCTTGGAATGCATGTTGACAATATAATTAACAATGAAATTTGTTCCTCATTTAATGCGAGTTACGTGCAGATGGTGCTGGGTAGTAGGATAATCCAGAAAAGCGGCAGACAGACTCTTGGTAATGACGAGAGGGAGGGACAGGTCGTGTAACCGAAGAAAGGTTAATGAGAACTTGACGTTACGTGGTGTTAATCGCAACGAATGCACAAGAAAATTGGAATCGCTGTAAATTCAAAACAGTTTGAAGTCGTTAATTGGTTCATGATCGACAGCAGATTAGATTGCCATTGCCATTTGTATGGGAAGTAGGCGCTACACAATGAATAATCGAGGAATCAATTCGAAAACAGAATCTCATATAGCAGTCATGTTTTGTGGCAGTTTATTAAGAATTTCATGATCTGGAATATCTTTCTCCCATCTCAAATGAAGGTACCCTAATTCGAAAAGTGAAACTAATCCATTAGATTCGACAATTAGTGTGTGAAAAGGGGAGGTAATGATTGGGAACAATCTTGTGTGGCAACTATGAACGCACGCTAATCGGAATAATTGTTTCCTCGTTTTTGTGGCCATCGGTTTTGAGTTACTAATATTGTGAGCAGGGGTATTGCTCAGGAATAAACAACTATTACATTGCTTTTTTCCAAATATATTCATGAGCCCATTGGTGACCACCTCATATATAAGACGAATTGCAGGTAAGTTGAGTTGATTTGGCGAACGATAGCGTTAATAGATATTAGGGCAGAGATTTAAGATATGTTGCTATACTTAGATTTGAGATACCAGATACTGGTCAAAGTAGTGAAATATAGTTTTATGCACGAAACTTGTCGCTCTCGAATACTTACAACTTGGGGCCACCCCTACCATTAATTGTACTCACTTAATGGGAGATTCCAGGTGTTAATTATTTTGTACTCAATTACCACACTTGATTATTTATGGATACCTGCAGAATTGCATAAAATATGAAATGTATAAGAAGGCAAATAATAGAATTCAGATACATCATATCTGGAAGAATTCTATGATGCCATTGTTGCAATATACAACTGCACACAATAAAATATATAATGTATAAAATGGTTGTACTCACAGTTTCCCGCCTGTCTGGTTGCATGTTTTGATGGTTTTGTCCTACCGGTGTTGTCCACAGCTATCCCATCGAGAAAACTGGGTCATACGACGTAACCGGTATCGTATGACTCGTTCAACGGCGATGATCGATCTCGAATTTATCTGAGATATCATCGCTACTGTAATAACTGGCAGTTTTTATGTACCAGTGTAAGTATATGTTTAATGTTTTAATTCGTGTACTGTGTATTTTATGTGTTAATTTAATATTTTCTGTGTTTAATGAATGTGATTAATTAATGTTGTGTGTATTATGTGTTTTTCTTGTGTATAAAATGAAAAAATGTATTTTATATGTTATATGTTTAATTTTAAATGTAAATTGTGTTCAGTTTTATGTTTATATTTAAGATGTAAACATGTAAATGAATATTGTAGTAATATATAAATGAATGTAATGTAATTTTATGTTTTAGTTTTTATGTGTTTCATTTAATAATATAAATAGTTTTATGATTTATGTTTATGTTTAATATTTTTGTGTGTATGAAAATGGCTGTTTTCTCGGTGGGAGAAAGGTGGTGGAGGAGTTACTACGTAACAAAGTAAGCACTATTTTATGAGGCAGTAACACTACTCATAAAACAAGTAATTACGTTGAGACGGTACCAATAATATGTAAAAATTTAACCTGGATTGGAATGGACAGTCGTGTAGTGGTCCTTCTCTCAGGGAGCTTGTCTGGTCCTGAAAAGGACGGGGGATCTCTTTAAGAAAGCTCCTGAGGGGACCCGTTGCGGTGCCGCCGTGCTTCCTCAAACCTTGAGGGAAGAGCAGCTACCGATCGAATATGGTCCTGGGAATCGGCCAGGATCAATTAAAAATACTTTTCATTTTATTAAATTTTAATTTTATTTGTAAATTCATTTTCTGGCGTCCTTACACCTAGAACGCCAATTGAGACTGATCCTCGAATCTGAAATTCATCACCCTTATAAAGAGAAACAAATCGAAATTTGTATCTCGAAAATACACAATTTCCTACAAAATCCCGATTTTGGAATCCTGAGTGAGATGCTCAGTGTTTATTTAAGATAAGGATTCAGTTTCCTGAATTCCTATGAAACTATTGTGCAGATGTGGATATGTAAATGAATTCGGGTTTTTGTTTGTTCACTTTGATGGATTTTACCAAATTGAGATAACGTATCTCTGGTTTTTGAATTTAGATGATGCCGTGGGGCGAATATAGAACGATAAACGAATATTAGATTCGTTTATTGGGAATTTGATTTTAATTTAAGATTTTAGATTTAATTATGCCGTGGAAGCAGCTAATAAGCGATAAACGAATGTTTGATTCGTTTATTGCGAATTTTGGTTTATGTTTGGGTTTTTTCGGGTTTTGATTGAATTTCAGGTTTTAGTGTGTTACTGCTAGGATTTGGATGTAGGTGTGGGGGAAGGAGATGGTAGGGCTTTTCAGAGCACTACAGTCGTGAACACACAAGCTGCTTAAAATCGTGACCACAATTCCCTAGTAATTGTATAATTTGCAAAACACTACTCTTCTCACATCATTAACTATTGTAGCTCATCTTTTTTTAATCACAAATCAATAATTTTTTTTCTTTCAAAAGATGCATATAAACCATATGTTCATATATTGGGCGACAAACTAAAAATAAGTTTAACTTATCATTTTACAGAAAGCTTCCTCTGTGAACCATTTGATCTATTGGCTTGTTACAGAAAGCTTGATCAATTTTTAGTTTATATCTCGACGTGAGTGGGGTATATTTCGTTTTGCGGTTTGAGGTTTCACTTCCAGTGTTGCGGACATTTAAAATAAAACAAAACCAAACTCAAGAAATTAGAATGAACTTGTCCATCCGGATTCCGGTTACCCCTCTTCTCTGCGAATACAGGAAGTATGGTGGTGAGTACAACGATTTGTGTGTATACTGAAGAGATTACGTCTTTCATCGTTCTTTTCAAAAAGCTACACAACAACTATGTATAAGATAATAAACAAATGCCAGTGATCAATCAGGAATTGCCGTGTAGCCAAAGTATGGACTGGGACTCGTGCATTTTTATGTTATGATTGCATCCGTAAACAATGTTGTTACATATCCCCCCCCCCGCGGCGTTTCCGCCCGTCAGAGTATAATTAAGCTGATTCGCGTCGTTTTTCTTAAAAACCTGATTCCATAAGTCCCCCATATCACTTTTTTTCCGCTTAAATAATCAAAATCCATCATGCTGTTTAGCAACAGCAAAACATGGGCTGATGACACTGTAGTGCTCCAAGAAGCCCTAACATTTTCCACCCACATTACATTTTCCTCCCACATTACATTTTCCCCCCACATTACATTTTCCTTCCACATTACATTTCCGCCCACATTACATTTTCCTCCCACATTACATTTTCCTCCCACATTACATTTTCCTCCCACATTACATTTTCCTACCACATTACATTTTCCCCCCACATTACATTTTCCTCCCACATTACATTTCCGCCCACATTACATTTTCCTCCCACATTACATTTTCCTCCCACATTACATTTTCCCCCCACATTACATTTTCCTTCCACATATACACAAATCCCACCTATAACAAAATCTATTTCATACCCCAACATAACATTGAATTCAATGTCAAACCAAATCGAACTAAACGTTCAAATTCTCATTTATTGAATTCAAATTCATTTATTCAATTCAATGCATTTGTTCGATTCAATTTCCTAAAATCAAACAGCATAATGCATATTTTCCCATGTATGCTATAAGAAATTAACACCTAAATTTCCTAGAAGATCCAAAACCTAAAAGTGCACGTGTCCAAACAAAACAAGTCTATTTGATCCGCCGACACACAATTTAGGCAATCTAAACATCATAATACATATCTCCACATTCCAGATGTTTAAATTACTTGCTAATAGACACCGATTCCCAGATGCTAATTTCACACCGATTTCACGGATCTTGTGTTAACCATCTGAAGGGCACGCAAACTCTTGTTTGCATTAGCCAGATGGATAACACAAACAAAACCCCAAAAACGATCATTGGTAAGTGGCGAGGCGTCCGGACTTCGAAAAAGATAAAAATAACAGAGTCTGAATCAAGAATCAGGAGTCGAACAGACGAGTCAGTGAGTAGCGCGCATGATGAGAAGACCTCCTCAAAAAATTAGGAAAAAACGCAAAAATAAATCAGCTTTTAAAACAATATGTCTGTGTTTAGTGAGTGCTCAGCAGGAAGTTCTTTGGTGACAGTATTTTTCGAATCGCGATTTGATCGTTTCCTCCCCAGCTAACAAAAGTGATTTTCATCAATAGTGTTTACGTCGCTAGTGAATCAATATAATCGTGCGGTATTAAGGACAACAGCGGTAGTCCATTCTTCCCGGGGAACCGGAAGCACGGTGGTGCACCAAAAGATATTATATAAATTGGTGGCAGCGGTGGGATTATCCAAAAAATCCCCTACCAACAGAAGAACACTGAGGACATTTCGATTAAGTGCGATACTCCAAAAATCAGTTTTTTTCACCAAGGAAGAAGTGAAAAGTGCACACTAGTGACAGTGAGTTAATTTAAAAAAATCCCTTACCAGTACAACAAAACCGATAAAAACACTGACTCGGATGGGATACTCAAAGATCCTAGTGAAATCGTAAACTTTTTTCTGAAAAAAAAAAACAATATATAACGACACTTCAGTGCTCGTAATCACCAAGTGAACGTTTAAATCTCCAAGTGAACTTTTAAATCACCAAGTGAACTTTTAAACACCAAGTGAATTTTTTTGTTGATGATGAATCTCAGAAATATGGAATGCCGTCCTTATCCAGCCCGGAAACCAACGAGCATCCAATGAAGACAGCACCTCAGCGACGACCACACCAAGAGCAACTATAAAACTAAAGGTATTTGAAATTTATATACCATTTCCTTTATTCAAATGGGAACAAACGAAAATCCCCAACATACAATTTTAATCTTCTTTATATATACATTTAGGAGAACAACAAAAATCCCGAAACAAAACGAATTTATGTGTTGTAAGAAAATCCAAAGACTGGACTTTTTTTTTGAAAACTCGTAAATTGATTTAATTTTCCGTGATAGCATCAAATCAACAAGGATGCAAAACCAAAACTGTGAACATTTTATTTATTACATAACAAATAATAAAAACCCCAAAATCAAAAATTTGAAATGTTAAACTTTAAAATAGAGTAAGTCCACGCACTTCAACATATATACATATATTTATACATATAATAAAATTTTGTGAATTTTAATGGGAAAAATCGAATTTACAGGTTTAGAATAGAAAGTGCACATTTTGACCAATATAATTCAAGTTTATTGGGGAAGATTATTTTTCTTTCATACTGTCGAATTATTAAGTTTACTTTGAGTTTCAATTTTTCGATCAGCTTTTGTTCTGTAGGTTTTGAGTCTTTCCCCTCAAGTGTGTTAAATCTTGGATAAATCAAAACCTCGTGGCCGACAGGGACAGGAAGGAAAATTCGTTCTTTCTATTTTGGGAATTTCGTTTCTTGGTTGCTTTCAGGATTCACAGGGTCTTTTTCGTTTAGCCAGTGTAATTCTATTTTACTTAGGGAAAAATGAAGATTTCACCTTTTTGCACTCTGCCCTTTTTTACCATCATTTGGGAAGGTCTGTTTTTCAATTATGTCGTAAGCAGAAGCACAAAACCGGGTACTCGTTCACAGACAACTGCGGCTGAGCTCTCGGAAAGCCTGCCCACTGAGACGCGCGAACAAACCTCGGGAATAAATTCTAACCTCGGATTGAATGACATATTAGGATTCGTACCTACGTTCAACGGTAATCCGAACGAATTAGATGGATTTTCTCTCAATGGAGATATTCTTTTTTCACGGACACGAGACAAAAACGAGAAGTCATTCTTTCTGAGAGTAATCAAAACTAGATTAGAGGGACCAGCACGCGAATGTATTCAATACAAGGTTATTCCAACCTGGGAGGATCTTGTGACTGAATTAGAAGGCGAATTTAAAACTCTAACTTCTAGGCGAGCGGCACAAAATAGTCTAGTAGCGGCAAAACGAGAATGTAGGGAAAATGTAAAGGAGTTTGGGGACAGACTCAAACACCTCCTTCATCAATTAGACGGCCCTACATTTGCAAGTTCGGTTGAGCCTACAGTGCGGACGTATTTTTTGGCAGAAAACCAAAGACTCGCATTGAACGTGTTTGAAGATGGGTTGAGGTATTCTAACCTCAGGATTTTAGTGAGAGCGCATAACGCTTCAGATCTAAAGACAGTCATTAATTTCGCTATTGAACAATCTCGAAGATTGGGCAGCGAAAACACAATGCCAACTTCCACTAACTTCTCTAGGAATAACCAACAAATTGTTTGCCAGACATGTAATAAGAAGGGACATACTTCTGCGACTTGTCATCGCAATACAAAATTTCCGAATTTTGTTCCCCAGAACATCACAACAGAGTCTGAACGCATCCGATGTACATACTGCAGAAAATTAACCATTCTCAGGCAGAATGTAGAACCAGGTTACCCATTTGCGAAGCCAAAATTAATCACCTTTTGCGAACCAAAATACTTTTAGCAATCAACCTGGTCCATCACAAAAAACAGTAACAACAAATTCCTTCCATATAGGAACCCGAAATTTAAGGCAAAATCATAATCAAACTATAAATAGGGTATCTAACATACCTCAACAGGGAAACGAACTTACTTCAGCAGCGACAAACGGCTTCTTCTCGAGTACAGACAATTGCCGCACAGTACCAAATTGACCACCGACCGGTATAGACGAATCGTTCATTGAAACAGAAAATAATAATACACTGTGCATAGTAATCAAAAGACAATTAGTGCCGATACGCGACGTACGAAGTGTTCCTGTTTGTGTATGTGCACAATATAATAAACAAACTCCTGATTATCTATCTGTCACTCGCGCACAAAAAAAAAAGTGAGAACACGAGTTCCATAATATTGACGTAAAACAAATGGATGCCAAAATGTGACCTCGGAGAAGGCAAAATATAAACGTAAATCTAAAGGCTAAACGCCTTAGAACAAATGAAAACAAGGATACAGACACGTTGATTACACACCCATGCTGCCTAGTAGTCAGGGGCTGGAAACCAATTCAAAGAACTAGCTGTCAGCGAAACAAATGCAGACGCCAGCAATCAGATCGAGGTCCTCAACAGACTCATCCATGAGATTAGTCTTAAAAAGCAAGAACTGGATAGACATATGTAGGAAGTTGTTAAACTAAAAAACAACCTGAGCCAGAACGAGCGAAAAACGAAAATGGTAGAACAACAACAGCAAGAACAAAGACAACAGCAACCCACGAAGGCAAAGAAAACACGACAAGATAAGGAAATTCAACAGCAGGAATCACATCAACGAAAACAGCAGGAACCACATCAACAGCAGGAATCACACCAACAGCAGGAAACGTCTCAGCAGGTGCCAGTCAAAAAAAGGGAGAAAGTACCTCCTATCTACATCAGCTACATGGAGACAAAGGATCTCATAAAATTGGCTGAGTTGACATGCAAAACTTTTAAAACAAAACGGCTAAATAATTTTAAGATAAGTCTAACATGCGATGATTTAGAAGGGTATAACCAAATTAAATCGGCATTGGGGAAATCGAAAAGCGAGTACTACATGTACACACCTAAATCGGAGAAAACTGTCTCCATGCTCCTCAAAGGAGTTGATACTTCCTTTACTCCCGAAGAGATGCTCGGCCAACTAAAAAGTTTCGAAAACGATACCTTGAAACTTACAGATGTGAAACCATTTGCTACAGCAAATTATAGAAATCGCAACCATAAGTTGCCTTTCTTCATTGTGTCGCTAAGCCCCAATAGTAAAATTGATGGACCTAGATATATTAACTACATTAATCACCAAACAATAAGTTGGGAGAGAATAAAGAAGTCCGGCCATGTGGCAGCGAATTGCAATATGCATTTCCGATGCGTCAAATGTCTAAATGAGCATATCATTGGGGAATGACAATTGGGCAAAGAACAGTTCCCGGATAGAAATAAATTTAGGTGAGCCAAGCCCTGAGACAATCGTTATAAACAAGTGATTTAGATACGCAAAGAAAAAGGTCCCAGTGGACAAACACAAGCAACCAAGCTAGCCATTACAGATCTCCTCCTAAGGAGATGAGGCGTGTTGAGAAAAGCAGGACTCAACGGCGAATTCATACAGTGTGCTAGTCCATTCCTTGATAGGGGTCGAACCACCCAAAAGGGTAGGCTCACACACCACCCCAGAGTCTGTCCATTTCCACCATCTTCGGAGTAAATTTTGATTTTCGAAGCACAATAATTTGTTTGCATTGTATTTTGAACGTAAAGATTGGTTTTTAAAAATTTTCTGGTCATAAAAATCGTTAATAGCTTGCTGCAGCCGTTATCATTTTCAAAGAAATATTTCTTGGGCAATAACCTCTCTCCAATCACACGATTGTTTCCATTACCCACCCTGTTGTAGTTTACTTATTTAGCCCATTAAAGAGTTCAATTTTCTTTGAAGATTCAGTGTCGATTTTTCTGTAACATCTGATATACACATTTTCATGTGTTTGTCGTTTCTAGGCTTCAATTCCTGAGTAAAGTTGGAATATACTAGTATAGGATTTTATTTTAACGATCTGAGGGAGCACCGGTGCTAACGGCATTTTGGCGATATGGCGCTATTGAATTTGGACTTTTGGACTAAATTGGACATACCAAGGCAATAAACTGAAGTTAACAAGTTGAAAAGGTAGAGTTTCCCATTAATATAATTCACGATATGAATTCGCCGGTACAACCTTATTTTTTAAAGTAGCTGTTGCGGATTCGCATTCGAAACAACCCGCGAATTCGCAATATCTAAATTTGTGGCATCACCTTTAACAATGTCGGCAATCAGCTCACATTTATGAATTCTGTTGGTTGTCACTTGACAACCATTTTTTATGTTGTGATTTCTTCTTACTTTAACTGTTGACGAGCACGGAGCTACAATCCAATCCAATCCAATAATCTAGTAAATAAAAGTTATTTAAAAGTAAACTAAACCAACCATATTTCTTATTGCCGCCATGAGAAGGAGTATTTCCGGGATTGCGCATTCCATATAGGTATTAATTCTCATTTCACATCATTACTTTTAAAACTATTGCAGAACGACATTCAACATAGTCGGCGAAGCCCAACAACGCCGAACCAACGTGCACGTCAGGAGACCGCATTGTTCCTGACGCCAGCCTACAACACAATAAGAACCCGGTGTTCGTGGAAGGTGTGTTCAACACTTGTTGAACACACAGTAGCAATACGCAATTTCAAAATACAACTTCTGGAACTGGTGTGGAAAGTGTGGTAACTAGTACCCATGAAAAGGATCATTTAAAGTGCTGACAATTTGCTAAATTATGTCAATGCTCCTGTGGCGGTTTCGCCAAACCCCACTGTACACTTACCCAAAGAACCCCCATAACAACAACTCAGCCATCATAACTTTCTGCTAATGCAATTGCATTAAGCACCTGTACACGCTTCACGCAAATGATGAAATGTATCTAGCTAAAATCTTCTGGAAAAGAATTCTTACCTTCATTCATTAATTCGAATTAAAAATTCCCTATAAGAATTCTCTCCAAACTTATCATAAATTCCCTGAATGAAAACTCATCGGTTCACATATAATGTATAATCAGGGAATCTTAACCTTGAGTTGGCTATTCCCAGCCTCAACATGTGTACAATCGATTTACCTACATACACATTGGCTGGCGACCCTTTTATCGAAGGATAAACAGTCCAACGCAGCTCCATACAATTAGCGCAATATGCGCTGAAACTAATTCTCTAGCATGTACCATGTACAAACAAAAGAACGCTGTCCTTCAGTAGGCATTCTGGCGACACAGCAAACAATTCAAACCATTCAAGTATTCCAAATGCATCTACCATCTACTGAGTTGCAACTTGTTTATTCAGTTGAACTCTCAGATCATAAATTCCGTTTGCCCTACATATTCCTGACCTTCTCACATAAGCAAACACAAACCCAATTAGCATCCAATGAGATTCGGCTTGTTTGCTTGGCCGAACTCACATCTCATGGATGCACATTATGCCCTTTCTTTGTTTCAGTTTCGTTCTTATGGCTTTGTCCCATGAATGAACCAATGTAAACACATACATGTGTACCTTAATTTGACAGAGCCGGTTCCACTGGCCGAATTTCTATTGATAACGATTTAATATCGCTGAGTCGTACTTCAACATCCAACCGAGCTGGTCAGTTATCCTCCCGCTCCCCGGTGCGCACGGGGACGCGAATACACCGTCGAATATAGTCGAGTAACCGCGGTCGTGAGCCTTAAATTTGCGTGTGCCTTCAAATTAACCGGACTAATCACCGTTAAATTAAGACTATATAATCCATATAGGAACGTTGCACAAAATGTATTTTAAATTATATATTGTTGTCTCCTCTTCAACCAGTGTTTAAATAAATAAAATAAAAGGACCATTTATCTCTACAAATGTGCGTTTTAATCACTTCCTCCCTGTGTTGGTGTTTTGGAGTTTCGTGTGTGTCCCTCTCAGTCCGCCTATTTTGCCCTTGGCGTGATTGCCTGTCACGTGGGAGACCGGTGTTCGATTCCCCGTCGGGGAGCCTCTGGCGCAGGACTAATGACCTTGCCCGGAAAAAAACAAATCATTATGGAAAATTTAACAAGTCTCAGGACTTGCTAAATAAGGCCTAGACCAGTTCCCGGTTGTAGTGCCGATGATGATGATGATGATGTGATTGCTTTTTTGGGGGGACACGATTGCGGCTTGCTGAACCTTCGATGAATTTATAGTGACGTCGGTGAGGGCGAAGTAGAACCCAGTGCCCGTGTTTGGTACAATACTTCGTTCCCCACACTCCTATCTGAATCATTTCATTTGTTTTTTACTCTAATTAAAGAGTAACGGGACTTTCTGAAGCAATGTATTGGCGTGTACCACCTGAATGTCCGATTTTTACTCAGTCGGGAATAAGAAGTTCTCGAGTGAACATCTGTGCCAGAACGCTAAATTTTCTTTTTTCATAAAGTAAAGCGGTACGCGTGCTTAACGTGTGAGAATTTTAGAGGTCATTACAAGTACAGTTATTTTTTTCCAGGAATTGTTTACCATGCTGTCGCAGTTCAAATTCAAACCCTCTTCCTTTATAAACTTCAAATGGGACATAATGCGTCATTGGCGATGGAAAACATTAATGACGTATTTGAGGATGTAGCGGTAAACGAACGCACTAAACGACGTTGGTTTGGAAAGTTCCGTTCGGGATATTTCGGCCTTGAAAATGAACCACGTGGGAAGTCGGCCACGTTAGTTGATGACGAGGTTTTAAGAGTAACGGTAGATGCGGACCCAACGAAATCGGTGCAGGAGATTGCACATATCATGGGGGTATCCTCAATGACAATAAGTCGACACATGTCTCTCATAGGAAAGGTAAAGCAACTCGATGATAAGTGGGTACCTCATGAACTGAACGAATCCCCAAAAAGACGGCGCCTGGAAGTCTACGCATCGCTTAGAATAAGAAACCAAACTGAACCGTTTTTGCCCCCGATAGTCACCTGTGATGAAAAGTGGATTCAGTATGATAACCGCAAAAGACCGGGGCAGTGGTTGAATGCAGGTGAAAAACAAAAACACATCCCCAAACGCGATCTTCACTCAAAAAAGGTTATGGTGATAATATGGTGGACATCGAAAGGGCCAATCCACTTTTCATTTCTTCAGCCAGGAGAAACGATAAACACTATCAAATATTGTGAAATCGACATATTGCATGCCAAATTGGCTGAAAAGCAACATGTGTTGGTCAATAGGCACGCCCGGTCCTTTTGCATGCCAATGCTAGACCCCATACCTCACAAGTAACGGTGCTAAAACTGTTGCAGTTGGGATTTGAAAATTTTCCGCATTCACAGTACTCTCCTGACATTTCACCAACGGACTATCATCTTTTCCGCAAGCTGGATTCATTTTGCCGACAGAAGGTCTTCCGGAAGAAAAATAATATTGGCTTTTAATTTTTTAATATAAAATCGGCCATTTCATGTGGTACATCCGAATAGCTATTTTTGGCCATTTATAACCCCGGCCTCACACACTCTCAAACAACGCTATATAAAAATGTGGTTGAACCCCCATGTGAAATACATAATTTTCAAGAACTGCTAAAGGTGTGTGTCCAATGAAGAGTGGAGGAAGCCCAAGGACGAATCGAATGTAGAATGGTGCGTCCACCAGCAACGTCCAATGAAGAGTGTATATAGTCCATGGACGAATCGAATGTAGAATGGTGCGTCGACGATGCGACGATTGAAGAAGTAGACGGTTGCCAAGCGGGTGGAAGAGATGACGCAAAGCGGTGGCTCAAGTAGAGATGATGGCGTCAAGCGGTGGCAAAAGTAGAAGAGATGACACCAAGCGGTGGCCCAAGTAGAAGAGATTACGCCAAGCGGTGGCCTGGTTATGCGGAGACTCAAGTAGAGATGATGATGCCAAACGGTAGCCCAAGTAGAAAAGATGACGCCAAGCGATGGCCTAGTGAATCAGTGGCCCAAGTAGAAGAGATGACGCAAAGCGAGCGGGTGACTCAAGCAGGAGTGACCGTTGGAGAATTTGAAATGTTTGACGCTTAAGCAGCGTTCCTTTTCTGTCACCTTTTCTGTCACTGGTGGATGACAACTGCTAAAAAAACAGCTGGCAAATGCGAAGGTACTAGAATTCTCTATTAGGTATAATTGCGAATCAGCAACAGTTTGATTTTTTGTATTTTCATTGTCGTTCAGTAGAGTGAAAACCAAATTATTAAAGTGCAATATTGTGATACCTAAACACTTTTTACTTCGTAGTAGATTCTTTTTTAATGAATTTTGGAACTTAAAAACTTTTTAAATATATATTTCATGCACAGGCGCAAATTGGTATTTAGTTAATACCTTAACGGTCATATATATTTTTATACGAACTAATTTTTCGTCACATAACTCAAACATGTTTCCCCGAGAAGCGTCAGGTGACTATACTACCCCTAAGTGTAATAATACATGTTGCGGATTGGCAATTGAATGTGCTGGGATGTGCTGGAGAAATCTAGTACATTCGCAGTGTATACCAGTTGCGCGGCAGCTGTCACGGATCATCTGGCCGATTGTCACCAACGATGAGGTCATAGCGTCCCTTTTTGGAATTGGCAGTTATGCCCACTGAGTCAGTCTACAACCAACCTTCAACGGGCTCGTTACATCGGAGCAAGCATCGTCATCACAAGTAAAAGGGAGCAAGAAGTTGAATTGTCGTTGTTGTTAACATATTTATTGAATGTTCAATAAACTAACTCAATCTCTTTGAAAGGTAAATTCCTCGAGTTGTTCTCATTCTTATCGAGTACTTCAGAGTGAACAGACGTTCGCTCATAAGATAGCTGAAACTCATGTTTGTGAAACACGTGTTTGTGAAAGTCTGTAACACACGTGGGTGAAGTGCACGTGTTAAAATATTTTTAGTAATAAAACAGTGAAAAGAGTGAAAACTAACAGTAACGCATGCTGGGCGACGGCCCCAGCGATGACCAACAATTCATGATAGAGCGTAAAAGAAGAGCCACCGACGATTTACTGAGCGCAACAAAGAAACCAACAACCATGGACACACAAGCTATGGACTATCACAAGAAGTATCTGGAAGCCGTGGATAATATCAATACACTTCGACTCCAGATGAAACAACTGCACGAGGAAATTCGCTCCCTAAAAACAACCAATAAAATCAGAGATGACGTCTGCATGGAAGAAACACCTGCTCAACACCCCGGACTAGCCCCATCATCTCCAAACCAACAATTGTTGTCCCCCGAAACACCCTCGCCCCAACAAAAGAAGACAACCGGGAATCAAATGCCTAACACGCACGCCAAAAATACAAGACCACCACCCATCTATATTAAAAATATAACAAGCATCAACGAACTAATTAGAATGCTTGAAAGTACCTTAGGCCACCCAATTTCACCACAAACACAAGAGCAGCTTCGACTTCCATCACAACAACTACTTTAACGGATCACAACAAGGCGGTAGAAAAACTTGCGCAACATAAGATTGAATTTTTCACTTTTCAACATGGACACTTGAAACCAGCAACTTTCATCTTAAGGCATGTCGATCCAGCATGGACTAATGAGGAACTTGCAGCGGAAATAGTCAGGATCTGTCCGGAACTGAAAATAAACATGTTGGACTACTTCCAAACACCATACATGCGGACTAACAAGAATCTGCATTTACGTATCATACAAATTCCTCCAACTCATGTCACCCGGCTCAAACAAATAAAATATCTGTTCACGCATAAAATTGCGATTGAGGAACCACATAAACAAAACGTCCTTCATTGCAAAAGATGCCAAGGTTCAGGACACTTGGCGGCCGCACGTCATCTAAGTGTACGATGCGTAAAGTGTGCAGAGCAACGTCAACCTGGAGAATGTAAGGTCAGCCCGCCTGGGATGGAACCAGGAACAATCCAAACAACAAACCCCGATGGATCCATTACAACGAAGAAAATCACAGTGACATGCTGTAACTGTGGACGACCCCACCCTGCCAACTTCTCGCAATGTCCTCATAAGCTGAGGATTCTACAAAGGCGAACAACACCCATGGCAACGAGCAAACCTTCACCAACTAAAACAACATCACATCAATCAATAAATCCTACAAGTCCAGGAATGTCATACGCTAAGGTTGTCAAGGATTCCCTTAACATGACAAGAAATCACCAATCCAACAGTAACGATCTGAATCTGGACATCACAGGATACATAAGTAGCTTACAGAAGATGCTGCCCACGTTGAAGCACAGCTCAGAAATAAAAAAAAAAGGTCCGATTTTATCTCTTATAACTTCACATATCCTTTCCCTTAATGGCTAATTTAACCATAATTTCCCTCAACGCAGAGTCTATATATTCCAATATTCGCAGACAACACCTCCGATTGTTCGTTGGAAAGTTTTCTCCAGATATCCTCCTCCTCTCAGAAACTTGGCTTAAACCAAACTCCCGAGTATCTATCCCGAATTATACACTTGTTTCTAATCCACGAACCACTGGACCTCGTGGAGATACTGGAATTCTAATACACAAGAAATTCCAATTTTCCGAAATTAGGTTCACCAATATAAATAATATTGAGTACACGGCAATTAAAATCTTTTGCAAAAGCAACAAAGTGCTGGTACTGTCGTCCGTATACAGTCACAGTCCACAGTTCACAGATAATCCAACAGTCTCTACCTGCACCTTTCATAATAGGAGGAGACTGGAATGCTATGCATGCTTCATTTAACGACACTAAGTGCAATAAATACGGTTGCCAACTTCTGGCACTCCTTCAACTCTATCCTTATATCTATGCGGACTGTCCATTACAGCCAACACGTATCTCCAGTACTACTAAATCAACAATAGATTTTTTCCTAAAATCCGTAAACGTCTACTCACCTAACCTCCCTACAGTATCCTTCGAATTTCCTTCCGATCATGGGTCCGTCCACACCACTGGTGTGGACCCTCGAACCATGTTACTCATTCAATCCGATCCCGAATTTCTGTAGGACAAACTGGAAAAGAGTCAATAGGGACATTGCTGCCAGTTTTACAGACTATACTTTGCCAGAGACTTCAAATCTACTCCCTGCTGAAATTGATCAAGCAGCCTTAAGAATAGAGCAAATACTAAAAAATGCCCTCGTCAGCCACACACCTACACCCATCCCTCATAATCATCTAGGAAAACCTTTACCCAACATCCTTACAAAACTGTTACGCGTAAAAAACAGCTTAGACGAAAACTACATAGCAGTTACTCCCCTTTTATTAAAAATCAAATCCAACTCTTGACTACCCTGATAAATGGACAACTAAAACAATTTGCCGACCAGGCTTACACGTCTATACTTAAAAATATTAAACCCAATCGTGATTTATTTAAAAATATCAACAGACTAACGGGTCGAAAATACAAACCTCGAATCGATTATATTATCAACCCTACTAACAATCACCCAGTCCAATCAGATATTGACATACCAAACTGTCTAGGTAATCACTTTTATCAAATCCATCAACAAAACGACTCCCTCTCAGTCTCCAATTTTCAAGATACTGTAAACGACTACATCTCACGCACAATGATCCCATCCTTCACCGCTTTCATCGCGGAATTCAACGAAACAAACAAAGCGTCTCATCCTCTGGATAATGCGACATTCCTAACTGCAGGCGAATTATCTGAATTTATAACATCACGCAATAACAAGAAGTCGACAGGCTTAGATGGAATTCCAAACCTTCTTTACAAAAGACTTCTCCCGTCAAATCTAGTCCTTATTCTCGTTCTTCTCAACCACATAATTAACTGATCACATTTCCCAGATAACTGGAAAACCACGGTTATAGTCCCTATCAGTAAGTCCAGTCCTTCCAACAACCCCAGCAACTATCGTCTGATTTCGTTATTAAACACATTAAGTAAGATACTGGAATGCAAGATATATCGAAATCTCCTTTCATTTGCTAATAACAACGCTATTATCCCAAATTCCCAGTTTGGTTTTCGCTCACAACACTTCACCTGTCATGCTCTGTTAAAACTAACGCACGATGTCACAACTAATCTTCAAAACCAAAGCCCGACGGTCTGTATCTCTCTCGACATATTTAAAGCATTCGACTGTGTTTGGATCTCAGGACTGCTTAACAAGCTGCACTACATATTTTGATTAAACACCCATACTACCAAACTTCTTACTTCCTACCTCTCTGGTAGAAAATTTATGGTCAAAATAAATTCTTCTATCTCCCAATCGTATAATATAACCGCAGGGGTTCCGCAGGGTTCAATTCTTGGACCATTATTATACCTCCTTTATACTTCAGACATACCGCAGCCTCAATTACCCAATACCGTAATGTTGAATTACGCTGATGACACCATAGTCTACTCCAGCAGCAAGTTTGTAAAAGAGGCAAGAAACCGCATTAATAACTTCCTCCCAAATCTATCAACATACTTCAATAAATGGAAAATTCGCCTAAATCCTGATAAAACCCAGCTTATAGTGTTTAAGGGTAAAAATGAGCACTGCACAAACAACACAAGGCACACCCACAACAAAATTAGACTCAAACTAAATAACACCCAGATAAAACCTTCTAAAACTTTAAAATATCTGGGAATAACCTTTTCCAATGACCTTTCATTCTCCACCCACATTAAAAATACTTTACGTAAAGCAACAATACAACCGAATCTCTGTAGAAGAGTGATGTGGAAACCCAACGGTCTCTCTCACAAAGTCAAACTGCTGATCTATAAGGAAATAATTAGACCTACACTGACATATGCGTGTCCACTGTGGTATCATATAACACCAGACCAAATGGAGAAGCTACGCACTTTCGAAAGGAAATGCTTCAGGCTGATCACTGGCCTCAACCGACAACCCAACTCTTACAAGTATTACAATAACAGCTTGCTATACAATGCCCCTAATATTGACCGTCTCGATAGACGCTTCCTAGAGCCGTCTATCAAGTTTATTGAAAACTTCCCAAATAATCCCAACCCCGTAATAACTGCACTACTACCAACTCCTCTAGATAACAGGGCTCACTATCTGAATTGTCTCCATACTCGTGTTGTATTCCAGAATACTACCCTTATTAAATTTAACACTGAATCTCCTAACACATCCTTAAAAACTTCACTTAACATATATTACATTCTCACTTAATACATACCATTCATAAACATTCACAATATTACCAGTTACAGCACACTTAATAACCTGCACCTTTTTATTTATTGAAAACATAGCAACTTGGATTTTCGTTCGAATTGAATGTGAAAAGTCACAGAAGAAAAAACAGATAGAGAAAAAATTGAGTTCAAAAAGTTCAGTTGAGATTGGAAGTTAGTAGAGTTTAGTTCTGGCTGTTGGAAGAAGAAGTTTAGTTTGAGAGTTCTAGTTGGAGATTACAGTGGAAGAATTGTTTGAGTTAGCAATTGAATTGTAAGTTTTAGTGTGAGTTTTGTTATTTAAAAACAAAGGAGAAGCTGTAATAAAAATAAACAAAGTAACACACAATAAAAGAAAAGAAACTATAGAAACCGCCCACATAAGCAAACGATTTTTCAATTCAAAAACGAACAACTTTATATCAAGAATTGAAATCAAACAAAACATGAATCGATGAAAGAAGATTAAATAAAGGAATACTAAAAGGTCCCCGCTCTTCCCTCATCCGAGGAAGCACGGCGCCGGACATCAACACTGGTGGCAGCGGCGGGATCCATATTTTAAGAATTGAATTTTCGCCATACATTATTTTAAACTTTCACTATTACGAGTCCATATTACACGAGACAGGCGGCTAGGCAGGGGGAAGAACAAATCCACTATCAACCGATACACATTAAACCCCCTGAAATGGCTCTTTCTGTCGGAATTTCTGATGTTTTCAGAATCGTCCCTACCTTTGACGGGAAACCCTGCGACTTAGGTAAATTTATTTCCGGGGGAGACGTTTTATTTAGATCCCTAAAGAAGGCAGAGCCGGATATATACGAGACATTTTTAGATCTAGTCAAAAATAGACTAGAGGGTCATGCTTACGATCTGATTAGGTATAGCCAAATCGCAAAGTGGGAGGATTTAAAAGAAAAATTAGAATCGGAATATAAAGAGGAGCAATCTCGGTCGACGGCACACAATGAGTTGATTTCTCTGAAACAACGCTACAGAGAAACCGTCCGGGAATACGGCGATAGAGTCGCGAATGCTCTAAGGACTCTAAACTCTGCCACGTGTGAAATAACAGCAGACGCGGTGGTTAGGGAATACTTAATTGAAGAAAACAAAAAATTGGCCGTACAAACATTTGAGGATGGACTAAACAACGAACAGCTAAAGATACTAGCTAAAGTCCATGGGGGAAACAATTTAAAACAGTCGATTGCACATGCAGTGTCACATGCGGCTCGAATGGACAACTCTCCCAGGTCATATCAATACAATGAAAAACCTACATTCAATCGTATAGTCTGCCAAACCTGTGGTAAGCCAGGGCATTCTCAAGACACATGTTATCGAAACATGCAGTCCACTTTTCCGAATAGACAACCCATAAAAAGGGAATATAACAGTATATGCAATTTCTGTGGACGGAATAATCACACAGAGAATGAGTGTAGATACAAGATATCTAGGAATGGATCGGCTTCAACAAATTACCAACAAGGTACAACAACGCGTAACCCATTCCGAAATAATCCTACAAACTCTGAAAATCGTTTTGGTGAAAATTCTAGGAGCACCAATAGACAAAACGATAGACAAAATGTTCACTTTTCTCGGGTGCAAGAGTCGGAAAACGAGGCCTGACGCCAACCAAAATTTATGGAAGACAGACCAAAGTTTTCTATTTACAGCATTAGATCTTTGGAAATAGATAACGACCATTTTAATGAAGCTCCTAGCCAAATTTACCCTGAGCCCACATACTCCTATAAACCAAGCCATATAAACGAAGATAACCCTGTCCCTAATATAAAGACTCCGATTCATACTCCCATTCTGGAAAACAATTCAGCAACACAGACTGAAAATCCGAAATTTTCAGCAGTATTAAAGACTGAAATCGCTAATATCTCAGATATCCCTATTGACAACGCAGACACTTCAGCAACCAAGACTGAAAACTCAGCAGTATTAAAGACTGAAAATTCGGATCCTGCAGAAAATATACAAACAGAAACCCCTAATATTCCGGCTATCCCAATAGACAACCACGGCACTTCAGCAACAAAGACTGAACATTCAGCAGTGTTAAAGACTGAAGACCCAATAGTTGCAATAAAATTCGAAACCCAAGTCAGTTCAGCAGCTAATACTGATGAACAAATCTTTTCAGCAGCAAAGACTGACGGATTAAATGTTTCTACAGCAGATATAACTGAAGAAATAGTTCAAACAGCAAATAGGACTGGGAACCAAGATGTTCTAACAGCTAATAAGCCTGAAGAACTATACGAATCAGTAAATGAGACTGAGAAACTAAACGATCCATCAGCAGTGAGTAAGACTGAAAAGGTAGACGTTCCGACAGCAGTTAAAGCTATGGACAATGACAACACTAAGCCGAAAACAATAAATATTTTAAACAACGAAAACAAACACAAACACTTACTCAAACACGAAATAATAAAAAATGAAAATAATAATTTAACTAAAATAGGTATTGTAAAGAGTAACTATATAAATACATTACAAGTCTTTTTTTTCAACAATAAAAATTTATTCCAATGCAAAATACAAAAAAATAAAAGGTTACACCGTCATTTAAATTATTTAAGATCATTTTTCAAGAAGATTTTTGGTAATAATCATCTTTATTCAATCATCATAGTAATAGGCCCAGAAAGGTTTTGGAAACTTTTCCATAAATTTAAGGAAAAGATAAACACATAACAAATGGCCTTTGTTTTATTATTCAATATATATGAAATAATCTAACAATTGTAGGAAATGACGGAAATGAAAAAAAAAAAAAAAAAAAAAAAAAGTTAATGAGGGGGACGAAAGAAAGAAAATTTTAGAGGTAATATATATTGGAAATTTTAGAATTCATATATATTCGAACGGAAAAGGAAAGAAAGAAAATTTTATTGGTAATATATATATTAGAAATTTTGGAATTAATATATATACGGAAATGAGAATTTTGAAACAATAATATTAATATTATATATTTAATATAATAAGTAATAATGATTTTTAGATAAGAAAAGAAAAGGTTCCAAGGAGAAATATTTAAATTTAGTTAATAAATAATGTAAATAGACTATTTTGGACTATTTTTCTAGTGTTAAGAACTTTTTGAGTATTGGAAAAATTTAGTTAATATATAATGTAAATAGATTAATTTTCTAGTATTAAGAACTTTTTGATTATTGTAACCTTTGATGAAAGATTAATTTTGAAAACCTTTGTAATGTAATTGAACGAAAATCCAAGTTTTTAATTAATCTTAATTTAATATATAGTTAATAGAAAATTATTCTCTTCAAGGATAATTTTCTTTCTCGAAGAAGGGTGGGATGTTGTATTCCAGAATACTACCCTTATTAAATTTAACACTGAATCTCCTAACACATCCTTAAAAACTTCACTTAACATATATTACATTCTCACTTAATACATACCATTCATAAACATTCACAATATTACCAGTTACAGCACACTTAATAACCTGCACCTTTTTATTTATTCAAAACATAGCAACTTGGATTTTCGTTCGAATTGAATGTGAAAAGTCACAGAAGAAAAAACAGATAGAGAAAAAATTGAGTTCAAAAAGTTCAGTTGAGATTGGAAGTTAGTAGAGTTTAGTTCTGGCTGTTGGAAGAAGAAGTTTAGTTTGAGAGTTCTAGTTGGAGATTACAGTGGAAGAATTGTTTGAGTTAGCAATTGAATTGTAAGTTTTAGTGTGAGTTTTGTTATTTAAAAAAAAAGGAGAAGCTGTAATAAAAATAAACAAAGTAACACACAATAAAAGAAAAGAAACTATAGAAACCGCCCACATAAGCAAACGATTTTTCAATTCAAAAACGGACAACTTTATATCAAGAATTGAAATCAAACAAAACATGAATCGATGAAAGAAGATTAAATAAAGGAATACTAAAAGGTCCCCGCTCTTCCCTCATCCGAGGAAGCACGGCGCCGGACATCAACACTCGAAGTCTCTTCACGCTGGAAGATTGGTTAATTAATCCAACGAGGTAGTGTAGCATAACACCAAGCTGGCACCCAATCAGTTCCAATACTGTAGCATACAACCATTCTCCAACATTCTGCGTTTTAACGAACAACCGGAAAGTGTAACCGCACCTGAGGCCACTAACTGACCATATCCCACGCCAACCTACTTCCTTAACCATCAATCCCTATATTCCTCAATTCACATTACATATTTAACTTATTATAAAATAAATTAGGTTAAGCTAGAATAAGTTAGAGTTAAGTTAAGTATTAGATTAGATTAAATAAAAAAAATAAAAATTCTGGTTTTCTGACCTTTTCCAGGAAAACTGTTAATATTAAAACCTATAATACTCGAATAGTTATTCACAGATTCAGTTATGTTTGAAAAATGTGTAGTGTACGCATGTAAACAGTTGTATCACTAGAATTATAAGTTAGCTGTAGTACTTAATGTAAACATTGATTATTGGTCAAATAAATACAGTATGTTTAAAAAAAAAAAGTCGAGTCGTTTTCTTCTTCCATCTGCCTTGTTCGTGCAAGACCAACCGAATTGAAATACGCAATCACTGGCGTAATTGAATTGCATCACACTAAGGACAGTGGTTCGCGAGAATCACCATTATCACCCATCGGTGGACGCTGCCTTCATCCTAACGGTTGTATCCCGTTACATATAAATCTTTCTCCTACTGTTAGTTCGGTATTCATTAATTTGTACTACTTTGCCTTCCTTTTTACAATTTTACGACATTTATAATATGTTCGATATTTACAAGAATCAGCTATAAAAGCCACAAAAAGTTGCAACTAACTTCAGACAATAGAAGCTAAAACTCGGAGGTTTCTATGTGCAATTCCTAATACGGTCGACCGATGAAATTGTGACGATTCTATAAAAGGACACTAGATACTGTAGCACAGTCGGGATACGGGTGGTACCCGAGGTAACTCCATCCTGGACATCTTTATTGTGTCCAAAGACTTACTTCCCCAAATCACTCCTCCCCAAGTATCGCTGGGTGTATCTAACCACAACGCTGTGACCATGTTCATCCGCGGCTATCGAGCACCCCGGGCTCATGTCAGATACATACCCGATTATGGGCGCACAAATTGGGACAACTTCAATATTACATTGAACGAAAAACTCCACCAACTCTCTCTCCCCACTGACAGGAACCTAACGACGGTCGAGATAAATAACGCTGCAACTCGACTTCACGAGATTCTAGTTGAAACTTCTGAGACTCATGTCCCGAAGTACAAACTTGAAAAGACTTATCAGATTCCCCTTGACGACCTCACCCTTCGTCTCATCCGGGAGCGTAAAAAGCTCTGCAGAATGAGATATCGTCACCGCTTTACGCAAAGGGAGCCATTATTGCGAGCCGTTATTCACAATATTGGCACACTGATAAAACAAAGAATCCAAAACAATCGCACCCGACAATTGGAAGACAAACTGAAGGGTATTCAGATGGACCAGAACGTTTATAAAAATGTTAAAAAGATATGTGGCACCTCTCGTATCACTGGACCAATCATGCACAACGATCTTGTTGTCATTAATGACACCAATAAAGCAAACATCATCGGAGAGACCTTTGAAAATAATCACAAGCTCACTCTCGAGGATGGCGACCCGGAAACGAATGCAATAATTAGTTCAGAGGTTCACAATAAATTAGACAACTTTAACGAGCCAATAGTTGTCTTTAACTCAGCTAACAATGCATACTTCGACGACACACGTGATAATAGTCACGGCTTCGTCACACCAAATACCCTACAGAACCTAGTTAAATCTCGAAACCCCAAGAAGTCACCCGGTATCGACAATATGTCCTACCACTCGTTGCGAAGGCTTTCTGCTTTATTCTTTATAAAGCTCTCTATTCTGCTCAACCATGCCTACAACATGGGGTATTTTCCCCAAGCTTGGAAGCATGCTGTTGTCTGCCCAATAGCAAAAGTTGGGAATCCAAATTATCACCCCTCAAGCTTTCGTCCTATTTCGCTCCTCACCTGCATCAGCAAAATATATGAACAGTTCATATACGAGAAGCTAAATAAATTTATCAGTGTCAGGAAACTAACACCTGACTTCCAATTTGGATTTAGAAGAGCGCACAGTACCACTATGGCTCTCAACATATTTCAAAACCACGTTTGCGTGCGCCTCTTTAATAAGGAACCCACCATTGCGGTGAGCTTGGACATTGAAAAGGCTTTTGACACAACCTGGATCGAAGGTCTCGTTTTTAAATTACTGAATACTGGCCTCAGTAAAACGCTGTGTAATATAATCTATCAGTTCGTTTTAAACAGAACCTTCCAAGTTCGAGTGAATGGAAAGCTTTCCCGAACTTTCAACGCCGCCGCAGGCGTACCACAGGGCTCCATTCTAGGCCCCATCTTATTTAATATCTACACCTCAGATATTCCTCGCCCTGTGGATGGTAGAGTAAACCAGATTTGCTATGCGGATAACGTCCTAGTGTACACGTCATCTAAAAGCCCAAAACTCGCAACAAACCGACTCAACCGTCATCTGGACGAACTGTATGAGTATTACAGTCGATGGAAAATTCGACTTAACCCATCTAAAGCAGTAGCTATAATTCTGAGTAGTAAACACTCCCAACCTACGTCTCGATATTCACAGAATATTCGAATAAAATTGGGAGATACTACGATTAGACCACAGGACAGGATGAAATATCTTGGGGTCATTTATACCCCAAAAATGAATTTCATCAAACATGTGACCCACATTCTCCAAAGGGGCCTCGGTCGGTCTAAGCAACTGCACAACATCTGAAGTGGAGCAACAAAGTTGACACCAAAGTTAAGCTTCTCTGCTATAAGCAGCTAATCCGATCTTGAATATCGTACGCCTTTCCGATATGGTCCTGCATATCTTCGGCCCAAATGGAAAGACTTCGAGTTTTCGAAAGAAAGCTCCTCAGAAGATGCATCAACCACTTTAGAAGGCCTGACGGCCGCCACTACCCGAACTCTCATCTATATGAAGGTGCCTCGATTGTCCCTATCGACGAGTACTTGCTAGAACTAGCATGTAAGTACCTTGAAAGCATTCAGAACAGCGAGAACCCACTTGTACGGCAATCTTGCGTTCTTGACCCTTCTCTCTCTCAATCTCTTCGGATCAGACCACCACAATTTCTTCTTCAGTACAAAACTGAAGAAAGCACCCTTCCCAACAACATTCTCCTCTATAATAGAGGATTCCTGGACCCATGCCATAGGGTCTACCGCTGACACACTACAAACACGCACGCACAGTACAAGCCAGCACAAGCACACACACACACCGACCAAAGCGCAGATTATCAGACGCCAAAGACGTGATCTGCGTTTACTACCGCACTCAAGACCTACCGGTCTTGTACGATTTCTTTCCCACCATCCCTCCATCCAAGTAGTTAGAGAACATCCGAACTAACCATGTCCACACTATCCTTAGATACCCCCCCCCCCCCCCCTTTTTCTTTTTCAGATATCTCGAGACCGAGCCCAACATCCTCGCGGATGTGGGTGATTCTGGTTATCGCAAGATGACCAGAAGCCAGAGACAAGATGAAGGACACATCTGTCCTTGTCTCGCCAAAGTCGGCCCTCTCGCCACCCATTTTTTTTTTTTTTAGCACAGTCGGTGTAAACAGTGTTTTACTAATTTCTAAATGTTTAATTTAAATATAAAACAATCTTTATAAATGCACGTGCAGCGTTTGACTGCTTGACTTGTACTGATACCAACTCCACAACTACCGCTGCTTATATTCGCTTTTTTGTCTCCTTTCCCTCGTTCGCATGTTGTCACAGGAACAAGGAGCCAGAGTATAAATGTGCGATGCTCAGTCTGCCAGTCGGCAGTCGTGTGCTGCTAGTCGGCCGTCGTGTGCTGCTCCGTCTCCAACATTCCGCCCACCTTGAACTGTCGGTTCAACCGTCTCATCCTCTGCAACCGGGAGTAGTACTAACTTCGTAAAGGGTCGCTTAAGGGTGCCCCCCTGAATCTTTACGGTTGCCACTCGCACCTTGCCATCTCTGCCAGGATGAAGCTCGATAACCCTTCCCATGGGCCAATAGGTCGGAGATAGTTGCTCGTCCTTCAGAAGCACCACGACCGGATTTCCTAGGTTTGGTTCCGGATGATACCATTTGTTTCGAGCCTGCAACGTGTGGAGGTATTCGTTCTTCCACCGGTACCTAAATGCTCGATGCAACGCCTGCAAGTACTTCCATCTGGACCGCCAAGTGATTGTTGTCTCTCCCGGATCGACTTCCGGGACGCTCATAGCCGGTCCTCCAACTAAGAAATGACTGGGGGTCAACACCTCGGGGTCGCCAGGCTCTGTTGGCAGGGCGACCAGTGGTCGGGAATTCAGACAAGCCTCGATCTGGGCCAACACGGTAGTGAGCTCCTCGAACGTCAGAAACGCATTTCCAATAGCTCGCTTCAGGTGATGCTTCACGGACTTGATTCCTGCCTCCCACAAGCCACCAAAGTGGGGGGCTGCCGGGGGAATGAATCTCCAAGTGATGCCGTTGGTGGCCAACTCCGTCATGAGCCGGTCCTGGGTAGCCTTGCGGTTTATGTGCTCATAAACTTCTCGCAGTTCTCGGCATGTCCCAACAAAATTGGTACCATTATCACTCCATAAAGTGTGACAAAAACCCCTACGCACGAGAAATCTCCTTAATGCTGCCAGGAAAGCCTCGCTGGACAGCTCGCTAACCGCCTCGAGATGTATTGCCTTGGTTGCCAAGCACACGAAGAGACAGATGTAGCCTTTGACTCGCTTCGCGCCGCGTCCCTTCCATGTCCGAAGAGTGATAGGACCTCCATAATCGACGCCGGTGTTACTAAATGGCCGTGCGGGATTTATCCGACTGGCTGGCAATGCGGCCATTTGTTGAGATAGCACCCGTCCCTTGTGACGAACGCAAACCGTGCATTCAGCGATGACCCTCCGGACAAGTCCTCGACTCCCTATGATCCAGTACCGGGAGTTCACCGCGGCGAGCAGTAACCGGCTTCCAGCGTGCATCAGTCTCCAGTGCAAATCCCTCACTATGATCTTTGCAAGGTGATGCTGCCGGTGTAAGATTGGTGGATGTCGGCGTTCGTATTCCATCCTTGCTGCCTCTAGTCTTCCGCCCACCCCGAGGATACCTTGGTCATCGATGAATGGGTCGAGCGCAACCAGTTCGCTTCGTCTTGATAATTGTTTCCCAGCTTTAATGGCCGCTAGGTCCGTCTCGAACGATTCGGTCTGAGCCGCTCGCAATATGATGCGTGTGGCCACCCTCACTTCGTCAGCATCGAGAACGCCCGACCGCCTTGCTGACCTGCCGTCCCCTTTGCAGCTACTGTTGTCGATGAACCGCTTCAGCCACGCTACTGTTCGTACCGTTCGAGTGAAGCTGGAGAATCTCCTTGTTATAGACAGCTCCTCTTGCTGGATTACGAAGCACGATTCCTTTCGCTCCTCGAGATCTACCGGCGTTCCAGTGTCCGCCTTTCGGACTTGGTAAGTGGACGTCCGGGGCAACTTCAGCTCCTTGTCTCGCAGAAAGGCGGGTCCTCGCCACCACAGATCTGCTCCGGCGAGCTCCTTTGCGCTAAGCCCCCTTGACAGGTAATCCGCTGGGTTTGATCCAGTCGGTACATGATGCCACTGGCCTCTTGGCAGCCTTTCCAAAATGTACGACGTACGATTCGCGATGAATGTCTTCCACCGCCTGGGATGATCCGATAGCCATTGTAGAACTATAGTGGAATCGGTATATGCGAAGCATTGAACCTCGCTAAGTTGAAGCGCCCTCCTCACGAACGAAAACAGCCGAGCCAATAGATGGGCGCCACATAACTCGAGTCTTGGGAGAGACACCTGCTTAACTGGGACTACCTTTGCCTTTGCCATGATGATACGCACCTGGGAAGCCCCGTCCTCCTCAAATCTGACGTAGAGGACCGCTCCATACGCCTTCTCGCTTGCGTCCGAAAATCCATGTAACTGAAGGGGCTTCGGATGTCCCAACCAACGTGGGATCTTCACCGACTCCAGCGCCGACAATCCCTCGAAGTACTCCTTGCACTCCCTCCGAATCTCTTCATCAAAGGGGTCATCCCAATCGACACCTCTAAGCCACAGTTTTTGCAATACCAGCTTGGCTGGCACCACCACTGGAGCGGCCAAGCCTAATGGATCATATAGCCTGGAGACGTGTGACAGGACCTTCCTCTTCGTGAGCGATGATACCTCCGGAATCTTCTGCACCGTGTAGCTCAAATAGTCTGCCCCGGGGTGCCAATTCACTCCCAGTAACTTCGTTCCCTCGCTCGTGATGAACTGGTACACTTCTTCAGAACCCGGTGAATCGGCGGACACCCAGTCCAGTAATTTGTGGCAATTTGATTTCCACTTGCGTAGCGGAAATCCGCCGCTCTTAAGAGCCTCCGTCAGTTGACCCACCAACCGGATTGCCTCCTCCACGGATTGCGCTCCAGATATACCATCATCCATGTAGAAGTCCTCTCTAATGATTCGCGCTGCCGCCGGACACGATTGTTCGATCTCCTCGGCAATCTGGACCAAACAACGCGTTGCCAAAAATGGAGCAGACGCCGTTCCGTATGTTACGGTTAGCAGCTTGAACGTTTGGTACTCCTCCTCTGGGTTGTCTCGCCAAACAATTCTTTGGAAGTCGGTGTGACCAGGCTGGACTCGAATTTGGCGAAACATCTTGGCGATATCCGAAGCAAACGCTATGGGATGCTTGCGAAACCGGATCAAGATTGAGATGATGTCCGACTGCAAGGATGGTCCAACAATCAAGTGATCGTTAAGAGAAGTTCCATTACTGGTGACCCTAGAAGCACGGAACACCACCCCGAGCTTGGTGGTTTCACTCTCGGCCTTAATTACTGCATGGTGGGTAGATAGCAGGATTGGTTGTTTGGTAATTTTGAGTTTCCTTCGGTCACCCGCTGCATGTGACCCATGTTCTGGTATTCCCTCATAAATTCGGCATACTGATGGCCTAGCTCCGGGTTTCGCCTGAATCGCCTCTCCATGGACAGAAGCCTTTGGATGGCGGCTTCCCTGGAATGTCCCAATGGCGGCGGGAAATGTTTGAACGGCATCTCCACCTCGAAGCATCCCTCTGCTGAACGCTGGTGAGTTTCCGCAAAATGCGTCATTGCCCTCCTCTCTTCTTCTGTTAGGCGCTCTTTCATCTCTGGTACCTCCTCCATCTCCCAGAAGGCCCTCAGCTGCCCCTCTAATGGGTCGACCTGATGGGTGACAGTGCAGCAATGTTGTTCCTGATCGGGCAGAGTTGGTCCACTCCCTGCGATCACCCAGCCGAATATGGTGTTCTGCGCCATCATTTTACTGGCGCGATCCATCAGCCGTCCATCGCGCAGGACCTGGAAGATAGTGTCCGACCCCAGCAACAAGTCAATGGGTCTCGATTTGTAGAATAGCGGGTCGGCCAACGCCAGCGATGAAAAGCTTCTCCAGTCGTGTTCCAGTGACCTTGACGGCAGATCCGAAGTCAATCGCCCCAATTTCTGCATAGCTTGTGGCGGCGGACAAACTGATCTCGCTGTAGAGCTGAGAGATTCCTGAATGCATTGCATCGGAACAATGGATGCGGCATTGCGCATCTGGGACACTTAGCCGTCCCTGGTGATGTGATTGCCGAGTACGTCTTCTTGGATGGACCAGCTGCTATACCTCTGTCCCGAAAAAAGTGACCCTTTGAATAGTTCTTCGCTGTCGGAATGCTCTCTAGTTCGGTGAGTCGAGCTTCCAGGAATTCGGTCAGCTCCTCGAATGTCGGCATCTCGTTCCTGCTGGTTTCTCGAGCCCATAGCTGCCTAGTTTCACTATCGAGCTTCTCGACTGTAGTGAACACCAACCAACAACCCCAGTGCTCCACTGGTAACTCCAATGCTCGCAAAGCCCGAACCTGCTCGAAGAGGCCGTTGATAAATCTGCGGAACTCCGTAGCACCTAGTGTTTGGATAGCTGCAATCGTCATTAGTGATCGCAGATGTGCCTCCACGATGATCTTCCTTTTGTCATACCGCGAGACCAGTGCAGCCCAAGCCTCCAGATAGTTTGCCGCTGTGACCGGAACATTGCGAACCAATGATAATGCGTCCGCTCTTAAGGAAGTCCGGAGAAATTGGAATTTCTCTACTGCTGATAACTGGGGGTTGTCGTGGATGAGTGGTTTGTACAAATCCCGGAACGTTACCCACTGCTTGTAGTCCCCATCGAAGGTAGGCACGTCGATATGCTTCAGCTTGATCGGTCGGGTTGCCGTTCCAACGGTGGAATCTGTTGCTGTCAGGTCTGTTGACCGCGTAACCAATTGTTCCACCAAGCTGTTCATGAGCGTCTGGCTGGAATTTAGTGTGTCAAGCAACCTCTCCATTCCTGGTTGCTCCACTGTTAGCGTTGGAGTAGTTAACGGTCCCAGGGTGTCTCCTGAAGTATCCAATACGGTGGCGCCCGTGCTTGTTGACACGTTCAAACGCTGGGTGAGCCTGCCTTGCAGCGAAAAGTATCGCTCCTCGAAGGCTGCTCGCTCCTCGTTCTCCCTGTCGATGTCCAGGTCCGGATCGTTCTCCTCGATGCTTTCCTGGAGGCGCTCAAAGGATTTAAACGCGTCTTCCAGCTTGCTTAGTCTGCATGCGACTTCCTCTCTGGTCACTTCATTCGCCTTGGTCGCGAACTCCTCCAAACGCGTGAGGAATCCCTTAAGGACTCCTCGTCTTCGTTTGCTTGCCGGAACAGTCTGATCCGCCATTGCCTTGCTTGGCGAATCACTGGTAGCCATTGTGGTTCAGCTGCCTTCCTTTCGATGCTTGTGGATCGAAATTGCCACTAGCTACTTGAATCCGATGCTTGTGGATCGGCTGTAGCTTACGCAACTGAGTGCGCTGCTGTTTGCTACTGGCTGGTTAGGCTGCACGACCGTCTGTCTGCTTGGTCGCAGAGGGTGTGCTTCAATGCGTTGTAGTTGAAACGCTTGGATCCCACGTTGCACAGCTTGTGTTGTCCAGTCGGCAGCTGCTGTGTTTCCCTCGATGACTTGCTCCGGGTCGAAGGACCAATTTGTAAACAGTGTTTTACTAATTTCTAAATGTTTAATTTAAATATAAAACAATCTTTATAAATGCATGTGCAGCGTTTGACTGCTTGACTTGTACTGATACCAACTCCACAACTACCGCTGCTTATATTCGCTTTTTTGTCTCCTTTCCCTCGTTCGCATGTTGTCACAGGAACAAGGAGCCAGAGTATAAATGTGCGATGCTCAGTCTGCCAGTCGGCAGTCGTGTGCTGCTAGTCGGCCGTCGTGTGCTGCTCCGTCTCCAACAGTCGGGAATGCTAATTGGATGCCGAGGCGTATAATTGCGATTTCAAGATTGACCATTGACAATGGCGCTTGCTAAATCAGGCGGTCAATGGAAGAAAGTTGTACATAAATTATGCAAAAACAAACTTGTCGTTGATTTTAAGTTCCACTCAACAATTATAAGTGAATGTTAATGAGAAATTAGTATGAGCTGAATGAGATTTCCAGAAAGTTATTAGGTTCGATTGTTGTTCGAACACAGTCATAAAAGTGGGTTATTGATCTGATTTGATGTAAAAAAAATTATTGTGCTGGTAATTTGTTTTGGATTCTATTTGTCTAGCTAGTCGCCTCATGGAATTTCAAAAACGTTGGTGTAGTTGCACACTTCTGAAACTAACCATTCAAGCAAACTGGGAAGATTGGAAAAATAAGTTTTGCGATACATTTGCAAACAAAGGCTGGTCTTCAATAAGATATGCGCTGGAATTTAGATATCAAACGGGCTCTTTACTAGATTACGCAATAAAAAAAAAGGAAAACTCTTATTAGAAGTAAGACTATCTATTGATAACGGAACATTAATTGATCTAATTGCCACGGGCCTGCCAAATTTTGTAGCCAATAGAATTGATAGAGAAAAATTAAGAAAGACCGAAGACTTATATAATGAAATAGGTAGATTGGAACACTTAGTCCCCAGGAAAAGTTCAGAAATAAAGAACATTAAAAATTACAGTACTAACGAAAAGACTGAAAAAATACCATGCAAAACTTGTAAAAATAAAGGTAAGGGCACACGCTTCCATCCTGAAGCTGACTGCTGGTTTAAAGAGAAAAAAGAAAAAATAAAACATGTTAACAACGCAGTATTAGAACCAGAACGAAGTGCTAATGATCCAAAAAACTAATAATTCTACCATTTATTAGACCTAAGATATGATTAAACAATATTTTGGAAGTATCCGCTGTTTATAATTCAGGCTCCAATGTTTCACTTATAAATTCAAAACTAGTTCATTTGAAACAAAAAAGAATTGATGTAAATCAAAGGGTTAACTTAAGAACGATTAATGGTGTGTATAAATCAGAAGAATTGATAAAAATCAAAGCAAAATATTAAATATAGAAGAATACATAGACGTATTCCTAATTAATAATGAAAACTTTGAATATGATTTCCTAATAGGATTAGATTGTATAAAAAAATGCAAGCTAATACAAAATGAAAAACTAGAGATAGAACAGAGAAACTCTGATCCCACAGAAAAACAGAAATATCGAATAAACTTCAATGAACACGTCAATTTAGACAACTTCAAAATCTTAACAAATCACTTGAGTCATTATAAAGAAGATATAATAAAAAAATATCATAGATAAAAATAAAAAAATATTTGCAAAAGACAAATATGATATGGGCGTAGTAAAAGATTCCGAAGCCAGAATAGATCTTATAGTAGATAAATATTGTAGCAAAAGGCCTTATCAATGCACAATTGAAGATAAAAAAGAAATAGAAGAACAAATATCAGAGTTACTTAAAAGAAACCTAATAGAAGAGTCATACAGTCCTTTTGCTGCTCCAGTTACATTAGCATATAAAAGAGATGAAAGTAAAAGATCAAGACTATGCATAGATTTTAGAGACTTAAATAAGATTATAGTCCCCCAATCACAACATTTCCGTTAATTGAAGATTTGGTAATAAAAAGAAGAAATTGCAAATATTTCTCAAAACTTGACATAAACTCAGCGTTTTGGTCTATCCCATTACGAATCGAAGATAGAAGAAAAATGGGATTTGTAACCCAAAAAGGTCATTTCCAATGGACATGTCTCCCTTTCGGGTTAAAGACGTCGCCGGCTATCTTTTAAAGAATATTAAGCAATATAATAAGAAAAAATAAGCTGTCAGATTTCACAGTAAACTACATTGATGATATATTAATATTTTCAAAAACATAGAACACAAATAGACCACCTTTCACAATTACTAGAAACAATAACGAAACAAGGGTTCAGATTAAAACTTTCCAAATGCACATTTGCACTAGACTCTGTACAATATTTGGGCCACATTATAAAGCACAACTCAATTTCTCCAATAAAAGATAATCTAATTTCAATACAAACTTTTCCCATACCAAAAAATCAGAAGAACATCAGACAGTTCCTAGGGAAAATTAACTTTTACAATGAATACGTTCCGAAAATTACACTAATCCTAGAACCCCTACACAACCTATTAAGAAAAACACAAAATTTCATTTTTGGTCTGAGGAATGTCAAAAAACCTTTGAATACATGACATCTTCTAGTAGATCACTTCACAAGATTTGCTTACATATTAACATCATAAACACAAAACGCAAATGACTTCATTCCGCTAACAGAAAACGTACTCAAAGAACACAATATAGATATAATCCTAACAGACCAATACCCAGGGATAAATGCCAAAGACTTCAAAGATTTTTAGAAAAGAAAAACATCACTATGATTTTTACAGCGGCTAACGCACCATTTTCGAATGGTTTAAACGAAAGACTCAATCAAACCCTAGTAAATAAAATTAGATGTGCCAAAAATAAAGAAAATCAAAGTATAATTAAATTTAGTAATATACACCCACAATGTAAACCATGATGTAAACCTCGTACAAATAAACTCAGTAATATAAACCCACAAGAAACCTCCATGTATGAATGTTGCTTCTTTGTTGTTATAGGTAAGAATAACAATTAGTTTAACTTATAACATTGTAAATTTTGAATATTTTAAGGGTACATTCTCATCAGTAAGGCCAAAAAATAGGCTCTTTTCATGTTTTCTTTTTGAGGAAAGTAATAAATCGAGACACGCGATTTTTCAGGTATATTTATTGTACTTTCAAGTAGCTTTTAAAAAATTTTCAATTAATTTCATGATAACCCCGAGGTAGGAGCACGTTGCGCCGTAGACCGCTGCGAAATAAAAGACCTCGATGGCGGCTGTCCTACAGGTCATAATATTTATCTGAAACAAAAAATCGAAAAAGTTTACTGGTTGGTATGAGTGTGGTTATGGCATGAACTACGAAAAATGAAATCTATCGAAAAATAACAAAATGGCGACGTTTTGAAATTTATGTGCGCTTTTAATGAATGTTTTTGTTCTTTTTTTGTTTATAAAAAAATAAAATTACAACGTATCGGCATAATTGTGTTCATGCGATAGAGAGTTCAATTACGCGTATTTAAAAAAAAAAGACATTAAGATTCGTTGAAAATTGACTGAGTTATCACAGCCACCAGCTCGGAAAACGTTGTTTTCCAGAAAACGCGTTTAAAGTTTTAAGTGTAGTTATTTCGCCATACTTACTACTTTGACTCAGTCGGCTCGGAGGCTCATAACTTTTTAACCGTTACGAATTTCGACAAAAATTTTACCCAACTGATGAGAATGTACCCTTAATAAAAAACTTTGTTATTATAGAGAAACTTTTCTATTATCAATTGCACCACGGGAAAAATCCATCACATTATATATGTTGTATTCCAGAATACTACCCTTATTAAATTTAACACTGAATCTCCTAACACATCCTTAAAAACTTCACTTAACATATATTACATTCTCACTTAATACATACCATTCATAAACATTCACAATATTACCAGTTACAGCACACTTAATAACCTGCACCTTTTTATTTATTCAAAACATAGCAACTTGGATTTTCGTTCGAATTGAATGTGAAAAGTCACAGAAGAAAAAACAGATAGAGAAAAAATTGAGTTCAAAAAGTTCAGTTGAGATTGGAAGTTAGTAGAGTTTAGTTCTGGCTGTTGGAAGAAGAAGTTTAGTTTGAGAGTTCTAGTTGGAGATTACAGTGGAAGAATTGTTTGAGTTAGCAATTGAATTGTAAGTTTTAGTGTGAGTTTTGTTATTTAAAAAAAAAGGGGAAGCTGTAATAAAAATAAACAAAGTAACACACAATAAAAGAAAAGAAACTATAGAAACCGCCCACATAAGCAAACGATTTTTCAATTCAAAAACGGACAACTTTATATCAAGAATTGAAATCAAACAAAACATGAATCGATGAAAGAAGATTAAATAAAGGAATACTAAAAGGTCCCCGCTCTTCCCTCATCCGAGGAAGCACGGCGCCGGACATCAACACTCGAAGTCTCTTCACGCTGGAAGATTGGTTAATTAATCCAACGAGGTAGTGTAGCATAACACCAAGCTGGCACCCAATCAGTTCCAATACTGTAGCATACAACCATTCTCCAACATTCTGCGTTTTAACGAACAACCGGAAAGTGTAACCGCACCTGAGGCCACTAACTGACCATATCCCACGCCAACCTACTTCCTTAACCATCAATCCCTATATTCCTCAATTCACATTACATATTTAACTTATTATAAAATAAATTAGGTTAAGCTAGAATAAGTTAGAGTTAAGTTAAGTATTAGATTAGATTAAATAAAAAAAATAAAAATTCTGGTTTTCTGACCTTTTCCAGGAAAACTGTTAATATTAAAACCTATAATACTCGAATAGTTATTCACAGATTCAGTTATGTTTGAAAAATGTGTAGTGTACGCATGTAAACAGTTGTATCACTAGAATTATAAGTTAGCTGTAGTACTTAATGTAAACATTGATTATTGGTCAAATAAATACAGTATGTTTAAAAAAAAAAAGTCGAGTCGTTTTCTTCTTCCATCTGCCTTGTTCGTGCAAGACCAACCGAATTGAAATACGCAATCACTGGCGTAATTGAATTGCATCACACTAAGGACAGTGGTTCGCGAGAATCACCATTATCACCCATCGGTGGACGCTGCCTTCATCCTAACGGTTGTATCCCGTTACATATAAATCTTTCTCCTACTGTTAGTTCGGTATTCATTAATTTGTACTACTTTGCCTTCCTTTTTACAATTTTACGACATTTATAATATGTTCGATATTTACAAGAATCAGCTATAAAAGCCACAAAAAGTTGCAACTAACTTCAGACAATAGAAGCTAAAACTCGGAGGTTTCTATGTGCAATTCCTAATACGGTCGACCGATGAAATTGTGACGATTCTATAAAAGGACACTAGATACTGTAGCACAGTCGGGATACGGGTGGTACCCGAGGTAACTCCATCCTGGACATCTTTATTGTGTCCAAAGACTTACTTCCCCAAATCACTCCTCCCCAAGTATCGCTGGGTGTATCTAACCACAACGCTGTGACCATGTTCATCCGCGGCTATCGAGCACCCCGGGCTCATGTCAGATACATACCCGATTATGGGCGCACAAATTGGGACAACTTCAATATTACATTGAACGAAAAACTCCACCAACTCTCTCTCCCCACTGACAGGAACCTAACGACGGTCGAGATAAATAACGCTGCAACTCGACTTCACGAGATTCTAGTTGAAACTTCTGAGACTCATGTCCCGAAGTACAAACTTGAAAAGACTTATCAGATTCCCCTTGACGACCTCACCCTTCGTCTCATCCGGGAGCGTAAAAAGCTCTGCAGAATGAGATATCGTCACCGCTTTACGCAAAGGGAGCCATTATTGCGAGCCGTTATTCACAATATTGGCACACTGATAAAACAAAGAATCCAAAACAATCGCACCCGACAATTGGAAGACAAACTGAAGGGTATTCAGATGGACCAGAACGTTTATAAAAATGTTAAAAAGATATGTGGCACCTCTCGTATCACTGGACCAATCATGCACAACGATCTTGTTGTCATTAATGACACCAATAAAGCAAACATCATCGGGGAGACCTTTGAAAATAATCACAAGCTCACTCTCGAGGATGGCGACCCGGAAACGAATGCAATAATTAGTTCAGAGGTTCACAATAAATTAGACAACTTTAACGAGCCAATAGTTGTCTTTAACTCAGCTAACAATGCATACTTCGACGACACACGTGATAATAGTCACGGCTTCGTCACACCAAATACCCTACAGAACCTAGTTAAATCTCGAAACCCCAAGAAGTCACCCGGTATCGACAATATGTCCTACCACTCGTTGCGAAGGCTTTCTGCTTTATTCTTTATAAAGCTCTCTATTCTGCTCAACCATGCCTACAACATGGGGTATTTTCCCCAAGCTTGGAAGCATGCTGTTGTCTGCCCAATAGCAAAAGTTGGGAATCCAAATTATCACCCCTCAAGCTTTCGTCCTATTTCGCTCCTCACCTGCATCAGCAAAATATATGAACAGTTCATATACGAGAAGCTAAATAAATTTATCAGTGTCAGGAAACTAACACCTGACTTCCAATTTGGATTTAGAAGAGCGCACAGTACCACTATGGCTCTCAACATATTTCAAAACCACGTTTGCGTGCGCCTCTTTAATAAGGAACCCACCATTGCGGTGAGCTTGGACATTGAAAAGGCTTTTGACACAACCTGGATCGAAGGTCTCGTTTTTAAATTACTGAATACTGGCCTCAGTAAAACGCTGTGTAATATAATCTATCAGTTCGTTTTAAACAGAACCTTCCAAGTTCGAGTGAATGGAAAGCTTTCCCGAACTTTCAACGCCGCCGCAGGCGTACCACAGGGCTCCATTCTAGGCCCCATCTTATTTAATATCTACACCTCAGATATTCCTCGCCCTGTGGATGGTAGAGTAAACCAGATTTGCTATGCGGATAACGTCCTAGTGTACACGTCATCTAAAAGCCCAAAACTCGCAACAAACCGACTCAACCGTCATCTGGACGAACTGTATGAGTATTACAGTCGATGGAAAATTCGACTTAACCCATCTAAAGCAGTAGCTATAATTCTGAGTAGTAAACACTCCCAACCTACGTCTCGATATTCACAGAATATTCGAATAAAATTGGGAGATACTACGATTAGACCACAGGACAGGATGAAATATCTTGGGGTCATTTATACCCCAAAAATGAATTTCATCAAACATGTGACCCACATTCTCCAAAGGGGCCTCGGTCGGTCTAAGCAACTGCACAACATCTGAAGTGGAGCAACAAAGTTGACACCAAAGTTAAGCTTCTCTGCTATAAGCAGCTAATCCGATCTTGAATATCGTACGCCTTTCCGATATGGTCCTGCATATCTTCGGCCCAAATGGAAAGACTTCGAGTTTTCGAAAGAAAGCTCCTCAGAAGATGCATCAACCACTTTAGAAGGCCTGACGGCCGCCACTACCCGAACTCTCATCTATATGAAGGTGCCTCGATTGTCCCTATCGACGAGTACTTGCTAGAACTAGCATGTAAGTACCTTGAAAGCATTCAGAACAGCGAGAACCCACTTGTACGGCAATCTTGCGTTCTTGACCCTTCTCTCTCTCAATCTCTTCGGATCAGACCACCACAATTTCTTCTTCAGTACAAAACTGAAGAAAGCACCCTTCCCAACAACATTCTCCTCTATAATAGAGGATTCCTGGACCCATGCCATAGGGTCTACCGCTGACACACTACAAACACGCACGCACAGTACAAGCCAGCACAAGCACACACACACACCGACCAAAGCGCAGATTATCAGACGCCAAAGACGTGATCTGCGTTTACTACCGCACTCAAGACCTACCGGTCTTGTACGATTTCTTTCCCACCATCCCTCCATCCAAGTAGTTAGAGAACATCCGAACTAACCATGTCCACACTATCCTTAGATACCCCCCCCCCCCCCTTTTTCTTTTTCAGATATCTCGAGACCGAGCCCAACATCCTCGCGGATGTGGGTGATTCTGGTTATCGCAAGATGACCAGAAGCCAGAGACAAGATGAAGGACACATCTGTCCTTGTCTCGCCAAAGTCGGCCCTCTCGCCACCAATTTTTTTTTTTTTTAGCACAGTCGGTGTAAACAGTGTTTTACTAATTTCTAAATGTTTAATTTAAATATAAAACAATCTTTATAAATGCACGTGCAGCGTTTGACTGCTTGACTTGTACTGATACCAACTCCACAACTACCGCTGCTTATATTCGCTTTTTTGTCTCCTTTCCCTCGTTCGCATGTTGTCACAGGAACAAGGAGCCAGAGTATAAATGTGCGATGCTCAGTCTGCCAGTCGGCAGTCGTGTGCTGCTAGTCGGCCGTCGTGTGCTGCTCCGTCTCCAACATTCCGCCCACCTTGAACTGTCGGTTCAACCGTCTCATCCTCTGCAACCGGGAGTAGTACTAACTTCGTAAAGGGTCGCTTAAGGGTGCCCCCCTGAATCTTTACGGTTGCCACTCGCACCTTGCCATCTCTGCCAGGATGAAGCTCGATAACCCTTCCCATGGGCCAATAGGTCGGAGATAGTTGCTCGTCCTTCAGAAGCACCACGACCGGATTTCCTAGGTTTGGTTCCGGATGATACCATTTGTTTCGAGCCTGCAACGTGTGGAGGTATTCGTTCTTCCACCGGTACCTAAATGCTCGATGCAACGCCTGCAAGTACTTCCATCTGGACCGCCAAGTGATTGTTGTCTCTCCCGGATCGACTTCCGGGACGCTCATAGCCGGTCCTCCAACTAAGAAATGACTGGGGGTCAACACCTCGGGGTCGCCAGGCTCTGTTGGCAGGGCGACCAGTGGTCGGGAATTCAGACAAGCCTCGATCTGGGCCAACACGGTAGTGAGCTCCTCGAACGTCAGAAACGCATTTCCAATAGCTCGCTTCAGGTGATGCTTCACGGACTTGATTCCTGCCTCCCACAAGCCACCAAAGTGGGGGGCTGCCGGGGGAATGAATCTCCAAGTGATGCCGTTGGTGGCCAACTCCGTCATGAGCCGGTCCTGGGTAGCCTTGCGGTTTATGTGCTCATAAACTTCTCGCAGTTCTCGGCATGTCCCAACAAAATTGGTACCATTATCACTCCATAAAGTGTGACAAAAACCCCTACGCACGAGAAATCTCCTTAATGCTGCCAGGAAAGCCTCGCTGGACAGCTCGCTAACCGCCTCGAGATGTATTGCCTTGGTTGCCAAGCACACGAAGAGACAGATGTAGCCTTTGACTCGCTTCGCGCCGCGTCCCTTCCATGTCCGAAGAGTGATAGGACCTCCATAATCGACGCCGGTGTTACTAAATGGCCGTGCGGGATTTATCCGACTGGCTGGCAATGCGGCCATTTGTTGAGATAGCACCCGTCCCTTGTGACGAACGCAAACCGTGCATTCAGCGATGACCCTCCGGACAAGTCCTCGACTCCCTATGATCCAGTACCGGGAGTTCACCGCGGCGAGCAGTAACCGGCTTCCAGCGTGCATCAGTCTCCAGTGCAAATCCCTCACTATGATCTTTGCAAGGTGATGCTGCCGGTGTAAGATTGGTGGATGTCGGCGTTCGTATTCCATCCTTGCTGCCTCTAGTCTTCCGCCCACCCTGAGGATACCTTGGTCATCGATGAATGGGTCGAGCGCAACCAGTTCGCTTCGTCTTGATAATTGTTTCCCAGCTTTAATGGCCGCTAGGTCCGTCTCGAACGATTCGGTCTGAGCCGCTCGCAATATGATGCGTGTGGCCACCCTCACTTCGTCAGCATCGAGAACGCCCGACCGCCTTGCTGACCTGCCGTCCCCTTTGCAGCTACTGTTGTCGATGAACCGCTTCAGCCACGCTACTGTTCGTACCGTTCGAGTGAAGCTGGAGAATCTCCTTGTTATAGACAGCTCCTCTTGCTGGATTACGAAGCACGATTCCTTTCGCTCCTCGAGATCTACCGGCGTTCCAGTGTCCGCCTTTCGGACTTGGTAAGTGGACGTCCGGGGCAACTTCAGCTCCTTGTCTCGCAGAAAGGCGGGTCCTCGCCACCACAGATCTGCTCCGGCGAGCTCCTTTGCGCTAAGCCCCCTTGACAGGTAATCCGCTGGGTTTGATCCAGTCGGTACATGATGCCACTGGCCTCTTGGCAGCCTTTCCAAAATGTACGACGTACGATTCGCGATGAATGTCTTCCACCGCCTGGGATGATCCGATAGCCATTGTAGAACTATAGTGGAATCGGTATATGCGAAGCATTGAACCTCGCTAAGTTGAAGCGCCCTCCTCACGAACGAAAACAGCCGAGCCAATAGATGGGCGCCACATAACTCGAGTCTTGGGAGAGACACCTGCTTAACTGGGACTACCTTTGCCTTTGCCATGATGATACGCACCTGGGAAGCCCCGTCCTCCTCAAATCTGACGTAGAGGACCGCTCCATACGCCTTCTCGCTTGCGTCCGAAAATCCATGTAACTGAAGGGGCTTCGGATGTCCCAACCAACGTGGGATCTTCACCGACTCCAGCGCCGACAATCCCTCGAAGTACTCCTTGCACTCCCTCCGAATCTCTTCATCAAAGGGGTCATCCCAATCGACACCTCTAAGCCACAGTTTTTGCAATACCAGCTTGGCTGGCACCACCACTGGAGCGGCCAAGCCTAATGGATCATATAGCCTGGAGACGTGTGACAGGACCTTCCTCTTCGTGAGCGATGATACCTCCGGAATCTTCTGCACCGTGTAGCTCAAATAGTCTGCCCCGGGGTGCCAATTCACTCCCAGTAACTTCGTTCCCTCGCTCGTGATGAACTGGTACACTTCTTCAGAACCCGGTGAATCGGCGGACACCCAGTCCAGTAATTTGTGGCAATTTGATTTCCACTTGCGTAGCGGAAATCCGCCGCTCTTAAGAGCCTCCGTCAGTTGACCCACCAACCGGATTGCCTCCTCCACGGATTGCGCTCCAGATATACCATCATCCATGTAGAAGTCCTCTCTAATGATTCGCGCTGCCGCCGGACACGATTGTTCGATCTCCTCGGCAATCTGGACCAAACAACGCGTTGCCAAAAATGGAGCAGACGCCGTTCCGTATGTTACGGTTAGCAGCTTGAACGTTTGGTACTCCTCCTCTGGGTTGTCTCGCCAAACAATTCTTTGGAAGTCGGTGTGACCAGGCTGGACTCGAATTTGGCGAAACATCTTGGCGATATCCGAAGCAAACGCTATGGGATGCTTGCGAAACCGGATCAAGATTGAGATGATGTCCGACTGCAAGGATGGTCCAACAATCAAGTGATCGTTAAGAGAAGTTCCATTACTGGTGACCCTAGAAGCACGGAACACCACCCCGAGCTTGGTGGTTTCACTCTCGGCCTTAATTACTGCATGGTGGGTAGATAGCAGGATTGGTTGTTTGGTAATTTTGAGTTTCCTTCGGTCACCCGCTGCATGTGACCCATGTTCTGGTATTCCCTCATAAATTCGGCATACTGATGGCCTAGCTCCGGGTTTCGCCTGAATCGCCTCTCCATGGACAGAAGCCTTTGGATGGCGGCTTCCCTGGAATGTCCCAATGGCGGCGGGAAATGTTTGAACGGCATCTCCACCTCGAAGCGTCCCTCTGCTGAACGCTGGTGAGTTTCCGCAAAATGCGTCATTGCCCTCCTCTCTTCTTCTGTTAGGCGCTCTTTCATCTCTGGTACCTCCTCCATCTCCCAGAAGGCCCTCAGCTGCCCCTCTAATGGGTCGACCTGATGGGTGACAGTGCAGCAATGTTGTTCCTGATCGGGCAGAGTTGGTCCACTCCCTGCGATCACCCAGCCGAATATGGTGTTCTGCGCCATCATTTTACTGGCGCGATCCATCAGCCGTCCATCGCGCAGGACCTGGAAGATAGTGTCCGACCCCAGCAACAAGTCAATGGGTCTCGATTTGTAGAATAGCGGGTCGGCCAACGCCAGCGATGAAAAGCTTCTCCAGTCGTGTTCCAGTGACCTTGACGGCAGATCCGAAGTCAATCGCCCCAATTTCTGCATAGCTTGTGGCGGCGGACAAACTGATCTCGCTGTAGAGCTGAGAGATTCCTGAATGCATTGCATCGGAACAATGGATGCGGCTGTGCGCATCTGGGACACTTAGCCGTCCCTGGTGATGTGATTGCCGAGTACGTCTTCTTGGATGGACCAGCTGCTATACCTCTGTCCCGAAAAAAGTGACCCTTTGAATAGTTCTTCGCTGTCGGAATGCTCTCTAGTTCGGTGAGTCGAGCTTCCAGGAATTCGGTCAGCTCCTCGAATGTCGGCATCTCGTTCCTGCTGGTTTCTCGAGCCCATAGCTGCCTAGTTTCACTATCGAGCTTCTCGACTGTAGTGAACACCAACCAACAACCCCAGTGCTCCACTGGTAACTCCAATGCTCGCAAAGCCCGAACCTGCTCGAAGAGGCCGTTGATAAATCTGCGGAACTCCGTAGCACCTAGTGTTTGGATAGCTGCAATCGTCATTAGTGATCGCAGATGTGCCTCCACGATGATCTTCCTTTTGTCATACCGCGAGACCAGTGCAGCCCAAGCCTCCAGATAGTTTGCCGCTGTGACCGGAACATTGCGAACCAATGATAATGCGTCCGCTCTTAAGGAAGTCCGGAGAAATTGGAATTTCTCTACTGCTGATAACTGGGGGTTGTCGTGGATGAGTGGTTTGTACAAATCCCGGAACGTTACCCACTGCTTGTAGTCCCCATCGAAGGTAGGCACGTCGATATGCTTCAGCTTGATCGGTCGGGTTGCCGTTCCAACGGTGGAATCTGTTGCTGTCAGGTCTGTTGACCGCGTAACCAATTGTTCCACCAAGCTGTTCATGAGCGTCTGGCTGGAATTTAGTGTGTCAAGCAACCTCTCCATTCCTGGTTGCTCCACTGTTAGCGTTGGAGTAGTTAACGGTCCCAGGGTGTCTCCTGAAGTATCCAATACGGTGGCGCCCGTGCTTGTTGACACGTTCAAACGCTGGGTGAGCCTGCCTTGCAGCGAAAAGTATCGCTCCTCGAAGGCTGCTCGCTCCTCGTTCTCCCTGTCGATGTCCAGGTCCGGATCGTTCTCCTCGATGCTTTCCTGGAGGCGCTCAAAGGATTTAAACGCGTCTTCCAGCTTGCTTAGTCTGCATGCGACTTCCTCTCTGGTCACTTCATTCGCCTTGGTCGCGAACTCCTCCAAACGCGTGAGGAATCCCTTAAGGACTCCTCGTCTTCGTTTGCTTGCCGGAACAGTCTGATCCGCCATTGCCTTGCTTGGCGAATCACTGGTAGCCATTGTGGTTCAGCTGCCTTCCTTTCGATGCTTGTGGATCGAAATTGCCACTAGCTACTTGAATCCGATGCTTGTGGATCGGCTGTAGCTTACGCAACTGAGTGCGCTGCTGTTTGCTACTGGCTGGTTAGGCTGCACGACCGTCTGTCTGCTTGGTCGCAGAGGGTGTGCTTCAATGCGTTGTAGTTGAAACGCTTGGATCCCACGTTGCACAGCTTGTGTTGTCCAGTCGGCAGCTGCTGTGTTTCCCTCGATGACTTGCTCCGGGTCGAAGGACCAATTTGTAAACAGTGTTTTACTAATTTCTAAATGTTTAATTTAAATATAAAACAATCTTTATAAATGCATGTGCAGCGTTTGACTGCTTGACTTGTACTGATACCAACTCCACAACTACCGCTGCTTATATTCGCTTTTTTGTCTCCTTTCCCTCGTTCGCATGTTGTCACAGGAACAAGGAGCCAGAGTATAAATGTGCGATGCTCAGTCTGCCAGTCGGCAGTCGTGTGCTGCTAGTCGGCCGTCGTGTGCTGCTCCGTCTCCAACAGTCGGGAATGCTAATTGGATGCCGAGGCGTATAATTGCGATTTCAAGATTGACCATTGACAATGGCGCTTGCTAAATCAGGCGGTCAATGGAAGAAAGTTGTACATAAATTATGCAAAAACAAACTTGTCGTTGATTTTAAGTTCCACTCAACAATTATAAGTGAATGTTAATGAGAAATTAGTATGAGCTGAATGAGATTTCCAGAAAGTTATTAGGTTCGATTGTTGTTCGAACACAGTCATAAAAGTGGGTTATTGATCTGATTTGATGTAAAAAAAATTATTGTGCTGGTAATTTGTTTTGGATTCTATTTGTCTAGCTAGTCGCCTCATGGAATTTCAAAAACGTTGGTGTAGTTGCACACTTCTGAAACTAACCATTCAAGCAAACTGGGAAGATTGGAAAAATAAGTTTTGCGATACATTTGCAAACAAAGGCTGGTCTTCAATAAGATATGCGCTGGAATTTAGATATCAAACGGGCTCTTTACTAGATTACGCAATAAAAAAAAAGGAAAACTCTTATTAGAAGTAAGACTATCTATTGATAACGGAACATTAATTGATCTAATTGCCACGGGCCTGCCAAATTTTGTAGCCAATAGAATTGATAGAGAAAAATTAAGAAAGACCGAAGACTTATATAATGAAATAGGTAGATTGGAACACTTAGTCCCCAGGAAAAGTTCAGAAATAAAGAACATTAAAAATTACAGTACTAACGAAAAGACTGAAAAAATACCATGCAAAACTTGTAAAAATAAAGGTAAGGGCACACGCTTCCATCCTGAAGCTGACTGCTGGTTTAAAGAGAAAAAAGAAAAAATAAAACATGTTAACAACGCAGTATTAGAACCAGAACGAAGTGCTAATGATCCAAAAAACTAATAATTCTACCATTTATTAGACCTAAGATATGATTAAACAATATTTTGGAAGTATCCGCTGTTTATAATTCAGGCTCCAATGTTTCACTTATAAATTCAAAACTAGTTCATTTGAAACAAAAAAGAATTGATGTAAATCAAAGGGTTAACTTAAGAACGATTAATGGTGTGTATAAATCAGAAGAATTGATAAAAATCAAAGCAAAATATTAAATATAGAAGAATACATAGACGTATTCCTAATTAATAATGAAAACTTTGAATATGATTTCCTAATAGGATTAGATTGTATAAAAAAATGCAAGCTAATACAAAATGAAAAACTAGAGATAGAACAGAGAAACTCTGATCCCACAGAAAAACAGAAATATCGAATAAACTTCAATGAACACGTCAATTTAGACAACTTCAAAATCTTAACAAATCACTTGAGTCATTATAAAGAAGATATAATAAAAAAATATCATAGATAAAAATAAAAAAATATTTGCAAAAGACAAATATGATATGGGCGTAGTAAAAGATTCCGAAGCCAGAATAGATCTTATAGTAGATAAATATTGTAGCAAAAGGCCTTATCAATGCACAATTGAAGATAAAAAAGAAATAGAAGAACAAATATCAGAGTTACTTAAAAGAAACCTAATAGAAGAGTCATACAGTCCTTTTGCTGCTCCAGTTACATTAGCATATAAAAGAGATGAAAGTAAAAGATCAAGACTATGCATAGATTTTAGAGACTTAAATAAGATTATAGTCCCCCAATCACAACATTTCCGTTAATTGAAGATTTGGTAATAAAAAGAAGAAATTGCAAATATTTCTCAAAACTTGACATAAACTCAGCGTTTTGGTCTATCCCATTACGAATCGAAGATAGAAGAAAAATGGGATTTGTAACCCAAAAAGGTCATTTCCAATGGACATGTCTCCCTTTCGGGTTAAAGACGTCGCCGGCTATCTTTTAAAGAATATTAAGCAATATAATAAGAAAAAATAAGCTGTCAGATTTCACAGTAAACTACATTGATGATATATTAATATTTTCAAAAACATAGAACACAAATAGACCACCTTTCACAATTACTAGAAACAATAACGAAACAAGGGTTCAGATTAAAATTTTCCAAATGCACATTTGCACTAGACTCTGTACAATATTTGGGCCACATTATAAAGCACAACTCAATTTCTCCAATAAAAGATAATCTAATTTCAATACAAACTTTTCCCATACCAAAAAATCAGAAGAACATCAGACAGTTCCTAGGGAAAATTAACTTTTACAATGAATACGTTCCGAAAATTACACTAATCCTAGAACCCCTACACAACCTATTAAGAAAAACACAAAATTTCATTTTTGGTCTGAGGAATGTCAAAAAACCTTTGAATACATGACATCTTCTAGTAGATCACTTCACAAGATTTGCTTACATATTAACATCATAAACACAAAACGCAAATGACTTCATTCCGCTAACAGAAAACGTACTCAAAGAACACAATATAGATATAATCCTAACAGACCAATACCCAGGGATAAATGCCAAAGACTTCAAAGATTTTTAGAAAAGAAAAACATCACTATGATTTTTACAGCGGCTAACGCACCATTTTCGAATGGTTTAAACGAAAGACTCAATCAAACCCTAGTAAATAAAATTAGATGTGCCAAAAATAAAGAAAATCAAAGTATAATTAAATTTAGTAATATACACCCACAATGTAAACCATGATGTAAACCTCGTACAAATAAACTCAGTAATATAAACCCACAAGAAACCTCCATGTATGAATGTTGCTTCTTTGTTGTTATAGGTAAGAATAACAATTAGTTTAACTTATAACATTGTAAATTTTGAATATTTTAAGGGTACATTCTCATCAGTAAGGCCAAAAAATAGGCTCTTTTCATGTTTTCTTTTTGAGGAAAGTAATAAATCGAGACACGCGATTTTTCAGGTATATTTATTGTACTTTCAAGTAGCTTTTAAAAAATTTTCAATTAATTTCATGATAACCCCGAGGTAGGAGCACGTTGCGCCGTAGACCGCTGCGAAATAAAAGACCTCGATGGCGGCTGTCCTACAGGTCATAATATTTATCTGAAACAAAAAATCGAAAAAGTTTACTGGTTGGTATGAGTGTGGTTATGGCATGAACTACGAAAAATGAAATCTATCGAAAAATAACAAAATGGCGACGTTTTGAAATTTATGTGCGCTTTTAATGAATGTTTTTGTTCTTTTTTTGTTTATAAAAAAATAAAATTACAACGTATCGGCATAATTGTGTTCATGCGATAGAGAGTTCAATTACGCGTATTTAAAAAAAAAAGACATTAAGATTCGTTGAAAATTGACTGAGTTATCACAGCCACCAGCTCGGAAAACGTTGTTTTCCAGAAAACGCGTTTAAAGTTTTAAGTGTAGTTATTTCGCCATACTTACTACTTTGACTCAGTCGGCTCGGAGGCTCATAACTTTTTAACCGTTACGAATTTCGACAAAAATTTTACCCAACTGATGAGAATGTACCCTTAATAAAAAACTTTGTTATTATAGAGAAACTTTTCTATTATCAATTGCACCACGGGAAAAATCCATCACATTATATATGTTGTATTCCAGAATACTACCCTTATTAAATTTAACACTGAATCTCCTAACACATCCTTAAAAACTTCACTTAACATATATTACATTCTCACTTAATACATACCATTCATAAACATTCACAATATTACCAGTTACAGCACACTTAATAACCTGCACCTTTTTATTTATTCAAAACATAGCAACTTGGATTTTCGTTCGAATTGAATGTGAAAAGTCACAGAAGAAAAAACAGATAGAGAAAAAATTGAGTTCAAAAAGTTCAGTTGAGATTGGAAGTTAGTAGAGTTTAGTTCTGGCTGTTGGAAGAAGAAGTTTAGTTTGAGAGTTCTAGTTGGAGATTACAGTGGAAGAATTGTTTGAGTTAGCAATTGAATTGTAAGTTTTAGTGTGAGTTTTGTTATTTAAAAAAAAAGGGGAAGCTGTAATAAAAATAAACAAAGTAACACACAATAAAAGAAAAGAAACTATAGAAACCGCCCACATAAGCAAACGATTTTTCAATTCAAAAACGGACAACTTTATATCAAGAATTGAAATCAAACAAAACATGAATCGATGAAAGAAGATTAAATAAAGGAATACTAAAAGGTCCCCGCTCTTCCCTCATCCGAGGAAGCACGGCGCCGGACATCAACACTCGAAGTCTCTTCACGCTGGAAGATTGGTTAATTAATCCAACGAGGTAGTGTAGCATAACACCAAGCTGGCACCCAATCAGTTCCAATACTGTAGCATACAACCATTCTCCAACATTCTGCGTTTTAACGAACAACCGGAAAGTGTAACCGCACCTGAGGCCACTAACTGACCATATCCCACGCCAACCTACTTCCTTAACCATCAATCCCTATATTCCTCAATTCACATTACATATTTAACTTATTATAAAATAAATTAGGTTAAGCTAGAATAAGTTAGAGTTAAGTTAAGTATTAGATTAGATTAAATAAAAAAAATAAAAATTCTGGTTTTCTGACCTTTTCCAGGAAAACTGTTAATATTAAAACCTATAATACTCGAATAGTTATTCACAGATTCAGTTATGTTTGAAAAATGTGTAGTGTACGCATGTAAACAGTTGTATCACTAGAATTATAAGTTAGCTGTAGTACTTAATGTAAACATTGATTATTGGTCAAATAAATACAGTATGTTTAAAAAAAAAAAGTCGAGTCGTTTTCTTCTTCCATCTGCCTTGTTCGTGCAAGACCAACCGAATTGAAATACGCAATCACTGGCGTAATTGAATTGCATCACACTAAGGACAGTGGTTCGCGAGAATCACCATTATCACCCATCGGTGGACGCTGCCTTCATCCTAACGGTTGTATCCCGTTACATATAAATCTTTCTCCTACTGTTAGTTCGGTATTCATTAATTTGTACTACTTTGCCTTCCTTTTTACAATTTTACGACATTTATAATATGTTCGATATTTACAAGAATCAGCTATAAAAGCCACAAAAAGTTGCAACTAACTTCAGACAATAGAAGCTAAAACTCGGAGGTTTCTATGTGCAATTCCTAATACGGTCGACCGATGAAATTGTGACGATTCTATAAAAGGACACTAGATACTGTAGCACAGTCGGGATACGGGTGGTACCCGAGGTAACTCCATCCTGGACATCTTTATTGTGTCCAAAGACTTACTTCCCCAAATCACTCCTCCCCAAGTATCGCTGGGTGTATCTAACCACAACGCTGTGACCATGTTCATCCGCGGCTATCGAGCACCCCGGGCTCATGTCAGATACATACCCGATTATGGGCGCACAAATTGGGACAACTTCAATATTACATTGAACGAAAAACTCCACCAACTCTCTCTCCCCACTGACAGGAACCTAACGACGGTCGAGATAAATAACGCTGCAACTCGACTTCACGAGATTCTAGTTGAAACTTCTGAGACTCATGTCCCGAAGTACAAACTTGAAAAGACTTATCAGATTCCCCTTGACGACCTCACCCTTCGTCTCATCCGGGAGCGTAAAAAGCTCTGCAGAATGAGATATCGTCACCGCTTTACGCAAAGGGAGCCATTATTGCGAGCCGTTATTCACAATATTGGCACACTGATAAAACAAAGAATCCAAAACAATCGCACCCGACAATTGGAAGACAAACTGAAGGGTATTCAGATGGACCAGAACGTTTATAAAAATGTTAAAAAGATATGTGGCACCTCTCGTATCACTGGACCAATCATGCACAACGATCTTGTTGTCATTAATGACACCAATAAAGCAAACATCATCGGGGAGACCTTTGAAAATAATCACAAGCTCACTCTCGAGGATGGCGACCCGGAAACGAATGCAATAATTAGTTCAGAGGTTCACAATAAATTAGACAACTTTAACGAGCCAATAGTTGTCTTTAACTCAGCTAACAATGCATACTTCGACGACACACGTGATAATAGTCACGGCTTCGTCACACCAAATACCCTACAGAACCTAGTTAAATCTCGAAACCCCAAGAAGTCACCCGGTATCGACAATATGTCCTACCACTCGTTGCGAAGGCTTTCTGCTTTATTCTTTATAAAGCTCTCTATTCTGCTCAACCATGCCTACAACATGGGGTATTTTCCCCAAGCTTGGAAGCATGCTGTTGTCTGCCCAATAGCAAAAGTTGGGAATCCAAATTATCACCCCTCAAGCTTTCGTCCTATTTCGCTCCTCACCTGCATCAGCAAAATATATGAACAGTTCATATACGAGAAGCTAAATAAATTTATCAGTGTCAGGAAACTAACACCTGACTTCCAATTTGGATTTAGAAGAGCGCACAGTACCACTATGGCTCTCAACATATTTCAAAACCACGTTTGCGTGCGCCTCTTTAATAAGGAACCCACCATTGCGGTGAGCTTGGACATTGAAAAGGCTTTTGACACAACCTGGATCGAAGGTCTCGTTTTTAAATTACTGAATACTGGCCTCAGTAAAACGCTGTGTAATATAATCTATCAGTTCGTTTTAAACAGAACCTTCCAAGTTCGAGTGAATGGAAAGCTTTCCCGAACTTTCAACGCCGCCGCAGGCGTACCACAGGGCTCCATTCTAGGCCCCATCTTATTTAATATCTACACCTCAGATATTCCTCGCCCTGTGGATGGTAGAGTAAACCAGATTTGCTATGCGGATAACGTCCTAGTGTACACGTCATCTAAAAGCCCAAAACTCGCAACAAACCGACTCAACCGTCATCTGGACGAACTGTATGAGTATTACAGTCGATGGAAAATTCGACTTAACCCATCTAAAGCAGTAGCTATAATTCTGAGTAGTAAACACTCCCAACCTACGTCTCGATATTCACAGAATATTCGAATAAAATTGGGAGATACTACGATTAGACCACAGGACAGGATGAAATATCTTGGGGTCATTTATACCCCAAAAATGAATTTCATCAAACATGTGACCCACATTCTCCAAAGGGGCCTCGGTCGGTCTAAGCAACTGCACAACATCTGAAGTGGAGCAACAAAGTTGACACCAAAGTTAAGCTTCTCTGCTATAAGCAGCTAATCCGATCTTGAATATCGTACGCCTTTCCGATATGGTCCTGCATATCTTCGGCCCAAATGGAAAGACTTCGAGTTTTCGAAAGAAAGCTCCTCAGAAGATGCATCAACCACTTTAGAAGGCCTGACGGCCGCCACTACCCGAACTCTCATCTATATGAAGGTGCCTCGATTGTCCCTATCGACGAGTACTTGCTAGAACTAGCATGTAAGTACCTTGAAAGCATTCAGAACAGCGAGAACCCACTTGTACGGCAATCTTGCGTTCTTGACCCTTCTCTCTCTCAATCTCTTCGGATCAGACCACCACAATTTCTTCTTCAGTACAAAACTGAAGAAAGCACCCTTCCCAACAACATTCTCCTCTATAATAGAGGATTCCTGGACCCATGCCATAGGGTCTACCGCTGACACACTACAAACACGCACGCACAGTACAAGCCAGCACAAGCACACACACACACCGACCAAAGCGCAGATTATCAGACGCCAAAGACGTGATCTGCGTTTACTACCGCACTCAAGACCTACCGGTCTTGTACGATTTCTTTCCCACCATCCCTCCATCCAAGTAGTTAGAGAACATCCGAACTAACCATGTCCACACTATCCTTAGATACCCCCCCCCCCCCCCCCCTTTTTCTTTTTCAGATATCTCGAGACCGAGCCCAACATCCTCGCGGATGTGGGTGATTCTGGTTATCGCAAGATGACCAGAAGCCAGAGACAAGATGAAGGACACATCTGTCCTTGTCTCGCCAAAGTCGGCCCTCTCGCCACCCATTTTTTTTTTTTTTAGCACAGTCGGTGTAAACAGTGTTTTACTAATTTCTAAATGTTTAATTTAAATATAAAACAATCTTTATAAATGCACGTGCAGCGTTTGACTGCTTGACTTGTACTGATACCAACTCCACAACTACCGCTGCTTATATTCGCTTTTTTGTCTCCTTTCCCTCGTTCGCATGTTGTCACAGGAACAAGGAGCCAGAGTATAAATGTGCGATGCTCAGTCTGCCAGTCGGCAGTCGTGTGCTGCTAGTCGGCCGTCGTGTGCTGCTCCGTCTCCAACATTCCGCCCACCTTGAACTGTCGGTTCAACCGTCTCATCCTCTGCAACCGGGAGTAGTACTAACTTCGTAAAGGGTCGCTTAAGGGTGCCCCCCTGAATCTTTACGGTTGCCACTCGCACCTTGCCATCTCTGCCAGGATGAAGCTCGATAACCCTTCCCATGGGCCAATAGGTCGGAGATAGTTGCTCGTCCTTCAGAAGCACCACGACCGGATTTCCTAGGTTTGGTTCCGGATGATACCATTTGTTTCGAGCCTGCAACGTGTGGAGGTATTCGTTCTTCCACCGGTACCTAAATGCTCGATGCAACGCCTGCAAGTACTTCCATCTGGACCGCCAAGTGATTGTTGTCTCTCCCGGATCGACTTCCGGGACGCTCATAGCCGGTCCTCCAACTAAGAAATGACTGGGGGTCAACACCTCGGGGTCGCCAGGCTCTGTTGGCAGGGCGACCAGTGGTCGGGAATTCAGACAAGCCTCGATCTGGGCCAACACGGTAGTGAGCTCCTCGAACGTCAGAAACGCATTTCCAATAGCTCGCTTCAGGTGATGCTTCACGGACTTGATTCCTGCCTCCCACAAGCCACCAAAGTGGGGGGCTGCCGGGGGAATGAATCTCCAAGTGATGCCGTTGGTGGCCAACTCCGTCATGAGCCGGTCCTGGGTAGCCTTGCGGTTTATGTGCTCATAAACTTCTCGCAGTTCTCGGCATGTCCCAACAAAATTGGTACCATTATCACTCCATAAAGTGTGACAAAAACCCCTACGCACGAGAAATCTCCTTAATGCTGCCAGGAAAGCCTCGCTGGACAGCTCGCTAACCGCCTCGAGATGTATTGCCTTGGTTGCCAAGCACACGAAGAGACAGATGTAGCCTTTGACTCGCTTCGCGCCGCGTCCCTTCCATGTCCGAAGAGTGATAGGACCTCCATAATCGACGCCGGTGTTACTAAATGGCCGTGCGGGATTTATCCGACTGGCTGGCAATGCGGCCATTTGTTGAGATAGCACCCGTCCCTTGTGACGAACGCAAACCGTGCATTCAGCGATGACCCTCCGGACAAGTCCTCGACTCCCTATGATCCAGTACCGGGAGTTCACCGCGGCGAGCAGTAACCGGCTTCCAGCGTGCATCAGTCTCCAGTGCAAATCCCTCACTATGATCTTTGCAAGGTGATGCTGCCGGTGTAAGATTGGTGGATGTCGGCGTTCGTATTCCATCCTTGCTGCCTCTAGTCTTCCGCCCACCCTGAGGATACCTTGGTCATCGATGAATGGGTCGAGCGCAACCAGTTCGCTTCGTCTTGATAATTGTTTCCCAGCTTTAATGGCCGCTAGGTCCGTCTCGAACGATTCGGTCTGAGCCGCTCGCAATATGATGCGTGTGGCCACCCTCACTTCGTCAGCATCGAGAACGCCCGACCGCCTTGCTGACCTGCCGTCCCCTTTGCAGCTACTGTTGTCGATGAACCGCTTCAGCCACGCTACTGTTCGTACCGTTCGAGTGAAGCTGGAGAATCTCCTTGTTATAGACAGCTCCTCTTGCTGGATTACGAAGCACGATTCCTTTCGCTCCTCGAGATCTACCGGCGTTCCAGTGTCCGCCTTTCGGACTTGGTAAGTGGACGTCCGGGGCAACTTCAGCTCCTTGTCTCGCAGAAAGGCGGGTCCTCGCCACCACAGATCTGCTCCGGCGAGCTCCTTTGCGCTAAGCCCCCTTGACAGGTAATCCGCTGGGTTTGATCCAGTCGGTACATGATGCCACTGGCCTCTTGGCAGCCTTTCCAAAATGTACGACGTACGATTCGCGATGAATGTCTTCCACCGCCTGGGATGATCCGATAGCCATTGTAGAACTATAGTGGAATCGGTATATGCGAAGCATTGAACCTCGCTAAGTTGAAGCGCCCTCCTCACGAACGAAAACAGCCGAGCCAATAGATGGGCGCCACATAACTCGAGTCTTGGGAGAGACACCTGCTTAACTGGGACTACCTTTGCCTTTGCCATGATGATACGCACCTGGGAAGCCCCGTCCTCCTCAAATCTGACGTAGAGGACCGCTCCATACGCCTTCTCGCTTGCGTCCGAAAATCCATGTAACTGAAGGGGCTTCGGATGTCCCAACCAACGTGGGATCTTCACCGACTCCAGCGCCGACAATCCCTCGAAGTACTCCTTGCACTCCCTCCGAATCTCTTCATCAAAGGGGTCATCCCAATCGACACCTCTAAGCCACAGTTTTTGCAATACCAGCTTGGCTGGCACCACCACTGGAGCGGCCAAGCCTAATGGATCATATAGCCTGGAGACGTGTGACAGGACCTTCCTCTTCGTGAGCGATGATACCTCCGGAATCTTCTGCACCGTGTAGCTCAAATAGTCTGCCCCGGGGTGCCAATTCACTCCCAGTAACTTCGTTCCCTCGCTCGTGATGAACTGGTACACTTCTTCAGAACCCGGTGAATCGGCGGACACCCAGTCCAGTAATTTGTGGCAATTTGATTTCCACTTGCGTAGCGGAAATCCGCCGCTCTTAAGAGCCTCCGTCAGTTGACCCACCAACCGGATTGCCTCCTCCACGGATTGCGCTCCAGATATACCATCATCCATGTAGAAGTCCTCTCTAATGATTCGCGCTGCCGCCGGACACGATTGTTCGATCTCCTCGGCAATCTGGACCAAACAACGCGTTGCCAAAAATGGAGCAGACGCCGTTCCGTATGTTACGGTTAGCAGCTTGAACGTTTGGTACTCCTCCTCTGGGTTGTCTCGCCAAACAATTCTTTGGAAGTCGGTGTGACCAGGCTGGACTCGAATTTGGCGAAACATCTTGGCGATATCCGAAGCAAACGCTATGGGATGCTTGCGAAACCGGATCAAGATTGAGATGATGTCCGACTGCAAGGATGGTCCAACAATCAAGTGATCGTTAAGAGAAGTTCCATTACTGGTGACCCTAGAAGCACGGAACACCACCCCGAGCTTGGTGGTTTCACTCTCGGCCTTAATTACTGCATGGTGGGTAGATAGCAGGATTGGTTGTTTGGTAATTTTGAGTTTCCTTCGGTCACCCGCTGCATGTGACCCATGTTCTGGTATTCCCTCATAAATTCGGCATACTGATGGCCTAGCTCCGGGTTTCGCCTGAATCGCCTCTCCATGGACAGAAGCCTTTGGATGGCGGCTTCCCTGGAATGTCCCAATGGCGGCGGGAAATGTTTGAACGGCATCTCCACCTCGAAGCGTCCCTCTGCTGAACGCTGGTGAGTTTCCGCAAAATGCGTCATTGCCCTCCTCTCTTCTTCTGTTAGGCGCTCTTTCATCTCTGGTACCTCCTCCATCTCCCAGAAGGCCCTCAGCTGCCCCTCTAATGGGTCGACCTGATGGGTGACAGTGCAGCAATGTTGTTCCTGATCGGGCAGAGTTGGTCCACTCCCTGCGATCACCCAGCCGAATATGGTGTTCTGCGCCATCATTTTACTGGCGCGATCCATCAGCCGTCCATCGCGCAGGACCTGGAAGATAGTGTCCGACCCCAGCAACAAGTCAATGGGTCTCGATTTGTAGAATAGCGGGTCGGCCAACGCCAGCGATGAAAAGCTTCTCCAGTCGTGTTCCAGTGACCTTGACGGCAGATCCGAAGTCAATCGCCCCAATTTCTGCATAGCTTGTGGCGGCGGACAAACTGATCTCGCTGTAGAGCTGAGAGATTCCTGAATGCATTGCATCGGAACAATGGATGCGGCTGTGCGCATCTGGGACACTTAGCCGTCCCTGGTGATGTGATTGCCGAGTACGTCTTCTTGGATGGACCAGCTGCTATACCTCTGTCCCGAAAAAAGTGACCCTTTGAATAGTTCTTCGCTGTCGGAATGCTCTCTAGTTCGGTGAGTCGAGCTTCCAGGAATTCGGTCAGCTCCTCGAATGTCGGCATCTCGTTCCTGCTGGTTTCTCGAGCCCATAGCTGCCTAGTTTCACTATCGAGCTTCTCGACTGTAGTGAACACCAACCAACAACCCCAGTGCTCCACTGGTAACTCCAATGCTCGCAAAGCCCGAACCTGCTCGAAGAGGCCGTTGATAAATCTGCGGAACTCCGTAGCACCTAGTGTTTGGATAGCTGCAATCGTCATTAGTGATCGCAGATGTGCCTCCACGATGATCTTCCTTTTGTCATACCGCGAGACCAGTGCAGCCCAAGCCTCCAGATAGTTTGCCGCTGTGACCGGAACATTGCGAACCAATGATAATGCGTCCGCTCTTAAGGAAGTCCGGAGAAATTGGAATTTCTCTACTGCTGATAACTGGGGGTTGTCGTGGATGAGTGGTTTGTACAAATCCCGGAACGTTACCCACTGCTTGTAGTCCCCATCGAAGGTAGGCACGTCGATATGCTTCAGCTTGATCGGTCGGGTTGCCGTTCCAACGGTGGAATCTGTTGCTGTCAGGTCTGTTGACCGCGTAACCAATTGTTCCACCAAGCTGTTCATGAGCGTCTGGCTGGAATTTAGTGTGTCAAGCAACCTCTCCATTCCTGGTTGCTCCACTGTTAGCGTTGGAGTAGTTAACGGTCCCAGGGTGTCTCCTGAAGTATCCAATACGGTGGCGCCCGTGCTTGTTGACACGTTCAAACGCTGGGTGAGCCTGCCTTGCAGCGAAAAGTATCGCTCCTCGAAGGCTGCTCGCTCCTCGTTCTCCCTGTCGATGTCCAGGTCCGGATCGTTCTCCTCGATGCTTTCCTGGAGGCGCTCAAAGGATTTAAACGCGTCTTCCAGCTTGCTTAGTCTGCATGCGACTTCCTCTCTGGTCACTTCATTCGCCTTGGTCGCGAACTCCTCCAAACGCGTGAGGAATCCCTTAAGGACTCCTCGTCTTCGTTTGCTTGCCGGAACAGTCTGATCCGCCATTGCCTTGCTTGGCGAATCACTGGTAGCCATTGTGGTTCAGCTGCCTTCCTTTCGATGCTTGTGGATCGAAATTGCCACTAGCTACTTGAATCCGATGCTTGTGGATCGGCTGTAGCTTACGCAACTGAGTGCGCTGCTGTTTGCTACTGGCTGGTTAGGCTGCACGACCGTCTGTCTGCTTGGTCGCAGAGGGTGTGCTTCAATGCGTTGTAGTTGAAACGCTTGGATCCCACGTTGCACAGCTTGTGTTGTCCAGTCGGCAGCTGCTGTGTTTCCCTCGATGACTTGCTCCGGGTCGAAGGACCAATTTGTAAACAGTGTTTTACTAATTTCTAAATGTTTAATTTAAATATAAAACAATCTTTATAAATGCATGTGCAGCGTTTGACTGCTTGACTTGTACTGATACCAACTCCACAACTACCGCTGCTTATATTCGCTTTTTTGTCTCCTTTCCCTCGTTCGCATGTTGTCACAGGAACAAGGAGCCAGAGTATAAATGTGCGATGCTCAGTCTGCCAGTCGGCAGTCGTGTGCTGCTAGTCGGCCGTCGTGTGCTGCTCCGTCTCCAACAGTCGGGAATGCTAATTGGATGCCGAGGCGTATAATTGCGATTTCAAGATTGACCATTGACAATGGCGCTTGCTAAATCAGGCGGTCAATGGAAGAAAGTTGTACATAAATTATGCAAAAACAAACTTGTCGTTGATTTTAAGTTCCACTCAACAATTATAAGTGAATGTTAATGAGAAATTAGTATGAGCTGAATGAGATTTCCAGAAAGTTATTAGGTTCGATTGTTGTTCGAACACAGTCATAAAAGTGGGTTATTGATCTGATTTGATGTAAAAAAAATTATTGTGCTGGTAATTTGTTTTGGATTCTATTTGTCTAGCTAGTCGCCTCATGGAATTTCAAAAACGTTGGTGTAGTTGCACACTTCTGAAACTAACCATTCAAGCAAACTGGGAAGATTGGAAAAATAAGTTTTGCGATACATTTGCAAACAAAGGCTGGTCTTCAATAAGATATGCGCTGGAATTTAGATATCAAACGGGCTCTTTACTAGATTACGCAATAAAAAAAAAGGAAAACTCTTATTAGAAGTAAGACTATCTATTGATAACGGAACATTAATTGATCTAATTGCCACGGGCCTGCCAAATTTTGTAGCCAATAGAATTGATAGAGAAAAATTAAGAAAGACCGAAGACTTATATAATGAAATAGGTAGATTGGAACACTTAGTCCCCAGGAAAAGTTCAGAAATAAAGAACATTAAAAATTACAGTACTAACGAAAAGACTGAAAAAATACCATGCAAAACTTGTAAAAATAAAGGTAAGGGCACACGCTTCCATCCTGAAGCTGACTGCTGGTTTAAAGAGAAAAAAGAAAAAATAAAACATGTTAACAACGCAGTATTAGAACCAGAACGAAGTGCTAATGATCCAAAAAACTAATAATTCTACCATTTATTAGACCTAAGATATGATTAAACAATATTTTGGAAGTATCCGCTGTTTATAATTCAGGCTCCAATGTTTCACTTATAAATTCAAAACTAGTTCATTTGAAACAAAAAAGAATTGATGTAAATCAAAGGGTTAACTTAAGAACGATTAATGGTGTGTATAAATCAGAAGAATTGATAAAAATCAAAGCAAAATATTAAATATAGAAGAATACATAGACGTATTCCTAATTAATAATGAAAACTTTGAATATGATTTCCTAATAGGATTAGATTGTATAAAAAAATGCAAGCTAATACAAAATGAAAAACTAGAGATAGAACAGAGAAACTCTGATCCCACAGAAAAACAGAAATATCGAATAAACTTCAATGAACACGTCAATTTAGACAACTTCAAAATCTTAACAAATCACTTGAGTCATTATAAAGAAGATATAATAAAAAAATATCATAGATAAAAATAAAAAAATATTTGCAAAAGACAAATATGATATGGGCGTAGTAAAAGATTCCGAAGCCAGAATAGATCTTATAGTAGATAAATATTGTAGCAAAAGGCCTTATCAATGCACAATTGAAGATAAAAAAGAAATAGAAGAACAAATATCAGAGTTACTTAAAAGAAACCTAATAGAAGAGTCATACAGTCCTTTTGCTGCTCCAGTTACATTAGCATATAAAAGAGATGAAAGTAAAAGATCAAGACTATGCATAGATTTTAGAGACTTAAATAAGATTATAGTCCCCCAATCACAACATTTCCGTTAATTGAAGATTTGGTAATAAAAAGAAGAAATTGCAAATATTTCTCAAAACTTGACATAAACTCAGCGTTTTGGTCTATCCCATTACGAATCGAAGATAGAAGAAAAATGGGATTTGTAACCCAAAAAGGTCATTTCCAATGGACATGTCTCCCTTTCGGGTTAAAGACGTCGCCGGCTATCTTTTAAAGAATATTAAGCAATATAATAAGAAAAAATAAGCTGTCAGATTTCACAGTAAACTACATTGATGATATATTAATATTTTCAAAAACATAGAACACAAATAGACCACCTTTCACAATTACTAGAAACAATAACGAAACAAGGGTTCAGATTAAAATTTTCCAAATGCACATTTGCACTAGACTCTGTACAATATTTGGGCCACATTATAAAGCACAACTCAATTTCTCCAATAAAAGATAATCTAATTTCAATACAAACTTTTCCCATACCAAAAAATCAGAAGAACATCAGACAGTTCCTAGGGAAAATTAACTTTTACAATGAATACGTTCCGAAAATTACACTAATCCTAGAACCCCTACACAACCTATTAAGAAAAACACAAAATTTCATTTTTGGTCTGAGGAATGTCAAAAAACCTTTGAATACATGACATCTTCTAGTAGATCACTTCACAAGATTTGCTTACATATTAACATCATAAACACAAAACGCAAATGACTTCATTCCGCTAACAGAAAACGTACTCAAAGAACACAATATAGATATAATCCTAACAGACCAATACCCAGGGATAAATGCCAAAGACTTCAAAGATTTTTAGAAAAGAAAAACATCACTATGATTTTTACAGCGGCTAACGCACCATTTTCGAATGGTTTAAACGAAAGACTCAATCAAACCCTAGTAAATAAAATTAGATGTGCCAAAAATAAAGAAAATCAAAGTATAATTAAATTTAGTAATATACACCCACAATGTAAACCATGATGTAAACCTCGTACAAATAAACTCAGTAATATAAACCCACAAGAAACCTCCATGTATGAATGTTGCTTCTTTGTTGTTATAGGTAAGAATAACAATTAGTTTAACTTATAACATTGTAAATTTTGAATATTTTAAGGGTACATTCTCATCAGTAAGGCCAAAAAATAGGCTCTTTTCATGTTTTCTTTTTGAGGAAAGTAATAAATCGAGACACGCGATTTTTCAGGTATATTTATTGTACTTTCAAGTAGCTTTTAAAAAATTTTCAATTAATTTCATGATAACCCCGAGGTAGGAGCACGTTGCGCCGTAGACCGCTGCGAAATAAAAGACCTCGATGGCGGCTGTCCTACAGGTCATAATATTTATCTGAAACAAAAAATCGAAAAAGTTTACTGGTTGGTATGAGTGTGGTTATGGCATGAACTACGAAAAATGAAATCTATCGAAAAATAACAAAATGGCGACGTTTTGAAATTTATGTGCGCTTTTAATGAATGTTTTTGTTCTTTTTTTGTTTATAAAAAAATAAAATTACAACGTATCGGCATAATTGTGTTCATGCGATAGAGAGTTCAATTACGCGTATTTAAAAAAAAAAGACATTAAGATTCGTTGAAAATTGACTGAGTTATCACAGCCACCAGCTCGGAAAACGTTGTTTTCCAGAAAACGCGTTTAAAGTTTTAAGTGTAGTTATTTCGCCATACTTACTACTTTGACTCAGTCGGCTCGGAGGCTCATAACTTTTTAACCGTTACGAATTTCGACAAAAATTTTACCCAACTGATGAGAATGTACCCTTAATAAAAAACTTTGTTATTATAGAGAAACTTTTCTATTATCAATTGCACCACGGGAAAAATCCATCACATTATATATGTTGTATTCCAGAATACTACCCTTATTAAATTTAACACTGAATCTCCTAACACATCCTTAAAAACTTCACTTAACATATATTACATTCTCACTTAATACATACCATTCATAAACATTCACAATATTACCAGTTACAGCACACTTAATAACCTGCACCTTTTTATTTATTCAAAACATAGTAACTTTGATTTTCGTCCAAATTGATTCATGTGAAAAGTCACACAAGAAAAAAAAAATAGAAATAGAAAAAAAGGAGTTCATAAAGTTCGTTCGGATTAAGTTGAACGTTTTAAACAAATCTTAGAAATGTATAAGAAATCAATATACATATATATAAAGTATACTTCGTCTTGACCTGTGAAAATAAATGGGTTTTCCAGTTAGTAAATTTCTGGTTGCAACCATCGAAAAAACATACGTATGAAGAAGATACAGAGAAAAATTGAATCGAGACGGAGTTTGATTTCAATAACAAATGAAAAAAAGGTGAACGTCAAAGTGAAAAGTGAAAATAAAATGAAACCAGATGAAAATAATGAAAAGAGTTAAATTTTAAACATTTTAATTAAAACTTTCATATGTAGACAAATTTAAATAAAACCAGAAAAAAAGTTAATATGCAGTGAAAATTGGATCTAGTTATCACTAATTCAGTGCGTTGCAACCGGTTTTGTCGGAGTGGTATACAAGAAAGGAGAAAAAATTGGTTAATTAAATTCGCCAATCTATAAAAGGACTAGAGGATAGAAAAAAATTAATAAATCTTCGCCAGTGAAAACGGACTTCAACACTGGTACGTATGAAAAAGAGAAGAAAGAGAAACAGAAAAAGTTCAGTTCCGAACGAGAGGAGTTCGGAAAAAAAGTGTATTAATAAATCTTCGCTGGGAGAAGAATCGTAAAAAATAAAAGGTCCCCGCTCTTCCCTCATTCCGAGGAAGCACGGCGACGGACCTAAACACTGGTGGCAGCGGTGGGATGCCCAGATAACGGGATCCCGAAACAGAAAACAAAATTTAAAACAACACAAACAAAAAAAAACTTTTTTTTGTAAGAAAACAACATTTTTTCAAGAAAAAACAAAGAACAGAGAAGAAAAAACACAAGAGAAATAACCAAAACATAAGAAAAAAAAAAATTTTTTTTTTTCAAGAAAAAAAATAAGAAGAAAAAAAAAACTCCGGCATAAAACAACGAAAAAAAAAAGTAAACATAGAACAACGAAAAACAAAGTAAACAAAAATTTAAAACAACAAAAAAAAGTGATTATAAGAAGAAAAGAGAACACAAGAGAAATAACCAAATAAGAAGAAGAAAAAAAATTTTCAAGAAGAAAAGAGAAAAAAAAAACACAGGAGAAATAACCAAACCAAAATAAGAAGAAAAAAAAACCCCGACATAAAACAACGAAATAAAAAGAAAAAAAAAGGAAAGCAGCAAAGACCAGGATGAGCAATCAACTTTAGGACGTGAAGTCTGCCTGGCGTCAAAGAGAAAAAAAAATATAAAAAGAAAAAGAACCACACAAAGGAAACTACTAAGGAAAACTGAAGAAAAAAAAAAAAAACAGCAACACTCAAGACAAAGACAGTACAACGACAACAATTAGTAGAGTAAGAATTTTTTTTAAATAGCGACTTTTCTCTACTTTTTTTAGGAATATTTTCTAATTGGAAGCTCTCCTTTTCACAAAAAAATATTTTTGGATAGAAATTTCTATCTATATTCTTTGCAAATTCTCATTTCAGTATTTCGAAGACATTTCCGTTTTTTTTTCTTTCTTTCTCGTCGAATTTTCTTTCTTTTCAGTTTTGGGACCAATTTATTTTTCTCTCCTATATATATATATATATATATTGAATAACCAAAAGAAAGGCCAATTTTTCCATAACCATATTTTTAAGTTAACCATATTTTTAAGAATTGATAACGAATTTTCGCCTTTTATTTTAAATTTTCACTATTACGAGTCCATATTACACGAGACAGGCGGCTAGGCAGGGGGAAGAACAAATCCACTATCAACAGATACACATTAAACCCCCTGAAATGGCTCTTTCTGTCGGAATTTCTGATGTTTTCAGAATCGTCCCCACCTTTGACGGGAAATCCTGCGACTTAGGTAAATTTATTTCCGGGGGAGACGTTTTATTTAAATCCATAAAGAAGGCAGACCCGGATATATACGAGACATTTTTAGAGCTAGTCAAAAATAGACTAGAGGGTCATGCTTACGATCTGATTAGGTATAGCCAAATCGCTAAGTGGGAGGATTTAAAAGAAAAATTAGAATCGGAATATAAAGAGGAACAATCTCGGTCGACGGCACACAATGAGTTGATTTCTCTGAAACAACGCTACAGAGAAACCGTCCGGGAATACGGCGATAGAGTCGCGAATGCTCTAAGGACTCTAAACTCTGCCACGTGTGAAATAACAGCAGACGCGGTGGTTAGGGAATACTTAATTGAAGAAAACATAAAATTGGCCGTACAAACATTTGAAGATGGACTAATGAACGAACAGCTAAAGATACTAGCTAAAGTCCATGGGGGAAATAATTTAAAACAGACGATTGCACATGTAGTATCACATGCTGCTCGAATGGACAACTCTCCCAGGTCATATCAATACAATGAAAAACCTACATTCAATCGTATAGTCTGCCAAACCTGTGGTAAGTCAGGGCATACACAGGGCACATGTTATCGAAACATGCAGTCCACTTTTCCGAATAGACAACCCATAAAAAGGGAATACAACATTTTATGCAATTTCTCTGGACGAAATAATCACACTGAGAACGAGTGTAGATACAAGATATCTAGGAATGGAGCGTCTTCAACAAATTACCAACAAGGTACAACAACGCGTAACCCATTCCGAAACAATCCTACAAACTCTGAAAATCGTTTTGGTGAAAATTCTAGGACCACCAATAGACAAAACGATCGGCAAAATGTTCACTTTTCTCGGGTGCAAGAGTCGGAAAACGAGGCCTGACGCCAACCAAAATTTATGGAAGACAAACAAAATTTTTCTATTTACAGCATTAGATCTTTGGAAATAGATAACGACAAATTTAATGAAACTCCTACCCAAATTTACCTTGAACCAGCTTATGATTATCCTAACCGTATGACTAATTCCAATAAAGCTATAAATACAAATATAAAAGAAGTTAAACCAAACCCTAATATAATGACTCCGATTCAGACTGCAATTCTGAAAAATAATTCAGCAACTAAGACTGAAAATTCGAAATTTTCAGCAGTATTAAAGACTGATATCCTTAATATTTCAGCTATCCCAATTGATTACCCAGACACTTCAGCAACCAAGACTGAGAACTCAGCAGTATTAAAGACTGAAAATTCGGAAATTTCAGAAAATATACAACCAAAAATCCCTTATATTTCGGCTATCCCAATAGACAACCCCGGCACTTCAGCAACAAAGACTGAACATTCAGCAGTGTTAAAGACTGAAGACCCAATAGTTGCAATAAAATTCGAAACCCAAGTCAGTTCAACAGCTAATACTGATGAACAAATCTTTTCTGCAGCAAAGACTGAAGGATTGAATGTTTCTACAGCAGATATAACTGAAGAAATAGTTAAAACAGCAAATAGTACTGGGAACCAAGATGTTCTAACAGCTAATAAGTCTGAAGAACTATACGAATCAGTAAATGAGACTGAGAAACTAAACGATCCATCAGCAGTGAGTAAGACTGAAAAGGTAGACGTTCCGACAGCGGTTAAAGCTATGGACAATGACAACACTAAGCCGAAAACAATAAATATTTTAAACAACGAAAACAAACACAAACACTTACTCAAACACGATATAATAAATAATGAAAATAATAATTTATCTAAAATAGGTACGGAAAAGGAAAACCATATAAGTACATTACAAATTTTCTTTTTCAACGATAAACATTTATTCAAACACAAAATACAAAAAAATAAAAAGTTACACAGTCATTTAGGACATTTGAAATCATTTCTTAAGAAGATTTTTGGTATTATGCATTTCTATAGAATCATCATAATAATAGGCCCAGAAAGGTTTTGGAAAATTTTCCATAAATTTAAGGAAAAGATAAACACATAACAAATGGCCTTTGTTTTATTATTCAATATATATGAAATAATCTAACAATTGTAGGAAATGACGGAAAAAAAAAAAAAAAGTTAATGAGGGGGACGAAAGAGAAAAAAAATTTTAGAGGTAATATGTATTGGAAATTTTGGAATTAATATATATTCGAACGGAAAAGGAAAGAAAGAAAATTTTATTGGTAATATATATATTAGAAATTTTGGAATTAATATATATACGGAAATGAGAATTTTGAAACAATAATATTAATATTATATAATTAATATAATAAGTAATAATGATTTTTGGATAAGAAAAGAAAAGGTTCCAAGGAGAAATATTTAAATTTAGTTAATATATAATGTAAATAGACTATTTTGGACTATTTTTCTAGTGTTAAGAACTTTTTGATTATTGGAAAAATTTAGTTAATATATAATGTAAATAGATTATTTTTCTAGTATTAAGAACTTATTGATTATTGTAACCTTTGATAAAGATTAATTTTGAAAACCATTGTACTGTAATTGAACGAAAATCCAAGTCTTTCTTAATCTAATATATAGTTACTAGAAAATTATTCTCTTCCAGGATAATTTTCTTTCTCGAAGAAGGGTGGGATGTTGTATTCCAGAATACTACCCTTATTAAATTTAACACTGAATCTCCTAACACATCCTTAAAAACTTCACTTAACATATATTACATTCTCACTTAATACATACCATTCATAAACATTCACAATATTACCAGTTACAGCACACTTAATAACCTGCACCTTTTTATTTATTCAAAACATAGTAACTTTGATTTTCGTCCAAATTGATTCATGTGAAAAGTCATAAGTTCATAAAGTTCGTTCGGATTAAGTTGATCGTTTTAAACAAATCTTAGAAATGTATAAGAAATCAATATACATATATATAAAGTATACTTCGTCTTGACCTGTGAAAATAAATGGGTTTTCCAGTTAGTAAATTTCTGGTTGCAACCATCGAAAAAACATACGTATGAAAAAGAGAAGAAAGAGAAACAGAAAAAGTTCAGTTCCGAACGAGAGGAGTTCGGAAAAAAAGTGTATTAATAAATCTTCGCTGGGAGAAGAATCGAAAAAAATAAAAGGTCCCCGCTCTTCCCTCATTCCGAGGAAGCACGGCGACGGACCTCAACATATATATATATATATATATATATATATATATATATATATATATATATATACATATATATATGTATATGTATATATATATATATATATATATATATCTATATATATATATATATCAAAACTCTCCTGTGGCTGTTAATTTAAAACAGTCTCTATTTTATGTATATATTCATATCGACCCAGCATGTAATGATCCGGATTATATCGGGCAAACTTTCCTTCAAATCATCCTGGTATTTACTCACTATCGCCTTATCATTGAGCGATTCAATTATTTTTACTTCTGCTGACAAATTAACAAAAACTAGATCGTCATACATAGTACTCCATTGCAGCGGACACAATACAGTTCCTTAAGGCACGGCCAGTGTTATATATCTTTTTTTGTGATCCTTCTTGAGTGTCATATATCAGTGTTCTTTCAGGGAGATAGTTTGTCATTATATTTACTAGGTAGGGTGAGACATGTACCCTGTCCAACGCTCCTAGTGTGTGATTCCAGCTGGCCGAGTTGAATGCGTTTTTAACCTCTAGTGTCACCACTGCGCAGTCGTTTTTGGCTCCTCCCAGCCATCGTGTTCCGGCTTTCGCTTTGTAAACGATTTCACACCCACTAAATCGGGCCTTACTAGTTGATCTATCTTTTCCCATCCGTGTTGTTATTCAGAGAATTGGTGGATTGGTCGATTATTCCAGGCGAGTGGCAATTAGTCATTCGAGCAGTTTCTTTGTTGTGTCTAGGATGTATAATGGGCGGTGAGACGAAGGCGCTTTTAGCTGATTGAGTCTTTTAGATATGAGCACAAGCCGCTGTTTTTTTTTTTTCTTCAGTGAAGAGGTTGCCGATTGCTTCTACTATGGGATTCCATCCAGTCCTGGGGTGTTATGTTTTTAAATACCTTTGACCCCATAAGCACCTATTTGATGTTCCCTGGACGTATTGTCCTTTCACTGATGTACTATTCCTGTTGTGGTTTTGTGTCGTCATTCCTTTGCCAACCTACATATAAAAAAACTGTTAAAGAAAACCTTTGAAAAACAGGGTCGAAACATACTTTGCCATCTAATAATACGGTTGAAAAACACATTTGTAAAACATATTATTGGAAAGCATTATAGAAAACATATTTCAAAACACGTTTAGAAAACACAAAACGGAAATCTTGTTAGAAAACGCTATTGTGAAATGGTGTTCGAAAGTTCTGTTTGAAAACACAGTTGAAAAATCATTATTCAAGAAAACACATTTGGAAAACACCTGCGAAACAAAATTAAAAACCCGAGTTGGAATACAAAGTAGGAAAATACAGTTGAACACATTGTAGGACTGTTGGAAACATAGTTGGAAAACGCAGTTGAAGAACCCATTTGTAAATATATTTGAAAAACAGGAAAGATATAGTGGTAATAAAATATAGTTAAGCTAAAGTTTAACTCTAAGTACACATTTCATCAAGTCGTTAATGCCTCACACGATACACTGTACAGTAAATTATTTATAGGTGTATTATAAATACACGTTTTTTCTTTTACTAACACTTATAATATCTAGTTTTTTTTTTTTTGAATCAAAGAAACACATTTTTTTTGGAGACGTTATCAAAATATATGCCATCATAGAGTCAATTTATGTTTCCTGGCCACAATTTTTCTTTTTGAAACTTAAAAAATAGGGTCCAGAAATAATAGGAATTTTAAGGTGTCCACTACTCTTTTTTCACCAGATTTTTTCTTCTTTCCTTCAGTTAGAAAAGCTTTAAAAACTCTTTAGTTCCTAACATACGACTCAAAGCAAGCATCGATAAAATATTACAAATGAATTCAATCAGTTCAATTCGCTCCCCAATCTGATGGTGTCACCATGATACATGATCATCAATAGAAAGCACACCATTTTCAAAACAAGGAAGTGTCACCGATGTATGTCCTTTCGTAAAGGCTAAAAGGAAAAAACTCCACTCAATTGAAAAAAAAACAATAGAAATCTGCAACCGATTGAAATTCCATCAAAATGCAAAATTTTCAATTAAAACATCCCGACTCCGGAAATTAATTCAATTTTCAATAAATCCTTGCACCGCAAGGACTCCATCTTTCCCTTCAATGTCCTTTCGCCCTGCTGACAATGTATGTTTATGCGTTCCGTGCTGTACTCGGATTTCAAATTGATTTCAATTTTTTTTTACTGAGCCATTTTGTGGTGTGCAGATAGTTTACGTTCTCACGAATCAGCGTCGTTAACCGAGGGGGCGACTCCAGGTCTAATAAATCCTTTTAAAAATCATTTATAGCACCTTGATTCAGTTGCCTGAAGAGTGATTCACTTGGGGCGTTAAATGAAGTGTGAACGATCAAGAAGTTTGAAATTACCCCTAGGGCTGGGGTAAGTGAGCTAAGTCACGACCATCATGACCATAAAATGATGGTTAATGTAGACGAATTATTACCCTTAGGGATATCATTTGTTTTGGCTTTTAAAATGAATTCTCCTTGATACAGGAGGGTTGTAACTTGGGGATTGTAGACTATAGATAGATAGTGACGATTGTGGAATTAAAAAAGGCATGCTGTGTAGTTAGTATGAATATAATATAATAGCCCAAGTAAAAGTTCAAATTTTTGACAAAATTTAAGGTGACATAATAATGGTCGCCAGAGAATATCATCATCATCATCGGCACTACAACCGGTATCCGGTCTTGGCCTTATTTAGCAAGTCCCGAGGCTTATTAAATTTTCCATATTAATTTGTTTTTCCGGGCATGGTTATTAGCCTGCGCCACGCCAGAGAATATAAATATGTATTTTTTGCTTATTATATTAGTGGAGTTTGAGACTCCGTTATCCCTGGATAATATAATATTAAAAATGTTTATATATGAACTATGCTCAACAACTTTCTTTGGACTCATTGCTGACATAATAGGTATTAAGAAATCGCTCCTTGGTCCGGTATGGCATCACATAAATCACTTTAATGATCTCGAAACGAAATCATCCAGACATACAAACAACAAAGCCAACCTCATCACCCAACGTTGTACATCAACTCTTAAGTATCCCTTCGGCAAATTTCAAAAGACAGACACTCAAAGCTGGTAAATTCCAGTATAAGTGTAGCTAATTGACTGTGTACACAATAACCGCGATCGCGCGTTAACTCTGAACCACCATCCCCCTTAAAAACGCAACATCCAATAATCAACTTACCTCTTGAATTGCCGACAGTTCGATCTGAATTGACTCCTTCTCCTGCCACCGATCATCGTCGATATATCCGTTAATGATTAACGATTATCAATCATCAGTCAAACGATGATCATTACGATCAAATACCCATATCGATGACGGTGCGCGAGCACACGTACAAGTATCTACCTCAATGGTGTTCCTAATTAAATAATAAATAATTTCATTGAACAGTTTGGATCGATCGGGCAAGATCAGACACAAAATTCAACTTGGTTTACCATTCACTCGCCATAACGATCGGATCGCGCGTTGAATAATTGACAAATACTCCGGCAATTTACTGATGGGAGATTTCAACGATTACCACAGAAGTGTCGGAAACTCTTTAGATACGTCACGATCGGATGGGAGCTTATAAGAGATTTTTGATTGAATAATGATCCAACATGATCTCGTCGACTTGTCGACCTTTTGTGACGCCTCACAACCCACTCGTATCCTCTTAGTGAGGAACAATGTCTGTAACAATAAATCAATCAAACGAACGCATTCTGGACGATGATCGTACTTAGTAAGGAGATCGATCAACGATTGATAGTGGAGTATACGAGGAGGGTGCCATAGAAGGGATATTTGGGATGTAGGAGCCAATTAGAATGATTCATACGCCAATTGATTCATGGATCATTATTGACCCGAGTGGAAGAAGATTAATTATAGTTGAATAAAAGATCAATAATTGCCTGGAGATCGATGGAGTCCTGAAAGCAACATAGGGAGCTAGCTAAATATTTAAATTACCTTCTATCTACCCAAGTTGAAGCCATAAATTGTGTGAACTAAAACTGAGTACATTATATCAGGGTCTTCTTGATGGGTGTCGAGAATTCTTTTTTTTTCAGTCTAGAATAATTTTCTTCCCAATTTTTCATTCATAAAAAAACATGTTTAGTATCAGCACAATGTAGAGGTATAGTGGACAAAACCGTGTCAAAGATATATGAGCCATATGATTTTGAAAGGAATGACAAAGCAGTTTCAAAAATATAATTAATACAATACCGTTTCCAGGCAAGCTATTAGGAAAACTTCATAATTTAGAGCATATATGGACAAGCTGATCACTCTTAGTGGATTTTATAAGAAAACTGCAGCAGCCTTGGAACAGGGCTTCATCTGTTGACTCTCCGTTGAGGAAGGGTGCCACCAAGGGTTAAGGCATTCTCAAAATAATTTAGTTTTACATGAACAATTAGGAGGGTTATTCCCACATGTGCCGCCGCCTCGTACAATAGGTTGGTAAGAAGATTGCGGCATGTAGGCAACTATAGGTTCGATTGATTACATTTTTTATTTTACTACTCCCAGGAAAGGCGAACCTATAGCGCTGAGTCAAGGCCCTGAGATGATTATGTACTATACAATACATGTAGTAAGCTTGCGGCATGTTATGAAGCCTGATATTAATTTCCCCAATTTGTGACTACATAGTTCTGCCTTTAACTTACGATTGCAGTGAGACTGATTTTTTGTAACCAAGACGTGTTTTTTTATACATCATGATTGTCGGCCTCCGCTGCCACTCAGCAACAGGTGGATTTCCAGTTTTCAGTCTTCCTAGAATTTTTAGAAGGTTTCTTTTGAAATACTTTTCTACTCGTCGGTTACACTCTTCCAAAAATTATCCAAAGTGACATCTTTTCAAATGATTATTGAAGCCTAGGAATAATCAAAAAAGTTGCAGTGATTGAGATCTAGCGAAGAAGAGAAAGTTTTGGGCGATGTAGGGCAGTTTCTTGCCAGAACTCATTGATGGAGATTATCGTGTGACGGGTGCGTTTTTTTGCTGCAGCTCAAGTGCGTGCAATGTCTTTCAAGAAATTCCTGAAAAAAAACTTGATAGACAGTTTGTTCTGGGGACACAAATTCTTTGGCATCGATCCCCCGAATAAAACAAACAAAAAAAGAAAAAACAAATAAATAAATAAATCAAGCAATCAATCAATCAATAAAATAAAACGTATAAATAAATCAATAATAGAAAAAAAAAAAACAACAAATGAGAATTGATTTGATTTTGAATTTATTCCCTCTCGTTTTCTTGGGACAGAAGAGATTACAATGGGCCACTTCCAATTTTGTCTCGGAACTGTATATGAACATTCAACATCACCTATGATAATACTGTGGGGGGTTTCTCTATTCTACATGAGAAACAACCCACAATCTCAACCAAAATCTCCACCTAATTTCGACCGCTTTCAGCGCGTCATAGTTACCAATTTTCTTTATATGTATTCCCCTGTAAAACATTTCAAACGGACGTATAGCTAAACTCATCATCCTTTGCAGATAATGCATAATTGAGTTTAGCTACATAAATGTCATACGGCAACTCCATTCTTGCTAACCATGAGTTTCCCATCGGAAATCTCATAATGTCGGTTAGCAACAACAAGTCTAAAAGAACGACGCTGTTGCAACATAGGAAAATAGCTGGGGTAATTTCAGCGTCTTAGAGTCTGGTTCTCACGCGAATTATTTCCCAAACATCAGCGGCGTCCTATCGACTTTCCTTCAGATCACCCATTCGCTTGGGATCAATGATCTCTCTTTGCAGGGGAGTAACATCCGCTAGGGTTTCCTCTCATTCGTATTTCTTTCCACGGTTCAATGCGCTTTAACTACACCATAGCCGTACCACTGGGTCAGTAGGTCGTGTCAGTAGCTGCATCTGATACCAACACACACAACCAAATCTACCCCGAGATCACAGCATATCATGTTTTCTGTTCTCTCATTCTTCATGTCCGTCAATTACCCTATTAACGAAAGTTACTCATGCTTTGACGGGCGTGAGGTTGAGAGAGCAGAGGCGTGGTCTCTTTGGGTTGTCCTGTGTGTAGAAAGAAATATGAATTTCAACCCTAATTCACACCAGTCGCTATTTGTATCTGAACCTGGTTGTATCTGCGGATGAGATAGTTCGTTTAGTTCACGGAACAAAAAGCCCAAGGAGTCGTTCGATAGAGTTGGTGTACAGGTAAAGTTTTAATTAGTTCCAGAAGCCTGTTTTGACGGTTCACCTATATTCGCGATTTGCGTACGACCGACCAGCTGAACAGTCTGGCGTTCCCGTCGCGTACCGCATTCCCTGCTTGACAGAAGTGAAATAGTAAATCATAAATATTCTGATTAATCCAGTGAGGCTGTGATTCATGTTGGCAAATACAAATAAGACCCAATTTTTAGCTGTGTAATTAAGTTCAATCGATATTGTGCCATTCACCACCATTTCGCTCGTGTTTTCACCAATAAATAAATAGAAATAAATTTAAATAAAAACGTGTTTTTTTGTATTTCTTTCTGCGGATCACCGTTGGGGGATTACAGTGAATCCTGTGTCATACGTTGGCGTCATATTTTTACCCCCACAATACCACTGAAGAACTTTGGTAGAGGATCGGCATCCAATATTTTTCTTGTTAGTCGTGAGGTTCTTTGTTACCATCTTTGCACACAAATTTGGTATCTTAAAATCCTGTATACAAATTTGATGGACACTAAATATGTTCAAATTTAACTCACAACTGATCATTCTCATTAAGAAACCACGACCTTGCCTCACAAGAAACCTCACTAATTTCACAATGTTTCTTCCTAAGCTTTGACGGTTAAATTTTTCCACAGTAGCTTCACTTCTTCCACTTATTCTCCTGTTAAAAAGGACTTGTGCCATCTGGACACTAGGGTCTCCGTAGGGATTCTTTTTCATAAGCTTTCAACGTTTTTTCCTAACTCACAGTCGTTGCTTTCAATAAAATTTGATAGCGACGCGTAGCTCATACTTGTCCCGATCCATTGTCGTGACGCTAAAAGTACCCCAATTCAGACGCTCTCAATATTCACGTAGTAAGTGCAACAAATTTAACCTAGTGTCGAATTAAGGACACAATTTAAGGTACCTTTCGTGCGACGGGATGGCGGTTTATGCACAGCGTCGCCAGTCTAAAGTACCTCGTGTAATTACTAAAATCCGTGCTAGGAGATATACAGTATCGCGTCCTTCACTATTTGTACTGTTGAAAGCTAAGCAATTCTCCTACTGTTTGTTCCTATTACGTGACAGCATATGGAAACTCAAATAAGTTTTAGAAGGCTGTGGTATATTAGTGTCTGTAGTATTATTTTTTCAGAAGCCAATGCTGCAATATCGTTGTTCTTCTAATATAACGTTTATGGAAAAATCCCTGTTGTTTTACGATTGTCGATATACGTTTTGGGGCAAAATCTAGCAAAGCGCGAATGGAATGGAATGGAATATAATGAAATAAAAAAGAAGTAGATCTTTACTATATCTTATTGTATTCCGATCATAACAAAATTAAATAAAATACTGTAGCGAGCTTAGGGTTCGCTGGATTAATTATTTTTAATAAATAAGAGCCGTTAAATCGATTTTGAATTAATGTAACACTTTATTAGTCCGTTAATAACAACCGTTACTTTTACCGTACACTTAACGACTCATCGCTTCCGTACTTATCGCGTCTTTTACGGCTTACTTCTTACTTACTTCTAGTCGATCTGCGTGCGACGTATTTATAACGTTTCCTCATTCTGATTCGGCGTTTCGTTTCCGCCCATTCCATAACCTCGAATTTTCTACTGTTCATGGTCTACAGTTTTCCAGTACTTTCTAGAATATTCTAGTACTGATCGTCATATGCGTCACACTACCCTCCGTCTAGATTAGTTCGTCCCGAACTAAGTTCACTGGTCTTCTGAGTTAACAAAAGTCGCCAGTCGGTCACGATGTACCACTCTCATCTTGGCGTTCGGTCGTCCCTGAATCCTATAGACAACGTCGTTAATTCTTGTGAGAATCTTATACGGTCCTTCCCAATGTTACAGCAACTTCGAGGATCTTCCTCTTTGCCGATGAGGGTTATAAAGCCACATGTTATCGCCTGCATTAAATCCGGATGCGTTGGCTCGAACGTCGTACCTTGTTTTCATCCTGTCACTGGATACCTTGATTTGCTTTCGAACCAAATGATGAATCTCATCGAGGCGATTTCTCCATTCGGCTACATAGTCTTCGGTCTTATCTATGGCGTCTGGAGGTATTCCGAATCGCAGATCGGCTGGTAATCGTATCTCTCGTCCAAATATAATTCTTGCTGGAGAATGGCCTGTCGCCTCGTGATTAGCCAATCTATAACTCATGAGAAAGGTTTGTACATATTGGCCCCAATCTCGTTGGTGATCACCAACGACCTTCGATAAATGCTCTTTTATTGTTCGGTTGAACCTTTCGCCCATTCCGTCTGACTGCGATGTAAGGGTATGGTCCTGGTTTTCCTTACGCCCAGTGCCGCACAGATGCCTTGAAATATCTGTGATTCGAAGTTTCGGCCCTGATCGGAATGAAGCTCACGGGGAACTCCATATCTGTTGATCTAATTATTGATAAGCTGCTCAATGACGGTTGTTGCTTCCTTGGTTTGGAATTGGAAGGACTTCTGTGGGGAGGAAGTATAGTACCTGACATGGGCACACGGTTCACTTCCTCCTCCATCCAATTGTCACTAATTAAGTTTGGCCGAATATCGCAGCAGGTACAGGAAACGCGCTTTAACAACGAAATGTGTCTAGTTGCGAATTTAATTTACCTTTAAATTTTGAAAATCAAACAGTTAATGAACTTTATTTTTATTGGATGTATTTTATCGAATGGCTTCATTTGATTCAATCTGAATAACTACTTGTTTTGTTATCTAATTGCCCAGCATCTTTTAAAAACCACAAAGTACTACACCACACTAACTTCTTCAAAAGAAAACACTCGACTCGAATTAACTGGTTTCGCACCGTACCCGGCGGAGGTACGGTGAATGGCGAGCGACCCGACCGCCACGGAGATCGAATTACCACTAAAACGATATCCTCACCAATAAGGATATCGATTTTTACCTACCACCAGGGAAACGTAAAGTCTCTCGGTGGTATAGGAAACCAGATCTTGTAATACAGGTCATGGTGGTATGTGTGGGATCGTTGAGATCAATGCTATTCACACGTGCAGTGGAACAGCGAAACAGGCAGGCGGCAAAGACAAAAGAAAAAGCGACCAAATGGTTCGCTCTTTAATGAGGGTCATGTTTATACAATGCCTCGTCGCTATTTTCGACGTTAGGAGAAAAAGGTGCTAAAAGCAAATTGGATGTTTATGGCATCTCTGGCTGCAATAGAAACCGGGTTCATATTTGCATTAGGAAATGCTGGAGAATTTGGTTTCAGCGTCTATTGCGCTAATTATATGCAGCTGCTTGGGTTGTTTGTTGGTAAGACAAACAAAAAAGGTTGCCAGGCAATGTATATGAAAAGGTATATGGCGCGGCTAGGAAAATAGACGGCGCGATATTTATGGAATTTGTCTGGTACCGAATTGGTTCAGAATACCAAATAAGCAAACAAAGAAATCTTATGAAAAATTGTATGCGAAGGGATGCATGAAGGTAAGTTTTCTTTATAGGGATTTTAGGGTTATAGTAATTGGGTCTGTTTGATGCGTGAAGCATCTAAGATGCTAATGGGAATTGCATTAGCGAAAGCTGGTGCAGACCCGGGTTATGGTTATGGGGGTTTTTTTAGGAAGGCGAGCCACAGTGGGACCGCTTACTCCATCAAGAGGATTTTCTTATATCCTCACTATGATGGATCGCTGCACGCGATGGCCAGAGGCGACACCTCTCCGGGCAGTTACTGCCGAATCAGTCGCCAAGGCCTTTTATTCAACTTGGGTCACACGCTTCGGTGTACCAACCACCATAACTTCGGACCGAGGTCCACAATTTGAGGCGACAATTTTTAGGCAGCTAACAAATCTTCTCGGCTGCCAAAGAAGTCGTACCACCGCCTACCACCCGCAATCAAATGGGATGATAGAGCGCTGGCACAGATCTCTTAAAGCCTCACTCATGTGTCATAATGACACACAATGGTTTGACGCCCTTCCAACCGTCCTCCTCGGCCTGAGGACAAGCATTAAGGAGGACCTGGGTGCTTCGGCAGCAGAGCTTACCTACGGTACCAACCTCCTTCTTCCAGGAGAACTTTTCCTGAATGGCGAAACACCGCGTGACCAACTTCGCGAATTGGGACATCTCCGTGACCTGCTACGTAAGGTTAGGGCAACCCCTGTAACCAGGCACGGCTCCAAAAAACGTTTCGTCCACCCTGAACTGCACAGCTGCACGCACGTCTTTGTCAGGGTGGATAAGGTCAAAAAACCCCTCGACCCACCTTATGATGGCCCATTCAAAGTCTTCCGCCGCATCAGTGACCGCGTCTTCGAGATCGATATTAGAGGCAAGCGATCCACGGTCAGCGTCGAAAGGCTTAAGCCCTGTTTTCTAGAAGCTTCCGCTCCAGAATCATCTCCATCTTCCAATACCACTCCTACACCACCGGCACAACCCCCGCGCACTCGCGCTCAGGCGCGCGCCCATAACCAAGTAACCACCCCCTAACCTGCCTTACCTGTTTCGTCACTACGTCACTGGGGAGGGAGTGATGTGGGGCTTTTCAGGGCCCGAAGAGCCATGCATTGCTCGATCCCCACTTTTCCAGGCGAACGACTTACCTCTCGGTCGAACTTCAGCAAGGTTGCGTAACCTTGCTACGGCATTTACCCCCAGCCAAATCGCCGGAATTATTACGGTTACCCAATCGGATACCTGTTTTGAATATCCGTTAGGCAGCTTACCTATTCTGTGGGGGTTTTCCTTCCAAACCCCTTTTTCTCCAACACCACCCCTGAAAAACATTAAATCCACGGCAAAGCTTATCACCTTGCCGTGGCATCGAAAACTCACCCTCGGGCAGGCATTAATTCCTAAAAAACATTAAGTCCACGGCAAAGCTTATCACCTTGCCGTGGCATCGAAAATTCACCCCCGAGGCGTACATTATTTTCCTAAAAAAAGCATAAGTCCACGGCAAAATCATCACATTGCGGTGGCATTTGAAATCCTATCTTTAGGCATACATTCTGCCAGGGCAGCTTGTTTCCATAGCCTTATGCTATGGAAACAACATCAACAAGGAGTTCCTTGTTGACTCGTTTTATTTGTTTGCCCTTGGCACTTCTTACATGCGGCTATTTGGTCCCATTGTTTTGCCACCGCCGACAAGGTTTCGGCTGACGCAAACCAAACATTTCTCTAATTACCAGCAATCGCTGGTTTCCTATTATCGGTCCCCACGTTCAGGGACCACAATCAAGCAACGAACAGGATGCAGCCAGAAAATGTTTACTCTCAACATCTGGCAATGGCTGCACCCTATATTCGTTGCAATGTTTAATCATCGTCAACCGAAACGATGATTTATGGCCTCCCATAGGATGACCAGATGTTTTGTTTACATTCATGGAAAATGCATTAGCGATGTTGGCCTCCATCCAGGGTCGCCGAACGATCGTATGCATGGCATACGCACACATGCATAATGTATGCCTATCTCACCCGGTCCAATCACGATTAACTACCTCGAGTTAATCGTGTAACTCCTCCTCTTTTTCAGTTTCTTTGAGGTTCCCTTTTCTTTGAGGAGTTCCAATTAGTCAGTCAGCCTTTTCCTTGGAGTCGACTTGTGTGTGGCGAGTCTCGACATTTTATTCCGTCAGCAGTTTAGTTACCAGTTTTCTATTATTTCTAATCACGCCGTATCGCTTAAGTTAATTTTAAAGGGAACATTCGATTAAAACCGTTTTCAGTGGACTTGCGTCATTCAGTGTTTTTATTATATTTTACCTTTAATATTAACGAATTCATAAGACTATCGTGACTTTTGATGTTGTTGAAGGTGCCTAATAGTGAATGCTGTGAAAACTAATTTAAATAAACATTGTTCCAGTCAGATAAATAAAGAGACAAAAGAAGATTAAGTGAAGGTGTTTCATTTTAAAAAATCAGCTGCCGTGAATCAAGTAGTGGGTGTTAAGTGAATCCGTGTCGTGCCAGACACACTACATAACACCACCACACTTCCACCCACTTGCTGAAGCAATCCATGATAACCAACATGTATTTGTTGTTGTCGTTTGTTTTTGGGAATGGTCCTGAGATATTAATCGCAATTCGCTCGAAAGGGGCACCCACGTTGTACTGCTTCATAGCGCTCCTTGGTTTTGCTGTTGATCCCTTGGTCGCAGTGCAAGTTGTACACTTCCTACACCAAGACTCGACGTCATCTCTCATGTGAAGCCAGTAGAAGCGAGATCGTAATTTTGAAAGTGTCTTATTAACTCCCAGATGTCCACCGGAGGCCCCGTCGTGCAATTCTATTAGTACACCCTTCACTTTTAATGGTGGGACTAGAATCTGCATTCGATGGTATTTTCCGTCCGCGGCTTCCCATTTACGCTTTAGAATTCCATCTTCCACCAGCAAGGAATTCCATTGTGCCCAATATGCCTTAAATGTTCCAGTCTTGTCGGAAATATTGTTCCAAGTTGGCCGCTCGTTCTTTTCTTTGTGTTCCAGGATTATCGACATATCTTCATCCTGAAGTTGAGCTGCGCGTATTGCATCACTCGTCCACCCATCTAGTACTTCTACTTGTACATTTCGCAGGTCGTACGCCTCTTCTTTCTCTTTCACTCTATGACAATGTTTACAATCTGGCTTACATGGTCTTCTTGATAGAGCATCAGCGTTATTATGCACCTTCCCTTGCTGAATTGGGATTATCATTGATACGGGTGCACATTCTGCGGTTAACTCTCCTTTTCTAGTTGCAACCGGCTTGTCGGGCGCATTTAGTACTCTGACAGGTACAATGTGCTTCTGCACTTCAGGTTGGTCCGTTGATAGTCTCCTCTTATCATAAGCGCATGAACAACAATTCTCACTTGATGTTTCATTTATTCGTCGACGTTTCCTACAGTCAACAGAGATGTGGCCGACTCCGTTGCATGTCCAACACTTCATATCAGTTCTCGGGGTTCTCCGTTGAACATGCCCGATTCTTTGGCAGCAACATTCCTGGACGGACATTTCTCGGACTCTATATGTACTCCTGGTAGCCAGTTTAGCAGATTCATATCCCAATGCGAACGCCAGTATTTCATTAGTCGTCTTCTTTCCTGCCAAACGAACGGCTTGTTGCAAGTCATCCTGGAGTGCATTTATAAATGCATCCATTGCTACCTCGTTCAGAAATTCCTTAGTCATATTTAAATAAGACAAGTTTGCCAATCGCTCAATATCTGCCTGCAACTGTTGAAGATTTTCTCCAGGTTTCTGCGTTCTGCTCCGCAGTTGCATTCGGTAGACCAGCTGCATGTGATTGTCTCCATGCCTAGCTTCAAGGCCGTCTCTTACCGCTTGGAAATCTGTTTGCTTCTCTGCTAGTATGGTTTGTAGCAATTCTGCAGCCGCCCCGCGGAGTGACGAGATTAGTGATGTTGACTTTTGCTCATCCGACCACTTATTATAATTGGCCGCGGCGTCAAACTTGCGTATAAATACGGGGAAGGGTCCCGTTCCATCGAAGGTTGGCGGTTGCATCCTTGTATCTTTGTAGTCATGTTGATTGTTAGGCGATGTCTTATCTCTCTCAACACACTCAAGTCTCTTTTCGATTCGCGTTATTTCATCGGTCACTTTTTGGTCCAGATTTTCTACTTCGTTCCGAATTTTTTACTGAATTTCTTCCTTAAAGTGTTGAAAATTACATTTCATCCACTGCGTTTGGGGATCCAACTTTGCATTAACATCTAAAGCTTGCGCGTCCAATTTTGTATTAATATCTGTAGCCTGCGCGTCCAGTTTTTTATTAATGTCTGTAGCTTGGGCGTCCAATTTTATCATCATCATCCTGAGCATCTCCGAAATGTCCAACAGTGGCGAACTCTTCTCCGTTACATTGGCACCATTTTGACTCGCTGTTTCTTCTTCATCCGGATAGTCTGGCACAATCGTAAAAAACACATGTGTCGACATCGATACCATTTTCCTCCATTGCTGCTTGCAGACGCTGTCGAAGAATTTGCTTCTGTCCTCTGCTATCCAGATTCCGGTCCTGAAGTTCCTTCTTCAACTCAGGAACGCGAAGATCCTCCAAATGTCGATCTGACATCGTCACAACACAGTTTCACAGACTTATTTACTTCACCAATAATTAATCCCACTTCTGACACCAATTGTTGCGAGCTTAGGGTTCGCTGGATTAATAATTTTTAATAAATAAGAGCCGTTAAATTAGTTTTGAATTAATGTAACACTTGATTAGTCCGTTAATAACAACCGTTACTTTTACCGTACACTTAACGATTTCTTGACTTATCGCTTCCGTACTTATCGTGCCTTTGAGTGCTTACTTCTTACTTCGTTGACTCCATGCGACCTATTTATACCGATTCCTCATTCTGATTCGGCGTTTCGTTTCCGCCCGTTCCATAACCTCGAATATTCTACTGTTCATAGTCTCCAGTTTTCCAGTACTTTCTAGAATATTCTAGTACTTTGTTTTTTGGACTTTCTAGAATATTCTAGTACCGATTGTCATATGCGTTACAATACAATAAAAGCGATCGGAATGGAATGGAATTTAACCAAGTCGAATGAAAAGAAACTAACTGAAATGGAATAAGACGGTACTAAATAATATACGATAAGATGGAAGAAAATCCATTGAAATGAAACGAAATCAAATAGAATGCAACCAAATAAATGGGGAGACAATAGGACGAAATAAAGCGTATTGAATGGAATTACTATTACTATTACTATTTATTGGTTCATAGGAACCCGGAAGTTCACGACCTCACTCAATCGGCTGCGCTATCGCACACTGTCCTGTGCACTCTCTTTCCATACGTGACCAGCCGATCCGGTCTCTTTCCCGTTGGTCTTTCGTCAACAATTCTACGTACGGCCTTATCGTTGCCCCTTCACGCCACATATCCGCCCCATCGTAATCTTCGCCACCTGATTACCCCCACTATTGTAGGTTTGCGGTATAACTCTTCCAATTCGTGGTTGTGGAGTTGTGGCGGTTCCGCCAAACCCCACTGACTACTTACCTAAAGAACCCCCATCCCTACAACCCAACCTTATAAGTTTCGCTAATGCATCAAATAGATCCAATTTATATAACCTAAAAGTACCTGTAAAAGAATTCTTACCTTTCATGCATTTCTTCGCATACAATTCCCTGTAAGAATCCTTTCGTAACTTATCGGGAATTTCATTTTTACAACATTTTTTATTTTTCTTTTTATATTCTTAATTTCTAAATTAAAGGCTAGACAAAAAATGCTTAAATTCTAGCTTAATTATCTTATATAATAACTTACTGGTCCTTCGCAGACGCTCTAAGCTAAACATTACTTAACATTTGTATAATTTGCCTTTCGGCGAGCCTTATCAGGAATCCCAATCTCATCAAGTGCATTTCCCTCTAGACGAATTCCTGAAAGCAAGATGGTTTAGTATGTAATATGTAAATACAATGTAACTATCACAACAGGGACCATACACATTGCGTCGCCTATTTCCCGTCCTCACCAAGTGTATCATAAATCACCATACATACACATTGGCCGGCGACCTACACCCAAGGAACCAAAACAAATATACGCATCTCGCGTCTCTTGGCACCAATAAATCCTACAGCATAAGCAAATGCAAATAGGAATTCAATACCCTATCCTTACCAGCGGTGCCATAAACACCTTTTCCCGGTAAACTAGCTAAAACCCATTAGCACATTTCCACATTGCATTGCCGCCTATTTATTTAGCCGCAATGCACATCTCAGACAAAGACCCAAACGTTCCGTTTGTCTTTTCATATTTCGGGATCTGCTTCTCATCAGCAGTGGCAAAAGCAAACAGAAAACCAATTATCATCCAAGGAGATTCGGTTTGTTTGCTTTACTGAACTCGCATCTAATGAATGCAAATTTTCCCTTTCTTTGTTTAGATTCGTTCCCATGGCTTTGATCCATAAAAGAACCAATGTACACACATACATGTGTACCGTGACGATCTTCGGTATGAGATCTGTTTGGTTACCCCAAAGACAGACTTTACGTCTCTCTTGGAATCGGTAAATGCACCCCTTAATTAAGAGTGCCAGTTTCATTGGCCGAATTTCCTTTGTCAACGAACGAATATCGTGGAGTCCTTTTCCACCCGCAGACCCCCACGGTCGTTGTCGCTCCCGCTCCTCGTCGCGCGCCGAGGACGAGAATATACCCCCGAGTCGGGTCGAAGTGTCACCTAGATTAAAAATTAATTAAAACTAGGTCCGTACCCTGTGCGTTTAAATTTAACCGAATAATAAAAAACATTAATTATATCCAACCTGTGTTCAGTGGTTTATTATTAATAGAATCAACCTTGACCATTTTTAAAGAAAATAAAACGGATTAAACAGTATAGCAGTGGTTTACTTCCTGTGCCTGGTGTTCTCTCCTTTGCTTGGAGTTTGTGTTTGTGCTTTTCCTTTGGCGTTTACTTGGTGGAACTTTAGTGACAGTCGGATGGGGATAGGAGTGAACCGAGTGTCCGTGTTTGGCACACTATTCCTAATCCCTACAGAGGTTCCTTCATTCCCCCACCCCCCCCGACATATTTACCACCAAAGATACCTCTTAACATTTTATTCTCGAATACGCGCAATTTGTTTTCTTCCCGTTTTGTGAGAACCGCCCGTATAGAACAATCGTCATGATTACGGTTCTGTAAACTCGGAGCTTTATATTACGTGATGGCAAATTTGATTTCAGCAGTTTACTGACTGCGTGCCAACTAGCGTTGTCGGAATGCAGTATTTTGTTAATTTCCTTCGAAATGTTGTTACTGACCGCCAATATTGTTCCCAGATATTTAAATTCTTTAACTTTTTCATATATCTTGCCCCTGACGATTATATGTGTTCCCTGAGGTCCACCTGCTCTCGCCGTCATCATACATTTTGAATTGTCTTCATTAATTTCTAGGCCCACCTCTTCTGCTGCTTGCATGATGATTTCACCGTTTTTACTTACACTTTCTAGATAATCGCCCGAAACGGCGATATCATCGGCATATGTTATCGTCTTGTACTTGCGTGGCTGAAAAGTTTCCGACGTAACGAAGATCCAAGACAATTTTTCTTAAAATTTGTTTTTATTTTCCAACATAGTCTCCTTGTAACTCTACACACTTCTCCCAGCCCTGCTCCCTTTTCTCTACCCCAGCCAAATTTGACTCGGCGTATTTCTCTGCAAAATAACTGTTCACGAAGGTGATCGCCGCCTCATTTGACGATAATGTCTGTCCTCCTCGATAGTATAGTGCTTAGTATACCCGCCTGACACGCGGGATACCGGGGTTCGATTCCCCGTCGGGGAGCCTCTGGCGCGAGACTAATGAACTTGCCCGGAAAAAAAAATTAATCATTATGAAAAATTTAACAAGTCTCAGGACTTGCTAAATAAGGCCAAGACCGTTCCCGGTTGTAGTGCCGATGATGATGATGATGATGATGTCTGTCCTCCGAGGGCAATTTTTAGATTAGGGAACAAAAAGAAGTCGCTTGGGTCTAGAACTGGTTAGTAAGGAGGATGGTCAAGCAGTTCAAACCGTAATTCGTTGATTTTCTCCATGGCAACCGCTGATGTCTGAGACGACGTTTTTGGTCTAAAGTGAGGAAACGAGGCACTTAACGCGCGGACATCTTTCTCATGCCTAAATCTTGATTTAATATGTGACAAACACGTTCTTTGGACATTTTCATATTTGTTGCAGTTTTTGGACGTCCCGAACGTTCATCGTCTCCCAAGCCCTCACGGCCACGTTTAAATTCAAATTAGAAACTACAGTTGTTTGAGTGACGCTACTTTCGCCTTTGTAAAAAAAAAAAAAAAAACAGGAATATCGCATTTTGATCAAACATTGTTTTTAAATGAGAAAAACTTCTGAAATGTTATTCCACATCTGAACCTTCGAGGGCAATAGTTTATTGGTTGTTTAGTGAATTTAAAATGGGTCGTACAACCACCGAAGATGCAAGTCGCTCTGGAAGGCCAAAAGAGGCTACGAATGTGGAAATCGTAAACTGGTGTTGAGCGAGTTAGATGAGGCCGTGGGAATCTCAAAAGAAACAGCGGGATACATTCTGCACGATCTTTTGGAGACGAAAAAGCTGTAGGCGCAATGAGTGCCGCGTTTGCTGACTGTCGACCAAAAACAGCAGCCTGTTGATGATTCAACGGCCAGTTTGGCGTTGATTAAGCGTATCGAGCGGACTTTTTCAGCGTTTGATGATGGATGAAACGTAGGCCCATTACCATACGCTTGAGTGCAACAGGTAGTCTACAGAATGACTGTAAAGCCACGGAAGTCGCCATAAGCGGCACAAAAAAAAAGTATACAACGCTCGGTCGGGAAGGTTAAGGCCTCCATTTTTTGAGATGCGCATGGCACAATCTTCATGGATTACCTGCAGAAGGAAACATCAGTCACAGGAGAGTATTATGCAGCGCTACTGGACAAACTGAACGACGAAATAAAGGAAAAAACGGCCCCATGTCGCGAAGACAAAAGGTCTATACCATCACGAACACGCACTATCATACAAGCGATGGCTAAATTCAACCAATTACAACCAACTTCAATATCCAGAATTACTGTCAAGCCATCCTTAACCTCAACAACGAAGAGGACGCTTTTGTGTCGAAAATCATCATGAGCGACGAGGCGCATTTTCACTTAAGCGGTTACGCCAATAAGCAAAATTTTTGTTTCTAGGGAACCGAAAATCCGGATGTGATGCACGAAGAGCCATTACATCGACTCAAAGCCACTGTGTGCTGCGGCGTTCACGCGGGAGGAGTGATTGGGCCGTCTTTTTTGAGGACGCCATCGGCACAACGGTCAATGCTACTGGCGAACGCTACAGGGCTATGATAAACAACTTCGTACTGCCGCCAACCAACTGGAGGAGGAAAAATTCCCATGCCCAAAGAAATTGCAAATCAACATGACTGGCTTATTTAATGGACGCAATGCCAGACAATTTATGGACGAACTTTGGGCTTTATTATTATCGGCCCAAGAAAGCGAGAGCGGCATACCAGCCCAATGATCAACCAGCCCCGTGTCCCGATACACAGACTTCCACCGGGAAATAGCATCGCTCACCAGGAACTCATCCGTCGCTAAGGACAGCCTGCTCATCCGCCTTAACCCGCTTCTCGACCCGAACGGCCTTCTGCGTGTCGGGGGAGACTGTGCCACTCCCTACTACACCCCGACGAGAAGCACCCCCTAATCCTCCCTTCCGGATTCTTCCTGCCACTGCTCCTCGCCCGAGATGCCCACGACAGTCCCCTCTATGGTGGCACACAGCTGTCACTCAACCATCTACGGCAGTGATTCTGGATTCTCCGAGGACGACAACTGGTCAAGGGAGTAATCTTTCGCTGTCTCCGCTACTGGCGACACTCATCCTTCCCGACCTTTCAACTCATGGGGGACCTGCCGGATACCCGAGTGCGAACCACCAGGCCCTTCCTACACAGCCGAGTCGACTACGCCGGACCGATGGTTATCAGGTGCTCAAAAAGTGGAACCAGGAGCACGTTCAAAGGATACATCGCCGTGTTTGTATGCTTCGTTACCCGCGCGGGGCACCTGGAGGTCGCCTCCGGGTACTCAACAGAGGATTTCCTCCGGGTCTACCACCGCTTCGTATCTCTGAGAGGAATCTGTGCAACACTTACCTGTGACTGCGCCACCAACTTCGTCGACGCGGACAAAGAATTACGGGGGCTATTCGCCCAGGCAACAAGGCAAACGGCCGAGATTGCCCACCTCCTCGCCAGTGAGGGTACCGAGTGGCGATTCAACCCTCCATCAGCCCTCACTTCGGGGGAATCTGGCAAGCCTCTGTAAAGCGGACCGACTTCCATTTGAAGTGCGTTATCGCTGAAGCAGTCCTAACCTTCGAAGAGTTCTCCACCCTGCTGGCCCAAGTGGAATCCTGCCTAAACTCGCGCCCCCTCCAGCCGCTGAGGGATGACCCGACCGACCTGACGGCGCTCACACCCGGACACTTTCTTATTGGAGGCCCGACGTCGACCATCCCGGTATCTCGGTTGTCACGATCAAAGTTACTGCGGAATATGTACGAGCATTTCTGGTCCCGATGGTCCGAAGAATACCTCCAGGAATTACAACACAGGCCAAAGTGGCAGAGCCGAACCCCCAACGTCGCAGTGGGGCAACTGTGCGTGATCAGGACTGAGCTGCCACCCCCCTGCAAGTGGCATCTGGCGCGAATCCTTAAGGTGCACCCTGGCCGAGACGGACTCGTGAGGGTGGCAAAGCTGCGGACTGTTGCGGGTATCCTAACGAGAGCCGCTTCCAAACTAAGTATCCTCCCATTTGAGGAGGACAGAACATCGGACCAGAACCGATCAGTGGATGGACATCTTTTACTTAATAGAAAAAATTGTAAAGGTCGAAATAAAGATTTCCATCACTCAAAATAATTTTTTTTATTTAGTAAAAAAGTAATTCAAAAACAAAATTGGATGATTCATTTTGCGCCATCCTATACATACATAGAATAGTATTTCTGAATGTCGTTCGCACACTTTGAGTGTTCCTTCCGTTCTCATTTGTTTACATTTTCACTGATCATCATCTTTAGAGTTCGTACTTTACATGTCGACAGTACTAAGCACGATTTAACAGAATATATATGCAGAACAGTAACAGGGAGAACACCCGGAAAACAAACACATTCCAGATTATGCCGCTGTGCGAAATTTTGTCCCTCTCAATCAGTTGTACGTTAAAAATATACTGTATGTACTTACAATTTATAAAACCATTACAACATAAAACCATGTCCCGGATCGTTAATCAATTAAAAACACGTTAAAGAAAATCAAAGTCTCCATCGCAGTTTCCCTCTAAATCAATATATTCAGAAGAGATGGGGAACCTGGAGAATAGACTCAAAAACAGCGGTCATCATTTCATTGTTGGTTCATTCGTTAACTGTTTCGGATTTATTGCTGTCAACCGAAATCTGAGGGAAGGATCTTCTCACCGGCATTAGGAGGATTCGTTGCATCTGCATTCGTAATCACAATCCCAGCCAGACACGGTACCTCAACGATTCTGAACAATGGAACGCAATCATAAACCTTAAACGTTGCGCGTTGCATTGTCAGCCAGTTGGACTTTCAACACCCATAAACTAGGATTAATTTGGTGCTTATTGAATCGGAATCAAAACAGGAATAACTCACTCGCAGTTGGAGCTGTGTGACTAGAGGACGGCCTATGGTTTCGTTTTCGAATGGGTCTTGGACTCGTGCGATAATTGGAGCGATGAGGGCGCGTGTAGGTGGCTTGAGAGATGAGTTTATTGAACTTGGGTTCTAATTGAACAGAGATAGAGAGTAGATGTGTGACTGTGGACGAATCTAGAAAGACTAGCGTTCAAAGAATTGTGGTCGTTAAGTGTGGAATGGAGTCAGTTTTGGTGTTACGGATAAGTTGAGTTCGTGTTTTGACGAGGAATTGGCTGTTGGAAGTAGGATCGCTGTAATATTGAAATATATTTTGCTAACGTTTTTGTACGGAGCATAAGCAGGTGTGGCAAGGAGCACAATTTCAAACAAATTAATGCACGTTACACGTCACATATTGAAGTTAACCTACTTAAAATTCACATATTAAATGCACGTTCCACAAACCCAGTTACGATCCACAAATTCTTTTGCCGTTTACTCGATTTGAATGATCACCTCAGGACTCACGGTGACTGTTCAACTTCATAACTCATTTAAGAATGGGTGTTAAATTAATATAAAGATGACTTAATGATTCAAACCGACGGTGGGTCTAACTGAGAGAGCTCAGATTGATTGCCAGTACGATCGATGCGGAAGGGTCGATCGGTTAACCCATTACCGTCCCACACGGCTACCCTGAGTCATGAGCATTGATTTATGTAACTAATCCTAGAATATGCACACACAGACGTACAACACAGCGTCCTACTCAATAAGTTCATAAGTTTTATAGGCTCCTCCAAATCGACCAGCAATCTTCTTTATAAAGACCGTTGCACCATAAATCTTCGATTTTTGTCGTATCTCGGCAATTAAATCGAAGTAATCGCATTCGAATGATCGCTCGCGTTTGCCGCATTACATTGCAGCTAAACTCGTTGTGAGATAATTGTTCGAATTGGTTAATGGGAGTGTGATATTCTTGGCGAGCGCTTTCTAACGAATGACGCTAACGACGATCGTGATGACGATTAATCCACAGCGGGTGATAAATCACAGACATAAGGCGCACAGGCAGGCCGCAAAGACAGCATTATGGACTAGGGTCTGGTGGAACGAGTTAATTTGAAAAGGATTGCGACCGGAGAAAGAGAGAGATCATGCCCGCTCCATGAGGACAGTATGTGATTTAGTAGGAAATGTCATAAAAACAATTATGACGCGGAACATAATCATTTATTTTGAGCAGCGTCTTTTGCGATCGTCGATGATTGAGATGTTTTCTGAAAATACACAGATTTAGGACTGCAGGACCGTTGAATTGGGGGACCGAAATCTGAGGTCTCTGATACCGACAGACTTGAAGGGTGAGGAAGGTAATATGGTCGTATCGTATCGTTTCTCAGAAATTAGGTGCCAACGTCGTGGCTAAACGTTAAGGGAAGTGTAAAATATAATATACGCAGAGAAAAATTCCAGGCTCAATTTCAACGAGAAGATTCATATCGTTGTGCTTTTACGAACTTTTTTAGAATTACTTAATTAACCAGGAAGTTCTTATTTGGCAGCCTAAATCTGGATAACACACTTTGGGTGAGCGAACTTAAATTTATAGTGAGCAAGACTGTAAGCTCAATAAATTCAAGAAGTTTAAAATCAACCGCTTGATTGAGTCCACATTCCTCGCTAACCTAGTTTTGTAAACCAATTAATCTCATCAGGGATGATTTATAGAGGATCGATTTGCACGGTCCGAAATTAAAGCTGTGTAACATTTTTGTCATTTTGACCTTTTTTGGTCTCAGTCAGTAAGCGCAGTTTTACTTCTCACCACGTCAGAATTACATAATATCATGCACCTCTTCTATCTATCAAGGTGACCCGTAATCCCTAATTTTATATTTTATATTACATCAAAAGTTCAAGTTTCTTTTGTAGGGCATTCTACAAACATTCCAAAGATTCAGAAGTAGTATTCACTATCGGTCCCCTTTGACACTAGAACCTCGATTGTACATCAATCGGCTTCAAAACAAAGTATTCATCAGTTTGACTAGTCATTAACAATTTAATCAGTTCCCAACAAGAATAAAATTCATCTTGATACGACAACGACAAACGATCAACAGAGTCATAAAGCAATTTGCATTGTCAGACAATTTGAACAAACAACAATTATTAATAAAATTACTGCGCTATCTGGAAGCAACTTATAAGCGCGCTACCTAATTAATTTTATTTATGTCCACAATGACTCCGATGACTCCGCGAGTGCCACATATATACAGCAGTCATGTTCGGAACAGTCTTGTTCATTCGCTGTTGAAGTCGGAATCTATCGCGCCGCTCTATAAATAAACTCATAAGGCGATAATTTTGATTAATCAAACCTGCAACCGATGAATAGTGATTAACTATTGAGTTGGCGCTAATCTCTCTCGGGTCAATTGTCGAGGTGGAGGCCGAGATAAGTCGAACGAAACTTAAATGGAGGGGAGCAAAGTGCCGGGATAAAACTATCGATGACCGTGGCGACCCCAAAGGATGCTACAGATACCAATTGAATACACCGCGAATTGCGAACAGCTAACTCAGTGGTACTACCGTCGATCAAACTGATCACTGAGTATGCTCTGCATGTGTCCTGTGTACCAATTTCAACCTTTGACGAGTAATTCCTCTCGCGTACATAATTGCCGACTCATTTACGGTATGCCGTGAGCCACTAACAAGCGGCATGCTCTGACAATCAAACCTTGATCGCGATCGCATAAAAGCCGCGCATGCTGTGGATCATGTACCAATTAATTTCGACAAAGCACAACTAATAATCGCAATTTATAAGTGGCCACTCACGGCAAGGAGCTACATTGTCCTGCCAGGTTGAGCCTATCATGAGGCAAGTCTCGTCCTTAATTTGAACCAAAAATGAATTGTTCAATTATGGCACAAACAAGAACTTAATAACGGTGATCAGTTGCACCGTACGATGATGCGCTGTGCGATCGTTATTAAATTTGATCGTCATCGGGATGATCGCGCTGATGAAGGTTGGATGATCGCGATCGTAATTTCATGGCCAGTGCAACGTGGCTTCATCAGTGTCGATTGCTTGTCGATTGTTGATCGTAAAGGTTTAGGTGTTTTTCAAATTGCCGACCATTACTGGTCAAGGGAAGGGCACGCGAGGGGGAAGATGGGTTTTGGCGCAAGATCATGTCCCGGCTAATGGGAATCGAAGGTGATTGTTAAATGGGTTAACATTGAAAACTGGATTAATCAAGGCGGTGAAAGGCGTCCAACCGCATATTGCGTGGGAAACACATGGAGATTTATACACTGCCGGCTGTAAGTATTCGCCAAGTTGTGCTGTACAAGGAGCTCGTAAATCGGTGTTTCATTCGCTAGGAGATGAGCATCTCCTCTACGGGCTAGTTGTGCAAACCTAAATCGTTAACTAGGATCTCATAAAATAACTTCAATGTGTCTCATTGTTAAATGATCTCACATCCTGCCTGCCTATATTTGACATACTACAACGCCACTGGGCTGTCATAAAATCCCATTAAGTGTACGAGCTAGAATCTCAACATAAAACATTTGTCGCTTTCATGTGGACCGCCGTGTTATGTTGTGCTCTGTGATATTGCTACGAGCCAAGTGCTAATTTTAATTAAGATGTTAAGACGTTAGGACGCTAAGACGAAGATCGTGGGCCGACTGATGAACGCGTTAAATGCCGTAGGGGATGCATTGGATCGTCAATAAAATTAGTCTCGAAGCACCACCGTTGTCTTCTTGATCGTTTCCAACCGACGATATAGTCAGCGTAGAGTCGTAAAGATGAGGAATTCTTTTGGACAATTCAGGCGATGAATTTAAATGCCAATTAGTTTGGCTTCTAGTTAAATAGGCGTACACTAAATACCCCGACTGCTGCCCATTAAAATTGTGGCAGATTTCTTGCAGTTGTTACTAATTGAGACTCTTTCGCGCAAATTGCAAAACTAAATGAGTGCAACATATAAATAAGGACTTGGCGAGATAGGGACATATATAGATGGAGAGTATCTCCACGCTAGTATTTATGATCCCTTTTTCAAAATTATTTTTAGCTTAATGTAAGTGTTGGTAAATTGAAAAATCTCAACTCTTCTTTGAAAACTAATGTACAATAATTTTAATTCTACATTGAGCAGGGGAAGAGACCGACGTTGAATGAATGCATTTATCAGTTATACAAAAAATTAGCGTATAAAGATGCAAATCTGTTTTATCAGAGGAATGGATCTGAGGTTAAACCATTAAGTAAGGGAGGTAAGCCGGAACCGAGAAAAGTAAGTGTGGTTTATCTATTCTTTTTTCATAGCAGTGCTAAAGGATGTGTGATTTTCTAAAGTTACCGTAGGCCCGAGTCTCTAGCATGCATGATTTTGATACCTTAACAACTCGGGATATTGCAACTAAACTCCTCCCTGTAGTTCCTACTATTCTCCCCGACATATTAACGGATGTTATATTATTATTTTGTATATATTTTTTAAATGTATATATTCTCCGTCGCGGGCCGACGGATTTGGTTGTAGTTATTTAATAAAAGTATTAATGACTTACGGTCTGTCCTTCTATCGGGGTTGTCCTAGAGATCGCTGGTGCTGGTGTCATTAAATTGTCAGGATATTCTCTGTCACTGGTATCCACTTTGCACACCACACTTTAATTAAAACAACTCGTATATTTATATTTCTTTGTTTTTTTTATTTTTATTATTAAGTATTTTACACAGACACACTGATGCCCGGACACGTAAATGCGTTATACAAAAGATGATTTCACTTAAGTTATTCCTTATACTCCTTCAGGGAGATGTATCGGATTATTTTAAAAAGAATAAATTGAAACGAAGAACCACGTTGAAAACAAATTGCTAATTTAAATCGACACCTCGGCGTACGCGAACTCTCTTCCTATGTCCGTTCCGGACGAATGCAAAAAACCAACTCCTCTCTATCTCGATCGTTTGATCGGAAGGAAACCTTTTTTCCACGTTACCTAAAAGCAACGTGTTATTTTCCTTTTCTTTTTTTTTTTTGCTGACCTCACATAAAATCCTTTGTATCCGGATCTCTATTGTGAGCCATCGATCTTTTGTTTGATCCTTCGGTAATTTTCCTAGGATCGACAATTACCATAGGTCATTAAACATTACTTGGGTTTTTTAGTAATGTTTCGGATTGGTATTTACCACGAGTGTTTTTGGTAATTACTTTTTAATGGACAACGGTGCCAAAGATATTTTGTACATCTTAATGCTGTTGTTGTCCATCAATCCTATTTACATGCACCGCTCTTTTTCCGTTTAGGAAACGTATCCTTAGAATGGATTAAAGGAAACGGTGTCGCCATTGGGTATTGTTCTCATATGTATGTCTGGACTCTATGGTTATATTTCCTTGGCTGATTGGTACATTAATCAATCTGCCTGGGATTCACTATATGTGATCCGAAATTGATTGGGGCTTCGCCCGGTATGAATGTTTGGGGGGGTGGTTTTGGTACATAACATACCTCCCCCCTTTATAAAATTAGTATTATTCTTTGAAGAGGAATAATACGTCTTGGTTGTCTATAGGATATGTGTGAAGCGTGGGGTTTGTGTTCGTGACGGGCTACAAAGCAAATGAATTTATTTTTGTCCCTTTAATTTATTTTATATTTGTTTGGGTTACATGTGTTGGGACTATAGTTTATAATGTTTTACTTATTGGTTGTTATCGCATATATTTGTTTTTATATAATTCCTTTGTTTCATTTTTAGATTTAAGTATACAGTATGTATTTTATGGTTGTTTATGTGTATAATATCAGTGTTCTTGTAAACTAACATGTTTTTATATAAGTGTTTATATTTATACGTTTGTTTATTTTCTACTTAGTTTATATATTTTATTATTTAATTTTAATAATAGTAAAAAATTTGTAATATTTTCGTGCTGGTGAATGTTTTATTAATAATAACCCAAAATAATTTCCTAATATATATTTACGAGTACTTATGAAATGTTTTTTTTTTTGTTTTTGATTTCAATTTTTATTATTTTCGTAAGGTAATGCTAGATTTATGAAGCGATTAAAGTAAAGTATATTTTGTATTTATTTGTTAACAGGGAATCATAATACTGAAACCCATGTTTTTCTTATATATGTATCTATATACTAAAGTGTATTATTTTATTATTTATTAGTAGTTTATTCATTTACAAATTTGTTTAATTTTAATAGTAATAGTTTTGCTTACTAATTTAAATAGTATCTATAATAGTAAAAATTATTTGTACATTATTTTGTATAATAATTGTATGTGCAATAATGTTCACTCAATACAGCATGAATTTAATTTTAACATTAGTGGTAATAAAAGAAATTATTTGCTTATTAGTTCTAACAATATTAGTTGATATATATATATATTATATAATATTTTGTATATATCTCTATATCTTTGTGTATTTATTTAAATGTTGTTAATGATTTTTGAAATGTGGTTACATTTAGTGTATTGTTGCTTGTTTTCTTAGTATTAAACGGTTTTTTATATTGTAATTACTTAATAGGATTTTGTGTATTATTTATTTTATTGTATATGTATTTATGTATAATATTAATGATCTGATCTTGATCTTTATATGATATGTTTTATTTTTTTTTTTTTGACATTTGTTACCGTCGTCTATTTTTGTCCATATCGTTCTTTCATTTTATTGTGTGTATTTATTGTTTTTGATTTGGAGTAAGTAGTTCGAATATTTTAAATTTGCAATACCTCTTGGGGTTAGGAATTGTTTCGGATTGATAGAGGGCAGGAAGTTGGAGTTGTTAAGGATGGGGTTTTAAAAGTACGGTTTTAACCTATTATTGTGAACTACCACTGATCTTCGGCCCATTTTGATAAGCGTATTTACTGGGCCTTTTATAGCTATGACTGGGAAGGGTCCCTTCCAAATAGATGTGTGTTTGCCTTTGTGGTTTTTACACCTCATTAACACCATGTTTCCCACATGAAACGATTGCGGTTTCGTTTCACTTCCGGAGCATGTGGTTGCCTTCAACGAACGGCATTCCTCACACTGCTTCTTATATTTTCTGATATCGGAGAGCATGGATGGCCACCAGTATCTTTGTCGTATTTTATTATACGATTTGGTGATGCTCTGATGTCCACCGGAAGGGGAATTGTGATAAACCCTGAGTAAGGTTGCAATCTCTTTGGGGTTTGTTATTTTTTCGGGTGTTTCGGGCTTTTGCCATAGCTTTTTGTTATTTTGCGAGCGGGGCAGCGAGTTTTTTGAATTTGCTGAGGCAGTGTCATTTATTTGGTTTATATATTTGTTATTACCGCCTGGCTCCTTAGGGTTCCTCTTTATATGGTTACTATTTAACCTGAAGGTTTTGACTTTATCTTGGGCTTGCTCCTGTTTCCCTTTATGGTATTTGTTTTCAGGTACCTTTTTCTCAACAGTTGAGAATTTGATCGGTACACTAAATACCGTTGGGTTCATTTCCGTTCGAGGAAATGTGATGCACTGTTTGGGGCCTTCCACATTGCAATTTCTCGACAGGAAGTCATTTCCAAGTAGTCCGTCTTCTGGTAGATCGGGCATACTGCTCACTACTTGAAATTTGCATGGGAGTTTAGGCTTACCATTCAGTTGAAAGTTCACCTTGCAACTTCCCAAGGTTCGGACACTTCCAAACGGCATTTGTAAGGTGCAAGCTTCTCGCCGATTAATCTTAACGGCTGAATCCTTGAGGCTACTTTTGCTGATCAGACTTATCTCGGCGCCGGTGTCCACTACTAGAGTAGTGTTATTCTTAACACCTACATCTATAGGTAGCTGGACAGTTGGGACGCTGGTTATTGTTGAGCATGGAGTCCTAATGTGATAACTCCTTTTTTCCACCAAGGGTTTTGACTTACTCTTTCTTGTTGGTCGTGAAGGAGGGGAGTTTGTTGGAGCTTGGCATTGAACTCGCGCTTTCCTTGTCAATTTTCGTTGACAGGATCCTAGACTGTGGCCGTGTTGACCACAGAAGTCGCAAATCTGCCTTATATGCAAAATCCTTTTTCCCTCCCTTAATCGCCAGCAATCACGGATATCGTGATTTACTTGCTGACAGTGTGCGCAAAAGGGTGTGTTTTTCCTTTTCACACAATCCTCGTAGGTATGCCCCCTTTGGTGGCAGTAACTGCAAGTTACTTTGATGATGGAGGCATTTTGTGCTATTGCTCGCCCGGCCTGTGGTATTGGTTCTTGCTGTTGCGGAGTTTCCTGCCTGATAGGTTGAATGTGTGGTAACCCCTCTACATTTGGAGTGTTCGGTATTGTTTGTGGGAGTGGTGCCGATGTAATGGGGAAAGGAGGATTTACCGAATCCTGCGGAAAGTTAGATGGCAGCTGAGGCTGCTGAATTTGTTCCAACTCCAACGTCCTTTGCATCAGAATGTCAAGAGGTACCTCACCCATCAACAATAAAAATTGTCGATGGTATGGATTTACCAACCCTTGTTTATATACATTCCTAGCGAAGTCGTTCAGTTGTACTTTTACACCCTCAGCGTGCTCGGTACTATATTTCTGTTCCGCCGCTTTCTTACACTCCGATAGTGTTTTCTTCAGCCGTAGCTGGAACAATATGACCGATTCTGCAGGATTCTGCCGAGTAGCTAACAATTTGTTGACCAAATCTTGGTAACTTTCTACTGGCAGATAAACTTTTCTTAGTAAGTCTTCGGCTTCCTGAAAGGATGAAAACGGGGTGGACGCGAACAATGCAGATGCTTCTCCTCGCAACCTGGTAGGAAAGATCTGCAAGAACACATTGTGTTCTTCCACTCGAAGACAATTTAGGGCCCTCCTACTGCAATCTAAAAATGTATGGAGTTCGGCACCTAAATGTGGGTTACGTTCCCCTGAGAAGATGGGGATTAGTTGTGTTGACAACTTCACCACCTTCGTATAGTCTACAGCCATATTTTAGATATAGCTGGACGTAATTTGGGGTTAAAATGAAAAGAGAAAGGAAAAAGGCACTCTACCGATTCATAAATTAAATTAGTAAAGTTCCTGAAAGAGAAAGTAGGAGACAAGGACAACCAAAACTCCAAAGGTGTTCGCAATATTTATTAATATATAATGAATGTACCTAATTAAATTTCTGGGGACATTTCATGTGCGTTTTATGTTTCTTGTATATGTCCGAGTGGAAATACTTCCCAATTGTTAAAAATTTTTGTACCGCGACTGAGGAGTATGCACAAACATATGGACAAATATATGGACAAATATATAGACAGATGCTAAGATATAAGATATATTTACTAATATGGTGACAAGTGGTTTTGTTAAATCTACCTATAGAAATGTAAATACTTCCCTATTATTGGGAAATTTCGTTTAAACGACCGCGAATATGGACAAATGTGGACACAGATTTTACAACCAATTATAGATTTTTATTTTTTTTGTTGATATCTTATTATCTTGAAGTGAAACTACTTCCCAAAATGTACGATCACCCAATGTGGACAAAATAGATACGACAGATATATGAACTATAACAGAGTGATAATCGTTTTTGTGGTATTATTCTTTGTGGATGAATTAGGTTATTGTTAGTTCACTTTAAAAAGGGATTATAATTAAATACCACGTAAATGAAATTTTAATATGTGTGAAATGTAACTTATTATTTAGTTTCTTTTAATATAAATATTAGGGAAGAGCAATAATATAAAAGAAAATGGTAACTTATCCTATAAATGTTGCTCCTATTGTAACTGCTGATGTCCTTTGGTGGTCTGCTGCTGTTGCTTTATCTGCTTCTTATTGTTGACGTTGTGATTTATTATTATCTTTGTTTTTATTTATTGATTTTTAAGTTTGATCGTTTTTTTGTTTCACTGTGTTCTTTCGTTTTTTATATGTTTCTATTAGTGTCTCTTATTATGGTCGTTCCTTTTTGTGGACAGTGTTTTGTTTAGGTGTTGTCTATTTTAATTTGTTTTTTTTTTTTTGTTTGGGAGCTTTGTCGACAAGGCTTTTCAAGCTCTTATGAGACGGTAGTCTCGGGCTTCCTTGCGCTCACCGGCTGCGCCATTGTTATATTATTATTTTGTATATATTTTTTAAATGTATATATTCTCCGTCGCGGGCCGACGGATTTGGTTGTAGTTATTTAATAAAAGTATTAATGACTTACGGTCTGTCCTTCTATCGGGGTTGTCCTAGAGATCGCTGGTGCTGGTGTCATTAAATTGTCAGGATATTCTCTGTCACTGGTATCCACTTTGCACACCACACTTTAATTAAAACAACTCGTATATTTATATTTCTTTGTTTTTTTTATTTTTATTATTAAGTATTTTACACAGACACACTGATGCCCGGACACGTAAATGCGTTATACAAAAGATGATTTCACTTAAGTTATTCCTTATACTCCTTCAGGGAGATGTATCGGATTATTTTAAAAAGAATAAATTGAAACGAAGAACCACGTTGAAAACAAATTGCTAATTTAAATCGACACCTCGGCGTACGCGAACTCTCTTCCTATGTCCGTTCCGGACGAATGCAAAAAACCAACTCCTCTCTATCTCGATCGTTTGATCGGAAGGAAACCTTTTTTCCACGTTACCTAAAAGCAACGTGTTATTTTCCTTTTCTTTTTTTTTTTTGCTGACCTCACATAAAATCCTTTGTATCCGGATCTCTATTGTGAGCCATCGATCTTTTGTTTGATCCTTCGGTAATTTTCCTAGGATCGACAATTACCATAGGTCATTAAACATTACTTGGGTTTTTTAGTAATGTTTCGGATTGGTATTTACCACGAGTGTTTTTGGTAATTACTTTTTAATGGACAACGGTGCCAAAGATATTTTGTACATCTTAATGCTGTTGTTGTCCATCAATCCTATTTACATGCACCGCTCTTTTTCCGTTTAGGAAACGTATCCTTAGAATGGATTAAAGGAAACGGTGTCGCCATTGGGTATTGTTCTCATATGTATGTCTGGACTCTATGGTTATATTTCCTTGGCTGATTGGTACATTAATCAATCTGCCTGGGATTCACTATATGTGATCCGAAATTGATTGGGGCTTCGCCCGGTATGAATGTTTGGGGGGGTGGTTTTGGTACATAACACGGATATAGTTAACCACTTTAGGATGGTCTTCCATTACTTTTTGCGACTTCTCATCTTACTCTTGTGAGTTCACATAGATTACTCTACACCAGACTTATTATAGCGCAGATTTCAGTTTGATGGGATCACGTAATATACGACGAGCGTTTGGCTCGAGAGGTTGTTTCTCAATCAATCGAAATGGCTATATATAAAACTAGCATGTTCTTGTGCGGCTCCACAATGGTTTAAGTTAATTTGAATGCACTTAAACCTGTCCATTTTTATTGAGGAGATTGCACATTGCGTTTTTAAATGCTCGGTATTTGTAACTCCCTGTTGAGTGGTGGTTACTGCCTTCCCATCCTGATTCGCAGAACATGCATTTGGGTTGTGCTTTACAGCCTATTGCCCGGTGGCCTTTTTCACCGCATTTCAAACAGTGTTCCGAACGATCTGCTTCGGATTTGCAGTATTTCGACACATGACCGTATTGCCAACATCTGAAACATCATGTGAGTGCGATGTGTTCTCGAAGTCTGCATCTCACCCATCCAACCCGTAGGAAACCTGTAGCAAGCAACATGCTAGCCTTTTCTCTTGGTAAGCGGTTCATGCTGTGTTCCATCTGGTTTCCTTCTTAAACTCTTTACCGCTTCTTTTGGGATCGCGTTCAGCGCAGGGAACTCTATAGCGATCGCTGTTAGGATTTCCTCCACAGTGGTAACCTCATCTAAATCACGACACTCAAACCTGATTTCCTGTGATACTCTTTTCACACTAACATCTTTCTTTCATACTTGTTGCACTTTTGGTTTCAGTGGTCTCGGGGGAGGCCAGTGGTCTACGTTTCAGTTCTAGCAGCGGAAATTGCTGCTTTTGCTGTCTTTCGAAATTTATTTACGCAATTTCCGAGTTCACTCTGCTCGGGCTTGGCCTTCATAAACTTCAGTATATCCGCATATGTTTTTTCCACGATTTGGGATATTAGTATAGCGTCCGGGCTTGGTCTCCTTCTCTTCATAATGTTGGCCTTCCCAGTATCACCTTTTGGAGCCTCTTCACCCTCCAACCAATTGTAATTGGGTGACTCATCATTGATCTGCCCCGGAACCCTGCTTACGCCTGTGTGCGAGTTTTGCTTTGGCTGGATTTGCACGTTTCCACCGCTTGCTTCAGCCGGCGAAGATGGCTTCTTTAAGCGATTTTCCACTTCCTTATCATAAAGGCAACCAATGATGTCGACCATCTCTCGACTCCTCACTTCTCCAAATGGATTTCGACAGCTTCTCAACTTGGTGCCGTAATAACTGTCTCGAGCTCAACGTTGTCAAATGTCACTCCATCATCTTCGGCCACAAGCGCCGTCGTTTTCTGCGTTTTACCACGGCGGACTGAACTGGGATAATCCTCGGATTCTCCCCCCATACACAAGCTGGCTCCATCTGATTAAATTCAACACACTTGAGGAGCGCAGAATTTATGCCGATATCCTTTTCATCCACCGTTTCCTTTCAGGCACAATCAACTACCCTTGCTTGCTCTCCACCATCGCACTCCACACTAACCCCCGTAACCCGGGAATCCCCGTCTCTTCTATTTGCACACCCACCACACTTATTACGGCTCTAATAAACACATTTCGCGAATACTGAGTTGGGCAAACTCTTACCCTACCTTCTTCGATTTCTACCTTACATCTATAGCGATGACGCTGTGACAGTTAGAATCACAAAAAATTGAACCAATGCTTAACACATCAGTTCGAATTCGATTACTAAATTCAAGTACATTCGACTGATGTGGAATTGTTATGTTATCGCTATGGTATACGTCTCTGATGCATTTTCTTATTCGATTTTCGTTCGGTGTTCTTCACGATTTGCTTGTGTATTGTGTGTGTATCTGTTAGAAACGCCACCCTACTCCCCCCTCAGTAACTTTGTTACGACCAGCTTCGTGTGCGAACGACTGAGCGAGGAACGAGCGAGCGAGAGAACGTCGGAGCAAGCGAGTGTACCAGTGCTCTCTGCGGAAGTTGTGATCGTGTCGTGAAAAGTTCTGTTTACTATGGGAAAGTGTGTGCTGTGTGTACACAGATCACGTCGGGGTTACCAATTATTGCGTTTGCGATATAGATCGTGATAGTGAAGAACGTGTGATTCGAACTGACGCTATGACAGTTAGAATCACCAAAAAATGAACCAATGCTTAACACATCAGGCTACTGGTCGCGTGTACGAATTCGATTTCTAAACTCAAGTACACTCAACTGATGTGGAATCGTTATGTCATTGCTATGGTATACGGCTCTGATGCATTTTCTTATTCGATTTTCGTTCGGTGTTCTTCACTATTTGCTTCTGTATTGTGTGTGTATCTGTTAGAAATGCCACACATCTACTGCACTCCAACTCCGTCTCCTCTCTTTCCCATCCCGACAATGCCCCGCCCACCGTCTATACCCGTACAACCCGTATACATTCCAACACATACGCCGTTCACTATCGCTGTCTCACAAATGCCGCATTTGACACCCCCACATACACTCGCTCTTCTCCAGCCCCCTACCTCCCCTACCCTAAAGTCCTCTTCTTCTTCCATGTTTTTGTGTTCTTGTTTTAAATTATATTTTATTTTTATTACTACTTTAGTATTTAAGTTAGTCTGTTAGGTATTTTATTATTTTGAACTAAGTTTGGATTAAGCCTAATAAATGAAATGAAATGAAACACGGCTATTGTCACTTTTCACAAAGCAAAACACGGCGTGAACATCGAATCTATTGTGTTGATCAGGTATTTGTTCTATCTGACTTCACTTTTAAGATCGTTCCGTTGAGAGATTTGTTAACTATCGTTTGCCGATTGTCGACACGTCTTTACCGGATGATGGCCAATTTGGTACTGTAGATGCGAAACGCTACCGACAACAAATGATCATTTTGAACCACGTATTGATGGAAAAACGACACATTGGGCCACAAGACACGAAAAGGTAATTTTGTGGCATGATAATGCTCCGAGTCATAGAGCAAAACTCTTCAAAGAAACAATAAAAGCTCTCGGCTGGGAAGTGTTACCCCACCCGCCGTATTCACCAGACTTGGCTCCTTCCGACTACCATTTGTTTTCATCGATGGGACACGCATTGGCTGAGCAGCATTTCAATTCCTACGAAAAAGTGGAAAATTGGGTCTCCGAATAGTTTGCCTCAAAAGACAACCGGTTTTATTAGGGTGGTATCCACAAATTGCCAGAAAGGTGATCGAAATGTGTAGAAAGCAACGGCCAATACTTCGAATAAAATGTTTTTTACTTTCCCCTTAAAATTAGTGTTTTATTTTTTTTTAAACACTCACTTCATACCGGTACACCTGGTATATAGAATGATCGCCGCATTTCCTGCAGTTTACATTAATTTTGGAGCCAAGCCCGCGTCTGCTGCCCTCTGAAAATGTCACGTCATCTTTGCATTCTCTGCATACCACAACTTGAGAAATAGCACTAAAAACAGTCAGAAAGTTGATGAAACGGTAGCCAAACGATTCATCCACTTCTCTATCACGCTTTTCATCGTTCAATTTGAGTTTTTATGCCGACGCCCTAACCTAATTCGAATCGTGCTCGAAAGAATCATGGTTAGGCGGACACCTGTTTCCGATTTTGCTTCCTCTTCGGGTTGAATAGTTTTCTTTAGTGCCTTTACGGCTACCATACCCTTTATCACTGAAAATTCAGGATGTTTAAATAAATTATAAAGGCAAAATAACAACGGTAAAATGTAATTACGACCCGAACTGCAGCGTACATGCTATTCATGAAACACGTGCTCTTATAGTAGTAAACACGTACCATATAGTTTATGTATAGTCCACAGCGACATCTATAACATAGATTTGATGTATATTCTCAGCGGTCGATAAGTTATAGGCATATATAGGGTGGCGCCAAATTAATCATCCAATTTTGTTTTTGAATTATTTTTTACTAAATAAAAAATAATGAGTTTGGTGTTGGAAATCTTTATTTCGACCTTTATAATTTTTTCTGTTAAGTGGAAAATATGATATCCGTCAAGTGGCTACCGCCAGTGTCTATACACATTTGTACCCGTTTTATCGCATTTTCCATGACTTTCTGCAAGATTTCCAGTGATAACTGTTCACATACCTGTAGCGGTTCCGCCAAAACCCACGGTACACTTACCTTAAAAACCCCCATAATCATCACCCAAGACGCATAAGTCTTCGTCAATGCATTCGCATTCGGCACCTAAAAATGCTGCACGCATTAAAGAGACCAAATCTATGATCTTTAAGTCTCTGTAAAGATTTTAGATTTCTTTATTAGCTTACCAGGAATTCCCAATCAATTTCGGCATCTACGTCGCCAGTCAAATTTCCTTAGATGAATTCTGGTAAACAAAATACTTCGGTTTACATACATTGTAACTTTCATGACAGGGATCATAAATATCGCGCCGTCTATTTTCCCAACTTCGCCAAGTAAATTTCTTTACGTACACATCGGCCGGCGACCTTTTTCTTCCAGCAATAAAATTCCCTAACTCGTACCATGTGCAAATCGAAAATTGCTGTTCCTACATAGGTTTCCTGCGATACCAAAGACAATGCATATCGTTTGTGGTATCCGCATCACATTTTCTATTTAATGAGCGGCTGCAATTTATCTAGCCGACCCTCATTATCGAACTATGCATCACGTCATATTTCCTTTGTCTTCTAATATTTCGGGATCTGCTTTTCATCAGCGGCGGCAAGAGCAAACAGAAAACCAATTATCATCCAAGGAGATTCGGTTTGTTTGCTTTACCGAATTGGCATCCCATGATACACTCTATGCCCTTTTCTTTGTTTATATCCTTTCCCATTGCTTTGGTCCATAAAATAACCGACGTACACACACACTTATGTATCGTGAAGATCTCCTCTATGAGATCGGTTTGGTTACTCCAAAGAGAGACTTTACGTCTCTCTCGGAACAGGAAATGCACCCTTAATTTAAGAGAACCAATTTCACTGTTGAATTTCTTTTAACAGCGTTTGAATATCGTTGGGTCCTTTACCATCCTTCGACCGGAGCAGGTCGAGGCTCCTATAAACCTGACAAATAACGAAATCGACAAATACATTCAACAAATGGACGAAACCGTAAAACGAACAATGGACAAAACAATTCCCAAAACAACAGTTACAGATCACATTAACATGTACAGAAACGCAACAATAAACGCACTCCACGTGCAAAAGAGCAGACTGCTATCGAAACTAAAACAATTACACAGACAGTTTACAGACAGACAAAACCAGGAGATAATATCACTGAAATCTCAATTAAAAAACCTCCAACAATTACTTAAAGTTAGTTATAGATTAGCAACAAATTTGTATTGGAACAACAGAATTCGAGCTATAAAAACTAATAACCCGAATATGTTCCCACAAATAAATAAAATATTCAGGAGAAATAATCAAAACGAGATTCAGTGTCTCCAAATTCCACGTACCGAGGTAAACAAGCAGCTGCTAACCAACATTGGCATAGATACAGAGAACGCTATCCTCAATAGTGAGCTCTTCGTGATCGAAGATCCTTTGGAGAGGGCGAACGCTGTGGGAGCTGTCTTTCAGGAAATGTACAAGGTGAATGAAAGCATTCACCGAAACCATGACCTGGAGGACAGAATTCGACTGAATCACCTGCACCTCCGGAATGAAATCTCACTTTGGCAATCGGAGAATCCTGGTTTTACGGAATTCAGTGACGATAATCTGTCAATTGACATTAATGCCAATGGTGAGGCTAATAGCCTTTTAATCACAAGGGAAGGAATCCAGAGTATCTTCGACTCATTAAGAAGCAAAAAGTCAGTGGGAATAGATGGAGTACCTAACATCGTACTCAAGAACCTGCCCCCAAAGGCAATAGATATATACACGGTCCTGTTTAACAACGCGTTGAATAATGCATATTATCCCGCGCGTTGGAAAACGGCTATCATTCAGCCCATCCCAAAAAAGGGCAAAGACTGTACAAACCCAATGAACATGCGTTCGATAAGTTTACTCCCAAGCATCAGTAAAGTATTTGAAAAAATCATTAACAAAGCTCTGCTAAAATGGGTAGACGACAATAGCATTATTCCAAATAACCAGTTTGGCTTTAGGGCGGGTCGTGAAACTGCACATGCCGCAGCTAAACTGGTCTCTGACATACAATGGAATAAATGTAGGAACCAATGCACAGGGGCCTGTCTGATCGACTTGGAAAAAGCCTTTGATACCGTCTGGTATGTATTACAAACTGGTCAGACATGGCATGCATAAGCCTTTACTATATGTACTTTACGATATGTCAAAGGACAGGAGGTTCGTGGTCAAAAGTGGTAATGTGACCTCTAATAAAACGTATAATATCAAGAATGGCTTGCAACAGGGTGCGGTACTCTCTCCGATTCTTTTTAACATTTACATTAGCGATTTATTAGATGCACTCCCACGGGCTATTTCGTACACAGACGATCTCATAATTTACAGAACAGCGCCGAAAGTTGAGATCATAAATAGTTTAATACAGCGAGATTTAAACAAAGTGCAGCGCTATTGCGACAACTGGAAACTTAAGATCAACTTCCAGAAATGTGAAGCCATCCTATTTAGAACCCCATTATATAAAGCCACGAACGACACAAGGAAAACCTGGCGAAAGCTAGTTATCGTGGGACCGCATGGAGATAAACTGGAAACCAAGAGTTTAGTTAAATACCTGGGCATCTGGCTAGACCAATATCTGTATTTCAACAGACATGTAGAGGCTGCTCTGATCAAGGCTAGAAAAACGTTTGCTATGACAAGGAGGCTATTTCACAGTAGCCAACTTGACAGCAGGGTAAAAGTCATATGCTACATGACGCTAATCAGGCCAATGCTCATATATGGCTGTCCAGTATGGTTTAACATAGGTCCAAATTTGATGGAAAAGATTCGGGTGTTCGAAAAGAAGTGTCTGAGAACCTGTCTCAGATTATATCGAACACCGGAAACGGAATACAAAAAGTACTACACAAATGAGACTTTATATAATGAAGCCCGCATAAATAGGGTGGATAATTTTATGATTAAACTAATCAGAGGACATATTGCGAGAGCAATATGCTCGTCCAATGACCTAATTTTCGGGGCTTATTATCCAAATACCCTGTACTATGAGAACTTGCGTCGCAACGGTTTTGTTCCACCAGAGGCGTTCCTTGATTTGGACATGAAAGGGCTTATACAGGATAGATCCGGAATTCCGCTGATCTATCATGTAAGTAGATCATCCGTAGACGGGCGATTGTGCTACGACCGGGAAGTAACGCGCACCGAAGAAGAGCTCCTGCGCTTCAGTAGGGCTATCTCCCACAGAAACCGGGACGATAGTATTAGACAGCGTCAACAGTTCTGGCGGTTGAATGGCATATAAAGACCTGGATACCAAAGTCGGTATAGAATCACACTATCATCAGCTAGCTTACATAGACTTAGCTTTTCTAGAATTAGGGTAGTATAAGATTTAAGTTAAGTTAAGCTAAGTGATTTTACATAAAATTAAAAAAAAAAAATAGGTAAGTAAGTAAGTAAGTTAATTTCGAGGCTCCTATCGCTACCCTGGTGCGCACAGGGAAGTGATAATCAGTTATAATCGTTTGAGTCGTTGTCTCCACGAGTCAATATTATTTTCCCTAATTAAATACATAATATTCAATTATTTTATAGTTTTTACTTTGCAACCGTGTTTCCAAAAGTAATCCTTTTTGTATCAATGGAGATACAATTAAGTAAATCGAATAAAAATAAACTAAGATAAATCCTGTGTTTATGTTTTCATCCCCGGCTGGTGTTTGTTTCGTGTTTTCTCTTGTTGCGACGACGGGCCAATTATCAATATGATGGAGGAGGAAGTGAACCGTGTGCCCGTGTACTGGCACAATACTTCCTCCCCACATACCTGTCGAATATTCTCCTTAAGGGCTGCGATTATTTGAGGCTTGTTGGCATAAACCCGCGACTTCAAGTAGCCCCCAAAAAAGAAGTCTGGGATGGCTAATCGTGCGATCTTGCTGGCCATGCCAAATCGCCAAAACGGGATATTATGCCACCAGGCATCGCTTCCTTCACAATACCCATTGTGACTCGTGCTGTGGATGCGGTTGCACCGTCTTGTTGAAACCCCATGTTCACCAAGCCCCGCTCATCCGATTTCGGCAGTCAGAAGTCGTTTATCATGGCCCTGTAGCGTTCGCCAGCAACAGTGACCGTATTGCCGATGGCGTCCTCAAAAAAGATGGCCCAATCACTCCTCCCGCGTAAACGCCGTACCACACAGTGACTTTGAGTCGATGTAATGGCTCTTCGTGCATCACACGCGGATTTTCAGTGCCCCAGAAATGAAGATTTTGCTTATTGACGTAACCGCTTTATTGGAAATGCGCCTCGTCGCTGATGATGATTTTCGGCACAAAAGCGTCCTCTTCGTTGTTGAGATTAAGGATGCCTTGACAGTAATTCATACGCCCTCCGCTTGTATGGTTGTATTCTGCAGCTGTCTAGTTCACAAATGTTAAATATGATTGACGTACGACGCCATTTGCAAAAATTATAACTACTTCTGATTAATTTTGCGCCACCTTGTATATGACCACGAAATTCAAAAATGCAGCGTCAACGACAGTCGAAATTTGTTTTTTTTTACATCTCAAGGGTGCTCTTAAACAATTGATTTTAAAAACATTTTTGAGTTTTTGTTTTCATGCTTGGATGTTATCGATTATAAATCTAGCAATTTTTGGCTCCTCGATAGTATAGTGGTTAGTATACCCGCTTGTCACGCGGGAGACTGGGGTTCGATTCCCCGTCGGGGAGCCTCTGGCGCAAGACTAATGACCTTGCCCGGAAAAAACAAATCAATATGGAAAATTTAACAAGCCTCGGGACTTGCTAAATAAGGTCAAGACCGGCTCCCGGTTGTAGTGCCGATGATGATGATGAATATCTTGACGTAATTTAAAGCGGAAAATAAAATTTCAAACAGCTATAACCCCATAATCCAAATCCCTTTCCAGGAAACTAAGCTCTATTCTAGACCTAAAAAATGTTCTACTCCAGTCCAAATGTTCCCCAAGAAATTTTAAATTGGTCCCATAATGGAATTTTGTTATATCTTTGGGATTCCGCTAATCGAAAACACAGCGCTACAGTCACTATCGCATCGGGGGCGAGTGCCGGACCTTTGCCTCATTTTCAAGTATTATTATACCAAAGAGGCCAGTTCTCGGGGATCCGTAATATCATTCCGGAGAAATCGGTTTATTTGAGCCCCGTAAGGCAATTCGATGGATCCCACCAAATTGCGGTTTATCTCTCAACGGCATTTACATCCTGCACCAAAACCTATTTTGTTACAGAACGGAAAAGCTATGGAAATCCTTCCTAAATTGACTGAATCTGGAACGTTATAACCGACAACTGTTCGAGAAGCTGTCATCTAGCATCGCAGAGGGCTAACTTGGAGGCTTAGGTTCACATTTTGTGAGAGAAGTTTATGTATAAAAAAAAAAAGAAAAAAGACTCCAGGTGCATACATATTCTTGTAAAGCTTAAAAACTTTTCAAAAATACTCTCACACCTCTTTGGTGTTGCCAAGAAACTCGTTGTGTTGTGCAATTACAATTATCAATTGTTTTCCAGCAAAGCAGTGTTACGATCCTGATAAATTGTGGTTATCCGTGGAATCTGGGATAAATTTCACACGGCTTCGACCCTCGGCTGACTGTAATTATGGTAATGATTTTATCATTGCGTGTGTCAACTGTTGCAGACACTGCCAATAAAAGAGGGCGTGTCACTTTTTACTTGTACTACACTTAATTTTTGACCACCAGGTTCCGAATGATGTGCGGTTAGAAGGATATGAATCAAAATCGTTGCAGAGAAGAACCCACACCAAAATAGGACCAACTTAGAAGATTTAACATCATTTATCAACATCACCTTAGATCGCATGAAATTCCGATGCCTAAATATTTTCCCATGATCCGAGCTAAATCGCTGTTGAATCAGGAATCCATTTGCAACAAAAACCATTATCTATTGGCAAAAGGAGAAAACCACAGAGCAAAGGTAAATCGCTGTCCCATTAAATTCGCATTACAAATCCTCTCTGACACTCCAAAGAAAGCAGTTGTTCTGATAAAAAAGGACACTTACATTACACGCAATAAATTTCCGTAGACAACAAGGACAAAATGTCCGACAATGTATCTTAATTATGTCAAGTCTAATGAAGTGTCAATAATCGAAACGCAATTGAAGTCGACGGCTACGCACTTTGACTTCGACAAGATGAAAAAAAAAATTACAAAAAAATGACAAACAAAACTGCCAATCGTACCAAATACAAATTGTTGTCATTTTGAATCAATGAACAACCAATTCAATGAATGTGTTCCCATTCATTCGCGTTGTACACTTGTGTCCTTGTGTCCTTTATTACAGCGAGAACGATCTGTATTCAATTGAGTCGACTACGTCTGAAAAAAGAATTGATCATAATGCTGCGGGCGATGGCGATGGGAATGATGACGGACAGCGAGGAATAAAATGTACAGAAATAACGTCACAGGCCCTGTCTAATGTGTCAGGATCACAGATCACAAGATTCGGCAAAAATGCCGCCTCCTGTTCAAGTGTCCTTTTTCACACTAAATCGTGTACACTGGTAAGTTGTGATTTATCACAGGATCACTACTGGCACATAGTTGTCCGGTAACATGAACGACAATCCTTGTATGAAATTTAATATCGAAATGTGTAACAGATATACACGGTTGCAGAAGATCCCTCGCGGCTCATTAAATCACAATCACATTATTTGTGGAACGTGTGTACATATGTGTGTATGCGCACATCCTAGGGCAGAAGACACATGTTCCTGCTGTGCCGACGTGCATTGTACTTAAAGAGTCCATCTACAGGCACATTTCGATTTAATTGTCCTCTGACTTGAATGAGGTAGCGGAAAAGGATTCTCCTGAAGAGGATTCAAGGAGTGCCAGCAGCAGTAGCATCCTCCCTATTAGGACTCTCATATAGTCTCGTTATTATGATTATTTTCATGCATCGCTGCGTCATATTCGATTTGATTTCTCTGCTATCTTATGGCGGACTTAATTTATTATCCTTATTGGTGACGGTGTCCTTTTTTATAGTGACATCATATATGAACTCAATGCCATACCAAACGTGAGTGCCTCGAAGTCTATTAAATTGATTTTCCCTCTGCTGTTTCTGATGTCTTTCATGTTAAATTCTCTCCCTTCGATTCTCTTCGTGATCCTGTTCGTATTATGCATTCATTCATTTCGACGCTATTCAAAGGACACTTTAATTTTCGTTTAATTTTGAAAATATTTATTTAAGTGCTCGAACGAGAAGAACCCCTATTATTAGGACACAGAATAGTCATTAGGGGTTACAAACCTGGCGATGGATTTTACCAAATCATACGAGTATATGATTTATTGAACAAGGATATACAGGATTTGTGCATGCTTGAATCTGACGTAGAAAGCGGCGCTTTTATGTTTAATACGAGTGTTTGTCAATCGGTTTTACGGTGATTGTTGTTTGTTCTTGGAAAGTGTAACTGAGCAACGTTGGTGGGAAAGAAGAGTTGAATTAGATGGATATGTATACAAAGATATGTATGTATGCATGCTTGCGTGTGTCCTTTTTTTTTTGGCTTTTCCTGCATTAGTGGAACATCGACATGAGTTATCAATGGTTTGGAGGATTACACTCAATTACATTTCCTTATTTCCGGTTTCAGTTCATTTATAAGTAGATTTTATCATAGAACATTTGGGTTAGAACTGTATGCTATGTACTCCTATTACAGTTACGAGGGTGAGCTGAAAAGTTACCGACCTCAACGTGAAGATAGCAGCACTCGTCAATAAAGTTGTGCATTTTTTGACAGTTACTCACCAAAATTTCGGCCATTTTGGATGCGTAGTTTTTATTTGACAGTCGTTTGAGCGAGTCGATGTAAGTGTTTTGTTTTTGTGAAAATGGACAAAATTGGGCTGTCATTAAATTTTTATTTTTTGAAAGGCAATACGCCTAGCAAATTAAAGATGAGTTGGGCTCTGTTTATTGGTCTCTGCACCATCATTTACTACAGGGAAATTTTGTGCAGCTGAATTAAAACGTGGCCGTGAGAGTTTGGGAGACGATGAACGTTCGGGACGCCCAAAAACTGCAACAACTGACGATAACATCGCTAAAGTTCACCAAATGTTGCTAGACGACCATCAAATTAAAGTGAGGGAGATAGTAGAGGCTATGAAAATGTCTAAAGAACGTGTTTGTCACATATTAAATCAAGATTTGAGCATGAGAAAGCTGTCGGCGCGTTGGCTGCCATGTTTGCTCACGTTAGACCAAAAGCGTGTTCGAATGAACATTTCCAAAGCTCTGTTGGCGCAGTTTAGCCGCCGATTAATAACTGTCGATAAAATTTGGATACAGGTTTATACGTCCGAAACAAAAATGCAGTCAAAACAGCGGATTCCAAAAAAAACGCAAAAACTGTTTTTTCGGCTGGGCAAGTGATGGCGGCTATTTTTGGGAGAGTCATGGAGTTATCTTAATCGATTACCTTCGAAAAGGAAAAACCCATACAGGAGCATACTACGCATCATTACTTGACCGACTGAATGCAGAAATTGCGAAAAAACGGCCACATTTGCAGAAAAAGAAAATCCTGTTTCACCAAGACAATGCGCCGTCTCACACCTCTGTGGGTTCCATGGCGAAAATCCATGAATTACGGTTGGAACTGCTTGACCCTCCGCCTTACTCACCAGATCTAGCCCCAAGCGACTTATTTTTGTTCCCCAATCTAAAATTGCGCTCGGAGTACAGAGATTTTTGTCAAGTGAGCAGGCAATCACCTTTATGAACAGTTATTTTGCAAAGAAAAACGCCGAGTACTATTTGGGCGGGTTAGAGAGATGGAAGCATCCCTGGGAGAACTGTGTAAAGTTACAAGGAGACTGTGGCATCTCTAACAGATACACATAATTCACAAGCAAGAATAGTGAAGGCCACCGAACGAAAATCGAATAAGAAAATACATCAGAACCGTATACCTAGCGATAACAAAAATAATTCACATCAGTGGAATATAGCCGAGTTTAAAAATCAAATTCTAAACACGGTCAGTAGCCTGATGAGTAACGCTTAGGTTCAATTTTTTTTGTGATTCAAACTGTCATAGCGTCAGTTCGAATCACACGATCTTCTTCACTATTATTTCAAACGCTATAAGACTACGTAGAAAAATAAAAATAAATTTTAAGAAAAAATGTTTTGTACCATTTTTCGGTCGGAAACTTTTCAGTGCACCCTCGTAGTAGAGCCAATTGTTGTCTTTAACCCAACTAACATTGCATACTGCGATGATACACGGGATAATGGTCACGGTTTCATCGCACCAAATACCCTACAGAGCCTGGTTAAATCTCGAAACCCTAAGAAGTCACCCGGTATCGACAACATGTCATACCACTTGTTGCGAAGTCTTTCTGCCTTATTCTTTATAAAGCTCTCCATTCTGTTCAACCATGCTTACAACATGGGGTACTTTCCCCAAGTTTGGAACCACGCCATTATTTGTCCAATAGCAAAAGTTGGGAAACCAACGTATCACCCCTCAAGCGTTCGCCCTATCTTGCTTCTCACTTGCATCAGCAAAATATATGAAAAATTCATATACGAGAAACTACATAACTTAATCAGTGCCAGGAACCTAATACCTGTTTTCCAATTTGGATTTAGAAGAGCGCACAGCACCACTATGGCTCTCAACATATTTCAAAACCACGTCTGCGTGCGGCTCTTTAATAAGGAACCCATCGTTGCGGTGAGCATGGACATTGAAAAGGCTTTTGACACGACTTGGATCGAAGGTCTCGTTTTTAAATTATTGAATACTAGCCTCAGTAGAACGCTGTGTAGTATCATCTACCAGTTCGTTCTAAACAGAACCTTATAAGTTCGAGCGAATGGAAAGCTTTCCCGAACAATCCACGCCGCTGCAGGCGTACCACAGGGCTACATTCTAGGCCCCATCTTATTTAATATTTACGCCTCCAATATTCCTCGCCATGTGGACGGGAGAGTAAACCAGATATGCTATGCGGATGACGTCCTAGTGTACACGTCATCCAAAAGCCCTAAACTCGCCACAAATCAACTCAACCGTCACTTGGGCGAACTGTATCAATATAACAATCGATGGAAAATTCGACTCAATCCATCCAAAGCAGTAGCTATAATTCTGAGTAGTAAACACTTCCAAATCTACTTCTTTCTATTCACAGAATATTCGAACGAAAATGGGAGATACTACGATTAGACCACAGGTCAGGATGAAATATCTTGGTAATTTATACCCCAAAAATGAATTTCATCAAACATGTGACCCATTCTTCAAAGGGGCCTCGGTCGGTCTAAGCAACCGCACAACATCTTGAAGTGGAGCAACAAAATTTACACCAAAGGTAAGCTTTTCTGCTATAAGCAGCTCATCCGATCTTGAATATCGTACGCCTTTCCCATATGGTCCTGTATATCTTCGGCTCAAATGGAAAGACTTCGAGTTTTCGGAAGGAAACTCCTCAGAAGATACACCAATCACTTTAGAAGGCCTGTGGGGAAAAGTATAATGTGCAGGCGTACTGCACCGGGTTCCCTTCTTCCGCCAACGTTACTATAAGTTCCGCTGAAACAAAACTGAGAGAAAAAAAAACTGTTCGCCAAGTCAACGAGGAAAAGTTAAACACAGGATATTGCAGCACGGAAAATTAAACACTTAGGTTTGATTTATTAGTTCAAGATTCCTTTAATATGGGGGAATTTAAGTACTTAGTATATTTGAGTTTTAGAGCTGATTTTAATTATAGGGATCATGACACGTAGGCACAAGAGCATGTAAAACAATGAACTCTACTTTAAAGACATTATGCTGCCGACACAAGAAAAATCACTTTTCACGACTTGGTGACAAATGTTAATCACGCGACTCGCGGTTGACTTTCGCGTCCCCGTGCGCACCGGGGAGCGGGAGCGACACGACCGGCGTGGTCGGCGGATGTAATTGGACTCCATGATTCAACCCTCGTTTGGGGTGATTTTGGTGGTGTGGTGGTAGATATCCTCTCTACTAAGGATATGTTTTTACTTACCACCAGAGAAACGTAAACTCTCTTGGTGGAATAAAAAACCAGATCTCGTACTGGAGGTCATGGTGCTATGTGTGTGATCGTTTAGATCTGTGTTGTTTACTCATGCGCGAAGGCAATGGAAAAACGAAGCAGGCAGGCGGCAAGGACATAATCGGGGAGATCATGGTTTATGATGTGCATCACGGCTAAATAAATAGGCGACGATGCATCGAAGAAATGGTGTTAAAAGAAAAGATGGGACGAGGGCACCATAAATGTCTTAGATGAGTGATGCCCTTGTGCAAATGGACGAATAGACATTGGGAAAAGGTGCTAATGGGTTGCGATACTTTATACAATGAAAATTGTATATCGTATCTTGGGTCGGTGACCGAAACGAATCCCTTGCTTGCATTTGTATATGCGGGGTAATTCGTTGTAAAAAACGGATTCTATATATGCATTGTTTATGCTTTGAATTCAATCCGGTGGCTATACGCGAAGTAGATGATTGTTTGGAGATCCAAACAACGGAGCATTTCGGGGTAAAGTGGTTGCAGCTGTATCAACAGCTGCAGGCCATTGCGAAGCAAATTATATGGTTATACAATGACGGTATGTATAACATCTATGCCAATTGTATATGGCATCTAAAGCCAAGTGTCGAACTCTAGTGTGAGTGTTTAGACTAAACAAGAATTCGGTTCTTGATCGCTAATGCAGAGATGTGTGGGGGTAAAAGTATGGATGCCAACGTACGACACTGGTTCACTTAACATCCACCGTGAATAGAACAATACACCGGTCGCACCAGAAAAAACAGGAGAAATTAAAATACGCGGAGTTACTATTCTTGAAAATATTTCTTTTCTTTTTATTATCCTTTTTATGTTGGTGATCAAGTTGGTGTCCGTTTACAATGAGTATCCAAGTTCTTTGTTCACGAATTATTACACAGCAACTGTTCTATCTTTTACCGCGAATTATTGCACATCAAATTTTATACTAACGTGGTGATATAGCACCAGTGAGTCTAAACGAACTCTGCTCTCTACGTTCTGTGTCCGGCACTTCGGCGGATGAATATCCGCTGACTGAATTAGGGGATGAAACATGGGCAATTGAGATTTCTGCTTTTGCACAACGACCAGCCAATGGTAATCGTGCTCTCCTGTGCATCCTTCGAGTCCCCACGCTCATCGAGGTGGATAAGTACTTGCGTATTCGTTGGACGTCGATGGGTGTAGAAAGGATGAAGAAATCAAAAGGAAAGCACAATAACCCATGGTTGATCTGGCTTAGTGTGTGTGCATTAATGCAGCATCTGAGAATGATCCACTGACCTAGTGCGGTGATTGTGGTAATCTCAGAGTGCATCGAACTATGGAAAGACAGAATTGTGAAGGAGAGGGAAATGTAGTTTGCGCTATTCACCCGTAAGAAGAGATAATTGATTCGCAGCGAATAGAGTGTCTGGGGAAAGTCGATAAGACGCTACATCATCTAGGGAAATATTACCGTGGGGAAAACGCTAAGGAAGGCGGTAATTACCCAAGCCATTGGATGATGAAGCAACCGCGTCGTTTGTTTCGACTTGCTTGTTGATTTCCGGTGGAAATCTCATGGGTTAGAGGAATGGAGTTGCCGTATGGCAAAAAGGTAGCTGAATTCAATTATGCATTACCTGTATAGGATAATGAATTCATCTATGCTTTCTTTTACAGGTCAAATAGCTGAACGGTGATATAGGGGATAATGTGACGGGCTGTAGGTGGTCGAAATTAATTTGAAATTGTGGGTTGGTTCTCCATTGTAGTATAGAGAACCCCCACAGATGCATTGATGCCTGCACGAATGCTCCTGTGGGAGAAATTCTTACAGGAATTCCTATGTAATGCGTATGTATGATTGGGATCTATTAGGTGTACAACTTTGCTTCCGCCGTTTTTTTCCTAAATTCGAGGTTTTATTGTAAAAAAAAATCGCCGTTCTTGAAGCGTTGAAACCGCTCTCGGCACGTTCTTTCACTAATAGCGACCTTACCATAGGTATTTGAGAGCATTCGATGAGCCTCAGCCGCAGATTTCTTCATATTTTAAGCAGAAAATTAAAACCTCCCGCAAATGACGAGAATTTGGCTCCTAAGCTGACATGTGTAATCGAGAATAACTTTATGATGCAGACACAAATCGAATAATATTTCGATGGCGTTATGTTTACAAATACCTAAGCTTATTGTATGACATCTATGATATATTTATTTCAACTACTACTTACCGCTACTATTATTTAATAATAAATAAATAATAATAATAAACTTACCGCTACAGCCATCTATTGCAAAACGGCGGAAGCAAAGTTGTACACCTAATATGATAAATTTGGATAGAATTGTTATGGGGAATTTTTAGATTCGAATGAATGAATGAAGGTAAGAATCCTTTCCCAAAAGCTTTTAAATAAATAAATTTGATAAGCTTGATGCGTGAAGCATTTACAGGTTCTAATGCGATTGCATTAGTGAAAACTTAATGAAGGTTGGGTCGTAGTTATGGGGGTTCTTCGGGTAAGTAGACAGTGGGGTTTGGCGGAACCGCCGCAGGCCTGACGGTCGTCATTACCGCAACTCTCACCTATACGAAGGCGCCTCCATTACCCCTATCGACGAGTACTTGCTACAAACAGCATACAAGTACGTCGAAAGCATTCAGAACAGCGAGAACCTACTTGTACGGGACTCTTGCGTTCTTGACCCTTCTCTCTCTCTCGATTCTTCGGATCAGACCACCACAGTTTCTTCTTCAGTACAAAACTGAAGAAAGCACCTTTCCCAACAACATTTCCCTCTATAATAGAGGATTCCTGGATCCATCCCATAGGGTCTACTGTTAACAAACCACACACACGGACGCACAGTACAAGACGGCACAAACATACACACACCGACCAAAGCGCAGATCATCAGACGCCAAAAATGTGACCATACCGGTCTTGTATGATTTCTTTCCCACCATCTCTCCATACAAGTAGTTAGAGAACACCTGAACTAACACTGTCCACGCTTTCCTTGGATACCCCCCTTTTTTTCTTTTCTTTTCAGATATCTCGAGACCGAGATTCTGGTTATCGCAAGATAACCAGAGAGAAGATGAAGGACACATCTGTCCTTATCTCGCTAAAGTCGGGGTCTCGCCACCCCATTTTTTTTTTGTATTCGAGGATCAGTCTCAATTGGCATCCTAGGTGTAAGGGCGCCAATAAATGTATCTAAACTAAACTAAAATTAATTTAAAACTAATAAATAAATATAAATGTAGATTCTATCATATATTGATACTGTCTTATTATTGAAATATTTGGACTGTATTCAACAATCGGTCGCTACTCTTCCCCCAGGTCTGAGAAAGCACGGTGGCGACCGCAACGGGTCCCCTCAGTAACGGTCTAAAGAGATCTCACATCGTTTTCAGGACAAGGAGACACGCTCTCTGAGAGAAGGACCACAACACTTTGTTAGTATACATGAGAGGTCAGGCCGGAAACCTTTCACGCCACCCTCGTATGAAATTAAACAGCACGTAAAATTGGATTGGATGGTTGGACTTTTCGGTATACGAACGCATATGAATTAAATCATCAATTCCCGGAATTTTTTTTGTTGTTGTTGAAAAATTCACTGACAACACATGACGCCACTATACGGCTATACTATATATTATACTATACTTTTATACGAATCTTTATCGCCTAATTACTCGAAAACTAAGCACTTATTCGAAAAATGTTACTGATAACTTCATTCTTCGAAGCAACCGCTCTTTCGAATGGCGTGTAGCCAGTCCGGTCGTTTTTTAACACCCTGTATATCCTTCCTTATTATGAGGCTATTGTCGGAGTTCGCATTATATAAAAAAATTAGTAGCTTTATCCTCTGACAATATGGTAACCCGTTAAGTGAGATTTTTGCTCTCAAATAACATAAGTTAGCGTCGCTTGAGAAGAAGAATCTCAGTCAGCGGATTACCACATTTACTTAATGATTTATTACCAAGAACTTGAAGTCAAATCAGTTGTGGTCAGTTCCACTGGAAATGATCCACCATGTTTTCATACTACTACAGAGCTGTCCTATGTATGATGTTCTAGTCACAGATGTGTTGTTCATCATCAGAAACCGCGTATACGTTAACGAGAAGCAAAGTCGTTTCAGAGCTGCATTTTCAAATGTTTTCTGAAGTCATAGCAGTTTACCCAAATGTCTGTTCGTTAATTACTTTAAAGCCAGCACTTGGTTATTACATTCCACAGATTGTTCAAAACGATCCCGATCTACACTATCAATTCGTAGTGATAATGCACCGTTAAAAAACCTATCAAACGGACGCAGGATGTTATATTTTTGAAAATTCCGAGAAAGTCTTCTAAATAATTTTTTCCGGTGTTCTCTTGGCAAGAGTCCTTAATCTTATTTTGACAAATCATTAACTCCCATATCCTGGCATCGTGGAGAGCGTCTTAGAGTCTTACAAATCTATCTCAAGCAGAACGGATTTTCCGGATTGTGTTCATCTTGGAAAACACGACATGAGTGAAACATGACCTAGAAACTAATCAGCGTAGACTTACAGCCGCTTCTGGTGCACACACTCACCGCATGGGCATATCCTTGAGCTGTCAAGTCAAACACATGTTTTGACCGCAAAATAAATCATCGCATCAAACTACTACAATGTAACGTTTGACAGGATCATTAACTGCAGTTCCAAAATGCCGCTGTGCCATCACTTGACCATTAATCGTGAATCCTTCGTGGAAGAACTATCTATGTTAGGTTTGGGTAGTTTTCGTAATTGGATACACATAGTGGATCAAATGGATGATTGGATCATCCCGAGCAAGATGCATGCGTTTCAAATGCGAAGTTGACGCCTCTCCCAGACAGCGGCATTCACACCCCTGGCGCCGTTCGCGAATGCTGACTGCAGGTCTATCTTTACACAACAAATGCGTGAAATCTCACAGCATGGTACAGTGTCAGGAAGCAACGACCAATAAGTCCTATTGAAATTGGAGCCTCTATCAGCAGCAGTAACAGCGCCGGGGTAGAATGCATCAATTAACATTCAATAGACAAGCGATTAGGGAGCGGGAAAGGCCATAACGAACGGGTCAAGTGTTCCTTATCGCATTAGTTGGGTATCGCGTCACTATCGCCGCAATTAAGTCGTCTAATGAGCGTTGATAGTCAACCAGTAAACTGTTGTGCTGTAGATGCAGAATCAATTTCCATTATAGCTGCTATTGATAAGGATGTCTTTCCAATGACCCTGACCTTGTTATCCTTTTCTTGGAAATAATTTCACTCGCCAAACCCGCGTTTTTATCGGCTAGATAGAAGGAGTATGGGTACTTATAGGCTCATATATGGAATCGATTTGAGACTCTTCACGATAGCTTGTTGCTGGTGCTGCAATTGGTGATTAGGTGATTTATAGGACTGATAAAGACGCCTGATCTTCTTAAGTGCCGTCTTATCGCTGTTAATAGTGATAAACGGAATATTAATTAAAACAAAAATTGTTATAACTGATGGCCGGTTCTGTTGGTCTTCTTCAGGCAATTAAATTAAGAGAATTATTTTTTTCATAATTGTCTTGAATGTGTGCTATTGTTGTGGTTTGTATGAGGGTTCGACGGCCGCTTGGAGGGCTGAACGGTCGTTATCTTGTCATAAACGAAGTAACCATTTAATAAGTGTTAAACATCCTTATGAAAATTGAATTTATTAGACAGATGTTGGCTGTTAGGGTTGTGCATGAACGGAAACAGAGGCGATCTAGCTCAAGATAAACCGCTCAAGCTGCGGAGTTAATCTGATTGTCATGCATTTGAATGGCCAGTATTGATACCTTATAAATGAATTTGTTCGCTCAACGGGCATTGGTTAGGTTATAAAAGATTATATTTCACAGGATAAATGCTGTAGTATGTTTTCTTTAACCTTGTCTGCAAAGTTAAGCATCCAAGCAACGAGCGTGAGTAATCGAATAGCATTATACTTGCAACTTAAAATGTTATAGGTGCGATTTCAAACATAAAGTACGCAATTTATAGATTTTTTTTTTATAAAACCTAAAACTAAAGACCACAATCTTACAGTTTAGGGATCTCTTAATTGAACATGTCGATCCCATACAAGTTATTTATTTATTTATTTATTTATTATTAACAAGTAATTCAAAATTACATATCAATAAATTAACATAATGAGCCTAGCAGCTGAGACTATTGGCTCTTTTAAATTATAATTTGATTTTTAGGTTTTTTATAAACTTATCTATATTTTCTATGTTCTCGGGGGTAGGATCTTCGAGAATTTTATAAATATCTATGATACGACATAAGCGGCCTCTTATAAGTTTCAGGTGAGGACAGTCTTTTAGTATATGAAGGACTGTAAGTATTGTGTTGCTTTTTTGGCAGATTGGGTCTTTGTTGAGCAGGTAAAGATGCGTAGCGGCGTATGACCTAATCGCAATCTCACGAAGTTTGTGATTTTAAATTTACTTAAATTCGTTGGATAGAAGGAGTGGGTTTTTATAGGTGTGGTGATAAGTGTCTAGGATCTTCTCCAGAGAGTGCTTCACTCCTACACTCCTTCTCTCGAAACAAGACTATTCCCTTTGTAATTGCTTTTGAAACATGACCATTGATAATTTTAATTATGAAACTGTCTACACTATTTAATTTTGCTTTGTACAAGATTTTATTGGGTTTCATTTCTAGGATTCTGTACTTCTGTACTTGGCGCAAGGCTAATAACCTTACGCGTAAAGATAAATTATTATGGAAAATTTAACAAGTCTCGAGACTTGCTAATAAGGCCAAGACCGGATACCGGTTGTGGTGCCGATGATGATGATGTACTTCTGTACATTCCGAGGCACGAACAATATGTGTATTTTTTCGGGATTATATATTTACAACTTTAATGCGAATGGGTACTTTGTTTCCTATTAAAATTCGTCTTCATCCTAGTAAATTCCGGCTTATATTCGTGTCAACGATATTATGAACGTTATACTCTTTTGTCGATTTTCAAAATTCAACCGACATTTATGGCAACACCTGGGTCCCATTTATTCTAAATTATTTCCTGTTAAAATTCGTTGGTTTAACTCCCTTTTCGATTTGACGTATGACAATAAAATATTTAAAACCTATATCTGATATGTCGAGCCATCAAAAACAAACCTTTTAAATGACTGTCCTATAATGATACATTCAAGGACATTAAAATGTTCTAAAGAAGAAATATTGTCAAGAAAATGTCAAAGAAGTGTTTAATGAAAAAAGAATCATAACCGAGGAAGGACTTTACTTTGGTTTCTATTTTTAATACCCCTGAAATAAGAAAACTCCTAAAACAGTTGTTCTGATGAATGTGTCCTTATAAATACAATCAAATATTCCACTAACTTTTGGGGTTATGACTGCTCTGTCTTTGGTCAAAATACAATTAGTATCGATTATCCTTTGTAGGGTTCAAGAACTTTTTACTGCCACCCACAAATACTTATCTATCGGGGTCGGCCCCACAGTAAGGGGGTTCACTTACCAAACAATTTTATATTTACACTTTTCTCTGAGATTCCGAACCATTTTCTATTGTACCGAAACGGTCAATTAAAATTTTAATGCGTTTTTCTCGAAACACGATTTTTTTAAGGGAGTATTCTGGTCTAGAAATTTGAAAAAATCATTTTTTTCTTCATATTTTCAAAGCTTAACCCTCTAAGAATATGTCTTTAAGAGGATTTTAGAAAATTCAAATTATTTTCGGAGGTATGGCTGTCTTCCTGACGCGGCGTCTAAACTTTAAACGCGTTTTTCTCGAAACTGTCTTTTTTAAAACGATACCCACGATTTTTCAAGTTCTACTGAACCGGTTTACTTCAAATTTACTATATGTGGTCTTTATAGGCTTTTCTATTGCGTGAACTATCTTAATCCCCAAATTTCAATGTTAACTATTTTTAACCCTTATGTCAATAACCGGGTACCCGGGTACTCATTTCGATTTTTTAAAATGTCAATTTGAAAGTAAAAAAAATTTTTTTTTCATTGAAATTTCGTAATTATCATTCAGAAACGTTTGAATGGAGATGATCTAAGACATGGGACCGAAACTCGTCTACTAGGCCGAGCAACCGTGAAATTGCGATGAAATGATTACTGCCGGTAAAGTTGGTCATTGACATAAGGGTTAAAAAATTCGACAATCTAAAAAAAGTGGTACAAAAATAATTTTTTTTTCAAGCAGTTGCCATTTTGTTAAAAAAACATTTTTTTTTTCAACTTTTTTTAGTTCCAACGATATGGGGCATTTCTGTAAATTAATAATCTTTTTTTCAGATTGCTAGGAGGGTTGAATCGTGGGTATGGTCGCGTGCCAACTTTTTGAGTTCACTTCATCAGCTGCTAACTTTTTGAATTTTGAATTTTTTACTTTCAATTTTTTTTACTGTATTCTTGAAATATTAATAAACTGCCTATAAAAAAATAATTAGTAAAAATATTGATTGCTTTTTTTTTACAGCACTTCAAAAACTGCGTTATATTCGTGCGTCTAGACCAGAATACCCCCTTAAAACAGTAAACAGTATTCGATTTAAAATTCTTCTTGCAAAAGTACCTCCAGGTACAAAAAACCCGATAGGCGTAGGCGTGATGAGCCGTCACTGGTATAAGGGAGGAATTCATCAAGAAAACACCGACTCGGCAAAAAGAAGACATCGACTAGTCAGTGGGATCATGAAATCTCGGGTTCTTACAGCCCAGTAGATAGTAATACTGGTGATAAGTATCCCAATTTATTCCCAATTTATTTATCTAGTTGACACGCAGTCAGTAAACTGCTGAAATCCAAACTGCTATCACGTAACATAAAGCTCCGTATCTATAGAACCATAATCATGCCGATTGTTCTATACGGATGCGATATGGGCTCTCACAAAACGCGAAGAAAACAAATTCCGCGTATTCGAGAATAAAGTTTTAATGCGTATCTTTGGCGAGGAGGCAGGATAATGGAGGAAACTCCATAACCACGAATCGGAAGAGCTATACCGCAAACCCACAATAGTGAGAGTAATCAGGTCGCGAAGATTAAGATGGGCCGGACATGTATCGCGAATGGGCAACGATATGCCCGTGCGTGGAATTCTTGACGGTAGACCAACGGGAAAGAGACCGATAGGACGGCCACGACGGAGATGAGAGGACAATGTTAGGTTTGACCTTGAGGAGATCGGATCGGCTGGTCAAGCGTGAAAGGAGAGTGCAAAGGGAGCGATGGCGAAGTCGAGTCGGTGAGGTCATGAACTTCCGACCTCCTACAGGCCAATAAATAATAATAATATATAAATTAATTCGAATTTTAAGTTTATTTTGGATGGTTGCTAGTAGATCGACTCTTGTATAGATGTTAAATTTATGAACTGGAGCTTTTCTAGCTGAGTTAGATGCAAATTCTGCATTTTCATTACCGCTGATAGAAACATGGCTGAGAATCCACATTCGTTTTATTTAATTATAATTTTTAATGATATTATTTCAAAAATTGGAAATGGTATCGTCGGTGTTGTTGGTGTTCCTTATTGAATTGGGAAATTCCAACGGTCGTTTTTTAATTACCCTTTAATTTTATGAATTTCTTTTGAGAAAATACGTACTTATTACTTACACAGGTAGTATATGTTTCCGGGCCTGGCGCAAAACTAATGACCTTGCCCGGAACAACAAATTATCATGGAAAAATTTAACAAGCCGCAGGACTTGCTAAATAAGGCCAAGACCGGTTCCGGGTTGTAGTGCCGATGATGATGATGATATGTTTCCGGCCACAATATTTCTAACAGGTATAAAGAGCGAAAATTAATTGCGAAATTGGTGGCCTCATCCTAGTGATTGGAAGTGTATGACTGACCATGGAAATCCTTGAGGACTTCCGTTGTCTAGCGGGAGTGTACTGGAGTATATGTGGTTGGGTTTAAACTGAAATTTTCTATTACCTAGAAATGATTTGTGGTACTCATATAGGTTGTTACCAACTCCCCATTTTGACAATTTGTTAAGTATAACGTGAATGCCGATTCTGTCGAAGGCTTTCTCGAAGTCTAGAGAGTGTATTCTGATGTTGTTTTTAGTTGATAGAGCCCTTGAGTTACAGTGGTCAAAGTGAAGCAAGGCATCTGCGCAGCCTCTGTTGAATTTGAAAGCTACTTGGTTGATAGATGGCAATTTCTTTGTTTCTATAAACCAGAGAAAACGTTTGGCTACTATTTTTTCTAAAACCTTTGCAATACAGGGGATTACGGATATAGAACGGTAACGCTTTATAGTACCTTTATCTTCCTTCGGTTTGGCAATAGGTATTAGGACTGCGGTTTTCCACATTTGTGGGATATGTTTCAAATATTTTATTGTATAATTTAATGATTTTCAGTTTTGTATTTTTCGAAAGGTGTTTCAACATTGGGTAGGATATTCGAATCCTGGGGTTTTACCTTTGGTTATACTAAGTACTAATTCAAATTCAGTAAATGAGATGGGTTCTTCGATGCGATGGGCCGCAGGGTTGGCGGCTTGTCAATATAGTAAATTGGTATAGGATTCAAGTCTTTTACGATTGAATTCGGGATGGAAGTTGTGCTTGTCTGAAGATTGCGACCAGGTTTTGGCGAAGAGTTGGCATATTTGCATTGTGTCTGTGGTAGTAGTATTTTTGAAATTAAGACAGGAGATAATTACCGCATTGTATCGCTGTCACGGGTCCGGGATTCATCCCTTCTCGTCGCCTGGACGCATCGCTGTCACGCGTCCGAGATTCATCGCCTTTCACCAGCTGGAAACATCGCTGTCACGCGTCTGAGGTACACCTCTTCTCGCCGCCTGGACGTATCGCTGTCACGCGTCTGGGGTTCATGGCTTCTCGACACCTGGACGCATCGCTGTCACGTGTCTGGGGGCACCACTCCTTCAGAGTCGGTGTCTAAGCTGGACTTTCGGTCAACAAGATAAGGGGATATAGAAGATGTGGAACAAGGAAAGATGCCGGCACCCTTCGGGGAATCATATCAGCGGAAAGCGTCATGAATCTGAAGTTCACCGCTTCTCGTCACCTGGACGCATCCCTGTCAGATTATTCATCCTGATAGCAACCTAGATGCGCAACCTCTCTTGCTCAATCAAGTGGCAGTTTTAATTCAACAGGACATGCCGCAAGGTATTCAACCACAACATCATCAAAATCGAAACAACTATACAGTTCCTGATGGGAATCACATGCGGTCACAGCACCCACAACAACAACAATCGCAGCAGCAGCATCTATATTGTGATGACAATCATCATGAAGATGATTATGTTGCACAGAGACTGACTGCACCTTATGACCGCAGTCCACGTTCATCTAGTAAGAATCACACACGACGACGTCGACGGCAATTACAAATCAGGTGATGGTACCTACAGGTCAAACTCCAGCAATACTGGAGAATTAAGTTCCACAAACCACCATCAAGGGAACAATACAATTAATTTTAATTATGGAAATTTCAGTGAATTCTAGCCATCCAAGAAGCACATCGGCTTCTTCTGGTTCTCAAGACCAGCAAGGTTTTCCCTATGGCGGCCAGAATAATACTAACCGAAATTATCATTTGGAAGCCCTTCACTCTACTAGTGAATCAAATACTCTGTCAGACAATGCTGCCGACATAAATTTCAGTTGTCATCGAGAAAATCGCCCAAGGCCAGACAAATGCCTTAGCGGCGTGAGTGGGACACGTTCCCAACTGCAACAGCATCAGCCACAGCAATCACTTGGGATTCTAAACGCAACCGGTGCTATGCAGTTGGCGACGACTCCAGCATTTCTAGTTTCGGTACAGGCTAACTTTATTCAGCAGGTGGCGAACTTGCAAACTGTCGAGACCAACACTACGCAACCGGTTATAATCCAACTAACCAGATTTCATGCGAAATCATCGGTCTCATCTAGTGCACATCGATCTCAGCAACTTAGAAACGGCCATATTCTAAGCCAAAGTGTGACTGCACAATTACAAAGTCTTAAACTACGATGGCGGCACCCAATGGCCAACTTGGTCTTCTCTTACACACAAACCAATAACCACACACACACACACTGATAACAATTATATCACTGTAAAATAACTAATTATATTTCATAACTTAATCCAAGTAATACAATCAGGTCTAACCAATATAATTAATTAATGCCACCCTACCAATCGTTCGGTACGAATACCGAAAAATAAATTGTGTCAATCGCAAGTACACCCGTACTAACCGCGGCTAAACCACGGCGCTGACAGGCCTTACATTGACAGCACCAAAGGGAAGGACAACTACTGGTGCATTGTCGTCGGCCCGGCAAGATGTTGCCGTATAACAACAAACATAACATCTGAACAAGCTCAGACGTCGTAAATTGATATAATATACAACCAAGTCGTTTAGAATCTTTAACAATCAACGAGTTTGACATAAAAGGAAACATTTTACGCACTAAAGCTCCTCAGAGTATGCAACTAAAAGTTGTACCATGCTTTTCGAAGTGCTCTCAGGCTACAGAGGAGATTCAGCTAGCTGATAGCAGGCCCGTTATTGGAATAGCTGAAGGCGAGCATAAGGAGAGTTTTTGTGTTGCTGATTGAAAAAACGTTCATTGCTGTAATTTAAAAATACGCTTGGAAGAAGGTGACCCATAATTAAGTGGCAGATTCGCGGTTTTAAATATTCGGTTAATTGCTAATTTTTCTTTATGGAAAACAACTAAATGGATTGTTGTGGCACACTTTTTAACTTGTAACAAAGAAGTTGAGTCAAGTTTTGTTGGATCGGTGACTTTGTACAATAAATTTCTGTGCAATTTAATTCTCATTGTTTTTTCTTTTGCTTGCATGTTTTTTTCGTTGTTTTGATATACAAACGCCTCGTCTTTATAATTCCTCGATATTCAAAACCGACTTACATCCACACCTGTTTTATTTATTGTTTCTCTCGCCTTGCAAGTTACATTTGGTTTGATCCACAGGGGTAGAGGAAGAACCCCTTTGTATCGAATTTATTGTTGTTTTTTTTTGTTTTTTCTTAAAATTTAACTTACTTAAATTTTTTTTTATTTTTTTATTTTTTTTTTTATTTTATTTAAGAGAGCTTAACTTAAATCGTATACAACCCTAATTCTAGAAAAGCTAAGTCTATGTAAGCTGGCTGATGATACAATTATTCTGCCGACATTGATAAGAGGAAGAATCCCCTTTGTATACTTGTGATACAGGTTTTATATCTTCTTACGAATCTCAAGAGATTCGTTTGCTCTTTATTCATATGATACATATCTGTCGTTATTATTATTATCAAAAGAGCAGAAAGCTTTCTTCGTTTTCATTAGGTTCCAAAATTGAAGTAGTGAGTAAGGTTAAATAAAAGGACGAACAAAAACGTCCTTTAACGAGGTAAAATAAAAATGTCATAATAAGACATTTTATCTTTTGTTTTATTTTTCTGAACCGCGAAATTAAATCACGTGAATTATATTGCATTCGGTATTTACTTTTACAGTGGCGCAAGGCTAATAACCTTGCCCGTAATAATATTTTATTATGGTAAATTTAACAAGCCGAGAGTCGAGACTTGGTAAATAAAGCCAAGACGGATCCCGGTTGTAGTGCCGATGATGATGATGATGATTTAGTTTTACAACACAGCAAAACAGTAAACATTCCAATTTTAAAATAATTTTTAATCCAAAGACATTTCAAAAAGCAGAAAGCAGAAGACACTTTTTTTTCGTTTTTGTTTGTATCGAATACTGAGAATCTATAAAACGAATTAATATCCCTCTCGAAAATCACTCAAATATTATTTACATATATGTATGTCACTTGCAGGATCATTGACAAAAAATTCATCCAAAATTTTGCATTTATGACCCTCCTGCCTTTATTCTTTCACTAGGATATTCTGATTCACCCCTCCACTTTCAGTTCCCATTGCTGTTAAATAGATTTCGGAAGAAGCGACCATTAAGCCGTGTCAATTCTGCCATTTTTCAAAACAGTACTTCCACCTAGTCCTTCCTCCTGCAGCCAATGCCTACCCCAATAAATGCACCATCATATCCACATCCGTGCAGTCAAATGCCAAAGAATGGCTCATTGCGAATCGTTCGAGTGTAATAAATTGCATTGCGAATGGGCAACAAATCGTTAGTTTACCCCCGAATCCTAGGAAGGGAGGTTACAATGCCAAGTATGTCGACATATGCAGTGTCAATTTAGTGAAATGAATTTGAATGGCGGTTTGACGAGGAACGCATTTGCAGTCTGACAATTACTTGAAAATATCTGAAAGAGGGTGCGCGGGAGTGCTCATTACATTTAGCACTTGAAATGGTTCATAAAGGACTTGATTAAGTTACTTGACAGCACCGCTGACAGCTTAAAGTAGATTTAGACGATTAATTTAACATTAGGGGTGTTAAGTAATGCGGGGGACATGGTTCTTTTAACTATGGTTAATAGAGAGTAATGGAGATAAATCGAAAAGAGATTTATTGTATCGATGGGAAATAGCACAATGGGTGAGTTCGTTATCCATTTAGTCGAATGGTAATCATTGATGAGACTTTCAAACTATGGACAAGTATGAGGACTTTTTATTTTTTTCGTCAATTATTACGATGTCGACTTGGAGTGTGTACATTTTCTTATATCAAGTGTCCGCAGACTTTTCCTTATACTAAAACTTGCCCTTTTCTCCAATGAAAAAACGTAATGAAAAGACCCAAGAATATAAAACACAATTATACCACCTTAAATTTACATATATAAGGTTTTTCTTGTAATATCGAGCAATTTTTACAAATTTACGGTAAAACTGTCAGGAATACAAGTATTGTGTCTTATTGCAGTTTGCATGACTATTGTTAACATTTCACTTTATCACCTGTCAATGCGATGGAAAGTCTTTCAAAAATCTGAGTCTCATTCACTTAAATGGAAATTATGATTATTTAATAATGAAACACCTTTGATGAGGAAATTCATACAGAGATACAGAGCTCATAGTCCAATTCAAACTTAGCGGTCTTCCAAAAATCATACAACCATTTTTTTGTTGTTGATATTCTTCCTCCTCTCCCCAAACCCCCAGCTATACCCCGACATATGACTATATGTATCAGTTTGAACCCCTCTCCTTAGGAATATTACTTATATTAGGCACGACCAGTCAGAGCTGGAAATACTACATGGTCTGAAACGTTGGGCGATTTTTCAATGGGTGGTGCCATAGTTTATGTATGAAGTGTCGTGACTTCTCATCTATCCGCTTACAAGTCGTTTGAGTGACGCTACTTTCACCTTCCCAAAACTCATTTCGAGATACATATCTGTCACTAGTTTATATACGTGTACCGGTATGAAGTGGGCGTTTTTTTTTTTTTTTTTAAATAAAACACTAACTTTAAATGGGAAAGTAAAAAACATTTTATTCGAAGTATTGCCCATTGCTTTCTACACATTTCAACCACCTTTCTGACAATTTGTGGATACCACGCCAATAAAACCGGTCGTCTTTTGAGGCAAACCATTCTGAGACCCAATTTTCGACTTCTTCGTAGGAATTGAAATGCTGCTCAGCCAATGCGTCTCCCATCGATGGAAACAAATGGTAGTCGGAAAGAGCCAAGTCTGGTGAATTCGGCGGGTGGGGTAACACTTCCCAGCCGAAAGTTTTTATTGTTTCTTTGACGGCTTTTGCTGTATGACTGGGAGCATTATCATGCAACAAAATTACCTTTCCGAGTCTTGTGGCCCATTTTGGTCATGTTTCGATCAATACATGGTTCAAATTGATCATTTGTTGTCGGTAGCGTTGCACAACAAGAGTTTCGCCAGGTTTTAGAAGTTCATGATACACCACGCCCTTCTGGTCCCACCAAACACAGAGCATTGTCTTTTTTCCGAACCGATCAGGCTTTGCAGTCGATGTTGCCGCTTCTCCTGGATGTACCCATGATTTTTTGCATTTAGGATTTTTGAAATAAATCCATTTTTCATCACCAGTCACAATTCGATGCAATACTGACTTCCTTTCGTGTCGTAGAAGCAAGGTTTCACATGTGGTGTTTCGCTTTTCCATCTGCCTGTCATTTCATGTGGGACCCAGTTTCCACACTTTTGGATCTTTCTCATAGCTTTTAAACGGTCAGAAATTGTTTGTTGTGCAACATTTAATATTTGTGCCATTTGTTTTTGACTTAAAGTGGCATCTTGATCCAATATTGCTTGCAATCCGGCGTCTTCAAACTTTTTTGGTGGTCTTCCACGTTCTTCATTTCGCACATCAAAATTATTATCTCTGAACCGCTTAAACCATCTTTTGCATGTTGCTTCCGATAGAGCATGTCACCATAAGCTTCGGCAAGCATTCGACGCGACTCTGCAGCACTTTTCTTCAAATGAAAACAAAAAATTAATGCTTTCCGCAAATCATCATTTTCTGCTACAAAATTCGACATTTTTAACAGAATTAAAAAAAAAGATGTTATATGTACAAAGACTTGATGCGTACTAAATATGTTTGACAGATGTCATAGCAACCAAAAAAAAAAATATATAAGGGCTCGTTCACAACAATGGTTTCCTATCGATACATTTGTATCTTGACGTTCACTTCACACCGGTACACCTGGTATGTAATTACGTGACTTTTTGTCCATTCGTTTAGAAGCTACAGTCGTTTGAGTGGCGCTACTTTCGCCTTCGTAAAAAAGTGGACAAACAGGAATATCGCATCTTGTCCAAACATTGTTTGTGATGGGAAAAACTTCTGAACAATCATTGTAGTGGTTGTAGAAATGTCATCCACCATCTGCTCCTTCGCGAAAAACCGTTTATCGGTGGTTTAGTGAATTTAAAATGGGTAGAAGAAGCACCGAATAATCACCTCCCTCTGGAAAGTGGATCGAATCGTTTAGAGTGATCGTAAAATGAAGTCGCGCGAGTTAACTGAGGCCGGTGGCATCTCAGAAGAACTGGCGGAATACATTTTGCACGTAATTTTGGAGATGAAAAAGCTATCGACACGATGGGTGCCGCGTTTGCTGACTGTCGATCAAAAACAGCAGCGCGTTGATGATGCAACGACAGGTTTGGCGCTATTACTGCGTTATCGGCTGGACTTTTTCCAACGTTTTGTTACTATAGATGAGACGTGGGCCCAATACCACACACCTGACTCAATAGGCAGTCTGTAAAGTGTCTGGAAATCAACAAAAGGCGACCAAAGCGGCCAAAATACCACCGCTTGGCCCGGAAGGTTATGGCCTTCGTATTTTGAGATGCGCACGGCATAATATTGATCATCATTACATGCAGAAGGGAAGAGCAGTCATCAGAGTGTATTATGCAGCGTTATTGGACAAGCTGAACGACGAAATACAGAAAAAATAGCGCCATATGGCTAAGAAAAAGTTCTGTGCCATCACGATAACGTACAAACGCCCTTGAAAGCGATGGCCAATTACACCAATTATAATTTGAATTGGTTGCTCACCTACCATATTCTCCAGACTTGGCCCCCAGCGAAACATATCTGTTCCCTAACCTTAAGCGGTGCCTCCAGGGAAAGAGATTCTGATCGAATGAGGAAGTTATCGTGGAAACCGAGGCGTATGTCGAGGGCTTGAACGTTTCATACTACAGAAAGGCCATCGAAATGTTGGAAGATCGGTTTACCACGTGTATCGCCTTCGGGGTGAACTTTGTTGAGGAATAAATATAACTTTGATTGTTTCTGCGTCGAGATTCCTCGACGAGACACCAAATAATGTGTGGCGTAGGAAGCCCAGCAAATATTCTGTTCCGTGGTCGTTCTTCACCAGAAAAACAAATATACATGTATGTCCGCAATACATAAGATTCTGTATGGTTCCACTCGTATGAATAGCAAAAATTAAACAACATTTTAAACAAAAATTTAACTTTTAAATGACATTGTAAAACCACAGGTGCTGAAAGCACCGTATAAAAACATCTTAATTCTCGAACGTTAAAAACATACTGCCTAAAAAACAGTACAACAAAATCAAAAACTGTGTCAAAACAGTAACAATTCAAAACGGTTAATGAATAGTCAATTTTCTTTCTCGTCTATTCAGCAATTGGTGGCATTCAGTGCCACCAGAAATTTCCGTTGCCAGCTCATCGTTGTATTCTTTCGAAGTATAAGCTCAGGCGCTAAATCCATAAAAAAAACTGTGAGAAATTGATCGGTAATGTTCCGAGCAGTGGATCTCAGATCAATTTGTCGTTTCGAATCACTGCTGGCATTTCCGAGTGACATTTAGGCAGCTTGATGTGTTGTTGCTGTACTGCAACATCTTCCCGGGCCGCAGACAATGGACCCAGTAGTCCCCTTCATTTGGCGTCACCAACGTGTGTATTTCAGCGCGGTGGGAAGTCGCGGTTAGTATTTGCGGTCGTGAACAGAGGCTCGTGTTGCTCATGAACCGGTACGGTGCAGAGGTAGGGTGGCAAAATTAATTATATTGTTATACTATATGTTGTTTCTATTAAGTGATTAGGTTATAAACGATAATGAGTTATTGTTTTCAAATAATTCGTACTCAGCTATCAGTGCTAGTGTGTGTTTTTTTTTTTTTTTTTTTTTTTTTTTTGGTTTCGGTAAGAAGGTGGCATGCCGGGTTTTTACCGACTAAAACCACCTCCCGCTAGGCTCATATTCCCGTTGATCCCCGTGTGTATGTGTGTGTGTGTGTGTGTGTGTGTGTGTGACCGAAGGCCCAGTTGGCCATTGATTGCTAAGGTTGTAGCTTGAGATAAGGCCGTCGTTAGTTGTTGTTGATATCCTCCGACAGGTTGTGAAGAAGTGCCTGAAAGGCGATATTTGCCGCATCAGCCGCGGCAACGATGTGCTCTGTATTTGTGTTATCCCATTGGTTGAGGTCACTATGGTTATTGTTTGTTGGATCGTAAATCCCTGGTGTCATCGATGAACTTCTTGGACGTAGTCCTGTTTTCTATTGTAAATCCATAAGTATAGTCTGAATATATTGGACGTAGTCCCATGTTGGATCGTAAATCCTTTGAATGGTAATTGAGCGATGCGGTCGCCAATATGTTGAATTGTTTGTGTTTGTCCTTGGTTGGAAATGTGGCTATTTAGAATTAGTTGAAATCTAGGTGCACTAGATGGAGGTTTTGATTCAGTCCAAAGACCGCTTAGTTGGGTTAAAGTCGGCCGTGCAATGTTGTTTTTTCATCATCTTCTGAATATCCGCCAACTGCATAGGATCATCTGCGTCTCGACTCCAAGGTGAGTGCTATGGCTGATGCTGTTGCAGTTGGGGATGTGTCCCATCTACGCCGCTAATGCCATTGCTTGGGGTTGGGCGAGTTTATCGATGGGAACCGAACTCTCTGTCGGTAGCGTTGCCTGACGGCGTATTTGATGAACTGGTTGAATGATGGTGCTGGACATGGTGGCTTTTTTGTTTTTTGTAATGTTGTGGTTGAAACCTTGCGGCATATCCTGTTGAATTACAACTGGCACCTGGGTGAGCAAGGTATATGTTCAAGTTATTTGAAAGGTTGCTATACTTTTCTTTCTTTCACCGATTTCTTTGTGGCAGGCCAACAAACAAACAACAACCACCACTCTCGTTGAATTTACATCTTTCATACCTAGAGAGTGGTAAGGAGATCGACATGGTTACAATCGATCTCAGCAAGGCTTGCGACAAGGTTTCTCATAAACATATACTCTTTAAATTGTTCACCCTCAGTTTTGAATCCATTCTGTTAAAATGGATTTCTTCCCACCTAGAAAATATACTCTACAGTGTATGTTTCACATCCGTGGTATATAATCCCTTTCTGGTAAATTCAAGGGAGTGACTTAGACCCCCTACGTTTTATACTAACCACAAACAACATTGATGGGATCATTCAACACTCCAACTTTCTATGCTGACGACATATAATTCGATAAGATTATCATATTGTGGGCGTTTTCTATATTACATGGAGAACCAACCCACAATTCCAACGTAATTTCGAGCGCTAACAGCGCGTCAGCTCAACCCCAATTCCTTCCACCAGCTTTTTTACCTGAAAAACATGTTTCCCAAAAGGACGCATAGCTAAATTCATTATTCTATGCAGATAATGCATAGTTGAATTTAGCTCTTTTTTGCCATACGGCAACTCCATTATACTAGCCCATGAGATTTTCACCGGAAATCGCAATTCATGTCGGTTAGCAAGGGCAAAGTCTGGACAAGCGACGCGGTTGCATCATCAAGCAACCGCTGGGGAAATTATCGATTTATTTAATTTGGTTCCCACGGTCATAATTCCCTAGCCGATGTAGCGTCACTTTGAGTTCTCCCAGACACACTATTCGCTGGGAATCAATGATATCTTTTGCCAGGTGAATAGCTGCAAATAATTTCTATTCCATTTCATTTCATCTTCTCAGAGTGCAATGTACTCACCACAGTCACCGTACTAGGTCACCATTGATTTTGATTCAATGCATGGGAAGCAAAATCACCCCCGGGATCATTTCGCTTCTCGTTTCGTTTCTCGCATTCTCTCTTGTCCATCGACACATCGAATTAACTAGAAGGGTTTATTCACCTCGATGGGCCGAGAAATTTTAGGATTGCATGATAAAGCCAGACGTTGACTGGTTGATCGTTGTGCAAATCACAAATGCGAATTTTCATCCCTGATTGGAATGAGTCATAACCACCACCGCGGCAGGTCACGCCTCGTAGAAGTCAAATTTCAACCTGCAAACCGCACACACGTGTCATCAGTGCGAGTCGTCCGTTAAGTTTTCCTTCGGTTATGAGTCAGTAAAGTCGATTATCAATGAAGTGAAATTTATATACAAATATTCAAAATTCAATTGTGGTCCATTCCAAGTTACAATAAAAGAACATTTAAACACGAAGACAGTGCACTTATTGTATAAACAAATATTCGAAATTCAAATGTGTCTACATCAAGTTAAATAAAAAGAACCTATTAACAGGATAAACAACATCAGTGCGTTTTTATTCTCTTCGCTTGAACAATTTTCGTGACGCAATCGTTGGAGGGTGTAAGTGAGCCTAGAGCCCGTGTTTGGCATCACGACTTAAACCTCCACAATATCACCGCTTGGTTCTGCATTGCTTCAAACAGATTTTGTCGTAAAAACCACTTGGAGCTTAATATGGCCAAATCCCTATCTATAACCTTTTCACGAAAGCGCATACCTTCTCCTCGCCGTTTTTACTCTCTTCATAAACAAATCCTCACCATCGTTTAATTGATCCCCGACATTGTGGAGGTGAATTTAATGGAGGCCCACTCAACTCTCAGGTTTGGAAAACGGTGCTCTAAAGAATTTTCCAGCTACCATGTCTCCCGATCTACATTTCCTCCGTCCCTGTACCAGGAAACTTAGCAAACAACTCACAGAGAATCAAGAGCATTCAACGTCGTTTCACTCTCCGTGGATTGGGATGGGTAAATCCTCTGGTCCTTCGCAGAGAATCAAAAGCATCCAACGTGGTTTCACTCTCCGTGGATTGGGATGGGTAAATCCTCTGCTCTTTTACAACGTCTTAAAGTAATGAATCTGGTAATCCTAGAAGAACGCAGAATATCCTCTCCGATATTCTATTCATTCGCCGGCTTCTCCCTTGCTCGGTCGACTGCGTCAATCTTATCAACTCAATCCTATTCAACTCAAACTCCGGAATATACGCCCGTTATACATTCCCAGCCCCCACCAGACCGCTTAGGACTAACGAACCGATCTACCGAATGCTGTGAAATGAAAACTCAAAGTCCTTCATTTTTGACTTCAATATTAGCATCCTCTCCCTAAAACACCACTTTGAATGTCTCCCTATAACATTTTTCCATCTCCTCTCCAACTCTTCATTGTTAAGTTAAGTTCTTAACTGATGATTAAGTTAGTTCGTAAGTTGGATTTTAGTTTATAAGGAGGTCCAATTTGTTGTCAACAAAATCCATGTGTACCGTCAGTTGTAGAGCCAGAAAAGCGATAAAATAAAATTGATTTAATTTTGTAACGCTTGCAGTTAGCGTTATTTGAATGCCATTTAAACGAGAAATGTCCGACTCATAATTCGATCCAGCAAAGTAGAATAAAGTTTGATTTCAAGATTATAAATTTAATTCACGATGAAAGTCTCTGTCATAACCCTTCACTGAGTCAGCATCGGCTCATTGTTCTTTAATGAAGGGTATCCTCGATATCCCAACTTTTCGTTTGCCATTCACGTTTCATTTGTACCTGATCTTCGACGTCGTACATTCCATTGAAATAAATTAATTCCCACAACAATACACAATCAAACGGCATTGAAAGTTGAAGCACGTCCAGGGAATCGCTGCTTTAGTTCACTGCAAAATTACTCCAGTGCACTTGGAGCACAGTTGCGTTGTGATTAATGTCCCCATGACCCAAGTTAGGTTCACGCATGCGCACAGACCTTGCTGCTAGCCAATAACTCCGTGAGCTTGTCATAAAAGCCTCGTTTGGCACAATTAGCCACAATGAATGCGTGTCAAATTAATAATGAGAAAGACAGATAAATTACTAGTATGCGAATCGTGGTCTTTTGTCGCCTTGCCTCTTGAATTTATTGCGCCCAACCACCAAACGCAGATGGTTGCCTCAAGGTCTCAAATGTACTCCGAAGGATATGTATAATTGGCGGCATCAAGCTCTCAAAGTCCTCCAAAGTCCATAATGAATTGCGTACGGGGAAGAACTGATGCCGTTCGAATCACCGTGAAATGGAATTAAGGTCCATGTAGCATCCGCAAGTGTCAAACATATACTTATACAAGTTTCCGGACGATTATGAACACCAAATTAACACCCAAGCGATGGATATTTTCAATAATAAATTATTCTGGTACACTGGCGTCCTTTGGTAATCCGCGGGGCGCAGTCGATTTGACATGCGCAAAGGTTAGCGCTCCTCTTTGGCGCAGTTGGTGATTTATTGGCTTATAATTTGCACGCGCACAGATTCGTATTTATGTGTCCCCAGATGCTGCTGTTGATTGTCTAGACCCAACACTAGAGGCTGCAGACCAAATCAGTGGACTTGTCTAAATATGCATATCTGACGCTTGCATGAATTCCTTGGCCTTCAGGGACAAAACTGCAATTGCGGATTGAACACTTGCAGTTAATTAATTGCCCCAACCGACATTTTGGGAAGTTTTCTAGCAACGAAGAAAAGCCGGTTGCCGATCTTCTCCTCTGGCAGACACCTTGTCGTGACGAATTGTCTGCAAATACTCTTCTCATTACAATGACTCTTCGTAGTCTATTTGAAAGTACTTCTCAGTGCGCCGCATGGAACATCTTGAAGTAAAACTAGATTGTTTGCAATTAAATCACCATCGGCCTCCTGCTGTCAATCGTCACACAAAAGGATGTGTACTTAGAAGACAATGAAAGGAAACACCAAACAATAGTTCAATACAAAGGATCAATATTCCAGGCGCTCCACAAGACTTTCAACTCTCAAGTGTCGTCAATGCCCGAGCACAAAGGCATACCCAGTGCGCCGGACTGCACACCTCGAGATGCGTGCCAAATTTTTAGTTCGACTAATCTGTAACCAGACAAGCCGAGATCAGGGGCGGGATGCAACACACCATCCGTTCTCAGCAACCTTCCTTTGTCCGCAGGCATCAGGTGTTATTTATAGCTTCTGATTTGTTCACGTTGCCCAATCACCTGCAATTATCGCATTAACCGGCTTCAAGCCCGCTCCGGAGGTAGGCGTTTGGTGCTGAGTTCCCATAGAAATCCAATTAATAGAATTTAATTTATCACGACAAACAATAAATATGTTGCGGAAGGCCGCAGAGAGGAGCGGCCATATGTTCTACGAAATGTTTTTCGCACCTAGTCTGGCCAATCCCAAAAATTCGTGTCGGAGAGTTTATAACCGGCAAGACACAGGCAAACGTAATTACCCTGCTTGTTCGGAGGGCTTGGGAACACATTTCATGGCAATGATAATTGCAGGAGATGCACAATCAGTCGTCGGTCACTAGTGAAAGCAACTGGGAACATGGCGATTGCTTGAAAAACATTTTATTCGGGGGCTTGTAAGGGCCAGTACTTGCTATTTTTTTGAATCATTCGCATGCACTTAAATAGTATATATTATTGCCCATGTATTACAGAAACATCGCGGTCAGTTTTAAGTCCTCATTCTCATGGATATGAGGAAGAATTTTTTATTCTATGGTAAATAAAAATATTCTAGGTGAGCCCTAACTGTATGCTTAGTTTTAACTTACAATTAAAAAAGAAATACGGAATTTAGAAATCATATCTAATTTTGAAAAATAATATTGTCCAAATCACTTCCACCAAGTTGTTGACCATGTTCAAGTCTACTACTACTAATACTTATTGGTCTGTGGGCACCCGAAAAATCATGACCTCTCTTACTCGCCTACATTTATGTTCGGTGTTATTTGCACTTTCCCCCTCGTTTCACCACATGTTCAAGTTTTCAAAACTCGATAAATTGTTTTTCAATCTTCACTGCTTTCAGCTACAATATTTTGTTGTAACTGATCCGTTGATAAGGGTAATTCTTAATAGACTCTTGACTTTAACAATTCCCATAGAAAATGATCCCCTCGAGCAAGATCCGGGCCCCATGGGAGTCACTCTATACCTCCTCGTTGTAATAAGAGTTTTTCAGGGAATAAATTGTTCAACAGGTCGTTCGGCTTCAGTCCTTGTGGCAGTTAAATTTCATATGCTTTGAGATGAAAATGGCGATACAAAATTCTTCGTAAGGTGGACCTCTTGGTGTTTAAGGTGCATCTTCTCTTGTGAGACGATTGTGGTGGATTTTGTCTTAACGATTCTGTAATACGAAAAACCTCTGAAATCCTTATTGATTTCGAACTTCGGCCTTCTTTTATTATTTTTACTGCTGACGTGGTTGTCTCAAATATTGTGATCTGGACAGGGTTTGGTGTCACGTAAACGAAAGTTAGCGCGGTATATTCGTCTTAAAATCATCACAAAATAATATTTTACGCAATATGCGCCCGACACAAATCACACCCAGCGCTTTTGCGAATAAAGACTAAAATTTCCACCGCCTGCCACATCACTAGAGCCCGCTCACGTATGCGTTTTTTTTTTCCAAATATGCGAAACACACAGTGAATACAGTTAAGGCCCACTTTGTACATGCTGCGCGGTACGAAGTTTGAGTTGTTACTAGAATACATGAAAAATACTGACTGATTGTTTTAATATCGAGTTTTAGACGTCTTCAGAGGGACTAATTGCGAAAATTGTACAACATTTTCTGGTCAATCTCTTAATGTGGAAACTCACTGCTAGGGCAGTATCCCAGTTCAAATTCTGCTCGTAAATGTTCATTGAAAATGATGATCGAGATTCCGGTTTAAAATATGCCCCTAGGGTGAGATCAATTTGAATTCGCCATGAGATCGATGCAATACGTACATCATCAACATCGGCACTACAACCGAGATCTGGTCTCGGCCTTATTTAACAAATCTCTCCGCCGGTCCTGATTCCGAGCCGATGTCATCCAGTTTGACACTCCCAGGCTCTGGGCGTCCTGGTATATGTCATCCCTCCACCACAGACAAGGTCTGCCGCGCCGTCCCCTTCCACACATCCCGCCACAAATGACTCTTCGGGCAGGCTTCTCTTCGGTCATTCGAGCTAGTTGTCCCGCCAACCGGAGTCTATCGATCTTGATTTTTCTTACATTAGCTTCAATATATATCGCGTACAACTCATGGCTATAGCGTCTCTGGAATCCGGAATACGGGGACAACAATTCTCTTAAGACCTTCCTCTCGAACGCGGCTAAGAGTTCAGAGTGCCTTTTATTGAGCACCCAGGTCTCGGATCCATACATGAGTATGACGTTTTCCGTCACAGAAATTTATATATTTATCAAATAGGTTACCTGCCGTTATTCCTGCGCGGGGCATCCAGTATTTCTATCGTTATTCCCGCCTAGAAGCATTACGGTCTCTCCACGAAACTAAAACAACTCTTCTGGGGATGTCTTCAAATTCGCTTCCAACATGAATCCTCTCGATGGTCCGGTGTAAAACCAAGTTGGTAAATTGATCTACAGATGTTCGGAAACCTTCGATAATGTTCGGGTTCTTCGGGCAAATTGTTAAACACACGTCGTTCAGGAAAGCCCCAATAATAATCTCAATTTATTGTCTCTCCTTGTTCAATCAACTTTTACTTTTACAATTTTGCTTTTTAACTTTTACAATTTTATCCCTTTACTTACTTTTTCACAATTTTAACCTTTTTTACTTTCTTTGTTCATCGAACAACCGGCGCTCTTCTTCTTTTTAACTGTAAAACAAAAAACGATCATCACTCCTTTTTTTCTTTTTACGGAACAAGTTTTCTGTTCTTTCTTTCCTGCTATGTACACTTAAAAAACCTTTCTCCCTCTCTATCTCCATCCACTCCGAAAAGGGATCCAGCTTCCACACGATCCACAATCGAACAAGAGTACGTTCGTACATTCAACATGTGGATCGTGTGTTTTTTCACCACCTTACCATCTATTATTATATTATATTTAAAACTAAACAAACGATGAGGATGGCGGAAGCCGCACGTAACATGAGCAAGACCATGGTCTTGTATAGTCTTGTGCAGTGGCAGCTTGGATGTTCTGGATAAACTTCGGGATTTAAAGAGCCTTGATAGACGATAGTAGGCTTTGTTGGATTTGATCGGCCGTTGGCGTATTTCTTCTTCCATATTGTTATTGGCTGATACTATTGACCCAAGGTAGTTAAAGGATTGCACAACTTCAAATTCGTGCTCCACTACCCTGGTAGTTTGACCAACGTTAGGTGTTCTCTTCGCAGAAGTTGCCACCATTTACTTAGTTTTTCCCTCATTAATGTGCTGTCCCAATTTTTGTGCCGCCTAACCGATCTGGTTGAAGGATTCCTGTACAACCGATTCGTTTCTACCGATGATCTCGATTTCATCTGCGTGGGCAAGTATCTGGCTGGACTTGGTGACAATAGTCCCTCTTGTTGTAACGCCAGAGTCACGGATTGCTTTCTCCAACGCCAGGTTGAAGAGGAGGCAGGCCAGACCGTCCCCTTGTCGGAGTCCATTAAAGATGTTTATTGGTTTGGACAGCAATCCCGCTATTTTTACTTGACTAGTTACGTTGGTCATGGTCAACCTACAAAGTCGTATCAATTTGTTTGGAATGCCGAACTCTCTCATGGCATTATATAGCTCTACCCTGGCTATGCTGTCGTAGGCGGCCTTAAAGTCTGTAAATAGATGTTATAATGGCATTTTAAATTCCTGACATTTTACCGTCGCCTGCCTAAGGGTGAATATCTGAGCAATCGCTGATTTCACTGGGATGAAGCCACACTGATATTGACCAATGATGGCTTTAGCGTATGGGGCTATCCGATCTTGTAGGATAGTGGAGATTTTCTTATAGGCGGTACTTAGCAATGTTATACCCCCTATAGTGTGATATCTCCCTTCTTATGTATGGGGCAAATTATACCACGACGCCAATCTTCCGGCATCTCCTCTTGCTCCCATATATGCACCACGATCTCATGAATTGCGTGATGTACCGCTGACCCTCGTTGTTTGATTGGCTCAGCTATTATGCCATCAACTCCAGTGGCTTTATTTGATTTGAGCTGTCTAATGGCTTTTAATGTTTCCTCAATGCTTGGTGGCGGCAGCATTTGGTCTTGACCTTGCATTGGTGGAGCCTCATATTCTTCTGTGAGCTGATCATTTAGCAATTCATTAAAGTGCACTTCCCATCGCTCCAGAATATCTTCAGGATGGGTGATCAGATTACCCTCTTTATCCTTGCAGTAAGTGCAGCGTGGAGTGCAATACGTACATTGGCTGTAAAATAAAGAGACCGCGTATGTGTGCGAAACCTTCTGTTTTTGGTTGTTGTCTCTCCATTACTACCTAAAGAGAGAACCCTAATGGCGGAAGAACACGCCATGAGTTTTTGGCGGTTTTTGTAGAATGCCTGAATGGGTTTCCGCCGAACACTGTTCACCGAAAAACAAAACAACACCGGAGCGGATTTGACACAAATGAAACCCAGATACGTTGTTTTCTGGGGCGTTATTTACAACTGTTATTTCTTGCTTTATTAAATACTGTTTTTATTAACACATAAACTGCTGTTAAGAAATGTTCGCTTGATATCACGCTTAATTAATCAATGACACATATTAATCTCGTCCTTTTTCGCACGCGTTAAACTTGATACACGTCAAAGACTCCTTTTTCTAAATGGAGGATCTGACCTCTCGGTTATTAATTAGCGACTTGATATCCGGTGCGCATGCACTTTCGACCGACACGAAAAGTATTGTCTATCTTTCGTTATTAAGTGTTGATTTTGTTCGCGATCATTTTTCTTGAGTGCGAAGTAAAGGTTTTGAATTGCGCGGCGCAGACTAGGTACCCTTCTCGTTCGGGTTCTCTGTAGGGTCTCTCTAGACGGATGGTCGATATAGACTAATTGTCTCTATCCTTAAAATCCCATCCGTAAGGGAAATTCCTCCAACGTATCTGTGAAACAAAATTTCCTATCGTATCCGTGATGCGAAATTTCCCATCGTATCTGTAAAGGAAGGTTTTTCATCGTAATCATCATTATCATTATCTTTTCCGACTTGGTTATCGGAATCTTGTTCCTTTGTCTTATGATCGGTGGTGCCGCCGCTTATTCTCCGATCTTTTTCTATGCATTGTTTGTTTTTCCCATCTGGCCTGAGAAACGAGGGTTCTCATGCTATTCAGATGTATACAAAGGACAATGGGATCGGTATTGCTTTGTTTGCCTTTTCCACCATAAACATCAATCAGGGATAGTGTTATGAGTTTATGATTGTATGACCACAGAACGGCAGCTAAACAATATGCCTTGTTTGCATAAGCGTGCCTTTGCATTGGGTCCTACAAGGGATTTAGGTGCTAATTGCATTTAGCTACCCGAGTATGCATCCATCGTATGGGAAACCATCGCGTTGCTGCTCAGGCTGGGTGATCGATTTACATGCGATGATTTCCTGCATTTTGGGATTGGTTTTGCATACCATCCATGTATGGATGCTTTGAACTCGATATTGGAAGTTTTTGAACGTTAAGTTCCTTGGTTTTTGATATCGGGTTCAACATTGTTGCAGCTTCCTATAACCTTTGTTACAGGTATGATTAAGAGCTTTGGGACACGTGTCTGTGGGCACGTGTAATGAATACGGTAAGTATGTTCCTTGGCGGAAAGGACATCTCAACCTCTAAAAAATACTTACCCAAAACAAACATGGACTCCCTATTATTTACCACGCTTTCCGTGCTGCCAGGGATAAACGAATTCTCCATGATAACGATATCTGTAATATTCCAGATCACCTGCGTTTTAGTATGGTGGTCGGTGTAAGAGATAAATCAATAAAAGATCGATCTCATCCCAACTGGTGATGGATCAGTGATGAGAAAAGGACTATACGTCGCCAAAAATAGTGTGCCTCTCAGGCGCACCGCGTTCTTTCCCCCTATCCCCAATTCCCAATTATTTTTATTTTTTTTATTTTTGTTTTTAATTTCATTTTAATTTTTATTTTTTTTATTTTTGTTTTTAATTTAATTTTAATTTTTAATTTTTATTTTTATTTTTTATTACCCGCCCTTGTTTTATTTCGATTTTAGAGGACAACAGGCTGTTACAGAAAGGGAAACCAAAGTGGTAATTAACACTCTATAGTAAGTCAGTAGTAGAAAACTGATAATAAAAGCGATGATCTTCTTACAGTTTCAAACAATTTTTCAAATCCACTGACGAGCTTCGAAAACAACCCGAACAATGCCCACCGTGTGCCGCCGCAGTCGTTGTTTGTGGTGTGGAGAGTAGGTGGTGGTTCGCGACTAGTCAGAGAGTGTCCCGGAGATTTATATTTATATATCATCACCGGCACTACAACCGGAAACCGGTCTTGGCCTTATTTAGCAAGTCCTGAGGTTTGTTAAATTTTCCATAATGATTTGTTTTTTTCCGGGCAAGGTCATTAGTCTTGCACCAGAGGCTCCCCGACGGGGAATCGAACCCCGGTCTCCCACGTGACAAGCAGATAGACTTATTTATATATACATATATTTATTATTTTATTTTCTTTTTTGAATATTTCTTATTGTGGACAAAAAGTAATAAGACTGTATTTTTACAAAAATATTGAAATATCTTTATACACGAATGCAGTATACACTCCGTACAAAAACAAACCGGAATGCAGTATAAAAACACAAATAGTTAGGTAATTTTTACATTTTATTTATTTGAAATTATCTCCCTGATCTGAAATATATTGATTTTCTCGTTCATCAAGTGAATAAGGGTGTCATGAGGCTGTAAAAGATGCTTTTTCTGTATATTTTTTTTTGAGAAAAAAAGTAGTTGAATGCATTCACTTAAAAATGTTTGCATAACGTTTATTATCTTTTAAAGGATAACTGGTTAATTTTTTTTTTTTTTAATAAAAATATTAATAATTACGAAAGTTAATAATAATTATTCCTCGAGTGCGATACGATAAGTTCAGGATCATAAGAAATTAAAAAGCGAGAGAGATCCCGTTAGTAAACTACTCAAACTCTGGGGTGGACGAAGGATATAAAATCTTAGATTATATATAATATAATTTAAAAAATTAAATACAAAATTATGATTTTCGTTAAAAAAATCGATAAATATTTAAAAGAAATTCTAATCATTGAAAAAAATTGCTTGCGGATTCGCAAATTATACTAGTGGGAACTTCTAGTTCATTGGCATTTACCACATCTTACCTACTAGCTGACAACGCGTCGGCTACAGACAGAGAAACAGAGTCTTAAGCGACACATGGGCTTGAATTCTCAATGATTTTCGATTCGATAGTTCGACAGCAGTTCTTCTACACTTCTACATGGCTTATCTTGGACGATGGAGGCAGGTTTTATTATAGTAATTCTGGCAATAGTTACTCCAGACATTATTAGATATGGTTGCTTGGTCGTCGCGTTCATTGTCTCACCACAAGGGATAAGTGTTTCTCATTCAACTTAAACCAACCAGGAGAACAGATTATTCAATGTAGTCCCATCTCTAGCACTTGAGCCGGATAATTATCGCTTTACGTTGCGCAATAAATTGAAACGAAGATTGATTTAGTGAAAGTGTGAATGCTCATCAGTTATCAAAGTGCTATCCACGGTTAACGACGCATCGTATTCTCTTTCGTGCATGGACGTTCTTAAGCTCACATGGTAGTTCAGACGTCATCCCCTCGTTTGCGTCCTTGACGAAGATTCGGGACACTTTCATCAACGGTTCTATCGAGCGAGTCCAATGGGCGAAAATAGAGGAACATATCGCCGCTTAGTTCTCAGCGCAAAACTAAATGTCTCGCGCGCAGACTAGAAGTTAATACCCATCAATGAGCCACAAAGAAGACCAGCCCGTTTCCCAACATGAGGTCTCACATCTCGGTTCACACTGCATCGCCGCTGAATCCGCACACTTCCTTCTGGTCTTGTGTATCATCGCGCTTGATCTCCTCCCGCAAAGAGTTTAAAGCCCCGTTCCTGATTACGGCGTCGAAGATACTTACTGCCTAACTGCGAAGGCGCAACCAGCGACCACCATACGGTATCGCTTCAGCTATTCCCAGGAATGGACACTGAAAGCCATCATACTACGTGTCACCACCACGAACGCCGGAACAGGATCTGGGCCTAGCAGATCGGAACATCGGATCTGGCGACATGGTTGACCTCATCATCGGGGCGAACTTCTACCCCACCCTTATCCTCGAAGGCTTGAGGAAAAGTGAGTGCTCCGACACCATCGCGGCGACTACTCACTTGCGGTGGATGCTAACAGGGGCTGCAGCCTTCACACCATCCAGTTCCGGTGTGACGATATCTATTCATCATCATCATCATCGGCACTACAACCGGGATCCGGTCTTGGCCTTATTTAGCAAGTCTCGAGGCTTGTTAAATTTTCCATAATAATATATTTTTACTGACAAGGTTATTAGCCTTGCGCCAAATACGATATCTATTACCAGCCATCATATGACCACTTACCGTGGGCAGCGAATTTACAACTCCAACACGGATAAATTACTGGACTCTGCCACTGCAGCTCGCATCGCACCTCAGCGGATTGAGGCAAGGTTTCGTCGAGATCAATTCCATAAGCCATTCAATATGTTCATGGAATAAAACATCATCATGCTGGATCACCTGTGTGGCACAAACACCGGACACATCTCTAGTGCGGCGAATAATCGTAAAGGCGAAAGGCGATCTCGGGGTACCGAGGACCTCACATACACCGGAGATAAATCACAGCACACATCAATCTTCCAGGTATTTTTTGTTCTGTATTCAATACATCCTCATTTTCTTATACATTTATTTTTCAGCAAACAATTCTTTCCAAAAATATCTTGACTTGAAAACCTTTTACGATACCTATTTAACCGTCGACACTAAAGTGCCGTAAAAAACCGTCGACATTTAAAGTATTACACAATTCAACTTCAAATTATTAGAGGAAAATTGCCCGAGACTTATTCCTGATTCCACAGTCGCAACTCGACCCATTTGATACTAAAAACAGAATCATTTAACTTTTTTGTTTATACCCATTGTTGTTTCCTCGCGGTCAACATCTTCCGATGACGAGGACGCCATTCGTTTTTTGATTGAACCACTTCCCATCTCGTGATGGTTGCGTTGAAATGCAATCTTAGCCGACGTACGGATATCGGGTTGCATTAAAAATCAACTTCAAACGAACTTGGTTTGCAATTAAACATTTTTCATTTCCTCAATTAATAATTGTGGCGAAATGTAAAATGTAGGGCGCATTAAATTCGATAATTGCATTATCGTTCCGGGGTTTAATCAAGTTTATTACTTACGATGGTTTTTTTTGTATGAGTTAACTGTAATGATGGTGTAGCGTCGTACGAACGCACAATTCCGCCCAGGTAAGGTTCCAAACCTTCAAGGAACTTACTTACCTTATCCAGTACACGTGCCCACAGACACGTGTCCCCAAAGCTCTTAATCAGGCCTGTAACAAGGGCATAGGAAGCTGAAACAATGTTGAACCCGACATAAAAAAAACAAGGAACTTAACGTTCAAAAACTTTCAGCATCGAGTCAACGCATCCATTCATAGTATGCAAAAACAATTCCAGATTACAGGCCATAAATCTTCCATCCAAAGCATCTGCACGATGTACCAGGAATTGCATTTTCGGTAGATAAATAACAACGGATGCATACGCTGGCAGCTAAACGCAAGAAAGCATATCGCCTATCCGCGGCCAAAAATTGTAAACAACCGTAATTATCGCAACAAGATAATTCGGAAGATTTACAAGTCCAACGCCAACAAAGGAAATACTCCGGTCCCACGATTCCTTTGTAAAAATTTCACACCCATTAGAAGGATCTAATGGATTTCGGTTGTGTTTACAAAAGGCAAACAACCACGGGCTGTACGCCCGAAAAATCATCTCGGCCTTCGCGCCAGATGTTCTGTGCAAACAGAAGGCCGTGGAAAAGGAAATGCTATCACCAACGAAGAATGTATGCAAGATGACTTTCCCTTTCTCAAGAAACTATGAAATATCCCCGGGGATACGATAACATGCTGCTAACAGGAATCCGGAAATTCTGTTAGCAGGGGGAATAAGAAAATTTTTCGATAGAGATACAGATACGATCTGTATCAGGGCATTTTGTGAGGAGAGGAGATAGTCAGTTAGATTTCGATCGGCAGAGGACTAGGAGAGTCTACTTCGAGCATCCGTCCCAGGAGTACAGTTAGAAAATTCTACTAGGAGATCGGTCCGATCCGCGCAACACATAAAAAACGAACGTATATATCCGACGTTCATCGCCCGACAATCCAACGCGCGCAGTCTGTGTTCCTCGTCAGGGATATAGAAAAAGTCGAATAACAATCGTGCAGTCGAACGGTCCGTGGAAGGAGAAAAATTTGGTCAAGGGTGTCGCGACGTGCAGTGTGTACGAGAAATCTAGGGGATCAGAAATTGTTTAATGAAATAGAAATTCAGTGCTCTTTCCCCGGTATATATAAACAAAAAAGCAGAACGAGAACAATAAAAATTAAAAATAGAAAAACAATTTTCCTGTATTTCATTTGTGCTGTTCCACTCCGTAGTGTTCTTTGTGTTAGCAGTGTTCGGCGGAACACCGCAGCCAACAACCGTCAATAAAGGACAAAACATCCGCCAAAATGGTTCTCGTATTATGACTTTAGAGAGATCTCATCATCATCATCATCGGCACTACAACCGGGAGCCGGTCTTGGCCTTATTTAGCAAGTCCTGAGGCTTGTTAAATTTTCCATAATGATTTGTTTTTTCCGGGCAAGGTCATTAGTCTTGCGCCAGAGGCTCCCCGACGGAGAATCGAACCCCGGTCTCCCGCGTGACAGGCGGGTATACTAACCACTATACTATCGAGGAGAGAGGTAATCATCATCATATTTAACACTCGTTCCACGTTAATCTCATTGTAGTTCCTTATTTTTCACGATACTAATAATCAAGGTAGCCTTTTTTTGTAAATTTATTATCGTTGAACATACTTTAACATTTCACTTAATATGTTTCCGATCTAGCTAAGAAAAACAATTGTTTCTTAATTTAACTTTATTCATCAACATACTCTCCTTCAAGTGGTACGAGAGCAGATCAATAAGTCTTTAGATAATGGGGACGATTATCTTTTATTTTCGCATTTAGCTGACGCATAATACTGTCCAGTTATTGTCTGTCCTTTTTCCAAATAGTCAATGAAGGTAATAGCACGTGCATCCCAAAATACAGTAGCCATAACCTTGCCAGCTGATTCCACCGTCTTTGTCTTCTTTGGAGCCCGTTTGCCTTTAAAAATCCACTGTTCGGACTGTTCTTTCGTCTGGGGAGTGTAGTGATGTTTCACCTATAGTTACTATTGTGCGCAGAAACTCATCCGAGTTGCGACGCATACGCTCCAAAAGTTCCCAGGTGAGAGTAAATACGGGACCCATCTCGCAATTATTTTTTTCATGCGAAAATTGAAACATGAAACAAATTGAAAATTGACAGATACCTAGTGAGAAATGATGCTTACAAAAAACAGACCATTAGCGATGCTACGAGCGCCATCGTAGGCGTTTCTAAGGACTCTCGAATAAACACAAAAATCAAAAGATGATATTATATTGACATGTTATTCAAAAAAGAATCAGCTCCAGTTGAAAGGGGCAATCTCGGACAATAAAGGGAAAATCACATCAATTCATAAACAGATACCGAATGTATAAAATCGTATGTATCAATTTAGACTTTCCCTGGAACACAGAACTCCCAAATAATAAGAAAACAAATTAAAAAAAAAGTGGAGCACAAAGACCTGATCCTTAGTTGGCAAGGGAATTCTGCTCTCACCACGCAAATACCTATGGGACCTACCCATGGTTGTTATCTCGTTAAACATCTGCTTAACTACCTTACATAAATGACAACGCCATTATTGAAACGGCTGTACAGAATAGCACCCCAACTCACAGTTTGCCCGATCTGTCTAGTCTGAGAGTACGAGTATCTACACCCGTATATTCTCCTCTACGGCGTTACTACCTTTTCCAACGCATATCTTTTAATCATCCCTTTACGTGATTTCGATAGTAATCGGCTATCATTCCACACGCCATCCAACGCGTGATTCCGATATCACTAAAGTTCCTTTCATCCATCTAATTGGGTTTCTCATGTTTTTATCTCAAAGATTTAATCACATAATCCTCAACTAACGAGGTGTGTGTTTGCATTTTGTTTGCATTTCAATTAAGCCATATCGTCCCTAAAAGGACGACGTCTGATAATCCAAATCATCACTGCCATTGTTTGAATCGTTTTCGTGTTACGACCGACGCTGACCATTTCATCTCGTATGCAAACAAATGCAAACAATCATCAAAATTTGCCTGACACATTAATCACACGATATTCATGACATTGCTGGAATAGAAACAGCAGGAATACGCTTTTAAATATCGATCCGTTGCCCGTATAATTGATCCTTTCATTTGGTCCTTGTACAATGTATTCTCCCCTGTTTGGTTTTGATAGCCAATCGCTGATAAGAATGCAACGATTAAATTTAATTAGATACGTCCCACATGGACGATGATCCTTGTTATTATGCCGATGCTGTTCTCGTTGTAACGTTTTTGCATCCCTTATTGTTTCGGCGATTCTCCGGGTACTGAAATGTCCAGATACATTGGTCATTGTCATAGATGATTAGAGAGGATTCTCGTGAAGTTGATGACGCCTGTAAAACTTTTGAAAATTTGTGGGAACGTGTCTCTTTTATGGGAAAATTTAAAAACATTCGTTTGGGATGCAATCAGGGCTGCAAAATAAGCGACAGCCAGATAGGGTGGCCTCAGTAGAGATGATGGATTGCGGATGGACATTTCTATTTGTTTTGTTGTGGAGATAATTGCGGTTGAGATGTATTTTGGTTGTAAGATGATTTATCTAGTTTGCTTTTGAAGTGGATTTTGATTTAAAATATGTTTTTCCTTTTTTTGAAAAAGAATATATTTTCGAAGAGACTCAGAAAAATGTGGGCAAGAGTCTTGCAACAAGATTGATAGGATGGCTAATTTTTTTTTCGTATATGAAAGGATGTTCATGGCGATCCATTGCAATCTAAGCAGATGATGTGAATGTTTTAGTTGATTCCTACTTTAGAGTACCATTCGAACTGCTGATCGCTCTGAATCATAATCGTAACCTGCGAATACACTCGAAGTATAAAACAGACTTAGCCTAAGATTCGCAATCGATACGCTGTCATTGTGTATCAAATACTAGAGCAAATACAGTGTCTTCAGCTTTTCATGGAGGCTCGTCAAAGAAGACATAATTTGTCATCCTTAACTCCCACCTTAATATGAACATAATGTAAAGTATCTTCTTCCTTGCTTCCGTCAGATTCCCGCGTTGTATTAGTTAAGTTTCCATCCATCCGTCCAAACTCGACATATCTCTTTTGCTCAGGATACGACTTATACTCGAGATTTTGTTTTAACGGTGGAGTCTGCGTTTTAGCTTGCCAAATGGAAGAAGCATTGGAACCCAGTAATTTGGATATCATTTGGGTGAAAGGCGTGTTAAAGAAGTCTGTGTAAGTTCTTTGTCATCTCTACCGCCCCTCGGATGTTTATCGACCAGCGAAACAATTTTCACGCACTGTCGACAGAATACAAAATCTTCCGAGTGTCCGAGATTTCCTAGATTTTCGTTCTTAACCTACATAACTCTAACTGGGTAGTACAAACCGAGACGTTCGTTGTTAGTTGCAATTTGACTCCATTCATGGAGGAGGCTAGCGAGTAGCGTATAACCGAGGTGATTCTGCAAACACCCAAGATCTATTTCTGTCAACGAAGTCAAGCATTTATACCATGGAAACTATTGCGCTATTGGCAAACTTGAGTGACTGCTTAGTATCGGTTGCGCAATCACTTACATCCTAAACGGACAACTAACTTAAGGGGCCTCGCCAAATATGTTAAATGGGACGATTTGTGAGACTTCTTCGCATACATTCTGTGATCAGAGGTCTACTTTGCAAATCCTGATGTTAGCGCATGCTCAGATTCAGTCAGGTAAATTATTCTTCTCGATATGAAACTTCACATTCCGCATTTCATTAAACAAAATTCATCCCATAAACCTTGGTTGATGTAAAATGAGAATAGAAATAGAGCTTCTAAACAATGACGTTAAAATCGTATGAAAGTCAACAGAATGAATTTTATCAAATTCAGTGATGCGTGGAAATAGGCGATAGATACGGTGAAAAAGGTTCACGATTGCAAAGTGACCACCAAACTGCTTGAGTGCCAAACTGACTCGCGATCCTTCAAGGCTACCGGCAATAACTTCGCTTCCTCCTCTTTTTCCCTTTTAGGGACAGGCATCCGGGCATTAGGCATGTATTCAAAGGATAAAGCTACTGTGTTCGCGAATTTATTGTTGATTAAATGTTCAGAATGTAACAAACTTCTAAGTGATTGCCAGTATGTATTTCGGAGCAAGCGGTCCACAGTTTTTCAATTGCAGATATCTGATATCTGGATATCTGCAATTAAAAAACACGATGAATTAAAAGCGGTCGAATTAGATATCTCGAAGGCCTTTGACTGCGTGTGGCACGGGGCGTTTCTAAGCAAGCTTCGGTCAAATGGACTTGCCCAACAACTTTGCGGTGGGGTGAAAATTTTCCTCAAGAATCGACCGATTTGTGTTGTTGTAGACGGGGTGAATTCAGGTCTGTGTTCTATTAATTCCGGGTTGCCACAAGGTTCTATTTTGGCTCCATCCCTATTTCTGCTTTATATTAATGATTTATTGGAGTCAACAAAATATTCTGTTTTGCGGATTATAGTACTGTGGCGGTTCCGCCAAACCCCACGGTACACTTCCCTAAAGAAAACCTCTCATAACTCCCTTTCAATCTCTTAACTTCGCTAATGCAATTACACTAGCACCTGTAAATGCTGCACGCATCAAGCTTACCGAATTTATTTATTTCAAAGCTTCTGTAAAAGAAAACTTACCATCATGCATCTCTTCGCATACAATTCTCTGTAAGAATTCTTCATTACTTTTTTAGGAATTCCACAACTCCCATTGTTTACCAACAATGCATTTGCATTGGCACCTGAAAACAGTTCCTTCTCCAAGGGCATTTGATGCATACAACGCATTATCTGTAGTTCCTAAAAAACAATTCTTTAACGTGCATATGTACCATAGATTCCCGACCATTAGGCACCCTTGTTCCAACAATGCAATTCCGCCGTACATGTGCATACCACATGTCCCTGGCATTTCCACGGCCGCGGCAGCTCTTTGACCATCGGACAAAAGCAAATACTCTCATCTTACCCTAGAGTCATAAAACGAATTGCTTCGCATGTAATCATGTATACAATTCGATCCCTTTAGCATCACCAGCGATACATATTTCCCATTGTGTAAATAGAAAAACCATTAGCACTTCTTCCTAATGGGGATACATTTACTTACCCATCCGCATCACTCATTCATGTCTGTATTATGCCCTTATTTGCTTTTACCACATTTCTCCGATTAACTGCCGTCGATGATAGCTGCAATGCACAGCATAGACACGGATCATAAATCTCCTTTGTCTTTGCCGTTTGCCTGTTTCGTTGTTCCACTGCTTTCGAGCACGTGTACATAAGATCGATCCGTACGGTCACACACGCATACCATTGCACTGAAAGAGTGCATTTCCTTGGCGGTCGCACCCTTAAGAGAAAAGTTTTTCTCTCTCTTCTTTTGTTCTTAACCCTAACCTAGGATGGAACTCATGTCAGAGTTCTATCCTCGGTGAGTCCTTTCCCATCCGTCGACCGCCATGGTCGTTGCGGACTTCCGCTCTCGGTGTGCACGGAGACGCGAAAATCACCGAGTCGCGTGTGTGTAATAACTTTGAAACAAAAAAGAACAATAAAATAAGTGAAAATCATGTGCCTCATAGACATAACTCGCATTTCCCACGTAGAGTGTAGTGTTTGCACCCGCCGTGTCGAATATTATATTCGCCGCAGTCTTCGAAGATTGTGTTTTTTTTATTGACTTCACATTGTAACTTTCACGCAGTGCTACCGTAAAATGTTAGTATCCAATAAGAAAATGAAACGGAACAATAATCCATGGATTCAAACAAGTTATTTCAATAATAGTGTTTTTCTTTAAAATAAAAATACAACTAAACAAGGAAATGGTGTTTTTTCTATTTTTACTTGTCCTGTCTTGGTGTTTCCTTTGATACGTGTTGGAACAATTAGTGACAGTCGACATTATTCGGATGGGGGGGGGGGGGGTGAATCGTGTGTCCGTGTTTGGCACAATACTCCTAATCCTCAAAGTACACTTATACCGTATTGCGACGATAGTGAAGAACGTGTTATTCGAACTGACGCTATGACAGTAAGAATCACTAAAAATGTAACCAATCCTCAACAAATCAAGCCATTGCTGCGTGTACGAATTCGATTTCTAAACTCAAGTACATTCAACTGATGCTTTTCATTACTCGATTTTCGTTCGGTGTTCTTCACTATTTGCTTGTGTACTGTTATTGTGTGTGCATCTGTTAGAAGCGCCACACTACTCCTTCCTCAGTAACAACTGATATAGAATTGTTATGTTATCGCAGGTATACGGCTTTGATGCATTTTCTTATTCGCTATTTGCTTGTATATTGTGCATGTATCTGTTAGAAACGTCATACAACCAATATCAACTCCGAGGTAAATTCTACTTTGGGGACTCTACAACTTCGTTTTCAACATAAAAGTATTAGGTGGCAGAGTTTAAACGAGCCCACACGGGTTGCGAAGGCGGTCAACCAAATGAGGTGACTGTTCCAAAAATGGTAAAAAAAAAAATCCACAAAATTGTATTGGATGACCGCCGTTTAAAAGTGCACGATTTATCAGAAATACTAGGCATTTTAAAAACTGCTATACATCACATATGCCTGAACATTTGGACATGGGAATGTTGTGTGCAAGATGGGTGCCGAGTTTGCTCACTCGAGTAAAACCAGCCTCGTGTTGCAGTCCGGTGCTGTGCTTCCTCGGATGAGGGAAGAGCGGGGACCTTTTATTATTCCTTTATTCAATCTTCTTTCATCAATTCGCGTTTTGTTTGATTTCAATTCTTGATATAAAGTTGTCCGTTTTTGAATTGAAAAATTATTTGCTTATGTGGGCGGTTTCTATAGTTTCTTTTCGTTTATTGTGTGTTACTTTGTTTATTTTTATTACAGCTTCTCCTTTTTTTTAATAACAAAACTCAAACTAAACCTTACAATTCAATACTCTCAAACTAAACTTCTTCTTCCAACTGCCAAAACTAAACTCTACTAACTTCCAACCTCAACTGATTTTATTATTAAAATTTCTCTCTATTTATGGAACATCGTGTTCTAATTTACTGTAAATTATAATATGAACAAAACAAATTTTCTCAAAGTATTCCTTTAGTTTCTGTGACTTTTAAATTGAATAAAATTTGAACGAAAATCAAAGTGCTCCGTTTTGAAATAAAAAGGGGCAAGTTATTAAAAAGGGGCATGCTATGAAATGTACTGTAACTGTAACTGGCTTTATATATTATTGTGTAGGTTTATTTATGGTATGTATTAAATGAGATGTTAGATATGTAAGGAGATTCAGTGTTAAAGCTAATAGGGGTAGTATTCTGGAATACTACATCGTGAGGATGATTAAATCGCCTGTTCGGCCATGTGTCGCCGCAACAAAGCCGAGTTTTTGCGTCGATTCATAACTATGGATGAAACATGAATCCATCACAACTGAAGCGGAAGAATCATTCATAACTATGGATGAAAGAAGGCCTCATCACTACACACCCGACACAAAGATCAGTCAAAACAATGAACTGAAAGAGAAGATTCGGCTCCAAAGGAGAAAAAGACAGTTCTATCTGCGGGCAAGGTTATAGCTTCAGTTTTTTGGGATGCGCGTGGTATAATTTTCATTGATTCTCTTGAAAAAGGAAAAACCATCAACGGCATATTATGCGAACTTATTGCAGCATATGAGTGATGAAAGTAGAGAAAAGGGCCGCATTTGGCGAAAAAGAAGGTGTTGTTCCATTTCGAAAATGCGCCTGTTCACACATCCGTTATTGCATTGCCCAGAATGAATGATTTGAGGTACGAATTACTTCCCCATCCACCCTATTCGCCAGATTTAGCACTCTCGGACCATTTCCAAACTTGGAGAAATGGCTCGGTGGTAAAAGATTTGCCAACGATGAAGAGGTGATATCTGCAGTAGATAGCTATTTTGAGGAGGTCGAAGTTTCTTACTATAAACAAGGTATCAAAGCTATAGAACCTCGCTGGAAAAAGTGTATCGAGCTAAAAGGAGACCATGTTGAGAAATAAGTAAAGTTTTTGCCAAATATTTTGGGGTTTCTTTGTCAGGCCGATTACTTCTGGGACTGACCTCGTATTTCCTGATTTGAGAATGATCGGTCAATAAATTCATCACCGTCGCACCAGAAAAGATTTATTTTCTTTTTACACAAACGTGCGCACAAAAGGGGATTTTGGAGTACGCTTAAATGTCAGAGCACAGCGTGGTCTTAAATTACAACGGACGTTACAACGACGAGGAAACACATGATCAGGTAGAGTATTCCCCATTCGTGTGGTTCGGCTAAAGAATGACTCTCTATGTCTGTTTGTGCGCGTGTACTTGACTTTCAAAGTGAACTGATGCGCATTCACAGATTGACAGGTACCACAGGAAAATGTCTGAAGGGGCGGAACAGATTCAGCAATTTCAGTTGATTAACGACCGTGCTAATAGCTAGAGAAAAGGTATAGGCATGATACGTTGCGCCTGTGTTCTAACGACGGAATTGATCGCCTTACGGCTGAGTCCTCAACAAGTTTCACTGCTCATTCTTGCATCATATCGAGCACGTGTAGTGCAGTTTTGGATGCGCCTGACCAAATATGGGTGTTGAACTCCATTTTGGGACGAATATACGCTTTGTAAATGCTGGCCAGGTTGGACGGAGTGAAGTATTTTTTGCATCTCTTAAGGAACCCCATGCATTTGGCCGTACTTTTCGCAGCTTCAAAATTGTGGTCATTACAGTTAAGTGTCGAATTAATTCGAATGCCGAGGATTGATAGTTCCTAGGCTTCGTCGATGGAAGCGCCATTCATCGAGAGTATATTTACTTTGGGGTTCGCTTTTGACGACAAGAGACAGCACTAAGTGTTTAAGCCATTGAACTCTACTCGGTTAGATAATCCCCATTGATATATCTTGTTGAGATCGGAATGCAGTGTATTTGCCATAACCGGCTGATTGGTATTGACGCTCGAAAAGTTTGATCGGGAATCTTCGTATGAGTATGAAAAACTCAATGTGCTATCATCAGCAGACAAGTTGATTGCCTGGTGGGTAATGAACAACAGATAATTTATAAAGATGAGGAAGAGAGTGGGTGAGAGTACTGAACCTTGGGGAACACCTGCATTACTTTGATGGGAGACAGATTTGACACCATCAAGAACCACTTGTATTGAACGGCCAGAAAGATAGTCTCTTATCCATTGGATCAGAGAATTGTCCACTCCATATGAATGTAATTTTGATAAAAGGGCTAGATGCCAAACTCTGTCGAAGGCCTTCGAGATATCCAGTGTAACAACCTTGCTTTCTCCGAAGTAGTGGATGGAATGGGTTGACTTTTCGGTAATGTACGCCGTCAAATCTCCTGTGGATCTGTTGCTACGAAAGCCATATTGGCGGTCATTAAGGAGGTCATTTGATTTCAGATATTTCGAAAGTTGACGGTTAATCAGTGATTCCATTACCTTCGAGAGAATAGAAGTTAGTGCTATGGGTCGATAAGAAGAGAGGGATGATTTGTCGCCCTTTTTGGGAATTTGTTTGAATGTTCGCTGACTTCCATCTATTTGGGAAATGGCGAGTAGTATAAGACAAATGGAAGTGTTTCCGCAGTGGTTTAGCGAGTGAAGAGAAACGTCTCTTCAAGAGAATTGGGGGAATGCCATCAGGACCAGCGCGGGCAACAGTACGCGTTCGGAAGCGAATCTTGCACATGGTGTTCTGCTTATGCTCAAGTTGAGGTGGAACTGATGGGGTATCAAGCAGCGTTGAGTTTGCTGCAAAATGTGCAGCAAGTAGATTCGCCCTTTCTATTGCAGTTGTGATTGGTTTGTCATCGAATATAAGCGATGGAATGGATGAAGAGACTGAGTTTTGAATGTTTTTCAAGAATGCCCAGTAGTTTCTACTACCTGTGGGAGAGTGTAGTATTTTTTTCCCACTTTCTGGTTAAGCGAGAACTTGGCGCAGTTATTTCTAGCTCTCTTAAATCTTTTTCGGTTTTCCTCAGTATTGTTTGATTTATACAACGGGAAGTTCAACTCTTTAGCACCTGGAAGTGAACCAGATATTTCTCCTGGGTTTGATACTCTTTACTCTGTGTGGAATAAAGGTTCGCATGCTAAACAGAATTGTGTCCGTCAATGTGTCCGATATAGAGTCATCATCATTATTGAGGAAAAATACCGACCAATTTAACCTACCAAAAAAGTCGCTCAGACCTTCCCAGTTGGCTTTCTCATAGAACCATCCTGTTCTTTTGGGAGTTTTCTCGTAACCGTTGCTGTTAGTTAGAGCACATTTAGCTGATACGACACAGTGGTCTGAAGTGCCCAAGGGCGAAGAGACTTCAATTGTGTATTTGTTTGGCTGAGAAGTGAGAAATAGGTCCAAAGTGTTGACGAATGGCCATCTATATCTGGTACCCGCGTTGGCTCATTGACATGTTGAGTTAAATTATTTGGCTCAGCAAAGAGCTGAACATACTGACCCTCAGGTGTAGTGTATCCGGAATGACGAAGCCACAGTGAGAGCACATTGAAATCACAGGCAATAACGATTTCACTGTGACGATATAGGCTCAAGATCTTATAGATGGAATTAGACAGAACACCAATTTCGTTAAACGAGGCGTTTCTATCCAAATTTAGGTTTCTGTAATGAAATCAGTAGTGTATGATATGCTTACGAACGTGAAGTTTTAGCCACGAGAAATTAAATTTTGGTTTGGAGCAGATGGCATATTGTGGCAGAAGCTGATACGCAATATCACTGCATATGTATGTAGCTAGACCACGATGTGGAAAGAGCAAAGGTACTCGGTTATAACCGGGTTTAGTAAAATCGGAAATATCTGTATTAGTTATTACCTGAGTCTTGCTAAGGCAAGGATTTCTGGTTTCTGGTTACCGACGTGGGCAGACAGAGAGGAGAAATTGCATCTTAGTCCGCGAATGTTACACAGATCGACGTGAAATTCCCGTTCCATTGAAATGGCATGACACAGAAAACCAATACCGTGTCAGAAAAGGATGCTAGTTGGACCCGTCGATAGATAAGCGAAACCAACCACTACATGTGTTATGCCCTTGTACTTGTAGTAGGTGCTCCACTAGATCCGTGCCGAAATCCAGGTCACATCCCTCTTGTGACGAATATTACGCCACTCAAAACACAAAACACCCTTCAAAGATTATAAATCAATCGAGAGTATCGATGCCTGAGGGACGCAACAGAGTTGCGAAAAAGAGGAAAACAGACAAGAGGAAAGGAAAGGGCACGAGTTTTCCCACACTGTACACTTCCACACAATTTTCACACTACGTCGCGAATCCCGTATATATTACTGCACTACACTCGGACGCATTTGTGATGATCCGTTTGTTTACTTCGGAGATGTAGCTGGATCCATTCTCTGAATCCGGATCTGGATAGAATCCTACAAAGTTCGATCTCGTCGACTTTTATGCATTATTATTATTATTACGAAGACACAATATACAACGTTCACAAAGAAAAATCGACCATCATGATGAAAAGCCAATGCCTGGAATCTTAGGAAAGAATAAGTTTGATAGGGATCACGGTCTGTGGCAATGTATCGTGACATGAACACGTATCGAACATCGCCAAGTCCGTTTCTAGGAAATCGAGTTATCTTGTTAGAGCCAAGAAATATTTTCCGACAGTCCAACTTCTTCTTCTCTATAACACTTAAATTAGATTTGAGGTCGAATATTGTTCCGATATTTGGAGGTCTACCCCTAAGCATATCCTCGACCTACTCGGGAGCATTTTGAGATCCCCGATCTCCCCCTCTAAAGGAGGACACAGCGCTGACATCGGGAGCGTAGCGAACCTTTGTCTGTTTTATAGATATTACACGGGAACTGTGGTTCGGAGATTTATGGTATTATTTGCCCCCCATAAGATAATCCGATGGATCCTACCAATTTGCGGTTCATCTCCTGACAACACGTAGTCGTACATCTCTGTACCAAAACTCGATCTGTTACAGAACGGGAAAACTATGGAACTCCCTCCCCGTGCGAGTTTTTTTGGAACACCACAGCCTGCAATATTTATTTAATGGCATCTCGGGGCACTGATATGACATTAAATAAAATTATATAAAAAAAGTACTCAACATGTCCCAAAAAGTAACGATGCATCATCTCTTTCCTATCCCCCCATAGTATTAACTTCTGTTTTATCGAAAGTTATAGAGTCATTAACAACTTATTGGAATACCTTGAAATATTCTTTATCTTTGGTGATCATCAATGTAGCACTTCCGGGTTCTAGAATACCTGATGATCTACCTTAGGGCAGCATCACTCAATACTGCTACTTCGGCGAGACCAAGGTTTTGGCATTGGGTATATAAATAGTATGTCAAAGAGTGTCGTAACGACCCCTGTTGTTGAAATTGCTATCCTTATGAAGTAGGGTATACACTTGTGGCGGTTCCACCAAACCCCACTGTTACTTACCTAAAGAACCCCCATCCCTGCAACCCAATCGGCATAAGTGTTTGATAATGCAACCGCATTAACACCTTAAATGCTTTACGCATTAATTAGAGCAATTTATAACCTAAAAGCCCCTAGAAGAGACTTCTTACCTTTCATGCATCTCTTCGCATACAAATTCCCTAGAAGAATTCTTTGCATTATACAGGTGCATAAACCAAAACCTATTCGGCACCTTCGGTGCCAGGCAAATCCCCCTAGACGAATTCCTGAAAACAAAATGATTTGGTTTACATACAATATAATCATCATAACAGGGACCATAAACATTGCGTCGCCTATTTCTCGTCCTCACCAAGTGTATCATAAATCACCATACAAACACATTGGCTGGCGACCTACACCCAAGGGACCAAAACATCTCGCATCTCTTGGCACCAATTAAATCCTACAGCATAAGCAAATGCAAACAGGTATGGTATACTTACCCTTGGCAGCGATGCAATAAACACCAATTCCCTGTAAATAAGCTAGAATCATTTAGCACCATGTGCATAGGCATTGCGGCTATCGTTGCCACTGCAACGCATAGCTTAGACAGTGATCTACCCAATCTCTTTGCCTTCCCATATTTCTGGATCTGTTTCTCACGACTAGCGACATTGAACAAACAGAAACCCCATTTAGCACCCAGTGACATTCGGGTTGTTTATTTACCCGAACTCACATCTCATTGGTGCACATCATTCCCTTTCTGGTTTTCAGATTCGTTCCCGTGGCCTTGTGTATGAAAAAGCCAATGTGATCATCACTCACATATACACATACATTACCAAGTCCTTCTTCCTTGTTTTCACCACGAGAGAAACACTTTCTCTCGGGAAAACTCACCCCATGAGCGAGTCGGCACTGCTCGAGCCGTTTATCGCTGAGTCAAATTACATCCGCCGACCACCACGGTCGTTGCCGCTGCCGCTCTCTGTCGCGCGGAGAAGCGTAGGCCGTGTCGAAAAGGGAGTGTTTCATTCTGTTTAAAATTCATAAGAAATCAGTTTAATATTAATAATAACTTTAAGTGAAGTATAAAAACACAAACATATTTGATAATCGCTGAGAACAAAGTGGGTTTTATTAGGAGAATTATCCTTCACAATTTTAAAGAGAATAAAACGGAATAAACTAACCTTTAGTGTTTCTTTTTATTCCTCCTGTGCCTGGTGTTTTCTTAATCAAAGTTGCGTCACATTTAGAAACAAGCAAATCAAGTCTGTAAGCCGGAATACTGGAATTCATCCTACCCCATATTTTTCTAAACAATTTCTTATTGCTGATTAAACCATGGGACGTTTTTCTTCAACCATTTTCAACCAAGTTAGTCCGATTTCATTATGAAACAATATCTTCTCATCGGCTTTGAATATATCAGTGGGGTTCTCTATCCACCCACTTGAACTGAATGCATCGAAAACCCAAGATTTCCTAGTTTCCTTAAAGAGAAATCCCAACATAAGCACGTTGTCCTCTTCCTACATCGTAGAAAGTAGCAATCTTTCAATTATTGATACTGGAACTGTCATATGTTACTTTTGAAGCTGGATAATGTTTTGTTCAAAAACATTGAACCCCAAACCATTTGTTTACTACTTATAAAGTGTAATTCGGGTATCATATTTGGCTAGACGCATAATATCACTGTGGGTTTTCGATAAGGTACAAGAAGAAGCGGAAAAACTTAGAATATGTGCGCAATGCGGTCTGTATACACCTGTTCTGTAATATTACGGACAATGTACAACTAAACTTTGATATTGTATTATTAGATCTCTCCAAATCTCTTCTCACAATACTTACCAATTATATCTAAAATTAACTTCCAACATATGGATAAAAACAAGAAATTGTTCTTCAGTCGAAGCGCATGAACTTGAGACACTCTACACACTACAAGCAATTAAGAGTCATTGCAATCTTCAAACTTATAAGACCAATGTACACCGATATCTCTTTTCTCTATGCTCTCAATTGCTTGCCACCGGTATTACACACCAAATGGCTTTTTTATGCGCGTGGTACTCATACAAAATACAGTCGAAATAAAATATTTTTTTCCTGGATTTAGTGGAATAATACAGAAGATGGTCGGGCTCAATCACTCTTTGCAATGTGTTATATGAAACACAACATCAAACAATAATTCATTTTAAGGGGTAACACTGTAGGGGTTTCTCTATCCTATAGGAGAACAGCCCACAATTCCAACCACAATACCTACCCATTTCCCTTGATAGGTATTTACCTGTAAAACATGTCAAAGGGACGCATAGCTAAACTCATTTTTCTATGCAGATAATGCATAATTGAGTTTAGCTACAATCAACAACATACGGCAACACTATTGCGCTAACCATGGGATTTCCACCGGAAATTCCATTCGTATTGGTTAGCAACAACCAAGCCAAACCAAGCGACGCGGTTACGTCATAGTCCATAGGCTTGGGTATTATTGAACATTCCACAGAATGGAATTATATCCCCAGCCGATGCGGCGTCCTATTGATTTTTTCCAGATCACCCATTCGCTTGGGATCAATGATCTCTTTTTGCTGGTGAATAACCTTAGCTATGTTTGCCCTCTCTCTCGTATTTCTGTCTTGCTATAGTGCGTTGACCTAAGTGATAGTCACTAGGTCAGTAGACCAGCCGTATACACGGCATTGACGCACACACACCTAGCCAGATCCACCCTGGGTTATTGTGCTTTCCCTTTTGATTTCTCCATTCTGGCTACGCCCATCGACGTCGAACGAATACACAAGTACGTTTCGACCTGGATGAGTGTGGTGAGTTGGGGAACACACAAGAGAGCATGATTACCATTGGCAGATCAATGTGTGAAAAGCAGAAATTACGATTTCCACCCTAAATAGAGTCAGTCGCTATCCATCCGCCATCGTGTGCGCACGCTACGTCTCGTGTTCAAAACATTCACTTGCACAAACGAAAATATTTCTTTGAAGAAAAGTCGAAAACCATTATTGTGAACATTACTAATTTATAAACAGTTTTAAGTAAAAAAAAAAAGAAATAAAAACAACATCAAGAACATAACAACAACAGTGCAGTTTATTTTATACTCTTTATGGATTATTGGATCTTCCTTCTCTTGAACAATTTTCGGCGGAATAAAATCGTTGGGGATATAGTGAATCTGTGCCATACATTGGCAACCTACTATCTACCCCCACAACACCATAGCAAAGTTTTCAGAGAAAAATATTTTTTTATTGCCTTAAAAGACATTTTTAAACTCACAAAAGATGTGGGAAAGCTGTGGAATTTCCTCCCTGCACAGGTGCTTCCGGAACGATCACAGAGAACTGCAACAGTTATTGGCGTCATCTCGGAGGCCCAACTCGCCCTTATAGTTTCGAATCTCCCGAGAGAAGCTTAGTAGAGAAAAATGTATTAGGTGCGCAAGTAAGTTTTCGCTGTTTGTCAATAGATGGGTCCAGCAATAAGTGTAGGTCGATTCGACATATCCAGTACTTCACCAACCGCTTTGACGTAGTAGTGATATTGTTTTGCGTCATATACTTTCGGTTGTGTGAAAATGTCTGATGTTGTGCTTAATAATCGTCATTTGTGAGAAGTGTTGATTTTCTTCTTTCATTCGAAGAAAATGGCGGTTGAAGCGTATCGATAGCTCCACAAAGTTTACGGAGATCCTGCTCTAAATGAAACAACGTGCCGTGATTGGTTCCGTCGCTCTAACGATGGTGATTTCGATGTTGACGACCGTCCGCGTGAAGGAAGGCCAAAAACCTTCGAAGACGCTGAATTGGAGGATCAATGCCAAACACAATACGTGTTTTTGTCAGCATTAGGAGTTACCCACCAAACCACTTCCAAGCGACTGCATGCGTTGGGAATGATTAAAAACCAAGGCACTTGGGTTCCTTATAATTTGAAGCCAAGGGACGTTGAGCGTCGTTTTTTCACCTGTGAATAACAGCTCCAACGACAAAAAAGGAAGGGTATTCTTCGAGTGATGAAAAATGCATTCATTACAGCAACCCAAAGAAAAGAAACTCATGGGGACTCCCTGGTCATGCTTTTACATCATCAGATCGGCCGAATATTTACGCTGCGAAGGTTATGCTGTGTATTTGGTGGGACCAGGTCGGTGTTATTTATTACGAGCTGTTGAAACCGAACGAACGCATCACTGGGGAACTGTATCGAATTCTCGATTGAGCCGAGAACTGCGCGAAAAACGGCCGCAATACAACCAGAGGCACATAAAAGTGATTCTACAGCATGACAACGCTCGGGATCACGTTCCCAAACCCGTTAAGACCTACCTGAAAAAGCTAAAATTGGAAGTCCTACACCATCCGTCATATTCCTCAGATATTGCGTCGTCCGATTAGTACTTGTTCCGTTAGATGACACAAGGTCTGGCTGATCAGCAGTTCCGCTCATATGAAGGCATCCAAAAATGGCTTGATTCGTAGATAGCCTCAAAAGCTGCACACTTTTGCCAAGACGGTATTCGAGCTGTGCCACAAAGATATGAAAACGTTGTAGCTAGCGCTGGACAATACTTCGAATGATTTATTTGTAACCATCTTTTTCACAATAAAGTTGCATTTTCATAGGAAACAGCAAGAACTTAGTTGCGTAACTTATAATGGGTGGTTAAATTTTAAGGGCCGATGTTGAATTTAAACCACACCTAAACGTCGAATTTTTTTCTGCATTTCATTTGACATTTCTCAATTTCAGACTAACTCAATTTGAACCATGGAAAAACACGCAATCGAGCAACGCGTTAAAGTTATTCAGGCTTATTATTAAAATGGCCGTACAAATCAAAATGCATATCGTGCACTGCGTACAATCGGAAAAATCGTGCAAAACTTTGAGCACACCGGGTCTGTAGGAGACATGAAAACACCAGTGCATGCTCGTACAGCTCGTACTGCAGAAAATATTGCTGCTGTTCGCGATAGTGTGGCTGAAGAGCCGTCCACCTCAACTCGCCGTCGTGCCCAACAATTGCACCTCTCACGCTCGTCGTTGATGAACATTATGCATAAAGACCTGCATTTACACGCTTACAAGGTGTATTTCAAGCGTCGTCAATGGTCAGAATGGTGGCAAGAAATGGCAACAGCGGATGATCAATTTTCGAAGAAAACCGTCTTCAGTGATGAGGCACATTTTCACCTCAGTGGATTCGTCAATAAGCAGAATTGCCGCATTTGGGCGAATGATAATCCAAGAGTGATTGTCGAAAAACCAATGCATCCACAAAGAGTGACTGTTTGATGCGGTTTATGGGCTGGCGGCATCATCGGGCCGTATTTTTTCCAAAATGAGGCCGGTCAGGCAGTTACTGTGAATGGTGTTCGCTATCGTGAGATGATAACGAACTTTTTATGGCCCGCATTGGAAGATATGGATGCGGACGATATGTGGTTTCAACAGGACGGTGCTGTGGGGGTAGAAGAGTTGTTGCCAGCGTATGGCACAGGATTCACTGTAATCCCCCAACGATGATCCGCAATAGAAATGTTCACCAGTTAGAAAAATGAAAGCTTGTTGTTATTTTAACGTTCTTTATTTTAATTTAATTGGAATTAATTTATATGGTACACTTTGGGTTTTTTTTTCAAAAAATTATTGTCTTTTTTCTTACAAATAACTGATTTTAAATAAGAACACGACGCGACGCGACCTTTCGTCCTGGTGATTGAATAGCGACTGGTGTGAATTGGGGTTGAAATTCATATTTCTTTCTACACACAGGACAACCAAAAGAGACCACGCCTCTGCTCTCTCAACCTCACGCCCGTCAAAGTATGAGTAACTTTTGTTAATAGGGTAATTGGCGGACACGAAGAATGAGAGAACAGAAAACATGATATGCTGTGATCTCGGGGTAGATTTGGTTGCGTGTGTTGGTATCAGATGCAGCTACTGACACGACCTACTGACCCAGTGGTACGGCTATGGTGTAGTTAAAGCGCATTGAACCGTGGAAAGAAATACGAATGAGAGAGAACCCTAGCGGATGTTACTCCCCTGCAAAGAGAGATCGTTGATCCCAAGCGAATGGGTGATCTGAGGGAAAGTCGATAGGACGCCGCTGATGTTTGGGAAATAATTCGCGTGAGAACCAGACTCTATGACGCTGAAATTACCCCAGCTATTTTGCTATGTTGCAACAGCGTCGTTCTTTTAGACTTGTTGTTGCTAACCGACATTATGAGATTTCCGATAGGAAACTCATGGTTAGCAAGAATGGAGTTGCCGTATGACATTTATGTAGCTAAACTCAATTATGCATTATCTGCAAAGGATGATGAGTTAAGCTATACGTCCGTTTGAAATGTTTTACAGGGGAATACATATAAAGGAAATTTGTAAGTATGACGCGCTGAAAGCGGTCGAAATTAGGTGGAAATGTTGGTTGGAATTGTGGGTTGTTTCTCATGTAGAATAGAGGAACCCCCCACAGTGCCACTTGCCACACAGCTAACGAAACAATGGCTCTTTTGTGCGACAAATTCAATGGCCGTGTTATCTCACGTGGTGCCGATGTCAATTGGCCGCCAAGATCATGTGATTTGACACCGTTGGACTTCTTTCTTTGGGATTATTTGAAAGAAAAGGTGTACGTCGATAAGCCAGCAACAATTCAAGAGTTAAAGGATGAGATACTTCGGCACATTAACGGCATAGAACCTCAATTATGCCTCAGCGTCATCGAAAATTTGGACCATCGGATGGAGGTGAGCCGTCGAGGTCGCGGCGGCCATTTGGCCGATATTTTGTTCCATACATAATTGAACCATACCAATATTATCATAATAAAAAGAAATGACAATAATTTCCTAAATAATTTGTGTTTTATTCACAATCAACATGGGCCCTTAAAATTTAACCACCCTTTATATTTGTATAAATTCTCTGTCGAAGAAATTCTGACATGTTTTAAAATCAGTTAAAATGATCCAAAACGTCAATTAAAAACTTTAAATGGTTGGTTTTCGATTTTCTTTAAATGTTTTTCACACAATTTTCATTCACTCGTTTTGATATTTATTACATCATTGAAATTTAAGGATTTTCGACGAGTTGATTTTTGAATTTCATGAAAAAATGATTGTCCACTTTTTTGGTAAAAAAATTAAGCGTTTTTCGGTTTTAAGTAGGCACTAGCCATTCGATAGTTTCAACATCACCTCCAAACTTCGATAGCTAAACTCATGTAGTCATTTATTCATTTATTTTCAGGTTTAAATTTGCAAATGTGACATAGACCGCCTGCAGTTCTACGCGGTACGCGAGAGTGGGTTTCACGCCGCTATTCTGTTCTATTTTATAATATAACACTCTCTTTGAATAGCTCAAAACACTCTTGATCGCACACTTTTATATCCCTATCCTATAATCTGATGTTCTATCAAAAAAAGATCGCAAACACCGCTTTGTTTTGTACTTCTACAATGCAATGGTGTTACCAGCTGAATATTTAGAATATTTCTATTAGGTATTTTGGGGTAAGTAATCCATAAGAGATTAGTTTCACACATACTTGCAAAATTTCGAAAGTATTTGAGATCAATTGATCATGCAACATTGTGCGTTCTCCAATGGTAATGACTTTCAACAATAGAGCTCAAGGAACCCATCAAAAAGTCAAGCATCTGCTTGACTGCCACAATAGCCGCCACCTACAGATGACCACTCCACGTGCTTGCCTCTCTCAGCTATCCATCTTACGGAGGTGCGTCAACAAACACAACATCTCTCGAGTGCCACAAAATTGGCTAATATTCTAAATTCCAGTGAACTGTATTCGATTCCCAACCAAACCACATCGGCACTCGAGTTCCATTAACCAAATCAGCACAATAAACTTCTGTAAGGATTCCGCAATAACAAAACAATTTAATGGACTCATGCCAACACTCTGCTAAAGACCATGAAGGACTTGCTCCTTGTATGTGATCCTGGAAATCCTTACCGGAACACAAAGAAACTCCGAAAATAATCTATTCTCGAGTGTCAAACTGACATTCAAAGACATTTTAAATGCAATTTATGTGCATTCAGGAACGCAACAGGACCTTTGCGCCGAATCTGGTTCACAATGAAAGACCGGATCGAATGATGTTAACTGCGGAAAGGTGTTTCTTGAAGAGGTCCTCTAATTTCTTTCTTATTTGCCAACATAAGCACCCCTAACGAGCTGTTCGCATTTCCAGATGCCGACAACAGGCGATATAAAATTTGGGTGCGCCGTATTTGCGGCGTATGTATGTGTATTATGCACAAGAGAAGGAGACGGGGTACGTACTTCTGCGTGACTGATTGGTGGTTTCCATGACACTAAGTGGGGTCATCGATGTCCTGATGACTGCAGTCGAGAGCCTAAAAGTGTTGTTTATTGGCAGTTGAGACCTCGTTGGCCGCTTAACGATCCCATGAAGAGACATTCCACGTTTTAGAAGGCAGACAGATGTTTTCCAACTGATGTCTTTTTCTTGTTCGGCATAAACACTCTCAATTTAATTTCGATCTCTCATATCGTTTGATCAGCATTTTCTGATTAGGTTTCACGGGGGAAGTACTAGTAAGTACAACGATTTGGATACCGATTTAAGGGGGATTCAAGGGAAACAGTTCCAGGGCTTAAAAAATATGGTAATTCTTGGGTTTACAGTTTATCAAAAGAGTTGCATATTTACAATGTAGAGGACCTAAGAAATTCAGCTTGTGACTCTGAAAAGAATTATATAACGTGTATGACTATACGTTCATGAGGGGTTTCTTCAGTTACAAACATTTCGCAGAAGCTACAACTCCCAGTTCATTTTCACCTATTACGTTTCGGTGTCATAAGAGTCTTCCTCTCTAGTTGACCTGAACTTTAAAAGCTAGATTTAAAAAAAAAAACTGTTGGAACGCAAAATGCCCAAGCAGCCTAAGGTGATTCGATGCGGATCCCTCAAAGGATATTTACTTTTATGAAGTAATTTGCACATTAGCTTCACCTTTTTTCTTGTGGAATAATTGAAGTTGGAACACTTTCAAACTTAATTATAAGTTTAGCGTTCAGCGTAATCAAAATTATCTACCACCAACTGACCCGGTGAACTTCGTACCGCCTAACAGTGAATGAATGTCGTGTTAACTTTTAGCTGAACTTAATTTAGGATTTCATTAACGTAATAAAATAAATACCAAAAAAAGTATTAGGTTCAATAGTTTATTAGGATCATTGGCTCTCACAAAATGCGAAGAAAACAAATTCCGCGTATTCGAGAATAAAGTTCTAAGGTATCTTTGGCGGTAAATATGACGAGGAGGTAGGACAATGGAGGAAACTCCACAACCACGAATTGGAAGAGCTATACCGCAAACCTACAATAGTGAAAATATGTCGCGAAGATTAAGATGGGCCAGATACGTCGCGCGAATGGGCAACGATAGGACCGCGCATAGAATTCTTGACGGTAAGCCAACGGAAAAGAGACCGACTGGGCGGCCGCGATGGAGATGGGGGGACAATGTTAGGTTGGACCTCGCGGATATCGGATCGGATGGTCGAACATGGAAGGAGAGCGGACGGGACAGGGAACAATGGCGGAATCGAGTTGGTGAGGTCATGAGCTTTCGGGTTCCTACAGGCCAATCAATAGTAATACTATAGCTTATTAGGATAATATATATAAAGAAAATAACAATTCAATAAAAGTATTATACAAAAATCAAGAATTTCAATGGCGTGTCAGCAAGACATTTGCATCATTTAAACTATGTATTTTGCTGCATGGGTTGCACTCCGGTTGGTTCTCTTTAGTGAAGCACCTTTTTATATATGACATTTTGCGTTTTCTTATCAGGCTCAAGAATAAATAAAGCGGATGGACAAACACTCAAGGATTGGCCATGTGATTTGTTAATCGTCATGGCGAATGCAAGACAAATACAAAATTGAATTCGTTTAAATTCAAAGGGAATATCGATTGGGATCATTGGAAACCTCAGAATGAGAACTTCCTCCCCTTTGAATTTTCCTTTAAGTATCGTCGCGTTAACCACATTGATCATAACTTTTCTAATCACCAAAGGCGGTCCATTGCATAGTTTTGGTTTCTTAGATTTAAGAGCATGATGACTACCTAGCCAAACTTCAATTGTAAATTGTGCGGTGGTAAGCCAGGCCAAGGAGTTTAAAACTCAGTTGGATAGTTGGTGGCTTCGTCTTGGTTTGTTACACAGTCAATAGATTTGAATGAATGCAGAGTACCAACGAGTTGATTCTGACTTACGAAATGTAAGTCATCCACATCTTCGTTCTTAGCTGCCAAAAGCTGGCCGCTCACTCAACGATTTTTTATTTAATGAAGTTCGGGAATACTTTGTTGATGAGCTCGTCTTTCGAAGAGATGGAATTGCAAAAATTCGGAGGAAATTAAAGCAATCCGGTTGATTCGTCGACAGGAACACGGCCATTACAGATAGTCAGCAATTGCTTGGAGACTCTTCAGCAGATGGATTGTTCAGCAATGCAACTTTCATGTTTGTTGCCAGGTGAAGTTTCTTCACATAGCGCCACGGAATTGATTATTTTAGGCAACCGTTTATTTCATCGGCAGCAGTCGGTCTTAGAATGACTGGCAGTGTTTGGTGGAAATCGCCAGACAGTAAAATCATTGCGCCTCCAACACATTTCGAGCCATTGCGCAGATCCTTCAAAGTTCGATCAATTGTTTCCAATACGCGTTTGTGTTTTTTATTTATTTTTTTTTGTTTGTTTCGGTAGGAAGGTGGAAATCTTCAAAAAATACCTCTGGACCGGTCCAGAGGCATGCCGGGTTTTTACCGACTAAAACCACCTGCCGCCAGGCACATATTCCCCTTGATCCCCGCGGTATTTTCTTTTAGATATTCGGGCGGGACGGAGTTTACTTGATACTGCGCTCGTCGCGCCGCAGCTGCTGCATAATTTCACAGAGAATACCATTTGTTACGGACCATGCCTATTTTGAACTAAACATATATTCTTTTACTCCAGCCGGAGTAACTGTCCGTCTGGTGTGTCTCTCCAAAATCGTTCGTGCGGTTTCTAATCTCACGCACTCTGAGAGTACATGTTCCGCATTTTCTATTTTGCCTTCGCAATACAAGTAGTATGGGTGATTCACATGTTTATACTTGTGCAAGCATTGCCGAAAGCATCCATGTCCTGATATTAGCTGAGTCAAGTAGTAATTCAGCTCGCCATGTTTTCTTTTCACCCATGTTTCTATATCAGGTATCATGGCGTGGGTCCATCTTCCTTTAGGAGAAGAATCCCACCTTCGTTGCCACTCTCTTAGGCTTGAGAACACCGATTGTGACCGCATTCTTCGACGATTATCTTGGGATACCTTATACAATGCATTGTTTTCTTTAGCTGCAATGTCAGGTGGTGTCCTCCCGGCCAAAATATTTATAACATCTTTGGATACCGTTCTGAATGCACAACATACTCTTAGTGATGCCTGCCTATGTGCGGAGTTCACTCCCCTCATGTTTCATTTTCATTTTTAAAACATTTTTTATTTTCTTTTTATATTCTTAGTTTCTAAATTAAAGGCTAGACAAAAAATGATTAAATTCTAGCTTAATTATCTTATATAAAAACTTACTGGTCCTTCGCAGGCGCTCTAAGCTAAACATTACTTAACATTTGTATAATTTGCCTTTCGGCAACAGAACTTTGTGGCGGTACTTATAATTATCTGCAAGACAAAGAAAAATTTGAAAAACTTTGTCAATTTTTTTTTGTTTTTTTTTTCTTAGAATTTAACTTACTTAACTTACCTTTTTTTTTTTTTTTTTTTTTAATTTTATATAAAAGCACTTAACTTACCTTAAATCTTATACCACCCTAATTCTAGAAAAGTTAAGTCTATGTAAGCTAGCTGATGATAGTGTGATTGTTGCAAAAGCAACAGAGCAACACAAGATTTCATCGGTTGGGTCGGATAATCGAACTTAATCATTTGAATCGGCGATGTTCCAGTTACAACGTCGAAAGTATACCATCGCATAATTAGTGCAATCAAAACTAATTCATTTGAATCGGCGAAGAGCCACAGTTACAACGCCCGAGGGTATCATCATCATCATCATCATCATCATCATCATCATCATCATCATCATCATCATCATCATCATTGGTACTACAACCGACAACCGGTCTTGGCCTTATTTAGCAAGTCCTGAGGCTTGTTAAATTTTCCATAATGATTTGTTTTTTCCGGGCAAGGTCATTAGTCTTGCGCCAGCCCGAAAATATACCGTATCGTAATTAGCTATATCACTTAATACCATTCGATGTGCTGATTTTGGAGAAAATTCAGCCAGATGATGTCGGGCCCTTTGCTGGAACTGCTGAGGCGAAAAGGGAGCAATGATATTGTATAGCGGAGAAAACGTTTTTTGATTGCAACAGCTGCTATCATCAAAGAGTAAAATTAACTGACGACTATCGGAAAGGGTGCAGTTTTTTTCTGTTTTTTCAACGTTTCTGTTAAAAACATTCGGTAGATATTTTATTTTGATACGGCCGTTGTAAGGTTAAAGATTTTTTGTATTTTGATTGGAAAAGACTGAAAGTTATAAAAAATAAGGTGAACATCGTTCCCAAAAAATATGTTTTTGAACTTGAAATTTAATTCATTGTTTTTTTTTGTATCACATTGAAACTATCATCCACATTCATTGGCTGGACGTCAACGGCGGTCCTATTCCGAATCAAATTTATGAGTTCCTTTGATAAACGATTTTGCTGAGTTGAAAAACACTAACATGGTCCTTCGAGCCGGATCGCTCGAAGTGTGCGCGAAACCAAAGGATTACATCCACCCTGCAGTGTGCCGGATTCTACATCCGCCAACGAACTAGCAACAAATTGGATTACGTCCATAGGATCACGTCCGAGATACAAAAACCTCAACGAGGGAGCTACACACCGAAACAAGGTAGGGTGCACCTCTTTTCATAATATATTATATAATAATTAAGCGATCCGCAGTGGATCATAATTGAAAAAGTGTTGTGAAGTGTGTGCCTTCGAAAAAGAGGCTTCAGTGTGGTGTGAATAACGGGTGACAGCAGCGATTCATATTAGAAGTTGGCATTGAAACAGCACGCATCCTCTCAGGAATTCCAGTTTCAATACAACAATTCATCGAGCAGTCAAAGGCCTTAGGCGATTATCGCAGTCAATTAATGACTTATGCGCAAAATTCTTCCTCTGCATGCAGAACCAAGAAAAGAACAACTAGGAAACCAGTTAATTGTTGTTGTGCTTGCTGTACTAGATTCGAATTTAAAACCCATTTACATTTTTAAAGATTACTTCAATCTAAATACATTAATGGCTAAATCTGAAGACATGCATATCTATCATATATATGTATACATATACACCATTTACACTTGGGTAGTTAAGGCTAGACCAATCTCTCGATTTATACAGAAAGAGGCGGGTTCTCATTATATTGAATTTTATACAACAATAAAGTGGTTCAAGCAAACGGTGAATTAAACTTATATCAACAAATTTCTAAGTTGGAAAAGTATCCTGAGTGCTGTATTCGGATTTCAAGTACGTGCGTGACAAATGGACCGTTGGGCTGTTGGATTCTTGTGAAAGGAGTGCCGATTGGGTCACGTACAGAAGCCATAATTTCTTTGCCGGTGAATGTTCGCTGTGCAACAAATAGTTAATGAGAATAAAATATATGTATATATATGTGTGTCAAAGAATCAGGAAAGGTGTAATATTCCATATTCCATATAAAATATAACCAAAAACAAACATGTCAAAGTTAAACACAATTCAAACGACGAACTAAATAATAATATTCGAGTGGTGAGGCTGGAAACACTAACAACTATTAACTATGGACAAAAACAAACTGACGGAACTGATACGGGACACAATAGCGGCCGTTTCCGAACAACGAAAGGGCACCGAAGAACGACTATCACAGATTTTCAGAGTTAGAGGATTTTCTCCAACTATTCTACAAATCGTTATGGAGAACAATGTGGAATTACCAATTGGACAAGTGGGAGCTAACTATTTCAAGAAGTTCATTTCATCCTGCTGGTTGGACAAGGAGACAAACCCTGGTGAAACAAATCTCTTCTCAAGTCATGAACAGGATCGTGCAGTGATTCGGGGCAATATTGTGAATGCAATTGTGCATGCTCCAGACATAATGGTCCGCATATTTGAAAGATATGGAAGTCCCAAAAACGTTAATGAGAAATATCGGAAATTTGCGGAATGGTACCTTCCTACGTTCAGGTCAGGTGTTCTGGATGTTTCACTTAAGATTTTCGACCAATATCTTAACCGCGTTTATGTGTCACCCCGAGCCTTAACTCATATTCTACTGTACCTAAAAAATGCTGTGATTCATGTGGATTCCTGGAAGTTAATTAAACCTCATATGGTTGCAATTATTCAGGATGTTATATTTCCAATAATGTTCTTCACGGAGTCTGATCAAGACCTCTGGGAAAACGACCCGCATGCATTTATTCGAATATGTTTCAACATTTTTGAAGATTTTGTTTGTCCAGTTCCTGCAGTACAAATGATTCAACACTCATCAGGTAAAGCGCGGAAAGGAATTCTACCGAAAACTGTGAGAATCATGATGCAGGCTATTACATCACCAAACGCTGATGATAAACAAGAGGATGGAGCACTTCATGTGAATGGAACTCCGGCAGATGTGCTTCTGAAAACGAAGACACCGTGGTCAAGTGGAATATACTTACCACCTATATATTTCCTGAGTTTCATTCGGGCTGGACATAAGCGAGCCCGTACTGGTTGGATAGTTCACTACCTTTGTGAACTAACTGAAAACTAACTTCTGCTTTATTTAAATAATTTTCTCTTGTGACGGCGGAAGATAGAATAAAATAATGAATATTTTCTATTTTTCCCATCTTACAACTCCAATATAAATAAAACAACATTTTTTTGCGTTTTATTCGAGTGCAAAGCGTATGAATTTACGATCAAATTAGGACAACGTCCAAAGATTCATCGATGACATAGAGGGATTCACGATCCAAAAGAGGACTACGTCTAAGAAGTCATCGATGATATATGTTAGATGGATTTACGATCCAACTTACACTTCAACGTTAACAAAGGTCGAACAATAACCTGAATAAGAATATTGATCTCATCATTAATAAACGAAAAGCTGGTAATTCTACCAAATTACTGTTATTTAGCAATTTAAATAATAATCAACTTTAACAAAGCCAAATTACAGTCCACTTTCTTAAAAATCCAAGGTTGTTTCATTTATTTAATTCTGCAGAAGTCACGGCAGGTAAATCAAGAAGATTTCAAATCGATCCCAGTACCAGGTTGAGGACATCGTTCGGCTCCTCTTTTAACGATCTTGCAGGTACTTGGCACAACCCACGCTACCACTGAGATACGCCCCGCGTACATCTGAAAGAACCTCAAGAAGAGGACGATAGCCCATCGGGCAATAGTCAAGAGGACAAATCCTTTGAACCCAAACGTGTGGAATCAGGTTCAACAACAGAGCTGAAGCTCACAGCAATGCAAGCGGTTAGTACAAAGAAAGATTTTGTCAACAAAGGCCCATCCGGTCCTATGCCTGCAAGTATCAACCCAAAAATCGAATTACAGAGGAATAAGGCCAAGAAATCCGAGAATTGCGATTTTCACCGCCTCATCCACATCCGCTCCTGGACACCGCTTCTCGAAACCTGGGCGCATCGTTTACGCATCCAGAATTTGTCGCTTTTCGCCGCCTGGACGAAATGCTCTGGGGGCACCCTCTTAACACCGCCCATTGCACGTAGCTGCCACGGGGGCACCACCCCAACGGAGTCGGTGTCTAAGATAAGCTTCGGAAATAAGATGAAGGGACAAAGAAAACGAGGAACAGGAAAGATGCCGGCACCCTTCGGAAAAGCATGTCATCAGAAAGCTGTCGCGGATTTGGAGTTCACCGCTTCTCGTCACCTGGACTCATCACTCAAGCATCCAGGATTGTCGCTTCTCGCCACCCAGGCACATTGCTGTTAAGTGTCTGGGGTTCTTCGCTTTCGCCGCCCGGACGAAATGCTCTGGGGGCACCACTCCAACGGAGTCGGTGTCTAAGATAAGCTTCGGAAATAAGTTGAAGGGACAAAGAAAACGAGGAACAGGAAAGATGCCGGCACCCTTCGGGAAACCATATCAACGGAGAGCGAATAGTGAACACATGGTCCAACCACCAATCGAAGAAGAAAGGTACCTGGCTTTGGGACTATTGTATACTGCGACACAATTGAACGAAGGCTTCTATCAATTAGCAGAGTATTCTTCCTGATAGCAACCTGGATGCGCAACCTCTCTGGCTCAATCAAGTGCCAGTCTAATTCAACAAAATATGCGGCAAGGATTCAACCACAACATTCCAAAAGGAAAAAGACACCATGTCCAGCACCATAATTCTATCAGTGGATCAAATACTCCACCAGGTAACGCTGCCGACAGAGAGTTCAGTTCACATCAAGAAATTCGCCCAACGCCGAGCATTGGTTTAGCGGCGTAGATGGGACATATCCCCAACTGCAACAGCATCAGCCAGAGCAATCAACTTGGATTCGAGTAGCAGATGATTCTATACAGTTGGCGGTATACCTAACATTTCTGGTAGCGGCACAGGCTGGACATACTGAGAAGATGGTGGAATTACAACCCATCACCTTCAACATATTGGCGACCACAGTGCTTGGATCCACGATCCAACATAGGACTACGTCCAAATTATTTAAACGATACGTACGGATCCACGATCCAACAGGGGACTACGTCCAACATATTGATACTTCATTCAAATGGATTTACGATCCAACATGGGACTACGTCCAACTTATTGATACTCTACATACGGATTCACGATCCAAAGAGAGGACTACGTCCAAGAAGGTCATCGATGACACAGAGGTATCCACGATCCAAAGAGAGGACTACGTCCAAGAAGTTCATCGATGACACCAGGGATTTACGATCCAACAAACAATAACCATAGTTATTTCAACCAATAGGATAACACAAACACAAATCACATCGTTGCGCGGCTGATGCGGCAAATATCGCCTGTCGGGCAACCCCTCCACAACATGTCGGAGAATATCGACAACAACAACGACGACAGGACCTCGAGCTATAACGTTAGCACACAATGGCAACTTCGCCATTTTTGTCACACACACACACACACACTCACACACTGATAACTGACATATGAGTTACGTGAAGTATAACCATCGTAACATAACTAATTATATTTCATAACTTAACCCAAGTAATACAATCACGTCTAATCAATCTAATTAATTATTGTCACCCTACCTTAAAACGGTATCTCCGATGGATGAGACAAAACCTGAAACCAAATTGTGTCAATCGCAAGTACACCCGTACTAACTGCGACCAACCCACGGCGCTGACATGTCCTACATCGACAGCACCAAAGGAAAGGACGATGATTGGTGCATTCTCGCCGGCCCGGGAAGATGTTGCAAAAGCAACAGAGCAACACAAGATTTCATCGGTTGGGTCGGATAATCGAGGTAAATCATTTGAATGGGCGATGTTCCAGTTACAACGCCGAAAGTATACCATCACATAATTAGTGCAATCAAAACTAATTCATTTGAATCGGCGAAGAGCCACAGTTACAACGCCCGAAAGTATACCCTATCGTAATTAGCTATATCACTTAATACCATTCGATGTGCTGATTTTGGAGAAAATTCAGCCAGATGATGTCGGGCCCGTTGCTGGAACTGCTGAGGCGAAAAGGGAGCAATGCTATTGTATAGCGGAGAAAACGTTTTTTGATTGCAACAGCTGCTACCATCAAAGAGTAAAATTAACTGACGACTATCGGAAAGGGTGCGGTTTTTTTCTGTTTTTCAACGTTTCTGTTAAAAACATTCGGTATATATTTTATTTTGATACGGCCGTTGTAGGGTTAAAGATTTTTTGTATTTTGATTGGAAAAGACTGAAAGTTATAAAAAATAAGGTGAACATCGTTCCCAAAAAATATATTTTTGAACTTGAAATTTAATTCATTGTTTTTTTTTTGTATCACATTGAATCTATCATCAACATTCATTGGCTGGACGTCAACGGCGGTCCTATTCCGAATCAAATTTACGAGTTCCTTTGATAAACGATTTTGCTGAGTGGAAAACCACTAACAGTGATTCTATACCGACTTTGGTATCCAGGTCTTTATATGCCATTCAACCACCAGAACTGTTGACGCTGTCTAATACTATCGTTCCGGTCTCTGTGGGAGATAACCCTACTGAGGCGCAGGAGCTCTTCTTCGGTGCGCGTTACTTCCCGGTCGTAGCACAATCGCCCGTCTACGGATGATCTACTTACATGACAGATCAGCGGAATTCCAGATCTATTCTGTATAAGCCCTTTCATATCCAAGTCAAGGAACGCCTTTGGTGGAACAAAGCCGTTGCGACGCACGCTCTCATAGTACAGAGTGTTTGGATAATAGGCCCCCAAAATTAGTTCATTGGACGAGCTTATTGCTCTCGCAATATGTCCTCTGATTAATTTAATCATAAAATTATCCACCCTATTTATGTACGCTTCATTATACAAAGTCTCGTTTGAATAATATTTTTCATAGTCCGATTCCGGTGTTCGATATAATCTGAGACAGGTTCTCAGACACTTCCTTTCGAACACCCGAATCTTTTCCATCAAATTTGGACCTATGTTAAACCATACTGGACAGCCATATATGAGCATTGGCCTGATTAGCGTCATGTAGCATATGACTTTTACCCTGCTGTCAAGTTGGCTACTGTGAAATAGCCTCCTTGTCATAGCAAACGTTTTTCTAGCCTTGGCCAGAGCAGCCTCTACATGTCTGTTGAAATACAGATATTGGTCTAGCCAGATGCCCAGGTATTTAACTAAACTCTTGGTTTCCAGTTTATCTCCATGCGGTCCCACGATAACTAGCTTTCGCCAGTTTTTCCTTGTGTCGTTCGTGGCTTTATATAATGGGGTTCTAAATAGGATGGCTTCACATTTCTGGAAGTTGATCTTAAGTTTCCAGTTGTCGCAATAGCGCTGCACGTTGTTGAAATCTCGCTGTATTAAACTATTTATGATCTTAACTTTCGGCGCTGTTCTGTAAATTATGAGATCGTCTGCGTACGCAATAGCCTGCGGGAGTGCATCTAATAAATCGCTAATGTAAATGTTAAAAAGAATCGGAGAGAGTACCGCACCCTGTTGCAAGCCATTCTTGATATTATACGTTTTATTAGAGGTCACATTACCACTTTTGACCACGAACCTCCTGTCCTTTGACATATCGTAAAGTACATATAGTAAAGGCTTATGTATGCCATGTCTGACCAGTTTGTAATGCAACCCTTCGATCCAGACGGTATCAAAGGCTTTTTCCAAGTCGATCAGACAGGCCCCTGTGCATTGGTTCCTACATTTATTCCATTGTATGTAGGAGACCAGTTTAGCTGCGGCATGTGTGGTTTCATGACCCGCCTTAAAGCCAAACTGGTTATTTGGAATAATGCTGTTGTCGTCTACCCATTTTACCAGAGCTTTGTTAATGGTTTTTCAAATACTTTACTGATGCTTGGGAGTAAACTTATCGAACGCATGTTCATTGGGTTTGTGCAGTCTTTGCCCTTTTTTGGGATGGGCTGAATGATAGCCGTTTTCCAACGCGCGGGATAATATGCATTATTCAACGCGTTGTTAAACAGGACCGTGTATATATCTATTGCCATTGGGGGCAGGTTCTTGAGTACGATGTTAGGTACTCCATCTATTCCCACTGACTTTTTGCTTCTTAATGAGTCGAAGATACTCTGGATTCCTTCCTTTGTTATTAGAAGGCTATTAGCCACTACACCATAGGCATTAATGTCAATTGACAGATTATCTTCACTGAATTCGGTAAAACCCGGATTCTCCGATTGCCAAAGTGAAATTTCATTCCGAAGGTGCAGGTGATTGAGTAGAACTCTGTCCTCCAGGTCGTGATTTCGGTGAATGCTTTCATTCACCTTGTACATTTCCCGAAAGACAGCTCCCAAAGCGTTCACCTTTTCCAAAGGATCTTCGATCACGAAGAGCTCACTATTGAAGATAGCGTTCTCTGTATCTATGCCAATGTTGGTTAGCAGCTGCTTGTTTACCTCAGTACGTGGGATTTGGAGACACTGAATCTCGTTTTGATTATTTCTCCTGAATATTTTATTTATTTGTGGGAACATATTCGGGTTATTAGTTTTTATAGCTCGAATTCTGTTGTTCCAATACAAATTTGTTGCTAATCTATAATTAGCTTTAAGTAATTGTTGGAGGTTTTTTAATCGGGATTTCAGTGATATTATCTCCTGGTCTTGTCGGTCAGTAAACTGTCTGTGTAATTGTTTTAATTTCGATAGCAGTCTGCTCTTTTGCCTGTGGAGTGCGTTTATTGTTGCGTTTCTGTACATGTTAGTGTGATCTGTAACTGTTGTTTTGGGAATTGTTTTGTCCATTGTTCGTTTTACGGTTTCGTCCATTTGTTGAATGTATTTGTCGATTTCGACATTTATCAGGTTTCTGTTTACTGGCATATTAAAGTCATTCGAACGAAGTTCTCTTGTTAATGATCTGGTGAACCACGATCTACCTCTAGGGAACGATGGATATTCGGTAGCTAGCAGATCAGTTCTATATTCAATATGAAACTGATCTAACCAGCCAGCCAACTGATTTCCTCTGGCAGTAGATATATAATTTCCCCAATTTCTATGCTTGGCGTTCATATCTCCCCCTAGAATAAAGTAATTTTTGCTCAGGTGCAATTGTAAGCATCGGAAGAGAGTCTCGAGCTCTGCTATAAATAGATTATGTTGGTGCTCCTCAGGTGCGTAGACCGCAATCGCATACAAACCCCTTCCTTGCTGAAGGGGTATGCGTACGATACAGGCTTCCAGCACCCGGAACCTGCGCACTTTTCCACTATATATAACTTTATGAGGGATCCCTTTTCTAATAAAGATTGCGACACCCCCCCCCCCCCCCCCCCCCTTGAGAGGAGTTAGGTCGGTCTCTTCGTATAATATCGTAGTTTTTATGCCATATCTTGTGTCTCTGGTTTAACTTTGTTTCCCCCGCCAGAAGTACATCGGGCTGTTCAACTTGCAACAGGTTGAAAAGATTGGCTCTTCTCTCAGTTCTTATTAGTGAATTTACATTCACGACAAGAGCTTTTATTGATGTTGTGGTTAGAGGGTTTATATTGACTTTTTGTTTAGATTGGGCAAGTACGAGTAGATCTCGTTTATTTGATTTTGAAGCTGTGTCATCTGTCTCTGCAGATTAAGCCGAACCGTGACCACGTCTGCTTGCGATGTTGTTTCAGTCTGTGTGGGAGTATTTGTGGCTACCAATGTTGTAGCCTGGTTTGATGGTCTCCCATCCAACGCAACTTGTGCGTACGACAGCTGCGATGTTACGGGCATTGTTGTAGTACGAGATGGCTCTGTGTTTTTTTGCCGGGTCACACTTCTTGCCATTATTTCTCGGAATTTAGGACATCCTCGATAATTAGCGGGGTGTCCCTCATTCCGGCACACTGCGCACTTTAGAAGGGCTTTGTCTTCTACCCTTTCTTTTCCTAGGAGGCATTCTTCTGCCTTATGGTCTTTTCCGCATTTTACGCAACGGTGCTGCATTTCACAGTTCGCCGCCGCGTGACCAAACCTTTGGCAGCGGACACATTGCAGGATGTCTCTGCCTTTTTTTAACTTGTCCCATGTGACACTTTGATGATCCAAGACTGTAATCTTTCTTAGACCACCAATTCTGCTGCTGGGCGTTAGTTGAACCAAAAAGAAGGGTAGCTTGCGGTTTTCCCTTCTTGCCTTGGTTGTGGTGAACGGTTTTACGGAGATAAACTCGAGATCGTCGTGCCTCAACTTTTGAAGCATCTCGAGCACAGCCTCCGGTTCCACCTCAGGGTCGACACCCTTTAATAGAACCGTTACCCTCTTTGTTTGCTACGGCGTGAACGAGTAGAATTCCGCGGTGGCCCTTTTTGAGACCTCTTTAATTTTATCGTGGTCTGCCACCGCATAGGTTTGAATGGCATGCCTATTACCAGCCAGTCTTTTAACTACACAATTGTTACCTATCGCTAGCTTACAAAGACTTACCAATTCCTTACACTCAATATCGATGGTGTTGATTGGTGGCATCTTTATTTTTTGGTTGTTATTGTTGCTTTGCCGCTGTTTTGTTGCTTGCTGTGGTCGATTTTGTGTTGATTGTTGCTGTTGATGTTGATGTTGCTGTTGCTGTTGACCAACTTTTGGCTTCGGCTTTTGTTGTTGTTCGGTGTCTTTTTCTTTTTTGAGTGCCGCTATTTTTTTCTTTCGGCGTCTCTCTTCTAGACGGGCTCTTGCCATCGCAAGTTTCGCCTCCAATTGAGTTATTTCCTCTTCTTCATCCTCAGACTCTGAGGATGCAAGAGAAGCGAACGAATTGTTTGCCCCATACATATTAAAATTGTAGGGGGAGGGGCGCTCTCCGTCCTCCTCCATTTGCTGGCGTTTTTTCTCCATTGTTAATTTCGCGGTTTTACTTCGCGTCACAATGGTGTTTTTCGGTGTACCTTTTCTTTTGTGTGTTGTCGCGTTTTTGTCGTCCTCCGTGTTCATACTGGTTCTTTCCAATTTGTTTTCATTTAAAAAAAACAAAGGCGACCCGCAATACGAAGCACGAACTCGATTTCTTCCGTACGCCGACTCGAACTTGGCTATCGTCGAGTGGGAGTCAGTGACTCTGCGCTCGCACCAAACGCTGCTTTAAAAACCACTTGCTTAATGAGCAATATATTGTTTGTTTCAATTTTCACGCTTGCGAGGTGATATATTTTAATTGATAGTTTCTTTGTCGCACCTCACTGAAGGGATTTTGTTATGCACTTTTTTTTTATTCTTCAATTTGCTTGTTTGTTTTTATTTTTGTTTATTTTCGATTACTTTTGATTCGCTTTTCGTTCTGTTACTTTGTTTTGACTGTTATTATTGCTGTGAAGCAGCGCACTTTATAATGTCACTGAAACCAATTTATCGTTTTTGCTTGATTATGCTTAATCAAGTGAAAGAAAAAAATGGGGATCTCGGAGGTATGCGATATATTATTATTTTTCTCAACGAGACTATTGCATAGATAATCAAACTGTTAATGAAATTTAAATTTATTGTTTATTGTTTGTCCTTTTGTTTTTTGTGGGATTGATTTGTTTTCACGTAAACTATTAAACATTTTCGTATGAACTTATTAATTCTTTATTTTTATACCTGCGCGGGTCAAACACAAGCGGCACGCACACGATTACTTTCTCGTCTGGCGGATCGTTGATCTGTCTATTTTATGTCGCGTCGGGGTTTGGAGCCTTCCCGATGACCTCATCTTTGTTGGATGGAGTTGATGGGTTGTGGGTGTGGGTGATCCGCCACTTATGATGTTCTTGCAATTATAATGCATGGTGTTGAGTCCCGGTGCGTTTACCGGGAACGAGCGACGATAAAAAGTTCATACACGAAATGTTTAATTTAAACGAACGACACTTTATTGTTATTTCTTATATAACATACGATAAGTTACAAGAGTATATTTTACTCTTGTTTACGAAAAACGAGCGAAACTAATAAATCGACAACGAACGAAAACTAACTGTTTTCTAGTGAAACGAGAAACGGATACAATTCAATAGAAAAACGAATCGACAAACGCAAAAACACTAATTTGCATAATGCAAAAACCACGACAACTAAAACTAAATAAAAAAAATAGGAATAACAAAGATAAAAAGTGCTGCCAAACATGCAGTTAATTACAAACTATAACAAATTTATAACAAATTTATAATAACAAATTATAACAATTAATTTATAACAACACAATTACTAATTACAACGAAATTAATATTTTAAGCTATCTTAAACTGGAGTATAGTCGAGTTTAAAAATCAAATTCTAAACACGGCCTGATGGGTAACGCTTAGGTTCAATTTTTGGTGATTCAAATTGTCATAGCGGCAGTTCGAATCACACGTTCTTCTTCACTATTATTTCAAACGCTATAATACGTTTTCCGATAAAAATTGCTAATCAATTGCAATCTTTCGCAGCTACTACGATCATATAAAATCGAATTAGGATAAACTGGACCAATTGATTTGTCATCATGTATTTTTTCCATAAGTAGTTTCGATAATTGGGTCCCATTGACGAAACCATGCAGTAAACGTACATGATGATGTGACGACCGAATGCTAATATGCCGATGATGACACGGTGTTCACCTGGAGCATATTTGAGATAACCACATGAGAACAATGTTGTAGTTGTATGCTGATATATGCGTAAGAATGATATTAGATTCTCCTCTTTTCGCAGAAAGACGAAATTTGTATTTGTAAGATCGATGATTTTGGAGAAGGAATAAGACCATGCTTCAGAATACAGTTACAAAGTTTCCTGTTTGCTCCTTAGACTTTCACATCGTTTCGACTCTAAGTGGGAAAATATTGTACTTTGATTTCGTTAAGTAAGTTGAACGTATCAATTGAAAACCGTTGTGTACAACTATGATCTTCTGTAGATTATAATGTTTCCGCTTGGCCATATAAGCAGGACCAATTTCAAAAATGAGCACCAATGCTCCTTCCTTCAGTCGAACCTCCGGTGCGTTTACCGGGAACAAGCGACGATAAAAAGTTCATACACGAAATGTTTAATTTAAACGAACGGCACTTTATTGTTATTTCTTATATAACATACGATAAGTTACAAGAGTATATTTTACAGACTACTGACCGTGTTTAGAATTTGATTTCCAAACTCGACTTTATTCCATTGGTGTGAATTATTTTTTTGTTATTTATCGCTTGGTATACGGTTCTGATGTTTTTTTCTTATTCGATTTTTCGTTCGTGTTCTTCACTATTTCGCCTGTGAATCGTGTGTATCTGTTAGAATCGCTACACCACTCCCGCCGCAGTAACTTCGTTACGATCAGATTCGTATGCGGACGACGGACGAACGAGAGAGAGAAACGAGAAAACGTCGGAGGCTGGGCTCTATGCGGAAGTCGTGACCGTGTCGGACTACGGGACTATGGGAAGTGTATGTCCATCAAAGTATTTCAATACTTGTTTCTGTATTTTCTATATATATCATTTTGTTTATTGAAAGAACCATTTAACCAATTGAGCCGCATCGCTAGACAAAACTTTGCGAGCGTGCATGCGCCTTCAATTCCTGCAGATGTATTTATGCTAAAACGACAAAGTAAAATAAGCACTAATCTGCTGACAATCGTTAAATTGGTTGTCTGTAGAAACAGTGTTGCCAAATTGAAAATCGAACTTCCAAAAATAGAATACGCTTTAAATGACACTTGGAAGTTTCGAAAAAAAAGGATAGTAATAATCTGAAAAATAGTAGGAACAACTGTATCTGAAATAAAAAAAATATTTATTTTTCAAAATTGACCATTGAAAATCTCATTACGAAAAACCTTGCGTTGTTCGGTGGCGAACCTTTTTACAAATATTCATTCACCTTTTTACATATCATCATCATCATCATCGGCACTTCAACCGGGAACCGGTCTTGGCCTTATTTAGCAAGGCCAGAGGCTTGTTAAATTGTCCATAATGATTTGTTTTTTCCGGGCAAGGTTATTAGTCTTGCCCCAGAGGCTCCCCGACGGGGAATCGAACCCCAGTCTCCCGCGTGACAGTCGGGTATACTAACCACTATACTATCGAGGAGCCCTTTTACAAATATTGGAAGATCAAAATTCTATGAATATTTTTCTTAAAAGCGTTCCCGATTTCAAAAATCCCACTTAAAAGATGCATTTTAAGTTCGCAAAGAAGTTACCGCTTAAAAAGTATGCGTTGAGGGCAAACTTTTGATAGTTTCCATTTCTCACCGATTCTTGGACAATAAAGTAGATCTTCCACTTGGTCATACTTTATTTTCAGGTCAGATTGCACTGTATATAATTGCCACCGTACAAATAGCTGTTTTGAGCATTTTTCAATAACTTCTTATTCGTCAGATTACTGAATACGATTAAGCGTACTTCTGCAGGTCCTAGATAGGTTCAAGATAGTATGCTTAATTAGACTATTGCAGATATATACCCCAAATTTGATTGCAAAATCAAATGAAAGGACCTTTAAACGAGATTATCGATTTAATATTGTTTATTTCGAAATGACATTCCGAAATATCAAACATTTTTATTTTAAATATTAAAAATTTGTAAACAAATTTTTTTTTTATTTTTATACTAAGTATCACCTAAAATGTTATAGTTTCTACCAAATAACTCTAAAAGACAATTAAAATAGGAATGAACAGATTCTGGTATTAGTTTCACAATTGGAGTTTGATGTTGATCGAAGACTGTACTCCTGAAAATAAATTCGAACTTAATGAAATACAATCGACTTGTCTCGAAAAATGTCGTTTCCTTGTAATGCACTCATGCCATCAATACCCTCTTCTGATCAGTGCAATTTCAATTCCTGTCCTGCCTAATACAATTACTTAGTTAAACCTTTTCCACTTCACAATTCACACGAAAGGTGCAATGTCCACACTTTGTTTGATTCTCGCATGTGGCTCTTAAATGGATGCACTCTCACCTATAATCCTCCCAGCGGTAGTCATTTCACTGTAGGTAAATATTGATTCAAAAAATCGATGGCTTGTGTTTGCAGTTGACAATCAACACGTCGAGAGCAGCGAGCATATTGAAAAAAATATATATCAACTCGCTCTAAATGCCAATCCCGCCTGGTAGCTAATAGCCGTGGTAACCGAGTGCCGTCTAGAATGCGTTAAATCATCAGAATCTGTTAAAAGCAATTAAGCGGGCAGCAGATATTAATGTAGACGCCAATAAATTTAATTCGAATATCGTCGTCATTGGCGTCCGTCCAGTCGGGACATTCGAAATGACTGAGCCGAGACCGTGATTGTCAATCAGTATCCCTTCACATCGTTACTCTTCAGCCATACTATACACACACACACCCAGCATCCAGTCACGGATTCTTAAGATGAATCTTTACCCCGTCTATCACACCTGGGTGCCAACGTCGCCGGGAGCACTTCATTACTCATATTGAATCGCTGTTTGTTGCGCCATGCAAATAATGAAGTGTACACCGAACGCTAACTCCATCTGCGCGCCAGCGCATAGACAGATTCAATCCATACAGCCAACGATCTTTTCGTTATTAGTACCATTTTATGCTACCTTTGCATTTTGCGCACATTGGGCGCACCACAATCTAAACCGCCGCTAGCCACGTACAATCCAATCCGCAGCACAATGACAATCCTGTGACTCCTGAATGCCGGGATATTTGTTATGTCAATTAGCAGACTCAAAACGACACTTAATGTGACGGCGAGGACGATAAACATATTCCTTTGGGCGACGACACACACGATACGGTGTGGATTTCGTTTCGTATCTCTAGCATCACATGGTGCGCCGACTGTATTTGATATTGTCGCCACGGTAAGTTGTAGGTGCCAGTGGAGACAATTGAATCTACAGAGTTTAGTATCTTAGCACGGGAATATAATAGAAGGTGAAGTTTTCGCGCAGGTTTCAGACAAACGCTGTCATTCTGTCCGAGAGACAGGCTCCGTAAGAGCTTTAGTGGATCATTACCTCATTTTCGCCTGACTAAGTGAGGAAGCAACTTGACGGCACCGACATACTGATCGTTGTTCTCTACGGTGATTTGCCGCATGAGTTTGTAATGACCGCCAACAGCGGCCCCTTTAATTCCGCTAGTTTACGGAGGTTAGATACGGTGGGAGTCCTTTTCACGGTACTTTATGAACTTTGGAAGTGGAAAAATATAATGCGAAAGTGTTTCCTCTCTGCTTGTGGTATAAGAGTTTATAATTTATTGTCAATATATTGACACCAAAATGTAGTGGCACTCAAGGTATTTCTAGGGTTGAAAGGTCTACACTTTCTTTCGGTAGCGAGCCTGTTAGAGATCGGGATCAAAACATACCTGACATGTCTTATTAAAATGTGGACCGCAACCAAGTAACGTGCGCAGATAGTAAACGATAGTATGTCATGAAAAGACAAAACGAATTAACAGCGGAAACACTTTTTTCTGTTACACCGCCTAGTGTAGTGTGAAGATTCGCTAGGTAGGACCCACAGGCATCACTACTAAAGTGTGATTTAAAGGACCAGTACCAATTTAAATTTTCAAAAACTCGCTTGTTTTTATTTTTCCGATCTTTCAGTAAATTCAAGTTTAAAAAAATAAAACAGCATTACCATATGCATATTCTTTGCCCTCCCTTCAAAATACTCGTATATTTAAAAAATTAAATTCACCAGTATTCGAATGGCAGTTTTCTTAAAAAAAACGTTTTCCAAACTGCATACAGTGGATCTTCGAACCCACTAAATATAATTTAGAATTCTAATAAACCTAGGTGTGTCTTGTTCATTGTGTGCAGCAATTTACTACAATTTGGGCAAAAAAAACTGTAATAAAAAATGCGCTACAAAAATAAAATAAAAAGGCGATTTTATCCTATTTTCTTTTTTTTTTAAATTCGCTACTTATCGTCTCAGTCCACTTTTGGTAAACAGTGATGTTTTCTCTTTAAGATCTCACTTAATTTTTGTATTTCAGACTTGACAATTGTGAGATGTACCCGACATAATTGAAAACTCGTTTCAGGCGCCTTACGCAAGCAGCTTCTAATATAAAACTCCTTTCCACCATTGAAGACTGTAAACATAAATGTAACACGGACCGATTTCAAATGTCCCGTATTACTATCCAATAATGGAGATGAGAATGAAATTCTTGAAAATTGGCGTTTTCTCCACCTTCTACTTCTTCCCTTAAACTCGCACAACTTCAAATATAAAAATCCTCTCCACCATCGAAGACAGTAAACGTAAATGTAACAAGGGCCGATTTAACCATTCCCGTATTAGTATCCAATAATGGAACTGAAAATGAAATTCTTGAAAATTGGCATTTTTTCGACCTTTTACTTCATCCCTTAAAAATTCGCACAACCATCATATTTGGAACAGCAATACAACTTAATAATTTTATCCAATTAGACCCATGAGACCAGTTGTGATAAAAAACGAATCTCGAAAAGTCACTCATATTGCTAAGGACGGTCTTCTCCGCGTCTCACGATAATCAATACAACCCTTGCAATTACCCTGTTAAGTGGATATTGTACTCTGCCCAAATAAAATTGCCCCCTACTGAGTTGCCAAGCAGATGTTCTTACATTCATACCTTTGTAGATGCCCTTAGATCACCCTTCCAACCGCAGGACGTCTGCTGAAACTTATGTTTGTATTTAATTCTCAATTGCCGTCGATTGTTTGGGCACTTCAGGAGGATTGTTGAAGCAATCGTAGGAAATTACCTCCAGCAATCCAGGGAACTAACACACACCTTGAGCACTTTCTAAGCATTTGTCCTTTGCGAGCCTTTTTCTGTTGGTTTTCCTTTGATTTTTTGGCGCTAGTCAGTCTAGGGTGTGCGTTGCGTTGTTTTCAAGACTAAATAGAGTCCTTTCCATTTAAATAATTTTCTTCTGATTGCCTAAATCGGATTTCAAAGATCTTATCTTGTTTGAAGCGTTCGTAGCACTCTTAGGATAACTACGTAAGTATGTCACATTTGTTTGGAATGTTTATTATCCCATCGTCCTCGATGTTAAGGACTTAAATGTAAGGCAATAAGATGATTACTCTATCTTCTGGCGTACTTAACAGAAAACACTAATTGGCTACCCGTTATGCTTCGTAAACCCAAATATTATCAACGTCTTAAAGTTGATTGGACGACATTTCATTCGAATTTCAACAACGTCTTCGAATAAATTAGATTCGTCTCCGTTTTTAATCTCTGCTATTTTGTCCTTGGTCTCTAACGACAATACATTACTTTTGTTTCAGTTTTCTGGTTATTCTGGCATTTTTTTCGACCATTTTTCCATGAACGTCAATTTCATTTACAGGATTTTTGCAATAACCCATCGACCCGGCCCACCCCATCGTGCTATACGTTTCCCGATAAGAAGGGAAGACATTTTTAATTATGTTTCGGTCATAAGAACATCCGAAGATCAGATAGTCCCTCATTCGTAACCGTCGAAAATTATCTCATGGGAACGACATGTTCTATTTTATCGAAAAACTAAATAGTAAAAAAGTTGTCCCCGCAGGATGTTCAGGGACAATAGATACGTTGAAACGAAGATACGATTGAACTAGGTGTATTTGCGCAGCACCTGAATTCAGTGTTCAAACCGTATGACGTCCGTATCAATCAAGTTCCTGATATGAGTACCAAAACAAACAAACGATCAAAGAAGTTACTCAAGAAATCGATAAAAATTTAAACGACAAAAACGCTCCTGGTATCGGTGAATAGCGCCTCTTAAAAGACTGATTTCGAAGTCTATCATTATGTTGATGTATATGGTCTTGGCACAAGGCTAACCTTGCCCAGAAAAACAAATTATCACGGACTATTTAACAAGTCTCGGATAAGGACCGGATACCGGTGGAGAGACTTGCTAAATAATGCCAAGACCGGATCCCGGTTCTAGTGCCGATGATGATGATGATGATGATGATGATGATGATGATATGGTCTCTGTTCATTTTCGATTAAAGTACTTTCTGGATACAGCATTAAACAAACTGAAGAAACCAGCAGAACAAGTATCATCGTATAGACCGACGTTTTTAATGTCATCCGCCCGTTTTATAAAATACTCCTTAAGCGGTAGACCACTTATGAATATTCCTGACATTCAACTTGTCTGCAGGAATTAACATTTAACTATTGGCCAGGTTCACCCTGCGGCCAGCATGATAGAAAAGAATTTCGAGGATAAGAAATACTGTCCGACCGTCTTTCTTGACGTCTCTCAAGTATTCGAGTTCCTATGGCGTAAGGACCTTTCGGAGACATAAATAACACACGACATAACTAGGCGACATTTGTATATTTAAACCCTTATTTTTTATCTTTTACTGTCTAGTCAGATTTTAACTGGTTTGTATTAAGTATATTACAATAAAAAATATATGTATAGTTTTTTTTTGTTTTTTGTTTTTAAACGCTCAACGAACGTCATCTCTTCTCGCGAATGGCTGCGGCCGATTAGCACATTCCTTACTGTGAACAGCAACAAAAACCGATGCCCTGATTAGTGTGCATTTCCTTTTCTCTCGCACTCTCCCAGGCTCCATTCAGGAAGTGTATTACAGAATTTTATGGCGACGTTAAATTACGAAATATCACTTTGATTAAAGACGAGGTTAATTAAAGCCGCTTCCCCCTTTCTCCCACAGTCATTAAGTCGGGAAATGATCGCCGCGCAGGCTTGTGGCATTTGTGTAGGAAGTAAAAAAAGGTACGGATGTACAAAATTATTGTATGATATAATTAATGGAGTAAATAGTGTACTCACTGTGATGCTTCCTCGAGTTGTTGACCTATCTGGTCGTTGGGTTCTTGAACCCCCACTTGTAAATCATGATACTTTTTGATGTGTCTCGTTTTGTTAAATATTTATGTACATGGTAGTTTGATCCGTCATAAAATCCTTGCTGGAAAACAGAATAGAATGCAATGCATCCATCTCTTATACAGCTGATGCACCTGGAATGACAGCTTATAAATAACTAAAACTTAGCCATAAAAGCAGCAATGACTTAGCTACATATATCCAAAATGGCGAAGGAATTGGATGCGTTGAAGTATGTTTTTAATGCAACCAACTTCAGAGTCGAGTTTCTACTTGTACACTTATTATATGTTTCTCGTGAGGTCAGTCTTTCAAGATATGGATGATGGAAAGTATTGTATGGCATTTTTGGCAGAGAGATAGAGATGTGTACTGGATGTGTGGGGAGGAAGTATTGTGCCAGACACGGGCACTCCGTTCATCTTCCTCCTCCATCATAATGTTCCTGTAAGAAACTGTTCGCCGAGTAAAAAAAAAACGAAACGCCGCCACGTTTGTCCACAATTTTGCGTAAAACACCAGGGGAATAACGATTAGGTAAACACATCTAGGAACTGCCAGGCACTGCAGCACGGAAAATTAAACACACTGTCTATTGGTTTTTTATTTCTTTACTTAGAACTTATTATTAATATTAAATTTATTTTTATAAATTTTATACTAGATGAAACACTTCTTTCTCGACACGACCTACGCTTCTACGCCGCGCGGCGGGGAGCGGGAGCGGCACGACCGTGGTGGTCGGCGGATGTAATAAGATTCAGCGATAAACGGCTCGTGCAGAGCCGACTCGCTAATGGGGTGAGTTTGTGGTGTGATGGTAGATAACCTCTCCACTAAGGATATGCTTTTACTTACCACCTGAGAAACGCAAAGTCTCTCTTGGTGGAATAGGTGTTGTTTACCCATGCGCGAAGGCAATGGCAAAACAAGACAGGAAGGCGGCAAGGACAAAGGGATCGAGAAGATCGTTGTCTATGAAGTGCATCGCGTCTAAATAAATAGATGACGATGCATCGAAGAAATGTGGTAAGAGAAAAGATGAGACGAGGGCATCATAAAAGTCTTAGATGAGTGATACCCTTGTGTAAATATACGAAAGACATTGGGAAAGGTGCTAATGGGTTGGTGGACGAAACGAAGCCATTGCTTGGATTTGTATATGCAGGGAAATTCGTTTGCGGGAAACGGATTATATATTTGCATTGTTTATGCTTTGAATCCGATCCAACGGCTATGTGCGAAGTCGACGATTGTTTGGAGATTCAAACAAAGGAGCAATTCTGAGTAAAGTGCTTGCAGCTGTATCGATAGTTGCAGGTCATTGCGAAGCAATTCAAATGATTACACAATGACGGTTTGTATATACCATCTGTGTCAACTGCCTTGTGAGTAAGGCGTTAGAATATACTCACAGCTTGTCGTAAGAGGCGACTAAAGGCCGAGTGGTCTCAACGTCCCAACGTCCTGTGCGCCCGGTGAAATACCACCCCATCAAGCTTTAGGCTCCGTGAAATGCTCGGGAGAAATCCCTGGCCATCTTTCGGAGCTTGGCTGATGGACCGGTTCGAGAAAAGGTTGGTTAGGTGGTAGTCGGTCCCAAGGTGAGACACCACCCCGTCACGCTGTACATTCCGCGATATCGCCGAGAGAAAACTTCGACGGCGTTTCGGATGTGTGGCTGATGGCCCGGACTGACACGGGGATAAGTCATGATGGTGCCTTCTGATATAAAGAATTCCGGAGGTAAACTAGTCTCCCATTCGGATCTCCGGGGGGACTATGTCAGGGGGAACATCATGCAGATATCATGATAAATAATGGAACTTTGAGAGGTTCGTCATCGCATAACCGGGCTCGCTCTCGAGGCTCGGCCCACGCTCGACTGGTGACGGCATTTTGTAACATCAGGGGCATCGGTTTCACCAATACCAATGTAAACGCCGTCCACCAATATTTGCAAACAACGAAACCTGATATCCTTGCCCTAACTGAGACCCAGGTCGATTCGTCAACTGATTCGACATATCTTCGTTGCTCCGGATACGACTTACATTCGAGATTCCGAATTAAGGGCGGAGTCTGTGTCTTCGGGCGCCCCGAACTGGCTTGCCAGAGGATGGAGGCGTTGGAACCCAATAATATGGACATCATATGGTTGAGAGTGGTGCTGAGGAATTCCGTTAAATTTATTTGTTGTCTTTACCGCTCCCCGAATGACGATCGACCGGCGACATTTTTCGAACATCTTTCACAGACTGTCGACTGGATACAGATCAACCACCCAGCTTCTGAAATTGTTGTCCTTGGCGATTTTAATGTGCACAATTCCGACTGGTTGTTACATTCTAACAGAACCGACGAGGCCGGGAGGCTGGCGGAGATGTTTGCTGTAAGCCACAACTTGACTCAACTCGTGGGGGAGCCAACGCGAGTGCCAGATGCCCGAGGCGATTATGCGAACATCTTGGATCTGTTTTTGACATCCGAACCGAGTATTTATACCGTGGAGGTTTTTGCGCCACTGGGGAACTCAGATCACTGCTTGGTATCTGTCGCGCAAGCACTTGCATATCAAGCGAATAACCGGCCTAGGCAGCTTCGCCATGTATGGAAGTATGGGGCTGCTAACTGGGACGATATGCGAGATTTCTCCGCATCCTTTCCATGGTCGTAGGTATGCTGCGGAAACTCCGATGTTAACGCTTGCGCGCAGTCGGCATCAGAGATTATTCTTCTGGGAATGGAGATGTATATTCCACATTCCATCAAACGAAGTTCGTCTGATAAACCTTGGTTTGACAAAAAATGCGAGCAAATTACAGCGGCAAAAAATAGAGCTTTTAAGCAATGGCGCTCCAATCCCACCCATGTTAACATAACGAATTTTGTTAGAATCAGAAACGCGTGCAACCAGGCGATTGATACCGCGAAGAAGGCTCACAACGACAGGGTGATCAATAAGCTCCTTCGGTGCCCGACTGGTTCGCGCTCCTTCTGGTCGATGGCTAGGGCTGTCAGCGGTAACTTCGCATCCTCCTCTTTCCCTCCGTTGGGGACAGACAGCGGGACGTTAGTCACGAATCCAAAGGATAAAGCTAATGTGTTCGCGAATTTATTTTCCGCGAATTCCAACCTCGATCCCGGCCTTTTGGAGCCACCTGTGATCTCGCCAGACAGTCTTCCATGCGGGATGTGAGATTTCATCCGGGAACTATACAACGCATTCTACGTGAACTGGATTGTAGGAAGGCAGCCGGCCAGGACGGAATACCAGCAATAGTCCTTAAAAACTGTGCTCCAGAACTATCGCCGGTTCTTGGCAGACTCTTCCGCTTATCTTATGCACGGAGGACCTTTCCTGCCTGCTGGAAAATCGCTCGAGTCCAGCCAATCCCAAAGACGGGAAAAAAGTGTCTCCCACTAAATTACCGCCCGATAGCATTACCGTCTATTTTATCTAAGGTAATGGAAAAAATCATCAATACAGAGTTGGTTAAGTATTTGGAGTGCAACGGACTTCTGAATGATCGTCAATACGGATTCCATGGCAGGCGGTCCACAGAAGACATTTTGACACTTATAACCGATATATGGACGTCTGCGATTGAACGGCATGGTGAGTCAAGGGCGGTCGCATTGGATATCTCCAAGGCTTTTGACCGCGTCTGGCACGGGGCATTGCTGAGCAATCTTCGTTCATATGGACTTCCCCAACAGCTTTGCGACTGGACGAGGAGCTTCCTCGAGAATCGATCGATCCGGCTTGTTGTGGACGGCGCGTGTTCGGATCTGTATCCTGTTAATTCGGGGGTGCCCTAAGGTTCTATTTTGGCTCCAACCTTGTTCTTGCTTCACATAAATGATTTGTTGGGGACAACGGACAACAAAGTGTTCAGTTTTGCGGATGATAGTACGCTTGTTCCCTCCTTTTCGAGTGATCGGCCGATTGGTGCATCAACGTCGCACCAGCTGAGATGTAGACAGATTGACTCTCTGAATCAGGATCTGGATAAAGTCCTGCAGTGGGGAAAGGCCAATCTTGTCGACTTCAACGCAACGAAGACCCAGTATACAACATTCACAAAGAAAACTGGATCATCGGTTCCACAGCTGATGATGAGTGGCCGGCCCCCCGAGGCTGGGGAAAGTTTGAAATTGCTCGGCGTCACGGTCTGTGGGAATGTATCATATATATCATATCGGGTATCGCCAGATCAGCCTCAGGAAAACTGAGTTATCTTTTTAGAGCCAAGAAATACTTTACTCCGGCCCAACTTCTTCTCCTATATAAATCCCAAAGTAGACCCACGCTCGGATATTGCTCTCATGTTTGGAGCTCGGCTCCTAAACATACCCTCGACCTACTTGAGAGCGTACAGAAACGAGCGATCCGCCCGATCGGGGACTCGGCGCTACAGTCGCTATCACATCGAAGGCGCGTAGCCGACCTCTGTCTGTTTTACAGATATTATCACGGGTGCTGTTCTTCGGAGATTCTTGGCATTGTTCCACGCAATTCGGTTTATATGCGCTCCACAAGACAATCCGACGGATCGCACCCGTTTGTGGTTCATCTCCCGACGGCGCGAACATCCCTGTATCAGAACTCGTTCCGTTACAGAGCGGGGAAGCTGTGGAACTGCCTTCCCACGCGAGTGTTCCCGGAGCGTTACAACCTGCAACTGTTCAAAAAGAACTGCAACAGTTATTTGATGGCATCTCGGGGCGCCCACTCGACGCTATAGGTTCGCCTCTCCCGAGAGAAGTCTAATAAAAAAAAAATAAAAAAAAAAAAATAAAAAATTGTACATGGCATCTATGACGACGCCAGGATCGAACTCTAGTGTGAATATCTACACTAATTAGAAATTCGGTTCTTGGTCGCTAATGCAGAGATGCATTGATACATGTATGAATGCCCATTGTTGGAGACGGAGCAGCACACGACGGCCGACTAGCAGCACACGACTGCCGACTGGCAGACTGAGCCTCCCACATTTATACTCTGGCTCCTTGTTCCTGTGACAACATGCGAACGAGGGAAAGGAGACAAAAAAGCGAATATAAGCAGCGGTCGTTGTGGAGTTGGTACCAGTACAAGTCAAGCAGTCAAACGCTGCACATCAACATTGATAAAGAGATTAGCGGATAGATTGGTTATATTTAAATAAATTTGATTTAGTAAATCGAGTTTACAAATTGGTCCTTTGAACCGGATCCAGTCTGTGGATCCAATCCACTGCTGCCAGTTCGCAGTGGACAAACGAGTTGCAGTTTCTTACATCACGGCATATTAGAGGATTCACGATCCGAGGTAAACACAGCAACTGCCGACTGGACAACCTCTCCTGCAGTGCAACGTGTGACCCAAGCGTTTCAACCGTAACGCAAAGCAACAAGACAGACGGTCATCCAGCCGATTAAAGCTAGCCACAACCAGCAGCGCACTCAGTTGCGTAGAAGCCTAAGTCCAACCTACAGCCGATCCACAAGAATCGGAATCAAGTAGCTAGTGGCACTTCGATCCACAAGCATCAAAAAAGGGGCAAACTAAGTTGCAATGGCTACCAGCGACATGACTGTTCCGACAATGAAACGGAGACGAGGAGTCATCAAGGGATTCCTCACGCGGTTGGAGGAGTTCGCGGACAAGTCAAAGGAGGTGACCAGGGAGGAAGTCGCAAGCAGACTGCGCAAACTGGAGGACTCATTCAAATCTTTTGAGAACCTTCAGATATGTATCGAAGAGAACGACCCGGAACTGAACATCGACAGGGAGATCGAAGAGCGAGCAGAATTCGAGGAGCGATACTTTTCGCTGCAAAGCAAGCTCAACCAGCGGTTGACCATGGCAACAGGCACAGGTTCCATCGCATTAGATACGTCAGGAGACACCCTGGGAACGGCAACTACTACAACGTTAACAGCGGGGCAACCAGGAATGAAGAGGCTGCTTGACGCCATGAATGCCAGCCAGAAGCTCATGAACAGCTTGGTGGAATTGGTTACGCGGTCAACGGAACCGACAACAACGGATTCCACCAGTGGAGCGACAACCCGACCGGTCAAGTTGAGGCATATCGACGTGCCTACCTCCGAGGACTATCAGCAACAAGGTCAATCGCAAATGAACGGCACTGAACCACATTACAGTAGCCCGTCTCAGCCAACAAACTTCATTGTAAATCAAATGACTTCTTCTCTGACCAGTAATGGCTGGGGGACCTGTAGTGTTCCGACAACTTTACAGGCGTTGCAACAACAAGAGCCAATGCAAAGTTCGACATTGCCAATAAATATTCCTACATATAACGATATCGGCAACGGTAAAGCTGCGAATACGAATTATCAGCAAGCTCCTTATGTTCCGACATCGGGGTATCAAGGTGGAAATGAACTCGGTGTTTCTCCATTATCTTCCACACAACCGCAGCAACAAAACTTCCAAAATTATAATTCACCACCTGCTTCTAATATAACACAGCAATCCTATTCCTCTGGTGTCACAAACACAATGACGGGCACTACGTACTCTCAAGTAACAAATGAACCACAGAGTTCTTATCAGGTATCTTCACAACCTTATTCAAATTCAGGGACTCCGACGAATGGGCAAATGCAGCACTGGATCCGCACCAGTTATTCACTCAAAGTTGCGGCCTCACATGCCATAGGCAGCATCCCATCGGACGATACCGTCCAGCGACGGAACACTCGTCATCATCAATACACCCATCACCAATTCAGGGTGGGCGGCTCTCTCCATGCCTCCACATCAATAGAAGTCCAAGGCCCTGGGCCTCCGTCCCCTGGAACAAACGGCTTCGCCAATGATGGGCGAATGCAGCAACCACAACCACCACCACTGCAACAGCATCAACCCTTGCAACAGCCACAATCGTTGCAACCACAAAATATTCAGCAGCAGTCTATGACGCAACAGCCTTTAACACAGCAACCAATGCCCCAACAGTCTCTGCCGCAACAATCTGTGGCGCAGCAATCTATGCCACGGCAATCTGTTCCGATACAACCTATATCACAGCAGTCTGGTTCGCAACAAGCTGTGCCGTTACAATCGACGTCACAGCAACCTGTTCAGCAGCAGCTTATGCCACAGCAGTCTATGCCGCAGCAGTCGGTACAACACCAATCTGTACCACATCAGACGGCATCACAATCTTTAACACCACAGTCTGTTCCTCCACAGTCTATGACTCAGCAATCTGTGCCACAACAGCATAGGACACAGCAAAGTATGCAGCAGCAATCTGTTCCGCAACAGTCTTTGGCCCCACAACCTATGGGGCAGCAATCTATACCACACCAATCACACCAATCAAAGGGCCAAACCAAATTGGCGATCCAGTTGGTGAATCAACTGACGGAGGTTCTTAAAGGCGGCGGCTCCCCGCTACGTAAGTGGAAATCAAATTGCCACAAGGTACTGAACTGGCTGGCCGCTGATTCACCGGGTTCTGAAGAAGTGTACCAGTTCATCACGAGCGAAGAAACGAAGCTACTTGGTGTGAATTGGCATCCCGGACCGGACTATTTGAGCTACAAGGTGCAGAAGATTCCGGAGGTATCATCGCTCACGAAGAGGAAGGTCCCGTCACATGTCTCCAGAGTATATGATCCAAGCTGGTATTGCAAAAACTGTGGCTTAGAGGTGTCGATTGGGATGAACCACGGGATGAAGAGATCCGGAGAGAGTGCAAGGAGTACTTCGAGGGATTGTCGGCGCTGGAGTCGGTGAAGATCCCACGATGGTTGGGACATCCGAAAACCCTTCAGTTACATGGATTTTCAGACGCAAGCGGGAAGGCGTATGGAGCGGTCCTCTACGTCAGATTTGAGGAGGACGGTGCTTCTCAAGTACGTATCATCATGGCAAAGGCAAAGGTGGCCCCAGTCAAGCAGGTGTCACTCCCAAGACTCGAGTTATGTGGTGCCCATCTCTTGGCTCGGCTTTTTTCGATCGTGAGGAAGGCGCTTCAACTTAGCGAGGTTCAATGCTTCGCATATACCGATTCCACTATAGTTCTACAATGGCTATCGGATCATCCCAGGCGGTGGAAGACATTCATCGCGAATCGTACGTCGTACATTTTGGAAAGGCTGCCAAGGGGCCAGTGGCATCATGTACCGACTGCGTCCAATCCAGCGGATTACCTATCAAGGGGGCTTAAGGAAAAGGAGCTCGCCGGAGCAGAGCTGTGGTGCCGAGGGCCGGGCCTTTTGCGAGACAAGGAGCTGAAGTTGCCCCGGACGCCCGCTCATCAAGTCCGAGAGGCGGACACCGGAACACCGGTAGACCTCCACGAACGAAGGACATCGTATTTCGTAATACAGCAAGAAGAGCTGTCTATAACAAGAAGAGTCTCCAGCTTCACTCGAACGGTACGAACATTAGCGTGGCGGAGGGCGGACCTAGCGGCCATGAAAGCCGGAATGCAAGTATCAAGACAAAGCGAACTTATTGCGTTCAACCCATTCATCGATGACCAAGGTACCCTCAGGGTGGGCGGAAGACTAGAAGCAGCAAAGATGGAATACGAACGCCGACATCCACCAATCTTACATCGGCAACATCACCTGGCAAGGATTATCGTGAGAGATTTGCACTTGAGACTGATGCACGCTGGAGGCCGGTTACTGCTATCCGCAATTAACTCCCGGTACTGGATCATAGGGAGTCGAGAACTTGTCCGGAGGGTCATCGCTGAATGCACGGTTTGCGTTCGTCACAAGGGACGGGTGTTATCTCAACAAATGGCCGCATTGCCAGCCAGTAGGGTTAATCCCGCACGGCCATTTAGTAACACCGGTGTCGATTATGGAGGTCCTATCACTCTTCGGACATGGAAAGGACGCGGCGCGAAGCGAGTCAAAGGCTACATCTGTCTCTTCGTATGCTTGGCAACCAAGGCAATACATCTCGAAGCGGTTAGCGAGCTGTCCAGCGAGGCTTTTCTGGCAGCATTAAGGAGAGTTCTCGCGCGTAGGGGTTTTTGTCACACTTTATGGAGTGATAATGGTACCAATTGCGTGGGGACATGCCAAGAACTGCGAGAAGTTTATGAACACATAAACCGAAAGGCTACCCAGGACCGGATCATGACGGAGTTGGCCACCAACGGCATCACTTGGAGATTCATTCCCCCGGCAGCTCCCCACTTTGGTGGCTTGTGGGAGGCAGGAATCAAGTCCGTGAAGCATCATCTGAAGCGAGGAAATGCGTTTCTGACATTCGAGGAGCTTACTACCGTGTTGGCCCAGATCGAGGCTTGTCTGAATTCCCGACCGCTGGTAGTCCTGCCAACGGAGCCTGGCGACCCCGAGGTGTTGACCCCCAGTCATTCCTTAGTTGGAGGAACGGCTATGAACGTCCCGGAAGTCGATCCGGGAGAGACAACAATCACTTGGCGCTCCAGATGGAAGTACTTGCAGGCGTTGCATCGACCATTTTGGTACCGGTGGAAGAACGAATACCTCCACACGTTGCAGGCCAGCAACAAATGGTATCATCCGGAACCAAACCTAGGAAATCCGGTCGTGGTGCTTCTGAAGGACGAGCAACTATCTCCGACCTATTGGCCCATGGGAAGCGTCACCGAGCTTCATCCTAGCAGAGATGGCAAGGTGCGGGTGGCAACTGTAAAGATTCAGGGGGGAACCCTTAAGCGACCCGTCACGAAGTTGGTCCTACTCCCGGTTCCGGAAGATAAGACGGTTGAACCGACAGTTCAAGGTGGGCGGAATGTTGGAGACGGAGGAGCACACGACGGCCGACTAGCAGCACACGACTGCCGACTGGCAGACTGAGCCTCCCACATTTATACTCTGGCTCCTTGTTCCTGTGACAACATGCGAACGAGGGAAAGGAGACAAAAAAGCGAATATAAGCAGCGGTAGTTGTGGAGTTGGTACCAGTACAAATCAAGCAGTCAAACGCTGCACATCAACATTGATAAAGAGATTAGCGGATAGATTGGTTATATTTAAATAAATTTGATTTAGTAAATCGAGTTTACACCCATGTAGGAAAAATTCTTTGCAAGCATTTCCAGGTAATGCATTGAAAACATTAACTATCCTTGGGAAGGAAATGTTTTTGCTACCGGGAGATTGCGGTGCAGCTGTGGGAAGGTTGGAATTTGCCTGGCAACCGAAGGTACCGAATAGGTTTTGTTTTATGCTCCTGTATAATGGAAAGAATTCTTGTAGGGAATTTGTATCCGAAAAAATGTATGAAAGGTAAGAATTCTTTTACAGGGACTTTTAGGTTATATAAATTTGATCTATTTGATACGTGAAGCATTTAAGGTGCTAATGCGATTGCATTAGCGAAATTTATAAGGTTGGCTCGAAATTATGGGGGTTCTTCAGATAAGTGACAGTGGGGTTTGGCGGAACCGCCACAGATGTATGACCTCCAATTTATTCGGTTTGTATTTTTAAATTTGTTTTGGATGATTATTTGCAAAACGACTCTTATATAAGTGTTCAATTTATGAACTGGAGCTCCTCTAGTGGAGCGTACAGTCTGCATTTTCATTAGCGCTGATGGCTGGGTCGCCAGAGGAGTTTTATTTTATTAGGATATTACTCGTATTTCGAATATTTGAAATGATATCATCAGAGTGGTTGATGTTCCTTATTGAGTTCTGTACTGACAAGTTGTGTGTGGAGATCATGTATTTTTTCTTGTACCTATTGCAGCCAAGCATGTGACACTATGACGCAGATTTCGGCCGTAAAATTGGACCAAAATTCCTATTTTCATCATACCGCTTTTTCAGGGGTAAATAGGTTACTATAATTAAAATAAAACAACATAAATAAAAAAAAGCTCTTGTGAGTAATATTGAAGAAATAATGAAGAATGAACAAATTATGAAAAATTTCTCTTTTACGACTTGCTGCATCATTGGATGTTTCGGGTTTTTTAATAGGAGTGTACTAGAATCTTCTTCAAACTTGGTAGACCACTTCAAATGATCATGTGAGATCAATTCTTAAGCTAGTAAGCAGAAGCCAGAGACACGATGAAGAACATACATGTCCTTGTCTCGTTTAAGTCAGCCTGCTCGTCACTTTTTTCTATCTTGAGCTAATTTGGTCTTACCAGAGTGTAAACCTAGATCTGTACACGAAATTCGACTCAACGTAGTTTGAGTGGATTCCAACTCCCGTGAAACGCATTGAATCGACTGATTTCGCTCATTTTTAACTGAAGCACTTATGGCTTTTTCGTGCTTCGTTGTCTCACTGACACAGGGCGTTCCAATAGTGAATTTATTAACTGTAGCACGCGTAGCCTGTCTGGATGTTTATTACGACAGAAATAAAAAGTTAGCCCTTTTAAAAATGCAGCCACCGACTCAGAATTTCGGCAGTAATTAGTTCCAAACCTTGCTCGTTCGTCAACTTCATAGTGACAAAAATGTAATCCTTGACTGACGTTTTGAAATTGCCTGATTTTGGAAAATATTAAAATACAAACGTTTTTACTAGAGCCTTTTTACATTGCCGCGAAGCAATATTGATTGAGGCGGAACTGGCCTGAGATTTGCAGAATTTGGAAAATTCCTCTTGGATACTATTAAACTGGGAATATGTACGACCATTCGGTTGCTCACCGTAACAAATGCTTTTGGGTCGTTTCTGCGTTTGAAAGGTCCAATCGGGTTAAAGGAAATTCTGCACATGTGACTACTGTTTTGATGAGACTATTGGTAACGTTGATGTTTCTTCCGCAGCCTGTGATCAGTTAGACGAAATGAGATAATACTTGACTTCTAGGTTATTGAAATGTATCACCGTTCCGTCGATCTTTAACGATATAGACCTCATTTTTTCCTGCCTAGACTAAATTTAATCTAGATACTTTATATATTACAGGTTTAAAAAAACATTTAACGAACATTAACTCCTTGCTCGGCTGTCCAAAGCCATATGATTCCTTTTTTTATCACGAACAACAAGAAAAACCGACGCCTATATTATGGCTTTTTCACTCGTACAGGATGAGTTTAGACAGCTCTTAGTTTAAATAAATCTTGAAATAAAAGTAAAAATAATGGATTTACAAATTACGAATGAAAGAAAAAAACGGTCTGGTGGAGGAGGACGGAAAGGTATCGAAATAAAATTGTTGTTCTTGCTAAATATACACTTGCGCTTCAAATCGCCCGGTTGCCTGGTGGAGAATAATACAGTTGCTTACATCTCCTGATATATAGCAGAAATGATACTACGGATTGTAGATCTAAACCGAGTTATAAAAAAAAGATTATAATTATTCCCGGCGTCCCGGCGATTGAGTCCATGCTCCATCATTTCCAATAATGATATGAAATGGACGGCAAACCAAAAATGCTGGGAGTTCGGAGGGTTCGCAACAAAATGGCGAAGAGGCACGGTCTGTGGTTCTGTAGTTGCTGGAAAAATTGAGGAATCGAGGTACGCTGAGAGAATCGAGAGACCTGCTCGAAGCCGTGGGTGTATCGTGTGAGTGTGATACTCAAAAGGAGCTTACAATTCTTTTATTGGTTTGTTTGATTAATTCGAGCTTTGTTTTGCTGTGATCGTTCGGAATCAAGAACAAATCAATCAATCAAAAAACTCTTTAAAAAAGGTTTTATCCGGGTGACCAAAACTGCATATTCTACGCCATAGTTCGAGCAAGACATCTATGAAGTATTTGTCACACACTTAGCATCAGTAAACCGTCAGTTGTAAATTATATTGCGAAATATATTGTAAATCATATCGCGATAACATGTGAGAAAGTAGGAAATCAATTGAAGCTGATGCTGTATGTGGGAACCAAACAGTCATTAAAGTCTGCGCAGCTCTATTTCAACCTCCACTAATTAAATGAAGTTTAGTCTGGAAGTTTTTTAACTAAAATGAAGATTATTATAAATAAACTACAAGTAAATAGGAATGAGATGAAAAAAGCTATTAGGTGAAAACATTGTGGTGGGGCGTAGTCACAGGAGTTTGATGAGCGTGACCTAACAAGGGCGAGGCACTCTAGGGTAGTATAATAGAATGAAAACAAAATATAAACTTTTTCTAAAATGTTTAACGAACACCACCCTCCCGCGCGAGTGGCTGAAGTCAACGTAATGGCTTTTCACCTTGAATAACTACAAGACTGAAGCCATGATTGGTGTGTCGTTTCTGTTATATTCGCACTCTGGGGAGGTCCATTCAGGAAGTGCATACCACAATTTTATTGTATAAAATATAAAATTAAAACCACTAACAACCTCAACTGAGTGTTGAACGCCAGTATTTGTTCATAACTCTTCAAACTGATTATTTCATCTGCACTTAACTGAAGAAGTGTTTTACCATCATTATGTTATATTTTATACAAAAGCAATAAACTAATGACAATATGATTAAGTCTATCATGAATACAATTTAATTAAGCCCATTAAAATATAATCCTATATTCGACCTTTCCCACATTTCACCGATTAGCACCTCCAAAAAGGTCACTCCTTTAATCTCCGTAGGAATAAAATTTCGAAAAATACGACCCCCAAGTATACTACCCTCTCAGCATAGAATTAGTTAACCAAATAACCAAGGATATTAGTTCTCATGTTCAATTAACCCTTCCCAAGCAGATCCCGGAACTCTGCCTCTTCTGCAACGATACAATATCAAAAGAAAAGTCAACTTCATCCTCGAAAAGGGAAGATATGTGAACACAAAAGGATGTTATTTTCCTCACAACAGCTACCATTTAAATTGCTACTAATATACCAAACAAGCAGCATCGCAATCTTCCCCATTATCCTTGGTGAACAGTAACAGTGTAATTGATTGCTATAAATGAGCATCCATCTACTCTCAGGGTGATTGCGGATGTATATGTGTGAATATACATATTTCCATCTTGTTCATTCGTGAGTTTCACATGTGAGTCCTTCTTGTTGATTCAATTTGATTTCATCCGACCAGTGTAACGTTTGGGTATTAATCGACATTTAAGCAATTTCAACCCCATTTCGTCCTGTGATTCTGGTCTTCCCTTTTGTCATTGTGTTCATCGCTTTCCATCCTGTCCCCCGTCGTATTGTATGGGATGTGTGTCACACAAATCCGTTTTATCGTAGAACAACCCTCTTGGCTGCCATTGACGTCTATCTACGGCCACCACTGCCGATCCCAATTCCTATCCATCGGCATATTCCAGGAACTTGTGAGTGTATTGTGTACTTGGGACATCCTTAAACGACACTAAACGTGCCCGGGTGGGTGAAGTTAAATAAATTAAAAAAAAAAAAAAACTGGTGAACTGTTGTTTGCAGCTAGGGGTATGTGTGAGCAAAAGATAACTTCAAATATGAATAGGGGATGAAATTCATTACCCTTATTGTGCGTATAATCGTTTTGTGTATTAAACAAACTTCGGCTGGAATAATGGTTTTGAATTAGATTTTCTACCCCCTTCCGGGAGTGTTACACACTACCAACCCCTCTTCCCTTGGTCCATATTATCACCAGTAAATTTCAAACCGACTAACAGTTCTGCTCGGCCCCCGGTTTATTGAAAGAAAACGACTCGACAAGTTGACTATCGGCCTCTGAGTTGACTTTTCCAACGGACCGTGTGTAATAGGATATCTATCTATGCGATGAAAGCTGGAGAAGGGATGAATGGATGAAGTGATTTTCAGAAAATCTGTTACCTAAGGGTTGTTCATCCTTGTTCTTGTTGTTGCCGCCGTCACCACCGTCGATGCTTCTGTTATTGTTGGCATCGTTGGGGGTTTTTATTATTTACTCAAGTGTTGGTAATTTAGTCACTTATTCAATTTGCCATTTTTTGCTTAGCGGCTTTTAAGCAACCGAGCGAAAGGACGAAGTATGGGGTTTGAGTGCCGGCTGTGGAATTTATTTGGCATATCATCTCTCTGGAGTTCGACTGGTCGTTAAGAACCAGGGGGTGGTGAGTTTGTTGTGAAGATAATGAATTTTCATTGTTTTTCAATTCGTGCAACCTATGGGAAGGGGATGAGGTTATTTGCAAAGGAATTTGATAGTTTGCTTAAGGGTCCCGTTTGTATACATCCCAAGGGGTTGCTATTGCTCTGTTGGATAGGGTGATTAATTGTGCGGTAAAATGAGGACTGTGATTTTGGCGTTTTGTTTTCTCAGCAAATTTGTTTTCCGGGCGTAAATTTGCAAAGTAATGGGGGGAAGTATGAAAGGAATAATTACATTGGGGACACGTGTACTTAGATGAAATAGGATTTGGGAAACGCGTTTTTTTAATCGTGTAAGACAATTGGAATTATATTTCTACCTATGTACGGCCTCATAAACTTGCTGTTGTTACGCTAAATTAGAGTTAACCCAATTTTCAGTATTTAAAGAACTTGTCTCAAAGAGTCAAAGGAACTAAAGTACTGAGTACTGAACGGGAGAGTAATCGAAATAAAGTAGGGGATAGAAAACGAAAATAGAGGAAAACCCAACCATAAAGTAAAATTGAAAGGAATCCATGTTAATAAGAATTTGAAGATAAGCCAGTAGTTCGTGGTCATGTTGCACAATAAAATGGTCTTTTGCACACACAATTCAAATTATAAAAGTTACTGTTGTTCGGCTGCAGTTGGATGGGGTGGGGATGATTGATGTCGGCGTAATGGCGATTGCTTTTAAAGTGGATCCTCAATGTCCCTTACAACCTTTTGGAAATTAAACACTCTCCACTTTAGTTTTAGTCCTTGTATTTCTATTCAATGCATGGTTTATTTTTCTCCTTTTATTTAATTTTTCATGTAGTCTTCACGTAGTTTTATATACAATGGCCGGTGGGCAGAAATATACAGTCAATTACAGTTAATAAGAGTTCAAAGAAGTTTAAAACTGATTTGTCTCTTTTATTTGCAAATCTACACTCGACATTTATTTTGCTTTATATAAACAATTTTATTTCATTTTACATACTATTTTTGTTTTGATTTACACTAGTGAATTTTATTTGATTTGTTTACATTTATTTTAATTATATAAACAATTTCACATTACACACAATTTTTGCGTCGCAAAACATTTGGTTTTTTATTACACACAGCTGACGCTTACGCCACGGACGCTCTCCATATCTCTCTGCTCTCTAGCTCTCTGCCCCCTCGCGCCCCTTTATACCGACCCCCCCCCCCCCCTCCCCCGCCGCCATGTGTGAATAAACTTTCGAGAATATACTCAGGCAGAGAGAATGAGCAAACTTTCGAGAAGTTACTCACCCAGAGAGAATGGGGAAATTGCAAAGGAGGGTAGCATGTATTACGGGCTTGACTTGTTTCGCTTGCAACGAAACGTAAAACCAAAACGTAGACTTTGTGTCCTCATTTAGAGGCTTGGGTAATTCTCGGAATGCAGAACTACGAAGTGCATTCCACGAAGGGGAAATGGAGAGGGTGGAAAAGTATACTCATGCACATTTTTCACCGGATGGAAACTATCACCAAACAGGCCTGTACTTTTTATAACAGAGAGGCGAACATTGGCTTGGGAAAATCCTTTGCATCGGAATGTGCAAAGGAATTTCTGGATGAACTAAACTGCTTCGCTATGACAAAAAACAGCGTTGTTTCCATATGTTTTACTGTTGGTAAACAGCATGATGGATGTGGATACATTTAGGGAGCTGCTAGTATGTGAGATTTAGGAAATGTTTTTTTTTTCATTTTAGATAAAAGGAGGCTGTTACATGGTAACTTCCCCCCGCCGCTCTTATCCCGACGGGGAGAGCATTTGAAAACGGAGGAATGCATAACATAAAATATTTAAGGCATTCATTTACCTGTTTAAACTATACATATACCTTACATAACAGAAAATATTCAAAACATTCAGATACACGTTTAAACTATGCATTTACCTTACTGAGTATTAAATAGTAAAAACAAACATTACAGGCAATTACCTCAATGTTAGACTAAAATTTCAATACCAACGCTATGATTGGTGTAAGGCAGGGACAGGTCGTGCACGAACCTGCACAAGCTAAGGTTCCTGGCATTGTCGATCAGTTTTCGCCGAGTTTTTGTCGTCGACTCTTTTCGCCGAGATGAGGGGCAGGGGGGTAATGGGAGAGGGAGCCTTTTCTTTGGCTCTTTTTTTTTCTTGGACGGTTCTTTTGACGGTAGTTTAGTTTCTTCCTGTTGGTGTGCGGGATATGATTATTCCTCGGTACTGAGAAAAAGAAAGGAGTGATTAACGTACAGAAAAAGAAGAAAAGGCCAGAGGCCCCGGAATACAATTATAGAAGAAGTTCTTAGTTTTTGTTCATTTTAAAAGTTGTTAATAAATTCATACCGACATAATTATAATGGAAATTGAGTGTTTTTTCTGTGATCGAGTGTTCATTCGTCGAGTATTACAAGAATAAGGACGTCGAGTATTACGAGCATAAGGACCGCATTACTAGCATAAGGATTGAGATCTGCAAGGTAAGGGTTGATTCCCTCGTTTGTTGTTGGATGTGTTGGAGTTTTAAAATGGGAATTTAATTCATGTCGGTTTGATAGCTATTTGGCCGAATTACTGAAGTTACGAGTGCCCGGTGCCGCATTATTCGGAAACCACACAGAAGCAAAGCTATACCATAGGATTGCTGTTCCACCAAATGATACCTTTGGCCCGACACCAGGACGTTCAATTGAAGCTACCAAATTTTGGTAATCGGGATCGAGGCGTCCCGAGGCCCGCGATAGCCGAACCACACATCGGGACGCCAGCATTTCCTACACCACAGCGAGTGCAACCACGACTGCCCAGGCAACCCAGAAACACCGGGTAACTGTGAGTACAACCTCACTAAATATAACACCTAATATTAAAATTTATATTTATTGTGCGGTGGAAAATTTAAACACAAGAATTGGGTAACTAAAATTTAGCCACAAGAATTAAAATTACAATAATTGGCCCAGCCTCTTAAAGCGACAAGATAAAGATTAAAAGGATTATAGTTTCAATTATAAGAACTGGCATAAATATAAGAAATTCTATTCCGAAAACCATAAACGTAACAAAGCTCAAAGATTCGTGGGGGGGGGGGTTACATTCTGTTTATTTTCGATATTTGTATAGTTTAACTATTTATTTTATTTTCTATTCGATATTTCTCTACAATTTTTTGATATTTATTTATTTACGTGGATGCCTTGAAAATGTGGTTTTCATTCTGATATTTTTAATATAATTTTAATTCCACTTTAATATAAATTTAATTCCACTTGGTGCTCTCATCTGTTTTTTTTTAAGATTTTGTTTTTTCTTTGAGAAAAAGAAAGACAAAACAAAACCAGTACCATAGCATATAATTGTTTAATCTTATATCCTCTCAATTACCTTGTCGCTTCACCTAATTTTCAAACTTGAACCAAGTAGTTCCCATTACTCGCAATAAGGCTTCGGCCTGTTGTTATGAAGTACCATGTTCCTCCTATCCATTCTGATGGCAGAGTTAATTGTGCCCCTGACCTCCGCCACATTATAAACACCCCTCCATATGGGAGCTAATTGTTCGTTGCTTTTGTGCGTTTCATATCAGAACCTTGTCCCCCACATGGAACGTGAAAGGACGCACTGTCCGTCATAGTACTTTTTGGATCTCTGCTTAGAGTTCTACAAATTACGCCTCGTGATCTCGTAGGTCTTTTGAAGCTTGTATTTTAATAGCTTATGGTAGGTCTCTTGGTTGTACACGACCCTGTTCTGGGGTTGTCTTATATTGTACGGAACTTCCAGGGTGAAGCTAAAGAGGCAATAGCTCTTGTACCTTCGTGCACGCTGGTGTTCCACACGAATGTGGCCGTTCTCAGGTACTGATCCCACGATTGAGAATTATTATACACGATGCTGCATAGATACTCTACGAGCGACCGATTGGTTCGTTCCAAAGGTCCATTCTATTGTGAATGGTATTTTGAAGTTTGCAGTTTCTTGATATGGATGCACACGCTTTTAAACAGGTGGCCGAGGAAATTGCTACCCTGATTGGTTCACCAGTTGCTTCGGCACACCAAACCGAGCAACTGTTTGGTCAAAGAAAGCCGAAGCCACCGTCTCCGCTCCACATTGGGCAGGACATAACAATCTACTTGTATATATTTAGACAAATTGTCTTGGAACCTAAGTAGGTACTGATTGCTTGTTGGAGTGCAGTCGAGAGGGCCTACTATGTCTAAATAGACTTTTTCAATTGGCCTCTTGGCATACGCAGGTTGGGTGAAGATTTCATCCGCTGACATGTTTTGCATAATTTAAGGTATTGCTTTATGTCACGCATCATGTTCTTCCACCGATAGTTCCTACATATTTCATCGTTAGTTTTGGCCACCCCCTGGTTCCACCCAAAGGATGATCGCGGTAATCCCAAAGTAACATCTAGATTTCCTCAGAGTCATTAATCTCTATTCCCTTTTCCGTGCAGGAGGGAATGGGATCCATCACCATTTCGCGGGATGCGGCCTAGAGCATCCGCATTGGTATTATTCTTACCGGGGTTATATTCGATTTGATAATCAAAATCCGATAGTTTGTGATGAAATTTGGTTAAACGTGAGGTGGGGTCTTTCACGTTAAACACTCCCTTCAGTGGTTTATGGTTTGTATACACCGTAAACCTACGACCCGGTAGATAGCAGTGGAAATTCTTAGCCGCCCACACAATGGCTATAACTCCTTTTCAATATTGGAGTCATTTCTTTCCGCTCTATTCAAGGTGCGACTGGCGTAAGCTATAGGCTGATCTTTGCCTATTTCGCCTTGGGATAGATAGGATAGCTCCAAGTGCTTCGCTGATCATATCCGTGGTTAGGTTGAAGGATTTGGTAAACTCTCGATAGACCAACAGTGGTGGTGAAACCAATATTCCCTTTATTGTCTCAAATGCCTGCTGGCATGTGTCTGACCACGTAAATTTCACGTCCAAGCTTAACAAATTTGTTAAGGGACATACTATCCTGGAAAAATTTGGTACACATTTCCGGTAGTAATTCATCAAACCTAGAAATGATTGGAAGTGACGTGCCGTCTTGGGAGTGGGGAAATCCCGGACACTAGCAGTCGTGTCACGATTTGGCAAAGCTCCTTTTTCCATACAAACATGTCCCGGATAGACGACTGCCTTTTGCAGGAATCTATACTTTTCTGGTTGGAGTTTGAGGCTGTAATATCTCAGTTGTTCGAATACTTTCCGGAGCTTGCCATTGTGGTTTACTAGGTTTTTACCATGTATGACGTTGTTATCCAAATACACGAAGCATTCGATACCTTGCAATCCAGTTAAGGCATGGTTCATGAGTCGCTGGAACGTAGCCGTTCCTCCTTTGAGACCGAATGGCATGCGTCTGAACTTATAGTGCCCGTAGCTTGTGCTAAAAGCTGTCTTATTTTGATCCTTTGGATCTACCAAGACCTGGCGGTAGCCACTGACTAAATCAAGCGTGGACAAGTAGCGTGAGTTGGACAAGTATGTCCTCAATATGAGGGAGGGGGTACGCATCCTCGATGGTTTTTTCAATTTTCCTGAAATCGACCACAACTCCCCATCGGGCTTCTCCATCGGAGCCCACTTTCTTCGGAACTACTTCTTTTTTTTTTTTTTTAACATACTGTGTTTATTTGACCAATAATCAATTTTTACATTAAGTAGTAGAGCTAACTTATAATTCTAGTGATACAATTGTTTACATGTATATATTACACATTTTTCAACCATGAATGTGCGAACAACTGTTTGAGTATTGTAGGGTTTAATATTGACAGTTTTTCCGGAAAAGGTCAGAAACCTGGATTTTATTTTTTATTTTAATCTAATCTAATATTTAACTTAACTCTAACTTAGTCTGCTTACCCTAATTAATATTACAATAAGTTAAATATGTTATGTGAGTTGGGAAATATTGCGATTGATGGTTAAGGAGGTAGGTTGGCGTGGGATATGGTCTGTTAGTGGTCTCGGGTGGGGTAACACTTTCCGGTTGTTCGCCAAAACACAAAGAAGGGTGAGTTCCACGGACTTTTGCTGGGTTGAATGATATCATTCTCCAGCTTTTCCCGAATTTTCTCGTTAACCACCTGCTTCCTGCACTCGGGCAGACGGTACATCCTTTGGTTAATGGTCGCTTGGTCCTGCACCAAAGGTATTTTATGAGAGGTTGCACTAGTACACGACAGGTAGTCGCCTCTCAAATGGAAAATGTCGTTGAACTCCTGACATAGTGCCATTATCGATTGCCACTCTTGAGGACTTAGGTTTTCTCCTAAGTGGAGTTTCTCATATAGTTGTGCCAACGTTGAATCTTGTGTTGACTCAACAGACGACCGACCATCCGAGAACAGATGCCTAATATATTGGTGCGTTTGTTCCTCCGAAGGCCCGTCCTCAGCATAGGCTTTCACGATCTTTCAACAGAGTTAAGACCCGTCGACGTGTTTACTTGCATCTCCAGGGGAATAATTGAATAGAATAATCCCTGGTTGGGTGCAACTCCAGCTTTACGGGGTCGATGGTCTGGCAGGAATCGATGACATTGAGTTCATCTATTTGTGCACTCTTAGCTCTTTTCAAAATATAATTTGAGAGTAAAATCTCACTTCCTTGGCCACGAGGATCACATCCTCCCGGATTTTTATTGGGACCCCAATTGTCTTTCTTGTGCGAACCGGTACTATGGCCGGTCTGCTCAAAAAGATTTCGACCTCATATGGGGTTTGTTGGTGAGCCTTTTAGCAACACGTTCCCCTCTTCATCGCCTTCCGGCTTCCGGGGTCTGGCCTTGTTGGAGCAACGGGGGTTCGACTATTTTTCTAAGTTTCGGGTGAATGCCGACCGGGGTCTGGACCTCCACAGGTGGCCCTGGTCCGGTTTCCCATTCGGCTGCCTTTTATTGAACCTATCCTTCATTATTACTTGCAAAGTTAACAGAGAAACTTTTGGGATTTATTTTTGTCTGTGGAAATTCCAGAAAACCAATTGCAACAGCCCGTCTTCTGACAATCCTGGCAATGCGTTCAATATTCGCAAGTTACAGAGAATCTCCTGGTGTAATCTGAAATTCCCATAGCAGCATCCCCTAGATTTCCCTTTACCAAAAACCTCTGGAGTGTCGTTGCTCTTTGGGCGTCCACTACATATTTCGGGTGGAGTGCCTTCATATTTAAGAGGCTGATTTCAGCGCCGGCGTCCACGATTAGGCGTGTAGTGTTTCTACGGCCAATGTCCAAAAGCAGTTTGACAATCGGGACTTTGGTCGGCGAAAGATGAGAACAGCTTTGGCTAAGTTGCGAGTTTAGTTCGGTCGGTTTGAGGTTTCTCGACCCGACCTCCGGGAGTTTTCCGATCTCTCCCATTTTGAATTTAATTATGTAACAGTCATCAAATAGTCTGAAGTTAAAAGTGGAATCTTAAATTGACTAACAATATAAACATGGCAACACCTTAAAGAAAATTCAAGGAAAGAAGAGAGAAAAAAAAATAATTTAAAGAAAGAATCGACAAAAACGAAGACAATGAAGAATAATTAGTTTAAAATAAATTAAATCGGAAGATAAATTATTTAACATAAAATTCAAGGAAAGAAAATAAAGATGAAACCAAGAATAAAAAAATCTGGAAATGAGGAAGAAAGTGGATCAACAATAGAAACGAAATAATGAATAGAAAAGAAAAAGAGCGAAAACTAGTGTATTGAAAAGAAGCGAGATGATAGAGATAAAAAGAATTAATTAATCTTCTTTAAATGAAATTTAAAAACAAACAAGAATTAAAATAAAATATCTTAAAATCATAATATAATTAAATATTATATCTTATGAAAGTGTATTTAGCAGTCGAAAAATGTAGAACTGCCTCCAGACAGATAATCTTAAATGTTGAACAAATGTCGCCATTTCACATTACCGAATTAGAGGTTTCTACTCAGCTATTGAATTTAATAACAACCTTCTCGATAAAAAAAATAGATGGTCTTAAATATTTTTCTTCTAATTTCGCAATTTCGTCAATTCAAACACCCACGAGCCCAACACCAGAGCCCCAATGAATGCAAACAATTTACCAGTCTCTAAATACACATCTGTCAATGACGACCATTTTTCAAGGAGAACAAATGAACGTGGAGGAAATCTCAAATATTTAGAAATTATATATACGTTCAATTCCCCACAATTGACTACAACTTTAATTGCTACGAACACTTGAACGAGTGTCTTTATGTCTGGCACTGAGTGGGATTGGTCGGTTCTGTGAAGCAGCTGTGTAAAGTTTGAGCCCGAGCATGGTTAGCGTTTATTTATATATTTTTTTGTTTTTCTAATCCCACAAAAACTGTAAGACGAGTGATCGGTGTTTGTGTGTTTTCGAAACGTATGTGTTCCACATCATCGGGAACGGGTGCTGGGAATGCCATTCACAAATTGTGGGAGGGTGACTTATGTAAACGGAATACACTGTCACCCATTCTGTTGGTCGGCAAATAGAACTCTCGTGTCTACTGTGACACGTAGAACGAAATGTGAAATGTATCCACCAGTATGGCGGAAATTGAGAAATTTGTGATTCGAAATCGTTTTCAATTTCCACTCGAGTAAACTGTATGGAAGGCAAATCAAGCACAATGGCGTGTTCCATAAAGAGATGAATTTGAAGTTTGAGTTGGAATTTATAAGGAGCATCTGTACATTGTAATGTACGTTTAGCAGTTGGGAGGGTATTCGACATCACTGTCTGTTTACATAGAGTCCTTTCATCATCCTGTGACGACTGCAGTGGTATGGTAACGAGATTTTGTATTTTCTTCTATCAACCACGTTGGTATAATAATTATTAATTAGATCGCAATGGCAGAACTCCAACCAAGCGTTCGCCCATCCACCTACAATTCCTAATGAGAAAAAGGCCAGACCGGTTGTGGGTAAGCGACAACCATTCTGAGTACCATGTAAATCAATTTAATTGACTTCTTAGCCACAAATTTATCAATTAACAAACCACAATGGCACCCGGTACACCCACATCGGCCCGACGACATTTTTTATAATGAATAACGTTCCACTTGACAGTCATCCATAGCCGTGTCCAAAATATGACGGAGTATCTAATTTCGACTGTCAAACAGGCTAAAGGTGGACAAATCATTCGTTTGTGGATACCATTCACCGAGGCTTGCTAAATATAATGAGAGCGGGCAAAAGAATAATTATGTGACTTTGGGCGAAGGTGGAAGTAGCACGGGCGTCCAAAGTACCGGAATCGCCTGGCAAAATATTAACGACCATTTTAATGGAACGTTATGTGAATTTGTGTAATTAATTATGAAATTTCTCGTTAATTCAGCAGTCGGGACGCAATTAACCGACGATTATTTAAATCTTACGTTGGAATTAATTAAGAATTATGACTGCCATTGTACTAGGGTATAATGCTCATCTTTGATGTGAAACTGGGTGGTAATGGTGGCGTTAGTGGCCGAGCCGGTGTACAACTGGGTCTTTGTGTAAGCTCGTGCTGTAGCCGATAGCAACCTCTTTGCATTATGTTCCCTTCTCCTGATGCTTTTGTTCTTTTTTCCACGTGGTGTATGTGTGTGTGTGTTGTCTCGCGATCTTTTCTATCTTTTTGTAGATGTAATCAGAACAACGAACTACAGTTGCAATGGATGGAAAAAGCAAAGGGGCGATGAAACGAGAAAACTACAAAAAGACCCAACGATATGATTATAGCCAGGAGATGTAATTAAGACGTTGTGTGAGCCAGCGGTTTAATTAGGCAAAACAACCCCTAATTGTGGAAGGGAATTAATTACAATCGCTTGGCGGCTTAATCTTTTTGTTTGGAGGATAGAGCAGCATGGAATAAATACTAGACGTATAAAATAGGGATTTACGACACAAACATTTCGCCATTATGACCGGTTGTCATTAAATATATACAACGGGGCATTGACAGAAAAGTCGACAAATTAACGTGAAAAAGTCAGAAAATGAGTTTATCTGAGTTGGAAACAAAAAACATTAATACTCGTATTGGGCAGTGAAACTGAATTTATGTGGCCAAAGAGAGAGTCGATTAAGAAGGCTGTGAACACTCCTGTCGAAAGAGATACTGTATACTATTTTTATTCTACATCCTACAAATGCACAACTTCAGCAGCAACAATTGAAAAGTTTATGGTTATATTATATCAGGGTTTTTTTTTGTTCTTCTCTTTTTATCCCATCAATTTTTTTTTTCAGAAAAAACATTCAATAATCGTTGGTTAGTATTATTAAGCCGGTAAAATGGGGAGTAAATACATTTGTACTTTAGGGGACATATGCAGTCGTGAAGGCGGAAAAAATGTTATTCTTGAATTTTTTTTAAACGATTGAACATGTCTAATTAAATATTCTTGCATAATGTTTATTACCTCTTGGTTATTTTCTATTAAAAAATTATTAATAAGTATAAAAACGGCTAACAATTATTCCCCAAGGCTTAAAATGTCTTCTCGTGGACATGATAAGTTGAGACAGCATCATCTTAATCATAAAACGTAAAAGTCCTTGTTAGTAGACAAAAACTTTAAAAAAAAATGTAACTTGGATTTTTCAGTGAATTTTAAATTCAAAACCATGATTTTTGTTAAGAAAATGGAAGATTTATTTTTATAAAACAGGTTCTAATCATTGAAACAAAAAATGCTTCGTCCACTCCTGAACAAATCTTATCGAAAAGAAGTGTGTAGAATTGTAGAAGGATCGGTTATTCGTTTTTGAGCTATAAAATGTTGTTTTTGTTGTTGAACTTTAAAAATGTTGTTCCTGGCCATCAATATTGTTCCCAGGTATTTAAATTCTTTGAAATTATCAAATATCTTGCCCCTGATGTTTATGTGTTTCTCTGAGGTCCACTTGCTCTCGCTATAATCATGTATTTTGTTTTGTCTTCATTTATTTCTAGGCCCACCTCTTCTGCCGCTTGCATGATGATTTCACTGTTTTTACCTACAGTCTCTAGATTGTCGCCCAAAACGGCGATGTCATCCGCATATGCGAGCACTTGTGTGACCCCGTTCAGGGATGATTTGGCGATGTTGTCGTCTTGTACCTTTCTGATGACATACTCGACGACAAGGTTAAAGAGACATGGTGAGAGGCCATCGCCCTGTTTTAGTTCGTCCCGGATTTCAAATGGTTCTGAGAGGTGGTTTTCTATTCTAACTCGCCCTTTGTTTTCGTTCATGCAGATTTGAATGAGGGCGACATATTTTTTCGGGATTCCCTGCTCAACTACAATATGGTAAAGTCTTTGCCTTGCGACTGAGTCGTAGGCTTTTTTGAAGTCAACGCACAGTTGGTGAACCGTCTCTCCGTATTCCGACTTCTTTTCCAGTAGTTGCCTTATTGTGAACATTTGGTCGGTTGTTGACCGGTTCCTACGGAATCCGCATTGGTAGTCTCCCAATATTTATTCTGCGTACGGTGTGATTCTCGCCAGTATTAGTATTTTGTATGTGGTTGGGAACAGTGATATTCCTCTGTAGTTTTCGCAGTCAGATCTGTCGCCTTTTTTGCAAATGGGACGACTGTTGAGGTTTTCCAATCTTCCGGAATGACTTCCTTATCCCATATTGTTTTAATCAGTTCGAGCATCGAGCGTTTGCCTCCCCCCCATGCTTCATAAGCTCTGCCGTTATGCAGTCGACTCCGGAAGCCTTGTTGTTTTTTAATCGATTTATTGCATCTACAACTTCGTTGAAAAAGGGCTCTGGGATCTGAGGCTCGGCTGTATGTACGTCTGGTGGGTTCATTTGTCGTTGATGGGTGCGCACGTTGACCAGGTTTTCAAAGTACTACTTCCATCTTGTCACGATGCTTTTTGTTTCTGTTACCAGACAGTTGTTTGCGTCGCAAATTATTTTGGCTCTCCCACGGTAACCATTTCTAATTGAGTTTATGCCGGCATACATACCTCTGGTGTTCTATGCTTTGGTATTTTCTAGGATTTCTTCGATCCGAGTCTTCTTCCATTCGCGTTTTTTGCGTTTGAGATGTCTCGTTCTCTTTTTCCGAATCTTCGCGTATCTTTCTGCTTTTACTTCATCATATCTTCCTAAGTGGATTACTCTGAGCCGTTTACATTCTTCGATCTTCGCCCTGCACTCATCGTCAAATTAATTAATTAATTGTTTTCTTAAATCCTAATACTCTGCCATCGTTCCCTGTCCTGTGCAATTGTAAGTCCGATGGTCATCTTAATTAACAGACGGAGATTGTACATCCGAGGATCGTATTGAATTAGAAAAAAGACAATGTAAATCAAAGGATCGTCTCATTCAGTTAAAAGAAAATAACTCTAAATCCGAGGTTTGTATTCTACTGAATTTGTAAACCCAAACAATCGTATTAATCTAAATAAATACAAAGAAACGTTTAGTGTAACAAAAGCCCAATAAATAAACGTATATAGAGACAAGTTTGGTGCATCCAAACAAGGATTGAACTACATCCACTATATTCTGACTACAAGTATATTTCATTTTACTTCACATCTGAGTTTTACTTAGTAAAACTTATATTGAAAAATAAAGTAAATTCAAAACGAAGTTTTAGGTCTACTACTACGTAAGTGCAAAAAAAAAAGAAAATTAAAACAGCGTATGTACAATGTTTGCATATAAGTTTAAGGCTAAGCAAAAATTGTACTTTAAGTTTAAGGATCAAGTTTGTGTTCAAGTTTTAGACAAAGTGTGACTCTTCATTTTATATATATCCCTGCGCCTATATCTAAATAACATAGGGATATGGTTAACATTTTAAGTACAAATTTAAGCTTACCTCTAGTCCGTTTCTTCATACGCAAACTTCCGTCAGGAGAGACGAGTCTTTAGTCCTGCAGCACTATCCTGGTAAATGTAACTCTTGGTATTTTGTCATTTGAACAGTTATATAAGTACATTCTGGCTCCTCGATAGTATAGTGGTTAGTATACCCGCCTGTCAGGCGGGAGACCGGGGTTCGATTCCCCGTCGGGGAGCCTCTGGCGCAAGACTAATGACCTTGCCCGGAAAAAACAAATCATTATGGAAAATTTAACAAGCTTCAGGACTTGCTAAATAAGGCCAAGACCGGTTCCCGGTTGTAATGCCGATGATGATGATAAGTACATTCTATGAAATCTCCACTCGGAGTTTCTCATTTAAAATTTCCGCGTAAGCCTGTAGCGTTAACGACGATGGTGAAGAACGTGCCATTCGAACCGACACTATGACGGTGTTTCTAGATGAGCCAAATCCCACAAAAGTTGTTCGCGCACGAAGCACTTCCAAGCAAATGGTCGCCTGTTTTTTCGGAAAAACTGGACATGTCGCAACCGTACCACTAGAACAACGCAGAACAGTCAATTCTGAGTGGTACACAACCATTTGTTCGCCAGTTGTCTTCCAAGAAATCAGGAAAACCAACCGCCGAAGACGGATCACTCTTCACCACGACAATGCGAGCTCTCACACATCGGCTGCGACAACTGCATCTTTGAGCACCCAAAACATCGATTTGATGGGTCATCCGCCGTATAGTCCTGACTTGGCACCGAATGACTTCTTTTTATTCCCGTACGTAAAAAACAAACTGAGAGGTCAACGTTGTTCGACACCTGAAGAAGCGGTTGCTGCATTCAGAATGCATGTGTTGGAGATACCTCAATCAGAGTGGCAAAAGTGCTTCGACAATTGGTTCAAACGCATGCAAAAGTGTATAGATCTTCATGGGGAATATTTTGAAAAACAATAAAGTGATTTTCGATGATCAATATTTGTTTTTGTTCTCTAATCCCGAAATATAAAAGGCAACCCTCGTATACGGCTGATGCTTTTTGTTATTCGATTTTCTTTCTGCGTTGTTATTCACAATTTGCTTGTGACCTTTTCGTGTATCTTTTAAAAACACGTCTATTGTCAACTTTCTTTTTGCCACGAAGTTGGCACGGGGGGGGGGGGGGGGGTAAATGTTTTGTTGTCTACGAATGACACAGGTTAACTCAATATCCCCGACTTTTGCTTCACGACGTCGAAAATTGTTCTCAAAAAGAATAAAAAGGAAACGCACTGTGGTAGTTTTATTCTGTCTTGATTTATATTCTTTTTTTTTATGTGTTGGTGTTTTTCTTCTTACACTAAACTGTTCAGCTAATATTCATGGTGATTTAGAAACAACTGAATTTACTTACAAAAATGCACTAAAACTATAATTACACTTATCGATTAATTTAAATGTACAGTAGACGTAAATCTAGTTGATGAACCGAGAAATTAGCTTTAATTCACAATCTTAACATGCGACAATATTCATGGACACTCGACTCGTTACGCGGCGCGACTCTCCACGGTGGTTGATGTAAAAATTACTTTTACTCAGCGTGACCTATACTGGAGAAGATTGGGTAGCAATTATGTAAAGCGGTGGCGTAACCGACCGCGGTGATAAATGACAAGCGACTGACCGGGATGAGGGATGATTGGGTAATTTTGCTTTTACCATTGATCACCCAATGATAATCGTGCTCTCTTGTGCATCATTCAATTCCCCACGCTCTTCGAGGTGGATAAGTACTTGCGTACTCGTTCGATGTCGATGGGCGTAGAAAGGATGAAGACATCAAAAGGAAATCACAATAACCCAGGGTTGATCTGGCTGAGTGTGTGTGTATTAATGCAGCCTCTGAGGATGATCCACTGACCTAGTGCGGTGACTGTGGTGATCTCAGAGTGCATTGAACTATGGAAAGACAGAATTGTGAAGGAGAGGGAAGTGTAGTTTGCGCTATTCACCTGTAAGAAGTGATCATTGATCCCCAGCGAATGGAGTGTCTGGAAAAAGTCGAAGTGACGCTACTTTAGCTGGGGTAATATTATCGTGGGAAACACGCTGTGGAATTCGATAATTACCCAAGCCGTTGGATGATGGTGCACCCGCGTCGTTTGATTCGACTTGTTGTTGCTAACCAACATGAATAGGAATTTCCGGTGGAAATCTCATGGGTTAGAGGACTGGAGTTGCCATATGGCAAAAAGGTAGCTGTATTCAATTATGCATATCCGTTTAAAAACATAATTTCCAGGTGAATGGGTTGGTAGGAGGAATTGGGGGGTTATTTGACACGTTGTTAGCGGTCGAAGTAATGTTGAAATTGTGGGTTGGTTCTCCATGTAGTATAGAGAACCCCCCCAGCACCACTGTGGCACGTAATGACGTAAAGTTTGAGCACAACCTGTCAATTATTTTGTTTACAGCTGCCGATTTTGTTGGTTCATTTCAGGCACGTTTTGCGACTTTTATAATGGATGGTTTGGTTCAGCAAAGACTTTCCATTTTGTGTTTCCAACGGAGTTTCTTCTGTGGAATCGTTGAACATGTTGGTTAAGACCTATGGCGGCTCAGTTCTATCAAAAACACAATTGTATGAATGGTACAAAATATTCAAAAGTGCTCGTCAAGACGTCAATGATTTGCCCCACGTGGGTGCTCCAAGAACGGTTGTGACTGAGGAAAGAATCGCTACAGTGAAAGAATTGGTGCTTATAAATCGTCATTATAGCTCGAGAGAGTTAGCACCTAAATATTTCACACGATTCAGATCGTAAGTTTTTGTCGATATCCTGAAGATGGGACGCGTCGCAGCAAGGCTTGTTCCAAAAGAGCTGCATTTTTTGCAAAAAGGTCATCGAAAAGTGGTTGCGAAGACACGCTTTCTCGACTCGCTAGTGGCTCTACATTCATACAACGCATCATAACTGGTAACAAGACATTGGTCTACAAATCTGGCATGCAAGCAAGTCACCAATCATCCGTTACCAAAACGAGCCGAAACCGAAAAAACCACGACAAAGTCGATCAAAAATTGAGGTCATCATGCTGACAGTTTTCTTCGGTTATTGTGGTGTGACACACTACGAATACCTTGAGTAAGCTCAAAAAGTGAATAAGGTATACTAGGCTTTACGGAGTGTTTGCGAGAGAATGTTCGTCAAAGTAGCGCGGATATTTGGAAGAACAACTCCTGGATTTTGCACTGCGATAATGCACCATCTTACAAAGCCACAATTGTGAAGGAGTTAATGATTAAAAACTCAACTAACATGATCGTAAGCACCATTGCCTCGGAAGGAGCCTACTTTTCCGGATAGACATTTGATAGAATGTATGTCGTGACTGGGGGAGAGTGCTGTGAAGGTGACGAAATAGAAAATTAAAATTGACCTCATTTTCGTCACACAGTAGTAATTAAGAATATACATGGTAAATTTGAAGTAAATCAGTCTAATGGTCGCCGCCTCAATGATTGAGTTGGTAAGGAGGTTGTGGTTTGCGTTTGATTGTGAAAACCTAAGTTCAACTGACGACTCCCGCTATTGTCCAGTTCGGCGCAATTACGAAGTGGTAGGTAGGGTCAGTCCAGCCGCTCGGTGAAATACCACCCCATTACGCTAAAAGGTTCGTGAAATGGTTGGAAGAAATCTTTGAGCAAAGATCAAAAACAAAGCATCTCAGGACGATGACTCAGTGCCATAGGTTCGCCTTTCCTGGAAGAAGTAAAATAAAAAAAAAATTAAAAAAAACGGATTTGAGATATTCATTTCCCCAGTTTGAAAAATGTGATTTCGAGAAAAACACTAGAGAAAAGTTTTGTTCTAAGGCAATATATACCAATTTTCTTTATTAGATTTACCTTTTAGTCTGAATGTCCTTTTCGTGCACTTTTCAATTTTTCAGCCTCCGTTGCCGCTTCTTGTGCTTTGGTATTGTTGTCTTGCCGATTGATCGACCTTTGCATGCATGTTTCGGTAACGGGTGGTCTAATGCAATATGTAAGATATTTGTGCCGTACATGTCTTACGATATTCCCGATATTTGAGTCTTTAAAATATAGGGAATCGTTATTTAGGTTTCAGAGTGGTCACAGGTGTTGTTAAAGTTTTGCCAAAAGTGCAGCCAAATGTATGGGGTTCCTTAAGACATGCAAAAGATACTTCACTCCATCCAACCTGGCCATTATATACAAGGTGTATTTTCGTCCTAAAATGGAGTCAACTCCCATATTTGGTCAGCCGCATCCAAAACTGCACTACACGTGCTCATGTGTTTCCTCGCGTTTATAATGTCCAGGCATTTAAGACCAATGTACATCGATACCTTCTTTCCTTATCCACTTCCTCTCTTTCTGATCGCACTGTGCTCTGACATTTAAGGGTACTTCAAAATCCCCTTTTGTGCGCGCGTGTTAAGTGTGTCGATGACATCATAGTCAAAGATGATGTACAAGAGATCATTGGCACACCTACACCTAAAAACGCCACCCGATTTTAGACTCAAATGACCCCCAAGGCGATAAAATTATTAATTGCATATTTCAAGCCAATTAACCCAAAAGCAATTGATTGCATATGCCGAAAGCGATTGCCCTTTTTTTTTTTTTTTTACATTTCTGTATTTATTGACCATAAATGATTTGTTACAATAAGTAATACAGATAACTTATAATTATCTTAGCTTTAATCGTTTACACATACTTGCTAGTACATTTTTCAAACATTATTATAAAGTTACATATTTCATGGGTGGACAAGATAGGAGTAGGTGGGGCTTCCTGGAAAAGGTCAGAAAACCAGGATATAATTATTTACTTAACCTATAACTAATTTGCTTAACTTAACTTAACTTAGCTTAGCCTAGCTTATCTAATTATTAAATCTATTATTATTACAATAAGTTAGAATAGAGTGGGGCAGGAGGTATAGTGGTTGATGGGTGGAATTTGGGTTAGGGTGGGTACTATGAGTCGGGGATATGGGTTGGGGGAACACTTTCCGATTGGTCGTTGAAACGCAAGATATTAGAGAAGGGTTGTATATTACAATATTTAAACTGGTGAGGTGAGAGTTCAGTATTGTGGTATACGATCTCATTGGAGTTGTTGACCAACCTGCCAGAGGTGAAGAGGGTTCTGGTGTGGAGACAGTTCGGGTAGGCAGTTCGGTTGTCTGACGGAGTCGATGTGAGCGCATTTATTATCGGATTGGGATTATTGGGAAGATTTTCGATAAATTTGATGGACAGCTCGAGGAAGCGTCGATCTATACGTTCAATATTAGCGGCATAGTAGAGCGAACTACTGTTGTAATATTTGTGGGAGTTGGGATGTCGGTTGAGGCCAGTGATAAGTCTGAAGCATTTCCTTTCGAAAATGCGTAGCTTCTCCATTTGGGCGGGTGTGATATGGTACCATATCGGGCATGCATATGTGAGAGTGGGTCTGATTATTTGTTTGTAGATAAGTGATTTGACTTTGGGAGAGAGACCATTCGGTTTGTACATGACTTTTCTGCAGAGGTTCAGTTGGGTTGTGGCTTTACGAATCGTATTTTTAATGTGGGCGGAGAATGACAGATTGTTGGTAAAGGTTATACCTAGATAGTTTAAGGTTTTGGAGGGTTTAATTATATTGTTATTTATTTTAATTCTGATTTTATTATGGCAGCGAATAGTGTTGTTTGTACAACTCGCGTTTCTGCCTTTAAAAACTATGAGCTGAGTTTTGGTTGGATTTAGTTGAATTCTCCACTTGGTAAAGTAGGCTGACAGGATTGGGAGATATCTGTTAATACAGTTTCTTGCCTCCTTGACCAGCTTGTTGCTTGAATAAATTAAAGTGTCGTCGGCATAGTTGAGCATTGTTGTATTGGGTAACAGTGGCTGCGGTGCGTCTGATGTATAAAGAAGGTATAGTAGTGGGCCGAGGATGGACCCTTGAGGAACTCCTGTGGTTATGCTATAAGGTGTCGAGAGAGTTGAGTTTATTTTCACCATGAACTTTCTATCAGAGAGGTAAGAAGCGAGAAGTTTTGTGGAGTGGATGTTTAATCCATACATTGAATGAAGTTTGTATAACAGTCCTGCGATCCAGACACAGTCGAATGCTTTAGCTATGTCTAGGGAGACACATACCGTTGGGGATTGGTTTTGGAGGTGGGTCGTCACATCATGTGTCAGTTTTAAGAGAGCATGACAAGTGGAGTGTTGTGAGCGGAAGCCAAATTGAGAGTTCGGAATGAGGGAGTTATCCCTGGCAAATGAGAGAAGATTTTTGTAGATTTTACATTCAAGAATCTTGCTAAGCGAGTTTAGCTGCGATATCGGACGGAAGTTATCCGGGTGCTTGGAGGGCCCAGATTTGCTAATAGGGACGATCACCGCTGTTTTCCAACTTTTAGGGAAATGTGAAGCGTTTATTATGTGGTTGAGAAGAACGAGGATCGGGAGCAAGTTGCCTGGGTGGAGTCTTTTGAATAGGAGGTTAGGGATTCCATCTAGGCCAGTCGATTTTTTATTGTTACGTGAAGTAATGACTTCGGATAGTTCTTCAAGGCTTAGGAATGTGTCGATTCCTACGGGGTGTGATGCTTTATTGCTTTCGGTGAATTCAGTAATAAATGGTGTGAGGGATGGCTCCAGTGAGCGTGGAATGTAATCGTTCACTGTATCGTGGAAATTTGTTACTGGGAGGGTATCGTTTTGCTTATGGACTTTGCAGAAATGTTCAGCGAGACAGTTTGCTATATCAGTGTCCGACTGGACGATGTTATTATTAGTTGGGTGAATAAGATAATCTGTTCGAGGCTTGAGTTTGCGACCCGTTAGTCTGTTTATGTTTTTAAATAGATCGCGATTGGGTTTGATACTGTTTAAGGTGGATGTGTAGGTCTGATTAGTGAAAACTTTTAGTTGTCCATTTATCAGGGAGGTCAATAGCAGGATCTGTTGTTTAATAAAAGGTGAGTAGCTAGTGTGCAATTTTCGTCGGAGTTGTTTTTTTATACGTAATAATTTTGTGAGTAGGTTGGGTAGGGGTTTTCCTAAGTGATTATGAGGAACGATAGTGGGAGTATGGCTGAAGAGAGCATTTCCCAGTATTTGCTCTATTTGGGCCGCTGCTTGGTCAATTTGTGTAGGGGGCAGGTTAGAAGTTTCCGGTAAAGAAAATTTTGAAAAGCTAGCAGCAATATCCTTATTGACTTTTTTCCAGTTTGTTTTGGTGAAATTTGGAATAGGATTCAGAGTGTAGAGTGGTTCAAGCGAGGGGATTTGAACCGAGGTGTGGACAGAGCCATGATCCGAAGGGAATGTGAAGGACACTGTGGGAGGATTAGATGAATAGCTATCTGTAGACTTTAGGAAGAAATCGATTGTTGACTTGGTTGAGCTGCAAATTCGAGTAGGTTGCAACGGGCAGTCTGCGTAGACATATGGATGAAGTCGGAGGAGATCAAGGAGTTGACAGCCGTATTTGTTGCATTTGATGTCATTAAATGCAGTATGTCGTGCGTTCCAGTCTCCTCCTATTATGAAAGGTGCTGGCAGAGACTGTTGGATTATTTGTGAGATGTCTGCACTAGGGAAGTTTGGTTCACGAGAAGGGTGAATGTATATGGAGGACAAGACCAGTACTTTATTATTTCGGCAGAAAAGTTTAACAGCCGTGTATTCGACACTAGTTATATTAGCAAATCTAATCTCAGCAAATTGGAATTTTTTATGTATTAGGATTCCCGTACCTCCATGAGGGCCAGAGATTCGTGGGTTGGACACAAATGTGTAATTGGGTATGTAGACTCGAGAAGTGGATTTCAGCCAAGTTTCTGAAAGAAGAAGAATATCTGGGGAGAACTTTTCAACAAACAGTCGGAGGTGTTGTCTACGGGTGTGGGAATAAATGGACTCTGAGTTGAGGCAGATAAGGGTTAAGTTATACGTTAAGGGAAAGGATGTGGGAAGTTATTAAATTTAAGATCTGACCTTTTTTTTCCAATTCGGAACTGTGTTTTAAGGTTGGTAGTAGTGTCTCCAGACTCCTGATGTATCCCAAGATATCCAGGTTGAGAACGTTGGGGTTGGGTTGTTGAGATTTCGGGCAGCTACGGGAACTTTTCGTAATTTCTGCATATGATGTTCCTGACCCCCTGAGATGGGATGGTTGTGGTGATAAGGGTTTCGTTGCAGCTGGTTTGGCCGTATTAGTTACCGTGTGTAACGAACGTCTCTCCAGAATCCGTAGCTTTTCGGGGCATTGTGAAAAACTAGCTGGATGTGGGCCTCCGCAGTTACAGCAAGTTATGGTAATTTTTTTCGTGGATGTTGATCCATCGGCGTTTGTTTGCTGAATTACTGATGGTTCTGTGCCAGGCGGGTTCACTTTGCACTCTCCTGGTATATGCTGTTCGGCACATTTTCCGCATCGTGCACTTAGGTGGCACGCAACTGCTAGGTGTCCTGATCCTTGACACCTTTTGCAATGGAGAATGCTCTGTTTATGTGGCTCCTCGATCGTGATTTTGTGTGTGAACAAATATTTTATTTGTTTAAGTTGGGTGACATCACCGTTCGGTGGGATCTGTATGATTCGCAAGCTCCTAATATTATTCCCCCTCATGTGTGGGGTTTGAAAGTAGTCCAATCTGTGGATTTTCATTGACGGGCATATCCTCAAGATTTCGAGTGTAAGTTCCTCGGTAGTCCATGCTGGATCAATGTGCCTTATGATGAATGTTTTTGGTTTTATCTGGGCATGCTGGAATGTGAAGAACTCGTGTTTGTTCTCTGAGAGTTTTCTTATTGCCATGTCGTGATCCGTTAGAGTCATCGTCTTGATAGAGATCGAAGATCCTTTTGAGTCCGTGGTAAAATTTCTGTGTCCAAGGGCATTCTCAAGCGTCTTGATGACTTCTTTGGTACTATTAGGATTTTTAATGTAAATTGGGGGTGGTCTCACCTTATTTGTAGATTTCTGTCCAACTGTTTGCCAGTGGTCTTCTGGTTTGTGGGTATCTTGGGGCGGTGGCGAGATATTCGATGATGATGGGTTATTGTTGAATGTTAATGAGATGGGTTGGGGAGGAACTTCCTTCATGGGGACGTCGACATTGGTTTTGGTTTGCGCTTGAAGAGAGCGAATTTTTTCTTGTAGTTGTTCCATTTGGGCTGTTAGTATCCTTATTGTTTCCATCGCGTCATCGTATTTTTTGTGGTATGGCGATTGCCCAATAACGCAAAAGCTATTAAATGCATATTCCGGAAGAATTACTGCATGTTCCAGCCCAACCAACAGAAATAGAATTAATTAGGTCAATTCGCGATCGCAAAGGTTGAACTGGAGTTCAAGTCAATGAAGGAATATTGGCTGGCTCAGCGATATGAAGCGATCGCAAATTGAAGTTAAGAATCGGAAATTGGGTCAATTGAAATTAAATTGCATGGTTGTAATCGAAAGGTGTTAACCCCGGAGGGAATCGAAAAGTGTTGACCCCGGAGGTAATGAGGAAGTGGTTGGTCGAGTAGTCAGTAGTTTGTCTTGGGAGTCGAGAATGGGCGGTCAGTGGTTTGTCCTGAAAGTGGATGGTGTTTAAAGAAAAAGTGAATGAGTAATGAGGCAGGGAGTTCCTAAGAAAAAATACAATCAGTTTTTTAAGAGCTAGTGATATTCGGTTGCAAGTGGACTAGTATGAATCAATACAAAGAAAGATCAAATGAATTAAGATATGGAACCCTGGTGAAAATAAATTAAAGATTGTAAAGAGAGTAAATCTTAGTTAAAAGAGTCGAAGTGAAAGAATGAATAAATATAATGGATGACTAAATGAATTAATAAATGGAACCTTAATAAAAATAAATTAAAGAGTGTAAATTGGTTAAATCATAGTTCGAAGGATCGAAGTGTAAGAGTAAAGAAATATAAAGAAACATCAGACAAACTAATATATAGAACAGTAGTGAAAACAAATTATTAAGTTAAATAGTGGATTATAGATTAAGAAACTATAACTAAGTCGATATAATAATAAAGATAAATAAATTGGTTGTAAAACTGGGAAACGAACTTGAGTTTTGTTACTTAATAACTGGTGTTGTTTGGAAAGAAGTGATGATTATCGTTCCCTCGGTGTTTAATCGTAGACTAATATTCAATGAGTACTAGCAAAACCATGACTCGCGTTTGTGTAAAAAAAAGATATATAGATGGAATTCGTCCGTCAAACCCTGGTTTGATAAAAAAAGGTCATTGAACAAATCAGGTCAATGATCACGTATGGGTGCGCAATATGGTTCAATGTAGGTCTATATCTGGTAGAAAAAATTCGGTTTTTAAAATGAGTCAGAACTTGCCTTGGTTTATATCAGACTCCTGAATTCGACTACGGCAAATAATAATGCTGCTCTATTGGGACATTTTTACAATCAGAAACACATCTAACACACAAAGTGCCTAGCAAGCTTGAGTGTCTCGTTCAGTTCCTTTCTAGTCCGTGGCAAGGCTGCTAACAACTGTAGTTTCCCTTTTGTGTCACCATTGGTGATGGGAATCGGGGCACTAACCACATACTCGAAAAAAAGTCTAATATTTTTGCTAATTGAACTCTAACTTGTGGCCCTGCCCTCGCGACGATTTCCAATGGGGGGTGTAAAGCTTCACCCACAAGCGGTCTGTCCTCCGTAAACCCGACTGTAAAGCAAAGTCGTTAAGTATTGAGTCCCAGATCTGTCACCGGGCTTTTGTAGATTTTCTACGTATCTTATGTATAGAAAATTTTCCTGTTGGTGATCGGTTCACATTCAGTCGAAAGGGGTAAAATGTGTCTGCAAAATTATTGGTCATGTTATTCAAAATGATAGAAGAGTTGATCAATGGAATTAATAAACACAAGTAATTTTAAGTTATTTCCAATACGGAGTCCATAACTACCCATCCACGACGAATTCTTCGAGGTTTATGACAAATAAGTCGAAATCAGCAATCGTAAATATAATAATAAGTGGAAATCAGCAATCGAAATAACATACTAAGCCGATATGAGTCGTATGAGATATTACCAAAGCTTTTGACCACGAGTCTTTCTTATGGACTTGCCTTGAATACAAAGTTTCCTCGAAAATCGATTAATTGGAGATATTGTAGATCGAATGCCTTCAGATAGATCCTCTTTTAATTTCGAAGTGACGGTGGATTCTGTATTGGCACCGGGTATATTTCTGCTCCACAGTCAGTGGGTGTATTAGCATCATCGGGTAATTAGTTTTACTGGCGATAGCAGCAGAGGAAGTTATGATTAATATTGGACCATTCGCAATCGAAAATCATGGCGTATCAACAACGGTAGCATTAGATACTTCTAAGTTCCTTTGTGCAAAGTCATATGCATCCCATTACTTACTGCAACCGTCATATTTTGATGTGTAATTTCTTTGTTATTTCTGTCGCCTGTCAAACTACACCATGCGGAAGTTGTTACGAGTACTGATACTAATATTCCGGATTTTTTTCCCCTACGTATAAATTACTGGCTTTGTCTTTCCCACATCGTAGCATAAGGAACGCTCGCTCTTCTCTATTGGTCTGATAACTGAAATGTCATCTTTATCTATACTATTAATATTTATGCCCTACCCTAGGAACGCGGAAGTTCATGAGCTCACTGACTCGGCCGCGCCATCGTTCCCTGTCCTGTGAGCTCTCCTTCCAAGCTTGCCCATCCAATCCGATGACTTCAATATCAAACCTAACATTGTCCTCCCATCTCCATCGGGGCCGTCCTATCGGTCCCTATTTCGTTGCTCTTCCGTCAAGAATTCTACTCACGGTCTTATCATTGCCCATTCTCCCGCATGTCCATCTTAATCTTCGCGACCTGACTACTCTCACTATTGTAGGTTTGCGGTATAGCTCTTCGAATTCGTGGTTATGGAGTTTCCTCCATTGTCCTGCCTGTTCATCTTATTTACCTCCAAAGATACCTCGTAGAACTTAATTCTCGAACACGCGGAATTTGTTTTCTTCCCATTTTGTGAGAGCCCATATTTCGCATCCGTATAGAACAATCCGCATGATTACGGTTCTATAAACACAGAGCTTTATATTACGTTAGTTTGGAGATCTGCAGTTTATGACTGCATGCCAACTAGCGTTGCCGGAATGCAGTCTTTTGTTAATTTTCTGCGACATTTGGCTATTGGCGGTCAGTGTTGTTCCCAGATAACTTAACTCTTTAACTCTTTTAGATATCTTGCCCCTGACGTTTATGTATGTTCCCTGAGGTCCATCTGCTCGCGCCGTAATCATATATTTTGTTCTATCTTCATTTATTTCTAGGTCTACCTCTTCTGCCTCTTGCATGATGATTTCACAGTGTCTACTTACAGTTTTTAAATTATCGCCCAAACGGTGATGTCATCCGTATATGCGAGCACTTGTGTGACTCCGTTCAGGGATAATCCGGCCATGTTACCGCCTTGTACCTTTCTGATGTCATCACAAAAGACATCGTGAGACGTCATTCCCCTGTTTCAGTCCGTCACGGATTTCAATGGTTCTCAGAGGTGATTTTCTATTCTAACACACGCCTTATTTTCGTTCATGGAGATTTGAATGATGGCCGCATACCTTTTCGGGATTCCCAGCTCAACTATAATACGGTAAAGTCTTTGCCTTGCGACTGAGTCGTAGGCTTTTTTGAAGTCAACGAACAGTTGTTGAACCGTCTCTCCGTATTCCCACTTCTTTTCCAGCAGTTGCCCTATTGTGAGCATTTGATCGCTCGTCTCTCAGTATTCCTTCTGCGTACGGTTGTTGTAGAGATACTTGGGAGGATATTGTTTTTGGTCTTTATGAACAATATCTCTTTATAGAAATCCCAATTTCGCCCGTTGCGGTCGTCGCTGTGCTTCCTAGCCGTGAAGAGTAGCGACCCATCGTTCGAGGAACGACGTTTCGGGAATAGCATCCCAGAACCGAGTGGCTTCCGTGGTGGTGTTTGGAAGCGGCAATGCTAAAAATATGTTTTGTGGGTATATACCCCGACTCTTCTCGCCAATGCCGGAATGTCGGCAAGATCTTCTTGTCCCCTGGACTGCGCCTGTGTTGGAATAACTAAACTTAAAACAACACACTCCATTTTCAAAACGGCTGCTTTATTTTTTTTTAGTCTTATTTTAAGTGATTGGCGTCCTCAACAACGGATGCCAATGTAGAGAATAAGCTAAATTAACTGTATTTAAATTTTATTTAGGTTTATTGGTGTTCCTACACATCGGACGCCAATTGAGACTGATCTCCGAATACAAGATCCATCGCCCTCTTATTCAAAATCTTATACAAATTATAAATCGAAATGTAATCAGAATTTCGAGAAGTACTTGGACTGCAGTCGAATACTGGGGATTGTGTGGGAATGCGGTTAAGCAAATTCCTGGAAATTTGGGAGTTGCAGGGCATATGAAGATATGCACTGGAATTAGGGTATGGTGATTGGCCATCTGGTTCCACTTACCATGCGTTTCTTTTAATTTGGGGATTATGGGGAATTGGTTGTATCGGCGATAAACGAATGTTTTATTCGTTTATCAGGAAGTTTGTTTGATCAGGAGAATGGTTAATGTATGTGTGGGCGAAAGAGATGGTAGGACTTTTCAGAGCACTACATGGTGTGAATCTCGCCAATATGACATTTGTTATTGTTTTGTAAGCGGTTGGGAACAATGATATTCCCCTGTAGTTTTCGCAGTCAGATCTGTCGCTTTTTTGAAGATGGGGACGACTGTTGATGTTTTCCATTCTTCCGGAATGACCTCTTTATCCTATATTGTTTTGTTCAGTTGGTGGATCTTTCGAGCGGTTGCCTCTCCATTTTTGCTTTCATTTTTGCAACATTTTTTTATTTTCGTTTTATATTCTTAGATTCTAAATTATAAGCTAGACTAAAAATGCTTAAATTCTAGTGTAATTATCTTATATTATAACTTACTGGTCCTACGCAGATGTTCTAAACTAAGCATTACATGGCTATTGTGTAGTTGCCTCTTCTCCATGCGTTATAAGCTCTGTCGGTATGCAGTCGACTCCGGGAGCCTTATTGTTTTTCAATCGATTTACTGTGTCTATAACTTCGTAGAAACAGGGCTCTGGGATCTGAAGCTCGGCTGTATGTACGTCTGGTGGGTTTATTTGTGGTTGATTGGTGCGCACGTTGAGCAGGTTTGCAAAGTACTGCCACCATCTTATGACGATGCTGTTTGTTTCTGTTACCAGACAGTTGTTTGCATCGCGAATTATTTTGGCTCTCCTTCGGTAGCTATTTCTAATCGAGTTTAGGCCGGCATTTTCTAGGATTTTTTCCACCTGACTCTTCTACCACACGCGGGAAAGAAATCGTACAAGACCGGTAGGTCTTAAGTGCGGTAGTAAACGCAGATCACGTCTTTGGCATCTGATAATCTGCGCTTTGGACGGTGTGTATGTGTGTGTGTTTGTGCTGTCTTGTACTGTGCGTGCGTCTCTGTAGTGTGTCAGCAGTATACCTTATGTGTTGTTGGGAAGGGTGCTTTCTTCAGTTTTGTACTGAAGAAGAAATTGTGGTGGTCTGATCCGAAGAGATCGAAGGACAGAAAGGTCAAGAACGCAAGACTCCCGTACAAGTGGGTTCTCGCTGTTGCGGTACTTGTATGCTAATTGTAGCAAGTACTCGTCGATAGGGATAATGGAGGCACTTTCGTATAGGTGAGAGTTCGCGTAATGGCGACCGTCAGGCCTTCTAAAGTGGTTGATGCATCTTCTGAGGAGTTTTCTTCCGAAAACTCGAAGTCTTTCCATTTGGGCCGAAGACATGCAGGACCATATGGGAAATGCATATGATATTCCAGATCGGATTAGCTGCTTATAGCAGAGAAGCTTCACTTTGGTGTCCACTTTGTTGCTCCACTTCAAGATGTTGTGCAGTTGCTTAGACCGACCGAGGCCCCCGAGAGAATGTGGGTCATATGTTTGATGAAATTCATGTTTCGGGTATGGATGACCCCAAAATATTTCATCCTGTCCCGTGGTCTAATCGTAGTACCTCCTATTTGTATTCGGATATTCAGTGAATATCGGGAAGTAGGTTGGGAGTGTTTACTACTCAGAATTATAGCTACTGCTTTGGATGGGTTAAGTCGAATTTTCCATCGACTGTAGATACAGTTCGTCCAGATGACGGTTGAGTCGGTTTGTTGCGAGTTTTGGGCTTTTAGATGACGTGTACACTGGGACGTCATCCGCATAGTATATTTGGTTTATTCTACCATCCACAGGGCGAAGAATATCGGAGGTGTAGATATTAAATAAGATGGGGCCTAGAATGAAGCCCTGTGGTACGCCTGCGGCGGCGTTGAAGGTTTGGGAAAGCTTTCCATTCACTCGAACTTGGAAGCTTCTGTTTAAAACGAACTGGTAGATGATACTACACAGCGTTTTACTGAGGCCAGTATTCAGTAATTTAAAAACGACACCTTCGATCCAAGTTGTGTTAAAAGCCTTTTCAATGTACAGGCTCACCGCAATGGTGGGTTCCTTATTAAAGAGCCGCACGCAAACGTGGTTTTGAAATATGTTGAGAGCCATGGTGGTGCTGTGCGCTCTTCTAAATCCAAATTGGAAATCAGGTAATAGGTTCCTGACACTGATAAATTTATTTAGCTTCTCGTATATGAACTGTTCATATATTTTGCTGATGCAGGTAAGGAGCGTAATAGGACGAAAGCATGAGGGGTGATATTTTGGTTTCCCAGATTTTACTATTGGGCAGACAGAAGCATGCTTCGAAGCTTGGGGAAAGTACCCCATGTTGTAGGCAGGGTTGAGCAGAATGGAGAGCTTTATAAAGAATAAAACAGAAAGTATTCGCAACGAGTGGTACGACATGTTCTCAATACCGGGTGACTTCTTGGGGTTTCTAGATTTAACTAGGTTCTGTAGGGTATTTGGTTTGACGAAGCCGTGAGTATTATGACGTGTGTCGTCGAAGTATGCACTGTTAGCTGAGTTAAAGACAACTATTGGCTCGTTAAAGTTGTCTATTGTGAACCTCTGAACTAGTTATTGCATTAGTTACCGGGGCGTCATCCTCGAGAGTGAGCTTGTGATTATTTTCAAAGGTCTCTCCGATGATGTTTGCTTTATTGGCATCATTATTGACTACAAGACCGTTGTGCATGATTGGCCCCGTGATAAGAGAAGTGCCACATATCTTTTTAACATTTGTCTAAATGTTCTAGTCCATCTGAATACCCTTCAGTTTGTCTTCCAATTGTCGGATGCGCTTGTTTTGGATTCTTTGTTTTATCAGTGTGCCAATATTGTGAATAATGGATCGCAATAATGGCTCCCTTTGCGTAAAGCGGTGACGATATCTCATTCTGCAGAGCTTTTTACGCTCCTAGATGAGACGAAGAGTGAGGCCGTCAAGGGGAATCTGATAAGTCTTTTCAAGTTTGTACTTCGGAACGTGAGTCTCCGAAGTTTCAACTAGAATCTCGTGAAGTCGAGCTGCAGCGTTATTTATCTCAACCATCGTTAGGTTCCTGTCAGTGGGAAGAGAGAGTTGGTGGAGTTTTTCGTTCAATGTAATATTGAAGTTGTCCCAATTTGTGCGCCCATAATCGGGTATGTATCTGACATGAGCCCGGGATGCTCGATAGCCGCGGATGAACATGGCCACAGGGTTGTGGCCAGATACACCCGCCGATACTTGGGGAGGATGATTTGGGGAAGTAAGTCTTTGGACACAATAAAGATGTCCAGGATGGAGTTGCCTCGGGTACCAACCGTAGGTGCGACTATTTCGAAGTTGAGGGCATGACCGTTTTTGGTGTACCATTGGTGTATGCCCCGAGGACCTTATTAACTGGCCGATATCTTCGGGATTGATGGGGCCATTATTGGTTTTGTGTGAGTGGTATACGGAGTATATATTCACTCTACCGTTATTAGCTAGATGCAATTCAACCCCGGAGACCTCTATGGACTCGAAATGTGGGAGGTCAATATCTTCATGGTGAAGTTCGCTATTAACTAGTATACAGGTGCCAACTCCGTCGATGGTGGGGCCGCTAGTGAGGGTTCGATCTCTTCGAATTACGGAAAAGTTTGGGAATACGGGGCGGTGACATCGATGCAACCTAGTTTCGGTTACAACAACCACGTCCGCCCGGTTATCCTTTATGAAGACGGAGACTATCGCCCGCTTTGAAAGCGAAATGAGGATAACTTTAGTTTTGGGGTCCATTTTGGAGGGTATGTCTTGTATATGACGTGAAAAGGAGTGCATCCATCTCAGCCTCGGTTGTTAATTTTTCATATCGGAGTCGAATATCTTCAATCAGGCGGGAGAAACTAAGTAGTTTCCCGAGCATTGAGGATTGCCCCCTGGGAGGCTTTTGTGCAGCATCTTGAATTTGTGGGGTTCTATTGCCCTTTACCGCGGGTCGCTTAGGGGCTTGAATATGTTTTTAAGGAGGAGGAGTTGGGACCGTTTTTATGAACTTTGTTTGTCGGCCTTTAAGCATCTCGGCTAATGTAAATCCATTTTGGATGAAGTTTTGTGTGGCCTGTTTTCCGAAGACTGACTTGGCTGTTTGTTTAGCTCGAGTCTCCTTGGATCTTTGAATAATTTCTTTATGTTTGGGACAGTTCCTGTAACTGGCCGGATGTCCTTTCTTTCCGCAGTTGCAGCAAGTTGGCAGTGCTATTTCATCCTGCACATTGATGTCGAATCCAAAATGTGCCACCCTTTTATACTCGCATCTCCAGAGATTTGTCAAAAATTGTACATACAAATTCCAAGAAGCACAAACAATTTGTCTGTGCTTCAATTGGAGTGGGATTTTAGGAAGTGAATGGGAATTTGGTTGAACAAATTCCCGGAAGGAGAAATCATGAAATGCATTTGGAATCAGGCATTTCATTATGTTAGGGTTATGGAGAATTGAGTCATTGTGCGACAAATGGATTTTTGTTAGTTTGTCGCTCGTATGATCCACTTGGGGAAGATGATTGGGATTATAGATAATAATGGGGATTGGTTTTCTTCGTATAATAATGGGGATTGGATGGGAGTATTGATTTGGTATTACTACACTGTTTTCATTCGCCATCAACATCGGCCTTCCTGAATCTGAGAAATTTGAAGATCCAACGTCTGTTGTGGCTTACTAGACGCACTGTCTTGTCTCTATTCTAAGGTACTTTGCTCGTGGACCGCATGAACCACTCTCCCCAATAAGCCGTGTTATATATAAGAACGAAACTTGTAAAATAGGATATAACACATTGTGTTTAGTACGGGGGCAGTCTCTGAATAAATCTGTTTACAACTATTTTTCTTATGTTACGAATGAGTCTCAGGATTAATTGGCCTGTCACATAGATGGCGGTAATTGTTAAAATGTAATAACTGTGCTAAATAGCACCAACCTTAGAAAGATTAAGTTTCAAGTTTGAAGATGCTACGTCAATTATTACTTCTTTGACAGTCATCAACAATGAATGCCCTCAGTGAATTTATAAACATGGAAAAAATTCACACATCCGTTATTGCAGTTTACCATGGACCAATTTCTTGAAGTTTAGAAAGAAAAAATAGTCCGAGGGTGCTAAGGAAGCAATTCGTATTCAAATCATGGATTTTGGCCACTGAATCTTTTTACTAGCAGTTCTTCTAAGGCTGCCAGAATATAGCGGAAGGAGGCCCTACTGCATCTATCTACATGAATTCGCCGAAAATCGTCAGTTCTTGTAGTTCACCCCATCAATCATAGTGGTAATATTTTAACCCAATGTACACAAACAATAGATGTAAAATTCCATGGCGAAGAGGTTATGCACACGGGATGAAAGCCCATTGAGATTTATCCTACACGCTCTATCCGCATTCACATCTAGATTGCCCTCATGAAAGTGAGATTTTCTTTATGTTCTAAGTCGATGTGTTTTGTTTCTTTAACAAATTTTAAATTCTTTTAAATTGTATTACATAATTTTATAATTTATATTTTAATAATAAAATGCATGGCCTTTAGAAATATGCCTTGAATATGATGTCGGTTAAGTGATCGCCACCCAAGAGCGAGATCTTTTAACCTTATTGTTTATAATATTTTGGTGTAATTTCAACTATTACATTTCAAATGTTGTTTTTAAGGATACAATCAGCAGTTATTTTGTTGGTGTTTACATGTATAGGAAAAAATCGAGAGACAGTCAATATTATTTTTTAACATTTTTCCTTCCGCGAAAAATGTACAACGTAGCATGAGGTTCAGGTAATGTGGTATCGTTTTGTAGCAATCAAAAACTCTGTAGGCCTAATTGATTAAATTCAGGCACAAGAATTAATTAACTGATTAACTGTTAGAGAATTTTGTCTTGCATCCTTAAAGAAATATCGCCTTATGATGCCGCCGGGCAAATGCCGCACAATGCAGTTACTCTATGAAAGTCTGGTTATATTTCTTGCATCAATTAAGAGCTTTCGATGCCCAAATAGTGACTATTCTGTCTATTAACTAAACTATGCCATCGTAATGTGCCTCGTCGTTCATAATGATTCTCTGCGTATTTATGATAGCACAATTATTAAATTGATGCAGGGTAATATTAGAATTTATACCTCCAGACTACATAATTCGGTTTGTAATAAAAATCAATAAAAAATCTTACATGTAAAAAAACAAATATAATAAATAAGGCAACAAATAAAGACTTTGAATAAGAAAAAACGTTAAGTGCGTAAAGCCGTCGGACCAAGCTCGTTGGCATAAAGTTTCCAACAAATTACCTATCGAAACCCCAGCGCCTGACATCACGATTTGAATGAGTTTTTAATCGAAATCTGTCCAACATCATTCGTCCCTTAATCTATGCATAACGCCCGTCCACACAGCACATTTTTCTACATCCTACCTTCAAAAGAAAAGTAAAATTAACTAATATACAAAACAAAGTAAATAGAAAAAAATATGAAAAACATAATTTCCCTTCAGATTGCAATCTCTTTCAAAGAATGAATTAATTTTCTCCATTTTACGGCCAACAGTGTCCAATAATTTCCCAATCCACATTTACAAAAATCCTCCCTAGAAAAATTAATACCAACTATATAAATACATACCGAGCGAGAGGGCGACAAGCAGGGCGAGAGCACAGCCCGAACATATAACATAACTAATAGATACTTTTATGCCAAGTAACCGAAATTAAAAAAGGGGTAAACGAGAAAACGATTAAGCACCATCAACAGCAGGACAATAAAACGCACAACACTCTCAAATCAAAAGCCAATTGAGGGAGAAAATGAAAAGGGAAAACCAGAAGATGGATCGAAAGAGAGAAACACTGCTGCCTAGACAGGACGTCCCCATAGCTTATTATTCGATTGCCAATTATCTTCATATTTTCAAAAATGATTCCCAAACAACTGAGTCCACAGGCCGACATGCCGCTGCCTGCAAGACCGAATGAGACAGATATGTGCGAGCGGTACACCCGACAAAGTATCTAAAGTCTGCCATATCCAAAAATCATCTAGTTCCATCGCCACTGGTTGTGTGCTCGCGAATGAGATACAACATCTATATACTGGGCATATCACCAACGTTGGTGAATAATGCTGGAAGGCTATTCCCCTTGATATACTTAAAAAGAGGAGGTGTATCTATCACGACAGTACCAACAACAAGCAATGGGAAGAGAGACAAAAAAGTGGAACCGCATTTTATTGGCCCTTATCGAAGTGTTGGGGGTAGATGCGGATTGGAAAGGTGTGGATTTTTGAGTTCACAAAGTTGAAAAACAGGTTCTACGGCATTAGCGAAGGGTGCGAGTGAGTGTATCTGAACAGGGAACGCGGCGAGTGGTTGAATGTCGATCTTTACCCGTATGCTTCAGTTGTAGAGCAGTCGTGATCTCAATTGGACGTGTCTATCGAGCAATTCCCTGTGCGTCGTAGTGAATGATAAGCAAAAAAAGAATTAAATATTGTGAGAAATAAAAACAAATAATCGACTGTGAACAGTTGATTATACGATTAACGTACAACAATCGGTTTACCTTCCCGATATGGACCAAGAATATTACTCGATTCGTGAGATGAAATGACTAGTAATCGCCCACGGATACACGACATCAAATTCATTGTGTAAACAGTTTTTAGTGTGATCACAGCTCATTGCAAAGTGAATTTCAAACTCATTCCTAAGTGTGAAAAAAAAACCGACTCGAGTGTATCTGTTACCCTGAAACGAATTCACCCATTTATGATAAAATTATCAGGAATGACTGTGACTGGTGTACGAACGACAATGACGAGCCCGACGGTGCCACCAACATCCCATCAGCAAATGCACAAGTCCGGCTCTAGATTGAGTAATTTTAGTGTAGCATCCCTGTTAGCCGATACGAGGCCACGCAGTCCAGCTGAACCAATTGACATGATGCTACCAACAAATCTATCCTCGTCAACTGTTGCTGTAACGACGGCGACAACAACGTCCCCGCAATCAGTGGCATCCACCGCTTCAACCTCACCACCAGCGGCACATCATCCTGCGGTGTCAATTCATTTAAATCCACATTCGCATCCACACCTGTCACATATATCGGTTCTTCATCACCATCACCATATGCAGAACAGCAACAATAGCAATAGTTCACCAAATCACCTGCCAAACAGTCATCACAATAACCCAACATCACCCGTGTCATCATTACATCATCACCAGGAGAGTAATCACAGTAGTCTGATTGGATCGGTGTCAATGACGAAAAATGAACGTCATACACCTCACAGTTCCGCTGAATCTGAAATCGACTACGATTCCAATCAGGAAGAGGAGGACTCCATTGTCGACATCGAAGACATGAACAATGACAGTAGATCAACCCCGGGCCTGGAGAATAGTAAATCGCCCGACATGCCAAATTCAATGCAATCATCCCCACACATCCTATCACCATCAGCAGCTGCACTAGCGGCGGGACACGTTCCAATACGACCCACACCGTTTAGTGCACTGGCGGCAGCGGCAGTCGCTTGGGGCGGCATCGGCGGCGGAGTGCCGTGGCCGGGCGCACGACAAATGCCGCCATTCGGACCGCCTGGATTATTTCCTGGACAAACTTTCGGACCCGGTGGAGGTAAGTGACTTGAAATTAACTTAAACTCTCCTCATCTTTTTGAATTGAGACAATTTTCCGCCTACATTCAATTAGCACCCCTGTCAACGGTCTGCATTTCGCACTTGTGTGTCCACCCTCGACTCAATTTAGATGTCGCCTGATGTCTCAATATCATGTGGCCCATTAACCCTGACGTTGTCCAAGTCAGAAGGAATTTATGAAGTCATTCAAGTTTTCAATTCAACTTCACATCGACCAAATGTGTGCTCTCTTTTCTTTGTTTTCCACAAAGACGCGGTAAATAGTTTTAATCACAATATTGTACAAGTGGCAACATTGGTCTCGCAGGCACGTCTCAAAATAATAACCCCAGTTGAAGGACTTTTAACCGTTTGAAGGCAATCTCAGGAAATTAAGGCAAATCCAATTAGACAAGTGAAACTAATTGAACAAAGGCAGAAGGCTTAAAACTTTAACTGAATTTTAAGCATACAGTTGAAAGGAATTCAAAACTCGCGAATTGTTTAGAATACACACTTTTCTCGAATACTCAATTTTATTTTACACGATGGCAGATGAATAATTCATATCCTTAATTAAAATGATGTTGTGTGATAAAACCAATAGTTGAGTTGAAAGTGAAAACGGGGGAGTAACTTCCGCAGTCGAAAGGAATGTTTAGAATTCAAAAGAAATCTTGAGGATATGAAAAATGATTAAGGGGTTCTGCATAGTATGGGGGCAGGTGAACGGGGTTTGCAACCTACAACTTTTTGAAATGACAATATCTTGTGAGCTTAAAAACGTCGGCGATATCGAATTCTATATGACTAAAAGGATTTAAACGGCTTGGAAAGGTTTGGTATTCAAATTTAGTTGGAATTACGATGTTAGGTTTAAGAACTGATTGAGGATGTGAAAGTTGATGAGAAGTTCCTGCAGTCAAAAGGAATTGAACGTACGAGAATTTTTTAGAACTCACAAAAAAACTTAAGTTGATGAAAAGTTGTTGCAGTCAAAAGGAATTGAACGTACGAGAATTGTTTAGAACTCATAAAAAAACTGTAGGAGTTTAAAAATGGTGAAGTAGTAATTCTATTTAGGGGGACTACACAGAAGAGCGTTGTTTACAACTTCCAATGCTTTGAAACACTCAAATACGATATGGAAATGTCTTGAGACTTTCAAACACAGTTTGAAGTGTCTATTGTTGTTAAGAGGATTAAATAAATGAAGAAGGTTTGACTCAATGCGTGTTCTCATTTGAAGTGACGATATGTTATGTTTAAGAACAAATTGAAGATGTCAAATGAGGGATAGATCTCTGAAGTCGAAAGAAATTTAACGTACGAGAATTGTTATAAGGCGGCGAAGAAATGTTTTAATTTAGTGGAATTACACAGAAAAGCAATGTTAAGGAATCACACCTCATTGGAGCACTCAACCACTATATATTACAATATCTTCAGACTTTCGAAGAAGAGATGATGTAGAAATGTCTATGGTTAAAGGATTTGATCAAATGAAAGAGGCTTGAAACTCAAACTCAAATAGAATACTCATTTGTCGTTATATTACCTTTAAGAACAAATTGAGGATGTGAAAGTCGAGAGAAGTGCCTGCAGTCGAAAGGAATGAGATTTGTCTACAATTCAAACAAAATTTTATAGAGTTTAAAAACTGTGAATTAGTTCTTTAATTTGGGGGAACATCTCAGATGAACATTGTTGACAACCCGAAGTCATACAACAACATCTCCAAACTTTCAAAACGAGAACGATAAATACGCGACTGTAGTTATCAATTCCTGTACGCATGTGGTGGGAGTTAATAAAAAGAGCCATGACAATGAAGATAGTTCTAAAATTGAAAAGATATGGACGGATTTAGATTGTTTAGAATATTTGAAATTGTTCAGAATTCAAACTCTACCAGAGTACTCAATTAAAGATAAACCCTCCTAGCAATTAACGCGGTGTTACATTTTAGAACTTATCGAGGAGTTCAAAGGGGAGACGGTGGAGACGTCCTACAGATTAAATTAATTGAACACGTGGACAGTTTCCAGACTATTAGAATATTGAATTGATGTTATCATCATCATCAACGGCACTACAACCGGGAACCGGTCTTGGCCTTATTTAGCAAGTCCTAAAGCTTGTTAAATGTTTCATAATGATTTGTTTTTTCCGGGCAAGGCCATTAGTCATGCGCCAGAGGCTCCCCGACGGAGAGTCGAACCCCGGTCTCCCGCGTGACAGGCGGGTATACTAACCACTATACTATCGAGGAGCCTCAATTCAAGTTATATACCATACATCATAATGAAAAGTCAACGTGAGGATTGTGAACTAACTGAAAGTTGAAAAAAATTAAAAATAAAATTTGTTTAGAACTCAAATAATACGTTGAGCAGTGCAAAATTTAGTTAATTAATTGGGGTCCAACAGATCGACATTATTTGGAAATCAAACTTCCTCAACTTATGTGATGGGAGTTAATAAAAAGAGTGAAAGGCCACGAAGGTAGTTCTAATGTTGAAAAAAAAAATTTATGAATTCAGATAGTTTAGAATTTGAATCTTTACGGATGCTGAATTTATATGACGTTACGTTTTTCAACTTCTTGAGAATTTCAGAAACCCGTCGGTCTAGAGGTTTTTTTCATTGTAGAGGATTTACTTCTATGACAATTGTTAAGAAGTCAAACTTCATTCGAATAGTAGAATTTCCGGTTTTATGTTTTAAGGGGATGTCTCTATGAATGAAAGAAATTCAAAACAGGGACATTGTTTAGAACCGGTATTCTACAATATACCAATATTCAATTGATATTATGTGATTTCTGGCAATGATAGATGATACTGGTTTAAAACTCCGACTACGTACTAATACCAAATTTTGCTACCTTAGGTGAATTTTCTATAAATGAAAAAACTTCTAAACAATATAATTGTTTAGAAGTCACACTTTATTTGAATACTTAAATAGGTGTTATGTTATTTGTGACGACGATAAGTGAACATTGTTCAAGAATCTAACTACGTTCGAAAATCGCATTTCGGTATCTTATATTTTATGGGAAAGTTTTTACAAATGAAAGAAATTTGAAACACGGGAATTGTTTAGAACTCGTACTCTATTTGAACACTCAATTGATGTTATGTTATCTCTAATGCTGGCAGGTGAACATTGTTTAGAATTCGCACCCTCTTCAATATCTCATTTTGAAAAATGTTCGGATTTGGAACACGTTGAGGAAGTCAAAGTGATGACTAGTTTTTATAGTTGAAAGAGCTGCTTTGAAAATGTTTGTTTAGTGTTCGAATACTCAATTGATAACGCAGTTTCTAACTATGTATTCAAAAACATGTTGGGGAATGCAGAGTCAGGACTATGTAGAAGTTTTTATAGTTGAAAGAGCTGCTTTGAGAGTGTTTGTTTAATATTGTGTCTAACTATGTAGCGGAAAACATGTTGAGGAAGGCAAAGTCAGGACTATGGAGAAGTTTTTATAGTTGAAAGAGCTGCTTGGAAAATGTTTGTTTAGTGTTCGAATACCCAACTGATGACGCAGTATCTAACTATGTATTGAAAAACACGTTGGGGAAGGCAAAGTCAGGACTATGGAGAAGTTTTATTAGTTTCAAGAGATGCTTTGAAAATGTTTGTTTAATATTGTGTCTAACTATGTAGCGGAAAACATGTTGAGGAAGGCAAAGTCAGGACTATGGAGACGTTTTTATAGTTGCAAGAGATGCTTTGAAAATGTTTGTTTAATGTTCGAATACTCAATTGATGACCCAGTGTTTAACTATGTATTGAAAAACACGTTGGGAAAGGCAAAGTCGGGACTATGGAGAAGTTTTATTAGTTTCAAGAGATGCTTTGAAAATGTTTGTTTAGTATTGTGTCTAACTATAATATATGTTGAAAAACTCAATAGAACGCGGTGGCAGTTTTTACAGGTAAAGGACTAGAATGAAGGAAAATTGCTTAAAAATCAATTAAAATTTGAGCAGTTCACAGGCGATGCGGTAAAGTGGTTATCGATCTTAGTAGAACTGAATATATGGTTATTGTTTAGAATTTAAACTTCCTTCAAATACGAATTTCATTGAGAAGTTTAAAACCATGTCAGTGAAGAAATGTTAATGGATAAAAATAATTGAAGAGATTAAAATTGTTTAGAATTTATTGTCTTTTCAAGTATTCAATTTAAAATCATACCACATTGTACTATCTATTGGGAACTTCAGAAACACAGTGGCCAACAAATTGCTTTAGTTCACGCATATTGAGGATCTTTAGAGTGGAGACGTCAAATTAGTTTTTACAATTAATCGGAATAAAAAACAGTTTAGAACTCAATCAATATCTTGAGCAGAACAAGAGCGGTGTGGAAGTTATTAAATTTGCGAAAAAACATTGTTTAGAATTCAACTTCTTTCTAATATTTGTACAAGACAGTGTATTTGATAATATCATGACGATTTCAAAACCACGACAGTAAAAAACGTCCTTAGCTACGCATTATTGAATAAATCGAAATTGTTTAGAACGTAACCTCTTTTCGAGTATTCAGTATTTATGATATTACATTGTATTACTTATTGAAAACTTCGGAAACACTGGAGAAGTTATTTATTCAACTTGGGGGGACTGGATATATGATCATTGTTTAGAATTCAACTCCCTTCAAATGTGTGTTATGCGGTTTTGTATATGATAATATCTTGGTGGAATTTGGGAGATATAATCATTGTATAGAATTCAACTCCCTTCAAATATGTGCTATGCGGTATTGTATATGGTAATATTTTGAGGGAACTGGATATATGATCATTGTTTAGAATCAACCCCCTTCAAATATTTGTTATGTGATATTGTACGTGGTGGCGCAAGGCTAATAACCTTGCCCGTAAAAAATCTTAGAAAATGTAGCAAGCCTCAAGACTTGCTAAATAGGCCAAGACCGGATCCCGGTTGTGGTTGCCGATGATGATGATGATGATGTTGTACATGATAATATCTCGAGAATTCTAAAATCGCGACTGTGAAAAATTGTCTATAGCTAAACTGAATTGAATCAATGAAAATTGTTTAGAACTCAATTATTAGCTTGTGAAGTTTAAAGCCATTTAAATTTGGGGGAACTGGATATATGATCATTGTTTAGAATTCAACTCCCTTCAAATATTTGTTATGCGGTATTGTATATAATTGGCGCAAGGCTAACAACCTTGCCCGGAAAAACAAATAATTATGGAAAATTTAACAAATGTTCATTATCATCGGCACTACAACCGGGATCCGGCCTTGGCCTTATTTAACAAGTCTGAGGCTTGTTAAATTTTGCATAATAATTTGTTTTTCCGGGCAAGGTTATTAGCCTTGCGCCATTAACAAATTTTACTTGCTAAATAAGGCCAAGGCCGGATCACAGTTGTAGTGCCGATGATGATGATGATTGTATATGATAATATCTTGAGAACTCTAAAACCGCGACGGTAAAAAAATTTCTATAGCTAAACTGAATTGAGTGAATGAAAATTGTTTAGAATTTATCCCCTTTTCGAATATTGTGTTTATGGCATTATGTTGTACAAGCTCTTGAAAATGTCGGCAACACAGTGGTCAATAAGTCTCCTCAGTTTAGATATACGTGTAGGGTTATATTTTATTAAATTAGTTTTTTGTTACCTCAATGGGGTGTCTTCCTTTAGGGTTCCCAATTTAAAACGCCATTTAATTTAATTAATTTATTTATTTTATATTTAATTGTTGTTTAATTTTGGCCGTCGCCTTGACCACTGGATCCCAACTGATCTAGAATCCAAAATGCACTCCCCTTTTATACTCTGTGGCAACAGAGATTTGTTAACGATATTATTTAAAAATTCCAAGAAGCCCAAACAAAATTGTGTGTGCTTCAATTGGAATAGGATTCCCGGAAGTGTACACGAACTCTATCTGAACTAATTCCCGGAAGGAGAAATCATGAAATGCATTTAGTATTACGCATTTCATAATGTTTAAGATTATTAGGAATTGAATCAATGTACGACAAATGGATTTTGGTTTAATTTGGTCGTGCATATGATTCAATTGGATTATGGGTGAGGTAATTAGGAATTTGAATCAATGTGCGGCAAACCAACTTTTGGTTTAACTTGTCGCTCATATGATTCACTTGGATTGGGATTATAGGTAAGTGGGTGAGAGTAGTGATTTAGGATCACTACATTCCTCCCCCCTTTAGAAAAGAAAATTAATCTGGAAGAGGTTAATTTTCTAGAATGAGTGAAAAGCAAGGGGCGGTGGCATTTTGAATTCGCGATAGTTTACATTTTTTGTTTTAGTTTAACATTTAATGCATTAATTCGTTATGTTTAATATGTGTGCTACATGTTGTATTTTCTCTTTTGCGGTAATGCTTCTTAAGTTTGTTTGTATAAAGAATGGTATGGTATTTATCAAATATCTGTGGCTGGTGTCATGTTTACATTTATCATTTAAGTATATTAATGAAAGTGAATTTTAAAAATAGACATATGTATTATAAGAATAAGTAAATAGATTTCTTAAATTAGTAATTGTTTTCATTTTGGTTCGTATTTTACTATGTTATTTTTCTAATCTATACTTAAGCCATTAATATTTATTTTGTTGTTGTTGTTCATTTAATGCTAGATTAATAGATATAGATGTGTATTTATTTTTAAAGAGCGCCGTACACTAGTTGTAAATATGAATTATATTTTATAATATTATTTAGAATTCTTTATATCTTCATTCTTTGTTTGTATTTTGATTTAATCAATTGATTACATGGAAATTTTAGCTTAGGTCTGTTTTCGTATATCTGTATTGATTTTTTTTTGTATTATATGTATTATATATTTCAGTTTGATATTTAGTGTTTTTTTAATGCTCATATTTTTCATATTTCTAAGTTAGATCTTAATTAGGATTTACATATATTTTTTGAAATAGTTATTTACAATTTTGTTTAGTGTTCATAAATTGTCTTCCTCATTGAGGGTCAATGTTTGTTTTGTTTTATTTGTATGCGATTTCTTTTTTGTATTTCATTCCATTTATTTTAATATTACCACTTTTTTGTCATCTTTGTCAATATTGTGTGTCCATTAGTATTTTTAAGTGATAAAATATCGAACTATAATACACCCTGGGGATAGTATATGTCTGGGGTTGATAGTGGAAAGGAAGGTGAAACTGGGGCGAAGATCAGAACTAATCAACCTTGGAATATGGTTTCAATCTTCTATTGTTTACCTTTATTGATTTTTGACCAATTTTGATGGTCGTATTGTTTGGCTCAGTTATTCCTGTAATGAGGAAAGGGCCCTTCCAGATGGGTGTTTGTTTATTCTTGGGGTTTTTGTATCTTACCAACACCATGTTTCCCTCATGAAACGTTTCTGACTGTGGTTCCTTACCGGAGCAGGTGGTTACCTTTAACGAACGGCATTCATTACACTGCTTTCTATATTTCCGAATGTCGGAGAGCATGGACGGCCACCAGTATCTTTGTCGTATCTTATTATACGATTTGGTGATGCTTTGATGTCCACCGGAAGGGGAATTATGATAAACCCTGAGTATCGTCGCGATCTCATCGAGGTTTATTATTTTTTCGGGTGTGTTGGGCTTTTGCAAAAAGTTTGTATTTTGAGAGAAGCTGGGGCACGAGTTTTTTGGATTAGCTGACGAAGTGTCAGTTATTTGATTAATACCTTTGATATTACCACTTAACTCCTTAGGGCTCTTTTTCTTATGGTTAAGATTTAACCTGAAGATTTTGCGCTTACCTTGGGCTTGCTCCTGTTTCCCTTTAGCGTATTTATTTTCAGGTGCCTTTTTCCCGACCTGTGAGAACTTTATTGGCACACTAAATACTTTGGGGTTTATTTCCGTGCGAGGAAAAGTGACGCGTTGTTTGGGGCCTTCCACATTGCAATATTTTGACAAAAAGTCATTTCCAAGCAGACCGTCTTCTGGTAGTTCGGGCATACTGCTCACTACTTGGAACTTGCATGGGAGTTTAGACCTACCTTTTAACTCGAAGTTGACCTTGCAGCTTCCCAAGGTCCTAATGCTTCCGAACGGCGTCTCTAAAGTGCAAGCCTCTTGCCGATTTATTTTGGCGTCTGATTTTCTAAGGCAATTTTTGTTAATCAGGCTTACTTCCGCACCGGTGTCTACTACTAGTGTTGTGTTTTTGTTAACACCTACATCTATTGATAGTTGGACGATGGGTATGCTGGTTAACGGCGAGAGTGGGGTCCTTACATGGTAGGTCCTTTTTGCCACCGAGGGTTTTGACCTTCTTCGTTTTGGGCTCGAAGTGGGGGAATTCTTTGCAGGTTGGCATTGAACTCGCGACTCCCATTTCAGCTTTTGCTGACAGGATCCTAGATTGTGGCCTTGTTGGCCGCAGAAGTCGCAAGTCTGCCTTATGTGCAGAACTCTTTTTACCTCCCTTAATCGCCGGCAATCACGGATATCGTGATTTAATTGCTGGCAGTGTGTGCAAAAGGGAGTATTTTTTCTTTTGACACAATCCTCATAGACATGCCCCCTTTTGTTGCAGTAACTGCAGGTTATTCTGCTGAGGTAGGCATCGTGTGTCAATAATATGTTGGAAGGGTCTGATTCCATAACCCCTTCGGTTCCCCTGTATGTTTGGTCGGCTGGCGATATTTGGGCCTGAAGTTGCGGAATCCCTTGTGTAATGGGTTGCCTGTATGAAAACTTTTCTATAGTTGGAGTATTGGGCATTAAAGTTTGTCTCAATTCGGTACCTAAAGTTGGGTTATAAGCTTCTGGAGGTGCTACCGGTGTATAAGGCGAAGGAGAGTTAAATGGAACCTGCGAAGAGATTAATGACAGCTGAGGTTGTTGGATTTGTTCCAATTCTAATGTTTTTTCCATTAAGGAATCTATTGGTACATCGCCCATCAGTAATAAAAATTGACGATGGTACGGATTTATCAACCCCTGTTTGTAGATGCTTTTTGCAAAGTCATCTAATTGTATCTGTACGGCCTCAGACAATATAGGACCGTATTTTAGTTCCGCGGCTTTCTTACATTCCCTTAACGACTTCTTTAGTCGTAATTGGAATAGGATAATTGCTTCTGCCGGATTTTGCCGAGTAGCTAATAGCCTATTTACCAGGTCCTGATAATTTTCTGCTGGCAAATAAACTTTCCTTAGCAAGTCCTCGGCTTCCTGAAACGTTGCGAACGGAGTGGACGCGAATAAGGCAGAAGCTTCACCCCGTAGCCTAGTAGGGAATATTTGTAAGAAAGCCCCGTGTTCTTCAGTCCTGAGGCAGTTTAAAACCCTCTTGCAGCAATCCAAAAAGGTTTCCAATTCTGCACCTATATGCGGATTTGGTTCCCCGGAGAAGATGGGGATTAGCTGTGCTGACAGCTTCGCAACCTTTGTGTAATCAATGGCCATTGTTTCAAAGATTGCGAGATCCGCTTGGTGCTGAAGGACTGGAATTTTCTGACAAGGAGGAGCTGGGGTCGCGAGTTTGATCGGAGGGTTTGCTTCGATTATTGTTCCGCTGCGAAGTTTTTTCGGTGAAGAGGGTACTTGGTCGTGGGATGTTCTAGAGCTTGAGGTGGCTTCTTGTTCCATAGACTGACAGTTTTAATAGTGATAAGGGGTGTTGATACAAGGAGGGAAAACGGTAGTAATAAATATATATATTATATATGTAGGGTAAGGTTGTTAATGTTTAAGACACTTGCTATCCCGTAAGTGTTTTTGTTCATTTTTATTATTTATTATTTGGGGGTAGAAATTCTTCCCTAGGATTACTAGCCACACAATATAGACAAGGTTGAGACGGGATATTTTTGAAATAGCAGCAGGGTTACAATTGGTTTTATAGTAATTTGTTATAATTTTTTGTATGTAAAGGTTATGTTTGTGTTTAACTGGGAGTAGAGCAAATTTGGGTAAGGTGGTGTTAATAGATTAAGCAAATTATTTTGTAATTTTAGTCAAAAATTTCAAAAGAAAGTAGATTATTACCTAAGTCTTTAGTAAATTAAAGAAAAATAAATGGTCACTTAACTGTTCTCTGTTGTTGTAGTTGTTGAGCAAGCTGCTGTCCATTGGTCCTGCTGCTGTTGGAGCTGCTGTTTCTGACTGCTTCCGCTCGCCGATATCTCTCAAAATTGGATTGTTTTTTTTGAGGCGGTTGGTACTCTGCCTTCGTTGTTGTTTCTGTTATTGTTGGGGCCGTTGCTGCCCGTGAGCTTTGATGTGGTTTTTTTTGTTTTGTTTTTGACACTGGTGTTTAAGCCACAGGTACGCTTTGAATTATTTTTTGTTTTTTTATTATTTTTTTATAGTACTGTTCCTGGTGTTTTTAGCCCCAGGCACGCTTTTGTTATTGAATTGATTATTTTTTCTTTTGTTGGTTTAAGATTTGAATTACCAAGTCGTACCTCCGAAGCCAGACTCAGCTCCGGACGCAGGGCTGAAGGTGTCTTGTGCCCAGTACGCTTGGAATTGTTATTGTAGTGATCAAGGGTTTTCAAGCACTTACAAGTGTTTAACTTTGGCTTCCTTGATCCTACCGGCTGCGCCAATTATGTAGGGTTATATTTTATTAAATTAGTTTTTTGTTACCTCAATGGGGTGTCTTCCTTTAGGGTTCCCAATTTAAAACGCCATTTAATTTAATTAATTTATTTATTTTATATTTAATTGTTGTTTAATTTTGGCCGTCGCCTTGACCACTGGATCCCAACTGATCTAGAATCCAAAATGCACTCCCCTTTTATACTCTGTGGCAACAGAGATTTGTTAACGATATTATTTAAAAATTCCAAGAAGCCCAAACAAAATTGTGTGTGCTTCAATTGGAATAGGATTCCCGGAAGTGTACACGAACTCTATCTGAACTAATTCCCGGAAGGAGAAATCATGAAATGCATTTAGTATTACGCATTTCATAATGTTTAAGATTATTAGGAATTGAATCAATGTACGACAAATGGATTTTGGTTTAATTTGGTCGTGCATATGATTCAATTGGATTATGGGTGAGGTAATTAGGAATTTGAATCAATGTGCGGCAAACCAACTTTTGGTTTAACTTGTCGCTCATATGATTCACTTGGATTGGGATTATAGGTAAGTGGGTGAGAGTAGTGATTTAGGATCACTACATACGTCAAAGCAAAAAATTGTTTGGGACTTAATATCTTGAGCAGTTCAAAGGCTGTGGGCGAGTTATTCAATTTGGGAGAACTGAATGATCACTGTTTAGAAATCAACTCTTTTCAAATATTTATTCTATGACTCTGTACTTGAAAATTTCAAATGGAATGTGGTGGGGAAGATTCCGCAGTTGTAAGGAATAAAATAGATAAAAATTGCTTGGAACTCAATCAATATCTTGTGCAGAAGTTATTCAATTTCCAATTCAACTTCAAATATTTGTACAACACACTGTATTCGATAATATCTTGAGGTTTTTAAAACCACGACGGCAAAAACTGCCTTAGCTAAAAAGCATCGAATAGATAGAACTTGTTTAGAACTTACTTATTTACTTAAAACCACGACGATAAAATCTGCCTTAGCTAAAAAGTATTGAATAGATAAAAATTGTTTAGAACTTACTTGTACATGTTATATTTTATTACATATTGAGAAGTTGAGAAACGCGGTTGTTAATAAGAGTCTTCAGTCTAGGCGTATTGAGGATCATCAAAGTGCAGACAGTGGAGAAGTTTTCACAGTTGATAGGAATGAAATGGGTAAAAATTGCTTAGAACTCAATTAATATCTTGAGCAGTTCAAGGGTGGTGGAGAACCCATTCATTTTAAGAAAATTGAATATGTGATCATTATTTAGAATCCCTTCTTTAAAATATTTGTTACTATTATATAATATATTGGGAATCTTAAAGTCCCGATGGTGGAAAAATGTTTTTAGCTAAACACAATTGAACAGATGAAAATTGTTTAGACCTTATCCTCTTTGCTAATATTCAATTCAAGTGATATCATGTTATTGAAAACTCCAGAGACTTGACGGTCAATTAGTTTCTCCTATCAGGATGAATTGAATAGTTGAGAATTGTTTAGGAGTCAAACCTTCTTCGAATTATCAAGTTAAAGAGTGTTACATTCAATGTGAAGACTGTAGATGAGTTCCTGATAAATATCTGAATACGTGGAAATATCCTAGTTCTTGAACAAGATTTTGAGCTGTTGAAAGATATTCTTCTATATACAGGAGCTGTATAGGTGGACGTTGTCTGTGACACAAACTCGTTTCAAATACTCAAATAATGTGATATCACGTCTGACAACGTCTTGAGAAGAAGTTTTTTTTATATAAATAGAATTGAATATACAAAAACAGTAAAATAATATTTTCATCATGTTAACAACAACGAAAATGTTTTTCTATGTAGAGTCGACATTGTTTTTAAAACTCAAGCAAGTTCTTTTATTGAGGGAATGCTGCAAAATGGGATTTTCGATTAATATATATCTATCTTCGATTATTATATGTCTCCGATTATCGTATGTTGTATTTTTCAACGTATTGAGAAGCTTGATGAGCACCATTTTCTCTTCTTGCATAGTTGAGAGGATTTTAACATCTTCAGCAAACCAAAGACGAGAAAAAAGTTTTTTCTATATAGAAAAATGAGCAAAGGAAAATTATTCAGTGCTCTGATTTTCTTTGCAGAATCGATGGGTTTGATGCCAGGTTTTACGATTAACCAGTTTAAGAAGTTTCTGTTAATCCCGTAAAGCTGAACTAGCTGAATTGTTATTACTCCTTCTACTAGTACTACTGCTCCTACTATTAATCCTGCTACTATTTATTGGTAGGTAGGCACCCGAAAGTCATTGACCTCACTAGCTCGGGTACGGCGCCACAGGTGAACACTGTTTAGAATTCAAATTTTTGGTCGAATACTCAATTGATGCCATAGTATGTTATACAACTTATGAACAAACTTAAACAAAGGCCGGTAAACTGTGGAGACATTTCTAAAGTTGAAAGAAATGAACCGATGTGGCTTAATTAAAACTTACGTTGGTTTCGAATATTTATTTTTGATGTTGTTTTATAATATATTGGGCAGCTCAAAGTGAGGGCGGCGAAGAAGTTTCTTCCGCTCAATCCTTTGAAGTTAAACTCTATTCCCATAGACAATCTATTTGATGTTATCCTTTACAATTCTTGAACAAGTTCAAGACCAATACGACAAAGAAGTTTAGACATTAAAAGGAAGAATGGTTTTTATATACCATGATAGTTTAAAAATTTGTTGCAGTAATTCCGACGTATATTCCCATACTCAATCTATTTGATCTTACGCTTTAGAATTCTTGGAGAAATTCAAAGCTAATAGGATGAAAACGCTTAAACAATAAAAAGAAGGATGGTTTATATATATCATCATCATCCTCATCGGCACCACAACCGGGATCCAGTCTTGGCCTTATTTAGCAAGCCTCGATGCTTGTGAGATTTTCCATCATCATCATCATCGGCACCACAACCGGGATACGGTCTTGGCCTTATTTACAAAGTCCTGAGGCTTGTTAAACTTTCTACAATAATTTGTTTTTCCGGGCAAGGTCATTAGTCCTGCGCCATTATATATATCACGAGAGTTTAAAAATTTGTTGCGATAATTCCGACGAGATCACTTTAGTCGTGAAGTCTTGATCTTTCGGGTTTCTACAGACCAATAAGTAGTAGTATCGCTTCAGTCAGACATGGATCATTTACTTGCAGCGTTTCTAGTACAAATCTACTGTGGGCAATTTTCACTGTCGGCAAATTGTTCGGGCTGATGTAATTCGCATGCGCACCAAGGATTTTGATGAACGTTTAAATGCAGACCAAAGAAGAAAAAGAGTATAGGAAAGAGAGATCTTTGCACAGAAAACCTTTCCTAACTGCTGGTAAAGCGCTCGGATTCAACCAATTAAGGAAGGGAAAGAGTGACCCCCACAAAGGTACCCGCCGATACCCCTGTTGTATATGTTATCTAAGGTGATGGAGAGAGTCATCAATGGCGAATCGATGGAATATTCGGAATACAACCGACTCCCAAATGGTCACTAGCAGACGGGCAACGGGAGTAACCAGGTCGACTCTCTGAATCATCATCATCATCGTATACTAACCACTATACTATCGAGGAGCCGGGATCTCTGAATAGAGTTCTGGTTAAATCCAACAATGCGGGAAGGGCGATCCCCTCCTTTAGTGCAGGCAAAAAGGAATTTTCAAGGCTTATGAGAGAAAAAGGAACGGCGGTTCTATAGATGATGATGAATGGACAGTTTATTATATCTTCGGATTTAAATTGTAACGTTTACAAGAAGAAATGTGTCGTAGATTGCACAGCTGACCATGAATGTACAGGCCAATTAAATCCAATTTATGCGACATTTACTTTTGAAATTACAACCTCCGCACCAACAACCCAAGACAAACACCACTTTATAAACTAGCCATCAATATTATCCATATGTCTAGTAGTCAGTTACAGTTACTCAGAAGAAAGTGTGTTATATACTCGATTTCTTTAGTAGGTGGCCTTGAATCAGGCGAAATTGGATCAGGTGGTGAAACATGGAGAGAAAATTCACAGGACGAAACAGTGGCGGCACCGAGTTAATCGGGTCATGAACTTTCGGGTCCCTACAGACCAGCAAGTAGTAGTTGTAGTAGGTTCACATCTGGTGGACTTTTATTGATCTACGTCATAATGAACCGTAGGTTGTCTATTGTTGATTGAACCAGTGTCCTCATACTTCTCTATCCACGATAGTTTCAATACTCACTACTACTCTAATGTGACGAATTTTGTACAGATTGCAAAATTTCGTAGCGTACTCGCGTTTACGTGAAACAATCCAGGGTAAACTGGCAGTCTATGCTCCACCCCTCTGCCAACGGATGCTTCGTACAGAGTGCAAGGCAAACTGAAAAGAGTTTTGACACACCCTGTATGCGTTTTCGTTGAAATACTGTAGATGAACGGCACTTGCATTGTGGAAATCCAGGAACCATGAATTCTTCGCACTCGAAAGAAATGAAGTCTTAAGTGAAAGCTGCGAAAAGCGCAACTTAATGTATGAGTCTTCTTAAAAGATGCAACAATTACTTCACCGCATCCAATTGGGTTATAATTTATAAGACGTATATTCGCCCTAAGCTGGAATTCAATAGCCATATTTGGCCAGCCAAATCTAATTCAGCGCTGCGTGGATGATGGGGAACGGAGTAGTAATGAAACTCATTAGTTAACAGCCCTTCTGATCAAGTGAGCTTGATGAATATATTCCACCTTTCCATATGTTCTCACACGATAGCTCTCTAACAGAATGCTTTGCCTCATTATGCGTTTCCTTCTTATCATAATATCCAGGCATTTAAGGCAAATATAGGGTGGGCTCCTCGATAGTATAGTGGCTAGTACAACCGCCTGTCAAGCGAGAGACCAGGGTTCGATTCCCCATCGCGGAACCTCTGGGGCAAGACTAATGACCTTGCCCGGAAAAAACAAATCATTATGGAAAATTTAACAAGCCTTAGGACTTGCTAAATAAGGCCAAGACCGGTTCCCGGTTGTAGTGCCGATGATGATGATGATAGGGTGGGCCATAAATGTGTGCTCCTTTGAAACATGAATAGAAATAAAACTACAAATATTATTTTGTTGATCATCGTCTAGATGTGCCCCGTGTCGTCGTTGGCACTCCTGCAATCGACTACGCAAATTTTGGAAAACTCGCTGACACATGCTGCGAGGTATTGCGGCTATCTTCTCCTGGATGTTTTCTTGAACGTAGCCAACCTGTCTATTTAATATTCGTTGTCGATACCGTTTGCTGGAACTTCTTGACCCAAGCTTTGATTAAATTAACACTTGGACATTCACTTACACGGCGTAATCAATATTCAATTCTGGGCGTCGTACAGTAACGTGGGGATCGTTGTTTTTGTAAAGTTGCTTTACACAAAAAGCACGCTGTTTACCCGTGAAGCGCCCCATTGAGACTAAAATTGCATGAAGCAATGCACAATTCTTTGTGGACTTTGTGTAATTACAGGTGCCTCAAACACAATTTTGTGTTCATGTCTCTGTGAAAACGAAGTTTCAAAACATTTACCCGTAATATCCGTCAATTAGAGACTGCGCTTCAGTTTCCTTTAAAAAGCGATTTCTCACCGACGAATAAACAATCATTCTTCAGTCGAACCGTACAACTTTGCAATGATCTGTCCCTTCATGTGTTCTCTTCCATCGCGGTCTTCAGGCATTTAAAATCATATCGATGCGGGTTTTTCCTGATTTGGTATTAGCGAAGTCCTGAAATTATCGTTTGTGTGGACAAAAAATAAACATATGGTGGCAGTTAAATACATTCAAAAACGTTTTTATGTGCACATGTTCGGAAGAAAAGTTATCATTTGATAGTAAAGCGTTCTGTAAAGAAAGTCTGTGTCTTTCATGCATTGTCTTTAAACTCTGGGTTTTGATTCCATACTCATACCCGTAATTTTGATACTAATTTGCAACAATACGCTCCGGTGTGGCCGCATTTATAAACAATATCAAGTAGGAAAATTTAGCAGTGACTGGGAAGATATAAGCCTTTTAGCTTAGCACCTTTTTATATTTTCTTAATCTTTTCTGGAAAATATAAGCCATTATGTTGCGGATTGGCAGTTGGATGTGCTGGGATGTGCTGGAGAAATCTAGTACATTCGCAGTATACCAGTTGCGCGGAAGCTGTCACGGACACGCTGGCGGGTTGTCACCGACGATGAGGTCAGCAACGTCCCTTTTGAATTGGCAGTTATTCGGCGTCGTTACTCAATCACGGTCTGCAACCAACCTTCATCGCACTCACACTGTCAGGGCACACATCACAGGTACCAGCTAACCACAATAAAACGAAATGTATACGAATTAAATAATAAGAGAAGTAAAAGTAAATCTCGAGGAATACAGATTACAGACTTTGGTTTTGTGCATCCTCTTCGCTGTCTCCATCGGCTTCCTCCCATCATTGCATCTCTCGGCTATCTTCTTGGATGCAGCTCACCGCACCTGGACGCTGCCCTCTAATACAGACCAAACACCACTCTTGGACGCCTTAACCGTGGAACGCTTTCCTCCTGGATCCAACCTCATTATCGCCCGCTTCTATTACATCACACCTTATTTTAACACTTTATTTTGGTATTCTTTTAAGTCTTTCCTGAACTGCTTAGTCTGGTTGAAAAATATAATACCTGCAGACTGCGTTATATATTTTGATTTCCATTGTCGATTTTCTCCAAAATGTCTACCCCATCCCTTGGGTGTCATTACCGCCGGCGTCAAAATCTCTCGAACCAAAGATTTCTGTTCGTGGCGTATCAAATCACCAATGCCACGTAGAGTGCCATTAATCCTGACAATTTATCCCAAATATGTCATTAATCATGAGACAAACGTCTGGCTACCCCTCTTCTAAGACACTCAATTTTATTAGATTGCAGATACGAGTAACTATTTATAAGGTTGCCACCTTTCCGATTAAATATCCCTTGTGTAAAAACACCACAAAAAGAAGATAATTACCATCGTTCAAAGTAGGGGACGAGACAATTCCCTTTTTTTTTTATTAGTTCATGCCAAAGACGAGCTAACAACAAACCTAACAATGGTTATATTGTCAACCCCTGTTGTGTATACCGCCGCTTATACCTCTTCAAGTGGCGCACAGATACACATGGCCATTAGACCCTATTCCCAATAACAGTAGCACGCATTTAATTAGGTAAATCTATTGATGTCGCAAAACATTTAAGTGATTATTATCGTAACTCGAATGGGATCCACAAACGGAATGAGATATGAATGTTGGTTGAATGGCTTTTGTTGTTGAGTTACCCTGCCCTGATATGTAACCCAGTCAATCGAAACATTTTAGATTGACATCGGTAGAACATTTAATGGCGTTATATCAGCATCAGGCAGCATTTGGATTGGATCTTAAATATCCATTTAATCTCTGACACAGATCTTGACGTGTGGTCTGAACCTTTTACCAGGAGCTAGAGTCTTGTAATACCTTCTAACACCTGAAGAAATAGACGACCTTGTTATGGACATTGTCTGTCTATTCTTTGGACACCGGGCACCTGTTGATGTTGTTAAGCACTGTGCCACAGAATGTCAGATCGTTTTCGATTCAAATGTTACTTCGTGTTCAATTATCTCGTTTATTTTATGTTACCGCTGGTTAGCACCCCGAGAAATGAGATTTTTTGTTGTTTTATTTATGAGAACTTCAGCGAATCATTTTGCAGATGTTTAGAAATCGAGGTGAAATTATTGTAATTTGTCAACACCCAAACTTAGAGAACAATAGGTTGCGTGAACTCGTCGAACTTCCACCGCCTTTGTCACTCACAAGCTTGTAGCTTCATTTATTGGTCACATAAAAATGTCAAGTTTATTGGAGCATCTTGTGTATCCTATTTATCTTGTGCACACGTTACTCGGCTGCTTTTGCTGCTGTCCCACAATGGATTATATCATACATCACTGGGCAGATACGAAGATTAGAAAGTTATTTACATGGGCATCTTTTGGTTTCTATTTTTAAATGGCTTCCATACATAAACTTGCCACCTGAGTGACAAATGTTCATATACAGTAACTAGCTGTGGATTATATTCGTTGAGAGCCAAAGGGGAATATCAGATGCAACATTTGGTTTATTCAAACTTCCTTCCCGTTGGAATACAAGCGGGTAAATGTCAAGTAGAAAAGAGTAACTCTTTAAATGCCAAAGACCATGACAAAGTGTTTGCAGTAACAAAAACTAGTGCGAATTGACCGCTGCTATTTTATGCTAGGAATGGCAACAAAAACAGTCAGTTCCAGACAACCTGATGGCTTTCTGCAAGGCAACGACTTGTGTGTTAGTTATGCCAGTTTGTAAATCATGCCAACGACGTGGTACTTGATTATGGTGGATGGCCCACCCATTAGGTTACAAAAACTCTAGGGTAAGACGGAAATAACAGAACTGCTGGTTTTGACACTTATAAGTCGCCTTTCTATTGTTTAAGGGGGGTGTTTAAAGAAGAACAGAAAAGTAAACAATGTTGTTGGATCTCATTACCGTCTTATGAAATATGTGTTGGTTCTAAAGTCCATTATTCCATGTTAATATAATTGAAGTTGATAGATGAGTTTATTTCCTAAAAAAAAGGCCCATAACCACCCATACGGTTACGACATTCAGGAATGGAATCAAGTCCTGTGGAAGGCAAAGTGAGTGTGTTGACATTTACAAAAATCCCATTGTGTGATCATATAAAACATATAAAAAAGAGATTTGGAAGGAAATGGTACTAACATTTTATTAAATATAATCGTAAAACTTTCATTTAAGTACTTGAGTATATTATTGAAAGGTGAGTGTTCAGATCTTTCCACCCTAGATAGAACACTGTTTGTCATATACCACTACATATTGAACTCTAATCTTTAAGAACTCCCACCAATTAAAATGTCCGTGAACTTCATCACAATATTACCCTTTACAAACAACAATTCTAGTTATTTTTTGTTTGTTTTCGAATTATGACATTTTGTACTGAAAGCGTTTCTGCATACCACTTTATGTTGCCCAATTATTCGAAATCTTTAACCTCCCGTTGCGTTCACCGAGACCCAATCAAAGCTGTCATACTAATCTCGTGAATTGTAGTCATTTGACCCAGCTTGACTGCAAATTTTTAAATAAAGAAGAAATCCGTAAATAATTCTTCGACATAATGTTAACAAATCAATAACTGATTGGATACGGTACGTATAAGTTGTTGCTTATCACACAGACACGGTCACAAATAGTCCCAGCAAACGGAGACTAAAACTTATGATAATTTAATTTTTATGTATTTCCAATCAAACTTTATCAGATTGAGATGTTCATCGTTGGTAATTCATTAATTAAATGTATTGGAAATTTTGTGGAACGTACCACTACATCCGCGATGAAGTTTCCCAGTGGGCTCAAAACGATATCAAATTCAAATTTGAATTTGAATTTGAATAATAAAATTAAAAAAGAATGATGCGAATGTAATACAAAAGAGCTGTATTCGAATTCCTAGACATTCCGGCGAACACGTGGGTAGGCAATTACAAGGTAGAGATAAAACAATACGAGATCTGAGGTTATCCAATGGATCTAAATAAATGATTATTACTGGATTCCTTAGATTCCCTATTCTATCTTCTGATACTCTCTGCGTGAATGTGCGCATAATGTCAATTGAAAGAAGCTAGTATTAGGAGTCATTTACTCACTACTACGAGGGTTGCCTTTTATATTTCGGGATTAGAGAACAAAAACAAATATTGATCATCGAAAATCACTTTATTGTTTTTCAAAATATTCCCCATGAAGATCTATACACTTTTGCATGCGTTTGAACCAATTGTCGAAGCACTTTTGCCACTCTGATTGAGGTATCTTCAACACGTGCATTCTGAATGCAGCAACCGCTTCTTCAGGAGTCGAAAAACGTTGACCTTTCAGTTTGTTTTTTACGTACGGGAATAAAAAGAAGTCATTCGGTGCCAAGTCAGGACTATACGGCGGATGACCCATCAAATCGATGTTTTGGGTGCTCAAAAATGCAGTTGTCGCAGCCGATGTGTGAGGGCTCGCATTGTCGTGGTGAAGAGTGATCCGTCTTCGGCGGTTGGTTTTCCTGATTTCTTGGAAGACAACTGGCAAACAAATGGTTGTGTACCACTCAGAATTGACTGTTCTGCGTTGTTCTAGTGGTACGGTTGCGACATTTCCAGTTTTCCCGAAAAAACAGGCGACCATTTGCTTGGAAGTGCTTCGTGCGCGAACAACTTTTGTTGGATTTGGCTCATCTTGAAACACCCAGACAGTCGACTGCTGTTTACTTTCGGGCTCATACGCGTAAATCCACGGTTCATCACCTGTCACGATGTCATAGACGTGTTTCGAAGCACCGCGACCGTATTTTTTGAGCATTTCTTTCGACCAATTGACACGAGTCTTTTTTTGGGCGATTGACAAATTGTGTGGGATCCAACGCGAACAAATTTTTTTGACAGTCAAATGTTTATGCAATATTGAATGTATGCTGGTCCCACTAACGCCTAAGGTTGTCTCAATCTCACGATAGGTCACATGACGATCTTCCAATATCAGTTCGCGCACAGCATCAATGATTTTCGGAACAACAACTGATTTTGGACGACTTTCACGAAATTTATCTTGGAGTGAACTACGACCACGATTGAATTCACCATACTATCGATAAACACTGGTCCTTGATGGAGCTTCATCGCCAAAAATTGAATCAAGTTCGTCCATGCACTGTTGCTGAGTTAATCCACGCCGAAAGTTGTAAAAAATAATCGCACGAAAATGTTGACGATTTAATTCCATTTTTGGGCCGAGATGAATCTTTTAAGTTACTGTAAACAACACAAATAGCGCTCGTATGTCAAAACGTTCTGAGAGCGTATAACCTCAAAAATGTCCAACTTTACGACAGAGCTGTCAATTGCCGGATTGCAACACTAGGGTTGCCAAATCCCGAAACATAAGAGGCAACCCTCGTATCGCAACCTGTGGCGTAAGACTAATGACCTTGCCCGGAAAAAAGAAATCATTATGGAAAATTTAACAAGCCTCTGGACTTGCTAAATAAGGCCAAGGCCGGATCCCGGTTGTAGTGTCGATGATGATGATGATGATCGCAACCTGTGTTTCTAAAATTACACAACCATTACTTTGATTTTTAGGTTTTAAATCCACATTTATTTCCTATACAATTACAGACTAAGTGTTAAATTCTATTTTTTTACATTAACTTACTGGCTTTTCGCAAGTACTGCAAATTATACATTATCAATTTTAGTCTTATGTCCTTCGGCGTGCAATTCCTTTTTGCTTTTTTCATCATCATCACCCGCACTACGACCGGGATCCGGTATCGGCCTTATTTAGCAAGTTTCTCCACCGAGCACGATTTAGAGCCGATGTCATCCAGTTTATTATATTTTTTAATTACTACTTTCGATTTTAAGGTATTATATTAATTTATGATTGGGTTAAACCTAATAAATGAAGGTTCTGCCCTCACTAAACTACTTGGCTCTCCCAGGCTCTGGGCGCCTTGGTCTACGCCAACCCTCCTACGCAGACAAGGTCTGCCGCGCTGTCGCCTTCCATACATCCTACCACAAGGGACTTTCCAGTCAGGCTCCCCTTCACTAGGTGTCCGACCCACCGGAATCTACCGAGCTTAATTTTTCTTACAACGTTAGATTCAATGGTTGCAGCGTCTCCGGAATCGTCCTCCCTCACATACCGGACCAACAGTTTTCCTTAAGACCATCCCCTCGAACGCAGCTAGGAGTTCAGATTGCCTTTTATTGAGCACCCAGGTCTCGGATCCATACCTGAGTATTGGTAAAACCATGGTCTGGTACAGTAGTAACTTGGATGTTCTGGATAAATTTCGGTAATTAAAGAACCTTGATAGACCGTAGTAGGCTTTGTTGGATTTGATCAGCCGTCCGCGTAATTCTGTACAGCCGAATCGGATCTACCGATGATCGATGTCATCTGCGTAGGCAGCTGTCTGGCTTGACTTCGTGACGAAAGTCCCTCTAGCTGTAACTCCAGAGTCACGGATTGCTTTCTCCAATGCCAGGTTGAAGAGAAGGCAGGCCAGACCGTCCCCTTGTCGGAGTCCATTAAATATGTTTATTGATTTGGACACCAATCCCGCTACTTTTACTTGACTAGTTACGTTGGTCATGGTCAATCTACAAAGTCGTATCAGTTTATTTGGAATGCCGAATTCTCTCATGGCATTGTATAGTTCTACCCTGGCTATGCCGTCGTAGGCGGCCTTGAAGTCTATAAACAGATGATATAGTGGAATCTTAAATTCCAGACATTTTTCCATCGCCTGCCTAAGGGTGAATATCTGATCAATTGCTGATTTGCCTGGGATGAAGCCACACTGATATTGACCAATGATGGCTTTAGCGTATGGGGATATCCGGTCTTGTAGGATAGTGAAGAGTATCTTATAGGCGGTACTCAGCAATGTTATACCCCTATGGTTGCTGCACAGTGTGATATCTCCCTTCTTATGTATCGGGCAAATTATACCACGACGCCAATCTTCCGGCATCTCCTCTTGCTCCCATACGTGCACCACGATCTCGTGAATTGCGTGATGTAACGCTGTCCCTCCTTGCTTGATCAGCTCAGCTGGTATGCCATCAGCTCCAGCGGCTTTATTTGATTTTAGCTGTCTAATGGCTTTTAGTGTTTCCTCAATGCTTGGTGGCGGCAGCATTTGGTCCTGGTCTTGCATTGGTGGAGCCTCCAATTCTTCTGTGAGCTGCCCATTTAGCAATTCATTAAAGTGCAGTGCCCATCGCTCCAGAATGCCTTCAGGATCGGTGATCAGATTATCCTTTTTATCCTTGCAGTAAGTGCAGCGTGGTGTGTACCCCGTAATAATGTGGATTATTTGGTAGAACTTCCGTTGTCCATTGTTATTAGTGTTCTCATGCAAACTATGGAAACCTGAGTAGTGCCTGAAAACCGGCTCCCCACCTATTTTGGCATTCAAATCACCAAGAACAATTTAAACATAGTATCTTGGACAGGCATTGAGGGTTCGTAGGACGTTCTCGTAGAATACTTCTTTTTCGTCGTCAGGGGCTTTATGAGGCTTATGTTCTTAAACTTCCTCACATGCGAAGACTGCATAGCCTTTCGTCTAGTGCATTCAAGCCGATAATGACAGGCTTGAGTTTTTGGCTAACCAGAAAGCCTACCCCGAGCAGATGGTGTTTTGCATGACAGCTATAGTAAATGTCATGCTCGTTTTTTTTTAATAAAATCATTCCCCGTCCATCTTATTTTTATGTAATACTGTTATGTTAGCCTTATATTTGGTTAAGGCATCGGGTAGCTGCTGTGCAGTTCGAGCTCTGTATAGTAAGCGGACCTTCCATGAGAAAATTCTCAAATCGTTTAGCCATTTTCGTTTCTGTGGTGGTCGTCGTGTACCCGCTCCATATCCGAGGCTTGTTAAATTTTCTATAATAATTTGTTTTTCCGGGCAAGGTAATTATCCTTGCGTGAACTTTTCTCACAATGTCGCTGCATGTATTGGTTGACTACTTGGCGGGTGCCAAAGTAGCTATCCAGGGGTGTGAAATGGAGACCGGATGTCAACTTGGTTTGAACAAAGACAAGGATCGTCCTGGCCTTCGCCGGGTTAAAAGCAATCAGAGATTTTGCCCTGTATGTTCGCTCCCACCCCCCCCCCCCCCTTTGCTTTTTAACCAATTATAATAATCTATATATAAATTCGTTTTTTTTCTATTTTTTATTTTATTATTTTGGAGTTGGCTGCCAAAATTGAAAAACGAAATAAAAAGTACAAACATAAACAATAAATAAATAAAAATAAAAAATAATTATGAATGGGGAAAGAAAGTGCTGCGCCTTAAACGCATACTATGTTTGGGGACGTAACGTGCTTTCTTCGTCACACGCCCACTACCAGTTGGGATGAGATCGGTCTCTTTTACATTTAGCTCTTTCACTGATCACCATATTGAAACAAATGCGATCTGGGACATTAGAGATATCGCTATCATGGAGAATTTGTTTATTCCTGGCTCCACGGAAAGCGTGGTAAATAAAAGGGACCTCATGTTGGTCTTGGATAAGACCTTTTCTATTCTGTAGTGAGTGTTCGTTTGCAACATGAATTACGGCGCCTAGTCCGTAATGATCACTACCGTTCTCGATGGTCCGAACACAGTAGTAGTTAAATCCGTATCTACTAATTGTATTCGCTCATCCAACGAAAGTAAATCCTAGAAGGTATTTCCTCTTGGATAAGACGGCGAACTTATAGCGTACAATTCTAGTTTATGCTCGATGGCATTTGTTTGCCACTAGTCAAGAAGAACGCATTGCCTCTTGTGTTCGAGATAAAGTTACCCCAAGAATGTGCTTGGAATTGATATCTCCCGCCATAAAGCAATAATTATTTTCCGAGTCTAACTTGACACTTTGGACAGGGTATCAAATTCATTGATAAATTGTGAACACTGGAGAGGTTCACGATGGCGCAAGGCTAATAACCTTACCCGGGAAAACAAATTATTATGGAAATTTTAACAAGCCTCAGACTTGTTAAATAGGGCCAAGACCCGATCCCGGTTGTAGTGCCGATGATGATGATGATGATGATGATGATGATGATGATGATGAGAGGTTCACGAACATAAACAGATACCACATATATATGCCTTTGAATTTTCAAAGGAATATCTATAACGCAGGCTTCTAGCACTTGGAGCTTGCCCACATCTGTGCTATAAACAACCTTGTGTTGTAGACCTTTTCTAACTATGATAGCGACCCCACCCCCTTGAGCGGAGTTTAGACGATCTCGTCTAATAACTTTATAATTTTTGTAGTCCAATTTGTGTCTGTGGTTTAGCTTACTTTCGCTAGCCAAAAGTAAATCTGGGAGTTCGGCTTTCAGCAGATTTTTATGATTATCTCGTCTTTTCATTCGGATTAGTGAATTGACATTCACAGCAATACTTTTAAGACTGAGCTCAGCCGAGCAGAACATTGTGTCTATAGTGTGGAGTTATTTAGAAATTGTGTCAAATAGATAGTATCCACTCGGGCCGCCTGTTCAGATAGTTTTTTTTTCGAACGCGGAAATCTGTGCTTGCATGGACAGTAAAATTGCTGTTATGTCCGTTTATATCTCTGGAGCCCACATTTTTACGTTTTTACGTGATTGTCTCACGATTGGTGCACTCTTTACACCACCTGTCATCTGAGCGTATGTCACACTAGATGCCACGAAGTTGTTGTAAGAACGAGTTTTCATTCGTTTCTCTTCTTCAAATTGTTACTTTCTGTCTTTCAACTTTACTTTCAGCTGTTCGTATTTAGGGAAACCTCTAAAATTAGGCGGCTGACCTGTATTTCTACAGAGGACGCATCGAGTCCATGGATAGAGGCCGTAGGTGGTGGCAATCCGATATATAAGCAAAGGTCTGAAAAAAAACCTTTTCACACTTTTTTTCACAACCACAGCACTTCATATCGTTGACAAAATTCAAGCTCGAAATTGTTGGTACCAAGAACAAGTGTCTCTTGTGAGAATCGCTGTCAGTTTCCTCCGTAAAAAAAAAACAACATTCTCACTGTACCGCATCTATCCTATAGTCCAGATCTAGCTCTGAATGACCCCCTTCCTGTCCCTAGGACAAAAAGGGCTCGTGTTCCTTTCACGGACGCTGAGAAATGTCAACTCCAACTCCACCTTGTTCGACTTTGTTATCTCTACTCATACTCTCAAGCGCCGCCTCCTAAACCATTCTCACCACTAATCTTAAGCGGCGCTATCTACACTTTCTTCTCTAACCTGTCCCCACCTCCTGCCCCTACTCTTGCCTTCATAAAATGTCCTGTTTACCTTGGGTTAAGCTTAGTTAAATTTGTTCTTACGTTCTTTAGTTTGTAAAGTTATATATACTTTAGCTTATAAGTACTTATATTGCTTGGTTTACTAGGTGTGTGCATACGTTTTTCCGGTTTTTTCGGTAAAAAAAAAAAACGTAATTTTCTAGCGAAATTAATTTTTTTCATTCAAAATATTGGCCATTGGTTTCTACACATTTCGCCCATCTTTCAGGTAATTTATGAATCATCATCATCGGCACTACAACCGGGATCCGGTCTTGGCCTTATTTAGCAAGTCTCTCCACCGGTATCCGGTCGTTATCCGGGACTTGACAAATTGTCCATAATAATTTTTTTTTCCGGGGAAGGTTATTAGCCTTGCGCCAATCTTTCTCAGGATAATTTATGAATAGCATGCCAGAAAAACTACTTGTTTTTCGCGGCAAACCATTCGTCGAGCCATTTTCCAACTTCCTCGAAATCGAGCGACTGCGTTCCCCATTGATGCGAAGAGGTGATAGTCAGATGTGCCAAGTCTGGGGAGTACGGCGGGTGCAAAAGGATGTCCCATCCAAGCGATTTCAAGGTGTGTTTCACTACTTTTGATGTGTGCTGCGTACTTTTCGTTGGCGCCATCTCTTATTTAAACCAGAAAAAACGTATGCATAGACCTGGTATTGATCTCTCCCATTGCCCGTAAACGTCTCCTGATTGTTTCTTGTGACACATGTAATACTTCTGCGAATTGCCATTGAGTTTGAGCTGGGTAATCATCCAATAATTCGTGCAATCGCTCGTCTTCACATTTTTGTGGTCTACCAGAGCGCTCACTGTATTTCACATTGAAATCATCATCGGCACTACAACCGGAATCCAGCCTTGGCCTTATTTAGCAAATCTCGAGGCTTGTTAAATTTCCCATAATAATTGATTTTTTAGGGGCAAGTTTATTAGCCTTCACTTCACATTGAAATCAATGCTTTTAAATTGTCGAAACCATGTCTCACATATTGTAATTGATGGACCGTGTTTACAAAAAGTTTCTACCAGCAATTTGAACAACCTTTTTCCTTTGATTAAATAGGAAAAGCAATGCGTGCCGTAGATGTTCTTTTTCAGGCACAAAACTCGACATGATCATTGAACGATAAAACAAAGACGCTAGTTTTTGGCGGACTCAATTTGTGCGTATTTGTAGTTAAAGACGAACAAAATGTGACAAATTAATACTCTGCGTATTTTTCGTTGGCGCCATCTCTTAGTTAAAGTGGAAAAAAACTGGTACATTCCCTTGGAATTGAGCTTCCCCATTGCTCGTTAACGTCTGCTGATTATTTATTGTGACACATGTAATCATCATCATCATCGGCACTACAACCGGGAACCGGTCTTGGCCTTATTTAGCAAGTCCTGAGGCTTGTTTAATTTTCCATAATGATTTGTTTTTTTCGGGCAAGGTCATTAGTCTTGCGGCAAAGGCTCCCCGATGGGGAATCGAACCCCGGTCTCCCGCGTGACAGGCGGGTATACTAACCAGTATACTATCGAGGACACATGTAATACTTCTGCGAATTGTCGTTGAGTTTGAGTTGGGTAATCATCCAATAACTCCTGCAATTGCTCGCCTTCACATTTTTGTGGTCTATCAGGGCGCTCACTGTCTTTCACACTGAAATCACCACTTTTAAATTCTCGAAACCGTGTCTCACATATTCTAATTGATGCACCGTGTTTACCAAAAGTTTCTACCAGCAAACGATGACTTTTAACAGCCTTTTTCTTTTGATTAAATAAGAAAAGCAATGCTTGCCACAAATATTTTTTTTCAGGCACAAAACTCGACATGATCAATGAACGATTAAACGAAGATGCGAGTTTTTGGTGGACTCAACTTGTGTGTGTTTGTAGTTAAATCTCAGACGAACAAAATGACGTGTGCCAAATTAGTACGCTGCGTACTTTTCGCTGGCGCCATCTCTTATTTAAACCAGAAAAAACGTATGCATGCCCCTGATAAGCCAATAAATGAGGTCATAGCCGCACTAAACTTCAAAACTAAACTTTTTCCTAGTGCAATTGGAGCTGTAAATGTTGTTGTAAGTCTGAGATCCCTAAACTGTTATGTTATGAAGTGTTTGCCCAGGCAACTTTAAAATTTCTAAAAAAAAAAAATTGTTATCAAACCCTTAAAGTCATTTGGAAGTCAAGCTTAGGCTCTTTAACAAAAATATTTCAAGTCGCAACGAATACTCTTTTCTGTAGATATTATTAGGTTGGATGCTCAACTACTCTTGTTGAAAACATTCCATCTCTCTTTAAAAATTTAACTGAAACAGACATCAATCAGAGAGTGTGCTGCTTTGGATAAATATTTATTTCAGAAATCCGCATAAAAGCAGAGAATGCCGAAACCCACGAATGAGTAATGATTTTCCGGATAATCTTTTTTTTTGTCATTATAATATGTCTGAATTCAAAACTAGGGTAACTTATTTTCTTTTCTTTTATATGTAGACTAGAAAAATGATGTTTTACTTTTCTAAAAATACCGCACTGTGCTCTGACATTTCAGACACTTCAAAATCCCCTTTTGTGCGCCTGTTGGTGTAATAAAATTGACTCTTCAAGGCTAGTGTGATATCTTATATTGAAAAAACGACCGACTCAGTGAAATTGTTCAATCACCAAGTAAACCCCCATAACGAAAAATTAAATAGCTACCGTATTTGAATCTTTGATATCGTGGGTGTATATTACATGTCCCTTTTCCTAAATTTCTATCCAAAGATCAGGGAGGAAATGGTCTAAAGTTGAGGTAAAATTAACCTTTTCACACAAATTATCTGCTGATAAGTCGATTATTAACGATTAACGATTATTAAGCCAGTTTCGATAGCTGCATGAATTTCCATTTTAGAAGGCTCATGCAATTGCACAGTTTTGAGCACTTCCCGGAATAAGTTACAATATGATCGGTTTAGCTATTGATTACAAGGCACAGTATCACTTAAGTGATAAGGCTAACGATTAATACATAATGCAGTTACAATGTTAGATTCAACTTTAAGTCCAAACTCTGTTCTTTGTAATTATACAAACAAATAACCAGCCCATGTATTTAAATAGTTGCTAATTTCATTCTGCAGCCGAATGACGTTCAATTGTGACTGACACACTTTGCTATATTCCAATTAGGTACCTATAGACATGACAATTAAATCGTTAAATGAATGTAACGACTTATAAAACTACAATATAACAAATACTAGCGAGCAATTACTCCGTCGACAGCTATCTAGGTACGACATTAAACATGCCTCTCTGATGGAGAACTGATCTACGATCCACATGCTAATAGCGTTGTCTAACAACGATATCTGTTCTAAATCACAATCTGTCAGCAAGCTAACTTGTTAGTAAAACATAGAAAATTAATTACGATTCACATACCAATCCGTACAATATCTAGAGAAAGTACATTTTAGCAGCTACTTCCAGTTCTTGCTTACATTGTCACCGAGAATATCTTTGAAATTGTACGTCATGATTCAGCAGTTAGATTGATTTTCTTATAGAACATAATAACGACAAAATTACAACAACAGCATCAACAAAATAAAAAACAAAAATTAATTGCTATCGAAAACGCACACATGACTTTCATTGGGAGAACGAACCCCGACACCCAATGATATGGTAATTTAATGCAAATAAATTATCACCACTGAACATTAATCATTCGCTTAAACAAATAAACGAACAAATGTGGAAGGTGTGAATGCATCTAAAGTAAACCATCTAATAGATAAGGCCGTCAGTTTTAGCATGCGATCTATACCTGCAACGCGTTCCACTAAACTTGCAACGAGCCCACCAGACATTACGTTGGTCGTCAGACGAGTTCGCCAATGACTGCAACTGCGACTTTTGAATAGCGTGCAGAATACGTATTACGAGTTTGAAGTTTCACTTGCATGCAACATGAAATACCTAACAGCTCTGGGGCACACCCAAAAACAATGGAGCAGCGGAAGCAACACCACTAACAACAATCACAATTACACATATGAATATAAGACTTTCAATGGAACGAATAACAGTTCATAATTAATTTTTAACCAATAGATTAAATCCAGTGTACGAGTATTACGTTCCACAAGCCGGGCTAATGGAAGTCGCAAATGTGGACAGGCGCGAGGTTAAAGCAATTTACTGCTCATCAATTAGCATCGAATTTAATGAACAAAGTGTTGAAGTACACGAGATCATTAGCAACGATTACGTGACGAATCTGTGACTACACCGCCGGTCAAAACGAACATTCGCCGGCGCTTCCAACCCCACCAACTTAGATTAGATTGCATCGAGTACTCAACGCACGGATGCACCAATCTAAATACAATAACAATTTCATAAATTCACAATTTTACAATCTTTCAATTTGTCCGACAGTCTGGCCCGTTGTTAGGCAGACAAATTCGCGCACTGATTACGCGAAATCGTTCGCGTCATCCACCACATCCAGCGGCCTCCCCATACAGGCAATTTGTAGGAAATTTTATTAGCAGTACATGACAATAAGCCCACTGTTCGACTGGGATGAGCGTGCCATCGCAGGCCTCTGTATCTAGATATCATATTTCTAGAACCACTATTAGAAACCGTGATTAAATGATCGCTATAAACATGAATAATGACCGGGCGCGGCGTGTAAACCGAGTTTATGGTGGACCATTAGAGTTTCTGTGCATTTCGAAATGTACACACGCATTCAGTTAAATCTCTGTTGTGGGTCGGACAGAGAAGGCAACCCCGAAAAAAATAGTTACGGCCTGTTAATCCAATATGGAGTTGGAAATCAAGTCTAGTTTGTGGTATTCTTGGGCTTTTGACTAACTGATTTGATCAGGCAAGTATTGCCTGGCCAGTCATACTGTGGGCAATCAGAGGCGGGCGGCATTAAGCAATGACTACTTAGGCAGTAACGGAAGTAATTATTGGACGAGTAATGATTGTTTATTTTATGGGTAAACTTATTGAAACGACTCAATGCGATTTCGTCGGAAGAGTGGTATTGCGGAACGATGGAACACCGGGCGATTCACCGTCGGTGAGGTTGTTGAATTTCTCAATAAATTTGTACGAATCGGGATTGCTGACAATCGGCGAATGGTACCATATTATTATCGTAAAAACTTTATTGTTAGGTTATCTCTTTACATGTTGGAATAATTCGAAATGGTTGTGGCGTTTTCTGAACTACTATTCATATCGTTAATGGCGTATCGATGTGCGGAAAAAATAACTTTATAGTGGTCTTCACGTTCTTGGTTTTAAGTGTAGCAAACTGCCATAATGCAGTTGGTTTCAAGGATGTTTCTGTAACTCGAGTTGTTATCATGCAAATTGCTATAAGGAACGTCGCTATACTGCAAACCGGCATAAGGCATGTTGCTTTCAGGCAAATTGTTATCATGCATGGTGCTATAACCCAAGTTACTATGAAACAAGATGCTGTTGTTGTAATGGTGTTGCAATGAAAGCTGCTATAATGCAGTTGCTATCGCGCATGATTCTGTAACTCGTGCTATAATGCGAGTTACTATGAAACAAGATGCTGTTGTTGTAATTGTGTTGTAATGAAAGCTGCTATAATGCATATTGCTACAATGCAAGTTGCTATAATGCAAGTTTCTATAATGCAAGTTGCTATAATGCAGTTGCTATCGCACATGATTTTGTAACTCGTGCTATAATGCAAGTTACTATGCAACAAGATGCTGTTGTTGTAATGGTGTTGTAATGAAAGCTGCTATAATGCAAGTTGCTATAATGCAAGTTGCTATAATGCAGTAGTTATCGCGCCTGATTCTGTAACTAGTGCTATAATGCAAGTTACTATGAAACAAGATGCTATTGTTGTAATGGTGTTGTAATGAAAGCTGCAATAATGCAAGTTGCTATAATGCAAGTTTCTATAATGCAAGTTGCTATAATGCAGTTGCTATCGCACATGATTCTGTAACTCGTGCTATAATGCAAGTTACTATGAAACAAGATGCTGTTGTTGTAATGGTGTTGTAATGAAAGCTGCTATAATGCAAGTTGCTATAATGCAAGTTGCTATAATGCAAGTTGCTATAATGCAGTTGTTATCGCGCCTGATTCTGTAACTAGTGCTATAATGCAAGTTACTATGAAACAAGATACTGTTGTTGTAATTGTGTTGTAATGAAAGTTGTTATAATGTAAGTTGCTACAGTCCAAGTTGGTATCATACAAGTTGCTATAATGAAAATTGCTATAAGAGACTACCTATAATGCAAATTGCTATAAGACAAGTTGTTTTACTGTAAGTTGTTATAATGCCGAATCCTGTAACGCAACTTACTATGAAACAAGTCGCTAAAATGCAAGTTGCTATAATGCATTTGCTATAATGCTTTTGCTATCACGCATGCTTCTTTAAGTCGGATTGTTATAATGCAAATTGCTTTAATGCCACTTGCTTTAATGCAAGTTGTTGCCATGAAAATTGCTATAAGGCAAGTTGTTTTAATGTAAGTTGTTATCATGCAAGATGCTATAATGTAAGCCACTATGAACAAGCTGTTATAATGCTGTAATGGAGTTGTTATCATGCAAGTTGCTATAATGAAAATTTCTATAAATAAAGTAGCTATAATGTAGATTGCTATAAGGCAAATCATTTTAATGTAAGTTGTTATCGTGCAAGGCGCTATAATGCAAGTCACTATGAAGAAGTTGTTATAGTGCAAGGTCCTGGAATGAAGTTGTTATCATGCAAGTTGCTATAATGAAAACGTCTATAAGTAAAGTAGCTATAATGTAGATTGCTATACGGCAAATCGTTTTAAGTTAGTTGTTATCGTGCAAGGCGCTATAATGCAAGTCACTATGACCAAGCTGTTATAATGCAAGTGCTGTAATGAAGTTGTTATCATGCAAGTTGCTAAAATGAAAATTGCTAAAAGGAAAGTATTTTTAATGCAAATTCCTGTAAGGGGAGTTGCATTAATGTAAGTTGTTATCATGTAAGATGCCATCATGCAAGTTATTGTGAAACCTGTTCCTATAATGCAGTTGCTATCAAGCATGCTTCTGTAACTCGAGTTGTTATAATGCAAATTGCTGTAAAGAAAGTAGCTGTAATGCTATTTGGCATAGTTGCTTTCATGAAGTTGTTATTATTCAAGGTGCTTTAATGCAAGTGTTGTGTATTCATTTAACACAACACTTACCTACTTCTTGTGTCTTCCGGCTGGGATAAGCCCACGAGTAGGCGACTTCCGACTAGGAGAGTCCGTAGTCTGTTTGTGCGGCTTCCGACTGGTAGAGCCCGTGGGTAGGTGTCTTCCCGCTTGTTAGCCCGTATGTGTCGTCCTCTTCCGGCTGGTTAGCCCGTGTGTGTCGCCCTCTTCCGTCTGGTTAGCCCGTGTATGTCGGCCTCGTGTGTCCGTCTCACGAGCCTGTGGTGTATACATGGGATTCTGCAGCATACGTTCCGTCTGGTCATCTCACGACTCAGGCACCTCCACTTCCGGGGATTCCCCTGGGGTTGGCCTTCCTCGGCTGAGGGACATTGGCCGGAGTCCCGATGGTCCTTTTTTTAATAAGAAGACCTTAGAAGACTTTTTTTGTGTCTAGTTTTAGTGTTAATTCATATATATTCATTTTAATTTATATAATTTAATTAATTTAATGTATATAATTGCCGCCACACATCGGCTGTCTGATTCCAATTAATTTTACTAATAACGGAGCCCCATTTTAATATCTAAAAACCACATCAAAATGCTCATACCTTCCCACGGTCATAGCTGTCTTCCACACAGCCACCTGACTCTAATCGTAGTCGAAGGCCATGCCAACGACGATGGGAACTACAACGTCGCACTTTTTTTGCCGTGAATCGACCCAAGGTGGTAACCTTACGCCCACTCTGGATGTAGTTAAACCCCAAGGCTATGGGAAAGTTTCGATTCACGATGACGCTAATCTGATTTGCCCATAGCAAAATAGCATTCTTGTGCCTGGGTGGAGTCATGTTGAAGGTGATGGGGTGTTGGGTGATCATCAAGGTGATGAGAATGTTGGGTGTGATGAAGTATGGGAATAGCAAAATTGGAATTTTAGGTATTAGTTTGGGAAATTCATGCATTTCAAGGTGATGGGAATTGGATTTTCCTATGGCAAATGGTGTGCAACATTAGATGCGTTGCCATTCCAGACATGTTTCAAGTTGCATTGCGCAACTTGCATGGAATGCTATATGTTTTGAACATATGCATATGTGATACATGTAGGTATTGTTGATTTAGGATAATAATACATTGGTTATTGGATTTTAGGATAATTATACATTTTGATTATTGGAATTTTAGGATAAATAATATATTTTGATTATTAAAATTTTACGTACAGCATACCTGCGTATACATGTCATGTGTACGCGAATATTAGGGTCTGGGAGTTATAAGATGTTATATGGGGGTATTGAAATTCTGCGTGCTCCTCAATAGTATACTGGTTAGTATACCCGCCTGTCATGCGGGAGACCGGGGTTCGATTCCCCGTCGGGGAGCCTCTGGCGCAAGACTAATGACCTTGCCCGGAAAAAACAAATCATTATGGAAAATTTAACAAGCCTCAGGACTTGCTAAATAAGGCCAAGACCGGTTCCAGGTTGTAGTGCCGATGATGATGATGATGATGAAATTCTGCGTGTAACACAAGTTACTATAAAACGAGATGCTATAATGCAAGGTGTTGTATTGAAAGTTGTTATAATGCTATAATGCAGTTCCTATCACGCATGCTTCTGTAACTCGTGTTGTTATAATTCAAGTTGCTTTAATGTAAGTTGGTATAATGAAAATTGCTATAAGGAGAGTAGCTATAACGCAATTTGCTATAGGGCAAGTTGTTTTAATTTGTTATCATGCCAAATGCTATAATCCAAGTTGCTATGAAGCTAGTCGCCATAATGCAAGGTGCTATAATGCATTTGCCATCACGCATGCTTCTGCAACTCGGGTTGATAAAATGCACATTGCTTTAATGCAAGTTGTTGCCATGCAAATTGCTATAATGTAAATTGCTATAAGGCAAGTTGTTTAATGTAAGTTGTTATCATGCAAGATGCTATAATGAAGCCAGTTGCTATAATGTAGTTGCTGTCACGCATGCTTCTGTCACTCGAGTTGTTGTTATGTTGTAAGTTGCTATAATGAACATTTGTGGGGTTTCTAACAGACACATCTAGTACACAAGCAAATAGTGAAGAACAATACTGAAACAAAATCGAATAAGCAAAAGTATCAGCCGTATACCAAGCAATAACATGGCAATTTTACTTCAGTTGAGTATATTTGAGAATAAAAATCGAATTCGTACACGTGGAGGTGAACTGATGTGTTGAGCGTTGGGTCAATCCCTCCGTGTTTCTAACCCTTATAGCGTCGGTTCGAATCACATCATCTGCACTACCATCGTAAACGCTATAAATTGCAATAAGGAAAGTAGCTATAATATAAATTGCTATAAGGCGCGTTGGTTTCATACAAGTTGTTATCATGCAGGCTGCTATAATGTCAGTTACTATGAAAACATTTGCCGTAATGAAATTACTATGAAAAAATTTGATGTAATGAAACGTTGCCATTATTTGTACCCAGATCACCACTGTACTGCACAGCCCTCTGTGGCAGGGTGTTCGAACATACCGTAGTTGACACGGGTTGTCGTAAAAAAAGTATCAATCACTTAAAAAAATAAATTGGTATTAGTTCGCCCACTACGTGGCTGTATTTGTTGGCCATTGTCTGTTTGATGTTCATAAATGACGTCATTGCATTTATTTTAAGGACCCTTATCTTATAATAATTGAAATTTGTCAATTAAAGGGCAAACATCTGATTATAGACGAATGTCTGGAAAGTTGGCCAAGTAACTCCTTAAAAAACTGCATGAGGCCGAAACCTCTCCTTCGATGAATGGTATTATTTTAGGAATGTCATCATTATCCGCACTACAACCGGGATCCGGTCTTGGTCTTATTTAGCAAGTCTCAAGGCTTGTTGAATTTTCCATAATCATTTATTTTTACGGGCAAGGTTATTAGCCTGTGTGTGGTCTTAATTGTCAACATGGACTTTTCCAGTGAACAAGAGGAAAAAGAGCTACCCTTGAAACCCGTACCTTGAAACCTGAAAAAGTTGTTTAAACCACCTTTTTATGATTTACCTTTTTTATAAAAATACTTTCGAAAAAAACCGTTTTGGGGACTTATTCTACACACCATAAGGTATAAAAAATGAAAAATATAAATCGATTTTTTTTTTTAAACTTCTTGATGAGAACCTCTCATTAAGAGATTCAATCTTGCCTTTAGTAGCTCTCTATTGCTCGTCTTAAACATTTCTCTACCCCCCTCCGCCTCCCACCCCCCCCCCCCCCCTAAGTCTATCTCTCTATTCTATCTCCATACATCTAATAATCTGTCTATCTTTCTATCTCTCTATCTTTCTGTCTTTCTGTCTTGCTGCATTTCCGTCTTTCTGTCTTTCTGTGTTTCCGTCTTTCTGTCTTTCTGTCTTTCTGTCTTTCTGTCTTTCTGTCTTTCTGCCTGTCTGTCTTTCTGTCTTTCTGTCTTTCTGTCTTTCTGTCTTTCTGTCTTTCTGTCTTTCTGTCTTTCTGTCTTTGTATCTTTCTGTCTCTCTGTCTTTCTGTCTTTCTGTCTTTCTGTCTTTCTGTCTTTCTGTCTTTCTGTCTTTCTGTCTTTCTGCCTTACTGTCTTTCTGTATTATTGTCTTTCTGTCTTTCTTTTTTTCTGTCTTTCTGTTTTTCTGTCTTTCTGTCGTTCTGCCTTTCTGTCTTTCTGTCTTTCTGTCTTTTTGTCTTTCTGTCTTTCTGTCTTTCTGTTTTTCTGTCTTTCTGTCTTTCTTTTTTTCTGTCTTTCTGTCTTTCTGTCTTTCTGTCGTTCTGTCTTTCTGTCTTTCTGTCTTTCTGTCTTTTTGTCTTTCTGTCTTTCTATCTTTCTGTTTTTCTGTCTTTCTGTCTTTCTGTCTTTCGGTCTCTATGTCTTTCTGTCTGTCTGTCTTTCTGTCTGTCTGTCTTTCTGTCTCCCTGTCTCTACCTCTGTTCTTGATAGTGGATATCATCCTCACTAACAATTTTGTCAAAAAATTGTTTTTTCATCGTACTCTATCTATCGCTACTCCTTTTTTTTTACATATTCTTTATAGCTCTGCAGATTTGATGATCATTACTATTCACAGGTTGGAGATAAAACTGTTTTGTGGTGCAACGACTCCAATTTTTGTTTCATGCGGAAACGTGTGTAGGTTCAACTGACATTTGCGCACATTTAGATGCATGTGCTTTTTACAAGAGGCGTAATATTTCATTTCACTATCATTAATGTGAATGGTATGCAGGGTAATGCTTTCGTTTTTTTCCTATTAAAAAATAAGTATATGTATATATATTATTCTCATATATAATTTAATTCTTCTGAAATTAACTTAAGTTTCTTAAGGTTGGCACATTTGTTAGAAATAAAAAGTAAGCTAGTAACTCAACTAGTTCGGTAGCACAAACAATTGAACCCATGAACTTACAGCCACAAGCATGACGCAACATCCTTATTGTCTCCTCCTCTAAGGTATGTTTCGTTTACTAGCTATGTTAAGTGCTTTTTATTTTTACTAAATGTGTTCTCGGTTTTCGAAACCCGCTTGCTCTTTATAAATATTCTTCAAATTACTACTTTATACTACATATTATACTACATATTAAAGTAAGGAATTTTTTGTAATGTAGAACAAGCGTGCGAAGAAGAGGATAAGTGATACTTTAATTATATCAAAGGAAACAGACCCGATAGAGAGAAGGGCAAAAATGATTAAATGCGAATATGCCTTTGTTTTCTATGCCTGCAATCCTCCAAATATCTTAGTATTTGGAACAATTTTTTGTTCAATACTCATCAAGACTAATACGATCCACATTATTCTAATAACCAAATTCGTGTCAGTCTGTCAGCATGACATGACGTTTGAGACAGTAATTCTTTTTAATAGTACACCCTTAATCGAATGAACATTCTGATAATTGCCCTTTATGTCGTCTGTGATTCCAATTTACATCTTTCTTCGATCATTAGCGGGTGTACTAGTCTGTGCACCATAATCAATGTGACAATTGATGAAGGTCTGTTACGCCCTCGGCCGCCACCCTGCCATGGAGTAGAATTTTAAGCATGCCCCATAAATCTTTCCGCCTTCTATTGTCTGAATCAATGAGCAGAGAAAACAAACAGCCTACAAGATCATATCACTTCCTCTTCAGAGATTGAAGACCACAAATTGTAAACCACAATTAATGTTTATTTTCCTCTAGTTTCCGTCCTCCCTTTTTGGTTTTGTTTTCATTCTACTAGATATCCCCCTCCTATATTGAGAACCACACTTTCTCTCTTCCAGAAAGGAGGAAAAAAAACTATAACGAATGTATCCAAAGTACATTCCAACACTAATAGGGTCCCGTTTAATGATGTGCCCCAGCACTTGTTTGTGTTTTGGATGTAACTTCCTCGCTACTTGTCCCTGTTCCATCGCCTTACCGACATGCCATGGTCTATTAACTCAACTAAATGAAGTGAAAAGTGTTAATTGAACGCAACGTAACATAAATTAATGCAACGCATTCCTCCTGACGGGACGCTTCCAACCAACACAACTGGGCGTACGATGCTACGGATGAATTGTTGATCAGGAAAAGATTTAATTCCTAAGAATTTGCTAAATGACTGCGGTTTGGTTGAGAGAGTACATAGTGCACAGTTGTGGCCAGAAATCAATCAGCACATTCTTTTCCCATTTACTCATTACCATCCACAAACCAGTAATTACCAAACGCGACCAATAAATTCAATGTCCAAACTATTTGTCAGACGTTAAAGGACACATCGAGCGCCGGATTGAAGGCAGGAGACAAAAACACCAAAGCCGACATAAATACAAAATTGAAAACGTAGAAGCAATGAGGGAAAACAACGATTTCGCTGTGATAATGACGGTCATGCAATACATCCACTCAACGTAGAGGGAATGGCAGATCTATTTCGAGACATGAACGCAATTCCCGAGTCGTTTAGGTCTTTTGTTAGGACATTTCTCACATTATTCGCACTGAGGACAAACAGATACACGATTATCATGTCGTCCAAGTGGTATTTTAAGTGATTTTTAAATAGGGTCAGACGAGATCGCACTTTCTTCACATTCCACACACAGTTGATGAGTGATTTATAGACACAGCTCGATTTTGTCTTGGATGGAAATTCAATTTCAAACTTGAATTCATGTTGCTTCGAATTTAATTTAACACATCATTAAGCGTATTTTTGTATAGGCGATACAAATGAATTCCACCACAATCCACTGCGAATGTTTTTCTTGGTAAAGTAACGTTTTGCCTTCAACGGATTATTAACCCCCAATTAATGTGCCATCAAATTGACATTTTTTCTTTGTTTGCTTGTCTTCTGCTCTTCCATACCTCGACATTCTTAAGGCATCAACGGCTTCAAATCCTCTTTGCAAATGTTGCTGTCTAGAATCATTTGCATATGAAATTCGTTGCAAGAAAAAAAAAAAAACGAGGCGCCCAATGTTCGATATGATTTTGCAGTATCGCCAATGATAATGATAACTAGGGAATTCTAAGAAGAACTCTGATCTGCTGAATGCCATTAGCAATTAGCACAGTATCAAGTAGCCAAGATCGGCTATCGGTTCGATTCATATTATGGTCATTGAATACCAATAAAATGTTTACGAGTTTAGGTGGAATTTTATGCATCGTCACATCGACAGCTTCACATATATTCACTGTCCTAATTGGAAAAGAGTTTCCCACAATAAAAATAATATTAAACTGGAGGATACAATCGTTCGGATGTCATTAGTCACAGATTACCGAATATATGTGGAACTTGACTTAAGCTGAGAAATAGTGAATCTCGTTAACAATCCAATATATAACCAACTGTTTTGGACTAATTAAATGTAAGACAAAAAACCCCTTCAGATATCTCAGTTAACTGGGAAATGTATCGAATCCACAGATGAATTTAAATAAACTGCTCGAATCACCTGTGATGGCGCATCCGTAAAATGTTTATTGCTTTGAACTTCTGTTTCCTCTTTAGTTAAGATACAATAGAGTCGCTAATAATCACCTATCAATCGATAGGTAAGAACGACTGTTATCAGAATTAATTAAGCAAAACATTTTACGATCACAAAGTTAAGAGTCACACAGAATGTGCCAGTGGTACTGTGATACACACCCAGTGACCGGTTCGAATTTATGTTCTTTCCTCTCAATAAAAAAAGCAACAACAACAATTATTGTAACTAATCCTAATCAGATAATATTTCACCTTAAAACTCGATCCAGCAACAAAGTTAAGAAAAAAATAAGAGACGCAAGCCTCTTGATTAAGGATAAGGTAGACAAAATACTCATATTCCCGGATGGATTCCACAATCCTTTAGTAGGATCCTGACTTCCTTTACTCGTTGCCTGGATCATGTTCCTAATCATGAAATTCCAAATTTATCACCCCGGTCATCAGTTCAAATGTTTAGTGATATTTGTCAAGAACGATGAAGCAGGAAACAAGTCAGATACAACCCACATTCAGTTAGGTGATGTACATACTCCTCTAACCGCAAGGGAACCAAAGCACTGATGCCAATGATGAGTGTTTTGATCCCAAATCAATGGCGTAGGATACTCGAACAGTGTTTGTATCTCATTAACTACCGGTTTTCGTATCCATATCTCAGTTGTGGAATGGACTCGGTTGCGATCATTTAAATTGTAATTTATCTCAACATTCTTGTTAACCAATTGGTTCTTGTTTGTATGCTTTTCTTTCCCCTCGAGCCGTTTGTTTCCTGCAATAAGCAAGCAAGAACAACCTGAACGGACGCGAACATAGAAAATGCTAATTTGAAAACCATATGTCACTCGGTTTTGATCGTGGATCCCATATCTTTTGATGTGTCAATTATGTTTATTCTGTTTATTCGATTTATTCGGACCTAATCAAATCCAATTTAGTGGACCCACCGTAGGTATAGCTTGTATTTAATTAGTCCCTCTATGGAGAAATGAAATCTTATAAATTATTAGTATGTGAAAACTGCTGATGTGTGGACACGAAAGGAGTTGTGTGCCAATTTTAATCCGGCGCTCACAAATTTCTACAGTTTTATAACCGTAACGTCGACACATCTCGTATATTTTGATATTGAATTAGATACACAATCAAATACGAGAATCTGTGGATGGCATTGCGTTGTCAGATACGAGTTCGGATTGGTTTTTATTTCTAACATAACTCAATTAATTCAATGATTCGCAAAAGAATGAGACGACACACAACGTTGAATACGAAACAAGTGAAAAAGAAGAGTAAAAAAAAAAAAAAAATACAAGCGAACTCGTCCGCACTATGAGTGTCCCATATGTGACAAATTTGGCTCTAATTAAAATTGCTGTACGACAGAGAACTGATTTTATTGTGAAATCTCCAACGCGCGAGTTATACGGTGAAGCGAATAATTGCTAATCAACAGCGTTCCATGCCAACAGATACAAGCACACTTTCCACATGTTGACGATGAACCAAACATCTACGTGCTTAAGCTAATTGCCGATACACGGGAGGTAAAATAATATCCCGGCAAGCTATTCTGCCATACTACAAGTCTGCAAATTTTATACCCAACAATGATCAAGGGAATTTGTAAAATCAGTGAAATCAACGTGATCTACGCTCGACTCGTTCATATACACAGATACGAGATACGACAAGCCGAAGAAAAAGGACACACGTACGTTCATATATGTTTGTATGAATCGATCGATCGATGGATCAGTTGATCACATATCGATCGGTTGGTTTACTCGGCGATCGAATCAACCGGCCAGGTTGACTCTTTTGAGCCAGCCATATTAAGTACTGATCCCCCGGTGCGAGCTGATCGATACAAATGTGTATCTCAAACATGCACCATGGCCGTAAGACAATTATGGTAAAATGCGAAACTTATACCAGCAATTAGTAACAAATGATCAATTAATTTTGCAATAAAAATTACCAAGATCTGGTCGGAATGCAGGGCTCGAACGTCGCGGATCCAGAGACACATTAGTGAAACGCAACGAAAAGAGAAAAATTTAGCTCTCTCATGGGATGTATGTAGTGTGTGTTGAGTGGTGGGCCAAAAGAAAGTAATATATAATGTTGTCCGCAGGTAACTCCAGAATGACAGGCAGGTAGGTGAAAATTGATACTGATAAGAGAAGAGTAGGACAAAAGTTGATTTCCTTAATTTCATGGTGAGAGATTTTTTAAAATAACTTTCTAGAGACTCAATACTAGTATGCTGCTTGAATTTATTGAATTTGGTGCAAGGGTGCTTCGGTTAGATTGACGGTTGGTCAGTCCTCAAGCGTTGGAACGGTCTATCAAATTGAGTGCAATGATTAGATTGACGATTGTGCAGATTGCGGACCTGCACCCATGCTAGCAATACTGAGTAGGGATGCACGACGTGTTGCGTGTTGGTGTAATTGAAATCCCTACCGCACGATTCGACCATGTCTGGATTGAAATAGTGAGACCACTAATGGCATTCAGAGTTTACTCGTAGATTATCACAGTGATCGACTGATTCACCCGGTATCCGGAGGCAAAAGGACTACGAACCATGGCTTCAAAGCGTCTCAGACAGATCTCCTTGAATCGGGCGTTTTGGCGTTCCATAACGTTGAGTTTGAGGTGGCCATTTCTAAGCAGCAACTGCGGGATGATAGAACGTTGCCACCGACCAGTAAAATCGCCAGTTATACGTTGCAGCATCAAAAAACCAATCTTGTTCAATAATACGATATATATATATATATATATATATATATATATATGTATATATATATATATATATATATATATATATATATATATGTGTATATATATATATATATATATATATATATATATATATATATATACCAGGTGTACCGCTATGAAGTGAGCGTTTTTTTATAAATAAAACACTAATTGTAAATGGGAAAGTAAAAAACATTTTATTCGAAGTATTGGCCATTCCTTTCTACACATTTCGACCACCTTTCTGGCAATTTGTGGATAACACACCAATAAAACCGGTCGTCTTTTGAGGCAAACCATTCGGAGACCCAATTTTCGACTTCTTCGTAGGAATTGAAATGCTGCTCAGCCAATGCGTCTCCTATCGATGAAAACAAATGGTAGTCTGAAGGAGCCAAGCCTGGTGAATACGGCGGGCGGGGTAACACTTCCAAGCCGAGAGCTTTTATCGTTTCTTTGACGGGTTTTGCTGTATGACTCGGGAGTATTATCATGCAACAAAATTACCTTTCCGTGTCTTGTGGCCCATTCTGGTCATGTTTCGATCAATACATGGTTCAAATTGATCATTTGTTGTCCGTACCGTTGCGCATCAACAGTTTGACCAGGTTTTAGAAGTTCATGATACACCACCCCCTTCTAGTCCCGCCAAACACAGAACATAGTCTTTTTTCCGAACCGATCAGGCTTTGCAGTCGATGTTGACGCTTCTCCTGGATGTACCCATGATTTTTTTGCGTTTAGGATTTTTAAAATAAATCCATTTTTCATCACCAGTCACAATTCGATGCAATACTGACTTCCTTTCGTGTCGAAGCAATATTTCACATGTGGTGTTTCGCTTTTCCATCTGCCTGTCATTAAATTCATATGGCGCCCAGTTTCCACACTTTTGAATCTTTTCCATAGCTTTTAATATTTGTGCCATTTGTTTTTGACTTAAAGTGTCATCTAGATCCAATATTGCCTGCAATTCGGCGTCTTCAAACTTTTTTGGTGGTCTCCCACGTTCTTCATTTCGCACATCAAAATTATTATCTCTGAACCGCTTAAACTATCTTTTGCATGTTGCTTCCGATAGAGCACGATCACCATAAGCCTCTACAATCATTCGATGCGACTTTGCAGCACTTTTCTTCAAATGAAAACAAAAAATTAATGCTTTCCGCAAATCATCATTTGCTGGTACAAAATTCGACATTTTTAACAGGATTAAAAAAAATTATGGTGTTTGTACAATGACTTGATGCCTACTAAATATGTTTGACAGATGTCATAGCAACCAAATAAAAAAAATATACGGTCTCGTTTACAACAAACGTTCCCTATCTATACATTTGTATCTTGACGCTCACTTCATACCGGTACACATTATATATAAATAATATATATATGTATATATGTATATATATATATATGTATATATATAAATATATAATATATATATATAGTATATATATATATATATATAATATATATATATAATATAAATATATATAATATATATATATAAAATATATATATATATATATATATATATTTATATATATATATATATATATATATAACTATTTGGTTGTTGTTTCGCACTATTTGGTTCTCGTTTCATTTGGATGTCGAGATAGTGTTGAGCATATCCTAGATCCTGCAAAGTATCGTTCAAAATGTTAAAAAATTGCCTTTGTCTTCTTCTCGGACACGCTAAATATCTGCAAGTCATCAACGTACAATAAAACTAGGTCATTTCACCATTCTTCACCCGGGCTCGCTTTTCTTTAACTTCTGGGTTAGTGTATTGTTCTAAACTCGATTTAGTTCAATTTATAAATACTTCTCTTCAGCCTGAGACCTTTACTCCAGAAATCTTGTTATAAATGATATGTCCAGTTTCCTGCTGAGGCAGACACTCCACATCTAACTGCTCGTTTTGACTCTCCCACGCGTGTTTGGTTCATCGTAATCTTCACTGCCGCTTTGCGAGAATCCTCTCGCAACCTGATGTGCCTTATGTTCATAGATTTTCCCGATCCCGTTTACTTTTTTAAAAAACTCACGTAGATGAAATGGGCTTTCTTCCTGCCAGAAGATTCGCCAGTTTCCGACTTCGTGTTGTTTCAATTATTCCACCTCCTTCTCTGGTGCTGTCTGCCATATTTTCCGCTCCCCAAATGCCATCCCCTGCATAACCATCCAGTTTTTCGGCTCTATGATGTATTCGTTATCAACCTGTTTCATTTCTGCTATTTTCATGTTAGACCGCCATCATAGGTTTCATCGCATCTCTGTTGAGTTGGTGGAGTCGGAAAAATACCTATGTCCATTTAATCGATTCTTTATTTGGCCTTTACTCCCGAATTCTGACCATCTGGTGTCTCAACGTCTGCATATGACATACACTTTGACTCTGATCTTTCTTTTAAGACTTTTCCGCCTTCATCTGGTTCCAACGCTATACTTCTTACTACCGAACCTATTTCGATGATCCTCACCGACAAATTAATCCACACTTTATCCGTTGCTAGATATTAAACACGGTATTCTGATGTATCGCATTGATAACCAACTAGAATCCTTTCTTCGGCCTAGTTGTCAAATTTCTATCCCCTTTCCTTCGAAACCAAAGTAAATATTCATTCATTCGAAAACCCTTAATGAAAGATACTAGGGTACTGTTTTGTGAACAATGCCGCTGGAGTTTTATAGTGACTTGCGACAAAGTGGTGAAGAAACTGATTCGAGTCCATGCTACGAAAAGGTTAAAATCAACGCATCAACAGATCAGAGCACGACCGCATGTACATGAGTATGTTTCCACTCGCTACTTAAGTTGAAGATTTCTAAGTTGAACGGCTTATTTACGGCTCTGCCGATTTATTTTTCGATTCTCTTTTGTACCATATTCTTTACTACGATTGCGTATTCGTGTATGCCTGTTAGAATCGTCGCCAGAGTACCAAATTTGTAAGAGTTTCTACATCTGCTACTACTCTAGGACTGTGAGCGCATCGTGTGCTGCCTGGTCTCCTCCATTCCCAGTCGTTAAAGTCTCCATCACATACACTTGTACCCGGCATCACAACGTAACTGCTCTGAGAAACTTCGGAATACCCCCATACCGAACCGTAGTGGAACATTATGAAGATAAAAATGACCCATTGATTTTGGTACAGGTGAATCCTTCTTGCTGTTGGTTTATTGTACTCCCTGTGGAGAAGTTCTCCGTTGCCCAGACACCGTTGCTTTCTTTTTCCCATGTATCTCTGCTATTTTTAGGAATCGTTCACGCATGTGGAAATGCAGAGTAACAATAAGCAGCCATGTATGGTTCGGTTAAAAAAAATAATTTAATGTGAGCCCCTGTACTTCGATTGACGTATTTGTCTGTTCCAGAGACTCTATAAGTATTTAAGAAACGCATTGATGTCTTTGCCTTATAATCACACATCTCTTGAATGTGCGTTTTTAAATATTGTGGTTGCTATATTTATATTATATTTCTTATACGGTTGTGTGATCATGTTGGTCTATTGGAATTGTGACGCCATTCTCTCTCTATTAACTTTGTTACGATCATTTTACCTACCATCCTCCTAGGTAACGAACAAGTTTCTCAAAACTCGGAGTTGACATACAGCGCCATCTTATCTTATCTTTGGAGACTTCCTTGTCAATCACGAATTACAACACGACCCATTTCAATTTGTATCCGCCTTACATGATCTCATGCCTAAGGTCAGGGCAACATCGATAACCGCCGAGCTGAAAAGCTATTCACCCTCCCCGGCTGGAATACCTGCGCTCATATGTTCGCCCGGGTGAACGAAGTGAAGAAACCCTCCAAGCCTGTCTATACCGGTGCGTGTAGATCTATTCGATGTTGACTGAAGACCGTCTATGCTGAGTATCAAAAAGATTATACCATGTTACCTAGAAAAAAATGGCTGGAATAACACCGACTCCTTAGAACCCTCAGCTTCTCAGCACCCCCCGACGTCACTGAAGACCTCGTGATAAGACATTTAGCTCCATGCGAAACGTTGAGATGTCGGCGAGAATTGGTCTAGTCCCAAAATACATTCCTTGGATTTGATGAAAATGTAGCGTTAATGCTTATACCGCAACAATCTTCTTCATTGCAGCCAAAAGTAGTGGTGTCAAACAGCGAGGAAAGCCTTAACGCCCTTTCCTTGGAAACAACGTCCCCGGACGCCACAGGGTTAACGTTAGTGGAGGATATAGCTCATTTAGGAGCAAACATGATGGGTAGGAATTTTCATGACTACGACGCTGCCGAACGAGTATTATGGCGGTTAAGTTTTATCCTACTTCAATATTTTAAAATATTCTTTCTCAACGACACCACTTTTGTGGTTTGATAATACTTTCTATACCGTCGTGAGGAAACCGAGAGAGGCGAGGTGGGGAAATAAAAACAAATAAAGGTTGCATTTTTTTGGGGGGTAAGTTCGTCAAAGTTTGGTTTTTTTTTTTTTTTTTTTGGGTATCTGGCGGTTACATTGTCTGGAAGGAGTAAATCGCACAATGTCTTTTTTTTTTAAATTGAAATCCGCTATGTTCTGCAATTTTTATAGTTTGCTTTGACTTAATAAATTAAGTGTTTTATAAAACAAAGACTATAGCAATATTGAGGTGACCAGCAGCAAACTCCCATCAATATTACTTCTAAAGCAATTTTACAGAGCTGTTTTAAAACTGTCTTCTGATGGGTCTTCAATCTCTTGGCGATGACGTGACTACTAATCTGTCCGTCCCCTTGAATTCCATCCATAGACTCATGAACTTTGTGGGTGACAGTGCGACCAGGAAGAAATGTCCAGAACGGAAGTGAGCGAACCATTACCTGGGGGTTGATTGAGACAGAATACCTTTGTGCCGTTTCTAATAGATACACATATACTACACAAGCAATTTGTGAAGAACATCGAGTAAACACACACACCATATACTATAGCAAAATCATAGTAATCTCACATCAATCACGGAAGAGGATCGTGTAAACACACACATCATATACTATAGTAAAATCATAGTAATCTCACATCAATTGAGTGTACTTGAAAATAACGATCGAATAAGTACATGCGACCGTTAGTCTGATACTTCAATGCTTCGTTTCTCATCCGTTGCATCGGGTGTTCAATTCACCATCTTCACAATTTGCTAGAGTATTGTGTGTGTATCTGTTAGAAACGCCATACCTCCACCATAAAGATTACAAATCCTTTTTTGTAATATATATTATAATAAAAAAAAATTATATATAATATATAATAAAAAATAAAGAAAAAAACGATTCAAGATTCAATTATTTTAAAATTTTAACTTTTGAGTAAGAAACTTAAAAATTTGAGCACATTTTTCACAACTTAGAATATTCTACAAAAAAGTTTTCTCCGGGCGACCAAAATTGTATATTTTACAACAGGGTTGGCAAGGCGTTATTGAGTTATTATCTACGTATCAACTCACTGTGGTTTTCTTTGTACGGGTTCTCTTGGAATAACCCAATATTATTTCTATTGCGCAAAATGTACCTTTAAATATCAGAGCACAGTGTGACTTTGACTTTGGTGTTGTTTCTCCATTCTCATTGGCTTCGTTCAGAAAGTGTATTCCACAATTTTTGTGGTGACATAAAGTAGCAATGTAAAACTTTGGATTATAAAGGCCGTGTTATATGAACTCATTCACATCACTATAATATCAAAGCATTAAAGACCATCTACTTTGACTCTACCTTTACTCATCCTCTTCTTCGGTTTGCACTGTGGTCTGACAGTTAGGGGGACCTTAAAGTTGACCTGAAAGGTAAATTAAAACTTCACATATAGAAAACAATCTGGAATTCAGTTGCTTGGTCTTATTACATTGGGATATGGCTACACGACAGCGTGTAGAAAACTGCCTGTTGTAGCTTTTCCATACCCAATGTTTTCTGTATGAGGTCGTGTAACGTGCCATCCCCTAGAGTCAACAAGTATTGGCAAGGGTGAGGGTTGGTGACACCACCTTTAAGTGAGGATTTGGCAGTCCTCTAGTTGTGCTTTCACATCTAAGGCTGCCTTTATGCCATACTTGTTATCAGCAGCCTCCTTGCATAGCATCAGCATCTGCTTTATCCGCGTGGTACAAGCGATGAGAGCCCCCAAGTCGTGTTGCCGGATAGTTATCAATTTGCTTACCAGTTCTTGGTAAGTCTCCCTAGGCAGATAAGTTTGTTTGAGGAGCCTTTCGGCTTCCTCGAAGGTGTTTGGTGAGTTTGAGGCAATTAGTAAATATGCCTCACCTCGCAATCGAGTGGGGAACAGTGTTAAAAACTCGGAATGTTCCTCTGCAGGTAGGCATTCGATTGCCCTCCTGCAGCATCCCAAAAACGTTTGCAGGTCACTGCCTACCAGGGGGTCTTGCCCGCCTGAAAATATCGGCACAAGCTGGGCGATGAGCTTGGCGATTTTACCGAAATCAACGGACATGATTTGTGTTTTGAATGACCCGTTTTCGACAGGCAGACCGTGGGGTGGTTATGCGACTATATCCTGACGACAGCGGAGGCAGTTATAGTTAAGGAGGGGGGGGGGGGGGGGTGTATTGGGATTCAAGACGCTATCCCGAAGGCGTGTTTTTTTTTACGTTATCTGCGAGTGGGGTTCGGGTGGAAAGGCTTCCCAAAGATTAGCGGAGACACAATATGAGCAAATGCAGATGATTTTTATCAGTTGACAAGAGAGTGAGTAACTTATGACAAATTTAGTTAGGCTTGTAAACAGAAAGGTTACTTATCTTATAAAAATTGGTCTTGTTTGGTTTTAATGGAAGGGAGCAGACTAAGATTATAATTTTTTTTCTTTTTAAATTTGTATTCATAAAAGAGGAAAAAAAAAGTTTGTCTTACTCAGGTCTATTTTTGGTGTGTAGACTGCTGCTCTTGTTGATCTGCTACTGCTGTTTCTCCGTCTTGAATTCTCTGCTGCTGTTCTGCTGGTAGTTTGCCGCTGTTTCCTGTTCTTATTGCCAGGCAGGCTTCGCGCCCCACAGTTGAGAGGTACCCCGGTCTTTAACACTGCTCAAGGTTTGCCTCCGGCGTCCGCTTGCGGAGTTCGCCAGGTCTTACCGTTTTGAGACTTTATAATTATCGTACTTCCGGAGCCAGACTCAGCTCCGGACGAGGGGTAAAGGTGTCTTGCCCAGTACGTGTTGCTGTGTGTGTGTGTGTTGTGTTTTTTTTAACAGATCAAGGCTTTTCAAGCGCCTAGGCTTCCTTGATTTTACTGGGTGACCAGGGGTTTTCAAGCACTTAAAAGTATAAAACTTGGGCTTCCCCGGTCCCTGCCCGGGCGCCAATAATGTTATATAACTTTTCCGGGGTCTTCCTTTGTGATAGGTTATCTTCCGACTTCACTATTGGCCGGGGACTTCCTTCGTGTTGGTGATCTTCCACTGGTTGACTGGAGGTTGGCTGGATGCCGGGGAATTCCGTCGTGTGGTTTAAGCGGCTGGGAGTTGATTGGCCAGTGTCCCAGTTGTAGGTGTGAGGGAGGTTAGGTGAGGGTGCGTACTGCCTCCTTCCGTGGTGTGGGGTCTAGCCAGGGGATTGTTTCCCTGCTCCAGCTTTAGTCCTCGACCGGTCGATGGTGTGGACCCTGCCTTCTTGAGGTGCCGCCGCTGTGCCACTTTTAATCAAATTATTAATGGCTTACCTCCGTGTGCCACCGGAACCTGGGGTCCCTCTGTAGCTGATGTCAAGGTAAGGGTTCTGGATTTCCGGGGGTTCCCCTAGGGTTGGCCTTCCTCGGCTGAGGGACGTTGGCCGGGGTCTTCTCCTTTAGGACGTCTTGAGGGGACCCCGATGAACCGATGGTGTTTTAAATAACAAGGCCGACTGTTTGTTTTTCTTTATTATTACTTTATGATTTATTTATTTCGTTTAGTTTAATTTTAACTATTTAATTTACGATTAAGTGCCACACTTGGCTGTCGTATTCTAATTGATTTCTCCTAACGGAGCTCCCCTTTTTATATAAATTAATTTGAGGTAAAAGAAAAAAAAAACCCACATGCATTCCCACGGTCACGGCTGTCCTCCAGACAGTCACCTGACGCCAGTCGCAGTCGAAGGCCAGGCAAACGACGGTGAGAATCGCAGCGTTGCGAAAATTCTTCCCCCAAGGCCATGAAAATATTTCGATTTACGGTGAAACAGATGTGCAGGTAGAATTACCTGGGCGCTGATGGAGTGTCGGATGCGATCGTCCACGTTGGGAATTGCAGAATTGCAATTCAGGTGGGAGTATGAAAATAAATACATTCCAAGGTTATTCGTTTGGAATACGAAAAATGTGGGAAAATGCGAAATTGCATTTTTTGAATGGGGTATGAAATGCGTTTAGCAATGTGTAGACATGTGATAAGGTTTCACATGCTACACCGAAAGAATTCTATGGATTGTTGCAAGAATTTATTGATGCTACACTTAGATAATTTATTATAAATTGTTTAACAGATTCACATGGAGGGTATTGGCTGTTTGCGTACAGCAAGGTGCCATGTTATGTGTAACAACACTACTTAACGGTCTGAATAGAAAGCATTCGAATTAAGTAACAAATCGTTTTCATGGATATAAAAAAGGTTATTTATGGGGTCACTTTAGCTGGCGTTACATAGTAACTTTGTTGATTTAAAGTCTCTGTCGATTGGTTTTTAAATAATCACTAAGTACCCTAATTGAGAACCTTCATATATTACCCATGCATTCAGACGTTTATTGACCAACACAGACACCTACCTATGAACTCTATAAGAATATAAAATGCTCTTTAACCAAAAAAATGACATATTCTCAGAAACCCCTCAAATCTTTTTATTCTTCCAGATAATGGTGAAGCGCCTCGTATTAAGTGCAACCTGCGGAAGCACAAGCCTAATCGAAAACCTCGAACGCCCTTCACGACTCAACAGTTACTCTCCCTGGAGAAAAAGTTCCGGGAAAAGCAGTATTTAAGTATCGCTGAACGCGCAGAGTTCTCATCTTCTCTAAGGCTGACCGAAACCCAAGTTAAAATTTGGTTCCAAAATCGACGTGCCAAAGCGAAACGCCTACAAGAAGCTGAAATTGAAAAAATCAAAATGGCCGCCTTGGGTCGTGGCGCACCCGCAGCACAACTGTACATGGGATACTTTAATCCACATCTTATGCATCTGGGATAAAATTCTTCTCGGACGTCCCGAAACATCTCCAAGTTGCTGTGATGCTAGAGCATTTTGTAAATACTAAACAACAAAAGATAATTATTAAATTAAAAACGAAATATAAATATATATATAAAAAGAGAAGTAAAAAATTATCAATTTTGGAAATATAATTAACAAATTATGTTTTTAGAGGAACGATTACGCAAACACGAGTAGTATTACTAAAAATATTTGTTTATATCAAGTCAAAAGTTTGAGATCTACTTACTGAAAGAAAAAACTAGATAAATAGAAGGCACCTAAACTTGAGTCATAATAAAAAATAAATGCTTGTATATATACCGATCCCAATGGCTATAGGAGTAGATATAAAATACTTTTAATCACTGCGTGGTTGTATCCCAAATTTAGATATACGATGGTCTATTCAACCATAGAAAATCAATGTAAACTAATTCGATTGTAAATATTAACAGAAACACTTGATAGATATGAAAATCAATATTCGAATTTCTCCAAAATGGATTCCTTAAAACAAAAATAGAAAAATTAAGATATAAATTTTTGTATATACAATGAAATTGGAGAATCTATTAGAATTGACAAACAGGACATATTGTATTCGAAAATCAAGCCATCTGGTTGTCTATCAACTGCCACTAGTGTCGGGGACAACGTTCTATGGATTGTATTTGGTACTTAAGTTGTAAATGAGAGGCAGCGATAACTGTTTAATGTATATACCTATGTTAAAGATATTTGCTTAGATATTTAAGTAGTACCTAAGGCTAAGAGTATAATTGTATTATTGACACACGTAAGCCTAACTGTATATTAGTGTAGAGATATATTTAAAACAAAAAACTAGGAAGCAGATGAAGAAACAAAAGAAAGTGGAAGTATTGAGTTCGTGAGAACATAAAAGACGTAACTTTGAAACAAAGATTCATTTTTGAAGAAAAATTAAATAAACTGTGTTTTAATGATCCAACGGAAAATTGGAGCCGGAAGTGGCGTGGTAAAGGGGTTTTCGGGGAATACGGGGAGTCAAATGTTGTGTGCGGTGATGTAACGAAGGCGGCAGCGGAGTCAGGCTTTTAAGCCAGTTTTCGTGCGACTAAAATCAACGAACTGAAGGTTGGAGTTGAGAGTACTTAGTACACCAAAAATATGTTAATTTGAGATGGAGTGTGAGGTGAGCGGGAAGGTAAGAAGGTAGATGACCATCTTTAATTTCAGAGGTTGATGTTGAAATACGCTGATCTGTATAAATAATACACAATATGACTTCTGTTTTCATTAGGAACACACTCACAAAAGGATATCTACGTTTAACCTTAAACGTCATAGCACTGTGTGGATGGGATAACGTGGAGATGATAAGAAAATGAGATGTCGATGTACATCATTTTGATTGATGGGAGATATTGTGGGGGATATGGTATGGTGCCAACGTATGGCACGGATTCACTACACTCCCACCGAATTAATCCTCCACAAGAATTATCGTCCGGGGTCCGAGCACGAAGGAGGAATAGTAAATAAAAGGCGCTGTGGGAAATTCTGTTGTATCAGGTTTTCTTTATTCGTCTAATTTTAACAATTGTGTTTTTGGTCCCACTTTACAGGTGCCTTGCGCGTCAGGCGACATAGGTGAGAGTACGTATATTGCCTCTGCACCTTAACAACTATGGCTTAGTGAGTTTAAAGTTCAATTATTGGGCACCTCTTAAGTTTACGTAGGTTAATGGTCCTCGCGTACACGCATTCATTTTTGTCCTTCTAGTTTTTAAGCACTTGAACCTCGGGCAAAGGCATCGCGCCAACACAACGTTGTTAGGCTGTGATATTAGGGAAATTACTTGTCATCGCGTTCTTAGTTACATAGTCGACCCGATGCGCTTAAACTACTCGCGATAATGTGTACTAAGCGACACGACACTAGTTGTTGGAGAACGATCGCTTTACGTTGGTTGTGGCGAGGCGACTCGACGTGCACTCACTGGCAGGTGGAATACGACTGTGCGTGTGCGGACGCCACGGTGGATGAATCTCGACTGGGGGCAATTGCAAGAACGATGTGCACTCGGTCGCGGTTGGACAAGGACTGGCTAATGAAATGGAAAAAAATCTATTCATCGCGTCGTGGCGGCTGAGTCATAGCAGAAATAAACTTGCTGCCACTTCCGAGGAATTTCGAGAAGAGTTGCTGTGCTTGCATAAGAATTCAGTTCCAGCGAATCCTCGCCGTGCAAGCTGAGTTGGATTCGTTGGTTGTGTATACCGGGGAATTGAAATTGCTTGGGTGCAAGCAAGGATTATCGTTTAAATAGGATGTTAACCGAAGTAATTTCGGGGAAATGTATGCGGCTTGGTATAGCTGGTGGCGATGGTTAATGTTCCGTTGTCGATTTAAATATGCGTTTTGTTACGGCATATGAATTTCGGGGAAATTAAGATTGCTTAGTCGCACAGAGGGAATATGAATTAAGTGAAGAATTGGCCAAAGCAATTTTGGGAAAATGTATGCAGGGATGATTTAGAAAATATTCTGTTTAATTGTATTCTGTTGCAGGTTTTGGAATGTGTTTTATTGCAAGGTTTGGGATGTATGCTATTGCGGATTTTGTATGGGGAATTGGGAGCGCTTGCAGGTTTTGCATGGTTGCGAATGTGTGTATATTTCAGGTTTGAATGGGGAGTTGGGTTGAGGTGACGCGCTATTATCGGTCAAGAATGGTTGGCATTGTGGGTTGGTTCTCCATGTGGTATGGAGGACCCCCACAAAATCAATGCTAAAGAGGCACACGTAAGGCCAGATCAGTCCTAATTCGTGTGGTTCGACTGAAAAATGATTCCTTGTGTTTAATATCATGATTAAGGTTATGTTTTAACGTAAACTAATGCGGATTTTCGGATTGAACGCAATTGAGACGAAATATTTACAGACATGTAGTGTGTTCATTGAATTCAGTTAAGTAACTACCGTGGTAATACCACCAGAAAAGAGGTTGATGGAATATGTTATAATGTATAACAAATATTCGGTCATACCTAGATTTAATAACTTATATATAAGTCCTTCCCACAATACGGTCTCGAAGGCCTTTTTAAAGTCAACCAAACAGGCCTCTGTGCATAGTCGCTTTGCCCTATTCCACTGTAAGTTGGAAACAAGTTTTGCTGCAGCATGAACTGTATCGTGTTTCGATATATAACCAGACTGGCATTGTTCCACGCAATTCGGTTTATATGCGCTCCACAAGACAATCCGACGGATCGCACCCGTTTGTGGTTCATCTTCAAACGGCGCGAACATCCCTGTATCAGAACTCGTTCCGATACAGAGCGGAGAAGCTGTGGAACTGCCTTCCCACGCAAGTGTTCCCGGAGCGTTACAACCTGCAACTGTTCAAAAAGAACTGCAACAGTTATTTGGTGGCATTTCGGGGCGCCCACTCGACGCTATAGGTTCGCCTCTCCCGAAAACTGGCTCTTCGGAATGGTACAGTTTTCGTCACATCAGTTTATCAATGCTTTATTTATAATTGTCTCTAATACCTTACTAATGTTTGGAAGCAAGCTAATCGAGCGAAAATTAGCTGGATTGTTCCTGTCTTTGCCCTTTTTAGGGATGGGATGAACTACCGCGGGCTCCTCGATAGTATAGTGGTTAGTATACCCGCCTGTCACGCGGGAGACCGGGATTCGATTCCCCGTCGGTGAGCCTCTGGCGCAAGACTAATGACCTTGCCCGGAAAAAAACAAATCATTATGCAAAATTTAACAATCCTCAGGACTTGCTAAATTCGGCCAAGACCGGTTCCCGGTTGTAGTGCCGGTGATGATGATGATGATGTGCAAATACTGTAGATTTTAAGATAGTCTGTAAGGTTTTATGTTAAGTTAATTTAAGCTGCATTAAGCTAAATAAAAATGGGTGTTACGCCTTGAATCAATCAACCAATCAAATTGTAGTAGTCACCGTTTCATGACAAGGCTGGACATTCAACAACTTTTTTGTTGTGCGGCAATAAACCATGGTGAAAACATCGTTTTTCATTCGATCGCCGAAATTAAGCAGTGTCGGGTGTAGTCAGTACTTAAATGGGAACATAACATGTTGCTGGCTTCTTTCAAAACTTGTTTGGCCCTGGAAGAAATATCGAATAACGGTATCCGGGGGATCAAAGTTTAGTGGGGCTATCGTCCTTTTTATTACCTTACTGTAAGTTTATAAAAAAGCGCCCTGAACTCGAATGGTGTAAGATGTTCGTTTCTTGGCGTTTTCCATCGGATTGGTCAGTGTTTCGTCAGTATGGCGACCTCTTTATGTCGGAGGTTAGCCTTAAATTTGCTTATGGTCTTTGGAATCTTTATATAACCTTACGAAAACAAGTCTGGAGACGTCAAATGGTGAATGCGGAGGCCAGTAAAAATCATCATCTTTTTTTATATCAGAAAATCGATTATAGCTTTAGTTTCCTCTGAACACAAACCCTCGAATTACGCGTAACCTCCCTTCTCTACACCCCCCCCCCCCCCCCCAACCCCACACCACACCTCTTATGGACTCAATGAACCCCTTTCCCGAATGCTGAGAAATGTCAACTCCAATTCCACCTTGTCCGACCTTGACCTCTCTTTTTATCCATACTCTCAGACACCGCCTTCTAAACCATTCTCACCACCAATCTTAAGCGGCGCTTCTACACATTACTATAACCCGCCGCCACCTCCCGACCATACCCCTGCCGTCTTAATTTTTTCTGGTAACCTTAAATTAAGTTTAGTTAAGGCAGTTCTTACGCTCTTTACTTTGTAAGTTATATATAATTAGTTGTAGGTACTTATGTTGCTTAAATTAAGTCAATAAATGGGGTGGTAGCCCCACTGAACTTAGTCGGGCTACCGCTCCAGTTATTAGCTTACACCTAGCTTATACAAACAAATTCTTACAATCAAACATATAAATTACCTTAACAATAGCTTAAAGTAGAAACTTAGCTATGAGGGGAAGGGACGAGGGTTGCCAGGAAAGGTCTAAGAATGAATTGTAGAATGAGATTTGGCGGTGTTAAGCACGGAGCAGGTTTTACTGTACTAAGCTGAGAAGTTGAGGTCAGTTTTCAGCAGTTTCATCAGCGTAGAGAAACTGAAATACTCGATGAACTTTCCAATGTCGTTATTAGTTAATATAAACAAGAGGAGGCTCAAGTGGCTGCCTTGAGTGTGTCCAGGGGTCGTCTGAAACGAGTTGCATATTACGAACCTGAACCGAACGGAATAAAGTCTATTTATTATATAGGAAGAAGTACATTTAAACAGTCCAGTTTCGAAGCCGCGGGCGGATAATTTGAAGACTATGAGATTGTGGAAGATTTTGTCAAAAGCTTTCCTGATATCGTTTGAAAACATGTCGGTATCTTTGCGGCCCTCTAGGCACTAGGGGAAGAGAGAGATTTGCAGCTAAAGCTTAGAGTTTCGTATAGAACCCTCTCGAAAATGTAGAGTAAGTGGGGACGAGGTAATAAGAAGAATAAATGTAAAGGGAACTTAGCATGATTGCTTTCAACCCGCGAAGGCCAGGACGATCCTTGTCCCTCTTCAAACCAAATTGGCATGCAATCTCCACGTGACACCCTTGGATAGCAACTTTGGCATACAGCGACATCCTGAGAAAGGTTGGTGCAAGGCTAATAACATTGCACGGAGAAACAAATTACTGTTGACAAACTAACAAACGAAAATGTCTAAACTATTGGTCTGTACTACATGAAATGTCCTATATTCGCTCAGTCTGAAATAAGAAGATCTCGAGTGCACATCTGTGCCAGAACGTTAAATTTTTTTTTTGTAAAGTAAAGTGGTACGCGTGCTTGACGTGTGAGCATTTTAGGGGTTATTTACCTTTGTTTTTATAGGAATTGTTAACCGTGCTGTCGGCAGTTCAAATTCGAACCCTCTCCTATTATGAATTTAAAATGGGACATAATTAGCAATGAAACACATTAATGACATATTTGAGGATGTATCGGTAAACGACGCACTATACTATATTGGTTTGGAAAGTTCCGTTCGGAAGATTTCAGCCTCGGAAAATGAACCACGTGGGATGTCGGAAACGTTAGTTGACGACGATGTTTTAAGAGCAACGGTGGATGAGGACCCAACGAAATCGGTGCGGGAGATTACATAAAGCATGGGGTATCCCCAATGACAATAAGTCGACATCTTCCTCTCATAGGAAAGCTATAGAAACTCGATAAGTGGGTACCACATGAACTGAACGAGTCCCAAAAATTATGGCGCCTGGAAATCTGCGCATCGCTTAGATTAAGAAACCAAACTGAACCGGTTTTGCGCCGGATAGTCACCTGTGATGAAAAGTGGATTATGTATGATAACCGATAAAAGAGCTGGGCAGTGGTTGGGTGCAAGCGAAAAACCAAAACACACACCCAAACCCGATCTTTAGCCGAAAAAGCATATGGTGACAATTTGGTGGACATCGAAAAAAACCAAACCACTTTTCATTTCTTCAACCAGGAGAACCGACAAACTCTATCAAATATTGTGATCGACGAATCGCATGCCAAATTGGCTGAAAGCAACCTGCATTGGTCAACAGGCACGGCTCGAGCCTTTTGCAGGACAATGTTAGACCCCATAACTCACAAGTACCAGTGCAAAAACTGTTGCAGCTTGGATTTGAAATTCCTGCGCATCTACCGTACTCTCCTGGCACTTCCCCAACGAACTACCACCTTTTCCGCAATCTGGATTCATTTTGCCACCAGAAGGTCTTCCGGGGCCGTGCATATATAAGAAGAAGAAGAAGAACAAACCAACAGGTAAAATGAAGAACCCACAAATGATGCTAAGGACAGAGTCGAGGGTTTCCTGCCTAGGTTTTGCTAACGATATGAAGAGTCTTCCCCAAGTAATTTAAGTTGATAGAAAAATATATGTATATTTATGTGTATGTAAAAAAATGTTTAAATCAGTTTTGTTATTGTACCCTTAAAATGAATACGTTTGTTTTTTTCTTTAACAAAAAAAAAAAAAAAAATAAAATTTCCGAAAAATCTCAATATCCCATTTGATTTATTTTTCCACAATTTAATTTGTTTTGGGGGTTCTCTGGGTCCCCTTTTTTTAAAATAAATTTTTAAATGTGTAAAAATATGTGTATATAACGAGTTTCCCAATAGGGACTTGAAAACTTTGAATTCAATTTGTGAACGCACCTTTTCACTAATCATCGAATTGTCACTGTAAATTTATTCGGTAAACTCAACATTTTCATCATGGTCAAGTACACGAACGAACAACGTCTGCAAATTATAAAAATTTACTACCGAAATAAAGTTGTCAAGTCCCTATAGGTAAAACCGATAGATTTGAATTTATTTTGGGGTTCTCTTTGTCCCCTTGTAAATGTGTTAACAAATAAAAATGGCTATAAATACCTGTGATCTTTTTTTTGTTTTGTTGGCCGTTACCGTTGCAGGCTTCGTTGATGAGTATTTGACTCTTGCTTTGTTGAAGATTAGTCTAGTTGTTGTTGGTCTCCTGAAGTCATCGCTGTGATTGCTGATCTTGGCTTATTCCGGAACTCATTATTGATGATGATGTTGGTGAAAATATTTCTTTTTGTTACTGAAACTGTTGAGTGTGTCGCTGTTGTCCCTGTTGGCTCACCTCAATGATTTGAGTACCCTGGTTTTGTTTCCTCCTCCGCTTGTTAGCAGATTGCTTCCGCTTCCTCGCTGATGATGTAGTTGTTGATGTTATTGAGGGCCACTATTGCACCACTGTTTGTCTCGCTCCAACTAAATCTTAGCATCCAGCCACTAACACTGTCGTTCCTTATTTTATTGTAAAAGGTTGTTGCTGAAATCATTGTGGAATTGCTGATGGTGAACGTCACCTTCTATCTACTGGCCGTGTTGGTCCCCCTCTGCGACTCAGCGACTCAGCGATAATTATCTCGTGCAGAGATCACTCGCTAATCTTGATCATGGTGGTATGTGTGAGTGAAGACCACATTATCGTGTTTATCAATGCATTCCAGGAAGGATAAACAAAACCTACAGCTAGGGAAAAGAAAAACAAAGGAGAAGCGACTTAATGCATCGGTCTGTGATTAGAGTCAGCTAAATAAATAAGCTGGAACTCATTACATGGGAATTGCATTTAGGATACCACAAACGATGTTTATGGTATCGCCAGAAAACCTTTGAAGGACAGCGTTCTTTTGTTTCCACATTGCGTGCTAAGGAAATTCGTTTCAGCGTATATTGCACTAATTATATGCAGCTGCTTGGGTTGTTTATTGATGGGAGAAAAAAGGTCGCCAGCCAATGTGTATGAAAGGGATTTATTGTACACATGAATGAAGCTGGATATAGGCGACGCAACGGTAATAATTCCTGATATGCGGTTATATAATATATGAACCGATGAATTTTCTTTCAGGTAATTTATGATAAGGTAATAAAGAATTCTTACATGAATTGTATGCGAAGGGATGCAAGAAAAGGTAAGAATTCTTTTACAGGGACTTTTTAAGATTATAGATTTGATCTATTTAATGCGTGAACCATTTAAGATGCTAATGCAATTGCATTAGCGAAAGCTTATGCAGACTGGGTAACAGTTATTGGGGTTTTTTTAGGAAGGCGAACCGTGGGATTTGGCGGAACCGCCACAGACGTCCCCTTCATACCCTCCAGTGCGCATTCCTGAGTAGTCGGGTCGACGAGCTCAACGAATCGTCATCGCAAATTAACGGGCTTATATTTAAGATAGCGTGTACGAGTACAGTCTTTACACTATTTACCGGCGTCATTAATTCAAACGGTTGTGCTGTTCCCATGTCACCTGGTTCAGAATCCCTACGCGCGACGTGTGTACGCAATATTTAAACGGCTACGTGTTTGATTAACTACAATCACCATTATGTGACATTGTGACACTGTAATATCGAATTACCAATTACTTAAAATTCACGAACTTAATCGGATTAGAATTTGTTCCGAGTGCGAGTAATTTACACAAAAGGATTTTGTAAAGTTAATACACGATAAATTAATGAACGTTAATTCAAACAACATACCAGTGCTTGACATTTTTTACTTTTCTAAAGCCTGCGGGTGAACTTGTTGCCTTTCGTCCTCGGTGGAACAAGTAGGTGGGAGTATCGATGAACCCGTGCCCTTGTCGACACACTTACCTATCCACCACAGGCCTGCAAAGTTTCGACATTTTTTCTTAAAATATATTTTTATTTTTCTACATAGTCTCCTTGTAACTCTACACACTTCTCCCAGCGATGCTTCCATCTCTCTAACCCGCCCAAATAGTACTCGGCGTTTTTCTCTGCAAAATAACTGTTCACGAAGGTGATTGCCTCATCATTTAACGAAAATCTCTGTCCTCCGAGCGCAATTTATAGATTAGGGAACGAAAAGAAGTTGCTTGGGACTAGATCTGGTGAGTAAGGCGGATCGTCAAGCAGTTCGAACCGTAATTCGTGGAGTTTCGCCATGGGTATCGCTGAGGTGTGAGACGGTGCGATGTCTTGGTGAAACAGGACGTTTTTCCGCAATTTCTGCCTTCAGTTGGTCAAGTAATGATGCGTAGTATGCTCCTGTAACAGGTTTTCTCTTTTGAAGATAATTGATTAAGATAACTCCATGACTATTCCAAAAAACAGTCGCCATCACTTTCCCACCCGAAAAAAACAGTTTTTTCCTTTTTTTGGAACCGATTCCCCCTTTGCAGTCCATTGTTTTGACTGTATGTGTGTTTCGGGCGTATAATGGTGTATCCAAGTTTAATTGACAGTAATTAATCGGTGTCAAAACTCGGATTTATTGCGCCTAAACTGCACCAACAGAGCGTTAGAAATGTTCATACGAACACGTTTTTGGTCTAACGTGAGCAAACGCGGCACCCAACGCGCGGACAGCTTTCCCATGCCGAAATCTTGATTTAATATGTGACAAACACGTTCTTTGGACATTTTCATAGCCTCTTCTCTCTCTCTCTCTCACTTTAATTCAGCGGTCGTCTAACATCATTTGATGAACTTTAGCGGTGTTATCGTCAGTTGTTGCAGTTTTTGTACGTCCCGAACGTTCATCGTCTCCCAAGCTCTCACGGCCACGTTTAAATTCAGCTGCCCAAAATTTCACTGTGGTAGATGATAGTGCAGAGTTCCCATACACAGAGTCCAACTCATCTTTGATTTGCGTAGGCGTATTGCCCTTCAAAAACAACAATTTAATGACAGCCCGATACTCAATTTTGTCCATTTTCACAAAAATACTCACATCGACTCACTCAAACGACTGCCAAATAAAAACTATGCGTCCAAAATGGCTGAAATTTTGGTAAGTAACTGTCAAAAGATGCAGAACTGCTATCTTCACGTTGAGGTCGGAAACTTTTCACCCTCCACCACCCTCGTATATATCTTTTGGTATGATATCGGATTTTTGGTGATGACAGTCACCATCAACAGCGAAAAGCGATGATCTAAGTTTAGTGGAAGTTAATTGCATGAAAGTTGATATTACTTTTAACGAAAACCTTGGTGACACTGATGACCTTAAAAATTATGAACGTTTTTCAGATGAATTTTTTTAACGCTGTCAATGGAAGAAAGAACGCGGAACAGAGGAGTGGCCTCCTCCGCACATTCGATTGGTACTGTATGCTAAAGGGCGCACCACACCTTGTGCAATATTGTTGAAAAAAAACAAAAAAATAAAAAAATAAAAAAGACATAAAACGAAACAATAAATGAAAAACCACTAGCTCAACAATAGGCTAGATTAAGCATATAAAATCTACATTCCGCACAACCTTAAACTAGTCATTCGAATAATAATGAGGTTCACACTACCAGGATGGACTCGAGTAATTTGCTTCAGAAAATGGTAAACCTTCTTCAAAGCCTTTGAGCTCATTTACGACTTTTGTGTAGAGATTTATTTATAAATTTGTCCACCATTCAGTAAAGGTATAATTTGTATTCAAATTCCACGGTTCAAGTCGTTCAAATTTACGGTCAACTTCTCGAATCAGATAACACACATCGCATCAAAATCCTGACTTCGACAAATTATAACCAAATCCATTAAAACAAGCTCATTTGTCTGATTATATCAGCCGTAAATCGTTGTTAAGACGCCGTCTGCAGCAAAGTGGGTGTAATTCGTTAATCGTGGGTCAATGAGATTTATGTGACGAAAAGTCAAATTAAAACTTCCGGGTATGGTGAAGAGCTGATATTCAACAAATATCTAAAAGACTCAAAAGCGTGCAGATCGAATAAAAAATATAAAAAACTTAAGGAATATATTACATTTTATATTAAATCGTAAGGAGTTGCAACGTAACGATGTTTGCATAATAGGTATTATTCACACATAATAATTTTGCTATGTGTCTAAATGCGAATAGTTCGGATAGAGAGGTATAAACCAAAATAAAATTACATGTCGTAAAATAGAAAAGTTTTCAAACCCTTAATAGATTGAGTGTTTCATTTATGAGGATATTGGAAGAAACGTTGATTAGTGTTTCCATTTAAAACAACCAAACGGTTAATTTATATCAAGGCATTGATCAAAAAAAAAGATCGAAATCAAAATCAAATACATTTATCAATGAGTGTTTTTACACATTTGGTTATATAATTTACCACAGGGACATACGCCTTTTTAAGCACTGCTCTGAAAATGTTGTGTATTAAAATATAATAATAAACAAGTCGGGTTGCAACAGAAGTCATAACAATTTTTGCCACTATAAGCCCGTTTTTTTGAGTATTTCTCAACGAGTTTCGTACATATCGATCACTCCTTCAGGGTAAGAAAGGCCAAGAGCTTCATCTATATGTGGTAAACTCCACGCTCCCAACTCCATTGTGAGACAACATGTTACACCGTTCGTAGGCGACGATACTGTATCTCATTATGATTATTCCTCCGAAATATTTTATTTATATGAGGGAACATACAAGACTACAAACCATAACTTTTATTGGCCTGTAGGAATCCGGAGGTTCATGACATCACCGACTCGACTCCGCCATCGTTCCCTGTCCTGTACACTCTCCTTCCAAGCTTGACCATCCAATCCGATCTTCGGCATGAATATGGGCCTATAACCACGGAGGTTAAATTACGCGATCGCAGTTTGGATTTCAGCAGCTTATTGCCTGCGTGCCAACTAGGGTTGCCGGAATCCTGTCTTGCGTTAATTTCCTTCGACATTTCGTTACTGGCCATCAGTATTGTTCCCAGATATTTAAATTCTTTAACTTTTTCAAATATCTTGCCCATGATGTATATGTGTGCCCCTAAGGTTCACCTGCTCTCGCCGTAATCATATACTTTGTTTTGCCTTCATTTATTTCTATGCCCACCTCTTCTACCGCATGCATGATGATTTCACTGAATTTACATACAGTTTCTAGGTTATCGCCCAAAACGACGACATCATCCGCATAGTTTTTTGTTTTATCTCCGCATTTATTAATAATTATATTTTACAAATATCATTCTTACATTAACTTACTGGGTCTGCAAGCACTGTAAATTATACATTATCAGGCTTTTGTTTTTTTTATGCTTTTCGGGGTACAATAACATATGTCATCCGCATATGCGAGCACTTGTGTAACGCCATTCATGGGTCCGGCCATGTTGTCATCTTGTACCTTTCTGATGACATACTCGAGTACAAGGTTAAAAAGCAATGGTGAGAGGCCATCCCCCTGTTTTAGTCCGTCGCGGATTGCAAATGGTTCTGGGAGGTGATTTTCTATTCTACCTCGCCCTTTACTTTCTTTCATGCAGATTTGATTGAGGACGGCATATTTTTTCGGGACTGCCAGCTCAACTACAATATGGTAAATTCTTTGCCTTACGACTGATGCGACTGAAACTGAAGTCAACGAAAAGTTGGTGGACCGTCTCTCTCGGTATTCCCACCTCTTGTTCAGCGATTGCCTCATTTGGACGCCTGTTGACCAGTTTCTACGGGATCCGCATTGGTAGTCTCCCAGTATTTCTTCTACGTACAGTGTGATTCTCGCCAGTATGACATTTGTTAGTATTTTGTATGCGGTTGGGAGCAATGATATTCCTCTGTAGTTATCGCAGTCAGATGGGGGTGGCTATTGACGATTTCCATTCTTCCGGAGCGACTTCCTTATCCCATATTGTTTTAATCAGTTGGTGTATGCAGCCGGTATGCAGTCGAGTCCGGGAGCCTTGTTATTTTTCAATCGATTTATTGCGTTACAACTTCGTTGAAAGAGGGATCTGGGATCTGATGCTCGGCTGTATGTGCGTCTGGTGCGTTTATTTGTGGTTGATGGGTGCGTACATTGAGTAGGTTTTCAAGGTACTGCTTCCATCTTGTCACGATATTGTTTGTTTCTGTGACCAGACAGCTGTTTGCGTCTCCAATTATTTTGGCTCTCCCTCGGTAGCCATTTCTAATTGAGTTTATGCCGACATACATACCTCTGATGTTCTTTGCTCTTGCATTTTCTAGGATTTTTTCGATTTGAATCTTCTCCCATTCGCGCTTTTTGCGTTTGAAAAGTCTCGTTGTCTCTTTCCGAATCGTCGCGTATCTTTCTGCGTTGACTTCATCATATATTTCTAAGTGAATCACTCTGAGGCGTATACGTCCTTCGACCTTCGCCCCGCACTCATCCTCAAACCAAGGTTTGGACTTAAATGTTTTCTTAAATCGTAATACCTTTTGGGCTGTTTGTTTGGTTACGTCTTTGATCGATGCCCATTCAGTGGGCACATTATTGGTTTCATCTTCCTCACTACTCCCATTCTCTAGGATGCTAAATCTATTCGTAAGTTCGTCTTGATATTCAACTCCTTTGCGGAGGTCTTTTAGTTTATCAGTGTCGAACTTTTTGCTCATCTACCGTGACTGCCCATGTGGGTTTGCTGTGAGTCGACTCCGAATTTTGCCTATCACTAGAAGATGATCGGAGTCACAGTCTGCTTCTCTATATGATCTTACCTCAAGGATGTTTGAGTGGTGTCTTTTGTCTATGAGAAAGTGGTCTATTTGGTTGCGCGTTGCGCCGTCGGACGATATCTATCAGACTTTATGATTTTGCTTGGGCTTGAACATCGTGATTTTCATTACCAGATCTTTTGACATTGCGAACGTGATAATTTGAGTTCCCTTATCATTTGAAATGCCGTATAGGCTTTCTGTACCTATAGTTGGTTGGAAAATGTCTGCCCTTCCAATTTTCGCGTTGAGGTTCTCGAAGAGGATTTTAACATCGAATGATGAGATCCCATCAAATACTTCCTCTAGGGTCTCGTATAACAACCCCAATGCTCCGCTGGCAGCTCCAATGGCCGCAAAGCCTGAACTTGCTCAAGAGGCCGTTGATAAGTATGCTGGATAATAGCTGGAATCGACGTGAGTGATCGGATATCCCCCCCCCCCCCCCCCTCCACAACCTGATGATATTCCTTTTGTTATACCGCAAGACTAGTGCAGCCCAAACCTCCTGATAGTCCGCCGCCGTGATCGGAACATTGCGAACCAATGACAATGCGTCCGCGCTCAAGAAAATCCGCAAAAATTGGAAGTTCTCTACCGCTGATAACTTTGGATTATCGTGGATGAGCGGTTTGTCCATATCCCGGAACGTTACCCACTGTTTGTAGTCTCCATCAAAGGCAGGCACGTCGATGTTCCTTAGCTTAATCGCTAGACTTGCCGTTCCACCCATTGAATCCAATGCTATCAGGCCCGCTGACCGGCTGACTAGTTGTTCCACCAAGGTAGTCATCATGGTTTGGCTGGAATTAAGCGTATTAAGCAACCTCTCCATTCCTGGTTGCCTCGCTGTTAGCGTTGGATTGGCTGCCGGTTCCAGGGTATCTCCTGAAGTATCCAATGCGGTGGCGCCCGTACCTTTTGATGCGTTTGTTAAACCGCTGAGTGAGCCTGCCTTGCAGGGAAAAGTATCGGTCCTTAAAGGCTGCTCGTTCCTCGTTCTCCGTGTCAATGTCCAGGTGCGGTTCCATCTCGTCGATGTATTCCCAGAGGCGCTCCAAGGATTTAAATGCGTCCTGCAGTTCGCACAATCTGCTTGCGACTTCCTCACGTGGAGCCACCTCATTCGCCTTGTTTGCGAACTGCTCCAACCCCGCAAGGAATCCCTTGATGAATCCTCGTCTCCTCTTTAGTGCCGGAACAGTCTGGTCCGCCATTGACGACTTGATCGGCGAATCGCTTGTAGGCATTGCGAATTCTGTTTGCCTTTTCCATGCATGTGGGTGGAAATTGCGACACTAGCTACTTGAATCCGAAGCTTGTGGATCGGGTGTGGCTTGCGTAACTGAGTGTGCTCATATTTCGTTGATGGCCTTGATCCGCAGCACGACCGTATTTCTTGCGGTTTGGTCGCATCAGGTGCGCTTACATGCATTGTGGTTAAAACGCTAGGATCCCATGTTGCACAGTGGGAGACGTTGTGTTGTCCAGTCGGCAGCTGCTGTCTTTTCTTCGATGACTTGCTCCGGCTCGAAGGACGAAATTGTAAATCTGTTTAATTGAACGGCGGTGATTTACAGGTATACTTAGTTTATTTCAGACTTCCTGAATATTGGTGGATCAACCCCTTTCCAATCTGTTATGATCTCTTTATTGGATTAGCAGCGTTTGACTGCTTAACTTGTACTCGCTCTGTTATTATTTGATGTATCGTACTTCCAGAACCGGACTCTGCTTTGGACGAAGAGAGTTGTTGTTTTGCCCGGTAGGATCGTTGTACTATGGCCAATTCCCCAACTACGACCGCTTATTTTCTCTCCTCTGTCCCCGTTCCCCCGTTTGCGTGTTTGTCAAAGGAACAAAGAGAGGAATTGGTATAAATAGCCGATCCTCAGTCCGCCAGTCCGCAGTGTTCGAGTGAATGGAAAGGTATCCCGAACTTTCAACGCCGCCGCAGACGTACCACAAGGCTCCATTCTAAGTGCCATCCTATTTAATATATACACCTTAGATATTCCTCGCCATCTGGACGGAAAAGTAAACCAGAATTTCTCAATTCGTTCCAAGGCAGGTGGAATGTTAACGCCAAATCAAATGTCAAATTCAGCAGTGAGTCTGTGCGCAAACGTCGTCGACGGCAGTTGTCTTTCGCTCTTCTTTAGGTGTAATAAATAGATTTCAATAATCGCAGCATTTTCATTTAATTTGCGTATGTTTCGTCATCATAGCGCGAACAGTCTGTAATATATATAAAGGTTCGCTATGCGCCTTTATCACCCATCAAACTGAATATTTTGTTACCCGTTGATTTTAATAAATCATTAATATGAAACAGAAACAAAGCTGGAGTCAAGATAGAACCCTGAGACGCTCCGGAAACAACAGAATAGGGAATCGAAGACACACCGTTAACAACACTAGTCAATCGTGTTTTGAGGAAACCCTATATCTAGTCGCAAAGTTGTTTGGAGCGTGTGAACGAAGGTTACTTACCAAGGGTCTGTACCTGACACAGACAAGCCCCTTAGAACTAATGCTGGAGAACACCTAATCTTGGTGAAACTATCGGGGTAGCGGAGCATGAACTGGGAGTAGTGCGGTCCTTTAACTACCTTTGGTCAATAGTAGAAGCCGATAACAATATGGAAGAAGAAATACGAGGACGGCTGAACAAATCCAACAAAGCCTATTATAATCTTTCAATGCTCTATAAATCCCGAAATTTATCCAGATCATTCAAGCTGCTACTGTACAAGACCACGGTTTTACCAGTAGTCATGTATGGATCCGAGACGTGGGTGCTCAATAAAAGGTACTCTGAACTCTTAGCCGCATTCGAGAGGAAGCTCTTAAGGAGAATTGTTGGCCCGTATGTGAGGGAGAAGTGGGGGTTCTTTAAGGCGCCTGAAGAACCCCCCATCGGCCTAATCCAACTCCCCGCCCCAACCTGCAAATACCCTGCAAATACCTGTACCTACCATAAGCAGCTTACCTCCAGACGAGCAGTCAAGCTCCCCTGCAACAATACTTACCTGGATGATTTTAGCCGTGGCAAAATCATCTAGAACGATTACCGTCTGTTATTTTGCTATCGCATTGGCATCTATAGAAGTTCACCAGGGGCATGCTTGCATACAAACCATCACGTCCTAAAATCCAATTCGGTTTTCCCCATATTCGAACTCGATCCATCGACCTAGGAGACGTTACATTTCGAGTAGAATATAAGTGGCGCTTCATACCATGGCAATAGTGTAAACAAACACCACCTCCATGCTCCCCAGATACAGCTGCAGCTGATAGTTTCCCTTCCACGGTGAGCTTATATTGCACCCATATCCTGAGGTTCGTAACATTTGCGACCGATTCCCTTTCATCGGTTATCAACCGATCATGGAATTTGGGCATGGATATGATCATTGGTTAGACAATCTTACCCATGCCATGCCCTATGATGACGCACCAGCAAACCAAAGCAAACACACAGTACCTCACTGCGTTTGCTTTGTTTACTAACCGCTGGTCCATGGTTCCCCTGGGTGAGACGTTTGCTTGCACATCTGCAGGTCAAATCCCTCACCACCATAAATACCTTTCCTCCTAGAGCACCAGAGCCATACGGCTAAAACAAACAAACCCCAAATCTTTGGTCGACCTATCGTCACCGAAGAATGTATCGCCTACGACGGCATTACATAAACACAATGCCTGCAGCCCCTTGTTGCTCGTTCACTTGTTTGATCAGGTGTCGGCGATCATTGTCTGTATTGCAGGCAAAAGGGGCATTGTACGCGTCCCTATGCAGCATTTGAAAAATCCTCCCATTGAATCCTTCCTCGATCACCATTAGCCACTGCCATGTTGATCCGTTTCGCTCCTCCCATATCGATGTGATCCACCACCGCTGAATCTGACGGATGTGGATTGCATCGTAGAGTCAAAATACCATCTTCTAGGCGAGAAGTCGAGTCCCTACTGTCGCGCTATCCGGTTTTTAGAATCCTAAGATGAATGGAGTCAAAATTCATCCGTCGAGGAGAGACGTCGAGTCTCCGCTGTCGTGCTACTCGTTCTGTTGTAAATTCAAAAATAGCGGGGGTCGCTCGTGTCGAGTGCATTTAATATTTTATAGGAATAAATTTACTTAAATAATGATTGCCAAATATGGATGTGACGTTGTTCCATAGAGTTCGTGTACCACACCGTAAATAACAAGTGAACAGTGAAAATTAAAACCGAGTTTTCAGAACAAATGAAGGAACAATAACATTAAAATTAACTTGTTGTGTTTTCTTTCCCTTTTGAAGTGGAGTTCCGTTTCCCTCGAAAAATAATTCTCAGTGATCAATCCGTGGTGTATTGCTCAACCTGTACCCGTGCCGACGCCCCTAGCAAAACCTAACCCACAGGATGACTCCGAATACGGTACAACCATGAGTTGCACGTGATCTACCTTGAAGTTAATGTTGTAAGAAAAATCAAGCTCGGTAGACTCCGGTGGATGGGACACCTAGCTCGAAAGAGCGAAGAGGAGTCTGCCCGGAAAGTCCTTTGTAGCAGGGTGTATGGAAGGAGACAGCGCGGCAGTCCTTGTCTGCGATAGAGAGATGGCGTAGACCAGTACACCCAGAGCCTAGAAGTGCCAAACTGGATGACGTCGACTCGAAATCGGGACCGGCGGAGAGACTTGCTAAATAAGGCCAAGACCGGATCCTGGCTGTAGTGCGGATGATGATGATGATGATGATGATGAACAACTACAAAAACTGACGCCATCAACATTTCTATAGAATTCTACAAGAGCGGTGTGGGCTTGCTATATATTTCCCGCTCCCGCTTATTCCGTTCAGAAAATATATCCCACATATTTATGGTGGAATACAAATATGGTTTAACGCTTTGAACTTTAAAATCGGCGTAATTTAATGCCAACGCGATATTCCTCATTGTAAAGTTATATGTTGGAAAAATTCGGTCACATCTAACCATTTCAAAGGAAAAGACTGTCATCCGTCCCAAAATTACCGCCCAATTGAATGGCGACACCACTGGAGCAGAAGATTCGCCAATGATTGGCGAAGGCGGGCGGAATGTTGCGGATTCGCTGGATGCAACCAGCGAATTCGCAAGTAAACGCAACCATAGTAATCAAATAACAAATGTCAGCAACTACCTGACATACTCAATGTTGGTTGTCAAGGAAAATCAATTAACAAACTCTTTATTCTTTTGCAAGTCAGGCGACACAGTTCGCAATTTCCGGTCTAATCGGTAAATATCAAAAAAATCAATTAAAATAACTTAATAATTAACCACAATAAACCCACCTGTTTCATTCTGGGATTATTGGAAAGGATTATTTCTTGGGATAGCTACTGCCCATGTTATCCGAAATGAAAAATCATTAAATTCCGAATTGATTATATATACATTCATGAATGATCGTTAAAACTGATTCTGCAACAGGCGGCCCAGCGCAGGCTTATTGAGGTAGGTAAATAACATTTGGACATCTATGAATGGAAAACATGATGCGCCAACAGTAGTCGTAGCGAAGGCTTTTTGTCGCATTTCAAGCAGGGTTCTGGAAAGTAGACTCCGATCTCAACGGCACACTCAACACTTTGTGACTGGATACAAAATTACTTCGAAATTTAATCAATTCGAAATGTTGTGGATGGTGTTCTGGATCTCCACCATTGAGATCCTTTTCTTTGGAGCGCCCCAGGTTTCTACATTGGCGCCAACTGTCTTATATTTTCACATTAATGATTTGCTACTATCAATGCACAATCAGATTTTCCGTTTTGCCAACTATAGTATACTGGTTTCTTCTTTTTTTTTATTAGACTTCTTTCGGGAAAGGCCAAACTATAGCGCCGAGTGGGCGCCCCGAAATGCCACCAAATAACTGTTGCATTTCTTTTTGAACAGTTGCAGGTTGTAAAGCACCGGGAAGACTCGCGTGGGAAGGGAGTTCCACAGGTTCACCCCTCTGTAGCGGAACGAGTTGTGATACAGGGATGTTGGCGTCGTCGGGAGATGAACCGCACACTGGTGCGATACGTCGGATTGTCTTGTGGACCGCATATAAGTCGAATTGCGTGGAACAATACCACGAATCTCCGAAGAACAATACCCGTGATAATATCTGTAAAACAGACAGAAGTGGGCTACGCGCCTTCGACGTGATAGCGGCTGTAGTCCCAACATCAGGCGGATTGCTCGTCTCTGTATGCTCTCAAGTAGGTCGAGGGTATGTTTAGGAGCCGAGCTCCAAACATGAGAGCAATATTCGAGCGCGGGTCTAATTTGAGATCTATACAGGAGAAGAAGTTGAGTCGGAGTAAAATATTTCTTAGCTCTAAAAAGATAGCTCAGTTTTCCTGAGGCTGACCTGGCGATGCTCGTCACCTGTTTATGCTGCGATACATTCCCACAGACCGTGACGCCGAGCACTTTGAATCTCTCGCCAGATTCGAGGGCCTGGCCATTGATCACCAGGTGTGAAACCGATCATCCACTTTTCTTTGTGAATGTTGTATATTGTGTCTTCGCTGCATTGAAGTCGACGAGATTGGCCCTTCCCCACTGCAGGACCTTATGTAGATCCTGATTCAGAGATTCAATCTGTCTACATCTCAGTAGATTCACCAACCGGTCGAACACTCGAAAAGGAGGACACAAGCGTACTATCATTCGCAAAACTGAACACTTTGTTATCCGTTGTCTCCAACATATCATTTATGTGAAGCAAAAACAAGGTTGGAGCCAAAATAAAACCTTTGGGGCACCCCGAATTAACAGGATGCAGATCCGAACACTCGCCGTCCACAACAACCCGGGTCGATCGATTTTCAAGGAAGCTCTTAGACCAGTCACAAAGCTGCTGGGAAAGTCTGTGGGGTTGTTGAAGTTGTGGTGCCTGACACGGACCCAGTTTCACTTCGCTCCCATCAAAACGTCGCTGGATAAATGAATTCGGTTCGCCGGAAGTCAATCACGGTAATGTGAAAAATAAAACACACTGTAGGATTTTGTCGTATATTTATTTTTCTCTTTATTTTTGAACAATAGGCTGTTTTGGTCAACAAATGAATTTTATTAATATTGTTTTAACATTTAAAAATTCCCAATCAACGATCTCTTAACTATGTCTCTCGAATTATTATTATTATTATTATACTTTCACAGAGAATTTGTACGATAGAATGAGTTTTAATTTAAACATTAAGATTCACCATCAACGATGTTAAAATTATGTCTTTGGAATTATTACTACATACTTTCACAAAGAGTTGTTATAACAATAAGCGACGACCATACCGACAAGAAAACCTCTGACTCCTGCCCACTCGCTGGTGGTTCAAATTTTACTCTCCAGTTGTGTATGCGTCCGCGGGGGATGAATATAGACTCGGGGCGCAACGTCCCCGGTACGTGTGCGTGGTTCGGTGGTTACGATCTGACTCTTGGTGCCGTCGCACCAATCATACCGCAATCGCAGCTGGGGTGGATTCCCACTGCTGTGGTGAAAAGCAAATTCGGTATTTTATTCTGGTGGCGGCCAATGAGAAATCGTTTCAGTTTGGTTGGAAGTATTTCCATTGTGACCGTACAGATCTGGTTGAATGCCCATTCACTGGAAGCCAGGACAAACGAAAATGCGAAGCGTGCTCAGAAGAAAATCCAAACATGCAGCTGGTCAAATAGATGATCGTGTACGGAGGCTGGCTGCATTGCTATCATAAACAATAGGGAATGGATTTTTCTGTTGATGTTAAGTCAACAGCACTTCGCTTACGATGGCAAGGGCTAGGATGGATGGGTGCATGTTTGGTTTAGGAAACGAATCATAGGGCCTGACCATTGATAAGATTGTTTGGGTAAACAATTATGGGTCGTGTGCAACTCGATGATCGTTTATCGCTTGGGCGACCGATCATGGGAAATTTGGCTTGCAGATGTGCAAGCGTACAATTTACCCAGCTTGGATTTAGACCAGCGGATGGTAGGAAAAAATAAACGCAGTAAGATTACTGTGTGTTTGATTAACGTGGTTGCCGACCAGAGGAACCCATCAGTTTCTAAATGGTTCGTGATAGCGGAACCGAAATGGTTTGGATGACATAATATCGTTGATGCCATGACAAGATGATGATCTTGCCGTGGGTTTATATTCCAGGTAACAGGTGGTTTGCACCTCTTAATTGCAGGTGCGAAATGGCAAGTTGGGGTAAGAGAAATGGGTGGTTCTTGGGAGATGCTTAAAGAACCCGCACAAGTTCATATGAACCAAGTTGGCTCAACCATACCCCGCGACAGACGCGGTCAAAAGCCTTGGAGATATACAATGCGACTGCTCTTGACTCACCATGCCCCTCAATCGCAGATGTCCATACATCGGTTATAAGTGTCAAAAGGTCTCCCGTGGACTCCCTGCCGCGGAAGCCGTATTGACGTTCATTCAGGAGTCCGTTGCACTCAAAATACTTAATTAACTCAGTATTGATGACTTTTTCCGTCACCTTAAATAACATAAACAGTAATGCAGTCGGCCGGTAATTTTGGAGGAGTCACTTTTTTCCCGTCTTTGGGATTGGCTGAGCTCGAGCGATTTTCCAGCAGGTAGCAAAGGTCCTCCGTGCATAAGATAAGCGAAAGAGTTGTGGGGGTTCTCTATACTACATGGAGAACCAACCCACAATTTCAACCACAATTTCCGCCTTATTTCGACCGCTTTCAGCGCGTCATATCAACCCCTAACCCGCCGTTCGGCAATTCACCTGCAAAACGTGTTTCCCAAAAGGACGCATAGCTAAACTCATTATCCTATGCAGATACGGCAACTCCATATCATTAACCCTATGAGATTTCTATCGGAAATCTCAATGTCATATTGGTTAGCAACAACTAAATCTAACCAAACGACGCTGCTGCATCATAGCAAAACCGCTGGGGTTATTTCAGCGCCTTTGAGTCTGGTTCTCACGCTGATTATTTCCCAAGCACCAGCGGCGCCCTATTGACTTTCCCCAGACACTCTATTCGCCGGGGATCAATGGTCTCTTTTCGTAGGTGAATAGCACCAGCTACATTTTCCTCTCCTCCACAATTCTGTCTCCCTACAGGCCAATGCACGCTGAGGTCACCACATTCACCGAATTGGGTCAGAGCTGCATTGACTCATGCACACACAACCGAAACCCACCCCGGGTTCATAGTACTTTGTGTTTCTGTTCTCTCATTCTCCCATGTTCGTCGACTATCAATTAACCGATGTATTCACCATACCTCTACGGGGGTGGCAATGAGAGAGCAGCAGCGTGATCTCTATTGGTTGTCCTGTGTGCAAAAATAAAATCCAAAATTTCATCCCTAATTGAGATCAGTCGCCATCCAATCTCCGTCGGTGTCGGACACGCCGCACCGAAGTCATTATTCATTCTTCAAACGACACACAAGTATCTGAAATGCCACCCAACATACTCGCCCCGGTCCTCAAAATGTTTTTAGTTCATTGTGTATTATTTGCCAAATCGTACTTTTCCAATAGTTACATTGCGTAATCCCTTCCTGTGTAAATACAAATACAAGTTCTTCAATTTAAATCTCGTGATAATTTATTATAATGTAAAGTAAAAGAAATTAAGAGCAATTGCCCCAGGGATTAATAAAGAACATAAAAATCACAAATTACACAGTGTTTTCTTTTTTTCTTGTCTCTGTGAACAATTTGACGACGTAAGTGTTGGCGGGTGAAGTGAATCCATGCCCGTGTCAGGCATCAATACTTCTCCCCCACAGAGTCTGGCAAGAAGCGGCGATAGTTCCGGAACACAGTTCTTAAGAACTATTGCTGGTATTCCGTCCGGGCGGGTTGCCTTCCTACAGTCCACTTCACGTCGAATGCGTTGAATAGTGCTCGGGCGAAATCTCACATCCCCATGGAAGACCGTACCGGCGCGATCACAGGTAGCTCCGAAAAACCGGGATTGCGGTTTGAATTCGCGGAAAATAAATTCGCAGCATTATCCTTTGAATTTGTGACTAACGTCCTGCTGTCTGTCACCAATGGGGGGGAAAGAAGAGGACGCGAAGTTACTGCTGACAGCTTTCTGTAGAATGGTAAACAAAGTCCTTAAAATCGTTCTAACCAGGATACAATCAGACCGACTCTCTAAATCACAATCTGGGCAAAATCATACAAGGTTCCTCAGGGGTCTATATTGGCATTATATCTGTTTATTCCCCATATTTACACTACCGATTATGATGTTGCTGTAACTACCAAATTGGAATATTAAATGATTTGAACTATAATAAACTCGTAACACTATCCCTGATAGATGTTTATGATTGGAAAGGCAAATTAAGCCTTACATCCAATAGTCCGTGTACAGATCCGAAATGCATGCGATCCTTTGCCTGCATGCCAGATGTGCAGTTCAAATAAACCACGGAAAGATCGGCGAATAAGCGGCGGCATCCGATCCTTAAACAAAAGAAAAAAAAGGATTCCGACCACCAGCAACGAATGATGATGATAAACATCATGAGTAAGATTTCTCCTTTTCCAGATCCGATGGGAAATTCTTCTTTTGTGATGCCAAGGGAAGTTTTAGGCCGTTAACAGATACGATGGGGAAAATCTGTTGGAAGACAGGATGAGAAATTTTCTTGTGCAGATGCGAAGATAGGTAACTAGAACGGGATATTTTTGGGATAGAGACAAGGAGTCTAGCGCATACCGCCGAATTGGAGAGTCGACTTATAACATCCATCCGGAGTAGAGACACTGAGGAACCCCATCGTAGAGGTATTAGGTATTTCGAGAAACAGAATAAATCCAAGTAACGTGAGTTGTGAGTTGTGTGAGTTGCGCGTCGTTAGAAAAGAAACATAGTAGTGTCGATTAAGAAAATCGTTGTGTGCTCAAACATTAACAATTGGAACAATGATTCCGTAATATCGTGGAGATTAAGAAAGTCGTGTGTGCACAAACATTATCAAATTGATATAGTAAACCTGTAATATGTACATGTAGGCAAATAAAACCTAAATTAAAACAAAAGCAAAGGGCCAATAAAAATCAGATTTTATACACAAAACTTTCGCAGTGTTTTATTTGTGTGATTGTCTCCGTGTTCCGGTGTTTTAATTCTTTCTACTGCGGTCGTTGTTCGCCGGAACACCGTAGCCATCAATACCTGACCAAGGACACATATAAAACCACCAATGTCAATCCGTCAACCAAAGCAACAACATAAACATCCGCCAAAGGTCGACTGTAGTGCATGATTTGCACCTCTGCACACGATAGGGTTGATAATAAGTTTCACTGATTTGTAGATTTTCGAGTGTTTTGTAGATTGAAGAGATGAATTGCCAATCTTACCAACTTCAATCCAACAAAGACGCAATATATAACATTTAAAAGAGAAAATGGGGGGTTAGTGTCACAACTTAAAACGAACGGTTAGTAGAACCTTTTGGGTGGATTGAGATGGAAAATTCCCATAATTGGCAATACAGCACTAACATCAACGTCGCAGTCACTATCACATCAAAGGCGTATGACAAGCCTTCGCTTATTTTTCTGATATTACCACAGACAAAGTCTTTCGAAGACCCCCGATACCATTCAAGGAATTTTAAGTCTTCTTTTTTAAGAGAGGCATACTGATTGACTCCCTAAATCGAGACTTACACATCAAATTCCAACTCATCTTCCAACAGAATGTATGTCCTTTTAACAAAGCTAGTTTTAATACAACTTTGTTACAAGTTGCAGCTAAATATGTTTGAAGTGTACCTATTCAGGACGTTAAATAATAGTTCAATTATGCACTAAAACAGGACACGATTTGGTGACTTTAGAAGCATTCCTTTTATTCTTAATCTTTTCAAGAATTTCTGTGAAGTGTATACACTTCAGCGGGTTTTATTGTTGGCCGTCAGAAACAATTATCAATCTCACCACTATCCAAGTATTAACACAGCAGTTTAAAATGCATGTTATGTCACAGACTAAACTCCTTCAATTACAAGCTCACAATTGTTCCCTTGATGTACACCATGTTTCTGCAGTCATTTCCTTTCCACTGTAGACAATCTGTATCAATCTTCGAGAAAAGATAGAATAATCAAAATTAACAAATTCCTATGAACGTCTCTCATCAAATTTCGTGGCGGCTGTGGCATCATCTCTACACCCATACAACCTAGTATCCACAAGGCGAGCTTCGCCGTTAAATATTCATCACTCAGTCATTAAAACTCGTATCGATATAAACATCTCTCGCTGTTGGCAGTAAAACCTTTTGTTTCGATGCATTGCCATTCCGATTGTCATCGGCCTGATTTTTTAGCTTCTTGGCTTCTTTTATTTTTTGTGGTAATTTTTCTACCCATCGCCGGTTAAGTGCTGGCGTCCCGAGGAATTCAATTTTCTCGCCTTCCCATGGCCCCAACGCGCAGACAGCTCTGCGAAAAAAGAGACCTTCTTTGGAATAATTCATGACACTTCTACGCGTCCAGCTATGGGTAGGGTCGAGGCGTTAGCCACACTTGGCGACTTCTGTTGTATAATTCGTAGAAAAATTGTTAACAAGGTTTTCCAACGGTGGCGGATCAGATTGTAAGGCAGGGTAGTGTGTATGTGTGCGCACGTTCATGTTGTTCCGGCCTCCGGATTGAGACATCAATCTGGTTAAGGTCAATCAGTTCTTTGTTCAATGATCAGTACAATTGCATTATGGATGCAGGCACAAGTTGTTGCTCTGTACAACTGTCTTGCCCCAACCAAATGAATCACATAAATTCTGTCCCTCCAATGTCAGTGTGGATGGAAAAATTGTTGAATCTATTATTAGGACAGCTCGGGCATTGAGGAATCGAGTGCAACATGCGGTAATGCATCACATCTGATTTTGGATCCTGTTTCGATTTTATAATACTCGTAAGTTTAACTCGTCTAACTTGTCATCGAGTGACGTGTTGGGGATGTATTAAAAAACAACGATTTTTATGATCTGCTCGTATCATGTCAACCACTTGGGTTGTATTTATTTGACAGTAACTATTTTCGAAGCAGACACAAAAAAAAAGAACAAACTGTTATTTTTAAGGATAATAAATACTAGCAAACGTGGCTGTTGAAAAATCCACAGGAGGCGGCACAACAAGTGTGCCGTGCCACCCCACTTTATTGGCAGCATCCTGTGGAGCGGGAAATTACATTTGAATGACGGCGATGCGCATTAATGTGCTGTAATTTTTGTCTCCTTCCTCTTTAGCCTTACTATCAGCCATTTTATTGACGCCAATGTGACTGACATTCATGCGGGGTGATCTTTGTGATTGCGTTGAAATATATGGAGAAATAATCGATGGTGAGATTTACTCCGATAGCAGCCCACACACAACTCTGCAGGGGTGATGACATCCCGTCGTGTGAAGACGGCTCAATACGCAGATGGAGACCAAAAGAAAGGCAGACCAAGTGGTTGCGGCCGCAATCAGCACTCCATTAGGCGGAAATATCGCTTAATTGCTTCCCAAACACACCGCAGGAGGTTTGTTCGGTCAGTGTATATTTACATGACTTACGACCAGGGGACGGATTCAAAGGGGTTACAGTTGACCATTGGGCGTTATAAAAAATTAAATTAGACCATCGTGGCGCTATGTTTCAAATGTTCAGATTAATGATTTCGATGTGGACACACTATTCATGGAACAAATTTATTTTTCTTTTTTTAATTACTTTCAATCAATGAAATGACAAGCAGAGATATTTTTATCATTTCATAAATAAAATTCAAAACATCAGAATTATAATTCAATTTCACAGGGCTGATTATATTCGAACTTATGAGGCGTGAGCTTTGAATTAAATAATTTTGATAGTAAATCAATAAAACGTTTGGTCATATGATTATGGATTTGTGTGCATGAGAGTGCTAGTGATTATATAGGGTGGCGCAAAATTATGTTTTTGAATAACCTTTTTACTAAATGGAAAAAAAATGATTTTGAGTGATAGAAGTATTTATTTGGACCTTTATAATTTCATCTACTTCACAAATGTCAAAAATGATTGACGTACGACGCCATTTGCAAAAAATTATAACATCTTCCGATAGGGTGATTAATTTCGCGCCACCCTGTATTTTGAAGGACAAAAATAGTCAGTTACGGTAACAATGATACCATATTGCGTCGCTGTTACTCCCTAAAATCCATAACGAACTAGCCAGTGGTGCCATCATTTATGTAATGAAGGTGATCTCCTTTTGTTGGTCAATAATTGAATTGAATATTATAGTCTGATAACATCTCACTCTCTCCACAACTCCACATAATCTCCCACTTATCTTCTTTTACCAGCATACCAGAGGCCTTCGTTCTAAGACCCAAGCAGTTTTGCAAGAAAATACACCCCCCCCCCCCCCCCCCCCCCCTTGGAAAACTACGCCCTAAATGAAACAAACTTGATTCCCAGTATTAAAAATCAGGAATTATTCCCTTCCTCCTATAATATTTATCGCGATGACGTCGATATATAATTGACTCCCCTTGTCCCGGTGTGCTCTTAGACTTCCAAAGCAACTTTGACTAACCCTCGTTGCTATATCTCCGACGCCCAATTTCGATTATGTCTCCGTTCAAATAAAGCAACCTGAAAATCGATGTGTTATCTGCTTCTCCATTTTTCCATCTCAGCTCCTTGCTAATATGAACTAGCACTTAATGCTATCAACCACATAATAGTAGAATGTGACTTTCAAGACGATATCGTCGTTTTTTGGAGACCATAACATCCCATATGGATCTCAGTAGAAGATCATTCTTTCTATACCATCTCCCCCTCCAATGCCAAGGAATGCTCTTCATCGACCACCTAACAGAATCAAGCCTTTATCGGGTTAGTAATGTCTCAAACCACATGAACAGGCAGCTAGACTTCATTTTCACATCTGACCCAATTAATTCGTCAATTATCTATACTCTCTCCCCTTATCCGCCCCACAATCGACAATGACCACTCTCTCTTTCTTCTGTCTTTTTTTCATGATTCCTCACTGCAGACTTTCACAAACCAAATTTCCGCCATATTAATGATTATCTAATTTCATTTTGATCATCTAACTGTAAACGACGCTACTACCAATATTCACACTAACATTTTTAATTCCATTTCCTTGTTCGTTCCCTAAAACTTCAACCTCATCACCTCGTTTGTTTCGTAATAAAAGCAGCAAGTTGTGGGCTACTTTTCCTCCGTAACCGCTCTGTCTGTGATTATTCCATCTATCATAGCATCTATCTCCATTTCACCGAACACAAAACTACCTATTGAAAACAGAGATCAACCACCAGGTTGATCCTTTAATAAAATACCCTAAGACATTTTTTTCAAATTGTTAATCACAAACATGGGTCCGATGATTACCCCACTTCCGTCCTCTAATAAACTTCACTGCAATTTTTTAAGCAATCCTTCACTGAGGACTCTTTCGTTCTAAGAGGGGTACTACGTAGTTTAAATATTTACCTAACATTTCCATGGGTTTATTTCATTTACAGTCAATTGATCCACCTATGATTAAAAATAACTAACCCAACTTAAAGACCACTTCAGTCCCGGTTTCATTTTCATTTTTACAACATTTTTTATTTTTCTTTTTATATTCTTAATTTCTAAATTAAAGGCTAGACAAAAAATGCTTAAATTCTAGTTTAATTATCTTATATAATAACTTACTGGTCCTTCGCAGACGCTCTAAGCTAAACATTACTTAACATTTGTATAATTTGCCTTTCGGCGACAGAACTTTGTGGCAGTACTGATAATTAGTTGAAATACAAAGAAAAATTTGAAAAACTTTGTAAATTTTTTTTTTTTGTTTTTTTTTCTTAAAATTTAACTTACTTAACTTACCTACGTTTTTTTTTTTTTTTTTTTTTTTTTTTTTTAATTTTTATGTAAAAGCACTTAACCTAACTTAACTTAAATCTTATACTACCCTAATTCTAGAAAAGCTAAGTCTATGTAAGCTAGCTGATGATAGTATGATTCTTTACCGACTTTGGTACCCAGGTCTTTATATGCCATTCAACCACCAGAACTGTTGACGCTGTCTAATACTATCGTCCCGGTCTCTGTGGGAGATAGCCCTACTGAAGCGCAGGAGCTCTTCTTCGGTGCGCGCTACTTCTCGGTCGTAGCACAATCGCCCGTCTACAGATGATCTACTTACATGATAGATCAGCGGAATTCCGGATCTATCCTGTATAAGCCCTTTCATATCCAAGTCAAGGAACGCCTCTGGTGGAACAAAACCGTTGCGACGCACGCTCTCATAGTACAGAGTGTTTGGATAATAGGCCCCGAAAATTAGGTCATTTGACGAGCTTATTGCTCTCGCAATATGTCCTCTGATTAATTTAATCATAAAATTATCCACCCTATTTATGTACGCTTCATTATATAAAGTCTCATTTGAGTAATACTTTTTATAGTCCGATTCCGGTGTCCGATATAATCTGAGACAACTTCTGAGACACTTTCTTTCGAACACCCGAATCTTTTCCATCAAATTTGGACCTATGTTGAACCATACTGGGCAAGCATATATGAGCATTGGCCTGATTAGCGTCATGTAGCATATGACTTTTACCTTGCTGTCAAGTTGGCTACTGTGAAATAGCCTCCTTGTCATAGCAAAAGTTTTCCTCGCTTTGAGCAAAGCAGCCTCTACATGTCTGTTGAAATACAGATATTGGTCTAGCCAGATGCCCAGGTATTTAACTAAACTCTTGGTTTCCAGTTTATCTCCATGCGGTCCCACGATAACTAGCTTTCGCCAGTTTTTCCATGTGTCGTACGTGGCTTTATATAATGGAGTTCTAAATAGGATGGCTTCACATTTCTGGAAGTTGATCTTAAGTTTCCAGTCATCGCAATAGCGCTGCACTTTGTTGAAGTCTCGCTGTATTAACCTATTTATGATCGCAACTTTCGGAGCTGTTCTGTAAATTATGAGATCGTCTGCGTACGCAATAGCCTGCGGAAGTACTTCTAATAAGTCGCTAATGTAAATGTTAAAAAGAATCGGAGAGAGTACCGCGCCCTGTTGCAAGCCATTCTTGATATTATACGTTTTATTAGAGGTCACATTACCACTTTTGACCACGAACCTCCTGTCCTTTAACATATCGTAAAGTACATATAGTAAAGGCTTATGTATGCCATGTCTGACCAGTTTGTAATACAACCCTTCGATCCAGACGGTATCAAAGGCTTTCTCCAAGTCGATCAGACAGGCACCTGTGCATTGGTTCCTACATTTATTCCATTGTATGTCGGAGACCAGTTTAGCTGCGGCATGTGTGGTTTCATGACCCGCCCTAAAGCCAAACTGGTTATTTGGAATAATGCTGTTGTCGTCTACCCATTTTACCAGAGCTTTGTTGATGGTTTTTTCAAATACTTTACTGATGCTTGGGAGTAAACTTATCGAACGCATGTTCATTGGGTTTGTGCAGTCGTTGCCCTTTTTTGCGATGGGCTGAATGATAGCCGTTTTCCAACGCGTGGGATAATATGCATTATTCAACGCGTTGTTAAACAGGACCGTGTATATATCTATTGCCATTGGGGACAGGTTCTTGAGTACGATGTTAGGTACTCCATCTATTCCCACTGCCTTTTTGCTTCTTAATGAGTCGAAGATACTCTGGATTCCTTCCCTTGTTATTAGAAGGCTATTAGCCACTACACCATTGGCATTAATGTCAATTGACAGATTATCTTCACTGAATTCGGTAAAACCCGGATTCTCCGATTGCCAAAGTGAAATTTCATTTCGGAGGTGCAGATGATTGAGTAGAACTCTGTCCTCCAGGTCGTGATTTCGGTGAATGCTTTCATTCACCTTGTACATTTCCTGAAAGAGAGCTCCCACAGCGTTCACCTTTTCCAAAGGATCTTCGATCACGAAGAGCTCACTATTGAGGATAGCGTTCTCCGTATCTATGCCAATGTTGGTTAGCAGCTGCTTGTTTACCTCAGTACGTGGAATTTGGAGACACTGAATCTCATTTTGATTATTTCTCCTGAATATTTTATTTATTTGTGGGAACATATTCGGGTTATTAGTTTTTATAGCTCGAATTCTGTTGTTCCAATACAAATTTGTTGCTATTCTATAATTAGCTTTAAGTAATTGTTGGAGGTTTTTTAATCGGGATTTCAGTGATATTATCTCCTGGTCTTGTCTGTCTGTAAACTGTCTGTGTAATTGTTTTAATTTCGATAGCAGTCTGTTCTTTTGCCTGTGGAGTGCGTTTATTGTTGCGTTTCTGTACATGTTAGTGTGATCTGTAACTGTTGTTTTGGGAATTGTTTTGTCCATTGTTCGTTTTACGGTTTCGTCCATTTGTTGAATGTATTTGTCGATTTCGACATTAGTCAGGTTTCTGTTTACTGGCAGATTCAAGTCATTCGAACGCAGTTCTCTTGTTAAGGATCTGGTGAACCGCGGCCATCGCATTGCCCGTAGTTATAGGGTTGCGGGATCACGAATTCCTCCAGATCTGCGAGATCGCTCGGAAGCTCTATTACTGCCGTGAATGCACAGTGGTCACTATCGTAATCAATTGTCCGTAAACAGTTTGTATTTCGTCTATTGGTGTTAAGTAATCTCAGTCGTGAGTCGATTAGCAAGATATCTAAGAACGATCTACCTCTAGGGAACGATGGATATTCGGTAGCTAGCAGGTCAGTTCTATATTCAATATGAAACTGATCTAACCAGCCGGCCAACTGATTTCCTCTGGCATTAGATATATGATTTCCCAGGCTGTTCAACTTGCAACAGGTTGAAAAGATTGGCTCTTCTCTCAGTTCTTATTAGTGAATTTACATTCACGACAAGAGCTTTTATTGATGTTGTGGTTAGAGGGTTTATATTGACTTTTTGTTTAGATTGGGCAAGTACGAATAGATCTCGTTTATTTGGTTTTGCAGCTGTGTCATCTGTCTCTGCAGATTAAGCAGAACCGTGACCACGTCTGCTTGCGATGTTGTTTCAGTCTGTGTGGGAGTATTTGTGGCTACCAATGTTGTAGCCTGGTTTGATGGTCTCCCACCCGACGCAACTTGTGCGTACGACCGCTGCGATGTTACGGGCATTGTTGTAGTACGAGCTGGCTCTGTGTTTTTTTGCCGGGTCACACTTCTTGCCATTATTTCTCGGAATTTAGGACATCCTCGATAATTAGCGGGGTGTCCCTCATTCCGGCACACTGCGCACTTTAGAAGGGCTTTGTCTTCTACCCTTTCTTTTCCCAGAGGGCATTCTTCTGCCTTATGGTCTTTTCCGCATTTTACGCAACGGCGCTGCATTTCACAGTTCGCCGCCGCGTGACCAAACCGTTGGCAGCGGACACATTGCAGGATGTCTCTGCCTTTTTTTAACTTGTCCCATGTGACACTTTGATGATCCAAGACTGTAATCTTTCTTAGACCACCAATTCTGCTGCTGGGCGTTAGTTGAACCAAAAAGAAGGGTAGCTTGCGGTTTTCCCTTCTTGCCTTGGTTGTGGTGAACGGTTTTACGGAGATAAACTCGAGATCGTCGTGCCTCAACTTTTGAAGCATCTCGAGCAGAGCCTCCGGTTCCACCTCAGGGTCGACACCCTTTAATAGAACCGTTACCCTCTTTGTTTGCTTCGGCGTGAACGAGTAGAATTCCGCGGTGGCCCTTTTTAAGACCTCTTTAATTTTATCGTGGTCTGCCACCGCATAGGTTTGAATGGCATGCCTGGTACCAGCCAGTCTTTTAACTACAAAATTGTTTCCTATAGCTAGCTTACAAAGACTTACCAATTCCTTACACTCAATATCTATAGTGTTGATTGGTGGCATCTTTATTTTTTGGTTGTTATTCTTGCTTTGCCGCTGTTGTGTTGCTTGCTGTGGTCGATTTTGTGGTGATTGTTGCTGTTGATGTTGATGTTGCTGTTGCTGTTGGCCGACTTTTGGCTTCGGCTTTTGTTGTTGTTCGGAGTCTGTTTCTTTTTCGAGTGCCGCTATTTTTTTCTTTCGGCGTCTCTCTTCTAGACGGGCTCTTGCCATCGCAAGTTTCGCCTCCAATTCAGTAATTTCCTCTTCTTCATCCTCAGACTCTGAGGATGCAAGAGAAGCGAACGAATTGTTTGCCCCATACATATTAAAATTGTAGGGAGATGGACGCTCACTGTCCTCCTCCATTTGCTGACCTTTTCTCTCCATTGTTAATTTCGCGGTTTTACTTCGCGTCACAATGGAGATTTTCGGTGTACCTTTTCGTTTGTTTGTCACGTTTTTGTCTTCCTCCGTGTTCGTGCTGGTTCTTTCCAGTTTGTTTTCATTAAAAAAAAACAAACGCGACCTGCAATACGAACCACGAAGTCGATTTCTTCCGTAGGCCGACTCAAACTCGGCTACCGTCCGCTAAGAGTCAGTGAACTTGCACTCGCGCCAAATGATGCTTTGAAAACTCTGTGCGTAACTAGCAATATATTGTCTGTTTTAGTTTTCACTTTTACAACCGAGGTAATATATTTAAATTGTCTTACGTTGTTGTTGCACCTTACTGCAGTTATTTTGTAAGCACGTTTATTGTCACTTTTAACATTTTGTTTGTTTGTTGTTGTTGCACTTTGTTTTAGTTGTCAGAACACGTCCCGTCACTGTTTTTCTATTTCGTGGCTTCGTTCTTGTTTATGAATTGGATTACGAGTATAAATGAACTGAAGTAAGTATGGCACTGAAGACCAGTTTTGTTTTTGTTTTTTTTTCTCACTTCACTGGACTGATTTGCAGTTTCTTTGTTTTGTCTTTTTTTTTTTTTTTTATTTTGGTCGACTAAATCAAATAATATATCTTCATTTAGCTTTGACTGTTTTATCGATGGCATTTATTTATAAATAGTTTTTTTGTTTTAAACGCTCCCGGACTCACAAAAACAACTTTTTAATTTCACTCAATAAGCGAACATGCGAACTCGGTCACTGTGTCACTCACTTCAGTCCCGGTCCAGATGGTCATCCCGCTATATTCCTTAAAAAACCTTCCTGCAATTTTTTTTTCGTTTCGATTATCTTTCGCTTTGTCAAGGTGAAATCCCTAACATTTGGAAAACTTTTTTCATCACGCCTTTACATAAAAAGGGACCCAAAGGTTATGTCTCGAATCACTGCTCCATTGCCAAACGAAACCAAATTCCTAAACTTTTTGAAAGTATTCTGTACCAAGGGTTATGCTCCTACTGCAAAGACCTTATTTCACCGATGCAACACGAATTTCTTGGTGGTAGATTACTAATTTAGTTGAATTCACTTTCTACAAACCCCTAGCCCTAGAAATCGGCAATGAAGTCGACGTTATCTCAAGCGGTTTCAGTAAAATCTTCGATAGGATGTCACACAAACTAATAGTTTTTAAATTATCCTCGCTGGCTTCGAACACGAATTGACAAAGTATCAGAATAATCGACACAATCATAGCCGGCAATTGGAAGACAAACTAAAGGAAATGACGCCAATAAAGCAAATATCATCGGAGAGACCTTTGAAAATAATCACAAGGTCACTCTCGAGGATGGCGACCTGGAAGTTAATACGATCATTACTTCAGAGATCCACGATCAATTAGACAGACTTTAACGAACCAATTGTTGTCTTCAACTCGTGCATACTTTGCCAACAACCGAGATAATGATCACGGTTTCGCCACACCAAATACCCTACAGAACCTAGTTAAATCTCGAAATGGCAAGAAGTCACGCGGTATCGACAACATGTCGTTCGTACCAGTCGTTGCGAAAGCTTTCTGCCCTATTCTTTATAAATCTCTCCATTCTGTTCAACCATCCCTACAATATGGAGTACTTTCCCCAAGCTTGGAAGTACGCTATTATTTGTCCAATAGCAAAAATTGGGAAACCAACGTATCACCCCTCAAGCTTTCGTCCTATTTCTCTTCTCACTTGCATCAACAAAATATAGGAAAAATGCATATACGAGCAGCTAAATAACTTTATCAGAGCCAGGAATCTAATACCTGATTTCCAATTTGGATTTAGAAGAGCTCACAGCACCACTGTGGCTCTCAACATATTTCAAAACCACGTCTGTCTGCGCCTCTTTAATAAGGAACCCACCATTGTAGTGAGCCTGGACATTGAAAAGGCTTTTGACACGACGTGGATCGAAGGTGCCGTCTTTAAATTGCTAAACACTGGTCTCAGTAGAACGCTGTATAGTATCATTTATCACTTCATTCGAAACAGAACCTTCCAAGTCCGAGTGAGTGGAAAGCTATCCCCAACCACCAACGCCGCCGCAGGCGTACCACAACCCTTCATTCTAGGCCCTATCTTATTTAATATCTACCTTAGACATTCCTCGTCATGTGGACGGGAGAGCAACCCAGATATGGTATGCGGATAACATCCTGGTATACACGTCATCCAAAAGGCCTAAACTCGCACAAATCGACTCCACTCACCTGGACGAACTGTATCAGTATTACAGTCGATGGAAAACTCGACTTAATCCTTCCAAAGCAGTAGCCATAATTCTGTGTAGGGAACACACCCCAACTACTTCTCCATATTCGCAGAATATTTGAATCCAAATACGAGGGTGGACTGAAAACTTACCGACCTCAAAGTGAAGATAGGAGCACTCGTCAATAAAAGTTAGTGAATGTAGTTGCGTATCCTTTGACATCTCACTTGGCTTAATCACCAAAATTTCAGCCACTTTTGATGCATAGTTTTTATTTGACAGTCGTTTGAGTGAGTCGATGTGAGTGTTTTTATGAAAATGGACAAAATTGAGTATCGAGTTGTCATTAAATTTTTGTTTTTGACAGTCAATACGCTTACGCGAATCAAAGATGAGTTGGACTCTGTGTATGGGAGCACTGCACTATCATTTACCACCGTCAAATTTTGGGCAGATGAATTTAAATGTGGCCGCGAGAGCTTGGGAGACGATGAACGTTCGGGACGTCCAAAAACGGCAACAACTGACGATAACATCGCTAAAGTTCACCAAATGGTGTTAGACCACCGCCGAATTAAAGTGAGAGGGATCCCGGTTGTAGTGATGATGATGATGTTGGCACAGTTTAGGCGCAATAAATACGAGTTTTGGTGACGATTAATTACTGTCAATAAAACTTGGATACACCATTATACGCCCGAAACAAAAATACAGTCAAAGCAGTGGACTGCAAAGGGGGATGGGCTCCCAAGAAGCTATAGCGTTTGAAATAATAGTAAAGAAGAACGTGTGATTCGAACTGACGCTATGACAGTTTGAATCACCAAAAATTGTACCTAAGCGTTACCCATCAGGCTACTGACCGTGTTTTGAATTTGATTTTTTAACCCGACTATACTCCACTGATGTAAATTATTTTTGTTATCGCTATACGGCTCTGATGTATTTTCTTGTTCGATTTTTCGTTCGGTGCTCTTAACTATTTTGCTTGTGAATTGTGTGTGTATCTGTTAGAGTCGCCACAAAGCAAACACTGTTTTTTCGGGTGGGATACATCCCACCACAAAGGAATTTCCGGGCATGCACCTCTTCGCTCATTCGAGGTAGGTGTCCCACCCACCGGAGTCTATAGAGCTTGCTTTTTCTTACAACGTTAGCTTCAAGGTAAATCGCGTACAACGCATGGTTGTAGCGTCTCCGGAATCGTCCTCCTTCACATTAGGGGCCAAGAGTTCTCCTTAAGACCGTCCCCTCGAACGCGGCTAGGAGTTCAGAGTGCCTTTTAGTGAGCACCTAGATCTCGGATCCATACATGAGTACTGGTAAACCATGGTCTTGTACAGTAGTAGCTTGGATGTTCTGGATAAATTTCGGGATTTAAAGAGCCTTGATAGACCATAGTAGGCTTTGTTGGATTTGATTCGCCGTTCGCGTATTTCTTCTTCCATATTGTTATCGGCTGATACTATTGACCCAAGGTAGTTAAAGGATTGCACTACTTCAAATTCCTGCTCCACTACCCTGATAGTTTGACGAACGTTAGATGTTCTCTTCGCAGAAGTTGCCACAATTTACTTAGTTTTTCCCTCATTAATGTGCTGTCCCAGTTTTTGTGCCGCCTGCTTGATCTGGGTGAAGGAGTCCTGTACAGGCGAATCCGATCTAACGATGGTGTCGATGTCATCTGCGTAGGCAAGTATCTGGCTGGACTTGGTGATAATAGTCCCTCTTGTTGTAACGCCAGACTCTCGCATTGCTTTCTCCAACGCCAGGTTGAAGAGGAGTTACGTTTATCATGGTCAACCTACAAGGTCGTATCAATTTGTTTGGAATACCGAACTTTCTCATTGCATTATAGAGTTCTACCCTGGCTATGCTGTCGTAGGCGGCCTTAAAGTATATGAATAGATGATATAATTGAATCTTAAATTCCAGACATTTTTCCACCGACTGCCTAAGGGTGAATATCTGAACAATCGCTGATTTGCCTGGGATGAAGCCACACTGATATTGATCAATGATGGCTTCAGCATGTATGAGGTGAGCATGTATGAGGTTATCCGATCTTGTAGGATAGTGGAGAGAATCTTATAGGCGGTACTCAGCAATGTTATACTGTGATACTGTGATACTGTGATAGTTATACTGTGATATCTCCCTTCTTATGTATGGGGCAAGTTATTCTACGACGCTAACCTTCTCCTCTTGCTCCCATACGTGCATCACGATCTCATGAATTGCGTGATGTAACGCTGTCTCTCCATGTTTGATCAGCTCAGCTGGTATGCCATCAACTCCGGCGGCTTTATTTGATTTGAGCTGTCTTATGGCTTTTAATGTTTTCTCAATGCTTGGTGGCGGCAGCATTTGGTGTTGATCTTGCATTGGTGGAGCCTCCAATTCTTCTGTGAGCTGACCATTTAGCAATTCATTGAAGTGCACTTCCCATCGCTCCAGAATGTCTTCAGGATCGGTGATCAGATTACCCTCTTTATCCTTGCAGTAAGTGCAGCGTGGTGTGTACCGCGTCATACTGTGGATTATTTGGTAGAACTTCCGTTCCTGGTGCGAACCTCGCTCTCTACTTTTCTCTATTTCACAAACAAGGTTTTTTTCGCAGGCACTTTTCTTTTGTCTGTAAAGTCTTTTTTCAGATCTTTTGAGCTCTTTGTATTTCTCCTCGCGTACCCGCGTCGTATGAGTCTGCTGCATTACCTGGTATGTAGCATTCTTACGTTCAGTCGCTAGTGTGCACTGACCAACAAACCAGTCGCTGCGATCTCTACAACTACTGCCAAAGATGGATTTGGCCGTACTAAGGACAGTATTCTTAAGGCGTGCCCATTTCTCTTCAACGCCCGGCATTATAGTCCCAGGACTTACTCTCCCTCCATCGAACTCTTCGAGGGCGAGTCTTAACGCATGACCAAAGGAGTTACTGGTGTTCTCATCATAAAGCAGCTGTGTTGATCCGAACCTGATCCGCGGATGCAATACGTCTCCATGAGGCAATCCTCGCTGGGAAAACTATACCAACAAGATAGTGATCCGAGCCGACAGTGGCAATACATTCGTACTGTCATCAGGCTCGAGGAGTGGCGGCGATCTATCAACACGTGGTCAATTTGGTTGCAAGAAACTCCATCAGGTGATACCCAGGTGGGTTTGGGGATAACTTTACGCGCAAACCTGGTACTTGCAACACCCAAGTTTTTTGATGCTGCCAGTTCGATGACTCGTATTCCATTGTCATTAGTGTTCTCATGCAAACTATGGGAACCTGCGTAGTGTCTACAAACCGGCTCCCGACTTATTTTGGCATTGAAATCACCGAGAACGATTTTCACATCGTATCTTGGGCAGGCATTGAGGGTCCATTCGACGTTCTCGTAGAATTCTTAATTTTCGTCGTCAGTGGTCTCCTCTGTAGGTCCGTGAACGTTTATGAGGCTTATGTTCTTAAACTTGTCTCGCACGCGAAGAGTGCATAGCCTTTTGTTCATTGCATTATAGCCGATAATCGTAGGCTTCAGTTTTTGGCTGACTATAAAGCCTATCCCGAACACATGGTATTTTGCATGACAGCTACAATAAATATCATACTCGTTTCTTTGAATAACACCAGTCCCCGTCCATCTTATTTCTTGTAATGCTGTTATGTCAGCCTTTTATTTGGCCAGGGCATCGTTTAGCTGATGTGCAGCTCGAGCTCTGTATAGTGAGCGGGCTTTCCATCAGAAACCTGTCAAATCGTTTAGCCATTTTCGTATCCGTGGTCGTCTCCGTGTATGCGCTCCATATCCAAGGGTTGTTAAATTGTCAATAATATTTTTTCCGGGCAAGGTTATTAGCCTTTCGCCAACCTTTCTCAGGATGTCGCTGCATGCATTGGTCCACTACTTGGCGGGTTCTAAAGAGCAATCCAGGGGTGTCACGTGGAGATTGCATATCAACTCGGATTGAACAGGGACAAGGATCGTCCTGACCTTCGCCGGGTTGGAAGCAATCAGCGACTTTGCCCTGTGTGTTTGTAAGTCATAAGTTTATTTTCTCATTTAGCTGACTTAATAACGACGCATAATACTGTGCAGTTATTGTCTGTGTCTTTTCCAAATAGTCAATGAAGATATTGCCACGTGCAGCCCAAGACACAATAGCCATAACCTTTCCACTTGATTTCACAGTCTTTGCTTTCTTTGGAGCCCATGTGTCTTTAATAATCCGTTGTTTTACCAATTTTTTCGTCTCGGGAGTGTAATGATGTATCCATGTTTCATCTACAGTTTGTAATCTGCGCAGAAACTCATCTGGGTTGCGACGCATGCGCTCAAAAAGAGCCTTACAAGAGACTACACGGTTGCGTTTGTTCTCAGCTGATACCAAATGCGGAATCCGTCTGGCAAATACTTTTTTCATACCCAATATATCAGATACATGCAAGGTTTTATATATTGTATTTGACGGATACCTAATGAGGAGTAATGGTTACTAAAAACAGACCATTAGCGATGATACGGGCGCCAGCTTTTAGACTTTCTTAGGACTTAGTATATATACCTACGAATGGACACGATACGTTGGGTTTCCCAATAAGACGACATGCTTTTTTTTTTTTAATTAAATCAAATACCAAATATTTGATATAAAAGCAAAACTTTTTTTATTTAGAAGTACAGCTACTTTACAGTCAAATAAAGACAAATAACGATATTTCTACGATTTTTAAGATATCTGTCACGAGGTTTTAAAAACATGTCGCCACTTTGGAAAACCCATTAATTAATTTAAAAAAAAAAGGTTGTCTGGGCGCAAGGCGCTCCGACATTATATTCGTGACAACGTATCCTAATTATGTAACATTGAATATACAAGTCATTAAATCAAAATTAAAGTGTTCTTATTCCTTTTATTCCTTAAATGATAATTACATATATAAGTAATTTTTTTTTTTTTTCTTAATATTTTACATTTTGTGATATATTTTTATAATTATGTTCGATATTTTATTTTATGTTGCATTATTTCTTTCGATTGCTTTTACTCTGCTGACGATAGGACGATGATACGAGAAGAGGTAAGAGAAAAGATGAGACGAGGGCATCATAAAAGTTTTAGATGAGTGATGCCCTTGTGTAAATATACGAATAGACATTGGGAAAGGTGCTAATGGTTGCGATATTTTATACAATGAAAATTGTATGTCGTATCTTAGGTCGGTGGCCAAAACGGATTACTTGCATTTGTATATGCTGGATAATTAGTTTGTGGCAAAGGCGAGGGATCATGGTCGGGTATATGCCAGCTGAAGAAACAAGTTGCCCGACGCTGCTTGGCAGTTGGACAATGAATCGATGTGTATGTAAGACAAGTTGTACACATAGTAGGCTGGGAATAGCCAACTCAAGGCTAAGATTCCCTGACTGTGCGGTTACATTATATGTGAACCGATAAGTTTTCTTTTCAGGAATATGCTGTTTGGAACAGAATTCTTAAGAGGAATTTTGAATTCGAATAAATGGTAAATACATGTGGTGAACTTTATTGCGTGAAGCATTTACAGGTGCTTTATGCGATTGCATTAGCAGAAAGTTGATACAGACTGGATGGAAGTTATGGGGGTTTTTTAGGTAAGTGAACCGTGGGGTTTGGCGGAACCGCCACAGATATACCATTATATAGAAAAACGAATTAATATTTGTCATTGAATCTAAAAGGTTTAAGGTTTTTAATTAGAAAAATAAATGCCAAACACGTTCCAGGAACATTTAGTCGATCGGATGACTTCTGTTCGATAAAAAATCGATTTAAAAAAATATTGATTTCATAATTTGCCACTGTAAGCCCAATATAATTCACTTTCGGCTTCCTCGAAAAATACCGACTGTGTTGTTGAAGTCTTCTTTCAAGTTAAATGAATCTGTTGAAACAATCCGAATGACGAAACCCTGCATATTTTTTGATCTCTGTCGGTGCCATAATCGAAATCGATCTGTATACATTTTGGATTCTGTGTGGAATATGTCTACATACCAAGTAGAATCATACCATATCTCGTGATCCAGAGCATCAGTATCGTTATTAAATAACAATAACGGCCAATTCAACTTCCGCAAAAAGTCGTTTGGACCGTCGCAGTTGGTTTTATCGCAGAGCTGTAGCGATTCCAACAGATAACACACCCGCTACGGTAGTAAAGAACACAGCATCAAAATAGAATCGGAAAAATCATTAGCGCGAGTGAGAAATTCTTGATAAAAAAGGCAGCCATTAATTCCAATCTTTTTATATCGTAGGTTCGAATTACGTCCTCCTATCTCACAACGCTACTGGTTTAATGAAATTTAGACAAAACGACATAATGGTATGAAGTGCGCAAAGTCGAAAAACTTTGATTGTGTGTTCATGAAGGTTCTAAGCGAGATATAGTGTGTTGACGAGGTAATGGACCATGTCCAGTGACTATCTTGACTCGGGATGTTTTAAAATTACGCCATCTTTAAAGTTAAGTCTTATGCCATAATTCAACGTACTGTATACACGTACGCTAGTGGAGCTTTTTGGAGATGCTTTTGTTTACGAAATAGAAGAATGTAATAGATCTTACAAAACCCATTTCCTTTTCAAATTCAAATATTGCTATTAGTTAGATGTACTCTCGATGTGATATGGAAAAATTTGGGCCCAGATTAAATATTTTCTGTAGGATGTAAAAAGTTCCTAAATTATTTGTCGCAGCGGTCTTTCGTTCAGCATTAAACATTTAGTCGAATATGTTCTTGCCAATCAAACGAAATTAAAAACTAATAAATTTAATTATAGATCTAAAGCTTAAGTTCGTATCAGCAATAGAAGAACACAAATCGCAAACCTATCAAGGGCGTTTAAATCAGTCAGATAAGAGAGTGAGATCAAAGCGAAATGTTAGAAAACAATTTGTAAAAATCTGCCGGCGATAATATGACTGGAAGCCCGTGAAATAGTAAGTCAGAGACTTACGTAAACTGATAGCCAGCAGCTTGTGCATCCCATAAAGTAGGTTATCAATATACTCGACTTATTTGTGATGTTGATTCAGAATGCAAGTGACTCAATAAAAATGAGGAGATGTACGTCAAGTACCAATCTGGCGCCTCCATAGGATAAAGGATTTCGCACCCATCTCTTGCAACCAAATTCCACTCATCATTGTAAAAACGTCATGAACAAACCATCTTTCTTGTTGAAATCCGCCACGAATACAGAAATACCAGAGAATCGCTCCCACTGCATAGAGTGTTCCATCTCCTCTAGCTCCAGGGAGGTCTGGGTCAGAGGGTGTGGGGGTATTGTACAATGCATCTCGACGAACGTCCTTTTTCACATCTGAATTAATATAGATACGCATTTCGTGGAACTACCAGTGATTCGAATGCATTTCACGTCTGCAGATTTTTATCGCACGTCCTATAACATTGTACAATACCATGAATACGATGGACTGAAATGCTGGGGAGGTGGTGTCTGCCACTGGGAAAATTAAGTAGCAGGCAATAACTAATTACATTCGCAATTATTTCATGTTTCGCCCAATTTACCGGGACAAATTTATCAGTGCGGTGTCATCTACTTAGAATTGATTGCGCCCGACCTACGCGTGCTTTGTTGCGCACCATGCATCTGACTGAATGGAAGACGAGCGCTGCGGCATCCGATGGCACTGTGCCACTGAATCAGTCCATCCAACGACTGAAATATGAATTGTATCTCACTGTGAACAAGTGTAAATTTCAACATAGAATTTATTCAAAAATATTCATTCTGACTCTGGATGCGGATGGATTGCAAAATGGCAACAATTAAGATTCGTAATATGATTGTGGAAGTCACTTCGCACAGATGGGATACTCCAAACGTTACCCAGCCATCACATACAACAGGCTCCACTTTTGTGGCGAATCGTTTTCATACAAGTGTAGCCATTGCAAAGTGGGACGAGCGATTTGTGGCAATTAAGACTCTTCGTCGGGCAGCCTCGTTCCCAAATATCTTGCTCTGGATAGAGTCGATTTTTAATTGCACTAATTAAAATATCATCTCCCATTCGGCGGTGCTACAAAACTGAGGGTAGCAACCGAAACGAATAGAAATACAATCAGCGAGGCGGTCACACGCTCTGTTGGCGCAGCTACATTCAAATGGGTTTATTAATTTTTCCACGAATTGGGCGAGGAGCGTTTGTCGAGGTAGATTAATGTTTAACTCGAAGAACGATTAGAAATATTTAGTTGTAGGTGCATCTGTCACAACACCTAGAGCCGTGACACCATTGGTTGGGTGAATCCGGCGTCGGGTGGGCGATTAAAACTACGCCATGGCTGATGTTTGGGCAATAACTCATCTCGGCTGGTTTTGGAACGTCGTCTAATGAGGAGCCGAAGTGAATTTTTAATATCAATTAGGTACACGTATTTCCTAGGTAAATATGGGGAGATGGTAATTATTCAAGAAATATAAATGTCGTGGGCGAGAGAAACTAGCGATGTGCATCACAAATTATGTTTGGATCTTCTCTCTAAACATGCAAAGCATTCTTATACAGTTTTTTACAGAGGTTTGTTTTTACTTGTCTCTTTTTGCAATCACATTGCATTACACAGAAATGATACAATTACAGATCACCATTACGATATCAGAGAATGCAAGGATAATGCGAGACTATACAAGAATATAAGGCAAAAATTACAACAAAAAGAATAAAAGAACGAAAATGAATCAAATGCGTCCGAATAACATTAACGTAAACGCCATCGAATATCATCCACTACAACAGCGATCGGCTATATAAAACACAAGATCACTAAATCAAAGTAGAAGTGCACGTGAAGGTTCTGTCGCCCGAAATTACCACAAGTGTTATGATTGTTCAAGCAAATAAAACCGACGATTTTTCTAGATAGTCCTTTTTTATAATACGCACAAATAGAATCGATTTATAGCACTCTAGAATGTCAATGAGCACTGTGGGAGTAAGAAGAAGAGGAAAATGGTACATAGTGGTCTTGATTGTTGATTATAACTTTGGGAACTTATAACCTGGCAGATTGCCACATCTCGATTCCTTATCTAGTCTGGCTTATCCTGATCAGATTGACATTTGGTGTGAACCTTTGATTGATGTTTTTCATGGACGAGTACTTGGGATAATGGAACGTAACTTTCGTGTTCACTTGGATAATGATGGAGGTAATATCTATAGAACAAAACTTCGGCGAAACCAAGGTTGCCGCATTTAATATTTCAAAAGTATTTGACAGAGTTTGGCATCCAGCCTTTTTGTCAAAATTACATTGGTATGGAGTGGACAATTCCCTGAGCCGATGGATAAGAGCCTATCTTTATGACCGTTCAATCGAAAATGGTTCTTGATGGTGTCAATATTACCCATCAAATTAATGCAGGCGTTCCCTAGGATTTTGTACTCTCATCCAGTCTCTTCCTCATCTTTATAAATGACCTCTTGTCCATTACCCACAACCCAATTCACTCGTTTGCTGATGATAGCACGTTGAGTTTTTCATACCCATACGAACATTTTCGACCAAATTCTTCGAACCATTTGCAGGTTATGATTGATGCATTGAATTCCGACATTCAAAAGATATATCAATGGGGATTATTTCAGCGATTAGAATTTAATGCCTCAAAAACTTAGTGCTGCCTCTTGTCGTCATAGGGGAACCCCAAGGCAAATATACTGTTTATGAACGGAGACAAGGAACTATTAATCCTCGGCAGTCGAATTAATTCGACTCTTAATTGGAACGATCACATATTTGAAGCTGCGAAAACTGCGGCCAAATGTGTGGGGTTCCTTAAGAAATGCAGAAAACTCCATCCAACCTGGCCCCTATTTATTAGACCCAAAATGAAGTTGAACTCCCATATTTGGTCATACGCATCCAAAACTGCGCTACCCATGTTCGATAGAATGCAAAAACGAGCAGTGAACTTTATTGGGGACCCAGTCGGAAGTCATTCAATTCCGTCGTGAGAACATGAGTGCAATGAATCATGTCTGTATGTTTTCTATAGGTGTTATCACGGTCGCTGTTCAACTGAACTCACTGAATGTGTTCCAACTCCTCAGACATTTTCTCGCGATACGCTTCAATCCGTGAATGCACATCAGTTCACATTGAAAGTAAACTACAGGCGAAACAGCCGAATCACACGAATGTGGAATGCTTTACGTAATTATGCGCTTCCTTGTTGATGCAATGTCCAGGATTTTAAGATCAAAGTACATCGATACCTCCTTTCCTTATCAAGTTCCTATCCGTCCGCCCGCACTGTGTCCATTTAGGGGTACTCAAAACTTGCCCTTTTGTGTCCGCGTTAGTGTAAACAAAATACGGATTGATGATTCTAATCCCCCTACAGTGTTCTTTACATTCCCAACCGATCATGGGTCCGCCCACTCCACGGTTCAAATCCCTTCGCTCGAACCACTCTACATAGTGAATCCTATCCCAAATCTATCCAAAACAAACTGGAAAAAAGTCAATAACGATATTGCTGCCAGTTTTTCAAATTATTCTTTATCGGAATCTTCAAACCTGTTCCCTACTGAAATTGGCCAGGCTGCTGTAAAAATAGAGCAAATACTGGGAAATGCTCTCTTCAGCCATACCCCTACGACCGTCCCTCATAACCACTTAGGAAAACCATTACCCAACCTCCTCACAAAATTATTGCGCATAAAAAATGACATAATGCTAAATCAAAGCATTACCCCATACACCTCGTCCCGCATAAATTGATAGCAAGCAAATCGAACTAAAGGTTCGATTTGCGCTAATCAATTAAACTCCAAGCAAATCGAACTAAACGTTCAATTTGCTCACATAAAAAACTGGGAAATATAATCATTGAACCAAGGGTTCACCACAACAACCCCTAAGAGCCAAATGTGCAGGCCAGATGCCGTCCTTCAAACAAAACCATTGAGTATCATAAAAAATTGCGCGTCAGCAATTTTACGAGACCTCAGAAAAATGGTTATCTAAAACAATTAAAACAACCAACGCCAGTTTTCGTTTTAACAAAATTAAGTTAAAACAAACAAAAGGAAAATATTCGCCTTTGCATCGATTCCCCACGCAAAAGATCTTTGCCCATTCGGCTAAAATAAACAACATAGAGAATCAGAAATGCTCATTAGCACAATTCTCTATTTGTATTCCCTAACGTATCCTTACAAAAGGGATCCTTGCCGAGTCGGCTAGAACAAACAACAGGCATCATAAAACGAATTACACATTCGTTTAGCGCATATCAACATAGAGGATTATAAATGTGCATTCGCACGATCCTCTGTTGATTTTTCCCTTTGTGTTTCCGCGTTTGATCCCAAGCCGGGAAAGATAAAGAAAGAAGCGCCAATCCTTCGATCTTCAGGATGAAAAAAAACAGGTCTTCGTTTGAGAGTTTGGTTTTTGAATCTCGACGGAGACGGCGAGACTTTGGTGAGTTGAATTTTGAATCTCGACCGAGACGGTGATATAAAAAAGAGTTGGTTTCGAAAAGTTGACCACGAAGGTCAGGAGTTGGTGCCAGGGTTTTGAAGTCCGTTGCGCGAAAAATACAAGATAACGGGAATATCACAATAAAAAAGGTGGATGTGTTGTGATTTTGTGTTGTGAAGAATATAACGTCGCTCGTGGAGTTATCGTGTAGTAACTTATAAATTAATATAACGAATAACTATTTCTAAGTGAAATTTAATAAAAGTAATCGCAGAAATAAAACAAAGTGTGTTTCAATTCATCTAAAGTGTGTGGTGCTGAGGAAAAACATTACACCAATCGGACACTGATATAGAAAACTGTCTCGCTGAAGACTTCTGTAAAACTCATAAACTCCCAGTCACTAATTTCCACGACACCGTGAATGAATTCATCTCATGCACACTGGTGCCATCCTTCCCACCATTCATTACTGAATTCAACGAAACCAATAAAGCGTCACATCCCATGGGAACCGACACATTCCTAAGCTTTACAGAATTATCTGAATTGATTACTTCGCGTAACAATAAAAAATCTACAGGCTTGGATAGAATCCCTAACCTTCTATTTAAAAGGCTTCACCCGGAGAACTTACTCCCCATTCTCGTTCTTGTCAACCACATAATAAACGCTTCACATTTCCCAAAATGTTGGAAAACAGCGGTGATAGTCCCTATTAGTAAATCCGGTTCTTCCAACAACCCGGCTAACTTCTGTCCCATATCACAGCTAAATTCGCTTAGTAAGGTTTTGGAATGTAAGATATACAAAAATCTTCTCTCATTTGCTAGAGACAACTCCCTTATCCCGAATTCTCAATTTGGCTTTCGTCCACAACACTAAACTTGTCATGCTCTGCTAAAACTGACACATGATGTGACAATGAATCTCCAAAACCAATCCCCTACAATATGTGTCTCTCTCGACATACCAAAAGCATTCGATTGCATTTGGATTGCAGGACTGCTCTATAAGCTACGTTCAATGTTCGGATTAAACACCCACACCATAAAACTTCTCGCTTCCTACCTTTCTGATAGAAAGTTCATGGTGAAAATAAATTCAACTCTTTCGACACCATACAGTATAACCGCGGGTGTTCCTCAAGGTTCCATTCTCGGACCATTATTATACCTCCTTTATACTTCAGACACCCCGCAGCCACTGTCACCTAATACAGTAATGCTGAATTATGCCGATGACACTTTAATTTATTCAAGCAACAAGTTTGTCAAGGAGGCAAGAAACTGTATTAACAGCTATCTCCCGAATCTCTCTGCATATTTTACTAAGTGGAAAATCCGACTCAACCCAGCCAAAACTCAACTCATAGTGTTTAAAGGCAGAAATGCGAATTGTACTAAGAACACCATACGCTGCCATAACAAAATCAGAATCAAGTTAAATAACAATATAATTAAACCCTCCAAAACCTTAAAGTACCTGGGAATAACCTTCACCAACAATCTGTCCTTCTCCGCCCACACCGAATACTCGATTCGCAAAGCCGCAATTCAACTTAATCTCTACAGAAAAGTGATGTACAAGCCGAATGGTCCCTCTCCCAAAGTTAAATCACTTATCTACAAACAGATAATCAGACCCACATATGCATGCCCGATATGGTACCATATCACACCCGCCCAAATGGAGAAGCTACGCATCTTCGAAAGGAAATGCTTCAGACTTATCACTGGCCTCAACCGACATCCCAACTCCCACAAATATTACAACAGTAGTTCGCTCTACTATGCCGCTAATATTGAACGTATAGATCGACGCTTCCTCGAACAGTCCATCAAATTTATCGAAAATCTTCCCAATAATCCCAACCCGATAATAAATGCGCTCACATCGACTCCGTCAGATAACCGAACTGCCTACCCGAACCGTCTTCACATCAGAACGTTCTTCACCTCTGGCATGTTGGTTAATAACTCTAATGAGATTGTATACCACAATACAGAGCTTTCACCTCACCAATTTAAATATAGTAATATTCAACCCTTATCCAATATTTTGCCCTTCAACGAACAAACGGAAAGTAGTTCCCCAACCCACTTCCCTGACTGACAATATCCTCACTAACCCATTGATCACTATGCTACCCCCTTCCACACCACACCAACTTATTTCAATAATAATTAGGTAACTAGACTAAGTTAAGATAAGTTAAGTTAAGTAAATTAGCATAGGTTAAGTAAATAACTATATCCTGGTTTTCTGACCTTTTCCAGGAAGCTCTACTCACTAAAATCTTAATCCATAACCAATATATAACTTTTATCATATTGTTTGAAAAATGTACTAGTAAGTATATGTAAACAATTATAGCTAAGGTATCATAAGTTATCTGTATTGCTTATTGTAAACATTATTTATGGTCAATAAATACAGAAATGTAAAAAAAAAAAAAAGATTGATAATTCTGAAATGCATTGAACAGGATATTCCACAGGAAAGAAATTTCGACACCAGGGATGGATGCCGACTTATGTCGTTCGTGAGATAACCGGTGCAACAAAGAGGGCAATGGTTTTACCTCTCTAGATGCACTTTTCGATAAGGCAGGGCATTAAATATCCTTTGGGCCCCTTTTTATGAATCACATATTGTTTATAGAAACAAATCTATAATAATTGACTTCATATTTTTCGATAGAAGAAAATATAATAGTGTTTCGATTAAGATGTGCTTTTAGGAACAGCTGGGTATTCGCCAAATTCCTCCGTTTATTTGGAAATTGATCAATGGAAGAGTCTCGCAGTCATTTAACAAGTGAAGAAGGTCTCGAAAAATTTAGGTGGGATGCAACCCGAAGTCTTGTGGGCTTTTTTCTTTAGGAAATTTATGGTAATTCCAACAGATTTACGCATACGCAATCGTAGTAAAGAACACAACACCAAAACAGAATTGAAAAAAAATTTAGCGCCGTATATCAGTGCATTAATGTAGTAATTACTGTTTATATAATCTTGCCCGTAAAAATAAATTATTATGGAAATTTTAACAAGCCTCGAGACTTGCTAAATAAGGCTAAGACCGGATCCCGGTTGTAGTACCGATGATGATGATGATTGTTTATATAGCGAGCTGAACCATTCACACACACACGTCGGTACCCCGGTTTTTCATGACAGAATTCGTATCACGATCTCTTTACTACTTCGAAAAAAAAACAATACCTTTTGTCAAGATCGGCAAACCGATGATGTTGTCACAGCGATCGGATATGTTAGTAAGACTTGGTGTTGTTTTCCGCAGTTATAAACAGTAGTACTGTGGAAACATGCTTGCAGGCATGCAGTTGCAATGAGTTCCAGTTTGAAGCAAAACGAATTTTGATAAAAAGAGATATGTGCCGTGAAAAGAAGAATTGCAATTTGACAGGATCTGTAACATCACCTTATCAACGCCAAATGAAACGAATCCCTTGGGTTGGTATCTGAACTACAGTTACAAAAGGGGAAAACCTTTTGGACACCTCAGAATGAGTAATATCTTTCAGTGTTTTTAAAGGGGATAAAATAATTGTATCATTTTAACCTTTTAATATCATTTTATTCGAAATTTCAAGAGTACAAAAACATCTTATATATGATTATATTTTTTTGTCGAAAATGCCGGCTCAGAAAAATTTTTCTTAAGGCGTCTGTGGCGTGAGGTCGAAAAGTGCTGCACTTGTCACTCTTTTCCTATTGATCTAAAACAGAAAAGTAAAACTGACACATGTACGGCTAAGATGAACTTATAAAATGATAAAAAAGTATAAAATTAAAAACTATAATAAGTCCTTAATAAAATGTTCAAATTTTGTACTATTTTGCGACATTTATCATCGCATAAGAGTAGTTCAATTACACATAATCTTTAAAACTGTAGGTACATCAAATCGATCAACAGCTTTTTGAGTTACAGAACGAGAAACTTTGTAAATTTAATTTCGAGATTTTAAGCGGTATCTTTGCAGGTAAATATGACGAGGACGCAGGACAATGGAGGAAACTCCACAACCACGAATTAGAACAGCTATACCGCAAACCTACAATAGATAGTGAGAGTAATCAGGTCGCGATGATTAAGATGGGTCGGGCATGTGGGCGAATGTGCAATAGGACCGTGCGTAGAATTCTTAATGGTAGACCAATGGCAAAGAGACCGACAGAAAGCCCGAATTAATTAACTACACGTTAATTTATTTTAAAATCTATATTTATTTTAATTAAAAAATATATTTATTTTAATTAATAATAAGGCATTGAAAAACTGCTACTTAAAAACCGTGTTGACTCCACGAGTGTCACAGATGAAAGAGGAAGTAGAATCCTTTGATAATTATTATCTGACTTTCGATTCGTTAAGATTATCTGGGCCGACATCTAGTAGTTTGGATGGTGATGTACTACCGTCATGTTGTATGGGACTTGAAGATTATACTTGTTTGGGATTAGACGATTTATCTTCTGGTTGGTGTATGATGATGGTATCTTATCTATGGTGATGGGACTTGGTGTCTTAACTCCCGCGACGGAGATGGGCGGACAATGTAAGGTCTGACCTTGAGGAAGGAGAGTGCGCAGGACAGGGAACGGTGGCGGAGTCGAGTCGATGTGGTCCTGAACTTCCGGGTTCCTACAAGCCAATAAATAGTAATAATAGTAGCATAGTATAATTTCGAGATAATCGCGTTTCAAGATGTACTATAAAACGATTAATTTCAGTGACGTATCGATCCATCAGCGATCCCAGGTGCATATAATAGATCTTCGTTGAAAGCTGGTTTTCTTCAAGCTGCTGCTGTTTACGGGCTGTACGACCTGCTTTAATCTCGGAAAGACTCCTTCGATTCTATCGAGTTATTCTCGCCTCATCGGGGTTTTCGGCGAAAATGTTGGCATAGGTGCCAATAATTATATCGAGTTTATCTATAATTCTAAGAATTGATGTGTCATTATCATCCGCACTACAACCGGGATCCGGTCTTGGACTTATTTAGTAAGTATCTCCACTGGTATCCGGTGCTTATCCGAGACTTGTTAAATTGTCCATAATAATTTGTTTTTCCGGGCAAGGTTATAAGCCTTGCGTCGGGAATGGATATGTATCCTTCACTAAATATCCTAGCAGCGATGTATGCTAATATCATCATCATCATCATCATCATCATCGGCACTACAACCGGGAACCGGTCTAGGCCTTATTTAGCAAGTCCTGAGGCTTGTTAAATTTTCCATAATGATTTATTTTTTCTGGCCAAGGTCATTAGTCTTGCGCCAGGGGCTCCCCGACGGGGAATCGAACCCCGGTCTCCCGCGTGACAGGCGGGTATACTAACCAGTATATTATTGAGGAGCATATATATATGTATATATATATATATATATATATATATATATATATATATATATATATATATATATATATATATATATATTAGGTGTTTCTGCCGTTTTCTATTAAACATTGTGAAAGGATGGTACATTACGTTTTATTCAAATTATTGTCCATTACTAGACACCATTTTTTCCCATCTTTCTGGCGGCATCCGGATATCACGACGGAAGAACTCTTCATCTTTTGAGGATATCCACGAATCGACCAATTTTTTGGTATCTCCATATGTTGTAAAGTGCTGTTCAGACAGACCATGTGGCATGGATCGAAATAAGTGATAATCAGAAGGGGCAAGATCTGGTGAATACGGCGAATGGGGTAGGATTTCCCAATGAAGTGTTTCCAAATAGTTGCTCCCCGGACCGCAACATGTGGATTGGGTATTATCATGGAGAAGAATCATTTTGTCATGGGTGGCCTAGTAGCTTGCGCGTTTTTCCTTGAATGCTCGGATCAATCTCATTAATTGTGTTCGGTAGAAAACTCCAGTGATGGGTTTACTCGGTTTCAGCAATTCATAATACACGACACAAATCTGATCCTCCCAAATACACAGTATGAGTTTTTTGCCATGAATGTTCGGTTTTCTTGTCGTTGTTGAAGCATGGCCAGGTGGTCCCCATAATTTTCTTTCCTTTGGGTTATCGTAGTGGACTCATTTTTCATCCCCAGTGACTATACGATGAAAAAAACTCTTTTTTTTTTGCCTGGCAAGCAGCATTCACTTATGCAAAGTCGACGTGCAACGTCTCTCGGCTTCAGTTCGTATGGAACCCAATTTCCTTGTTTTTGAATCATCCTTAATGATGTGAAATTGCTTGTTGAGTTACATTTAATGTGCGTGCAAGTTATCTTTGCGTTTGGGATGGACTTCCTCCAATATTGCTTCCAATTCCTTGTCTTCGTACACTTTCGGCCTTCCATTTCGTTCTTTGTCTTCCACGTCAAACTCACCGTTTTTAAAGTTTTGAAACCACGCACGACATCTTCTCTTACTCAAAGCAGTCTCACCATATTCTTATACAAACAATAGATGCGCCTCAGCGGCAGATTTCTTCAAATTAAAAAAGTAAATCAAAAGTTCCCACAAATGACGCTTATATGGCACAAAACTAGACATTTTTGCAGGAAAAAAATTATATAAAGCTGACATAAAGTCGCTAATATTTTGAGGTTATGTTGTTATCACGTGTTCAAACTCCCGATATTACGTTCGACATCTAACAAGTTCTACATAATTTTCTGGTGGGGCCATCTTTATCATCATCATCATCATCATCGGCACTACAACCGGGATCCGGTCTTGGCTTTATTTAACAGGTCTCCCCACCGGTATCCGGTCCTTATCCGAGGCTTGTTAAAATGTCCATAATAATTTTTTTTCCGAGCCGGGTTATTAGTCTTGCGACAACCTCTCTCAGGATGTCGCTGCATGCATTGGTTCACTACTTGTCGGGTGCCAAAGTAGTTATCCAGGGGTGTCACGCGGAGACTGCTTGCCAACTTGTATTGAACAGGAACAAGGATCGCCCTGGCCTTTGCCAGGTTGAAAGCAGAGACTCTACCCTGTATGTTCGCTCCCATCACCCATGGTCCAGCCAAATGCCCCCCAGTATTCGACTACATTTTTCGTCTGTATTTTATCTTGGTGGGGTCCTTTGACAACGAATTTTCGTCGATTTCTCCTTGTATCACAAGTAGCCCGATTGAACGGTATTCTAAAGGAGATTGTTTCAGAATGGCCCCAATGGCTGGTTTGGTAAGCAGGTTGTGGCTTGCGTTTGATTGTGCAAATCTAGATTCCACTGACGATTCTTGTTATTGTGCAGTTTGGCACCATAACTGAGTAGTAGGTAGGGTCCCAAAGCCCAGATGCCCGATGAAATACCACGTCATTAAGCTATAGACTTCGTGAAATGGTTAAGAGAAATCCTTGAACATCTTTCGGAGTTTGGTTGATGGACCCGGTCAGGAAAAAAAAAATACAAGCATCTTAGGGCCCTGACTCAGCTCTATAGGTTCGCCCTTCCTGGGAGAAGTAAAATTAATAAAAATAATAATAAAAAATTGTTTTCTGGACATTGATTTTGAGTTTCCAGTAGGGGGCGGGATTTCGTTGAAGTACCGCTGCAATTGGCTGTTCACGATCTGAATTTGCGGAGCTGTTCTTTTTTTTTTTTTTTATTAACAGTCGTATTAAAAATAATACAAATAATGTACAATGTGGCATTTTTGAATCCGAAAACAATCTAACAGCACTCATTTCATTCTCATATATCATACATACTATCAAGCAGTGGCGTAGTACATTATTTTCGCAAAAGGCAGAGCCCGTGCGCGAAAACCTGTTCATTCATCCTGAAAGCTAAATCGTCTGCATGATATGATGAAGAGAGTGTATCAAGTTAGCCGTATATATGCTGGAAAGGATCGGAGATAGTACCATTCCCTCTTGCAGAACATTATTTATTTTATAAACAACGTCGGAGGTGACGTTGCCACTTTTAACAATGAATCCCCTATCCTTTAATCAGTTTACTGGCAAGAATCACACCGTACGCAGAAGAAATATTGGGAGACTACCAATGCGGATTCCGTCGGAACCGATCAACAAGCGAGCAGATGTTCACAATAAGGCAACTGCTGGAAAAGAATTGGGAATACGGAGAGACGGTTCACCAACTGTTCGTGGACTTCAAAAAAGCCTGCGACTCAGTCGCAAGGCAAAGACTCTACCATATTGCGGTTTGGCTGGGGATCCCGAAAAAATATGCCGCCCTCATTCAAATCTGGATGAACGAAAACAAAGGGTGAGTTAGAATAGAAAACCACCACTCAGAACCATTTGAAATCCGGGACGGACTAAAACAAGGGGATGGCCTCTCACCATGCCTTTTTAACCTTGTCCTCGAGTATGTTATCAGAAAGGTACAAGACGACAACACGACCGGATCATCCCTGAACGCGGTTACACAAGTGCTCGTGTATGCGGATCACATCACCGTTCTGGGCGATAATCTCGAAACTGTTAGTAAAAACTGTGAAATCATCATGCAAGCAGCAGAAGAGGTGGGCCTAGAAATAAACGAAGACAAAACGAAATACATGATTACTACGAGAGCAGGTGGACCTCAGAGAACACACATAAACATCAGGGGCAAGATATTTGAAAATGTCAAAGAATTTAAATACCTGGGAACAATACTGACAGTCAATAACGAAATGTCAAAGGAAATTAACAAAAGACTACATTCCGGAACCCTAGTTGGCATGCAGCCAGTAAACTATTAAAATCCAAACTGCTATCACGTAATATAAAGCTCCGTGTCTATAGAACCATAATCATGCCGATTGCTCTATACGAATGCGAAACATGGGCTCTCACAAAACGGGAAGAGAACAAATTCCGCGTATTCGAGAATAAAGTTTTAAGGGGTGTATTTGGCGGTAGATGTGACGAGGAGTCAGGACAATGGAGGAAACTCCACAACCACGAATTGGAAGAGCTATACCGCAAACCTACAATAGTGAGGGTGATCAAGTCGCAAAGATTAAGATGGGCCGGACACGTAGTGCGAATGGGCGATGATAGGACCGTGCATAGAATTCTTGACGGTAAACTAACGGGGAAGAGACCGGTCGGACGGCCGCAGTTGAGGTGGGAGTTTGGCGGTATTAAATTATATAACTTTGGCGAAGTTGGGTATTATCGCCGGAGGAAGTGTTCCGCCGACACTGTCCAATACTTAACACACGGCGAATGACATGCTCTACCAGCTCTGTCCACAAAAACCAAAAAACCGGAGCGGATGCCGTCATCAATTAAATACAACACATTTTAGTTTCAAGACTCGTTTATTGTACACTGGAGTGATACATGGTCTTAACAATACGAACGCAGGTAGCCACCGAACGAAACACACGCTAACTCGACTTCCTCGAAAAATTTCCTTCACGACCTCATTCGGTTAACTTTAATTAAATCTCTTCGATAGAGATCCTCGCGGTTCGAATGATCTACGTTGACCCTCAATCCTACGACTTATCTCCGCGACTCCTCGATATAGACTCCCCTGGTCCTTCGAAAGAGACTTCTCGTCCCGATGGCTATCAAAATCTGACTAACCATCTCCATCCAAAAACCAAAACCTGATACAGATCGTATCTACGTCTGCCAGAAGAAATCTTTCATTTCATCCGCTAACAGAATTTTCCACAGTATCTGTTAGCGGCATGTTATTAATGCCCATGGGTAATTTAGGTGCCTGAAAAGGAGAAAGTCCCTCGACGCATGCATCGTTATATCATCATCACCATCCGTGGTGGTGATCGAAGATCGGATCGACGCTTGTCCATTGTGTGCCGCCTCTATTTGCATAAAACATCTGGCGCGCAGAACGGAGATGATTGTTCGGGCGTACAGCCCGTGGTTGTTTGCCTTTTGTAAACACAACCGAAATCCATTAGATCCTTCTAATGGGTGTGAAATTCTTACAAAGGAATCGTGGGACCGGAGTATTTCCTTTGTTGGCGTTGGTCTTGTAAATCTTCCGAATTATCTTGTTGCGATAATTACGGTTGTTTACAATTTTGGCAGCGGATAGGCGATATGCTTTCTTGCATTTAGCTGCCAGCGTATGCATCCGTTGTTCGGTCTATCTACCGAAAATGGTAGTTCCTTGGAAACATCGTGCAGATGTTTAAGATGGGAGATCTGTATGCGATGCTTGCTGCATTTGACGCATTACTTAGAAGCGATGCTTTAGCTGCCTTTTTGAATTGGGCAGAATACCATCTATGGATGCGTTGAACTCGATCCTGAAAGTTTTTGAACGTTAAGTTCCTTGTTTTTTTTGATGTCGGGTTCAACATTGTTGCAGCTTCCTATGGCCTTGTTACAGGTCTGATTAGGAGCTTTGGGGATACGTGTCTGTGGGCACGTGTAATGGATAAGGTAAGTAAGTTCCTTGACGGTTTGGAACCTTACCTGGGCGGGATTGTGCGTTCGTAGGACGCTACAGGAGGACAATGTTAGGTTGGACCTCGAGGAGATCGGGTCGGATGGTCGAACGTGGAAGGAGAGCGCACAGGACAGGGAACAATGGCGGAGCCGCGTCGGTGAGGTCATGAACTTCCGGGTTCCTACAGGCCAGTAAATAATAATAATAATAATAATAATCCTTTAATCAGTCAATAACTATGAGCAATCGGATGGATGGCATGATAACGTTTCTGACATGCTACACAAATGCCAAGGAATTTCTACTACCGGGTGTAGTATATTTTATCGCATTTTCTAGTCATGCGCGGGTTATGCGGGATTTCCTTTTTGAATCGTTTCCATCTTTGCTCTGTGGTATACGGTTTATGCAACCTCTTAGCTACAATAGACTCCGTACACCAAAAATCGAAACATATATTCCACACCGGTTTGATACACTTCTCTCTGAGTGGAGTCGAATTCACATGTAAATTAGAAGCATATGACATACATCGTTTATAATGTCAGCATCTTAAATGATGTAGAATTTCGAGCGATACAACTTCCCATAAAAGTCGTATGTTGGTTTTCTCGTGGGATCGTATCAATCCGTTGGAAGTCTTTTCATGGAATCTGCTGTCAGTTAACGAAAAGTTAGCACAATAGCCATCCTATCTGCAGTGCGTATTGCGAAAAAGCTTAATTATGTTATTATTTGGTTGTGAGGTGAGCAACAAATTCCCTGCGCAGGTGAAATGACTAACCATATTCGATACCCGTGTTGGGTGATTTTTGAGCCGGTTTAAATTATTTAAATCGGTGAAGACTTGCACTTGCTATTCCACACCTGCAATAAACATTTCAATGTAGGCGTATAGGACTGATATCCGTTCCACTAAATATGATAGAGCATCCATTTCTATCCGAGGTCGGGAACAATTAAAGAATAATACGCTTACAAACTTACTTGCAGTTTTAACAGGTCTTGATTTGATTTGATTTTGGTGGGGCAAAAAATAAAAAATAAAAATAAAAAACGATTTATTAGGCTTGTGGGGAGGAAGTATGTACCAGCATGGGTACTTGATTCACTTCCTCCTCCATCATATATTGATCACGTGAATATCACCGAACCGAAAGAACGAAACGACGCCGGAAACAAGTTCGAAATACCGAGCGGACACAGCGCAGGAACAATAAAACAAACACTCCAGGAACGGCAGCACAGCAAATCAAAACACTGGATTTATGTTATTAAAACCGGTTTTTATTGTGGATCATTTAATGAATTTATTTGAATTTATTTAATAGTTGTAAGGAGACACTCTTACTGCACTTGATTATTTATTTAATTTTATTGAAGACAGATTCTTTATTAATGACAAATAAACTGACGCACCAAAATATTATACTAGATACCAGGCGAATATTAAACATGACTGTGTATGTTTACGCTTCTCCGCCGTTGTGACGGAGAGCGGGAGATCGGCGGCCAGCGTGGTCAGCGGACGTAAATCGACTCCACGATATTTTGCTCGTTCAGAGCTCACTCGTTCACCGTGATCATGGTGGTATGTGTGCCTAGAACAAAAAAAGACATAAAGTGCATTCGTAGGATACGATTTCGGTAAAGCAAATAAAACCGAAGTCGTCGAATGCCAATGGAATCTTTGTTGGAACAAATCTTTGGCTAAACAAAGAGACGATGATCCGATGTGAAAATGTGCTAATTGGTTTTAGCGCGGTTACTGGGAAATGGTGTTTATGGCACGTATTGAATACCCATTTGCATTGATTATGCTTGGATTTCGATTGATGCCAAGGGACGCGAAATGCGTATTTGCTTTGGGTTGCACATTGTGCTGGAAGAAAAACGTCGCCAGCTAATGGATACATAAAGAAATTTATCGTATACATGAATGAAGCTGGGAATAGGCGACGCCATGATAATTATCTCTGGCTGGAATGGTTACATGATATGTGAACCGGGGTTTTTCTTTTCAGGATAATTTATGATAAGGAAAGTAAGAACTCTTACAGGGGATTTGTAAGCGAAGGAATGCTTGAAAGGGTAAGAATTCTCTTGCACAAGCTTTACGACTATAGCTTTGCTCCAATTAATGCGTGTAGCGTTTTCAGGTGCCTAATGCGATTTGCATTGGCGAAATTATATGGGAAGATGGGTGTTATGGGGTGTTTAAGGAAAGCGTACCGTGGGATCTGGCGTAACCGCCACAGGCTTAACAGACAAACTACAGCATTATAACTAAGATTATATAGCCTGTAAATGGTGTACCAATAAGAAAGAAAGATTTTAAAAGTAAATAAAACAAAGTGCACGTGATGGTGACTTTTTTATTGAATCATTTGGTTTGGTCCACAACGAATAAAATCAGTCAAAAAAGTAAAAAAGAAGCAGCCGATGAAATCGATAAATTCTGATTTAGTGTTCTGTCGCACAATAAATATTTCAAATTCCAGTCAGCCCGTTCGTTTTAAATTCTAATTGTCCTCTCATATTACGAGACCAAGCAGGTATATCAAATACCTGAACAATATAATGCGTTCTGGTTTTTGCGCAGTTTTTTATTTTGTAAAAAGTGACATTGGCACTGAACATACAAAGACCAGTTAACAATAATTGTGCGGTAACTGATGTCGGCAACTTTTCGAAGACCTAGATTTCGAAATAGGTAAAAAAAATGTCAATGAATCAAATTTACCCACATCAGTAAAAAAAAGTTCTTAATTATCACGGCCAAACAAAGCGATAAATCTATCCCGTAGCTTAATCGTTGCACCAAAAGAAAAATCGAAAAAGAAATAATCAGAGCCGTATGTCAGAGCATTAGCGTAGTGTGTATTGCTACGCCAATGCTTTGGTATCTGTTTTTGTTTATTTCTTTTTTGGTTTTTCTTTTGCTGATGTATTTTTCAGGATGGTTGGGTTCTTGTGTGACCTAAGTACCTTAAGTTGCAACTTGAAACATTTTCGTTGCCATACGTTTCTGATATATTGTAGTTGTTGCTATAGTAGTGCCTTTCTTAGAATAGTTTCAATCCAAGTACTTTTTACGGGCCACATACTTTTCTCCCTGTTCGATCAGTAAGTGTTTTGCAAATGCGGTAAAATTATATAAATCACATGAAGTAGACAAGTCTATAATAAAGCCAATTCTCAAAACAAAAGTAATAATTATCATGGCTGCTCTTCTCATGGACCCGTTGCTATTAGATATAAGGTTACAAAGGCTTTATATATTTGATATCAGAAAAAAACGCTATGTGGCTGACACCACTTCAGATCATCATAGATACTCTCTCTCTCTCTGTCAGTCAGATGAATAGAAATTATTCTATTGACGATTGCACTCATACCAGATGATTCATCGACTTGTTTAGATTCTTTTAACTTAACCGCCCATGTAATATTAGATTTTCGTTACAAGCTTCATTTAACCTCCGATGCTAGTCTCGATCCTAAAATGTCTGACATAATTGTGTATTTCTATTATAAACTTAGCACGAGGCGGTGACAGCATACTCCAGGTTGGTTGCATCACCTACAAATTTCAACAGAACTTTGTTCCTCTGCTTTTGATTATAACAAGGAGAACTAGAATATTTTAGGCCAAGTGTCGCAACGGTTTTGTTAGATGTGCCCAATTAATTTGACTAAATAAAGCGTTATCTGTATAAAGATGGCGAACAAATTTAACAGCAATTTCAATTCAATGCGACACTAATAGACGCAAGTAGATTAATCTTATCGCGGATTCACTTAAGTGTCTGGTGGATAATTGTGAAATGGAAAACTAATATGAGCAGAGGTCAGAAGTCACCTTAATTCAGCTTTGACGACGTATTTAAATACGGTGTCAGTGTTTTTCTATTAGCTGATATGTATGTTAGATGAATACAATCTAGAAAGTGCGAAAGCAGCATCAAATAGAAGGTCATAATCTTTAATACTGTAGTATAATGAACTCAGGAATAAATACAAGGTCTCTATTAGTCGCTGCACCTTATCCACAGGTCCCTCATTGAAACGAGGAATGAACATATGGTTATTCTAGTACACGCAATTTTTACTCATAAAACCCAATAGTTATGTGTACCTGTTGTAGTTAGTATTTATTGAAAATTATTTAATATATAATTCATATAATATAAAAAGCTTACGTCTACCTACACGATATTTCAGGAGGTTGATCCAATTTGTTTTCCACTCCTTTTTCTGTGAGCTATGGAATAATACATGATCGTTAAAAGAACTAATGTGGATTGTCAAATACTGACATCACTCATAAAAGCCCATTACAACTTTCCATGTACGACAACCGAAATTACTTTGTTGCAAATTCTTATAAAGTATTTCTGACCATTATGTGTACATATATCATTGAGAGAATACAATTTTAGATTCGTATGTAAATTGCTAGTAAGATCCTTTAAACGCGAAAAGACTGAAAGAAAAAAGGTTCAGGGGTGTCCCCGTAGAAATCAATAATAGATGTATCCATCAATCTGAAATTGATTTCCCATAGCAAAGTCATTACCAACATATGATGTACTAATAACTGATAATATTATAGAGCAATCGGCACTGCGTTTCATTTAGCTTTTCTCCTTTTCATCTCCCTTGTCTATACCATGGTTTCCGCGTTTTTTGTTTTCCCAGTCTACTGCTTCTAGAACCCAACCTAGTCATTCACAAAGGATATAGAACGCTTACAGCTCAAAAACAACATTGAAGGCCAGTCACCCTTAAGCTGTTAATATCTTTTTGTTGTAACTGTAACTGCAGCAATTTTAATTGAGACCGACGTGGCGACAGTAACCAACGCAGCCTGTGACTTCTACAATGACGCCATTTTGAACTTCTTCCCACTCGAGAGTGCTCTTGTTTATATCCTCCCTCTTCTACGTTCAGAGGCATCCATGCGAATCGATTCGACTTAACGTATATAGACGAGTAGCTGACTGCCTCACAGCCCGTTCTACTGGCGTCCTGACACAACCCTTGCCGGCAAAAGGAAGTAGAACGGCATAAAAACTACCAACGAGAGAAATTTGTTACAATGTAATTATTTTCCACAATTGGACATATTGATATGGTTTGCGTTAAAAAGATAAAACAACCAAAACCAAAAAGTCCAGCACAATATAAGAGAATACAGGAGTACGAGAGGATGCAGGAATGGTAACGCAGAGGAAGTTTAGTGTATTGTGCACACAACTACCAAAGAATAAGGGCGCACTTATTATTCCTGTTCAACTCTTATGTACTTTTCTACAGCGCATGCTGCTCCCCAGCGCCAGAATACACCAATTACAATCGTCGAACACGATTCCCCTTTCACAAGGATGGCTACCGACTTCCCCCACACTCTTACAGGATATTATAAAAATAGGAAAAAAAATTCGTAGTCCAGTTAGGAAAAGGATGATGCCACAGTTATCGTTTTGTCGGTCAATTTTCTTCTCATGAATGCGAACAAATAACCTTAAGGATGAAGGAGGCACGGGAGTGGCCATGCACCCATTCTCCACTTCTGGCTGAAATAATATCCTAGAAAACATAAGTATTGGAGAGAGCTAAGGGCGACCCGAAAAATGGGGGCTTTTCATTGTCCCTCTGTGGTCTCTTGTCCTCATCGGAACGACCAAGGATGTTGATGAACAATTAGGAAAGTATATCAACAATAATTAAAAATTATTTAATTAAGGTGAATTAGTTGGGCTACTGTACACAAATACATTTACCCGAATTAGTAGGTCGGGGGTGTGCGACGAGGAATGAGAAGTAGGAGAACACGAGGGAGGCTGCGCATTGTGGGAGTGTAATTGTTATGGACAAGAAATTTGTGCGAATTAGTCGGCGATTAGAAGTGATGAACTTAAAAACGGACTTTTGTTGAGTTTCGATGGCCTTGACCAGAGTGACATTGACTTAAAGCCTTTTGTAACGATTCAGGGTTCAGGGGGCGTGTGAAGGAGGACGACATTAGGTTGCGACCACTTTAATAGATAACATGTGCACTGAGGGTCGCTCATGGGCTTGATTAACTTGGTCACTGATTTGATTCTTTATTTTTGAGAACTATCTCGACAGATGGTTAGATTGTAAGCTGCCAAATGGATCAACAAAGAAATTCTTCACATTAGCTTCCTCCTAACACGACAGTTTCACTTCATTAGGTGGCCGAACCATTATAGTTTGACGGATTGCATAATTCTAAGTGGAAATCGTACAACTTATAATCTGCAGAAATTATGCCATACTATATATTGTAATCGATTCCCCGCCGGGGAGCCTCTGGCGCAAGACTAATGACCTTGCCCAAAAAAAAAAAAACGAATCATTATGGAAAATTTAACAAGGCTCAGGACTTGCTAAATAAGGCCAAGACCGGTTCCCGGTTGTAGTGCCGATGATGATGATGATATATTGTAATATTTTATAACTAGCGCACATATACTAAAAAATCGGAGATAAGTGTCGCGCGTATACTTCCGATATGGCAGAATTGTTGAATTATAAATAAATGAATTAAGTAAGTAAATACATAAAACAAAAAAACAAAATACATAAAACAAAAAAAAAAACTAAATTAAAAAATAAAGTAATAAAATAAATAAATAAATCATGCAGTGAATAAATAAATAAATAAATGAATAAATGGTTAAATCATTAACAAATTTCTTTTTTGTTAAAGACATCCCTTATTAGCTTTATCATAATAAAGTTAACAAAGGCAATTTAATATTATTTTCTATTCGTGGTTAAGTTATGTATACCGATGTACTGAGCTTTCAAACATAAATAATTGAATTTTTTATTTTATTTTATATTTTTTATTTATTGCCCTATAGGAACTCGGAAGATCACGACATCACCGACTCGACTCCGCCATCGTTCCCCGTCGTGTGCATTCTCCAATCTCCTCAAGGTCAAACCTTACATTGTCCTCCCATCTCCGTCGTGGCCGTCCTCTCGGTCTCTTTCTCATTGGCCTAGCGTCAAGAATTCTACGCACTGTCCTATAGTTGCCCATTCGGGTCACATGTCCAGCCCACCTTAATCTTCGCGACCGGATTACTCTTGTGGGTGGTTTCTACTAGGGTGCGTCAACACGGGCGCTGGTTAAGCAGAAACACCACCAATATTACGCCGGAAATTAGAATACAACCGCGAACACAATAGCTCTCCAAAGAAAACACACTGGAGTAGTTTTGATGATAATGTTTTTTATTTCGTGTAAATCAGCAAGGTATTATATCGTTTATTAAATTCTGTATTCACCTTAATTTATTTGACAACTATTGTTCGCGTGTTCACTATCTAAGTAGGATTCGGTTTTTTTCTAATTTTACTGTTCTTTGAATTCGGGCAAGGGTGCGGATTTCCTACCCGACTCGATAATATTTACAAAAAATTAAACTTCGACGAGCGACGATCTCGGCACGAGGATCTTCTTCGGCGATTAAAATGTGACTCCGTGGCACATGTGCACTCTCCGGATGATGAAATTTGACTCTAGGATGCAATCCACATCAATCAGATTCAGCGGTGGTGGATCACATCGAAATGGGAGGAGCGAAACGGATCAACATGGCAGTGGCCAATGGTGATCGAGGAAAGGGCTCAATGGGAGGATTTTTCAAATGCTGCATAGGGACGCGTACAATGGCCCTTTTGCCTGCAATACAGACAATGATCGCCGACACCTGATCAAACAAGTGAACGAGCAACAATGGGCTGCAGGCATTGTGTTTATGTAATGCCGTTGTAAGCGATACATTCTTCGGTGACGATAGGTCGACCAAAGATTTGGGGTTTGTTTGTTTTAGCCGTATGGCTCTGGTGCTCTAGGAGGAAAATTATTTATGGTGGTGAGGGATTTGAACTGCAGATGTGCAAGCAAACGTCTCATCCAGGGGATCCATGGACCAGCGGTTAGTAAACAAAGCAAACGCAGTGAGGTACTGTGTGTTTGCTTTGGTTTGCTGGTGCGTCATCATAGGGCACGGCATGGGTAAGATTGTCTAAACAATGATCATATCCATGCCCTAATTCCATGATCGGTTGATAACCGATGAAAGGGAATCGGTCGCAAGTGTTACGAATCTCAGGATATGGGTGCAATATATGATTACTGTGGAAGGAAAACTATCGGCTGCGGCTGTATCTGGTGAGCATGGAGACAGTGTTTGTTTACACTTTTGCCATGGTGTGAAGCGTCACTTAGATTCTTCTCGAAATGTAACGCCTCCTAGGTCGATGGATCGAGTGTGTGTTTACTTTAAACAACACTCGAACGCTTGTGGATAGCCAGCGATGGCTATGCTGTATATTGTTGATAGGACGATCGGCCGATGGGTGTACCGATAAGGCAAGGGTAAGCATGACATGCCGAATATGAGGAAAATGCTCCTCAGCCATGCGCATTGACATGTTCGGATGTTTATGTCGGTTACACGATGGGAAAACCGAAATGGATTTTAGGACATGATGGTTTGTATGCAAGCATGCCCCTGGTGAACTTCTATAGAAGCCAATGCGATAGAAAAATAGCAAACGGTAATCGTTTTAGATGATTTTACGACGGCTAAAGTCTTCCAGTTAAGTATTGTTGCAGGGGAACTTGACTGCTCGTCTGGAGGTAAGCTGCTTATGGTAGGTACAGGTATTTGCAGGGTATTTGCTGGTTGGGGACAGGGAGTTGGATTAGGCCGATGAGGGGTTCTTCAGGCGCCTTAAAGAACCCCCACGCTCTCACTATTGTAGGTTTGCGGTATAGCTTTTCCAATTCGTGGTTGTGGAGTTTCCTCCATTGTCCTGCGTCGTCATATTCACCCCCAAAGATACCCCTTAGAACTTTAATCTCAAATACGGGGAATTTATTTTCTTCCCGTTTTGTGAGAGCCCATGTTTTGCATCCGTAAAGAACAATCGGCATGATTATGGTTCTATAGACACGGATCTTTATGTTACGTGACAGCATCTTGGATTTCATCAGTTTACTGACTGCCTGCCAACTAGGGTTGGCGGAATGCAGTCTCTTGTTTATTTTCTTCGACATTTCGTTGCTGGCCGTCAGTATCGTTCCCAGATATTTAAATTCCCTAACCCCTTCGAATATATTGCCTCTGACGTTTATATGTGTTCCCTGAATTCCACCTGCTCTCGGCGTAATAATGTATTTTGTTTTATCTTCATTTATTTCTAGGCCGACCTGTTCTGCCGCTTGCATGATAATATTTTACAGTTTTTACTTACAGTTTCTAGATTATCGCCCAAATACGGCGATGTCATCCGCATATGCGAGCACTTGTGTGACCACGTTCAGGAATGATCCGGCTATGTTGTCGTCTTGTACCTTTCTGATAACATACTCGAGTACAAGGTTAAAAAGTAATGGTGAGAGGCCATCCCCGTGTTTTAGTCCGACCCGGATCACCAAATTTTTCTGAGAGGTGGTTTTCTATTCTAACTTGAATACATAAATAAATAACAAGGAGGTGTCTGGCTAAGAAAAGTACCGGAAAACCCGTTTATACGAGGGTTGCCTCTTATGTTTCGGGATTTGGCAACCCTAGTGTTGCAATCCGGCAATTGACAGCTCTGTCGTAGAGTTGGACATTTTTGAGGTTATACGCACTCGAACGTTTTGACATACGAGCGCTATTTGTGTTGTTTACAGTAACTTAAAAGATTCATCTCGGCCCAAAAATGGAATTAGATCGTCCAGATTTTCGTGCGATTATTTTTTACAACTTTCGGCGTGGATTAACTCAGCAACAGTGCATGGATGAACTTAATTCAATTTTTGGCGATGAAGCTCCATCAAGGACCAGTGTTTATCGATGGTATGGTGAATTCAATCGTGGTCGTAGTTCACTCCAAGATGAATTTCGTGAAGGTCGTCCAAATTAAGTTGTTGTTCCGAAAACCATTGATGCTGTGCGCGAACTGATATTGGAAGATCGTCATGTGACCTATCGTGAGATTGAGACAACCTCAGGCGTTAGTGGGACCAGCATACATTCAATATTGCATAAACATTTGACCGTCAAAAAAATTTGTTCGCGTTGGATCCCACACAATTTGTCAATCGCCCAAAAAAAGGCTCGTGTCAATTGGTCGAAAGAAATGCTCAAAAAATACGGTCGCGGTGCTTCGAACCACGTCTTTGACATCGTGACAGGTGATGAATCGTGGATTTACGCGTATGAGCCCGAAAGTAAACAGCAGTCGGCTGTCTGGGTGTTTCAAGATGAGCCAAATCCAACAAAAGCTGTTCGCGCACGAAGCACTTCCAAGCAAATGGTCGCCTGTTTTTTCGGAAAAACTGGACATGTCAGTCAATTCTGAGTGGTACACAACCATTTGTTTGTCAGTTGTCTTCCAAGAAATCAGGAAAACCAACCGCCGAAGACGGATCACTCTTCACCACGACAATGCGAGCTCTCACACATCGGCTGCGACAACTGCATTTTTGAGCACCCAAAACATCGATTTGATGGGTCATCCGCCGTATAGTCCTGACTTGGCACCGAATGACTTCTTTTTATTCCCGTACGTAAAAAACAAACTGAGAGGTCAACGTTTTTCGACACCTGAAGAAGCGGTTGCTGCATTCAGAATGCATGTGTTGGAGATACCTCAATCAGAGTGGCAAAAGTGCTTCGACAATTGGTTCAAACGCATGCAAAAGTGTATAGATCTTCATGGGGAATATTTTGAAAAACAATAAAGTGATTTTCGATGATCAATATTTGTTTTTGTTCTCTAATCCCGAAATATAAAAGGCAACCCTCGTACTTAAAAATACCTTTCAGTACTTTGATATCAATTTTACAGTCGTGTTTGCTCTTTAATTTAAATTTAATTTAGCGAGGTCAAAATCCTCATTTATCCAGCTTAATACAAGCGGTACAAGATTATAAAAATAATCTTATGAACTAACTTAAAAACTAGGGATTAACAATACATTAATTATAATTAATTTAAAGAGAGAAGAGAGGGTGGTGTAAGTGGCAAGACAGGGTACAAAAATAGGCCGGAAGCTTGGAAACGGGAATGAGGATGTGTTTAGGGTTTAAGTTAGGTCAAAGTCCTCATTCATTCAGCCCAATACAAGCGCTATTTCCATAAGTTAGGTGCGTGGTAAGAAGCGAAAGTAAGAAGATGGGGTTTGAGAGCAGGGGAATTAAACTAACTAACTAACTCTGCCTCGTGATCCGTACCATCGGATCAATTGTGTAATCCGTTTAGGATATCTTAAGTAAACACAAGATACCCTAATTGCACTATCGGTTCACGCGTCAAGTGTTCTGTGGGATCCGAAGTAAACAAACGGATCACCACAAACGCGTCCTAGTGTAGTGCAGTAATATTTATGGAATTCGCACCGTAGTGTGAAAATTGTGTGGAAGTGTTCAGTGCGGGAAAACTCATACCCTTTCCTTTCCTTGTGTATATTTTTGCTCTTTTTCGCACTTCTATTGCGTCCCTCAGGCATCGATACTCTCGATTGATTTATAATCTTTGAAGGGGTTTTGGTGTTTTGAGTGGCGTAATATTCGTCACTAAAAGGATGTGACCTGGATTTCGGCACGGAGCTAGTGGGGCATCTACTACAAGGATATAACACCTGTAGTGATTACTTTCGCTTATCTATCGCCGGGTCCGGCTTGCATCCTTATCTGAGGTGTTATTGGCTTTCTGTGTCAGGCCATTTCAATGGAACGGGGATTTCACGTCGATCTTTGTAACATCCGTGGCCTAAAATGCAATTTATCCTCTGTGTCTGCTCACGTCGGTAACCAGAAACCAGAAATCCTTGCACTTAGCCAGACTCAGGTAATAACTAATACAGGTATTTCCGATTTTACTATACCGGGTTATAACCTTGTGCCTTTGTTCTTTCCACATCGTGGTCTAACCACATACATACAAAGTGATATTGGTTATCAGCTTCTGCCACAATATGGCGTCTGCTCCAATCCAGAATTTAATTTCTCGTGGCTAAAACTTCGCGTTCGTAAGCATATCATATATTACTGCTTCTTATTACAGCAGCCCAAACTTGGATAGAAACCCATCCTTCAACTAATTTGATGCTCTATCTGATTCCATCGATAAGATCTTGACCCTATATCCCCACACTGAAATTGTTATTGCGGGTGATTTCAATATGCATAACTCGCAGTGGCTTCGCCACTCCCGACACACAACACCTGAGGGTCAGCATGTTCAGCTCTTTGTTGAGTCTAACAATTTAACGCAACTCGTCGGTGAGCCAACACGGGTACCAGATATAGATGGTCATTCCACCAACACACTGCACCTGTTTCTCTAGAGCTAGAAATGACTGCAATGCGTATATTCAACGCGCAAACTTCTTGCATGAGAGTGAGACAAAAAATACTACACTCTCCCACAGGTAGTAGAAACTTCTGGGCATTTGTGAAGAACACCCAAAGCGCGGTCTCCTCATCCATTCCTTCGCTAAAAATCGATGACTGACCAGTCACCAGCGAATCTACTTGGTGCATATTTTGCAACCAACTCAACTCTGCCTGATACCACATCAGTTCCGGCTCAACTTAAGCATAAGCAGCACACCATGAACCAGTTTCGCTTCCGTACTGTTGCCCGGGAACTCAAGGAGCTAAACGCAAACAAATCCGCTGGTCCTGATGGGATTCCCCAATTCGCTTGAAGAAATGTTCCTCTGCGAAAACTCTTCCATTTATCTTATTATACTGACCGTTTCCCAAATAGATGGAAGTCAGCGAACATTCAACTAATTCGACCAATCATCGCACTCTTCTTATCGACCCATAGCACAAACTTCTATTCTCTCGAAGGTAATGGAATCACTGATTAACCGTCAACTTTCGAAATATCTGGAATCAAATGACCGCCAATATGGCTTCGTAGCAACAGGTCTGTGGGGTTAAATGGTCGTGACCCCGTCATGGGTGCGGGTTCTACCACTAACCCACAAAGCTAAATCAAAGTTCCGCTGACACAAGTTCACAACTGCTACAAGGTCCGCCGATGATAGTTCGCGCAATACTCAAAGGGAGAGATAGACGCAACCAGAATACCACAGCACAAAAATTAAACACTCTGGGCTAACGTTCGAATGATTTTTTTTATTGAGATGATAGTTTATTTGTATTTATTTTACGGTAGCACTACGTGAAGGTTACTATGTGGGGTTAATAAAAAAACAATCTTCGAAGACAATATAAAATTCGACACAGCTACTAACAATGCTGGTACGGACTTGCTTTTGATTATAATTTAACACAATACTCGCCACGACTCGGGGTATATTATCGTCACCGTGCGTACCAGTGAGCGGGAGATCGCGAGTGACCAGCGTGGTCAACGGATGGAAGACGACTCAGCGATAATCATCTCGTGCAGAGATGATTCGCTTATTGGGGTGAGTTTATGGTGTCGTGGTAGATATCCTCTCCAATAAGGATATCGTTTTTATCTACCACCAGAGAAACGTAAAGTCTCTCTTGGTGGAATAGGAAACCAGATCTTGTAATGAAGGTCATAGTGGTATGTGTGCGATCGTTCACATCTGTGTGGTTTACACGTGCTCGAGGGCAATGGGTAAACGAAGCAGACAGGCGATAAAGACAAAGGGATCGAAAAGATCGTCGTCTATGGAGTGTATCGCGTCTAAATAAATATACGACGATACAGCGAAGAATTGTGGTAAAAGAAAAGATGAGACGAGGGCATCATAAAAGTCTTAGATGAATGATGCCCTTGTGTAAATATACGAATAGACATTGGGAAAGGTGCTAATGGAAACAAATCCCTTGCTAGCATTTCTATATGCAGGGAAATTCGTTTGTGGGAAAGGGATTCTATATTTGCATTGTTTATGCTTTGAATTCAATCCGGTGCTATGCGCGAAGTCGATGCTTGTTTGGAGATTCAAACAAAGAAGCAATTCTGGGTAAAGTGCTTGGAGCTGTATCGATAGTTGCAAATTATTGCAAAACAGATTAGATGGTTATTCAATGACGGTTTGTATATATTATCTGTGTCAATGGAACATGGTATCTATGGCGACGCAAGTATCGAACGTTAATGTGAAAATTTACACTAATTGGAAATTCGGGTTTTGGTCGCTTATGCAAAAACGCATTGATACATGTATGAACGCCCTTCTAGAAAAAATATTCTTTTTAGGAATTTTGGGTAATGCTTGTATGCATTAATTGTCCTTGGAAAAGGAAATGTTTCCAGATGCCCATGCGGTTGAATTGGCGGGGGACAATGGGAGTTGGGTTGCGGATAAGGGTGGTTTTTCAGGTAAGTGTAACGTGGAGTTTGGTGACACCGCCACAAGTCCACAGGAAATTGGATGGCGTACCTTACCGAAATGTGGAACCATTCCATCCACTACTTCGGAGAAGGCAAGATTGTTGCACTGGATATCTCGAGAGTCTGCGACAGAGGTTGACATCCAGCCCTTTTATCAAAATTACATTCATATGGAGTGGACAATTCCCTGATCCAATGGATAAGAGATTATCTTTCTGGTCATTCAAGTCAAGTGGTTCTTGATGGTGTCAAATCTGTCTCCCATCAAATTAATGCAGGTGTTCCCCAAGGTTCAGTACTCTCACCCACTCTCTTCCTCATCTTTATAAATAATCTCTTGTCCATTACCCACCAGCCAATCCACTCGTTTGCCGATGATACTGCATTGACTTTCTCATACTCATACGTACATTCCCGGCCAAACTCCTCGAACGTCAATACCAATCAGCAGATTATGCTTAATACATTGAATTCCGACCCTAACAAGATATATGAATGGGGATTGTCTAACCAAGTAGAGTTCAATGGCTTTAAAACTGAGTGCTGTCTCCTATCGTCAAAGGCGAACCCCAAAGTAAATATACTGTCGAAGAGCGGTACTTGCATCGGTGAAGCCAAGGGACTATCAATCCTCGGCACTCGAATTAATTTGACTCTTAATTGAAGCAACCACATATTTGAAGCTGCGAAAAGTGCGGCCTAATGAATGGATTTCCTTAAGGGCGCTTCCGTGAAAACATAATTGAGTGACCTTAATTGACATTAAGCTCCTGACAATTCTTTTGGCACCATAACGAAAAGTTGTCAAGGTCTATCTGGTGAAGGAAAGAGTCAAGCGGAGAATAAATTGTTGTGAAGAATTTGGTATCATCGGCGTAAAAGGAGATACAGGAACTCTTGATAATCATATCGATGTTGTTTGTTGTTAATATGAACTTAAGGAACTAAAGGAACAAATGACTGCCCCGACGAACTCCAGAGGTAGCACGAGAAGGATTTGAGAGAACGGATCTGAAACGCACTCTGTAGACCCGGTTACTCAAGTATGCCGAAATTTACTTTTTAATACAGGTTCTAAGCCCAAGATGGACAATTTGAAAAGTATCAGTCCGTGCGAAATTTTATCGAAGGCTTTCGTAAAATCCGTAGTAACAACGTCGACCTCGTTGCCGTTCTCTAGAGCTAGGAGTGTTTGGAAAGGAGATTCGACTAAGTTAGTGGTGGTAGATCTACCACCAAGAAAGCGTGTTGCCTGGGTAAAATTAGGGATTTGCAGTGGAAGCATATCCTTTGGTAGAGAATGCTTCCAAACGCGTTGAGGATGAGGGAGAGTTTGGGGATGGGACGATAGTTTGAGATATCGCCTTTGGCTCCCTTTTTATGCACGGGAGTGATAAGCGATGTTTTCCAAATATTAAGGACCTTGTGGTGGAGTTTAGTAGGTGTCGTCGCGACACGGGTTCACTTATTCCCCAGAACTTTTCACGTATCACTCGTAGGATGTTCCGCTGCAGCAACTGTTCGACAAATATCCAAGAAGTACATAAAAAGAAACACTCGTTGTTTTTTTTTGGTTGAATATTTCCTTTTTAATGATTATCAAGTTATTTTTCTTATATTATGTCTGTAACACTAGTTTGGCACTGGTTTACAATATTTGCCACTGTTCTAATAAATTGTCTTTCCGTTCTTACAATCCGCGTGAAGAATAAAGTGGGAATTAAAATTATTGATTATTATCTGCACACATAGAATACCACACAACACTAGGCAACACGGAATTAGAGATTCCTTAAATCCTTCGGATCGGATGCTATTGTTTCGCTTGGAATAAAGACACATCCGAGGTAAAGTCTTCTTAACGAGATATTTACAGCAAGGATAAATTATTGTCAAATAAATCTTCACGCGATACTAAATAATTTACACACTGCCACGGTACTGAACAATCGACCTATGGTGCACAATTAGCTGGCGAATGATGATTGGCTTCGAAACTTGTTGTCGCTTGAGATGGTAACAAAAAGGAACTCTTGACACGCGTGATATTCCCGACCAGGGGTGAAATCTGACTGAAGTCCATTCGCAACCATCAGAATGACATGGCAGCGAATAGCCCAAAAAGGGGAGGAGCGAAACGATCAACCAGAGGCAGTCAATCGTGATTGGGTCAGATGACATGTGGCGGATTTTCCATGTATGGGTATCCGCTACTGAAGGCCAGCAACGAACGAACATAAGAGAATGCGGGCGTTGTTATTGTAACCCATCGTATTGATCATTAGGTGAAGAAATAGGTCTCTGCAATCTTATGTCAACAGAAACGCTAATTCCATGATCGAACGATGGGATACGTATTGTCAACGCCAACGCTGTATGGGGTGACGGTTGTGTACACAATTGATTTGTGTAACGCTTGCCTGCGGCAGACCTTTGTGGTGTGAAAAAACACACCGAAGATCCGCTTGCCCTAGGCAAGGTCATAAATCACCATTTAGTTGATGGACATGTTGTTTTCTAGGTCCGCGGACGGTTGGCGGCCGTTAATAGAAAATTTCGATGTAGGTAAATAATCCGGAAGATATGGATGCAACGTTTGGTTCTGCAAACGAATATAGAATGCAACCGTTGCCAGTTGTTTAAAATAAACACTTGACGGCCAGATACAATTTGATGCATGGGTGCATGTTGTTTTAGGGTATGTTACTCCCGTTGGTGGTACCGAAGTATCCGCTTGGGTGTTTACTTTGTGTAAACGAAAACAGCTTCGATAGCCAGCGTGAGAAACGTGGCTACTCGTTGCTTAAGTAAATATTCCTGGTCATAACCGATGCTGGTGATCGTTCCCAGATACGGCAACGGATCATAAAATCGGTCATGCGGATAACCAAACGAATATGCGCGCCTGAAAAGGCCAATGTTTAATTTGATCAACTCCTCCTTTGGAAAGATAGATCATAGAACATGCCGTTGAAAATCGGTTGATGCTGGATTGATGTCATGGCAAGATGATAATCTTGCCATGAATTGCGTTTCCATGTATGACCACTCGAAGAGGGCTTGGAACAGCCCTTAAAAAGGTAAGCTGCCTATTGTGTATTTATATCGGTTATCCGTGGGAATAACCGAATTGATTCCAGCGAATTGGTTGGCAGTTAATGCCATGGCAAGATTGTATAATCTTGCCGAAGATTCAACTTTAAGGTAAGTTGCATTTGCTGAAAATGGTGGGGATCGAGCGATGCGGGGCTCTTCGGGCCCTGAAAAGCCCCACAACCTCACCTTGAGAGAGCGATCGATTGAAAATAGCCGAAAGAAGGGAAGAGAGAACAGAGGAGCATTTCTTTTAACGAATTTAGCGAGGAGACCACCAGGGCCCGGGATTGAATTCAACATTGAGTTGGGTTAGTTTGTTTTCAGTTGTGGGTGGATAGATAAATTGTGAAAGAAATAGGTGAGATCGAGAACGAAAGAGTCGTCTGTGAAGGATTGTCTGCAAAATGAGGCGAAGAGGTTCACAATGACATCCGAGTCCGTGTAGATTCCCAAGTTATATGAGAGGGATATAGGATAGTCATCGGATTTACGTTTGTGATTGATAAATTGGAAAAACGTTTTTGCGTCATTTATTAGGTTAGCCGGAGTTTTTGTTAAGTATTTTGGTAAAGATCATCGCAGAGTGCGTTGAATTGAAGACAAGTGGCAAGGTAGTTGAAGTAGTCGCTGACAGAGCGATTACGGAGGAAGGTGCCCCAGAGCTTGTTCCGTTTATTACATAACGAACAAAGTTTGGGATTAAGCTGACTAGGACTTTTCAAGTCACGTTTTGTCTCGTTTTTTTAATTTTTGCTTGTCAACCCACCTATATATGTATCTTTAAAAAAAATGATATAGAGAGAATAGAACGAATTTTAAAAAGAAAACATATCAATTACTGTAATATGTTATAAAAACGCTAGTTATTGTAAAATAAAATAAAATAAAAATAAAATAAAATAATAAATCCCTTAGAGCACGGAACTCGTCACATTTACTTTTGCTGATTATATTCCTCAAGTCCTTCCCTTTGTTGACGAATTCCCCATATACCATAGCTGTGAATAGGTGCTACGGTTTCTTGCTCTTTATTGCAAACGTGTTCAATTCCACTTGGACTTGGGCAATTTTTAGGGTCCTCCAATACACTGGTTTGGTAGCCAATGCCTGGTGTCTTTATTGTGGGATAGAAGCACCGCATACGTTAGTTAGCCACTTCATGACTTCTCCAGCTTGCCTGTTCTAATCGGGGTCTGCGTTGAGTTGGTCGATTGGGTCTTCCAGCATGTAATTAAGCAGCTCCGCATCGAGGTCTGTTTTCCCATTTTGTCTGGGCTTTCTTTGCCAATATATCTGTGAACCCCCTGTGTGGTAATATTTGGTACATCACGGTTTGGTCTTCAAAACGGGCGTGGGGGGGAAATGTGATTCAAGGACGAGTCAAAATAAGTATAACCAAAGCACCGACATATCAGACAGCGGCCCTTTGTTTGTGAGAAGTACGTAAGCAAGCATACGCTACATAAGATTTGACTACTACGTTAATTCTCTGATACACGGCGCTGGTGTTTTTATCGATTCTCTTTTGGGGCCGTATTCTCCACTACGTTTGGTGTCCGTATTGTGTTGAAATCGCCACAAGATCAGAAGTAGTCAGAACGCAATCGAATCAGGTCGAGGGAAAAGGAAATGTACTGAATCTCAAGGAAGAAATGAACCATGGTATCGAATAGTAAAATACTGGGGACAACTACGTCGGGGCAAACGGTCTAGTTGGCGTACTTCGGCGGTGTAGAATGACTAGCCTCTAGGAATTCGGTTGACGTCACGGCGCATGCCTTCATCTATGCCCGGAGCTTATTGTATCTTTGAAGAGCCCCTGCCCTTGCTTGTAGAAGCATATGCTTGTAGAAGCATATGGTGAAACTGCTTTGAGTGAGAGAAGTTGTCGTGAGTGGTTTCAAATGTTTAAAAACGGTGAGTTCGGCGTGGAAGACAAATAACGAACTGGAAGGCCGAAAGTGTACGAAGGCAAAGAATGGGAAGCAATATTGGAGGAACATCCATCCCAACGGAACCTGCACGTACATTAGATGTAGCCCAACAAGAAAATACACATCGTTTAAAATCGTTAAGGATGATTCAAAAACAAGGAAATTGGGGTCCACACGAACTGAAACCGAGAGACATGGAACGTCGAAAAGAGTTTTTTCCATCGTATAGTCACTAGAGATGAAAAATGAATCCACTACGATAACCCAAAGAAGAGAAAATAATGGGGTTCATCTGGACATGCTTCAACATCGACAGCAAAGCCGAATGTTCATGGGAAAAAAACTCATGCTGTGTATTTAGTGGGATCAGATTGGTGACGTGTATTATGAATTGCTGAAACCGAGTGAACCCATCAATGAAGTTCGCTACCGAACACAATTAATGATATTGAGCCGAGCACTCAAGGAAAAACGAACGCATTACTACTCCAGACAGACAAAATTATTCTTCTCCATGATAATGCTCGTCCGCATGTTCGGTTCCGGTAAAAAACAATTTGGAAACACTTCATTGGGAAGTCCTACCTCACCCGACGTATTCACCAGACCTTGCCCCTTCTGATTATCACTCATTTCGATCCATGGCACATGGGCTTGTGGCGTTTCTAACAGATACAACAGATAGTGAAGAACACCGAAAGAAAATTTGAATAATAATAAATACATCAGTTGAGTGTACTTGAGTTTAGAAATCGAATTCCTACACGCGGCCAGTAGCCTTATGCTTCAGTGCTTCGTTTCTCACCCGTTTCATCGTATGTTCAAATCACCGTCTTCACTATCCTTGCTTAACGCAACAATCCGACGTGATCGTAAAAAGTGAACACGCGTCAATACATTTCGCGAGGTTCCGAAAGGTTGTGAATAAAAACAGATATTAAAAAAGTAATAAATGTGTCAAGTAGAAAGATTCACAAGAAGAAGAAAACGGGGACCAGTGTGTCGGTGCGAGTATCGTTTAAAAAGTGTCGAGAAAAATAAAGAAAAAACTAAGAGTGTGTCGCCGGGAAACCTTTTTTTTTAATTTAATAATAAATAAAAGCATATCGCCAGATTGAAAAAAAAAGTGACTTTTATTCCCAAACAGTGTTGGGCGGAACACCTGCATCGATAAATAAAAATCCGCCAAAGTCTGTTCGAGCAGCACTTTACAACATATGATGATACCAAAAAAAATGGGTCGATTCGTGGATATCCTCAAAAGATGAAGAGTTCTTCCGACCTGGTATTTGGATGCTGCAAGAAATATGGGAAAAAGTAGTGTCTAGTAATCCACCGTTCTTTCACAATAAATTCCTAATTTTTGATAGAAAACGGCGTACACCTAATATATTAAGTTACCTAAAAGTTGGTCAGTCCATACAGCTTGACTTTCTTGCAGAGCCATAACGGTCACGTTAAGCATTATTATTTTAATTCGCTTCTATACACAAAGGCCCACACAATAGGGAATTTTGAACTACACTTAAATGTCAAAGCACAATACGATCGGAAAAGAGGTATAGGATAAGGAAAGGGTGGATCGAGAAAAACGACTGAGTTGGGAAGAAGGTTGTGCCAAGCGTTGAATTGTTTAATTGCACAAACGTAGGTTCAACTTATGGCCCTTGCTATTATGTAGTTCAACGCAATTACCGAGTGATAGGTTGGGCCCCAATGACCAGCTGTCCGATAAAATACCACTATAAGGTCCCTGAAGTGGTTGAGTGACGTCCTTGACCATCTTTCTGTGTTTGTCTGATGGACCCGGCCGAGAAAAAAAAGATTGCCCCTTTCCTGAGAAAAGTAAAATAAAAATAAAATATTACAACGACGAGGGAGTTCACAATTATGTGATTCGCCCAAAGAATTATTCCCACTATTTACTTGTGCTTTTATTACTAGTTAATGAAAACAAAGAAGGAGAAACCTTGGTCATTTTAGGATAGGTGGTACGAAATTGATTCGAAATACTGGAAGAATGACCGACAATTTTTGCGATCCGTATTTGTTTATTTACGAGCTGACTTAAATTATTCAACGCCAAAAAAGTTAAGATGTATTTTCCTTAAGGTCTTGAGCACTCAGAGAAAAGAAGACATTGGGAAATATGTATATTAAATCGACCTTACGATGGTATTGTGGCGGTGCCGTCAAACCGCACGACACACTTACCTAAAAACCCCCATAACCTCATCCCAAGTCGCATACGTTTTTGCTAATGCAATCGCATTAAGGACCTGAAAATGCTTCAAGCATTAATTAGATCAAAGCTATAATCGTAAAGTCCCTGTAAAGAAAACTTACCTTTTCGTGCATCTCTTCGCATACAATTTTCCGTAAGATTTCTTTCTTTGCTTTACCATCCGCTGACCGCCACGGTCACGCGTCACTCCCGCTCCCCGCCACCGCGGTGACGCGTAATTACATACCCGAATTTACCCGGAGTCGGGAAAGTGACACCCCCTCGAGTGTATTATTGAATCGTGCGAGTCGCCTGTGCGGATAAAAATTGCATTTCATTGTCCGGACCAAAAGAAAGAGGTCATTTAAATCAGTGTTAATATTAATTGACATCGGATCCAATAGTGTTAACGAAAGTAGTCGTTAAATAAAGAAACAAACAATAAATTAATTTAAAGTGGTGATAACCAAACAACACTAGTGTTTTATTTCTCTCGGCCTACTTCCCGTGTTGGTCTTCCCCTTGCTTCGGCGGAATCGTGTAGTGCTCGTCGGAACAATTAATTATGATGGAGGAGGAAGTGAATCTAGTGCCCGTGACTGGTGCCATACTTCCTCCCTACAGTATTCTTTGTCCATGGAGATACGCTGCTTTTTGTTGAAGGCAAATTGTTTAGCCACAGTTGCAGTTGAGGTAGGAGTGATCGAATTAGATCCGGTGCAGAAGAAATCTTAGGATGATTTAGATCTGGTGAGTTAAACGTTATGGTAGATTACTGCAGCCTTATAGCCGGAAGTATTTTACATGGGTATGCGGAGAAAACGCGCTCCCCGATAGTATAGTGGTTAGTATACCCGCCTGTCACGCGGGAGACTGGGGTTCGATTCCCCGTCGGGGGTATCTGGCGCAAGACCTTGCCCGGAAAGAACAAATCATTATGGAAAATTTAACAAGCCTCAGGACTTGATAAATAAGGCCAAGACCGGTTCCCGGTTGTAGTGCCGATGATGATGATGATGATGATGTGGAGAAAACGGAATGGATGAACTCCGTCCGTTATTTATGGTGTATATGCAAATTATGTGACGAGACAATGTAATCCATACCCAAGATAGCATGTCTCTCCGACGTAAACCAAATCCGATCTAATTTCGTGTTTATTACTAAACAGTATGCACTCTTCGTGTTATCAAGATGCTATATCGATTCTGTTAGATTGAATATATCGTTTCATATATTATTGTATAATAGTCTCCCTTAAGTAAGTGGTTTTGACCATATTTATCTACAAATAAGTTTATTTCAACTGTGCGCAAACCGTTCACTATCAATTATCATTGAAAAGTAAGAAACACCCAATAGACCACTCAGCTTAAAGAAGACACGAACAAAGAATTCTATAGAGCACTCTCTACAAATGGAACCTTACCGTACTAATTCCAAACTCTATCCTGAGTAGTTCCTCGATCAGTCAATTAAAATGCCATCCTCTGTCAATCATCGCCTTCACTGAGCACTATCTCAATCTCTAATTATTGTCATATAATATAAGATCCTTAAGGTAATTCTCACACTGAAAAACATACAATTCGCAGCAAATCCAATGCAAATTCAGAAGTCCTTTTTTCCAACCAAAACACAATCACTGAACGACCAGCAGGTATGGTCGACCTAACAAAGGACGCACTCGACGCCATGCTCGTTGTTCTTTTCACACATTCACCTCAGAGATTTTTGGTCAAAAAAGTCAAGTTGATCCAATTTAAGGACAAAGATCTACAAGGATCTATGTCAGATGGGAGTGTTTCTTATATTCAAGATCCAACATGCGGCTTATCAGTCTGACACATGTCATACTTCCCGATTGACGGATTGCAATTTTGTAAATCTGCCAAATAAGAAAACCCAGTCCTGCTGCTCGGGACAATCGATTAAAGGATTTCGAAGCATCCGGCATTGTGTTCTGGGAAATGGGATACTTTTGTTGAAAATGGAAAATTGTAATTTGATTGTTTGTTTAGTTAAGGATATGTCGTCGAGGATTGGATTATAAGTTGATAATTTTTTAATCTCATTACGGTGTGGTGACTTTGATGGATGTGTATGAATATGTTGGATGAACATTTGCAGTGGTGTACTACACTAACCAGATGGGTGTTCTCTGGGGTGTTAAGGACATTATTTATTTGCTCGAGTAACTGCCTAGAGATTGTATTATTAAATCCATTACGAAATGCGGATTTGGCAATGAGGATTAAGAAACAATCTGCACGGTGGGGCGACTGTGGAGGTGACATACTAAACGCCCAAAATACAAATAGGATTTCAAAGATTTCACCGGTTATATAAAGATGTAATAATAGTACTGATATCAGGAAAGTATGTTGATTTATAAACTGCGTTTATAAATATTTTCGGTAAACACTTTTTTTTTCGATAAACAGTTCTCCCAAGTATTTCTCTAGGTATTATTTATCAATAATTGGTTTAGGGCTTTGGGTTTTGGTTTTGATGTGGTTTAAACCAAATGAGAGCTTTCTGGGCGATTTACGGGATTTCCTCGAGATTTTCGAATCATTTACATATATATAATTGTCCATTCATTTATATATATATATATATATATATATATATATATATATATATATATATCTATATATACATATATATTCTATTAAAGTGTTATATACGTATGCGATAACAGTTTGCCGCCATCGTGATAAAGTCAAGTTTAAGGGATAAATAGTTGTTGAGATTCTCTATTTTCATAATTTTGTAATAAAATACTATATGGTTTATAGAACTAAGAATTCAGCACAATTAAGCAACTATCAGCATTATAGTCCTTCTAATATCAAAACTTAATGAAATTAATTTCAAACATATTATTTTGCATTAAAGAAATAAATTGTGTTTTTATTAAGCTACAGTACTTCTGTAGTGTCCATTTCTTTTTATAAATCGCGAGTTTCCTGTTTGTCTGCTACCACTTTGAAGCAACAAAAACTATTCTTGTTATCATCATCATCATCATCGGCACTGCAACCTGGATCTGGTCTTGGCCTTATTTAACAAATCTCTCCACCGGTCCCGATTTCCAGCCGATGTCATCCAGTTTGGCCCTGTCAGACTCTGGGCGTCCTCATCTACGCCATCCTTCCATCGCAGACAAGGTCTGCCGCGCTGTCTCCTTCCGTACATCCTGCCTTTAGTTATAGCGTTTCGCAAAGGAGTGAAGAACGTGGTTCGAACCCACACTATGAACAGGCTGGAACCAAAGCGCAGGCGCATCGGATGACGGTCACGTATACTCGAAGATGACTGAATTCGGTACTCAAGCTTTGGGTAATCGCATTACCACTACAGCTGTGTGTGCATGTGCATCTGTCGGAATAGAGGAATGCTCAGTCATAAAATCCTCAATTCTATCAATGGAAAAAAAATATAACCTTACTTGTCTTCTTATATCTAGTAGTGGACTCGAAGGTTGCCCTTTCCTCCTCAAATATTTATAGGAGAAAACGCCGAATGATAGAATATGCAGACAATAATTCTAAATAAATGCTTTCCGCAAATCATCATTTTCTGGTACAAAATTCGACATTTTTAACAGGATTAAAAAAAAAGATGTTGTTTGTACAATGACTTGATGCATACTAAATATGTTTGACAGATGTCATGGTGTTGGACATCAAATGTTCTACATTAGTGTACATCCGATGCGCACACCGGCGACAACGAATTTGATTGAACTTGACGAACATCCGTCATTTCGCATTTCGTCAAGTTGCAAAGGCTTCCTGATGATGTAAGTGCACATCATCACTCTCTTTCATCAACTAGCCGCCACAGCGCACGGACGTCCAACCACGTGTTATCCTCCATTCATCTCCACAACTCTTCAACACATGGCGACCAAATAAAAAAAATATAAGGACAACAAACGTTCCCTATCGATACATTTGTATCTTGACGCTCACTTCAGACCGGTACACCTGGTAGACCGATAAATTGACCCATCTAAGCCGTTCTACGCTAATTATGCAATTTTATGTAAACTTAAAACCTTAATTTAGTTTCTTGACACCTTGAAAAGCCGAAGTACTGCACGTATAAAAAGAGGAAACGAACAGGCAAACGTGTCATTGGTCTTAAGAACGTATATACATTCTGTCAAAAAAGTACAGGGAATTGATCATTTAATTGACTAGCTCTAGTATATCATCAGCGACCTTTACGTGATTGAGCTTTTGAAGTAAATTCAGGAAAAATCACAAAACATATTTGAGATGGACCAGCAAAATCAAACACTGTAAACAAACCAAATGACAAACCGCGCTCAAACTTCACGTCAGGATAGAAGACAGTTGTACTTTATATGATCCATTTTATCGAAATTTCGGAAGAATATTTCTGAGGTTTTTCTTTCAAAGAAAACAAAAAAAACTTAATAGAAACATCAAAGAAAATAATCGATTTTTGAAAATGATGAATCATCATTATCATCGGCACTACAACCGGGATCTGGTATTGGCCTTATTTAGCAAGTCTCTCCACAGGTATCCGGTCCTTATCCGAGACTTATTAAATTGTCCATAATAATTTGTTTTTCCGGCAAGGTTAAGAGCAAAAAGAAAAAAAAATCTTAATTAAACATCAAAGAAAAAAATTGTTTTTGGAAAATGATGAATACCCATATATATACGAGGGCAGGTCAATAAGTCTTTGGAAAATGAGGATGATTGTCTTTTATTGTCTCATTTATCTGACCTAATAATGGCGCATAATACTGTTCAGTTGTCGTCTGTCCCTTTCCGAAATAACTAATGAAGGTAATACCACGTGCATCCCAAAAGAAAAGTCACAAATGAGATCACAATCGTCATCTTCTAGTGAGTCATTCAAGATGTCACCATCATCTTTTTCTTGGACTCCTTGGAATGACTTTGACTCTTTGGCGCAGTCGAATCTTCACCATCGCTATCATCTACGATCGGGGTATTAACGAAGAGGCCGCCTACTTTTCACGCGCATCTTCCCACTGCCTCTTTCTTTACCACTCATCCGTTGAGCTTCAAACTTTCGATTAACTTTTCTTCTTCTGAACAATTTTTTAATAATCTGAGTCCTTCACTCACCACTCTAATCCTCGCCTCAACGATTTATCACTTCTGCCGGGCATCCACCAATCTCGTCTCTTCTTAATGACGGAACCGATTGCGCAACGATTTTGCCCAAAATTTCTCATAACTCTGAACCGGCGGTATTGTCAGACTGTGGTTCTCTTCTTCTGACTCCTATGGTAGTACCTCCCCCAGTTGGGTAGAAGATGCTTCTCCAGTGAGGAATGGTAATATCCTCTCTAATTTGGCTGACCTTATGATGCGTATTGGTATTGGGACCTGCAGGTACATGTAGCGCGACGGAAATACTCTTCCTACTGTGTAGGCCACCGGAACGCGACTACAAAGTGAAAATTAAAAAGTGGTGCTAGAAAGCCGGAGTAGATCTGTGGGGAGGAGGTCGCGACGCCAGCATGGGCGAGAGTTCTACCTCGTCTCCACCAGTTCGAAAAGTGTCTGCCGCAGACCGAAAGAAAAACACAGTTCAACACAAGCTGTCCGAAGTAGGGAAGTTGTTGACCGAAGATATCCATGATAAAAACGCTTAGGTTAGGTGTTGTTTATTAACGACTTTTATTGTTTGGAATTCGGTTGGCACATACACTGAATAAATGATTAATCAGATACAAACGGTGATGCTGTTCATATGTTATATTTAAGGAACAAACATTTCGGTAAAATTTAAAACTCGGTGCGCACATTCACCGCATAAATAATTGAACAAGTGCACGAGGACCGGGTAAAACGAGCGATACGTATTTGTACACTTCACTGAAACTATCGTACAAGTAATCGACTTTGGGTATATCGCGTGTCTGCAGCGCTACAGACAGCGGGAGTGATGTGACCAGCGTGGTCGAAGGATGGAATAAGACTCAGCGATCGTCATCTCATGCAGAGATGATTTCGCTAAAAAAAAGGAAGAGAGAGAAAAACTTTTCTCTTTTGGGTGTGACCACTAAGGAAATGCGATCTTTTTGGTGCAGTGGTATATGTGCGCGATCGAACAGATTCAATGTGGTTGCACGTGTTCGAAAGCAGTGGAACGACGAAACAGGCAGGCGGCAAAGACAAAAGAGAAAAATGACCAAATGCGCCGTTGGTCATTGTTTACGCGATGCCTCGTCGCTATTTTCGACGTCGGGAGAAAAAGGCGCTAAAAGGAAATTAGATGTTTATGGCATCTCTGGCTGCAGTAGAAACCGGGTTCATGTTTGCATTAGGAAATGCTGGAGAATTTGGTTTCAGCGTCTATTGCGCTAATTATATGCAGCTGCTTGGGTTGTTTGTTGATAAGACAAACAAAAAAGGTTGCCAGGCAATGTGTATGAAAAGATACATGACGCGGCTGGGGAAATAGACGGCGCAATGTTTATGGTCCCTGTCATGACGGTTACAATGAATGCAATCCGAATTATTTTGTTTACAGGAATTTGTCTGAGGAAATTTGACTGGCGACGTAGATGCCGAAATTGATTGGAAATTCCTGGTAAGTTAATAAAGAAATCTTAAGGAGCAATGGTATGCGAAAAGAATGCATGAAGGTAAGTTTTCTTTACAGGGACTTAAAGATCATAGATTTGATCTCTTAAATGTGTGCAGCATTTTTAGGTACTAATACTGTTGCATTACCAAACTAAAGGGAGTAGGGTAGTAGTTATCGGGGTTTTTCAGGTAAGTAGACCGTAGGGTTTGGCGGAACCGCTACAGATATATAGCGATTTGTGACGACAGTGAAGAGAATACCATTTGAACCAACGCTTTGAAAGTTAGAATCATAGCAAATATATAGAACCAAGCCCTCAACACCTCAGACCACTGTCGCGTGTAAGAGGCGATATGTTATTCCTGTGGCTGTAATGCTGATTGCTTTGATATATGACGCTGCAGATTTAAGGCTTGAGTTTCTTTTTGGTGATGGTCCTTTGGTTCATATTTGTGTGTATGTGTTAGAAACGCCACACACCCTTCAACGTATCTCTGTCATCTGGCTGACTTGCGGTCACCAGAGTCAGCGACATCTACGAGAATGATTGGCTGGGTTTTGAGATATCTAAAAGGGAGGAGGTTATCTCCATTATTACATCTACTAAGTAAGTGCATCCGGTACGTAACTGCAAAACTGGAGGGATAATAAGAATGTTGTGGCGTTTCTAACAGATACACACACAATATACAAGCAAATAGTGTAGAACACCGAACGAAAATCGAATAAGAAAATGCATCAGAGCCGTATACCATAGCGATAACATAACAAACCCACATCAGTCGAATGTACTTGTATTTAGAAATCGTATTCGAACACACGGCGGTGGCCTGATGGGTTGCGCTTTGGTTAAATTTTTAGCGATTCTAAGTGTCATAGCGTCAGTTCGAATCACACGTTCTTCACTATCATCCCGAACTCTATAAGGTAATCGTACAAAATCCTTCAATTTTTCTTGCGGTAATAAACGCAATAATCTGCGGTGTGCGTGTATTGTGTACAGAACTGTACAGAAACAAAATCATAGTTTTTCTTATATAGTGCCGTGATGTTTATACGTGTTTAGTGTCGCCGTATGATTTTGTTTTTGGGACTATTGTGACCATAACTCTTCAGTGCTTTGCTTATTCCATTATTTTTACGTAAATTTCAACAGATTGTTTAATATGGTTCGGATTATCCGATTGGGTTGAAGTATTCACCGTAATGTTTTATAATTCGTTGCCAGTTTACTTCATAAGCTCTCTCTCATAGATGCCTTTATCCTTATTGTCGAAAAATTTTATTAAGCGATTTTCATAATTGTCTCTTGCTACCAATTTATTACGACTATGGAATTTTTGCAATAATGAAAAAAAGCACGTGACCGCCTGGTGTTAAATTGAAACTATAAATTGGATGCAACAATATCTTCTTTTGAGCACGTTTGTATAAAAGAATATCAAAACTTCCCAACCAAGCTTCTGAGATTTTTGGCGAGTCATTACAGACTTTATATTCATTGGACATAACACCTGGCCAATTTTTGCCGTTTCTCATCAATCTCTAGCTTCAAACGGTCCAATTGTTGACATTAGATGCCCGAATTTAGTCTTTACCCATGTAACAATTTTTTTTGCGCAATGAGATTAAACATAATTAAAAAGGTACTCACTGTTTCCGTGGCTCGTATGTATCTTGAACCGTAGGTGACTTGGGCGATTATTTGAATGATGATGTCTTTCCTTCGATATGAGTCTGTGGTAGTTTTTTCTAGTTATGTGCAACCTAGTACACAGGTTTGTGTGTGTAGTTTTTTTATGGCATCAGCGGGGATGCGGGTTCCATAAAAACACCACCGATGTCTGCTGCCAAAATTGTCACTGATCCTACGGTCACCGGTCTCCACACTGAGATACACCAAAACTGAGCACCACAGGAAAAACAAAAAATGAAATACAGGAGTTTGGATATTAATTAAAGTTTTCTTTATTGAGTAATTCCCGACAATGTTTTTCTTTCGTATTGAGTTTACAGATTATACATTTGAACTTGACGTGAGACACCCCGCATAACACACCACTAATGTTCCTTTTGGTTTTGATTAATTTTGGACGAAATGTTACATAATACGCGCTCTTATCGCAGATACACGGCAAGTTTTCCGTTCACCCAATTTATAGAGTCAAAACACGAAAGAAACGAATCGATCTTTCGGTATAAAGGACTGCGAGATGAAATCGAAAATACTTGTTTATTTTAGAACGGCACTGTGGGGACGACTCGCGACACGTACGTGCGACTGGACGGTAAAAATCTGACTCCACGATGTAATTCACATCCATCAGATTCGATGGCAGCGAATTGCATCGATAGGGGAGGATTCTATATATGTCCGTATAGGACAAGTACGATGCCCTGCGATGAGGGCTGTGATCGGCGAACACCTGATTGAACAGACGTACAATCGTCGGAGGCTGCGGCGATGTACCCAAACATCGTTGGTGATGTATGCCAGAGATCGAAATAGATTTTTGTTTCAAAGTAAACAAAAAACGCTATTTCACACATCAAATGGTGGCACACATGATGTAAATGATGTGCCTATGATACAAGGGGTCGTCATGGTATATGTCTAAGATTCCTTGGAAACACCGATGTAGGAAATATCTAATCTAGCCGTATGGCTCCGGTGCACAAGGAGGAAAATTATTTTGTTGACATAAGTCAGCAGAAACCTCGTCGACGGCGGCGAAGGGTCAGGCTGGATGGCTATATGTTTGAATTAATATGCGGGTAAGTAACGAACACAGTGAGATATTGTATGGTTACTTTAGATTTCAGGTGTGTCATCGTAGGCATGGCATGGGTAAGGTTACCTAAACAATGATCATATCCATGCCCAAATTCATGATCAATTGATAGCCGATAACGGGTAATTCTCGCATCTCTCGCGGACCTAAGGGTATAGGCGCGATATACAATTGTGACCTATGGAAAGAATATCAGCTACAGCTATGTCAATAATACGCTGGCCAACGTTTGTTTATCGTAATTGAAGACAGTCTGAGCCGATAGGAGATGGACTGGTTCATGGAATATGAACCAGGGAAATTCAGGATGTGTGGATGACGTCGGGTAGGTTTTCCTTTCAGGTATGATGCTGCACGGGAGCGTACGCTGCCCCTAATTACAGGTAAGTACTATGGGTTTGCATGGAAAGAGGAAGGTGGTTAATTTAAGAGGATGGGCGGTTCTTTGGGAATGTATTAAAGAACCGCCACAGGTTCACTAAACCACCCTTGCTTTCTGATCTCGGATGTCGGCGAGGAGGCTGAGACGCTATGGCTTGTTGTCGCTCCAACGAATAGAGGTACTCCGCAAAAAAATGAAATGACTCCAAATTCTTTATTTATTTCCCCTTTTATTGTAAATCTGAACTTAAGACTTAGAAACATTGAATCCAACTTGATAAAAATAATTAATGGTTTATTCTATATACATGAAGTAATTGTCAGGAACTTAAAAAATGGGAACACTGAATTCACATTGATCAAACTAGTTAATGGTTTATTGAAACTGACTCGAATGATTTATTGAAACTGACTGGGGCGCGTTGCAGACGATGGTGACACTAGGCCGATCCTGATGGTGGTTGATTTCCGACTCATATGTTTATTTAACGTGAAGGGCTGACTTGCCTCCACGGAATCCAGATCACGATTGATTATTTTAACCGAAGCGACAGAACACCAAAATATTAATCCATCGCCCCGATGACCATATAAGGTAAGATTCTCTTTAGATCAGCACGTATGGCGCGAAACATAAACGATGTTTGCCTCTGTTGCGCATAGTGTGTGTGTGTGTGTCCACAAGTATGCGGGCCGTGGATCATCAAATCCATAAGGGTAACACCATGAGCAATGATCTGCAGCTGGGCGAGTCATCCGGAAAGGGCGTCCGCATGTTTACATTAAGTAGAAGCGCACACGATGATTGTGTCGTCGCGTCGATGCTGGTGACCTACTCAGGACTCTCTTGTGCATGTTTTAATGCTGCAGAATTTGCTTCCGACGTCTGGGCGCAAGATAAGAGAGCAAGTTTCGTTGGTTGGATAACTTGCTGTGTATTGGGATGCATACGATGATCTTCGCGCACGTGTGTATCAGGGTAAATATGTTTGAGTAGCGCCTAATGGTTTTCCTTGGTGTATGCTGCGTTTGTAATTTCATATCAGGAAATCTGATGATGGAACGTACAACCGACGAATTGCTTTCTAGGCATATATTGTGCTTGGTACACTTATGCTCTTGGGGAAAATGTCTCCTGTTGCTCGTGTTAATAATTAGCGAGAATATGACCCACGCGGCTAGTAGACATTTTCAGCAGGTAACTGAGAGGTGCATAAACGCTTCCCAGGATATATGCGCTTTAGGTGGAAGGTGTATGCTTACTTGCCAAAATACCAGTATTATAGGTTTTTGTGAGCATGGGGGGTGTTTTCGCATCACAGGCGAGAAGATAAGCATTGGCGTTCGAAGGAATCGCCACAAGTCCTTTCTCCAAATCATTAACGCATGGTCGTATTCACACCCATTTGATTCCCTTTGATGTTGGGAGGGAGTTGTTGCCGTGATTAATACACCAAATCATTTAAACAGTGTTAAATGTCTCTTATTTGTCGTTATTTTTATCTCACACATACATACAATTTATGTTTACGTTCTATATTTAATTGTTTATATTACGTTTATAGTTTAACTTACATATACCAGGTATATTCATACTTTTTTTTCCGGTTTAACTAAGAGGTGGCGCCAGCGAAAAGTGCGCACCGTTTTAATTTGACACATACGTCATTTTGTTCGTCTGAGATATAGATATAAATACACACAAGTTGAGTCAGCCAAAAACTCGCGTCTTTGTTTTATCGTTCAGGGATCATGTCGAGTTTTGTGCCTGAAAAAAAAAAACATTTGCAGCAGGCATTGCTTTTCTTATTTAATCAAAAGAAAAAGGCTGTTGAAAGCCATCGTTTGCTGGTAGAAACATATGGTAAACACTCTCCATCAATTAGAAGATATGAGACATGGTTTCGACAATGCAAAAGTGTTGATTTCAATGTGAAAGACAGTGAGCGCTCCGGTAGACCACAAAAATGTGAAGACGAGCAATTGCAGGAGTTATTGGATGATAAACCAACTATAACTCAACGGCAATTAGCAGAAGCATTACATGTGTCATAATAAACAATCAGCAGACATTTGTGACCAATAGAAAAGATCAGTACTGGGTGTAGACATATGTTTTTTTCGCAAAAAGTACGCAGCACACAGCAAAACTAGTGAAAGACACATTGGAATCGCTTGGATTGGAAATCCTTCTGCACCCGCCGTACTCTCCAGTCTTGGCGTCATCTGATTATCACCTCTTCGCATCAACGCAGCACATCAGCTATTTTGTGGAAGTTGGAAAATGGATCGAGGAGTGGTATGCCGCGAAAGACAAGCAGTCTTTCTGTCATTTTATTCATAAATTACCTAAAAGATGGGCGAAATGTGGAGAGGCCTATAATCAATAATTTGAATAAAAAAAATTAATTTCTCTAGAATATTACGTATTTTTTTTACCAAAGAAACCGAAAAAAATAACGTATGCATATACCTAGTAATTACTACCAAATTCAGATCTGTTCAGGGTACTGAGTGGGTGGTAGTGAATACTTTAATAAATAAATGATCTGCTTCTGGATTACCTACTGTTCTACATGTTGAAAACTCTGAAGTGTATCATAAATTAACTATTGCTGAAACGTTTAATAATTATTTCCCCAAAATTGGCTGTAATATTCAATCGAGTCTTACTCTACTAATCGTAATATTTACCCACTATCTGCACGTTTGCAAAGCAGTAGATTTACTCTTCAGCGCATTACTCCTTCGGAAATTTTGACGGATATTGGTACTTTACTAAATTCGAATTCGGGGGGAGCTGATGGGACCTCAAATAGCGTACATAAGACAACAGCGTGTTTCATCCCATCACATCCCGTGTGGACGTCCCATCAAATATTTTTAATCGTTGCGTGTTGAATGCGCTCTTTCCTATCAGTCTTAAATGTGCAGACGTCATTCCTCTTTTCAAAAAAGGTTCTGCGGCAAATGTCAATAACTACGCAGCCATCCCACTTCATTCTGACTTTAGAAAATTTTTTGAAAAAAAACGTATGCGTTGATTATTGCCAATACCGCTTCCACGATCTGTAGAAAAAATTCAATCAATACACACCAAAGCATCCGACGGACGAAAAAATCTATAGGGTGCTTACCTTAGAGTGAGTCCGACTTACGAGAATCCTTGTTGTTTCACTGTGCATCAGCATAAAACCCAGATGTTGGGGCTGAAACGATGAAGTCTTGCCTTTTGTTAGCACTGCTCGCTGCAACTGACGGCTTTAAGAGTTCACTAATAATAACCTTGCCCGTAAAAATAAATTATTATGGAAAATTTAACAAGCCTTGAGACTTGCTATGATGATGATGATGATGATGATGAGCTTGTGGGGGTGAAGAATTATATGTACCAGCGTATGGCACTAGTTCACTACCACCCCACTAAAGAGTTCGTCGCAAACCGTCATCCGAATTTCGAGCACCAAGGTAAGGGTAAAATAAAAGGCACTGTGGGAAATTCTGTCGCACAAGGTCTTCTTTATTTAATTGTGAAAATATAGTTCTCTTCATTTGTCTTTCGTTATTTTATTTTACACTAAGTTTTCGCACGAAACTATTCGGCGGGAATGCATCCGCGATTTGAACTATATTTGTTGCAACTGGAGTTCCTTACATCATCATCATCATCATCGGCACTACAACCGGGAGCCGGTCTTGGCCTTATTTAGCAAGTTCTGAAGCTTGTTAAATTTTTCCATAATGATTTGTTTTTTTCCGGGCAAGGTCATTAGTCTTGCGCCAGAGGCTCCCCGACGGGGAATCGAACCCCGGTCTCCCGCGTGACAAGCGGGTATACTAACCACTATACTATCGAGGAGCCAGAAGTTCTTTACATGGTGCTCTAAAAACTATGTTTGCATTTATTGGCCAGCTTAGATGTACCGCACACTTAAATTTAACTGTTAAACCACGAAATCGTTCATGAACCGCAATATCAACAGGCGGCCGTATTAACCCAAAACTCGAAGCACCCGAGGAAGCTACACTCTCGACACTAATGCTACGCGGCCGATTGATGTGGGAGTTGAATGATGGCCCGGCGTGGCGTCACCTGCCGCGATGGTGGTTGGGTAAAGACCTGGGGTTATTGCTAGAGCGATGTGCGCTCGGTGGTGACTGTAACTCGACTGACTAATTATTGGAAGAAAAAAGTTCATCGCGTCGTGGCAGTGGAGTCATAGCTAAAATAAACTCACTGCCACTTACGAGGAATTTCGAGAAGAGTTGCCATGCTTGCATAGGAATTCAGTTCCAGCGAATCCTCGCCGTATAAGCTGAGTTGGATTCGTTGGTTGTGTGTACCGGGAAATTGGCGTAGCCAAGTATGATCAAGGGTCTTGATCGTTGTGATTGTTTCGCGGAAAATTAGCTGTCGCTTGGTTGCAAACGAGAAGTATAATTTAAGGAGGAAATGAACCGAAGTGGTTTTCGGGGGAAATTGGAATTGCTTGGGTGCCAGCAAGGAATATCGGATAGATAAGATATTAACCGAAGTAATTTCAGGGGAAATAAATGCGGCTCGGTGTGGTTGGTGGTGATGGTTAATGTTCCGTTGTAGGTTTGAATATGCGTTTTATTACAGCATATGCATTTCGGGCAAATTAAGACTGCTTGGTCACAAGGAAAGAATATGGTTTAGATAAACAATTGACCGAAGCAATTTTGGGAAAATGTATGCGGGGCTGAATTAGAATATATTCTGTTGAATTGTATTCTGTTGCGGGTTTTGGAGTGTATTTATTGCAATGTTTGGGATGTATGCTATCGCGGATTTTGCATGGGGAGTTGGCTTAAGGTGATGCGCTGTTAGCGGTCAAAATTGGTTGGCATTGTGGGTTGGTTTGTGGCGATTCTTTAATACATTCCCAAAGAACCGCCCATCCTCTTAAATTAACCACCTTTCTCTTTCCATGCAAAACCATAGTACTTACCCGCAATAAGGGGTAGCGTAAGCTCCCGTGCAGAATCTTACCTGAAAAGAAACCTACCCGACGGCATCCATACATTTTGAATTTCCCAGGTTTATATTCCATGAACCAGTTCATCTCCTATCGGCTCAGCCTGTCTTCAATTACGATAAACAAACGCTGGCCAGCGTATTGTTGACATAGCTGTAGCCGATATTCTTTCCACAGTTCACAATTGTATAACGCGCCTATACCCTTAGGTCCGCGACAGTTGCGACAATTCCCCGTTATCGGCTATCAATTTAATCATCAATTATCCTATTATCATGGATACGACCATTGTTTAGGTAACCTTACCCATGCCATTCCCATGATGACCGCCTGAAATAATTAAAATTAAACATACAGTATCTCACTGTGTTCGTTCTACTTACCCGCATATTAATCTAAACCTATAGCCATCCAGCCTGACCCATTGCCGCCGTCGACGAGGTTTCTGCTGACTTATGTCAACAAAATAATTTTCCTCCTTGTGCACCGGAGCCATACGGCTAGATTATATATTTCCTACATCGGTGTTTCCAAGGAATCTTAGGCAAATACCATGACGACCCCTTTGTAACATAGGCACATCATTTACATCATTTGTGCCACCATTTGATCTGTGAAATAGCGTTTTTTGTTTACTTTGAAACGAAAATCTACTTCGATCCCTGGCATACATCATCAACGATGTATGGGTACATCGCCGCCGCCCCGGTGATCGTACGTCTGTTTAATCAGGTGCCCACCGATCATCGTTTTCATCGCAGGGCATCGTACTTGTCCTATACGGACACATATAGAATCCTGCTCTATCGATGCAATTCGCGGCCATTGAATCTGATGGATGTGAGTTGCATCATAGAGTCAGATTTAAACTTCGTAAGCGTACACACGCTATTTTTCTAGAGAGTCAAAATTTAATCCTTCGCCGAATTAAGTTCGCTTGCCTTTTTTTTTTGAGTTTACGAGAGTTAAGTTCGTTTGTCGTTCGTGATCTATTCTTTTAGAGCCAACACGTTTTCCAATATAAAGTTGTGCGCGGAAATATTCCAGTTCCCGAAGTAAAGACAGTTTTATACGTTTTCCAATATAAAGTTGTGCGCGGAAATATTTCAGTTCCCCATGTAAAGACAGTTTTAGTGACAGCAAAACAAAAAAAGGGTAAATCTATCTGCAGCTCCCAATGTACTAAGACAATATATATATACCTACACCCACCTCGTTCAACGTAGGAAATATTTTATAAAATAGACCCCAAAAAGGCAGTGCGTATGTTTACTGGTATAGAACGGTGTTTGAAAAATACTCAATAAAGGAACATTAAAATAAATTCAGTGCGTTTTCTTTTACTTTGGACACGTCGATAATCTTTGTGAACAATCCGTGGTGTTTTCGCTCAACCTGCGTACATGCTGACGCCTCTAGCGAAAAATGCCCACAGGTTCTCCATAGAGAACCCCCACAATCTCACTTGATATCTTTTCGCTTGCTCTTCCGTAACGAACTGTGGTGTATGCACGGTAAATACAATAATTCATTATTATTAGAATTAAATCAGTTTTTTTGAGATTCCACATTCAATCAGGTCACAGTCCCTTATTTTTGTTTAAAGTGAAGACAGTAAAATTTAATTTATCACACAATGGCACACAATTCGCGATTATAATATAAAATGACATCCTACTATTGGTTCACAATGTGTCTCAGCTTACCATTAGATTGGGGGTTGATGATAGAACCGTTATTCTGATCATCACAATCACTTTGGAAAGAATACTGTGCGAAGTTGTGTTTACTTATATTATTAAACGAGACAATTTCAACCAGTCACAATTCTCTTCGTCCTTTTACATTTATATGTGTCTGGCTTTGAAATGAGATTTTCTACCCCGATATAGTCATCAAAATCAGATCTCTGCTGGTTCGACATTCAGTCGTAAAATGTACCCTATTCTTTGAGGGTGTAGAATGCCATCTAATGTATAATTAGCAATAGTTGTACATTTTATCCACAACCCACATAATAAATAAAATAGTCAAAGTTGAAAATCAACCACAAAAGTCAACAATAACTTTCCCAAATCGGAACCGAGAATACCACTAAACCAATCTATAATGTCACCATCTCCCAGGAACTTAAATCCTACAATGATATCTACACAAAACCGATTAGAATATCCTCATAAATCCCCAATCGCAGCAAAACTTTTACCGTCCACATGTGTAGCAGCTCCCGCTCCAAGGCACTCCACAAAACACTTTGTATAAATCAACTGTCTTTTGTGGACATGAAATTATAGTGATAGCTCGATTCAAACAACGACAACGACCGTGGCTTTGCACTAAATTCGAATTTATAATACAACGGTATAGGATTTGTTCCAAAATGCCATGACCGCACACTAACCTTTCCAACTACATTCCAAAAAGGAAGAGGAAAATTATAATGAAAGGATCACAAGCACCAGCATGTAACCGACAAAATACACCCACCGCCACAAAAATAAACGCATTACATTCATATGAATTGAATTCATCTTCCACATCATTCCACTAACGTCGTCGGTTCAAATATCTCATCCGATTTTCGCAACATCATATCAGTGTTATTATTACTTTTATTATATTGCATTATTATGCTCGACAACGGTCGGTCCAGGAACCACCCAGTAGTCATTCATCACACACCCTGTCCCTTAGGGTGGTTGCTACAGAAAGAAGACAGCAGCCAACTAGTGGGGGGGAAAATAAAATCCCAAACAACGGTTTTTATGCCAACAAAAGGCACTTAAAAAAGTATCTGTGATATTGCGGCGAATATAGGCCGGATATTTGATCTTGGAGATTAAGAGATTGTCGCCGTTTTGTGCAGACTCAAGAGAAAATTGGACCCCATTGTGTTCCATTGAAGCGAAGAATATGCTCCTGCTTTTTCAACATCTACTGCTGCCAGGGTGTAGTGGGTGGTGTCAGTAAAGTTGCTTCTGATTGTATCATTCACCGGCAAGCAGGCAGAGGGATAACCCCGTTGCGAGTGTCCTTTTTCTTCATCGCCCTCGTCCTCGCATATACTCGTTTACCTCGGAGAACTCCCCTTATCATATATAACTGCGAACGGGTGTAAGACAAGTACATAGAACGAAGTCAAATTTGAAATTTTATTTTCCATATTAAAAACACAAAAAAAGAAAATCAGGATCAAGCATCCTTATAGAGAGTTGAGGGTGGCACCTTCAAGGATGTCGTCTGCTCAAGGAGTATACAAAGAAATCTGAAGTATCTATGTGAATATAAGGAAGGTAGCAGTGGGAGGGATGCGCGTATATAGCGAACATTGCACACCCGAATCCCGCAAAAAACGAAGTTTGAACGTTAATTTAAATGGTAATGCGACAGTTATTGTCATCTATGAAATGCTCTATATGCTGTATGATTTACAATGTGTGTTGGTTTCGGTCCGTCATAACGCTATTGCGAAAACATCGGGGACACTGTGGATAAAGTTGTTCAGCAGTTCGACATTTCAAGAAATGGATTTAGGAAAACGCAACATCAATAGGACGTTATAAAATAGGAGAAAATACATCTGCTTGGTGGTTTCTTTATTGAATCAATAGGAGTTATCCATCGCAATTATGTGTGAAAAATAATGTTGGCCAAATATTCGCTACGGCTTCGGTGGCACACTTGTAAACGGTGGCCCAAATTTTTGATGACATCACTTTATAGGTGTATAGCGATAATAAAGAACATGTGATTCGAACTGAGGCTATGACGGTTAGAATCACTAAAAATGGAACCAATGCTCAACATATCAAGCCACTGCCTCGTGTACGAATTCGATTTTTAAACTCAAGTACACTCAACTGATGTAGAATTGTTATGTTATCGCTATAGTATACGGCTCTGATCCTTTGCTTATTCGAATTTCCTTTCGGTGTTCTTCACTATTTGCTTGTATATTGTGTGTGTTTCTTTGCCGGATTTTTATTTTTCGATGCAGGTGTTCCGCCGAACACTGTTTGGGAATAAAAGTCACCCCATTTTTTTTTCTGGCGATATGCCTTTATTTATTATTAATTTACAAAAAAAGGATTCGCGGCGACACACTCTCAGTTTTTTTTGTTTTTTTTGTTTTTTTTTTTTTTTTGACACACACCGACTCACTCGTCCGTTTTCTCGAAGGTTGTGGATCTTCCTCTCGTTGAGGTTAATATCGTACTAAATGAGATATCTCGCGACGGCAAAAATTGACGATGACCTTATAGCGTTTGAAATAATAGTGGAGAAGAACGTGTGATTTGAACTGACGCTATGACAGTTTGAATCACCAAAAATTGAACCTAAGCGTTACCCATCAGGCTACTGGCCGATTTTAGAATTTGATTTTTAAACTCGACTATACTCCACTGATGTGAATTGTTATGTTATCGCTAAGGTATACGGCTCTGATGTATTTTCTTATTCGATTTTTCGTTCGGTGCTCTTCACTATTTTGCTTGTGAATTGTGTGTGTATCTGTTAGAGAGACAACCTTTTTTACCTCGGCGGTATCCTTTTTTGTGTTTTTCCTGGTGCTTAATTGCCCAGGGTATTTTACCTGTCCGCGGTCATTATTTTCGGCTGCGATACTTATAGGTAATCTTTTCTACAGTAGAGTACATGTTAAAAATAATTGGCGTATTTGGGCCTGTACCTACGGTGATGTTTTTGTGATGGAAAAACCGAATTGCAGCTGGCTCCAGAGGAGATCACCGGTATTTTCCAATACTTCGCCGCGTGGCGTTTTAGTAATTGTTGCCGCGTTGGATAATGAATTTTTCAGCTAATGCATTTCCAACGAATTCGTTTCAGAAAAAAAATGTGATTTTTCGGTCGTCGTGTAGGCACAAGGAGTTTGGTAAAACACGCAATCCACGTGTAAGAGAGCACGTTCGGTTGAGGATACTTTAGTCCTGGGCGAGCTAAGGGATTTACCTTACAGTGATTTGTGGGGTTCGTAGACCCGCCACAGATCTGTTACAAACGCCCAAGGTGGTAATGCCAATATGAATTTATCTCATCCTGCAGCTGATGAATTATTGTTGGCGAATTAGCACAAACCTTACTCTTAAAACATCCCCAAATGAAGAAGTTCAAAGACGACAAATCACATATCGTCGGCGGCTAATTATCATTGGTACTTCAGGAGATTGTGTGATCAGGTTCTCCTCTCATTCAATAAAGCCATTGTGGAATAGTCTGTATGGCATGTGACACCATCTTGCTGAAACTACATATTATCCACAGTGATATCATCCAATTCCTAACAAAAAAGTTGGTTAACATTGGACTGAAACAGAATTTCTGGCATCGTTTTCGTAAAAGCAATGGTCCAAAGATTCCTCTAGCAAAACATGCCCATTGGACAGTGACCTTTTGTGGATACATAGCCCTCTCGGCAATCGTTCTTCGATTTTTAGCCCGAATACTACAGTTCTTTTTATTCACAAAGTTATTAAGATGAAAATGGTTAATCCTTGCTTGTGCATCTGTGGGGGTTTCTCTAATCTACACGAAGAACCACCCACTATTCCCGGCCAATCCCACCCAATTTCGACCGCCTTACAGCGCGTCAAATCAACCGCATCCCCCCCTACTTACCTGTTCACCTGCAAAGCATGTTACCACCAAGGACACATAGCTAAAGTCATTGTTCCACGCAGACAATGCATAAATGAGTTTAGCTTACCTTTTTTGCCATACGGCAACTCTTGTTCATGTTGATTAGCGACAACCAAATTCAGCCGGACGAAGTTGTCGCATCATTGCAGAACCGCTGCGGAAAATTATCAAAACATTCGATTGAATCGCATGATAATATTTCCCTAGCGCTACTTCGGCTTTTCTCCAGACACTTTATTCGCTGGGGATCAATGCTCTCTTTTTGCAGGTGAATATCATCAGCTTAATTTTCCTCTCTTTAACAGTTCTGTATTCGTACAGATCAATGTACTCTGAACTCACCATACTACCGAATTAGGTCAATGGGTTCCGATCAGAACTACATTGATTCATGCACATACAACCAAATCCACCCCAAGTTAATCATACATTGTGTTTCTGTTCTCTCATGTCCCGCTCTCTTCGATCATCAGTTTACCGATGTAACCTACGACACATCGACGGACGAGGCAATGAGAGAGCAAAAGTATGTTCTCTTTTGGTTGTCGGGTGCAAAAATTAATTATCCAATTTCTTCCCTTTTCGAGTTAGTCGATTAAGAAGCTTAACAGGAGGAAGTCGGAATGCTAACCACCGCCACGTGTGCATGCACGCTCGTCCGCGAAGATTCCCTAATATAACTAAATTAACAGTCGGAAATCGGAGACTTTCTAACGAAACAGAAGAAGTGTAAAGTTATAGTGATTTAAATTGTATTTATATTGCGATAAAAATGTATCTTTAGCTGTTTTTCGTTTAACAGGCTAACGCACCTCGAGTGCACAAGAACGTTCTACTTATCAAAATGTTAATTAAAAACTCAGCCACGACGGCGCAACAAAATCAAATAAAACAAAAACATTTATACAATCAACCAACATCAGTGGAGCAACGTCGTTGGGAATATAAGGAATCCGTGTCGTACCAGGCACACCAACTTATACCCCCACACATCCAACTAACGAAAACACGGTGCTTAAAATGGTCAACAGGCTACAGTTTTTGAGTTAATTAAACCTTGTAAGAATACTATATAGAAGCAAATCATTTATCAAAATTCGATGTATTGTGGTAGTAGAATGATCAATAACCGATGTGTTTGAATTTTCGGCTACATTCATGGATACCACACTGTTATCTTTGACTAAAAGAGCGTTACAAATGCGTACCGAAATTTTCACAGCTACTAGAAAGTTGGGTTGCTTCCTTAAATTTTTCAATAATTTTTCCAATTACACTCTCAGTTGGAAATTATCTTCTTACCTACGCGAAATGGTTCTGAACACATTCTCGAATTATCAATCTCTTCACAGTTGGATTGCCATAAATTAAGTTTAAAAACGCAACAAAAATAAAAATAATGTCAAAAGTTGTTGGCGCTTAAGCCCTATTCAAAATTAAAATCTTACCTTTGTAGTCAGCTTATTTCCCAAACTTCTGCTATCTAATTTGAATTTGAATTTGGTGAGGGCCGAACCCCCATATATTTAGTTTAGTATTATATATGCCATAACTACATTTAACAAATTAGTGTTCATAGGCAAATGTCCCGTCTAACTTCGGGAAATGCAAAAAATATGTTTGACTTGTTATGTTTCAGCTTTGAATGGCACATACTACTAGATTCAATTGAACAAGATCACTTCCTTCACTAAATAAGTGATCCAACAAGCGACATCCGCTGTTAAGATCTGCTCTTTCATTATTATTCCTGCACAGAAGTCAATTCAATTTTCAATCCGCTAGACGCAAAGTGTCAATTAGCATCGGACAATTGCTCCTCTTCCTAACCTTAGCTCAATCAACATTCCAGGTTCGCGCAAACAACACCACGTAACTGAAGCCCCTTTAAACCGAGTCCAACTCTGGTGATGACATTGGTGAATTAATTTGTTTATAAGTCCATTTCGATGTCAGTCAGAAATTTCCACGAAATAAACTATCGCCAGTCGACATGTCGGTGCATCCCATTAGGATGGGACCATCGACAACGGCATCACAGTAGCTTTACCAATAGAAGTCACATTGTACAGATCCCCGTCCGTTGTGGTGCAGTTACTCTAGGCACGACAACAAACTGCATTCCATATGCAGCCCTTCGCGACTTCAACTGACTCCTGTGTCATGAAAATACGCGATTGCACGAGCAACCACATACCGCAACATTCAGGATTCCCTTGGTCATGGATCGTGGATTGAGACATCAACGGGTAGTCTTAAACTGTGCACTGAATCCATGGTACGGGGCGTTGGGCGGACTGAGAAGATCATCGGTTCTTGGAAATCCAATGGATGCATATTGTTAATTTGCATATTTACATTCATCCGTTTTGCATGGTCATTGTGTAGCAGTCATCTCTTCTGCCCTTACCGACCGTTTTACACAGTCGACAGGACATTGTGTACTTTGTGGCCCTAGCGCCTATAAAAATGCTCCAAATTGACAAACAATTCCCTATGTTATTCTCCGCCAATAGGCTGCACAACAACCACAGTCAGCAGCCTCAACAGCTTCAACAGCCATCGGAACCACATCGCGCTGCCAGCTACAATGACGGGGATGAAGATGATGATGCATGATTCCACGCGCAAAAGGTTCGAAATATTCATTGGACGCCCATATTCGTGATGACGTGCTCTCCTATATACGAGACTAGTTCGCGTATCCAAACACAATCATCGTTTCTCACTATTGGTGCGCGAATGGAACATAATTTCTGTCGTCTCCTCAGCCACAGCCGCCAGAGTGCTGGTGGATCTTTTCTTGTGCATCGTCCTTAGCATCCGCAATTGTCTTGGACCGATCTTCCTTGGAAGTAGTGAAGACTAAGAGGCATTCAAGTTGCTTGTAAGTCGGTTAACTCAATTCTGATGGTTTAACGAACAAGAAATTGCGAGAATTTTAACATTTCAACTGAAACAAACGAGCGACACGCCGCAACAGAATTTTAAATTAAAATTTTTCGAATACTTGTGGCGACTTTTTTGCGATTCATTTAACATTTGTGGATTTAATGTCGGGCAAGTGGAGACGAGTTCACTTCTAAGTTTTACCGCTTCATACTGAAGGTAAGATAAGTTTTTCTTTACTGGAAAGGACATCATGCATTTGCTATCTGCTTAGCGAATATTTGCGTATTTATTGGTCATTCTAGACCAATATTTACATGCGTGGGTTGAAAAGTTTCCGACCTCAACGTGGAGATAGCAGCACTCGTCAATAAAAGTGGAAGCCCACTGTTTTGACTCTATCTTTTGCCAGTTACTCACCAACATTTTTGCTATATTGCACGCGTAGTTTTTATTTGACAGTCATTTGAGGGAGTTGACGGTTTTTGCTTTTTTTGGAGCCGATTCCCCCTTTGCAGCCGACTGTTTTGACTCTATTTTTGTTTCGGGCGTATAATGGTGTATCCAAGTTTCATCGACAGCAATTCTTCGGCGCCAAAACTCGCATTTATTGCGCCTAAACTGCGCCAACAGAGTGCGTTGGAAATGTTCATTCGAACACGTTTTTGGTCTAAAGCGAGCAAACGCGGGACCCAACGCGCGGACAGCTTTCTCATGCCTAAATCTTGATTTAATATGTTACAAAAACGTTTTATTGACGAGTGCTGCTATCTTCAAGTTGAAGTCGGAAACTTTTCAGCCCACCCTCGTAATTTAGAAAACAATGACGGGTTAGAGAAGCGCGTGAAACTAATTTCTGTTAAATATTTAAGACAAACATATCTAGAAGGGGTCATGAACTTCCGGGTTCCTATAGGCCAATAATTAATAATAATATCTAGAAGGCAAAAATGTCGTTTCTAGGGACAATTTGTTACATTTTTGAACAACTGACTGGAACTTAGTTTTAAAAGCCATATCGTATAGATTTATGATGACTATCTCTAACTGAAGATTTCATCATCATCCATCATCCATCATCACCATCAGTCTTGTATAAGTACAGGCGTTTTCCAAACTACAGAAGTGAGCATTCCGAGATGAATTAATTACTCCGGGAGTTGTCGACTTTTACCTGGGATTATCGTCTAGCATTTATTTGGTGAACAAGTATTAAAAACCTAAAGGTGTCTCTCAAAACTGAAATAAATAAATTTTTTTTTTTTTTTTTTTTGGAAATAACAACATCTTAGGAAGGTGCCCTCTTTTGGCGGTAATCGGGAAACCTTCTTTATAATAACAACAACAAACTACATATATTGCAAGTAATAATTCTGTGGAGCTAACGTACTTCTGGTATTGCTACTAGAAGAAATCGATTTATATATATAGCCAGAACAGAATAACCATAAACTTAACACCGTTGCTCTAATAGCTACCCTTAAACCAAGCCAGGTATAGGGGTTTTTCAAAGGAGGCTTACGAGGGGAAATCGCATAAGATGGTTAAAAAAATCGATTTCTTTTATTGCCTAAATCATAAATATATATATTCAGAAATATGCTCAAAAACTCTCAGGCCGAAATTTGAAGTCCTTGATACATTACGGATGTGAAACAGAGTGCGCTACAGATTACTGCCAGCATGAAGATTTATTTTAAATGCGTTTTCCTCGATATGTGTTTGTTTTTTTAAATGGCCTGTAATGCCACTTAAAATTTTTTGTTTGACTATTTAAACGAGAATTTTTATTGTTTATTATTGTTATTATAATCTACTTGAACTTAATTTTGGGGGAAAAAAAACTTTTTGGACGTACTTTTATAAAGGTAAAACAAAGCGAAAAAATGACAAAAAACAAATTTTTTCCAAATGCTTCTTAATTATTAAATTTTTTACTAAAGCTGGATTCAATTAAACTAAGTACCTGTATATTGTAACTTATTATTATTATTATTATTATTTATTGGCCTGTAGGAACCCGGAAGTTCATGACCTCACCGACTCGGCTTCGCCATCGTTCCCTGTCCTGGGCACTCTCCTTCCACGCTTGACCATTCGATCCGATCCCCTCAAGGTCAAACCTAACATTGTCCTCCCATCTCCGTCGCGGCCGTCCGACCGGTCTCTTTCCCGTTGGTCTACCGTCAAGAATTCTACGCACGGTCCTATCGTTCCCCATTCACGCCACGTGTCCGGCCCATCTTAATCTTTGCGACTTGATTACTCTCACTATTGTAGGTTTGCGATATAGGTCTTCCAATTCGTGGTTATGGAGTTTCCTCCATTGTCCTGCCTCCTCGTCATATTTACCTCCAAAGATGCCCCTCAAAACTTTATTCTCGAATACGCGGAATTTGTTTTCTTCCCGTTTTGTGAGAGCCCATGTTTCGCATCCATATAGAACAATCGCCATGATTATGGTTCTATAGACACGGAGCTTTATGCTACGTGATAGCAGTCTGGATTTCAGCAGTTTACTGACTGCGTGCCAACTAGCGTTGGAGGAATGCAGTCTCTTGTTAATTTCCTTCGACATTTCGTTACTCGCCGTCAGTATCGTTCCCAGATATTAAAATTCTTCAAATTTTTCAAATATCTTACCTCTGACGTTTATGTGTGTTCTCTGAGGTCCACCTGCTCTCGCCGTAATCATGTATTTTGTTTTGTCTTCATTTATTTCTAGGCCCACCTCTTCTGCCGCTTGCATGATGATTTCACAGTTTTTACTAACAGTTTCTAGATTATCGCCAAGAACGGCGATGTCATCCGCATATGCGAGCACTTGTGTGACCCCGTTCAGGGATGATCCGGCCATATTGTCGTCTTGTACCTTTCTGATGACATACTCGAGCACAAGGTTAAAGAGACACGGTGATAGACCATCTCCCTGCTTTAGTCCGTCCCGGATTTCAAATGGTTCTGAGAGGTGGTTTTCTATTCTGACTCGCCCTTTGTTTTCGTTCATGCAAATTTGAATGAGGGCAGCATATTTTTTTGGGACTCCCAGCTCAACTAGAATATGGTAGGGTATCTGCCTTGAGACTGAGTCGTAGGCTTTTTTGAAGTCAACGAACAGTTGGTGAACCGTCTCTCCGTATTCCCACTTCTTTTCCAGCAGTTGTCTTATTGTGAACATTTGGTCACTTGTTGACCGGTTCCTACGGAATCCACATTGTATATTGTTACTACATTTTGTAATCATTCCTTGCTTTAAAAACAAATTCAGGAAAAATGCATAAATAATAGGCTTAAATATGATTTCCCTCTTAACAGGATCGTCTTCAAACTTTTGTAGAGCACTTTAGTAGATTAAGAGGTTTCCGTTAATTTTGGGAAATTTAATTTGATTTGCCACAATGTGGTTTAAGAGAATTCCCATTCCTGTGAACGACGGGGAATCGATTTATTTGCCTCATTTTGAGGTGAAGCACTTATTCCTCGGTACATCGGCTGATGTGTTGTTTCACAGGCATGGGTAAATAGTAATAGTAAATAAATTGACTTAAATGTTTCCACTAAATTTGTAGTTATATACCAAATAAGGGGCAACTTCTCTTAACGTTATTACCACCGACTCAGAATTTCGATAGCAATTTTTTATTAATTTTCAAAAGCTTTTCGTTGATTCAAATTAAAGTGATGAAAGTGAGAACTTTGACTGACGTTTTGACTGACACAAAATGTTTGTGTTCCATTTGTGATATGTTGCATAATGAATACAAATAAGTATATATATATATATATATATATATATATATATATATATATATAGGACGGAATTGAGTCTCCAAAGATAGTAGACCGTACTCAATCCTCCCCAGAAACTTCAGCCGAGGAACGTCACTCTTTGACCGAAGTACCGGACACCAGGGAAGAAAGAAACTCATCTTCTTCCAAATCAGCCCAGCACACAAACATGTGTTGTGTTCCATGTTGGGAGGTATATTGGCGGTCATTGAGGAGGTCATTTTATTCCATATATTTCGAAAGTTGATGCTTGATAAGTGATTTCATTACCTTGGAGAGAATAGAAGTTAGTGCTATGGGTCGATAAGAAGAAAGCGATGATTTGTCACCCTTTTTGGGAATTGGCTGAATGTTCGCTGACTTCCATCTATTTGGGAAACGGCCCGTAGAATAAGACAAATGGAAGAGTTTCCGCAGTGGTTTAGCGAGTGAAGAGGAACGTCTCTTCAAGAGAATTGGGGGAATGCCATCAGGACCAGCGGATTTGTGTGCGTTTAGCTCTTTGAGTGCGCGGGCAACAGTACGCGTTCGGAAGCGAATCTGGCACATGGTGTGCTGCTTATCCTCAAGTTGAGGTGGTGTAGTGCTCCAAAAAGCCCTACTACCTTTTTCCCCCATTCCTACATCCAAATCCCAGCAATAATACGCAAAAACGTAAAATCTTATCAAAACCCACAAAAACCCAAACATGAACCAAAATTCACTATAAACGAATCAAACATTCGTTATTGCCTAACATTTGCCCCCACGGCATTATTAACCCAAAAATTCAAATTAAAATTAAAAGTTACAATAAAGGAATCTAATATTCGTTTATTGTTCTACATTTGGTCCACAGCATCACCCAAATCCAGAAATTAAGAGATCGTTATCTCTATCCCAAAAATTCCATTGAGTTAAACAAACAAAAATTCAAAAGCAGATACATTCACACATCTGCGTAATAGTTTCGTAAGAATTCAAGAAATTGATTTCTTATCTTATGTAAATACAACATCTCGCTCGAGATATCCAACAAAATCGAGATTGTTGTACGAAAATGTGTATCCTTGGGATACAATTTTCGATTCCTTTTCCTTTATAAAGGAGTAGTTTAGTGATCTCCGGGCCGCAGTCTAAATTCACAGTCCCTGGAGGAAGTACCCCAGGAAAATCCTGAATAATATAATAAAATCATATTCATAAATGAAACAAGACGTGCTTTCATTTTTTATGGACAACGGATAGCTAAGCATCACCTGTCCCCCACGGAAGACCAAGTGAAGACATCAGGACGAAGGCCGAATCAAAGGACGTTGCTCTTCCCTCTGAACTCAGAGGAAGCACGGCAACGACCTCTTTTGTAGGACAAATTTTCAGGAGCGGTCAAAATTTTGAGAGATCGCCTTGTCCTTTTAAGGACCAGGAGACACGCTTCCTGAAAATAAAAACCCCTACAAGAAACACAAAAGTGGAACTGATGTGGTATCAGGCTGCGTTGAGTTGGCTGCAAAATGTGCAGCAAGTAGATTCGCCTTCTCTATTGCAGTGGTGTCTGGTTTGTCATCCACTATAAGCGATGGAATGGATGAAGAGACTGAGTTTTGAATGTTTTTCACGAATGCCCAGAAGCTTCTACTACCTGTGGGAGAGTGCAGTATTTTTTGTCTCATTCTATGGCCATGCAAGAACTTTGCGTGTTGAATATATGCATTGCAGTTATTTCTAGCCCTCTTAAATCTTTTCTGGTTTTCCTCAGTATTGTTTGATTTATACAACCGGAAGCTCAAGTCTTTAGCCTTAATGGCTTCTCTGCACCCGGTATCGAACCACATATTTCTCTTGTGTTTGATACTCTTTACTCTGTGTGGAATAAAGGTCCGCATGCCAAGTAGAATCGTGTCTGTCAATGTGTCCGCTATAGAGTCAACATCGTTATTGAGGAAAAATAACGAACAATTTAACCTCCCAAAAAAGCCGCTTCCCAGGTGGCTTTCTCATAGAACCATACTGTTCTTTTGGGAGCTTTCTCATTAACGTTACTGTTGGTTAGAGGAAATTTAGCTCACACGACACAGTGGTCTGAAGTGCCCAAGGGTGAAGAAACTTCAATTGTGTATTTGTGCGGGTGGGAGGTGAAAACAGGTCCAATGTGTTGGCGGAATGACCATCTATATAGCTGGTACACGTGTTGGCTCATTGACGAGTTGAGTTAAATGATTGGACTCAGCAAAGAGCTGGAGATACTGGCCTTCAGGTGTTTTGCGTCCGGAGTGGCGAAGCAGGTGAGAGTTATCCATATTGAAATCACCTCCAATAACGATTTCAGTGTGCGTATATAGGGTCAAGATCCTATCGATAGAATCAGACAGAGCATCAAATTTGTTAAAGGATGCGTTTCTATCCAAGTTTGGGCTTCTGTAAAGAAAGCAGTAATGTATGATATGCTTACGAACGTGTAGTTTTAGCCAAGAGCAAATAAATTCTGGGTTGTAACAGAGCCGATATTGTGACAGAAGCTAATAAGCAATATCATTTCGTATGTATGTGGCTATACCACGATGTGGAAAGAACAGTGGCACTATGTTATATCCAGGTAGATTAAAATCGGAAATATCTGTATTAGTAATTAACTGGGTTTCGCTAAGTGCAAGGATAGTTGGTTTCTGGTTAGAAACATGGGCAGACACAGAAGAAAAATTGCATCTCAAGCCGCGAATGTTACACAAATCAACGCAAAATTCCCGCTCCATTGTAATGGCCCTACACAGAAAACCAATACCGCCTCGGGAAAGGATGCAAATCGGGACCAGCAATAGATAAGCGACAGCAACCACTACAGGTGTTATGCCCCTGTAGTACGTACCCCACTAGATCCGTAATCCAGGTCACATCCCTTCCATGATGAACATTATGTCACTCAGACAAAAAAATCTCTCTGTGTATCTTAGGCCGTATTTAAAAAAAAAACACTTTTCATCTAGCTGCAAAAGAAGAATACAAATTAACGATTGATGAGACTTCGATATTACCAGCTGGTTTTTGGTTTGGTGACTGGCGCTACAATCGTTTTTTTTTTTTTCAAAATGATCCACATGCCACCTGTTTATGAGAACATACGGCGCCATTTGCGTGGAGTCGCCGTCCATCCAATTCAATGCCACGGCCATACCATTATCATGTTTACACGAGCATGATAAAACAATAGCCGCCGTACTTCCATGCACAACACGTTTGAAAGCCAGATCTCATCACGATTTATGACTCGGCCATAAACCCGAGTATATTTGCATGCCGTCATCATCAACATAATCCATCCGTCAGAGCTGTATTTGCCCGCAACCGGCAAATCACAATAGACACCAGCATCAAAGAGCAGAAGGTGTGAAGTGAATCACCGACCACCCAAAAAGGAACCATCGTAAAATTCCAATGTTTGTACAGGGACCTGCGTTCCCCGTATCTTTGTTGCCACAATTTGTATGGATTTGTAATACCAACCGCCTTCTGCATAATGCTCTATTAAAGAGCAGATAATATTCAGGTTTTCTTGTTTCATTTCCATGTATGCGAAAGTAATGCTCTATTGCGAGCACTAATGTAAATTGTATCTCAGTTAGATGTAAGAGTAGTGGTATAAGAAAATTTGTATATATAGTTTAAGGATTGAGAAATAAAATTCCCGCTCATCTCAGCATACTTTAACAAATGGAAAATTCGCCTCAACCCAACCAAAACGCAGCTAACAGTGTTTAAGGGCAAAAACGCTCACTGCACAAACAACACTAAACGTTGCCACAACAAAATTAAACTAAATCTTAATAACACCCTCATAAAACCTTCCAAAACCCTAAAATATTTGGGAGTAACCCTTTCCAACAACTGGCCATTCTCAACCCACATCAAAAATTATCTTCAAAAAGCCTTAATACAGCTTAACCTGTGCAGACGAGTGTTATGGAAGCCTAAAGGCCTCTCTCTTAAGGTCAAACAGCTCATCTACAAACAGATAATCAGACCTACTCTTACATACGCCTGCCCATTATGGTACCACATCTCACCCTCCCAAATGGAGAAACTACGAGTGTTTGAACGAAAATGTTTCCGGTTTATCACTGGCTTACACCGCAAAACCAACTCATATAGACACCATTGTAACAACGACCTTTACAACACCGCAGGCATCGAACGACTGGATAGACGGATCCTAGAACTGTCGATAAATTTCATAGAAAACCTTCCTAACAATCCCAACCCGATAATAACGGACCTACCATCACCCTCCTCCAACACGGGAGCACACTACCGTAATTGTCTCCAAATCAGGACCCTCTTCGCCGCAGGCAGACTGGTTAACGATCTAAACGAAATCGTGTACCACAACACCGAACTGGCACCCAATCATTTCAAATACAGCAACATCCAACCATTCTCCAAGATCCTTACCTTTAACACAGAACCGAATGGCTCTCCCCTCCTTCAAGAACTTACCTGATCCTATCCCTTAGTATCCTCAATCCCAACGAGAAATCCCACATCCATAACTAAAAATTGTAAATATTATTTTTAAGTCAAATTCGAATTGTCACTATCATTGCAATATCAAATATTGTAAATTGTATATAAGATTAGACTAAGTTAGATTAAGTTATGTTAAGTAATTTTAAGTAGGCTAAGTTAAAATAAACAGAGTTCCTGGTTTTTCTTCTGACCTTTTCCAGGAAAAACAAAATTGACAATATATATAATCACATTAAATCTTAAGCACATCTAAAAAGAATTGTTTGAAAAATGTTAACAAATAGAATGTAAACACTTATTATGTAACCAATCTATTATAAGTTAGCTGTATTACTTATTGTAACTATTAATTTTTGGTCAAATAAATGCAGTATATTAAAAAAAAAAAATAAATAAATAAAATTAGAATACATCCGACAGTAACCCCGGCGTGTTCTCATTCTACTTTTCAGGTTTTACTTTGAGATATTTAGTGGCGTTGCGCCCGAACATCGTCTCAAAATATCACACTAAGGGTGTTGCACCCCAGTGTAAAGTAGGGCTATGGGTTTTAGATCCAGTAACAAACTTCAGATCAAAGGAGGTCTGAATCAAACATTGGACTTAGGTTCTTCATAACCCATAAAAATCAGGTCAAAAGAGGCCTGATACAAACACCACCTTTCAATATCTGCCGTGTTCAGTTCTCTTTTCCAAGCTTCACATAATTTACAATACGAGCATTTTACAATTTATTTACTACATTTATAATTATATTTCTTACATTTATAAAACGTATGAAACTTTTCCCGAATAATAACCAATTAACGTAGATAAAGCGTATAACGCGCTTGTTTCAAGTGCCGTCACCTGATAAAGTAACATTTGTCGTATCTTCAACACCGTCTTCATCAATCGCTAATTTGTATTCTTCTTTTGCAGCTAGATGAAAAGTGTTTTTTTTTTGTGCATTGATGTATTTCCTCAATACAAAAATCGTACGTTGATTTATTCAAGATAGAACAGCTTATATCCAATCATCATCATCATCATCATCGGCACTACAACCGGGGTCCGGTCTTGGCCTTATTTAGCAAGTCCTAAGGTTTGTTAAATTTTCCATAATGATTTATTTTTTCTGGGCAAGGTCATTAGTCTTGCGCCAGAGGCTCCCCGACGGGGAATCGAACCCTGGTCTCCCGGGTGACAGGCGGGTATGCTAACCACTATAGTATCGAGGAGCCACTTATATCCAATAACCACCCCTTTTTTTACATCTAGCAAGTCCTAACCTCCGATTTATTTCATACGATTTACCAATTTAGTGACACGATAAAATATATCTAGTTTCCACATTTTTCACAGTCCACCAGGATTTAAAAACCGAGACTAAATTTTACACATTGTTTAAATTCAACTTTACCATTACACACTTTGTTCTCTCCATTTTGAATTACATAGGTTGGTTGAAAAGTTTCCGATCTAATCGTGAAGATAGCAATACTCGTCAATAAAGGCTAGTGAATGTAGTTGTGCATAATTTGGCAGTTAGTGACCAAAATGTCAGGCATTTTGGATAGGTAGATTTTATTTGACAGTCGTTTGCGTGAGTTGATGTGGGCGTTTTTGTGAAAGTGGAAAAAATTGCGTATCGAGCTGTCATTAAATGACTACGCAAATTAAAGATTAGTTGGACTCTGAGTATGGGGACTCTGCACCATCATTTACCAGAGTGAAATTTTGGGCAACTGAATTTAACGTGGCCGTGAGAGCTTAGGGGACGTACAAAAACTGCAACAACTGACGATAACATTTTGGCCGTTTTGTGAGTCGTTGTCAAAGTGTCACCGAAGTCTTCCGCCGAACACTGTTCACGAGGAGAGAAACAACCTGGGACACGGGGACAATGCCACAAATAAAACGCTTAGAGATATTTTCACTTTCTATTTTATTGTTACTGTTTTATTTTCTTTCGTCACACATAATTACAACAGATCCCAAGAACTAGGATTGAATTGAAATCAATGCAAGGTGTCACTACTGTTTCCTTAGTAAAAGTACAGCGTATAAATTCGAATCACACGACAACCAACACATATTCCCTTTTCACGACATGGAATGCTTACTATTACTTTTAATTGTTTCGCGGCGAGATAGTCAAGATAGCGCAAGTGCGAAGTTACGGATACCTCCTCGTCGAGTTCTCTAACTGTACTATTCGTTTCTCCCCATCCATTTCCAATTCTAATTGTCATACCACCATATCTGTAAAGAAAATTTCCCATCATAATTATCATTCTCATTTCTGTCTTCTTATCGGAATCTTCGTTCGAAGGATCGAGCGTACCGCCACTTCTTTCTCGACCCTATCATGGAATTTGTTTACCCATCTGGCTTCCGCCAACAGAGTTTTTGTGTGCTTCCGATGAGTAACAAAGGAACCGTGGGATTTGGTTCGTTTCTAATTGCATTTCCAAATCATAAACATCTAGCGTTATATCTGCTTTAAGATGTTTATAATTGCATGGACTGTTGGTCGGCGGCGAATCGCTATCCTTTGTTTGCACAAGTGCGCCTTTAGAGTTTGGATCTTGCAAGGAATTTGAGGTGCTAATTGCTATTTGCGTACATGAGAGATATGCATCATGCTGCTTGTGGTTTTAGGGAATTGCATTGATTAGATGAAATTGCGTAAATGGATTTGAATTGAAGGGATGAATTGAATTCAATATTAGGAAATTTTGAACGTTAGGTTCGATTGGATTTTATTATTGAATTCAATGTTGGGGTATTTGGTATGTTACCTTTGTTTCAGGCGGAAGGAAGGACTTCGAGGAACGTGTCTGTGGGCACGTGTAATGGATATAGGGGAGTATGTTCCTTGGTGGAACGACGATATCTCAACCTATAGTGGATTGTGTGGTTCGTAGAGCCGCCACAACATCGCTAAAGTTCACCAAATGATGCTAGACGACCGCTGAATTAAAGTGAGAGAGAGAGAGAGAGGCTATGAACATGCCCACGGAATGTGTTTGTCACATATTAAATCAATATTTGGGCATGAGAACACTGTCCAAGCGTTGGGTGCCGCGTTTGCTCGCATTAGACCAAAAACGTGTTCGTATGAACATTTCTAACGCTCTATTGGTGCAGTTTAGGCGCAATAAATCCGAGTTTTGACACCGATTAATTACTGTCAATTAAACTTGGATACACCATTATACGCCCGAAACACAAATACACTCAAAACAGTGAACTACAAAGGGGGAATCGGCTTCCAAAAAAGCAAAAACTGTTTTTTCGGGTGGGAAAGTGATGGCGACTGTTTTTTTGGGATAGACATGGAGTTATCTTAATCGATTATCTTCAAAAAGGAAAAACCATTACAGGAGCATACTACGCATCATTACTTGACCAACTGAAGGCAGAAATTGCGGGAAAACGGCCACATTTTCAAAAAAAGAAAATCCTCTTTCACCAAGCCAACGCGCAGTCTCATACCTCAGCGATTGCCGAGGCGAAAATTCACGAATTACAGTTTGAACTGCTTGACCATCCGCCCTACTCAGCAGATCTAGCCCCAAGCGACTTCTTTTTGTTCCCTAATCTAAAACCTGCGCTCGGAGAACAGAGACTGTTTTCAAATGAGGAGGCAATCACCTTCGTTAACAGTTATTTTGCAGAGAAAAACGCCGAGTACTATTTGGACGGGTTAGAGAGATGGGAGCATCGCTGGGAGAAGTGTCTTGAGTTACAAGGAGACTATGTAGAAAAATGAAAATACATTTTAAGAAAAAATGTCTTGTATCTTTGTTAGATCGGAAACTTTTCAGGCCACCCTCGTTTTATTTTAGAGTACTTCACAAGAGTAGAAAGTTTTGAAAAAACTAAAAAAAAATGTCTACAATCGCTTCGCCCGCTGGTATGTGTTTTTCGTCTTGATTTTTGACTTTTTTTTCGCCGACGTGCTGGTGAAAGATGCATTGTTTATCTCTGCAATTTTAGGATTAAATGATTGTGTCCATTTTTTTTTGTCTTCCTTTTCTCTGAGCACCCGTTGCTAGATCAGGTCTAGTAACGTTAAGCATTTTGCAAAGAAATGAATAAAAATCTCGGTAAAAATGTAGAACGAACGCTTAGAAACGTCGTGGCTCAACAAGCAACAATGACTTAAAATATTTATAACTAATTGCCCTCAGAAATTGATAGCAAGAAAGAAAGAGAGACAAGCATTAGCTAACCGCTGCCTCAATATATTTGCGATGCGCTAGGCTAACGTTGCCTGACGGGTGCAATATCCGAAGGCCATATCTCTTAGAATTTTACTCTAATCGATTCAAAACTTTAGGAGAATATTCTAGACATATTGTATTATTTAATCAAATAAAATAAAAATCGAATTACTGAAATTTTCAAACCAACCTAATCGCTTAAGAATGCACACGTCCACCTATAACATTATTCGAGAATCAATTTGCGCGAGTGACGTGACTTAATCAGTCGCAAACGTTGATAATCTTTAACATCCTTCACATTTCTACCCTTGATGGGATTATAAATTAGAGAGATATGTGAGCAAAAAACATCCTTAAGATGTTATGTTGTGGTTTTTAAATAAACCCCTAAAGGATAGAACCGCTGAATTTTTCTCGAAGGGTTGACTAAACATATTGTACCATAAACGGATGTAACCACCCGTCGCATTGTGAACGGAGGGTTGCTAAGGATATCATTGTAATCTCATGACGATTAACTGAATAATCAAAGGACACAAGCATTTCCTGACGATTACCATTCGAATTCGATGTAATCCTTCGCGTAGTCCAAAATTTTATTCATTAGGCCGTGCGCGCTGCGACTGGTGCTCTTGTTTGTTTTCCCATGTATGCTAGCGGGCGACGGTCCTACTCAGGCGCACATGATTTGCATACATATTGCGTCAGGATAATAATCAATGCAGCATCAACTTTGCAGTCAGGGGATTTTAATTAAAAATTATCACTGTAGTGAAAGTCTCCTTTTGGGTTGGTCTGAGAAAACCTCGCACCCCAGCACACTACACTTTAATAACCAACTCCGACTAGAAGCCGGCAATAATGATAAATGGCATGCAACACGCCAAAGTGCCATCCAGGATCCGTGTCGCTTTTATGGGACTAATTTTAATTTGATTCGGTTTTTATTGCGAAGGATATTTGCATATTATTACCGTTTTATTAGGACCTGGGCTCGTGTGAATGTGTGAGAAGCTACATTTCTTTACCATCCCCTAACGGGCAATCATTGTCGCTAGAAGCAGACCCGTCATCGAAATTTCGTTTTAATTTCCCGTTTATGTCGTTACCGCTCTCACCTGAGTATGGGGCTTTGTTGATGGAAGGAGGGGATGCGAAAGTAGGCGGAGAGCGTATACCTTTACGCTCATAAATTCGTTTATGAAATTGTCGAGATAAATAGTCTAATGGTTCTAGGTTTATAGCGCGATCACTTGTGCGTGTCACCATTACGTGAAGTGGAACTCGAAGGGTAAGTACGACTTTATGGGATTTCGTGGAATCAAGTATCCGATGCGTGAGTGTGTGACCGTTACTTGTCTGTCGGATAAAGAGTCTTGGCAAAACGTGTAAGTGACTGCAAGGTGTTTAGTAATTAAAATGTAGGAGGATCATAAACGGGTGAGGGTAATGGGGCAGGAAAACGTTTTGAGGCCAAATGATTATTATAAGGTAAATGGAGTGAGTCATCATCATTAGCAGATCATGGTGCTTGCTGAGTAGATCACAGAGTGGGAGGTTGGAACCCAAAGCTCAGACACCCATTAAAATATCCCTTTAAGCTGTAGATTCCATAAAATAGTTAGGGGTAATCCTAGACCCATTCGAAAAAAAGCATCATAGGGCGTCGACTCAGTCCTCGCCTTTCCCGAAAGCATTAAAAAAAGAAAATTGAACTTGTGGAGTAAATAATAAAACTTGCATTATTCAAAGCAACTGGTCCCCTGGAGATCTAGGGGCGTACATCGGGGAGAGCTAAAGATACTCGATGAACTGTTTCGCTGGAGGTCAATTTGTGATATAAAAGTTATGTTGTCGCGAATATTTTCAGAATATTCGAGATACTTTGGCATTTCACCCTTTTGTCGAAATTACACATTTAGGGACGTATTTATTAGCTTTATTGGAAATAAACATGAACCCTATCGATGGCACAATATCTGTATTTTATCAGCTTCATGTTGGTGTTTCTCGTGTCTTTGGACCGAAGCTAAATCTATTTCTGAATTTCTATCCGTTATTTTGTGTAGATGAGACCTTATGCTGCTCTTACCACTTCGAACATATTCGAGCTACCCGTTTCGACATCGCAGTTAATCACCAGTGTGCTGTACTAGATGCAATAAAATCTCAATATCGGTACTTCAATGGTGAATGGAATGAAATGTTGAATGTCGAATGGAATTGAATGCCTCAGTCATCAAAGAGAAACGCCAATGCTGACCCAACGTTTTTAGAATGTTTGCAGCACCCTCCGAGTCTTGCATTAATATTAATCCTTGTCTTTAATTGGAATTATCCCATGTTCGAAACAGGGTAATAAACAATAAATACTTCATTATATCTGATGTCGTTCGAATTTATGGGGTATATATACATCTTAGGACTAAATTCCATTCTCCAAAAAAATATTACATAACTTCGATGGGGCGCTAAATCGACCAATAAAAATTATTCCATATCCAAGAGAAATACTTTCAGTTCCATCTTTAGAAGAGAGGCGCAATGGGTCTTACATGCACTGTCATCGAGTGCATACCAGTCCTTAATTTTTGACAGATAAGCCCGGGAGCCAACTGTCCGTCCATTAGAAAAGCTCTTAGCCGTATAGCAATTCACTTCAATTTCTAAAAATCATAATACGGCACAGGCAACGGGAGAAAATGTTCGGATATTTTAGTAGAAGAATCAGCACTTGGTCCGGTTATAGGGTTTTGCGAAGTAGTGAAGATTGTAATTCGAACCTATGAAAGGATAAAAGGATTCGAATCAAAGCACCGACGTATAAGACCACACCCTCGCTAGGATGCCTCATGTCGCTACATAACCTGTGTAATTGTTACATGAATGCTCTGGTTTACGGTTTTGTTGATTTTTTCTCTTTGAAGCTGTATTCTTCACAAACCTTTGCGTGAGTGTAATCTGTTGGAAATGCTGCATATTACTGTGGAATGTTGTGGGCAAAAAGTACTGTGACTGCATTAAAAATAAAATAAAAAGATACTCCGGAAATATGTGATATTAATACATGCAGTCGGATACACGTAGCACTAGTCAGTTGAGATACTTTACTCCGGATTTATTACATTACGCCAATTTACAAGGGCAGGTCAATAAGTCTTTAGAAAATTAGAACGATTTTTATTTTATTTTATCATTTAGCTGACCTACATTACATCCATCTGCTAAATTAACAAGTACCACCCCATTTATCGGCTTAATTCAAGCAATATAAATACTTATAAGCTAAAGTATATACGACTTTACAAACTAAAGAGCATAAGAACTAACTTAAATAAGCTTAACCTAAGGCAAACGGGACAGAAAAAAAAGACGAAATACAACTGTGGGCCTTAGAAGTAGGTTTCACCGGCATACGGCGCTGATTCACTTCTTCCCCATAACCCTTCACTGACTATTTCGACACGTATCGTTCGCAAGCCACGTATTGTCCACAACGAAAAGAATAAACACAAGTACGTTATCTCGGCACACCGTTCACCAGAAGTAAGTCCAAAATGAAACCACTTGCGGGTTGTTGTCGTTTGTAATTAATAACTTTATTCCTGTATTAATTAAATGGTTTCTTATTATTCAGTTACATTTAAACACACACGGTACGAACTTGGTTTTAATTAATTTTAATCTAGATGAAACACTTCGACACGACTCGACTTCTGTGTATATACGCTTCTCCATGCGCGACGGAGAGGGAGCGACAATGACCGTGCTGGTCTGCGGATGTAATTTGACTCAGCGTATCAAACTTCGTTTGGGGTGAGTTTTGGTGTGGTGGTAGATATCCTCTCCACTAAGGATATGTATTTACTTACCACCAGAGAAAGGTAAAGTCTCTCTTGGTGGAATAGAGAACCAGATCTCGTAATGGAGATCATGGTGGTATGCGTGTGATCGTTCAGATCTGTGTTGTTTACCCATGCGCGAAGGCAATGACAAAACAAAGCAGGCAGGCGGCAAGGACAAAGGGATAGAGAAGATCGTCGTCTATGAAGTGCATCGAGTCTAAATAAATAGACGACGGTGCTTCGAAGAAATGTGGTAAGAGAAAAGATGAGACGAGGGCATCATAAAAGTCTTAGATGAGTGATGCCCTTGTGTAAATATACGAACAGCCATTCGAAAGAGGTGCTTATGTATTACAATACTTTATACAATGAGAATTGTATATGGTATCTCGGGTCGGTGGCCAAAACGAATCCCTTGCTTGGATTTGTATATGCAGGGAAATTCGTTGCGGCATCGAAGGAATTGGAAATTGTTTGTTAGTGGAAAAACAAATCATTGGTTGGATATTATACATGTTTACATGCGTAGGAATTCGGTTTTATGGCACTAGACGCTAGATGCGCGTGTTGTATTCCAGAATACTACCCTTTATTAAATTTAACACTGAATCTCCTTACACATCCTTAAAAACTTCCCTTAACATATAATACATTCTCACTTCACATATTCCATTCATAAACATTCACAATGTTCTATATCATTTAATAACATGCACATTTAATAACCTGCACCTTTTTATTCATTCAAAACATAGTAACTTTGATGTTCGTCCAAATTTTATTCAAGTTAAAAGTCACAGAGGGGGCTCCTCGATAGTATAGTGGTTAGTATACCCGCCTGTCACCCGGGAGACCGGGGTTCGATTCCCCGTCGCGGAGCCCCTGGCACAAGACTAATGACCTTGCCCAGACAAAATAAATCATTATGGAAAATTTAACAAGCCTCAGGACCCCCTAAATAAGGCCAAGACCGGTTCCCGGTTGTAGTGCCGATGATGATGATGAAAAGTCACAGAGACTTTGTTAACATTTGTTTTGTTCATGTTATAATTTCCAGTTAATTAGAACACTATGTTCTATAAGTAGAGAAAAAATTCTATTGTAAAATCAGTGTGAGAAAAGCAGAGTTGAGAGATAGAAGTGTTTTAAATATAGTTTGAGTTTTGATTTCGGAGAAAGTAGACTTCGAGTTTTAGTTTCAGTTTGAATTATGATATAAATATATTGATAATATATGACTCCCCGCTCTTCCCTCGAAAGAGGAGGCACGGCGCCGGACTCAACACTGGTGGCAGCGGTGGGATACCCAGACAACGGGATCCCGAGAAAAAAATAAAACAGAAAACAAAATTTAAAACAAGACAAAATAAAAATTTTTAAAAGAAAAAAATTTTTTCAAGAAAAAAAGAGAGAAGAAAAAACACAAGAGAAATAACCAAACCATAAGAAGAAAAACAAAAAAAAAATTGTTCAAGAAAAAAAAACAAAGAAATAACAAAAAAAAAACCCGATATAAAACAACGAAAAACAAAGTAAACATAAAACAACAAAATGAAATAAACAAAAATAAAAAGAAAATTCCTATAGAGAAGAAAGGAGAAAATATAAAACTAAGGAAAACTGAAGAAAAAAAAAACAGCACACAAGACAAAGACTTCTATCAACAGTACAACGACAACAATTAGTAGAGTAAGAATTTTTTTTAGCGACTTTTCTCTCTACTTTTTTTAGGAATATTTTCTAATTGGAAACTCTCCTTTTCACAAAAAAAAAATTTTTTTTTTGGATAGAAATTTCTATCTATATTCTTTGAAAATTCTCATTTCAGTATTTTGACGACCTTTCCGTTTTTTTCTTTTTCGTCGAAAATTTTCTGTTTCAGCTTTGGATCCCAATTATCGTTCTTTTCCATATATATATATATATATATATATATATATATATTGAATAACAAAAAGAAAGGCCAAATTTTTCACAACCATACTTTTAAGAATTAACCTTATTTTTAAGAATTGATAACAAATTTTCGCCATTTATTTTAAATTTTCACTATTACGAGACCATATTACACGAGACAGGCGGCTAGGCAGGGGGAAGAACAAATCCACTATCAACCGATACTCAGTAAAACCCCTGAAATGGCTCTGTCTGTCGGAATTTCTGATGTTTTCAGAATCGTCCCCACCTTTGACGGGAAACCCTGCGACTTAGGTAAATTTATTTCCGGGGGAGACGTTTTATTTAGATCCATAAAGAAGGCAGACCCGGATATATACGAGACATTTTTAGAGCTAGTCAAAAATAGACTAGAGGGTCATGCTTACGATCTGATTAGGTATAGAAAAATCGCTAAGTGGGAGGATTTAAAAGAAAAATTAGAATCGGAATATAAGGAGGAGCAATCTCGGTCGACGACACACAATGAGTTGATTTCTCTGAAACAACACTACAGAGAAACCGTCCGGGAATATGGCGATAGAGTCGCGAATGCTCTAAGGACTCTAAACTCTGCCACGTGTGAAATAACAGCAGACGCGGTGGTTAGGGAATACTTAATAGAAGAAAACATAAAATTGGCCGTACAAACATTTGAGGATGGACTACAGAACAAACAATTAAAAATACTAGCTAAAGTCCATGGGGGAAACAATTTAAAACAGTCGATTGGACATGTAGTATCACATGCTGCTCGAATGGACAACTCTCCCAGGTCATATCAATATAACGGAAAACCTAGATTCAATCGTATAGTCTGCCAAACCTGTGGTAAGCCAGGGCATTCTCAGGACACATGTTATCGGAACATGCAGTCCAACAATTTTCCGAATAGACAACCCATAAAGAGAGAATATAACATTGTATGCAATTTCTGCATACAAGGTATCTAGGAATGGATCGGCTTCAACAAATTACCAACAAGGTACAACAACGCGTAACCCATTCCGAAATAATCCTACAAACTCTGAAAATCGTTTTGGTGAAAATTCCAGGACCACCAATAGACAAAACGATCGGCAAAATGTTCACTTTTCTCGAGTGAAAGAGTCGGAAAACGAGGCCTGACGCCAACCAAAATTTATGGAAGACAGACCAAAGTTTTCTATTTACAGCATTAGATCTTTGGAAATAGATAACGACCATTTTAATGATGCTCCTGGCTAAATTTACCTTGAGCCCACATACTCCTATAAAGCTAGACATATAAACGAAGATAACCCAGACCCTAATATAAAGACTCCGATTCATACTCCAATTCTGGAAAATAATTCAGCAACACAGACTGAAGATTCGAAATTTTCAGCAGTATTAAAGACTGAAATCCCTAATATCTCGGCTATCCCTATTGACAACGCAGACACTTCAGCAACCCAGACTGAAAACTCAGCAGTATTAAAGACTGAAAATTCGGATCTTGCAGAAAATATACAAACACAATTCCCTAAAATTCCATCTATCCCAATAGACAGCCCCGACACTTCAGCAACAAAGACTGAAAATTCAGCAGTGTTAAAGACTGAAGACCCAAAAGTTGCAATCGAAACCCAAGTCAGTTCAGTCAGTTCAGGCTTCTCAAGTTGCTACCATTTGATAGTAGTAAATTCTCAATTTATTGCTTAACCACAAAGTCGTTAATTGATCATATGCGAAAATGCTCTTTTGTCTCAATCATGTTGTCAACTGTCCCACGGGTGGGCTATAAAATATATTTAGTTAAACAGAATAGTTACACGTTATCTCACTGTTAAATAAACACCTGGTTTTATGTAGTGTACAGCAAGGCACTAAAAATGTCTGTAATTGATAAGTCCTGGCTAAATTTACCTTGAGCCCACATACTCCTATAAAGCTAGACATATAAACGAAGATAACCCAGACCCTAATATAAAGACTCCGATTCATACTCCAATTCTGGAAAATAATTCAGCAACACAGACTGAAGATTCGAAATTTTCAGCAGTATTAAAGACTGAAATCCCTAATATCTCGGCTATCCCTATTGACAACGCAGACACTTCAGCAACCAAGACTGAAAACTCAGCAGTATTAAAGACTGAAAATTCGGATCTTGCAGAAAATATACAAACACAATTCCCTAAAATTCCATCTATCCCAATAGACAGCCCCGACACTTCAGCAACAAAGACTGAAAATTCAGCAGTGTTAAAGACTGAAGACCCAAAAGTTGCAATCGAAAACCAAGTCAGTTCAGCAGCTAACACTGATGAACAAATCTTTTCTGCAGCAAAGACTGAAGGATTAAATGTTTCTACAGCAGATATAACTGAAGAAATAGTTCAAACAGCAAATAGGACTGGGAACCAAGATGTTTTAACAGCTAATAAGTCTGAAGAACTATACGAATCAGTAAATGAGACTGAGAAACTAAACGATCCATCAGCAGTGAGTAAGACTGAAAAGGTAGACGTTCCGACAGCGGTTAAAGCTACGGACAATGACAACACTAAGCCGATATAACTAAATATTTTAAACAACGAAAACAAACACAAACACTTACTCAAACACGAAATAATAAAAAATGAAAATAATAATTCAACTAAAATAGGTACAGAAAAGGAAAACCATATAAGTACATTACCAATTTTTTTTTACAACAATAAACATTTATTCAAACACAAAATACAACAAAATAAAAAGTTACACAGTCATTTAGGACATTTGAAATCATTTCTTAAAAAGATTTTTGGTATTATGCATTTCTATACAATCATCATAATAATAGGCCCAGAAAGGTTTTGGAAAATTTTCCATAAATTTAAGGAAAAGATAAACACATAACAAATGGCCTTTTTTTTTTTTATTCAATATATATGCACTAATCAAACAGCTGTAGGAATTGACGAAAACGAAAAAAAAAAAAAAAAAAACTTAAAGAGGGGGAATAACGAAAGATAAATTTTAGAGGTAATATATATTGGAAATTTTGGAATTAATATATATACGGAAATGAGAATTTTGAAACAATAATATTAATATTATAGAATTAATATAATAAGTAATAATAATTTTTGGATAAGAAAAGAAAAGGTTCCAAGGAGAAATATTTAAATTTAGTTAGTTAATATACACATTTAATAACCTGCACCTTTTTATTCATTCAAAACATAGTAACTTTGATTTTCGTCCAAATTTTATTCAAGTTTAAAGTCACAGAGACTTTGTTAAAATTTGTTTTGTTCATGTTATAATTTTCAGTTAATTAGAACACTATGTTCTATAAGTAGAGAAAAAATTCTATTGTAAAATCAGTTTGAGAAAAGCAGAGTTGAGAGATAGAAGTGCTTTAAATATAGTTTGTGTTTTGATTTCGGAGAAAGTAGACTTTGAGTTTTAGTTTCAGTTTGAATTATGATATAAATATATTGATAATATATGAGTCCCCGCTCTTCCCTCGAAAGAGGAAGCACGGCGCCGGACGCAACACGCGTATTGCTTTTGTCCCTTGGACAAATGGTCTGCAAGGTACGTGCATGTGGGAAGATAAGGGTGCACATGAGGAACAAAATTGCTTGGCAAATAATGGTGCAGGAATAGTTTTCCTACTTATAATACATGTATGCAAACGAATTATTTTCCAGCGAATTCTAATGATGCATTAGATGTGTGAACAGAATCTTTCAGGAATTTTCATGTAATGCGTTGAAAGCATTAATGTCCTTGTAGTAGGAAATGTTCATGGTGGGTGGAGATTGCGGTGCAGATGTGGGAAAGTTGGAATTTGCCAGGCAACCGAAGGTACTGAAGAGGTTTTGGGATTCCTGAAAAGGTAGAAAAGAAATCTCACAGGGTATTATGTGCGAGGAGATGCATGAAAGGTAAGTTTTCTTTTCCAGGGACTTTTAGATTAATGATTTGATCTCTTTAATGCGTGAAGCATTTAAGGTGCTAATGCGATTGCATTAGTGAAGTTATGAGATTGGGTAGAAGTTATGAGGGTTTTTCAGGTAAGTGTACCGTGGGGTTTGGCGGAACCGTCACCCAACAACAAAAATTAAAAAAATAAAAGTTGAGTTCAAAAGGACGTAAAACAATAAGAAGAACAAACGTGAATTAAAACAGAAGAAGGAAAAAATAAAATTAAAGCAAAATGTAAAAAACTGAAAAAAATCAAAGATGGAACTTAATTAAATAAAATTAACAAAACTAAATAAATAAAAAAGAATGCAAGAGGTATGGAGTTGTAAAAAAATAATGTAAGGAGAATAGACAATTAAAGCAAATCAAAAGGAAATCAGGGAGAATAAAAAGAGAGTCTAAGAAAATAGCAGAGGAGAGATAAATGAAGAACAGAAAAGAGAGGGGGGGGGGGGGGGGGGGGGGGGGGATTTAGGGGATTGCTTATCGAAATTTTGTAATCTGTATTTCAGGATAGGAGCATACGAGGTATATTGGAGGATAAGCTGGCACATATAGCTTCAATCCTTCTTCTGGGCCTATATCGTAAAAAAATATATCGCCCTTTGCATTCATGGACAAATCCTAGTGTTCCATGGCAGTGCATAGCTCATTGTAAAGTTTCGCAGGCCTCTCATCTAAACTCGTCCCATAACTAGAACCAATGGCAGAATGTATAACACACTAATACCCGTCTACATAATAACCTAAAATTAAATATACAATCATTAAAGTGATCCGCACACACATTGCAAGGGCGATGACCGCTGACAGTAATCTTATAACAAATAAAAGAATCAGCAGCATTAAAACAACCTGATAACAATTAAAATAGCTCTGATTAGGTCATTTATAAGCAACGTAGTTGAAAGCCAGATCCAATTATAACATTTTGCATCCACTAATTGCGTGCTAAAAAAGTGATTTAATCAAAATTAGCAATAAAAGAATGCATACGTGTGTAAAAATGTGTTTAGGAGTGACGCATATGGCATAGAGTCTATGAAGACCACAATCCTTGGAATTTAATTATTTCAGGCTTCTCAAGTTGCTACCATTTGATAGTAGTAAATTCTCAATTTATTGCTTAACCACAAAGTCGTTAATTGATCATATGCGAAAATGCTCTTTTGTCTCAATCATGTTGTCAACTGTCCCACGGGTGGGCTATAAAATATATTTAGTTAAACAGAATAGTTACACGTTATCTCACTGTTAAATAAACACCTGGTTTTATGTAGTGTACAGCAAGGCACTAAAAATGTCTGTAATTGATAAGTAGTTTATTAATAGTAAAAACTACACTTTGGCGTACAGAAGTGATAAAATGTCATTTCGGGCAGTCAAAAAAAAAAAAAAAAAAACATTACGTTTCTACCATCTTCTTAAATTATGGAGGGTTATGTTGTATGCTAATACGAGGGTGAATCAAGTGTAAATGGTAATTTTACTTCTTTGTTTAGCAACAAGTTGCGGGTTAGATAATCTTGTGCGTGGCTGTTGTATGGTTTATGAAGAATAGGGGAATCGGCTTGCCTAGCTGCCGAGCTCGACTTTGTAGTCAGTACAGATATGGGCGACCAAGAGGTGCATACGTCTGTAGGGGTTGTAGTATTGATGCCTGACACGGGCATGGATTCACTTCACCCGCCAACACTTACGTCGTCAAAAATTGTTCACAGAGAAAAAACGAAACGAAAACACTGTTTTATTTGTTGTTTTTATGTTCTTTATTTTTTTGCACATTATCCAAAGAGATGGTTTGTAATTTTTTTGTTTTCCTTTTTTACTTAGGACTTATTAATATTATTAAATTGTATTTTATAAATATTATACAAGATAAAACACTTCTTTCTCGACACTGTGACCGCAGTTATTACAATTTAGGCTCTAGCGGGGGCGTGACCGACCGCGGTAATGATTGAATAACGACTGACTTGAATTAGGAATGAAGATGGGATTTTTTTGATTTGCACACCGGACAACCAATCGAGATCGTCTTTACGTGTTTGCTCTCTCATGTTCCCCGCCGTCGAGGTGTGCTGAAGACTTCGGTTGATTGAATAGTCGACGAACAAGGGAGAATGAGAGAACAGAAACACAATGTGCAATGATCCCGGGGTGGATTTTTTTTTGTGTGCATGTATCAATGCAGCTCTGAGAATAGCCCACTGACCTAATTAGGTGAATGTGGTGACCTCAGGGGGCATTGGACTGTGGGAAGGTAAAATTGAGAAGGAGAGGGACATGTTCTGTGGCTATTCATCTGTAAGAAGAGATCATTGATCCCCAGTGAATGGAGTGTCTGGGGAAACTCGAAGTGACGTTACTTTGGCTGGGGTAATATTATCGTGGGAACTAACTAAATATTTTGATAATTTCCCCAGCGATTGCATGGTTATGCAACAGCGTCATTTGATTCGACTTGTTGTTGCTAACCACATGAATTGGAATTTCCGGTGGAAATCTCATGGTTAGAGGACTGGAATTTCCGTATGGCAAAAAGGTAGCTACATTCAATTATGCATTGTCTGCATAGAATAATGAGTTTAGCTATGCGTCCTTTGGAAAAACAATGATTCTCAGGTGAACAGATTAGTAGGAGGAATTGGGGTTGATTTGACACGCTGTTAGCGGTCGAAACAAGGCGGAAACAGTGGGTTGGTTCTCCATGTAGTATAGAGAACCTCCACACGCCCAATGCGCAAGGGATTATTATAACATGTTTGAGAAATGAAAGCGTTAAACCCTCTGAAATTTTTTCTCGATTGAATGCACCGTTTGGTGATGATACACTGTCTCAGAATCGTGTGTATACGTGGGCTCGATAATGTAAACGTAGGCGAGGACCTATCGAAAACGAAAGTCATGATCGACGCCCAAGGACAAGTCGTACAGATGACAACATCCGTGCCGTTCGAGAGCTTATTGAAACTGGCCGCCGCTTAACAGTTGAAGAAATCTCATCAGAAGTGGGTATTAGCTATGGAAACACCGTATACCGAAACAAAAGACGAGGTATGCCCATTTGGGATTTCATCCTTCTTCATGTCAACGCCATGGCCTCACACAGCGTCCTTGACAGGGATACAATGGAAGAAATGGGCTGGGAAACGCCCTAACACCCCCCTTATAGTCCAAACTTCTCTCTCTGTGACTAATTTTTGTTCGCGCCCTTGAAGGAATCAGTTGGAGGAAGAAAATTCGAATGTAATGAAGAAGCCGACGAGCACGTGCGCAATTGGCTAACAACTCGCCATAAATCTTTCTACGCACAAGGAATTTTAAAGCTTCCAAATCGGTGGCAAACGTATGTAGATCACACAGGAGACTATATTGAAAAAGTGATAGTATAGTTAGTGTGCAACAACATTATTCAATAAATATATAAAAAGAAATTACTATTATTATTTGAACGAATTACTTTTTTCAAAGTCAACATAACCATTTTGTTGGATATAATAGTCGGCGCTTCAATTAAGCAAGAGACTTCAGTTTTTGAATTAATTGACCTTGTAAGATTGTAGGCCAAAGACTTTACGTCAAATTTTTGAAGGTATCCTAATTCACCCGGAGTAGACTCATTTGGCTCATTTTAAATTGAAGTACTCACGACTACGATATTCTCGGTACATTGACTGATGCGTTGTCTCATTGTCACAGGAACATCCAATAGTGAATATTTTCACTAAAATTTACTTCCTGGTACACACAGTCTGTCTGGTGAGGAAATCATTATGAAATAAGTAGTAGGTACTCTTAAAGTTGCGATTACCGATTCAGAATTTCGTTAGTAGGTTTTAATAATTTCCAAACGTCCAAACTTCATCGTGACAAAATTGTAAATCTCGACTGATATTTAGACTGATACGTGGTAACTCCCCCACCGTCCTTGTCCCGGCGAGAAAACATTAAACATAAACCAACATACCTAGCATATGAAACACTTAAGCAATTTAAATAGTAAATACCTACATTACAAACAATTACCACATTTTCAAACTAAACCTAAATACAAAACACGATGTATATTGTGATTTACATATACAAGGAGGCGCAAAATGAATCACCCTATCGGAAGATATTCTTATTTTTACAAATTGCGTCTCACATCAATCATATATGACATTTATAAACTAGAGGGCTGTAGAATACAAAGAGACGAGCAATGGAGGGCGGGTAAATTACTGTCAAGCGATCCTTAATCTCAATAACGAAGAGGACGCTTTTGTGTCGAAAATCATCATGACCAACGAGGCGCAGTTCCACTTAAGGGGTTACGTCAATAAGCAAAATCTTCGTTTCTGGGGCACTGAATATCCGCATATGATTTACGAAGAGCCATTACACTCCCTCAAAACCACTGTGTGGTGCGGCGTTCACGCGGGAGGAGTGAGTGGCCCGTATGTTTTTGAGGACGCCATTGCCAATGCCGTCGCTGTTATTGGCGATGGCTACAGGGCCATGATAAACGACTTCTTACTGCCGAAATTGGATGAGCGGGGCTTGGTGAATGGGTGGTTTCAACACGACGGGGCAACCGCACATACGGCATGAGCCACAATGGTTATTGTGAAGGAAGGCTTTCCTGGTCGCATAATCTCCCGTTTTGACGATTTGACATGGCCAGCAAGATCGCCCGATTTAACCATTCCAGACTTCTTTCTTTGGGGCTACTGGACGTCGCGGGTTTATGCCAAGAAGCCTCGGGCAATCACAGCCCTTAAGGAGAATATTCGACAGGAATGCGAACAGTTATCGCCGGAAATCTTGTGGAAAGTCATGGAAAATGCGATAAAACGGGTACAAATGTGTATCAACAGTGGCGGCAGCCACTTGACGGACATCAACTTTTCCACTTAACAAAAAAAATTGTAAAGGTCTAAATAAAGATTTTCATCAGTCAAAATCATTTATTTTATTTAGTAAAAATGGCATTCAAAAACAAAATTGGATGATTGATTTTGCGCCACCGTGTATAATAAATAACAGTTAAACTACATCCCCTTCATTTACACCATAAAATAAACATATTCATTTTAACAATGTACATTTCACATTTTAAACACACATAAAATTCATATTACCCAGTTCTTTACGACGATGACATCTTCGATTGGTTTTGAAGTTGATCGTAGCCAAATTTCTTCGTCGGGATAACGACGCCGGGGAACAAGGAGATAAGGGGGGAAGCTATAACCGGAGACACAGTTTTGTCTCTTGGAAACATTAATTGACGGTTTTTGGTTGTTTTCCGGTGCTGTGTGGTGGTCGACAGTTTTTCTGTTTTTGTCGTAATTGTCGTTTTTGTTCGAAGTACGTGTAGTGAGTTTTTTCGCGTGCCGAAGAAAGGCGGGGGGGGGGGGGGGGGGGGGTGTTTAAGGGGTGTTACAGGAGAGAAGAAAGAATTAGGAAGGAATCGAATATAGTATAATATGTTTAATGTGATTATGTTTTAAGTTGAAGAAATGCTGCAGAGCAATAAAGATCAACTCACAAACGTCAACCTTGCCTTGTAATTAACTTTCTAGGGTGCAGGTTCATTTTGGCTGCTGAAAAGCTAATTGCTGTGTAGTGGTTTGTCGGAGCTACGCTATAGCTGTTCTTTTCAAGAGGAAGCTGGTTTGCGGTGAAAGCTTGAGGGTTAGAGGGAAGTGCCCCCACTTGCACAACCCCTAGGAGGATCTACAAAGACTTCTATCAACTTAAACTTAAATGAACAAAGGTAATAATAGCTTATTTTTGCAGATAGCTATCAGGGAACCAAGTACTCACCTTCCAACAAATATTGAGGGGGTGACCTCATTGACGCAGCGTCCGGAAGGATCTACATGGAGCACTCGCGTCAATGCCGCCATCACTAGGATAACTGAGGTAGATTCCCCAGCTGAAATTCATCAAGCCCAATGTAGGGCACGCCTGCAAAACGTGAGTACCTCTTTTGGCTAACATTAGGAGTTTCTAAACATTACAGGACATTGTCGGATCCTAAAATAGTCTAAGAGTGGGTTCGTATTAAAATATTCACAAACTTATTATGTTTCTTCTGTTGAAATTGGTCAATATCCTTGTTATATATTTTTTGTGTTGATGTGCCGGTAGTCCGTCCGACAAAAATGTTTTACCTCTCTTGAAACACCTATAGCATTTCCGATGATAGTGAAGAACGTCTGATTCGAACTGAGGCTATGACAGTTAGAATCACTAAAAATTGAACCAGTGCTTAATACACCAGGCCACTGCCGGGTGTATGAATTCGATTTCTAAACTCTAGTACACTCAACTGATGTGAAATTTTTATGTTATCGCTATGGTATACGCCTCTGAAGCTTTGCTTATTCGAAATTCCTTTCGGTTTTTTTTTTTTGTTTTTTTTTTTTTTTTTTTTGTTTCGGCAGAAAGGTCGAAATCTTCAAAAGATACCTCTGGATCGATCCAGAGGCACGCCGGGTTTTTACCGACTAAAACCACCTTCCGCGAGGCTCATATGCCCATTGATCCCCACGGAACTTTCTTAAGATATTACTCCGCTCGTTGCGTTGCAACTGCTGCATCATTTCACCGAGAATACCATTTGTTACGGACCGTACAGCATGTATTCTATTACTCCTGCCGGAGTAACTGTCCGTCTCATATCTCTCTCCAAAATCGTTTGTGCGGTGTCGAATCTCACGCACTCTGTGAGTACGTGTTCCGCATTTTCTATTTTGCCTTCGCAATACAAGCAGTATGGGTGATTCACATGCTTATACTTGTGCAAGTATTTCCGAAAGAATCCATGTCCTGATATTAGCTGAGTCAAGTAGTAATTCTGCGCGCCATGTTTTCTTTTCACACACGTTTCTATATCAGGTATCATGGTGTGGGTCCATCTTCCTTTGGTGGAAGAATCCCACCTTCGTTGCCATTCTCTTAGGCATGAGAGCTCTAATTGTCACCGCATTCTCCGACGATTCTCTTGGGAGACGTCATGCAATGCAGCATTTTCTTTAGCTGCAATGTCAAGTGGTGTCCTCCTGGCCAAAACATGTATGGCATCTTCGGATACCGTTCGGAATGTACATGATACTGTTAGTGATGCCAGCCTATGTGCTGAGTTCACTCCTCTCATGTACGCCTTATGCTGTGCGGCTCCTGCCCTTATGTGAGCTGCATACATTATAATGGAGGTGTTGATACTTGTTATGAGTTCCTTATGCGGATCCAGGGTCGGCCAACATTGGGTAGCAGTCTTGCCAAAACTTTACATACTCTTGCCGTTTTTTCATTCGTTTTCCTCAGGTGTTCCTTGAAGGTCGACCCGTTGTCGGGACTGGATCTGATTATTTGACCTTCTATTTCCAAATCAAGGCGTTCGACTGTCTTACGGCTGCTTATTAAAACTGCCTCCGTGTTATGTCCAGTTAGTTTCAGTCCGGCCACATCTAGCCAGCATTTAATGCTCTAATTGCTTGGGAGCATATATTCTCCAGGTCATGTAGATGTTTAGCTACGGCCACTATTGCCAACTCGTCTGCGTACGCAATGATTCTAACCCCCTCCGGTCAATTATCCCTGTGCACACCATCATACATTATATTCCATAACAGCGGACCTAATACAGATCCCTGAGCTACAGCTGTGGCGGTGCCGCCAAACCCCACGGTACACTTACCTAAAAACCCCCATAACCTCATCCCAAGTCGCATAAGTTTTGCTAATGCACTCGCATTAAGCACCTGAAAATGCTTCACGCATTAATTAGATCAAATCTATAATCGTCCCTGAAAGAAAACTTACCTTTTCATGCATCTCTTCGCATACAATTTTCCGTAAAATTTCTTTCTTTGCTTATCTGGAATTCCAAACCAATTCGGCACCTTCGGCACCAGACAAATTCCTGTAAACAAAATGATTCGGTTTGCATACAATGCAACCGTCATGACAGGGACCATAAATATTGCGCCGTCTATTTTCCAACTTCGCCATGTTTACGATAAATTTCTTTACGTACACATTGACCGACGACCTTTTTCTCCCAGCAATAAAATTCCCTAACTCGCACGCGGTGCAAACGAAAGAAAATACACGCATCTAGTGTCTAGTGCCATAAAACGAAGTTCTTCGCATGTGATCATGTATACAATTCGATCCCTTTAGCATCACCAGCGATACACACCTCCCATTGTGTAAATAGAAAAACCATTAACACTTCTTTCTAATGGCGATACATTTACTTACGCATAACATTGCACTGAAAGAGTGCATGTCCTTGGTGGTCGCGCCCTTAAGAGACATTTTTTTTCTCTCTTCCGTTTTCTTAACCCTAACCTAGGATGGAATTCATGTCAGAGTTCTATCCTCGGTGAGTCCATTTCCATTCGCTGGCTGACACGGTCACGCGTCACGCCCGCTCTCCGCCGGCAGCGGAGACGCGTAAATAAATACATACCGGTGTCGTGTGTTGTTCGATTTTGATCTTCAGCCAAAAACTAAAGGACAAATCTAACGTAAATGTATAAACAAGTGTTAAAGTTAACGAAAACGAAATAAATTGAAAATTGATTAAGGACAACATGTCTTCTACTTACTCCTGGTGTGGACGTTGCGTCGCCGAGTTCGGTTGGTGCTTTTCAAGTTTACTTTCCCCCGGCTGAAGATTTGATTAGTGATGGGGACGGTGTAGAACTTCGCTCCCCACACACCCGCTGTTATTTTATATTCCTGTCGTCCCTCAATTGTATCATACAGCAGTCTTCTATCCGATAGGTGGTTTGCTAGTATACGCACGAAGCAGGGTGAGATGTAGATCGCGCTACGCTTCTAGAATCCGATTCCAATTCACCGAGTTAAACGCATTTTTAATGTCTAGCGTCACCACCGTCAAATTTTTTTTTTCTACCACCTAGCCATCGTGCTCCAGCTATCGCATTGCGAGTGACGTCGCACACCACAGCTAGTGCCTTACCCGTTGATCTACCTTTCCGGAACCCATACTGTGATTCAGAGAGTCCTCTCTGTGAATTATTCCAGGCGAGTGGCAATTGTTCGCTCAAGCAGTTTTCCTGTTGTGTCCAACATGCACAACGGGCGATAAGACGACGGCGCCTTTGAATTCTTGACACCTTTTGGTATAAGCACAAGGTCCTGTTTTTTCCATCGTTTGGGAAATTGTCCTGTTTGAAGGCAGGTTGTGAAGAGACTACCGAAGATTTCTGGCTTTTTTGTTAAAGCAGTCTTCACTACAACGTTAGGGATACCATCCAGTGCCGGGGTCTTGTCCTTCTTCCTTTCGGTGTTCTGCAGTACTTGCTTGCATATTGTGTGTGTGTGTATCTGTTAGAAACACCACACTCGTGTTGTGTATACAGATCACGTCGGGGTCACCAATTATAGCGTATTGCGACGATAGTGAAGAACGTGTGATTCGAACTGACGTGATGACGGCTGGAATCACTAAAAATGTAACCAATGCTCAACACACCAGGCCACTGCCGCATGTACTAATTCGATATCTAAACTCAAGTACACTCAACTGCTGGGGAATTTTTATGCTATCGCTATGGTATGCGGCTCTGGTGCTTTGCTTATTCGAATTTTCTACGGTGTTCTCCGCTATTTGCTTGCATATTGTGTGTGTGTGTGTGTGTATCTGTTAGAAACGCCACATACCCTTTACTAGAAATACTGGAAATAACTAGCACTCACAAGACTAGATCATATTACAATAGACTTGTGTTAAGTTTAATAAATAAATAAATGAATAAATAAATAAATAATTAATTAACGCTGAATCAGAATCACGAAACGGCATAAATACGTCGCACACAGATCGTGGAGAGGGGTTATAAGTAAAACAGTGAAGCAAGCGATAAGTCTCGAGCGAGAAGTAAGCAGTAAAAGACGCGATAAGTACGGAAGCGATAAGTAAAGAAATCGTTAAGTGTACGGTATAAGTAACGGTTGTATTACGGACTAATAAAGTGTTATATTAATTCAAAATCGATTTAACGGCTCTTATTTATTTCAAAATAATTAATCCAGCGAACCCTAAGCTCGCTACAATATTATAAATACAATGGTTTTATTTACTTATCCGCAAGTCTTCTTATATCTATCTATTATTCTTAAGCTAAGCCATTTGTAATAAATAATTATTAGATAATAAATAATAATTAAATAATAATGTACATTAAGTACATTAACAACAATTCCTCCTCTAATATAAATGGAAGCCAAATGCTCACAGCCCCCAGAGATCTTTTTATAATGAATGCCTTATTGGTGGCATAATAATCGTTAAACAAGAAAAAAAATCAATTGCATTCCCCGTAATATCATCTGATATCCGAATTAGGCAATTAAATAAAATTATCTTAGGAAAAAACACTGCCGCATTCAATGCCCAATGGACCTCAGCAATCGTGTGCAAAAGCACCAGAGGCCAGTCAAATATTTACACACAACATCTCGCATGCGTCTGCTCCTTGTTATGTAAACGTGGAAATGATCGAGGGTAGGAATGAAGTGTCTTCTGCTAAACGTTCTTAAGCCGATTAGGACTGCATCCTGTTGACTTTCACATGGAAATCCCTATTGTCCTTATTGCACGTGAACAAGATTTGTGTTATTGGTATTCTTAACGAGTATACTCAGCCTCGGGGGATGATTCTACTGTCAGATCGACTGCATATTGGTTTTTTATTTGATAGTAAGTTATTTACAAGGAAATTATGGAATTAGAAAGTGAATACGACGTTTGTGAGAACGATAAACAATCAAGAGATTCATAACAAAGGCCTTCAAATACAATAGGTTTCACGATTTGGCTAGGACAATGGATGCACTCTCTGTGATAATGTTAGAAGCAAGAGGGAAATTAGGACTCATGGTAAGTTTACGACGTCAGGAATCTACGAAGACACTGTACATTCCTTAAAACAATAAGTACATAAATAAAACATTCCTTAAAATAATCTATAATAATATATTCTTAGCATCATTTAATCGCTTAACTTAAATTTTATTTATTATAATCTAATTAATAATATACATCGAAGTGAACGTATTACACAAAAACGAAGTTCCAAAAAGATATGCGGACCAATTGCATAAAAAGAAATGTATCCAGTGTTGGACTAAGGAATGCCGTTCTTGTTCGAGATCAGAGCTATCGAATACTCCCAGGTCATTACCAAGTTTATGTATACACAGTGAGGCCACTATCGATACCTTTATAGGGGCAAATGGATATTAAACTGAGAAAGGGCTAGAAAAGATTACTCGGAAAAGTAGGAACAAATTATAGAAAGAAAGGAATAGGCCCCACAATACTTTGGTACTCTGTTGACTCTTACATGGGAAAGGAAGTTTCTGGTATGTTCACCACAAAATCACATCGCAGAAATGAATAACTCCTTCTTTTCTTTATCCTTTTCCTCAATTTCCGAATGCACTGTATTAAGACACTTAAGGGTAAATCAAAATCATTTTCCTGGACACTTTTAGTGTAGAAAAATGAACGCTTAACCATAGCAAAAAAACAACGTAGCAAAACTATGGATGCAATAGGCAAACGCCGACGGAGCTTCAATCGGAGGCAGATGACGTGGTGGCACGAAATAGTATTGCATAGTTATGATGATGGATGCCTGAGACGCTTTTAACTCCGATGGTTGGATCCGCATTGTGGTTGTAAATTATTTATTTGTAAATTTAAAAAAGTCCCCGTTAATTTACATCGTCAGACAATTTACATCGTCAGACAATTTTGGTTTGGTCACTCCAGATTCCTGAAGTCTCGGTGAATTTAGCCCCTTGCAATGTTGGTTTTTGGATCGTAAATGAGAACTGAACATTGAACACATTTTTTCAGTTTTTCCATTTTTCAAGGAAATTCAAAGTGACACTTCACGACACTTTGTTTTTGTTTAATTGTAAGCCCTTTATGCACCATTTCTATATACATTTTTTCAGTTAAAATTGTCTTGTAAAATTTGGTCAACGCATTTTTCCAATTCCTACAGTTTCGATATCCACATGCCTAGTAAATTGGCAGTCAGATTGAATCAGATGAAGGGTGATTGGCTACTATGTTTAAAAATCGTGGCATTTGACATTTCCTGAATATCCTGGACATGCAATTATGATGATAGCGTTGCCGTTGACGTATTGGGATGGTGCCTTCCTGTTGAAATCGGATCTCGTTTTAATCATATCTAGAGGAAACTATTTTCATTGACCCCAATGCGAACTTCCGCTTCATTTTTGAAGAAATAAAATACAACGATGCTATCGGCCTATAATCAGTGTATAAAAAAAAACGAAGTTATCTATAAGTTATGGGAATAGACGAGTGATTTTCAAAGCAAATTTCAATATATAGGTAGCGTTTTACAGCGTAAGTTTGTGGTGTTTCCACAAGCCTCTATCAAATCATCATTCGTCTAGCAAATAATGTCCATATATACATGTGTCCCACCTTCCACGATAGCGTCCAGAGATTTCTCATTCCCCTTACAATATACCAAATCTGAGCGGGTATCACGGCACACATGGGCAGAAAATCGAATTTGTTTGGCGATTTGCTACGTCAACATAAGTGGGTAGCCGCAGATACCGACAGCCACCAAAAAGTCCTAATAATAATAGCGTGGGATAACATAAACAATCTAGACGATCCCTTCTTGAGTCAGTGCCGGTTGGATTTTCCATCCAGAAACCATTGCAATCAGAATAGGAAAAGAAGCCATCAGTATAAACCGAGACTATTCCTATAATAAAATACACAACCCACGCTACCTGGAAAATTAAGTAAAGAATATCACACACGGGGATACATCTCCGACCAAGATAATTACCAAGGGTAAGTAGCATGTGGAGAATATATCTAAAAGGGAAACCCTTCAAACCATAAATGGTGCTCGGCATATCTGCGGCCACATGGCAGTACCATTCTTGTCGCTGAGAGCAGCGGTTAATAGATCATAAAATAAAAGTAAAGTAAAAAGAAATAACGGACTTTAGTTCTTTTGGTTGACGGTAACCATGTCATCATCATCATCGGCACTACAACCGGGATCCGGCCTTATTTAACAAATCTCTCTCCATCGGTCCCGATTTCGACCCGATGTTCTACGGGAGGTAACAGCTAAGAAAGTTGGACTAGTCAGGTATAGTTCGATTCCGCGAGAAGATGATCAATAACTTTTATTACGCAGGGAGCGAAGCTTGTGATTGTACCATAGAGGGGAAGAGGTTAAGGTTTTTTTTTCTAGACTAGGGAAGGAACAGGGAAATAGAGTAAAGGATTTCGGTATATAAGTTTGTGGTGGCATCTTCAACGGGTACGTGATCGTAGTTGAACAAAAGGCGGCCTAGGTAGTTGCGGAAATCGTAGGCGTAGTGACGGTGTGGGCGGGGGGTGGTGGTGAGCGGACTCGAAAGAAGGTCATGCGACGAGGTCGGTGTTGGTGGTCTATAGATGTAAGGACGAAGGGGCTGGGTGAGACAGATGTATTGATAGTGTCTGTTGTAAAGATAAGGTCAAGCTGCCTACCCAAGAGGTTTCGAACGTTGCTGATCTGACAGAGAAAAGAATCATGTAGTCGATCAATGAAGGGACATTCCTCGGCCGAGCATTAAGAGCTAGCTCGTAAACTCAATAGAATGATTTTGATAGTCACAAAGTCCAGCTTGACGGAGGTGGGAAAAGCGACAAGTGACGACTCAAGGCTGTTGTGGACAGCGATGAGCACTCCTCGGCTGGGGGGAAACCCAGTAGTATGATTGGGGAGGTCATCGCGGAAGATGTTGAATGTGTGGGGAAACAGTTCCTCGTTATGAATGCTGGGGATTAAGTTCGTATCACTTATGGCGAACATGTCGACGGGTAGGGCATGGGAGTTTTTCAGAATGGATTGGGAATTTGAGCGAAGACCTCTTACGTTCCGATAATAGAGGGTGTGGGGAGGAAGTATGTACCTGCATGGGTACTCCGTTTCCTTCCTCCGCCAACATCTGATTACTTTGGCTGCATTCCTTCGCCGTAAACAAAAGTGTTCGTCGAGAAAACGGAAGCACACATAAACACTCAGGAAACAAATAAAATGTAACGCGGTTTAGTTGTCTGTATAAAAGTTCTATTATTTAATTTAACTGTTGCAACAGGTTCACAATTATTTAACTTAAAACTGCCTTTTACTGGGTGGGGGGGCACAAGAAAAATTATTTTTTTATTTTCGACGCGCTCGACTCTAACTCTCCGACTTTTGTTTCACACCGTACCGGCGTCGGTGAAAAATGTTTCTCTGTGGTGGAAACAAGGAAGACAGACTTGGCAATGACTGTGAATGTGTGAGTGAAGATCACATTGGTTTATTTTTCATACACAAGGCCATAGGAATAAACCTGAAACTCAAGGACGGGGCATAATGAGTATCCAAGAGATGTGTGTTTGTTGAAACAACGAACCGCGTCCCGTCGGATGCTAATGGCTTTGTATTTGTTTATGCATCTCGTTCGTAAGGGACAAGATTCGGCGAATCAATGGACAAGGGAAATATGACCTAATGCATAGTTCGGTAATGAGGGTCGGCTAGATAAATAGCAGCCGCTCATTAAATAGAAAATGTGATTCAGATACCTAAACGATATGAATTGTCTATGGTATGCATTGCAGCTGTTACGATAGCCGGTGCTAATAGGTTTAAGACGCGAGATGCGTATTTGCTTTGGTTTGCACATTGTGCGAGTCAGGGAATTTTGTTGCTGGGAGAAAAGGACGTCAGCCAATGTATACATAAAGAAATTTATTGTACACATGAATAAAACTGGGAATAGGCGACGCAATGATAATTATTCCTGGGTGGAATGGTTACATGATAAGTTAACCAGGGTTTTTCTTTTCAGGATAATTTATGATAAGGGAAGTAAGAACTCTTACAGGGGATTTGTAAGCGAAGGAAACGCTTAAAAAGGTAAGAATTCTTTTGCAGGTACTTTTGGGTAATAATAATTGGATCTGTTTGATGCGTGAAGCGTTTAAGATGCTAATGCGAATTGCATTAGCGAAAGCTGGTGCAGACTGGGTTGTGGTTATGAGGTTTTTTTCAGGAAGGCGAGCCGTGGGATCTGGCGGAATCGCCACAAGGGTAAGGGGTGTTATACTATAGGTTTTGGGGGGGGTGTGGAGGGGGTGGGGGTAAAGATGTGGGATTATAATTCTACTAAATTGTGATAGACCTACCAGTAAGAAAGCCGTGTTGGTTTGGGGAGATGATATCGTGGAACAGCTTTGGAATATCGGAAAATTTAACAATGGGTCGATAGTTAGTCAAGTATTGGTCGAACCATCTTGACGCATCCTTAGTTCCTGCGCATGCTTAGTTACATGCACAATCTAGTTATTTTATACCCCCCGTCTTACTTTATATTATTAATCCATCAATTGTCAGTTCCAGACTGCATTCTCGAGGTCACTGTCCCATATTTCGAAGACACTGATTTAATATACATATGCATGTATATAATACTGAGGTTTGCTCAAGAAAATACAACGTACAAAATAGGAGTGCTGCAAGTCTTAATTCTTGGACCGCCGCTGTGAAACATAATATATGACTGGCACTAAATGTCCTCAAGTCGTCTTGCGTTTGTATCAAAAGATTTGCGGATGGTATAAAACTGCTGCTGCTTTGAATTGAATTGAACGACTCTGCTAATCGGATTCAAAAGTGGCTCACCAATACTAGGTTGGATCTGGCGGAGAATAAAACTGATCGGATTTAACCCTCACCAGAATAATTTGGTAAAAAAACCGACCACAACAAATATAGCTCTGGAGTATCTAATATCAACCCTTGAAGGATCGAAAAAATTTAAAAAATTTCTCTTGGCCTCCTCTGCGCAGCTCCTGAACGGCGAGTGCAAATATTTTCGATCTAACTAATACATCAGTACCGTGATGTATATCACATAAGTGAAAACTTCGATTTTTTGGTTTTACAGCAAGGTGCCTAATGAAACACCTGTTATGACTATGTTTCTGATAGACATCGAAGCAAGAGCAGTAGAGGAAACCTACAAACTGCACCAACCAAATCTTTTTAATGTAAAATTGAATAAGGCTAGTCGAGAAAGAAGTTTTAACTAATGGCAATTAAAATAGGACGGAACTAACAATGCAACATAGACCTTTGAATGAAGTGGTATCTGATAACAAAGACTTGAGGAATGTCCAACATTTAGGGTTAGACTTAAAAATCAGATAACGGCTGACATGACTCAAGTGCTTTGCAAAAAAGCTTTCTTGGTTGATGTCCAAGGAAGACCTATTCTTTTTGTCCTGCAGGGGACTAATACGAAACACATCCTTGTTGAATACAACAGATCCCAGAAGGAATGTTTGGGGGTTTTTTTTATTTATTCGTTATCTTCCGCCGAACATAGTCCACACCGAATAGAAATAAGGACGTTTTTACTCTTTTTTTTATTATTATTTTATTATTATTACATTTTTGTTCGACACTTTTACTCGCGCAGGTCTTCCTATCGTTGAGGTCAATATCCTACTAAATGATATACCTCGCGATGGCAAAAATTCTCACCGAAAAAAGATTCGTCAAGTTGTTCTCTCTTTCCCCTCGTTCGACCTTTTTGTATTTTCTGCGTACCTGATGACTTTTTCTATCTCGGCGGTATTTTTATGGGTTTTTCCTGGTGCTTAATTATTTTATTTTACCTGGCCGACATCATTATTTTCGGCTGCGATACTTACAGGTAATTGTTTCTACATTGGGGAACATGTTGAAAATAATTGCCGTCTTTGCGCAGGTACCTACGGTGATCTTTTGCGATGGAAAAACCGAATTACGGATGGCTCCAGAGGAGATTACCAGTATTGTCCAATACTCGGCCGTGTGGCGTTTTAGTAATGTTTGCCGCGTTGGTTAATGAATGTTTCAGCTAATGCATTTTCAACGAATTCGTTTCAGAAAAATGTGTAGGTGTGGGGAGGAAGTGTATTGTACCAGGCATGGGCACTCGGTTCACCCTCCTCCTCCACCATAAAACGTAAGTTCCACCGCAGCAGAAGGATGAACGATAACATCCAGGAACCTGCAGTACAGGAGAATAAATAAATAAAAGACACTGTCTTTTGGTGATCACCGTTTTTTTTTATTATTTTAATAGCTTATTTCGTTTCACATTTTACACAGTTTTATTTGGACCGGGGTGACTAGAGACATTGGGCCTCTCGATAGTATAGTGGTTAGTATACCCGCCTGTCACCCGGGAGACCGGGGTTCGATTCCCCGTCGGGGGGCGCCTGGCGCAAGACTAATGACCTTGCCCAGACAAAATAAATCATTATGGAAAATTTAACAAGCCTCAGGACTTGCTAAATAAGGCGAGGCCCGGTTCCCGGTTGTAGTGCCGATGATGATGATGATGATGACTAGAGACATTACTTTTAATCGCTAATAACTTTATCCGATTCAATTTTTACAACTCCAGTATATATGCGTCCTCGGCGGACGACGAGGAGCGGGAGCGACAACGATCGTGCTGGTCTGTGGATGGAATTAGACTCTGCGATACAACCTTCGTTTGGGGTGAGTTTGTGGTGTGGTGGTAGATATCCTCTCCACTAAGGCTATGTATTTACTTACCACCAGAGAAATGTAAAGTCTCTCTTGGTGGAATAGGAAACCAGATCTCGTAATGGAGATCATGGTGGTATGTGTGTGATCGTTCAGTTCTGCATTGTTTACATAACGCTTGCAGGTCAAAAGCGAAACGAAACCTAGACAAGGGAAAAAGACAAAGAATGAAGCGACCTAATGCATCGTCCGGTAACGAGGGTCGGTTGAGTAAATAGCAGCCACTCATTAGATGCTAAAAGGGATTGAAATAATGGAGATCGTATATCGTATCTCTGCCGACTGGGAGAATCGGATTCTTTTGTTTGCATATGTTTATGCTATTGAATCCAATCCGACGGCTCAGCGCGACGTCGGTGATTGTTTGAAGATTCAAACAAAGAAATATTTCCGAGAGAAGTACTTGCAGCTGAATCGATAGTTGCAACTCATTGCAAGGCAGATTATATGGTTATACAAAGACGGTTTGTATATACCATCTGCGTCAATGGTACATGGTATCTATGGCGACGCAAGTGTCGAACTCTAGTGTGAAAATCTGCACTAATTGGAAATTCGGTTTTAGGTCGCTTATGCAGAGACGCTTTGATACATGTATGAAGGCCCTTGTGGGAAAAATTCTTTGCAGGCATTTCCAGGTAATGCATTAAAAGCAGATTGCGGTGCAGGTGTGGGAAAGTTGGAATTTGCCTGGCAACCGAAGGTACCGAATAGGTTTTAGGATTTCTGAAAAGGTAGAAAAGAAATCTTTACAGGGAATTGTATGCGAAGAGGTGCATGAAAGGTAAGTTTTCTTTTACAGGGACTTTTAGATTAAAGATTTGATCTCTTTAATGCGTGAAGCATTTAAGGTGCTAATGCGATTGCATTAGTGAAGTTATGAGATTGGGTGGAAGTTATGGGGGTTTCGCGGAACCGCCACATAGGCACAAGGAGTTTGGTGAAACATGCAACCCACGTGTAAGAGAGCAGGTCCGGTTGAGGAAATAAATATGCATGGGCGAACTAAGAGATTTACCATTAAGTGTTTTGTGGGGTTCGTAGAACCGCCACAAAAGTGTTATGGTTTCAGAAGCCAATTAATTAAGGAAAATAATTAATTAAATTAAATTAAATCATTAATTAATTATCAAATAAATGTGCTAATCCTGCACCCTAACACAGATGGGACACCAGAACTGCATGGTTTGATATTGTCGCGCAAAAACGTTGTGTACTAAAAGAACAGCCAGTCTAAGAACACAATATGTAAACCTCCTCTCTGGGAAATGTCGGAACATAGTCGTTAAAAGAACACCCAGCAGTGTGTTATAGATAGGGCATGGGTTGAGAGAATCGGGCACTCAAGTGTACCTGGGCCACTACTTCCTTTTCAACATTACCACGTCTCTCCATATAACAAAAAATACGAACGTAATAGTTTTATACAAAAAGACGAAAGTAAAAACAGTTTACACTTTTTTAAACACAAATTGTTGTGTGTTGTGGTTTAACTTTGGGGGGTGGAAACGACCATACAGGGCAAAGTCTCTGGTTTCAATCCGGCGAAGGCCAGGACGATCCTTGTCCCTGTTCAATCCAAGTTGACATGCAGTCTTCACGTGACCCTCCTGCATAACTACGTTGGCACCCCCCAAGTAGTGAACCAATACATGCAGCGACATCCTGAGAAAGGTCAGCGCAAGGCTAATAACCTTGCCCGGAAAAATAAATTATTATGGACAATTTAACAAGTCGGATAAAGACCGGATACCGGTGGAGGTACTTGCTAAATAAGGACCAGACCCGATCCCGGTTGTAGTTCCGATTATGATGAAGATGGTTTACCTGTCGAATTTTGCATATTAAAAATACTGCAAACAAATCGCCGAGTTATAAAAAAATTCTAAGCCCCCATTATTTGCACTTTTGTTACCCGACATGATATCTGATATTATGCAATTTAATATCCTTCGATATTTTTGGGATTACACTAAGAGCATGCCTGTCCACTTTAAGAGCTCAATTAACATTCTCGGTGGGTGGTAGGACACTGGCCATGTCGCGAGTTTAAGAAACATGGAACGGCCACCAGCGCCATTCCATGGTAAATCGATTAAGTATTTCTATACGGTGTTGAATTGGAAGTCAATTTTGCATATTCACGAAAAAAAGGGTAAAAGACAAACCAGTCTCCGGATTATAAGAACATCCACGACCACGGCTTGTATATTATTTCAGTTTTATTTTCTTGGAATTATTTTATCATCATCATCATCATCGGCACTACAACCGGGATCCGGTCTTGGCCTTATTTAACAAATCTCTCCACCGGTCCCGATTTCGAGCCGATGTCATCCAGTTTAGCACTCCGAGGCTCTGGGCGTCCAGGTCTACGTCATCCCTCCATCGCAGACAAGGTCTGCCGCGCTGTCTCCTTCCATACATCCTGCCACAAAGGACTTTCCGGGCAGGCTCCTCTTCGCCCATTCGAGCTAGGTGTCCCGCCCACCGGAGTCTACCGAGCTTGATTTTTCTTACAATATGAGCTTCAAGGTAGATTGCGTACAACTCATGGTTGCAGCGTCTCCGGAATCGTCCTCCCTCACATACGGGGCCAACAATTCTCCTTAAGACCTTTCTCTCGAACGCGGCCAAGAGTTCAGAGTGCCTTTTATTAAGCACCCAGGTCTCGGATCCATACATGAGTACTGGTAAGACCATGGTCTTGTACAGTAGTAGCTTGGATGTTCTGGATAAATTTCGGGATTTAAAGAACCTTGATAGACCATAGTAGGCTTTGTTGGATTTAATCAGCCGTTCGCGTATTTCTTCTTCCATATTGTTATCGGCTGATACTATTGACCCAAGGTAGTTAAAGGATTGCACTACTTCAAATTCGTGCTCCACTACCCTGATAGTTTGACCAACGTTGGGTCTTCTCTTCGCAGAAGTTGCCACCATGTACTTGGTTTTTCCCTCATTAATGCGCAGTCCCAGTTTTTGTGCCGCCTGCTCGATCTGGGTGAAGGATTCCTGTACCGCCGATTCGGTTCCACCGATGATGTCGATGTCATCGGCGTAGGCAAGTATCTGGCTGGACTTGGTGACAATAGTCCCTCTTGTTGTAACGCCAAAGTCACGGATTGCTTTCTCCAACGCCAGGTTGAAGAGGAGGCAGGCCAGACCGTCCCCTTGTCGGAGTCCATTATAGATGTTTATTGGTTTGGACAGCAATCCCGCTACTTTTACTTGACTAGTTACGTTGGTCATGGTCAACCTACAAAGTCGTATCAATTTATTTGGAATGCCGAACTGTCTCATGGCATTATATAGTTCTACCCTGGCTATGCTGTCGTAGGCGGCCTTGAAGTCTATAAACAGATGATATAGTGGAATCTTAAATTCCAGACATTTTTCCATCGCCTGCCTAAGGGTGAATATCTGATCAATTGCTGATTTGCCTGGGATGAAGCCACATTGATATTGACCAATGATGGCCTTAGCGTATGGGGATATCCGGTCTTGTAGGATAGTGGAGAGTATCTTATAGGCGGTACTCAGCAATGTTATACCCCTATAGTTGCTGCACAGTGTGATATCTCCTTTCTTATGTATGGGGCAAATTATACCACGACGCCAATCTTCCGGCATCTCCTTTGCTCCCATACGTGCACCACGATCTCATGAATTGCATGATGTAACGCTGTCCCTCCTTGTTTGATCAGCTCAGCTGGTATGCCATCAGCTCCAGGGGCTTTATTTGATTTGAGCTGTCTAATGGCTTTTAATGTTTCCTCAATGCTTGGTGGCGGCAACACTTGGTCCTGGTCTTGCATTGGTGGAGCCTCCAATTCTTCTGTGAGCTGACCATTTGGCAATTCATTAAAGTGCACTTCCCATCGCTCCAGAATGCCTTCAGGATCGGTGATCAGATTACCCTCTTTATCCTTGCAGTAAGTGCAGCGTGGTGTGTACCGCGTCATATTGCGGATTATTTGGTAGAACTTCCGCGCCTGGTGCGGACCTCGCTCTCTACTTTTCTCTATTTCACAGACAAGATTTTTTTCCCAGGCACTTTTCTTTTGTCTGTGAAGTCTTTTTTCGGTTCTTCTGAGCTCTTTGTATTTCTCCTCGCATACCCGCGTCCTATGAGACTGCTCCATTGCCCGGTATGCAGCATTCTTACGTTCAGTCGCTAGTTTGCACTCATCATCAAACCAGTCGTTCCGATCTCTACGACTACTGCCTAAGATGGAGTTGGCAGTACTAATGACAGTACTCTTAAGGCGTGTCCATTTCTCTTCTACGCCCGGCATTCTGGCCCCAGGACTTACTCTCCCTCCGTCGAGCTCTTCGAGGGCGAGTCTTAACGCATGACCAAAGGTGTTGCTGGTGTTCTCATTGCGTAAGGCAGCCGTGTTGATTCGAACCTGATCCGCGGATGCAATACGTCTCCGTAAGGCAATCCGCGCTCGGAAAACTGTACCAACAAGATAGTGATCCGAGTCGACGTTGGCACGTCGGTACGTTCGTACCGTCATCAGGCTCGAAGAGTGGCGGCGATCTATCAGCACGTGGTCAATTTGGTTGCGAGTGGCTCCATCAGGTGATACCCAGGTGGCTTTGTGGATATCTTTACGCGGGAACCTGGTACTCGCAACGACCAAGTTTTTCGATGCTGCCAGTTCGATGACTCGTAGTCCATTGTCATTAGTGTTCTCATGCAAACTATGGGAACCTGCGTAGTGCCTGAAAACCGGCTCCCGACCTATTTTCGCATTCAAATCCCCAAGAACGATTCTCACATCGTATCTTGGGCAGGCAATGAGGGCCCGTTCGACGTTCTCATAGTATTCTTCTTTTTCGTCGTCAGGGGACTCCTCTGTAGGTCCGTGAACGTTTATGAGGCTTATGTTCTTAAATTTGCCTCGCCTGAAAGGCACTCAAGCTGTTTTAGACTACAACTATTCCGACGGGATACTATGTATTTAAAATCCATTGAATTGGTTGAGAAATGAGTTTGTTATTCTTCCTACCAATTTAGTTCCTTTTAGGAAGTTATAGCTAACTATATCAATACATTTTACGTAGAAAAACAGGTTGTTGCTTTTCTACCGCTATGCTTTACGACAGTCTTGAGCGAAAGCTGCTGCAATTTACCGCCGCCCTACAGTTCAATAAATACTTGTTAACATTCCGAAAAAACCCTTAAACTACATACAAAGTCAAAGGTAAACAAAACAACATTAATTGAAATCCAACAATAAAAGTGATCCTTAAGTAAAACCTCTCTATGGCGAATTGGTAAACGTATTCGGTGAATATACCTTCAGCTACCACACAACAGGCCCAGATATATTCCTCTGGAAGTTCAATTAAAATAAAATAATTAAAAGAAAAAAGTTCTGCAACAAATGGACTTTTGTTCTCATAGAGGGCAATACACTTCAATTTAATAAATAAATTCCATAACAACGACGCCCGTAGATATACAACAGACAGGGAACAAAGAACAACGGCCGGATATGTCAAACTATCCTGTGCCATTGTCAGCTAGAATTTCAATTTAAAATTTACATAACCGCAGCCATTTTACAAATCAATTTGTGTAGCGTTTGCCACACAATAGACAACAGGGATTCGTTGGTTTGTCGTTTGTCGTTTGTCGCGCTATAAATGCCTCCTGTCTGTCTGTGATGTATACACTGCTACTGGCGGCAGGATGCGACGCCACAACAAAAAAACAGAAAAAAAAATTAAAAGGAGAAAAAAATCAGGCAAGAAAAAAGGGAATCCTTTGTTTCCTCCATCTCTCCGGTTTGTTGGAGGTTTTATTAAAAAATTAAATTGCTCCTTTTTGCCTCGGCCACAAGTACATCTAGGAAATATTAAGAGACTGGAATGCGGTGACCGGGACAAGGCGCCCACCGCCACCAAACGATCAAGAGGACATGAGCGAGACAAAAGTTGTCGTCCAATTATTTTTCTACAGCAAATCGCACTTATTGGAGTTTGAGACAAGACACTTAGTTATATACAATAATAGAACAGTGTTAGCGCCGAATGATGCCAACTAACAAACCACAAGTTAAACAATCCCAGGACAACCCGAATACAGTGAAATGGATGGAATATAATAAAAACATAAATGTCAATTTAGCATATGGACGCCAATCCCTTATGGTCGAACAATTTATGGATTCGCGGGTTGGTCTGATGTCTACTGTCGTAGAATATTTTGGTAGTAAGTTATCTGGTAAATTGGCCAAAGTGGACCGTCTCCTTGCAATTTGCCCGATGTAAGTGGTACGTACGTGTCGAAGTGTACGTAAACATAGAGTGGGTTGAGTATTCAAATGGGAAACACGACGAGGCTCAGCCCACTTCGAACGTTGATTGGGGTTCACCAGGCAGTAAATGGTGGGAAGCAGGTAACACCAATTAGATAGCTTGAAACTGGTTTAAGTTATAGTTTGAGTGCAAAACCATCGGGCGTTTGGTGGCAAAAATGGCTGTGGATTTATGATAGTCGCTGGTAAGGTATGAAAGAAGGTTGTATTACCATGCCGTGCTTCCCATATAAGTGGAACTTGTAATTTATTGTTGTGTCATATAAAAGGACACCGAGAATTTAAGCTATCAACGTGATTTCAAGATAGTGCTCTAAAGGGAATGATACGAAATTTAGCTTGGATCGTATAGGTATAGCTAATCTTCACACTTAAATTGACTTTCACTCATTAAACTGACGCTGAAATTCTCCAACCCCATATTTTATATTTAAGCATGTATTAGCGAACTAAATTAAACACCAATAAACTGTTTCCTGTTAAATTAGTAGGGATTGAAATAACACAGTACTTATCCTATTATAATTAATTCGATTTTTAATATTTTTTCACTGTTTTATGGTATGATATTTTCTTTCTATGGTTACACTAGTTTGCACGATTACACTTTTTTAATCTTCTAACCGAGCCGTCATTATCTACGAACTGAAGAGGGTCGATATTGATTTGCAAATGGAGTCGCTGTGCATGATCTTGAACGCATTTCTCGATGATAATCTCGGGATTTCCTACACCCAGGTTCTCATGCAGATTGTCATTACGGATGTAACAATATTCATTGACAATAGCACATAATTATTTCTCGTATGTTGTGTAAATGTAAATGTTAAAAAACAAAAACCCTATTTTCTCTAGGTTTTTTCCTTTTTATGAAAAAAATATTCCAGTGACTGTCTCGATAACTTACATTGGGTTTATCTGAAATCATAAACTAAATATTTACACTCAATACGAAATTCCTGGCGGAGTTATATGCAGAAAAAAAAGGACTAACATTTTAAGTAAAATCTACATCACGTGTTGCCGTGTAAAATAATTTGTGATAAAAAAAACAATCCCTCTGTAGTGCTCCACGAAGCCCTACCATTTCCCTCCACCATATATTGTGCACCCTCTTCCATAACTCCTTCCATATCCCCAAATTAACATTGAATCCAATGTTGAACAAATTGAATCAAACGTTCGATTGTCGCATTGATTCAATTTCCATAAATGCTTAAAGCATATGCAATCATATGCACTCTATATTCAATTATAGATTTATTAAATCCCTAAATTAAATGTGCGGACCAGATGCCCCATTTCCGAACAAATATTATTGAGAATGTGCGTCTGCAATTTTATGATCCTCTAAGAATTTGTTTGCACAAATTTAGTCCCACAAAACTGAATTGCGCCATAAAACGAACGACATGTTCGTTTTATCGCGCATCAACATCTAAGATCCTTTATCTATTGTTTCCTGCCGGAGTGCATTTATACCCTTTGTTCATTTCTTTTCCTTTTTGTGATCCTAATTCCAAAAGTTAAACAAAACAATGGAATGGCGGGTGGCAATTGAGGCAGTCTTGATTTGGTATTGGACAACGCTAGAGTCAGACGAATCGTGATGGGGTGACATGCGCTTCAAGAAAGTGTTGGATTAAAACTTTTCCGTGGTGCAAAAATAAAGTGAAAATATTTTATAGAAAAAGGTAACGTGTTTTAATTAATTCAAAAACCAGGTCGCTCCTCTTCCTCAATCATGAGAAGCACGAGAGCGACTTCTATTACACCTCACTTCAAATACAAATAAATTCCACTTGGAAAAATGTGCGAAATTTCAATAGGATCGGAGTAATCCATTCTGAGTGATCGTGTCCAGTGAGTTCAAAAAATGGAGTTTTAACAGAAAAAAATTACCAATAGAATAAAAAAAAAAGTTATTTATTTATTTAAATATCTTGCTTAAGAGAATTACTCTCTCGAAATTTTATTAAGTAATTCGCAAAAAAAAAGTTACATCAAGCCGGTTCCTTTTCAAGTCGCAGTACATCGAAGGAAATTGGCCACATATTCATAGACTGGCACTCAATTCAAATATACAAAAATATGTCTTATCTGTAATTCAATTACTTCGTAGCGATCAATCATTTATCGGATTTTTCAAAGGGATATAACATTTCTTATTTTTTTATAGTATAAATGATCCTTACCCAAAATTTGCCAATATGGTTTGAGTGATTCTCAATTCCTATGTGCGGCGTGGAATCAACTTACTGGAGTCATTTCTAATTTAAGCAATTTCGACTACGATATTTTGGGTATATCGATGCGTTCTCTCTAACACAGTAATATCCAATGGCAAATATTTTGATTCAAATTTAGCCTTTATAGTGCACAGTCTGTCTGACGGGAAAATTCATACGACCGAAATAAGTCTGAGGCGCGCTTAAAATTGTGACCACCGACTCAGTTGTTATGGTCCGGCGCCGTGCTTCCTTGGATGAGGGAAGGGCGGGGACCTTTTATTTCGTTTCGCCACCTGATACTATTTCTTCAAAGTCACGCTTTGCATTATCCTCTCATCTTCGTCACGATCTCCTTACCGGTCTGTTCTCGGTTGTAGTTCCGTCAAGAATTCTACGAACTGTTCTTTCGTTCCTCATTCTTGCTACACGCCCAGCCCATTTTAATTTTCACGACCTGATGATTCTCACAATTGTTGGTATACCCCAATTGCTCTTGGAATCACGATTGTGTAGTTTCCTTCATTGCGTCATTTTCTCATCATATTTAACGCCAAGAAGTCTCCTAAAAACTTTATTCTCGAATACGGGGAATCTGTTCTCTTCTCATTTTGTAAGCGCCCATGTTTCATATTCGTATCCGTATACAATAATCGGAATGATTATTATTTTCTAAACACGTAATTTTGTACTATGTGGCAGTGTTGTGATGTAGGAGTGGATATCTCTTTGTTCTGAAAAGAAGTCTCTTTTAGATTCCTCCCTATCATGATCACCATTGTGCTTCCTCTATCTAGAGGGAAGAGTTTGGGCCGATGTTGAGGGTAAGTAAAACGCTATATGGTTTTTTGTTACGTATTTATTCCACTAAAGTCATCACTGGTCAATATCAGTATGGCTTCATCCCAGACAAATCGGCTATTGATCAGATGTTCACCCTTAGGCAGGCAATGGCAAAATGTCTGGGATTTAAGATCCCATTATATCATCTATTTATACACTTTAAGGCCGCCTACCACAGCATAACCATGGCAGAACTATATAATGCCATGAGAAAGTTGGGCATTCCAAACAAATTGATACGACTTTGTAGATTGACTATGACGAACGTAACTAGTCAAGTAAAAATAACGGGATTCCTGTACAAACCAATAAACTTCTTTAATAGACTCCGACAAGGTAGTCTTAAGATTAAAATAAGGGTTTTTTCTTGTAGTTTTCCCTTAATTTATTATTTGTTATTCATTAAAATTGTGCTATTGTCGTTATATAGATTTAAGATTATAGTTGTAAAGGAATTGCTATCCTAAATCTCTTAAGTACTAGTCGTAAAATATACCATAAATGTAATTATCTACCAAATAAAAATTGAATTGAATTGACTCCGACAAGGGGACGGTCTGGCCTTCCTCGTCTTCAATCTGGCGTTGGAAAGAGTAATCCGCGACTTTGGAATTACAACTAGAGGGACTATTGCCACCAAGTCCTCCCAGATACTTGCCTACGCATCATCGGTAGAACCGATTCGGCCGTACAGGGCTCTTTCACCCATATCGAGCAGGCGACGCAAAAACTGGGACTATACATTAATGAGGGAAAAACTAAGTACATGGTGGCAACTTCTGCGAAGAGAAGACCTAACGTTGGTCAAACTATCAGGGTAGCGGAGCACGAATTTGAAGTAGTGCAATTCTTTAACTACCTTGGGCCAACGAAGACTACTGTGGTCAAGGCTCTTTAAATTTCGAAATTTATCCCGAACATCCAAGCTACTACTGTACAAGACCACGCCCTTACCAGTACTCATGTAAGGATCCGAGAGCTGGGTGCTCAATAAAAGGCACTCTGAACTCTTAGCCGCGTTCGAGAGGAAGGTCTTAAGGAGAATTGTTGGCCCCGTATGTGAGGAAGGACGATTCCGGAGACGCTCCAACCATGAGTTGTACGCGATCGACTTTGAAGCTAATGTTGTAAGAAAAATCAAGCTCGGTAGACTCCGACGGATGGGACACGTAGAGCGAAGAAGAGCCTGTGGCGGTTCCGCCAAACCCCACGGTTCGCCTTCCTGAAAAAATCCCCATATCTGCTACCCAGTCTGCATAAGCTTTCGCTAATGCATTCGCATTAACAACTTAAATGCTCCCCACATTAAAACAATAAAATTTATATAACCTATAGCTATACGGTATATTCTAAGTTTTTCCTTTTTTTTTTAATTTATAAAATTTTCTTCCGAACAAATAGACGATTGTTTCATTTTTTTTATTATTTTACAATGCATTCACGAAAGTCCCTTATAATCATCATCATCATCGGCACTATAACCGGGAGCCGGTCTTGGCCTTATTTAGCAAGTCCTGAGGCTTGTTAAATTTTCCATAATGATTTATTTTTTCTGGGCAAGGTCATTAGTCTTGCGCCAGAGGCTCCCCAGCGGGGAATCGAACCCCGGTCTCCCGGGTGACAGGCGGGTATACTAACCACTATACTATCGAGGAGCCCAAGCAATCCTCGCCAATAAAATAATAAACATTTGTAAGCCCCTTCAGGGTATTGAGCAGCATACACCCCTTTCCGGCCCACGCTCGACTCCGCTTACTACTTCTCTCGACCATCTAAGACTTCTTTCCACTCCATCTAACCCCTATTCGACACATTCCAACACCCGTCTGACTCTTCTCTCACTATTGGCACACAACGCCCCCATTCAACTCTCTCGACTCGTCTTAATTCACGCAAATGCCGGCTCCTCATTGCACATTAGCTACTACGCGTAGCACATAATCAATAGGACGCTCTGTTTCACCTCTGGCTCGACCCATTACGACCCCTTTCTGGCCTTCTTTATATACATGCGAAACTCGTTGACGCCGGTGCCGATATACTCGTCCTCCCTCGATCGGTAAGTCGCGCAACTGGAGTGCCCGCCCTCTTTACCAGTCCCAGCGGCAAACAATTCGCCATACAAACGTATGGACGAAAGACACAGACTCTGGACTCGGTTTCCTCAATTATATCCACTGACATGTCGTAGTACGATGTCAGTTAGTCACAATAGGCCCCGTCTCCTGACACTTCGTCGTACGAAGTCAGCGAGGCTATGGGATTTGACCTATTAGAAAGGTACCACCTGTTGGCAGGTACCGCCAACAACAGGTTAAGACCCACAGCGCCTCTATCTGCATCTTCCCGCATACGCTACTTCGTCACTGCGGACGCGAGCAGATTTTCGATAGGTTCTGACCTATCGGGCGATAAACCTGTTGGCTCAAGCGACGCACAACAGGATAGTGGACCACGCCGCAAACCCCCTGCCCCCGCGACATCAACTCGGTAACAACCGTGTCCACCCTAATTATCGACTAAGGCCCATATTATAACCTGGAACTAGTCACCACGACAGTTTCCCTCATTTAATCACAGCGCCTCCCGAACTACGCAGGGCCACCTTGTTCGCCAAGCGCTCAGTCCTCCTTCCAGCATCGCACCATCCATTCGAGTACCCCTTCAGCCCTACCTCGTTTATTTCGGGGGGGGGGGGGGGGGGGGGGGGGTACTGTGACGGTTCCGTCAAACCCCACAGTTCGCCTTCCTGAAAAAATCCCAATAACTGCTTCGTGTCTATAGAAACATATTCATGCCAATTACTCTATACGGATGCGAAACATGGGCTCTCACAAAACGGGAAGAAAACAAATTCCGCGTATTCGAGAATAACGTTTTAAGGGGTATCTTTGGAGGTATATATGACGAGAGGCAGGACAATGGAGGAAACTCCACAACCACGAATTGGAAGACCTATACCGCAAACCTACAATAGTGAGAGTAATCAAGTCGCGAAGATTAAGATGGGCCGGACACGTGGCGTGAATGGGCAACGATAGGACCGTGCATAGAATTCTTGGCGGTCGACCAACGGGAAAAAGACCACCAGGCCGGACGCGACGGAGATGGGAGAACAATGTTCGGTTTGATCTTGAGGAGATCGGATCGGCTGGTCAACCGTGGAAGAAGAGTGCACAGGAGAGGGAACGATGCCGGCGTCGAGTCGCTGAGATCATGAACTTCCGGGTTCCTACAAGTTAATTAATAGTATAATAGTAATAGTAATAGCATCACACCTTTTGTACAAATATGTGTATTTTTCAAAATAGTATGTGTATTTTTTTTTGAAGTAGTGGGGTGTCAAATATGTATGGGCTTTCGATTTTACTGTTACATTTTCCTGCTCGAAAGTAGCAAATATTACTATGGCGTAAGAACAAACAAGGGCAATGCATATGAAGGCAGGAATATGAGAAACAAGAAAAGGAAAACCCCAGAAAAACCAAAAATTTCCAGTTAAATAAATGGTGTTAAATACTCGCCGTATCCTGTATGAAAGTATCATAAACACACTTCTTCCTTCTTTATATATCGCCAACTTTCTGTAACCAAGGACGAGTCCAGAGCCTTGCTACTTGTATCCGTTATCGTATGACCCAATCAACGACGATGATCGATCTCGAGTTTTTCAGAGATATCATCGCCGATGAGATAACTGGGCGTTTCTATCTTTCAATCTAAGTTCTGTTTTATATTTGTTGTGTTAAATTGAATGTGTATTTTATGTGTTTAAAATGTGAAATGTAAATTGTATAATTGAGTGAGTTTATTTTATGTTGTAAATGAATGTAATGTAATTTATGTTTTATGTCTTATATGTGGAAATTAAAATGTACATTGTATTTTGTATTTAAGTTTAATTTGAAAATGTGATAATTGTTTGTAATGTATGTGTTTAATTAATGTTTAATAAGGTAAATGAATAATTTAAAATTCTAAATGAATGTTTTAAATGTTTGTAATGTATGTGTTTAATTTTTAAATTGTTTAAATGTTTTATATGTTATGTACTTTTATTTATATTGAATATTTTATGTGTTTCATTTAATGTTCTCTCGCTGGGTTAAAGGTGGTGGGGAAGTTGCTACGTATCACTTGCTCGAATTTCCGTAGTAATTTGTAATAATTTCCAAACGTTGTTTCTTTGCGAACTTCACTGTGATAAAAGGTAAACCTTGACTGATGTTATGACATTGACGGATGTTTAGGGGTTGTTAAAGGTTATATTACATATTTGTTTTCTTTATGGGTGCTACCTACAAGGGTGAGTTGTGCCTGGGGGCAAGGGTTCCGATGAGGGTGGCGTAGGGAGTGTACCCACGCAGCTTCTTCTCCAGCCTTTCGGATGGGTCGCTCTGTCGGCGTGAGCTCCTTGTATCAAGGATATCCCCGGGAGTTGATGAACGTCCGATTTGGCTGTAATGCCAACAGTCCTGGTTGCTGGTGTGCAACCAACCAGCTGTTGTATTCCAGAATACTACTCTTATTAAATTTAACACTGAATCTCCTAACCCATCCTTAAAAACTTCACTTAACATATATTACATTCTCACTTAATACATACCATTCATAAACATTCACAATATTACCAGTTACAGCACACTTAATAACCTGCACCTTTTTATTTATTCAAAACATAGTAACTTGGATTTTCGTCCAAATTTGATTGAATGTGAAAAGTCACAGAGAGAAAATTAGAATAGAAAAAATTCAGTTCCGAACGAGTTGAGTTCGGAAGTTAGTTTTGAGAAATAAGTTCATAGAAGTTATTAGATACAGAGAAGTTATTAGAGAAAAGAATATACAGTTCTGAAAAAGATACAGAGAGAAAAGGAATAGAAGAAATAGAGAAGAATCGAAATAAAGAATAGTGAATATAGAAAAGAATAAAGTTAAATTATTCAATTCGCAAACAAGAGTAAAAGAAGGAGTTTTAATAAATGGAATAAAAATAAAAGGTCCCCGCTCTTCCCTCAGTCGAGGAAGCACGGCGGCGGACTTCAAAACTGGTGGCAGCGGTGGGATGCCCAGATAACGGGATCCCGATGATGAATGATGACGTAGAAACAAGATAAGAAGAAAAAATAAAACAGAAAACAAAATTTAAAACGACACAAAAAAAAAACTTTTTATAAGAAGAAAAAAAAAAGTCAAGAAAACAAAAAGAGAGAAAAAAAAAACAAGAGAAATAACCAAACCAAAATAAGAAGAAGAAAAAAAAAAAGAAAAAAAAATTTTATGCAGCAAAGACCAGGATGAGCAATCAACTTTAGGACGTGAAGTCTGCCTGGCGTCAAAGAGAAAAAAAAATCTAAAAAGAAAAAAAAACCCCACACAAAGGAAACAACTAAGGAAAACTGAAAAAAAAAAACAAGCAGCAACACTCAAGACAAAGACTGCTATCAACAGTACAACGACAACATTTAGTAGAGTAAGAATTTTTTTTAAATAGCGACTTTTCTCTCTACTTTTTTTTAGGAAGATTTTCTAGTTGGAAGCTCTCCTTTTCACAAAAATATTTTTTTGGATAGAAATTTCTATCTATATTCTTTGCAAATTCTCATTTCAGTATTTCGAAGACATTTCCGTTTTTTTTTCTTTCTTTCTCGTCGAATTTTCTTTCTTTGCAGCTTTGGGACCAATGTATTTTTCCTTCCTATATATATATATATTGAATAACAAAAAGAAAGGCCAATTTTTCCATAACCATATTTTTAAGTTAACCATATTTTTAAGAATTGATAACGAATTTTCGCCTTTTATTTTAAATTTTCACTATTACAAGTCCATATTACACGAGACAGGCGGCTAGGCAGGGGGAAGAACAAATCCACTATCAACAGATACACATTAAACCCCCTGAAATGGCTCTCTCTGTCGGAATTTCTGATGTTTTCAGAATCGTCCCTACCTTTGACGGGAAACCCTGCGACTTAGGTAAATTTATTTCCGGGGGAGACGTTTTATTTAGATCCATAAAGAAGGCAGACCCGGATATATACGAGACACTTTTAGCGCTAGTCAAAAATAGACTAGAGGGTCATGCTTACGATCTGATCAGGTATAGCCAAATCGCTAAGTGGGAGGATTTAAAAGAAGAATTAGAATCGGAATATAAAGAGGAGCAATCTCGGTCGACGGCACACAATGAGTTGATTTCTCTGAAACAACGCTACAGAGAAACCGTCCGGGAATATGGCGATAGAGTCGCGAATGCTCTAAGGACTCTAAACTCTGCCACGTGTGAAATAACAGCAGACGCGGTGGTTGGGGAATATTTAATAGAAGAAAACATAAAATTGGCCGTACAAACATTTGAGGATGGACTAAACAACGAACAGCTAAAGATACTAGCTAAAGTCCATGGGGGAAACAATTTAAAACAGTCGATTGCACATGTAGTGTCACATGCGGCTCGAATGGACAACTCTCCCAGGTCATATCAATATAACGAAAAACCTACATTCAATCGTATAGTCTGCCAAACCTGTGGTAAGTCAGGGCATACACAGGACACATGTTATCGAAACATGCAGTCCACTTTTCCGAATAGACAACCCATAAAAAGGGAATATAACATTTGATGCAATTTTTGTGGTCGGAATAATCACACAGAGAATGAGTGTAGATACAAGATATCTAGGAATGGATCGTCTTCAACAAATTACCAACAAGGTACAACAACGCGTAACCCATTCCGAAATAATCCTACAAACTCTGAAAATCGTTTTGGTGAAAATTCTAGGACCACCAATAGACAAAACGATCGGCAAAATGTTCACTTTTCTCGGGTGCAAGAGTCGGAAAACGAGGCCTGATGCCAACCAAAATTGATGGAAGACAGACAAAATTTTTCTATTTACAGCATTAGATCTTTGGAAATAGATAACGAGAAATTTAATGAAACTCCTACCCAAATTTACCTTGAGCCAGCTTATGATTATCCTAACCATATGAATACAAATATAAAAGAAGTTAAACCAAACCCTAATATAATGACTCCGATTCAGACTGCAATTCTGGAAAATAATTCAGCAACTAAGACTGAAAATTCGAAATTTTCAGCAGTATTAAAGACTGAAATCCCTAATATCTCAGATATCCCTATTGACAACGCAGACACTTGAGCAACCAAGACTGAAAACTCAGCAGTATTAAAGACTGAAAATTCGGATCTTGCAGAAAATATACAAACACAATTCCCTGAAATTCCGGCTATCCCAATAGACAACCCCGACACTTCAGCAACAAAGACTGAAAATTCAGCAGTGTTAAAGACTGAAGACCCAAAAGTTGCAATCGAAACCCAAGTCAGTTCAGTAGCTAACACTGATGAACAAATCTTTGCTGCAGCAAAGACTGAAGGATTAAATGTTTCTACAGCAGATATAACTGAAGAAATAGTTCAAACAGCAAATAGGACTGGGAACCAAGATGTTCTGACAGCTAATAAGCCTGAAGAACTATACGAATCGGTAAATGAGACTGAGAAACTAAACGATCCATCAGCAGTGAGTAAGACTGAAAAGCTAGACGTTCCGACAGCAGTTAAAGCTATGGACAATGACAACACTAAGCCGAAAACAATAAATATTTTAAACAACGAAAACAAACACAAACACTTACTCATACACGATATAATAAATAATGAAAATAATAATTTATCTAAAATAGGTACGGAAAAGGAAAACCATATAAGTACATTACAAATTTTCTTTTTCAACGATAAACATTTATTCAAACACAAAATACAAAAAATAAAAAAATAAAATAAAAAGTTACACAGTCATTTAGGACATTTGAAATCATTTCTTAAGAAGATTTTTGGTATTATGCGTTTCTATACAATCATCATAATAATAAGCCCAGAAAGGTTTTGGAAAATTTTCCATAAATTTAAGGAAAAGATAAACACATAACAAATGGCCTTTGTTTTCTAATTCAATATATATGAAATAATCTAACAATTGTAGGAAATGACGAAAACAAAAAAAAAAAAAAAAAGTTAATGTTTGATTATTGTAACCTTTGATGAAAGGTTAATTTTGAAAACCATTGTAATGTAATTGAACGAAAATGCAAGCCTTTAATTAATCTTAATCTAACCTATAGTTACTAGAAAATTATTCTCTTCAAGGATAATTTTCTTTCTCGAAGAAGTCTGGGATGTTGTATTCCAGAATACGACCCTTATTAAATTTAACACTCAATCTCCTAACCCATCCTTAAAAACTTCACTTAACATATATTACATTCTCACTTAATACATACCATTCATAAACATTCACAATATTACCAGTTACAGCACACTTAATAACCTGCACCTTTTTATTTATTCAAAACATAGTAACTTGGATTTTCGTCCAAATTTGATTGAATGTGAAAAGTCACAGAGAGAAAATTAGAATAGAAAAAATTCAGTTCCGAACGAGTTGAGTTCGGAAGTTAGTTTTGAGAAATAAGTTCATAGAAGTTATTAGAGACAGAGAAGTTATTAGAGAAAAGAATATACAGTTCTGAAAAAGATACAGAGAGAAAAGGAATAGAAGAAATAGAGAAGAATCGAAATAAAGAATAGTGAATAAAGAAAAGAATCAAGTTAAATTATTCAATTCGAAAAGAAGAGTAAAAGAAGGAGTTTTAATAAATGGAATAAAAATAAAAGGTCCCCGCTCTTCCCTCAACCGAGGAAGCACGGCGTCCGGACATCAACACAGCAATTATCTCCGGTGATGGGTGAAAGTAGCCGCAACAGCGCCACTATCAGCAAAATGATGAAAACGATCAAATGTGTCAATCATTTTGTTTTATTTCAATGGTTTGTTCTTTCCTTCAGAGATTTTGATATTTTAGACTGATATTTTAGACTGATATCTTCGACTGACATCTTTGGCTGATTGATCTCTGGCTTATATCTTTGACTCCAAGATTTTGACTGATCACCGAAATAAAAAAAAAATTAGGTGGCAAGAGGCCGACTTTAATGAGCCAAGGACAGATGTGTCCTACATCTTGCGATAACCAGAATCACCCTCATTCGTGAGGATGTTGAGCTCTGTTCCAAGATGTCTGAAAAAGAAAGGGCGGAGGTATCTAAGGAGAGGGCGGATCGAGTTAGTTTAAATGTTCTCTAACCACTTGGATGGACGTATGGTGGGAAAGAAATCATACAAGATCGGTAGGTTGGTGTGTTGGGGTTCTCTACATACATGGAGAACCAGCCCACTATTTCCGCCTAATTTCGACCGCCGACAGCATGTCAAACTAACCCCAATTTCTCCTACCACCTATTCACCTGGAAAGCATGTTGCAATAACGGACGCATAGCTGAATTCATTATTCTATGTAAGTAATGCATAATTGAATTCAGCTACCTTTCTGCCATACGGCAACTCCAGTCCTCTAACCATGAGATTTCCACCGGAAATTCCAATTCATGTGGTTAGCAACAACAAGTCGAATCAAACGACGCAGTTGCATAATCATGCAACGGCTTGGGTAATTATCGAAGTCCATAACATGTTCCCCACGTTAATATTACCCTAGCCTAGCGTCACTTCGACTGTCCCCAGACACTCTATCCGCTGGTGATCAATGATCTCTTTACGCAGGTGAATAGCGCCAGCTACATTTCCCTCTCCTCCATAATTCTGTCTCCCTACAGTTCAATGCACTCCGAGATCACTACAGACATCGCACTAAGTCAGTGGGACACCTCAGAGACTGCATTAATAGACGCACACTAAGCTAGATCAACCCAGTGTCATTGTGCTTCCCTTTTTATTTCTTCATCCTTTCTACGCCCATCGACGTCGAACGAATACGCAAGTACTTATCCACCTCGATGAGCGTGGGCAATTGAAGGATGCACAAGAGAGCACGATTACCATTGGGTGATCGTTGTGCGAAAGCAGAAATTACCCATCTTCATCCTTTTTCAGTCAGTCGTTATTCAACTACCGTAGCGTGTGCATGCTGGTGCACACGCCCGAACCAGAACGCAAGAGAAGTGTTGTCAGACCAACGTAGTGTCCCGTTAGTCAATCGGAAAAGAGAAACGCGTTGCCCTTTTATAATAGACAGTTTGTAATTGTACATTTGCCACTAAAAGTCGGATTAATTATCTTCAAGAAAGCAGTAAATTTCATTAATATGCATATGGAAAAGTTTAAAAAAAAATAAAACATTACCAACAATAAAACCCCCAGTGCGTTTTTATTTATTCGTATTCCTTTTGGTGAACAACATTTTCGCCGGAACAACTTGATGGGGATTCAAGTAAAAGAGTGTCCGTGTCTTGGCACACCCTACATGCACTCCACAGGTGCATCTTCTGAGGAGTTTCCTTTCGAAAACTCGAAGCCTTTCCATTTTGGCTGAGGTTATTCAGTATCATATGGGAAAGGCGTGCGATATTCCAAATTGGATTACCTGCTTTTAGCAGAAAAGCTTAATTTTGGTGTTAAATTTGTCGCTCCACCGCAAAATGTAGTGCAGTTGCTTAGACCGGCCGAGGCCCCTTTGATGACTGTGGGTCACATGTTTGATGAAATTCATTCTTGGGGTATAGATGACCCCGAGATATTTCATCCTGTCCTGTGGTCTAATGGTAGTACCTCCTATTTGTATTCCAATAGATCGCCGAAATCAAAATGCGTCCCCCTTTTATACTTAGGATCCAAAGTGTTTTCTGAGTTCAAATATATAAAAACTCCGAGAAGCACAAAAACAATTTTATGTGTGCTTCCGTTGGAATGCAATTCTATGGAAGGGATCGGAATTTGATTGAACAAATTTCCATAAGGAAAAATCTTGAAATACTTATGGGATTCATGTTTGAGGAATTGTATGGGAATTTGGTTGACCAAATTTCACGGAAGGTATGATCATGAAACGCATTTTATGATATTATGATTTGAGGGAATTGCTTATTGCGTAGTATTATATGAACGTAAGGTTCGTACTATGACGCCTCATTTGGCGCAAAACTAATTGGCTTCAGGATTATTGATTTGGGTTATAGATATTGTTAGGGTATTAGCGTATATGATTGCATTAATATATTGAGAGATGATTAGAGTAGTGATTTAGGATCACTACAGGGTGATTTTTAAATATTCAAATACTACATTGTTACGTCGTTATTGAAAAATCCCTTATATGTCTTGTCTTATATGTCTTGCCTTTCCCCTTAGGTAGGCGATGGAAAAATGTCTGGAATTTAAGATTCCATTATATCATCTATTTATAGCCTTTAAGGCCGCCTACGACAGCGTGGCCAGAGTAGAACTATATAATGCCATGAGCGAGTTCGGCATTCCAAACAAATTGATACGACTTTGTAAGTTGACCATCATCAATATAACTAGTCAAGTAAAAATAGCGGGATTGTTGTCCAAACCAATAAACTTCTTTAATGGACTCCGACAAGGATACGTTATGGCCTGACTCATTTTCAACTTCGGGTTGGAGAAAGCAATCCGTGACTCTGGCGTTACAACTAGAGGTACTATTGTCACCAAGTCCAGCCTGATACTTGCCTACGCAAGATGACATCGACATTATCGGTAGATCCGATTCGGATGTACAGGACTCCTTCACCCATATAGAGCAGGCGGCACAAAACTGGGACTGCACAGTAATTAGGCAAAAACTAATGACATGGTGACAAATTCTGCGAAGAGAAGACCTAACGTTGATCAAACTATCAGGGTAGTGAAGCAGGAATTTGAAGTAGTGCAATCCTTTAACTACCTTGGGTCAATAGTACTAGCCAATAACAATATGGAAGAAAAAATACGCGAACGGCTGATCAAATCCAACAAAGCCTACAATGGTCTATCAAGGCTCTTTAAATTCCGAAATGTATCCAGAACATCCAAGCTACTACTGTACAAGCCCATTGTCTTACCAGTACTCATGTATATAACCGAGACCTGGGTGCTCAATAAAGGGCACTCTGAACTCGAGAGGAAGGTCTTAAGGAGAATTGTTGGCCCTGTATGTGAGGGAAGACGATTCCGGAGCCGCTACAACCATGAGTTGTTTGTGATCTACCTTGAAGCTAACGCTGTAAGAAAAATCAAGCTCGGTAGACTCCCGTGGGCGGGACACCTAGCTCGAATGAACCCGGAAAGACCTTGTGGCAGGTTGGTTGAAAAGAGACAGCGCGGCAGACCTTGTCTGCGATGGTAGGGTGGCGTCGACCGGGACGCCCAGAGCCTGTGAGTGCCAAGCTGGATGGCATCGGCTCGAAATCGGGACCAGTGAAGAGATTTGTTAAATAAAGCCAAGACCAGATCCCGGTTGTTATGCCGATGATGATGATAATTTGTGAATTTTATTTAAAATTAAAACAATAAAAAATAAAAATACTGTACACCGAAGGTAAGATATTTGTATAGAAAATAAAATAAATGTACGTAGAATGATTTAGATTGCTGATACAGAGCCAGTAAATTCCATCAAAATGTAATATGTTAAAATAGGCTTAGCGTTTAATATAATATTGTAAAAAATCTTATCTGAATTTCTTTTTCTCTTGCAAATAAATGCGTTAAAAGAAAAAGTAAAACATTGAATATGTTTTACAACTGGCGCTTACAAACGTGAGGTCTCAGTTCAAATTCGAGATCAACCACCACCATTATCGGTCGAATGGTCTAACGACCTGATTTTGATTCTCAGTGGGATCACAGTGATAGCTTTGTAGCTTTGGAACAGTGGTCGGCTTTTGGAGTAGAAAAACGAGAATCGCTGCAAGTCAATCAGGGACTCAATGTGTAATGTAAAGCTATAAAAAGTCTAAAAACGAGAGTCCTTATCAAAAGTAGTAAATTGGAAATCGCATACGTTAATTACATGTGGAATAAAATTTTAAAATAATGAAAATGAAATATGTCGTGTATTTTTTTTTCAACCAAGTGAATAACACCCCTATCAATTCATACCACAGATGCCGTACATTTTCAACAGAAATTCTGGAGAACTGGCCAGCATCGAGTCGATCTTCTATGATTAGTGAAAACATTAAAAAATACAGGCAAAAGGACATAAATAAAGACGAGAAGGAATCGGCGGGAGAGGAAGGAGAAACAACCACCGCAGGAAGAGAGTAGATCGCCATCACAACTGCTATCCGTAGGTACGTTAAGTTGAAGAAGCGGTGTGGCGACTCTAACAGATACACACACAATTCACAAGCAAAATAGTGAAGAGCACCGAACGAAAAATCGAATAAGAAAATACATCAGAGCCGTATACCTTAGCGATAACATAACAATTCACATCAGTGGAGTATAGTCAAGTTTAAAAATCAAATTCTAAAATCGGCCAGTAGCCTGATGGGTAGCGCCTAGGTACATTTTTGGTGATTCAAACTGTCATAGCGTCAGTTCGAATCACACGTTCTTCTTCACTATTATTTCAAACGCTATTGCTGCACTTATCGACACCGCATCGTGAGGTTACCCATTTAAAGGATATCATCATCATCGGCATATTCGGCGCTACAACCGGGAGCCAGTCTTGGCCTTATTTAGCAAATCCTGAGGCTTGTTAAATTTTCCATAATGATTTGTTTTTTTCCGGGCAAGGTCACTAGTCCTGCGCCAGGGGCTACCCGGCGGGGAAACGAACCCCAGTCTCCCGCTTGACAGGCGGGTATACTAACCACTACACTATCGAGGAGCCCATTTAAAGGATATAAAGCGGCAAAAAAACCCCTTCGAGCCATACCTCGGGGCACAACTGTGAGTACACCTGTGGGGAAGGTAGTCGTGGCGACGGTAGGGACGCGAGTTCTACTACCAACCCACCCGTTCACTAAGGGTTCCAGCGTACTTACGATTGTTCCACTGCCTGCAGACGAACGATCACCAAGAAACAAAAGTAAATAAAAACTCACTGTTTTAAATGTTATTGAGGTGTTTATTTATTTAAAAACGGTTGGTGAAACAAAACAAACGATAAAAATATATTATAACTGACGCGAATGGCATAGAGCAGAGCAGCTCTTTACACGCACATTCTGGACACTCGCGACTCTGTGATGAACGCATCCTCGGCGCGCGACGAGGAGCGGAAGCCAAATCGACCAGCGTGGTCAACTGAAGGAAATGGACTCAACGATATTCATTCGTTGTCCAAGGGAAATCTGGGTGCATTCACTCTTACGGTAGTGATAACCTGATCTCATACAGGAAATCGTCATGGTACACATGTATATGTGTACGTCAGTTCTTTTCATGGGTCGAAGCCATGACAACGAATCTGAAACAAAGAAAGGGCATAAGTGCATTCATGAGATGCGAGTTCGGTAAAGCAAAGAAAACCGAAACTCGTCGGATGCTAATTGGATCTTTGTTTGAGATGTGCGTCGTGGGTAAATAAATAGACGCATCGAAGAAATGGTGTTAATGGGTTGGTGGACTAAACGAATCCCTTGCTTGCATTTGTATATGCAGGGAAATTCGTTTGTAGGAAACAGATTCTATATTTGCATTGTTTATGCTTTGAATTCAATCCGGCGGCTATGCGCGAAGTCGATGCTTGTTTGGAGATTCAAACAAAGGAGCAATTCTGGGTAAAGCGCTTGCAACTGTATCGATAGTTGCAAGTCATTCCAAGGCAGATTATATGGTTATACAAAGACGGTTTGTATATACCATCTGCGTCAATGGTACATGGTATCTATGGCGACGCAAGTGTCGAACTCTACTGTGAAAATCTACACTAATTGGAAATTCTGCTTTTGGTGGCTTATGCAGAGACGTATGAATGCCCTATAGCGTTTGAAATAATAGTGAAGAAGATCGTGTGATTCGAACTGACGCTATGACAGCGCGAATCACGAAAAAAAATTTACCTAAGCGTTACACACCAGGCTACTGACCGTGTTTAGAATTTGATTTCCAAACTCGACTATATTCCACTGGTGTGAATTATTTTTTATTTATCACTTGGTATACGGTTCTGATGTATTTTTCTTATTCGATTTTTTTCGTTCGGTGTTCTTCACTATTTTTGCTTGTGAATTGTGTGTATCTGTTAGAATCGCTACAGCCCTTCTAGGAAAAATTCTTTGCAGGCATTTCCAGGTAATGCATTGAAAGCATTAATTATCCTTGGGAAGGAAATGTCTTTGCTGCGGGGAGATTGCGGTGCAGGTGTGGGAAGGTTGGAATTTGCCTGGCAACCGAAGGTACCGAATAGGTTTTGGGATTCCTGAAAAGGTAGAAAAGAAATCTTACGGGGAATTGTATACGAAGGGATGCATGAAAGGTAAGTTTTCTTTTACAGGGATTTTTAGATTATAAATTTTATAACCTAGATGCGTAAAGCACTAGTGTTGTGGTCCTTCTCTCAGGGAGCTTGTCTCCTCCTGAAGGGACCCGTTGCGGTCGCCACCGTGCTTCCGGGGCCTCCGGGAACAGTGACAACCGATTGCTGAAGACGGGCCTGATATTCAGCCAAATTCAATAAAACGCAGGTATTTGCAATTAAAACTATTTTTATTAATTTCAATATTTATTTTAAATTGATTGGCATCCTTAAACGTCCGACGCCAACCTACAGAGTGATCCTCGAATACGAATTTCATCGCCCTTTTACACAAATCTTCATTGAGATTTGTATGTGTGAAACTGGAGAAAAGGAATGGGATATTTATTTTTAGAATATACACATCTGGGTGCAATCCAGATGGAGATAAGGATTTTAGAATTGTGTGTATGTTTGCATATGAAGATATGCATTGTGGTATTTAGTGTTTAGGAAGGATTTGGAAATATGAGTATGGTAACTGAACAATTTAATTTGTCTAACATTGGATTGAATGTTAGTTTGGGGATATGGATTAATGAGGAGTAGGTGGGTAGAAATGTATGTGGGAGGAAAATGGTAGGGCCTCTTGGAGCACTACACTAGCACAGAAGGTGCTAATGCGCTTACATTAGCGAAAACTTATGCCAATTGGGGTGTAGTTATGCGCGGTTTTCAGGTAAGTGGGCCGTGGGGTTTGTCGGAACCGCCACCCGCCCTCAATATTTAATTATATATATTTTATTGTGGAAATATACCACAAAATCAATTCTACGGTACGTGAAAGATGTTCGAAAAATGTCTCTGGGCGATCCTCATTCGGCGAGCTGTAAAAACAACAAAGAAATTTAACAGAATCCCTCAGCACGATCTTCAACCACCCACAACTTGCCAGAGAAGGGGCAAGCCAGATCGGACCATACGAAGGCGCGGAATCCACCCTTAAAACGGAATCTCGAATACTTTTATTAGTCTGGAAATATAGGCAAACTTTTGTCCAGTATTAGGATTGTTATCCAAATACACTTAAAATGTATTGATGCTCTAAGACGAATCCAACTGATTTAAAAAGCTCCAAGAAAACACAAATCGTGGAATAATATACTCAAAATTTTGAAATAATTTTTTCCGATTTTTTTTATGTGTGTGCTTTAAAAGTTCAACATAATCGCCTCTTTAGAATTTGGAGTAGTCCACTTGCTTGAAACAGCCTCTTGGAGTGATAAAAATGCCAACAAAAGTAAATGACTTCCACATCTACCAGAGTCATCATCCTCGGGCGCAAAACCAGCATGACGAAATTTATCTAGCTCCCCTTATTCCATCCCACTCAAAGTGGATCATTATATTTCAATAAAATTCAGCCGGAAACCATTTAGATAAATGAATACGCGCTCATCCATACTCGCTATGCCGGGAGAGAAGTCTTCTTCTTGGCCTTGAGTATGTCCTTCCTGGTGTACCGTATCCGCATCCTCGTTCACCATCTTATCTGCGTGAATATATCCACTTTTATTCGTTTTATCGTATTAACGCGGCAACCGACGTCGGGGCGTTAAATCAAATAAATTGCATCCCACCCCCGAACCATATTTGGATAGTGTTCGTTTGGGCTCCACAAAATGGTCGGTCACAATGACGAGGCTACATTCTTTGGAGGACATACAAAGCGATTCGAAGAAAGAAGACTCTTTCCCTCCCACTTTCTGTACGATGTTCACGTCTTCAATTCCACCTCTGTGGGTACGACGGGCGTACGAAATCTGACACAAAAGCACGGAGAAGAAGGCGAAATATTCGAATGGCTATTGGGACAATTAAAATTTTCTGGGTGGGAAATATCCGTGCCACGGCAATTAACTTTAACAGCCCATTAATTCAGGCACCTTGCTGTATAAAAACTAACGCGAAACAATGAATTAATTGCCCCCGTCAGGGAATTGTTGCTAGCGGTATAACCACCCCGCCTATACAGGCATTTACAGAGGCCCCATGGCACAACCTGTTTCACGGCCATCGGTGGCGTTATAGTGGAACTCATTTCGTATTCGGGCCCAATTGGCTGATTCTCAGTTACGAATTTTCATCTTAATTACTCGATCAAGGGTGGGTCTGTGTAACGGTATTTCGTTGAAGAGAGGGGAATTTTCAGCGCAGCATGTTATCTGTAGGGGTGCCCATTGCTACATAATGGAGCGTAATTCCCATAACGGACCAACGAGCACGGGAAAAGCGTTTAAACGTAATTAAGTGTGCAAAGATAAGGTTCGGTTCGATGGTGATGACGCCGGCTTCGGGGGATGTATGGATACGATGGTGAAGTGTAAACATGAGGTTGGTGGGTATAGAAAGGTATGACTCTGCTTTAGGTTCGGTTGTATACGAGCATGTGAGTGCCATGAGGTTTGCGAGGGGTATGTGATCCAAGAGGAGAAGGTATCTAATATGTTGGAACGAGATGAAGTAAGTGATAGTGTCGGTTGTGTTGAGGGGCAACTCTTTTGTTTGCATTTTACATATGTTTGTGGATAAGTGTTAAACAGATCAGAGCAGTCGATGACCTAGCATATTGCATGCGGGGTAATGAAGGAGAAGTTATTAACCTGAAACTGCGTTCTAGAATTCCGGGAATATGTATGAAAAAAAATATCCTTAGGCTTAGAAAACGATTGAGTTTTGTGTAATATATATCTTATCCAAATGACCATCGCGCTTTCTTATGAACAACTGATTCGTCCCAGGGAATGTTTGTCATGTATAATTGTAACATTGACATCTTGCTTGCTATTGATATTTGGGCCGCAGTGAATGTAGGTGATTCTAATACAAATGTAATAGTTCACTCAGTACCGAATACTTTAAGGTCCTATCATAGTAGATTAAAGGTTAGTGGACCTACTGTGCACCGCGGCTCGTCATAACTCATGTTTTCGATCGCTGATGTCTAAATTTCTGTCTCATAGGTCAAAACGTCTCTCGAATGTTGCACGCTGAAGAGTCTATACAGACGACCGATAAAAAGTTCTTTAGATTGTAAAAACCTAATTAATTTGGGATTGAAAACATTTTCCATCCTGGATAACACCAGACACAGGTTTTATCTTTTTTTGGGACGCGAACGCGAGCGGTTTTTCAAAAGAGGGCTGATTTTTTTTCCACAAGAACCCCCCTTTTCACGCGAACTATGCGAACACAATGAATTTAAGGATTACTTATGTTAACTGTTAAAACGCAGTGTAAGTGGAAAAAAGAGAGTAAAATTGAAAAAGAGACAAGGAGATGGAGAGAGAGAGAGAGAGAGAGAGAGAGAGAGAAAGAGAGAGAGAGATACTGAGCGAAGGGGACATAGCATGTAGAGAACGAGCATTGATACACATTGATCTTAAATCAATGAACATCGATGTACATTGATCTTAAATGTAAGGATTAATTATTTAACCGACAAAGCATTCCGCATTCGTATGGTGTCACCTAAAAACGATTGTTTCCATATACAAGGTTAATTTTTAATAGTCTACATATATAAAGTTAATTTTTAAATAGAAGTAATGCGCACTTTCTGCTTGACGGGTATCATGGGGAAGTATTTGGAGAAGTGAAATGTTGTTACCATGTTAGGTTGAGCAAGGACCTATAGAAAGGGGATAGGCAGGATACGTTGTGCACGTGTTCTAATGACAGTGTTGAACGAAACAGCCTGAATGACCGGATTAACTAGAATCACCGGAACGCAATGGTGGGATTGAAGGAAATAACCGAAATAATGACTAGAATCATCATAATGACCAGAATGACCGGAATGACCGAAATGGTCAGAATGCAATGCCTGCATTAAACAAAATAAGTAGAATGATCAGAATAACCGGAATCATTGGAATGGCCGGAATGCAATGGCGGAACTGACGAAATAATTGGAATGATCGGAATCTTCCAAATAACCACAATGACCTGAATAACCAGAATTACAGGAGTGCAATGGTGAGATTGAACAAAATAGCCGGAATGGCCGCACTGTCCGGAATAATTAGAATGACCAGAAAGGCCGGAATGAACAGAATGACTGGAATGACAAGAATAACTACTCATTTGAACTCAAAGTTCTGGTTTCTTTTATGGTGAAACTGCAGAAATACTTTATATACAACTTTTTAATCTATGGAAGATTAGAGTAGTCACAGTGGCCGTTGAGACAGTGAACATCATCAGTCGCAATCTGGCAAGTCTATTCTATCGTTCGGGTGATGTTCATATTTAATGATCTTAAGTTTTTAGCTTTACATGGTGTCGCAGCCTGGCTTGACCCAACATCTTTATTCTTAAATAATTTAATTCATAATTTTGTTATTAATTCGTTGTATTTGTTTTGTTAGTAATTGTTATAATTGTTATCGAATAAGTTGTTATAATTGTAATTACCTGCATGCTTGGTAGCACTTTTTTGTGTTCGTTACTGCCATTTATGTTATTTTGTTTTGAATTGTCAGTATTATGTAAATTAGCTCGTTTTTCGTTTCGTTTATGGCAAGAATAGTTTTCGTTCGTGAAAATAGTTGTTTGTAATGTCGTATTGTTATTTTCAAGTTTTGTCGTGTGCATAAGAGAAATAAAGTATCTTCGTTGCAATAAACATTTTCGTGCATTGCTTTTTATTTCGTCGTCGCTCGTGCCCGGTAAACGCACCGGGACTCAACAAATGGAACGAATGCGAAAAACGGGTTTTGAGGAAATGTGGTGGGAAAAACTTAAACTAGAACTAATAACAGACTAATCCGTTCATGCGGGATCAAGAGGTGGCAGTGAAATCGAGTCATCTTCTGGTTGATGCATTCAAAAGCGATGTATTGCAACTGATATTCGAGTGTGGGTGGATATGGATTGGAAAATACTCATAGTAGTTACAGAATCGTCTCAAATTTATATTGCGTCTACAATAAGTGGCATTCCTTGTTTTTGCATGAATACGACCAGAAATGATCTTGAGTAGTTGATCAAATATGGGAATCAATTTCCAATTTTGAACGAAATTACACCTTGGACAGAATTACATGTTCTGCATTATTGGAGAAATCCCATACAATTGGCAGCCTTTTTCGCAACTTATAATACAGGGTGTCTTAGAATTTGCAGAAAAAATAATTTTGATAGAAAATATACGTTTTTGATTATAAATATAGTAGTGACTTCCTTATTGATTCATAAGCCATACATTGTAGAGTTTTCCATAGGATAGCATGTCCCGGAGAAACCTCCACGGCTGTGGATTGTTTTGTCAAAATTTTCATGTACGGTTTGTATACACCCGATTTTCATTTTCAATTTGTTCCTTCAAAATATAGATAGCCGTAAGTTTATTGCCATAAGTTCTAGATATAAAAAAATCTCTCTAAAGAAAATACCGCAGTGTTAAATTCTATGATGAAGGCACTCAGTTGTGAAGTACACGACAACGAAGTGAGTTATGTTGTACTCGTACTCTCGTTGTTGGCATATGACATTTTTCGTTCTCTTAGACCTGGCGTTACAGCGTTTTGCGATGAAATACTGAAGAATGTAGTAATAGTAGTAGTAGTAGTAGTTTTATTTCTTATATGGTTTGTACATTAAATTTTACAATACAAATGACAAATATTATCCAGTAAAATAATATATAAGAAAACTAGAAAGCATTCATACGATTAGGGTGAACAGAGAATTTATGTATACCAAGAAAAGGACAGGGCCCAGAACGGAGCCCTGTGGAGCGCCGAAGTTAAGAATACTTTCACCACTCCTGACATCATTTATCTTCACTCGTTGCGACATATTTTTAAGATACGACCGAAACCAGTCAAGCATGAAACCTCGAAATCCTCGAAATGTGTTCCGAACCCGCGCTATGAATAGAACCGAAGCATTAAAACATCTTCACCATAGCCGTGTGAAAACGAGGATACTTCTACTTAGTACTTCAACTGTCAATTGCTATGACAAAATTTCTAGTAAATGACTCTAAGGTTTTTTTTTCCATTCTCTTTTCTCTAGTATACTCTGCTATGGTTGCGAGTTCAAGTGTGTCTTTTGGAAGCACTTCACGCCCACAAATCTCTTCAATGGACTGTATATACCATAAATATCCAGCACAAGCTAGTTGGGAAAAAGGCGATCATTTCAATTTATATTTATTGCAAAATGCAAAAATGTATATCTATTGGAAAATGCATAAATACGTCTAGATCCTTTAAACTTTAAGTTAATTAATGGTGTACATACTAGATAGGCTGATTCTATGTACCGGGATTCTTCAGTAGGTGGTGCGACTAAAAAAATGTCGAAAATTTGCGCTTGGGAAGGATACCATATTCGGAGACGTGAAATCCTCTCGTCGCCATACACCCACCGCCAGTTGGGGCAGGATCGGTCTCTTTTACATTTATCTCTATCACGAATCACCGTGCTAAAACTTAGGCAATCTTGAATATTAGAGATATCGTTGTTATGAAGAATTCGTCTATTCCTGGCACCACGGAAGGCCTGATAAATAATAGGGACGGTATATTTGTCTTAGAGAAGACGTTTTCTATCCAAAAGGGGGACGTTTCTGGGGGAATAATCTCGTTCTTAAGAGTACTCTCCAGATAAAAATGGTTGGGATAGAATTAAATCATTTTCTCCACACACTGCTCTTGCTCCGTGACCACGGATGATTTTCATTATAAAGTTGTCTATCCTGTTTAGGTCTGATTTCTCATACAGGACTTTATTGGGGTATAACTTTTATGTTACGAAGCAGGAACGCTGCCTCTCGAACACCCCAAACATCTCCATGTAGAATAGGGATATGTTATACTAAACACTGGTACCACTGGTTCGAAGACGGTAGTAAGCAAGAACTGGCCTTTCCTAATAGTTGCACCTCACCATTACCTAAGTGGTTACTGTTTGAAAACCCCTGTACAAATGCCCCTAGCGTAGCACGGGACCGGTGTTGGCCTTATTTAGCAAGTCCTGAGGTTTGTTAAATTTTCCATAATGATTTGTTTTTTTCCGGGCAAGGTCATTAGTCTTGCGCCAGAGGCTCCCCGACGGGAGTCCCCCGCGTGACAGGCGGGTATACTAACCACTATACTATCGAGGAGCCCTAACACGGTAAATAGGTTTTTAGAAAATTGAGTCGATCGTTGGCTGTGAATGACATCGGTAGCATTGTTCTTTGAGGATAGTGTTGAGTTTTTCAATTATGAACATCATATTTGCACGGACGATGTGCACGGACAAAAGATCAATCTGCAGAGACAGATGACACGAGATCTACTCGCACTTGCCCAGTCTAAATAAAAAGTCAATACAAATCCCTTTAACCAAAACATACGGCACGGGGTTCCACTTCATCCCACGAATTGTTCGCTGTTCGGTGCACTGCTGAGAGATCGAAACACTGGTCGCACGAGTGAAAAGTATAAAAGAAACCACCCAGGAACTTCAGCTTGGAAATAAAATACACCGAGTACTGTCTATTTATTAAGGGATTATTTTATTGTTCTTAATCGCTGTAAAACTATTTGTTTTAATTTTAAAACATATAATGAACATTCACTAAATTAAATTAAGCCTTTGTCACATTTTACAAGTCAATGTAGAGTTATGCTAAGTTAGGTAAAACGTTCATGACGGATATACACGGTTTCGATTATACTTCCGGAACACGTTCGCAACACAAAGAGGGCACTCCTTCGGTGGTTGAGAATAGACTCTGGAACTGATGCGCCCCCGCGGCGCCACGGGGAGCAGGAGAAAAACCGACCAGCGCGGTTGGATGTTAAAATACGACTCGATCGAGGCTTGGAATCTAGCTCTTGATTCGCCCACGATTCGGTGGTGGTGGATATCGTCTCCGCTAAGGATATGTTTTTACTTACCACAAAAGAGACGAAAAGTCTCTCTCTGTGGAACAGAAAACCAGATCCCATAATAAAGATCATGGTGGGACTCATCTATGTGTGTTCATTCATGGGACAAAGCCATGAGTACGGAACTGAAACAAAGAAAGGGCATAATGTGCATCCATGAGATGTGAGTTCGGCTAAGCAAACAAGCCGAATCTCATTGGATGCTAATTGGGTTTGTGTTTGCTTATGTGAGAAAGTCAGGAATATGTTTTTTTTTTTTTTTTTTTTTGGTTTCGGTAGGAAGGTGGAAATCTTCAAAAGATACCTCTAGACCGATCCAGGGGCATGCCGGGTTTTTACCGACTAAAACCACCTCCCGCCAGGCTCATATTCCCGTTGATCCCCGCGGAACTTTCTTTTAGATATTCCATCGCGGGGTGGGACGTCGCAACTGCTGCATCATTTCACAGAGAATACCACTGGTTACGGACCATGCCTGTTTTGAACTAAGCATGTATTCTATTACTCCAGCCGGAGTAACTGTCCGTCTCGTGTGTCTCTCCAAAATCGTTCGTGCGGTCTCGAATCTCACGCACTCTGTGAGTACGTGCTCCGCATTCTCTATTTTGCCTTCGCAATACAAGCAGTATAGGTGATTCACATGCTTATACTGGTGCAAGTATTGCCGAAAGCATCCATGTCCTGATATTAGCTGAGTCAAGTAGTAATTCAGCTCGCCATGTTTTCTTTTCACCCATGTTTCTATATCAGGTATCATGGTGTGGGTCCATCTTCCCTTGGTGGAATATGTAGGACAAAGGGAATGCATGACCTGAGAGTTCAACTGGGTAAACAAGTTGGAACTCATTAGATAGTAGATAGATTTGGGATACTTGAATGGTTTGAATTGTTTGCGTATCGTCAGAATGCCTGCTGAAGGAGAGCTTTTTTTTCTTTTGTTTGTACATGGTACATGCTAGGGAATTCGTTTCAGCGTCTACTGCGCTAATGGTATGCAGCCGCTTTGGATTGTTTATCGTTGGTGCAACGGTCGCCAGCCAATGTGTATCTAGGTAAATTTATTGTACACATGTTGAGGCTGGGAATAGCCAACTCAAGCTTAAGATTCCCTGATTATGCGGTTGCATTATATGTGAACCGTTGAGTTTTCTTTCAGGGATTCGTCTAAGGGGGAAATGTACTTGGTGAGATTGGGAGTTGCCTGGCACCGAAGGTGCCGAATTGGTTTTGGGATTCATGATAAGTTAGGAAAGAATTCTTATATGGAATTTGTATGCGAAGAGATGCATGAAAGGTAAGGATTCTTTTACTGGGACTTTTAGATTATAAATTTGATGTATTTGATGCGTGAAGCATTTACAAATTCGACAGAATTTCTTCCTAATTTATCTTTGTCATACAAATAGTCATAAATACGGCCACAAACAAAGATCTGTCGCCGAAAGGCAAATTATACAATAATCATGTAATGTTTAGCTTAGAGCGCCTGCGTAGGACCAGTAAGTTTTAATATAAGATAATTAAGCAAAAATTTAAGCATTTTTTGTCTAGCATTTAATTTAGAAACTAAGAATATAAAACGAAAATAAAAAATGTTGTCAAAATGAAAATGAAAATGAAAGGTTCTTAGAAAATGTCATGTTGTAAGAAATGGTGTTAAGGGAGAGCCAGAGCCAATACGAGAAGGGGTTTTCTCTCGGAAAACTTATTAAAAAACAACAAAACTTTCTCTAAACGTGGTTTTTTTTATCTTTATCAGATGTTATAAAAATAAATCGGAAATTATGACGGACAGTCACTTTTCGACCTTAAAGATGATTTGTCTCCAGAGCATGGAAATAAAGCATGCGTTTCACAATAGATGAGTAGAATATGAATATGTCGCATTGTATTTTATCCTTTTAGATGCAACGGGACTTTCTGCAACAAGCACTATCTCGTCGTAGATAGTATGTAACACAAAAATAATTTCAAGTTAATTATATTATTGAAAGTTTGAATCTGGTTGGACTATAAGGTTTACACACCAAGATTTCTCAATCACCATCTTCCGGAGTTTCTGGCGAGACACTTTAAACGCGTGTGGCGTGGCGTTGTTCCGATGAAACACAAAACCTCTACGTCTGGCCAAATCTGCCTGCTTCTGTTCGATCGGTAACGTCAACCGTCCAATTGTTGACTATTGATGTCCGAATTTGTCTTCTTTGGTCATATCGGCGAAACTTATAATAGATGACTCCGTTGCAAATCCACCAAATGCACATCTTACTAGCTACTAGTCCTGATTTGGTCACGACTTGAGCCTTTTCCCTGCACTTTGACCACTATCGCTTTCGCATAATATTTTCGGATATCACCCATTCCTTATTTCCAATCACTATCCCTTGATATGGATCGATTTCGTCCTATTTGACCGAGGCTTCGGAGGTGAAAATTGGCTCCTTCATGTTTTTTTTTTGTGCCAATTCACGTGGCGCCGAAATATTGAGACTCCCTTTGAATCCAGCTTCATGCAGATGATTTAAAATAGTCTTGTTAATATATTTATTATTTTATTTATTTATTTATTATTAACAAGTAATTAAAATTACATGAGCCTAGCAGCTGAGATTATTGGCTCTGTACTTTTAAATTATAATTTGATTTTTAGAATTTTTATAAACTTATCTATATTTTCTATGTTGTCGGGGGTAGGATCTTCGAGAAGTTTATAAATATCTATATTACGAAATAGACGGTCTCTTAAAAGTTTTAGGTGAGGACAGTCTTTTAGTATATGAATGACTGTAAGTGTTGTGTTACATTTTTGGCAGGTTGGGGGTGTGCCTTTGTTGAGCAGGTAGTAAAGATGCGTAGCAGACGTATGACCTAATCGCAATCTGACGAAATTTGTGATTTTAGTTTTACTTAAATTCGTTGGATAGGAGGGGTGATATATGAATGGGTTTACGTTTTTATAGGTGTGATGATAAGTATCCAAATTCATTCGAATTGTATTTTTTAGAAATTTTATTCAATTTAAAAGTCACAGAAACTAAAGGAATACTTTGTTAAAATTTGTTTTGTTCATGTTATAATTTCCAGTAAATTAGAACATAATGTTCTATAAGTAGAGAAAAAATTCATTTGTAAAATTAGTTCCCCAAGCTTGGAAGCATGCTGTTGTCTGCCCAATAGCAAAAGTAGGGAAACCAAATTATCACCCCTCAAGCTTTCGTCCTATGTCGCTCTTCACCTGCATCAGCAAAATATATGAACAGCTCATATACGAGAAGCTAAATAAATTTATCAGTGTTAGGAACCTAATACCTGACTTCCAATTTGGATTAAGAAGAGCGCCCAGCACCACTATGGCTCTCAACATATTTCAAAACCACGTTTGCGTGCGCCTCTTTAATAAGGAACCCACCATTGCGGTGAGCTTGGACATTGAAAAGGCTTTTGACACAACGTGGATCGAAGGTCTCGTTTTTAAATTACTAAATACTGGCCTCAGTAAAACGCTGTGTAATATAATCTACCAGTTCGTTTTAAACAGAACCTTCCAAGTTCGAGTGAATGGAAAGCTTTCCCGAACTTTCAACGCCGCCGCAGGCGTACCACAGGGCTCCATTCTAGGCCCCATCTTATTTAATATCTACACCTCAGATATTCCTCGCCCTGTGGATGGTAGAGTAAACCAGATTTGCTATGCGGATGACGTCCTAGTGTACACGTCATCTAAAAACCCAACACTCGCAACAAACCGGCTCAACCGTCATCTGGACGAACTGTATCAGTATTACAGTCGATGGAAAATTCGACTTAACCCATCTAAAGCAGTAGCTATAATTCTGAGTAGTAAACACTCCCAACCTACTTCTCGATATTCACAGAATATTCGAATAAAAATGGGATGAAATATCTTGGGGTCATTTATACCCCAAAAATGAATTTCATCAAACATGTGACCCACATTCTCCAAAGGGGCCTCGGTCGGTCTAAGCAACTGCACAACATCTTGAAGTGGAGCAACAAAGTTGACACCAAAGTTAAGCTTCTCTGCTATAAGCAGCTAATCCGATCTGGAATATCGTACGCCTTTCCCATATGGTCCTGCATATCTTCAGCCCAAATGGAAAGACTTCGGGTTTTCGAAAGGAAACTCCTCAGAAGATGCACCAATCATTCTAGAAGGCCTGACGGTCGTCATTACCCCAACTCACCTATACGAAGGCGCCTCCGTTACCCCTATCGACGAGTACTTGCTTCAATTAGCATATAAGTACCTCGAAAACATTCAGAACAGCGAGAACCTACTTCTACGAGACTCCTGCGTTCTTGACCCTTCTCTCTCTCGATCTCTTCGGATCAAACCCCCACAATTTCTTCTTCAGTACAAAATTGAAGAAAGCACCCTTCCCAACAACATTCCCCTCTATAATAGAGGATTCCTGGACCCATCCCATAGGGTCTACTATTAACAAACCACACACACGAACGCACAGTACAAGACGGCACAAACACAAACATACACACCGACCAAAGCGCAGATTATCAGACGCCAAAGACGTGATCTGCGTTCACTACCGCACCCAAGACCTACCGGTCTTGTACGATTTCTTTCCCACCATCCCTCTATAAAAGTAGTTAGAGAACACCCGGACTAACACTGTCCACACTATCCTTGGATACCCCCCCTTTTTCTCTTTTCTTTTCAGAGATCGCGAGACCGAGCCCAACATCCTCACGGATGTGGGTGATCGCAAGATGACCAGAAGTCAGAGACAAGATGAAGTCTTGTCTCGCTAAATTCGGCCTTCTCGCCACCATTTTTTTTTTTTTTTTTTTTTTTTGTAAAATTAGTTTGCGTTTGGAGTTGAGTTCAGTTAGTTGGTTGCCAATCAAAGAGTTGAGGTAGTTGAGAAGTAGTTTGAGTTTTGTTATTTAAAAAAAAAGGAGAAGCTGTAATAAAAATAAACAAAGTAACACATAATAAAAGAAAAGAAACATTTTTCAATTCAAAACCGGACAACTTTATATCAAGAATTGAAATAAAACAAAACGCGAATTGATGAAAGAATATTACATAAAGAAATAATAAAAGGTCCCCGCTCTTCCCTCGATAGAGGAAGCACGGCGCCGGACGTCAACACTTCGAATACTGGAAATGATATCGTCAGTATAGTTGGTGTTTCTTATTGAATTGAGTACTGACAAGCTGTCTGTGCAGATGAGATATTTTTCCCTGTGCTTGGTGGCAATTATTACGGCTTGTAGGGTGGCAAAGGCTTCCGCCGTAAAAGTGAAGCAAAATTCAGGTAACAGTCCGATTTTCTTTACATCACCTTCTTCAGATGTAACAGCGAAAGAGGTATTTTCGGTTGTTTTTGATCCATCTGTATATAAAAATCTCCATCCATCGGATTTATATTTCGGAGCGATTGACCAAAATAGTGCACTGTATATTTCCTTGTTTGTGTTAGCTTTTTTAAATGTTGTGAGTGTGGTTATAATAGCACTCTCATTTAGGAGCCACGGCGGATGGGTTGAGGGAAACTTAAAAGTTTGTTTAAATTGTAATTCTGTGGCGATTTCATATGGCACCACCTCCACGTCGCACCTATTGTTTGGTAATACCCCACCAGAGAAGCATAACCAAGGTAAACAGGCATCGTCCAAATTCATCGGGCATACAGAAAATGCACCTATGAACGTAGATTTCATGACATCGTCATGGTAGCGCAGACAATCAGAAACCTGGTTTTCGCATGGCATTGTATTTCTAGTGGACAAGACAAAAATTATTCCTATAACGACAAACCGTCTGTGCGTTGCATAATAGTATTTATCGAGGGAGATAGCCCAACATGCAACGCACACCAAGGAATTCCAAACGGCGCCAAAAGCCAACGAAAATATTTCAACCAGTTGGTTTCCACCAACATGCACCATCTTCTCGTGTGCAAGAAACGGTCACATCTGTAACCAACCGATAAATCATGATATGCCCGACACCCATATCTTCGGTCCGGTAGCATTACACACGCGCAAGCTGCGTCCTTTTACCATCTCGTTACGGCGAGTATTTCGGTTGCAAAACGAATCTGCGCGCAATGTAGGAGTTAAGCTTGTCTACTCAATGAAGTAGACCAAAGCAACACCACCTGCACGAAGCTACCCTACGAACGATGCGATCGGCGGGATGCTGTGTGCGGTCGACGATCGCATGGATATTCATCATCCGCTTACTTCTTATGGCCAGATAGCAACCCTTTCCAGCAATAGGTTCGAAATAACAAAAAATAAAGTAAACACCCTCGGTTATGGTGAGCTGCTGAAAATTGCAGACGACGCAGTTTGAGTCCCATGTATTCCGTCTTCCTTTTTGTTTTTGCATGTGCAAAGGGAAGACGATGGTGTGAGTTTTTCTGATGTCCGTGGTGTGGGGCCATGGATCCGGTTGGACGAAATCTGGAGTCAGAAATTCAGTCTGAGATAAGTGTCGAACGAGCCCGGCTGTAAATATCTAATATTCTGTCTAATAAGTGTCTATCCATTTGAACGGAATAATTTATATTTTCATAATTCTTCTAACAAGTGTTCAATGAATTATAGTGGATAAGTACATCGTAAGCAAGGATTGAATTATCATCCAGAAACACTGTAAATATCTAATATTCTATCTAATAAGTGTCTATCAATTTGAACGGAATAATTTACATTTTTATAATTCTTCTAACAAGTGTTCAATATGAACCACTAGTAACATAAGTCTTGAATATCTTAATCTGGAATAAACACTAATTAGTATCACTAAGGAACCAAGTCGACCTTTTATTTGGAGTCAGATTGCAGTTGTGTGTTCGGTGGGTTGACGTAGGAGGATCAACCACTAGTTGTCCAGTTGCGCCAGTGATTATTGACTGTAGGGCGTCAAAGTGTAGCGAACCCGTGTCCTGGTGACACATAACTCAAAGACATTTGGATACTGTGGGGAGATCCGCCACAATTCTAATTGGTCGACTTTATCTATTATCCTGGTAATTGCGGATGGAATTCTGTTGGGGTTTTTGTACCCTAGCGTTAGTTTATTATCTGTCGATGATGGAGTTTCTCAAAAACGCTAGTTTAGCTACAAGTCTTGCGGACATCGTTTCTACTCGTTCCTCGATTGTTGGAAGTCCAGCTTCAGCCAATAAATTTTATATTGGAGTTGTTTTGAAAGCGAATATGCTGTTTCTAGCGGCTTGTACGTGGGTTTTATTATGTTTAGAATTGTCTTGGGGCAATTGCCATAAATATAAATACCGTAGTCTATTTTGTTTAAAATTAGTGCTTTAGTTATATTACATAGGGTGTTAATGTGTACATTGCTTCTCTTGCTACTTAAGTATTTAATAATATTCAGTCTCGCTGCTAGTGATTTCTTAAGGTCTAAACAGTGTTGTTTCCAGCAATACTTATTATTAAATGTTATACCTAGGATTTTGAGGTTGGGGATATTGTGGATAGTTTTATTATTTATGTTGAGGTGTATTTGGGGGCAAAGTCGTCGTCGGAACACATGAACTAATTTACATTTTTCTATTGACAGTTTGGCACCTGAATATAATGTGTCAGTTAACATGTGTTTGCAGGAGATTAAATCACTGGCTTTACTTAAGATGTATATATCATCGGCGTAAATACAATGATCTAGATGTTTCTGTTTATATATTATGGTGCTTATGTCGTCAAAGGCGATAATAAATAATATGACTGACAATGGGGATCCTTGAGGAATTCCGTTGTGTAGCGGGAGTGTATTGGAGTGTACGTGGTTGGCTCTACACTGAAATTTTCTATTACTTAGAAATGATTTGACGTACCCATATATGTTGTTACGAGGGTTGCCTTTTATATTTCGGGATTAGAGAACAAAAACAAATATTGATCATCGAAAATCACATTATTGTTTTTCAAAATATTCCCCATGAAGATCTATACACTTTTGCATGCGTTTGAACCAATTGTCGAAACACTTTTGCCACTCTGATTGAGGTATCTCCAAAACATCCATTCTGAATGCAGCAACCGCTTCTTCAGGTGTCGAAAAACGTTGACCTCTCAGTTTGTTTTTTACGTACGGGAATAAAAAGAAGTCATTCGGTGCCAAGTCAGGACTATACGGCGGATGACCCATCAAATCGATGTTTTGGGTGCTCAAAAATGCAGTTGTCGCAGCCGATGTGTGAGAGCTCGCATTGTCGTGGTGAAGAGTGATCCGTCTTCGGCGGTTGGTTTTCCTGATTTCTTGGAAGACAACTGGCAAACAAATGGTTGTGTACCACTCAGAATTGACTGTTCTGTGTTGTTCTAGTGGTACGGTTGCGACATGTCCAGTTTTTCCGAAAAAACAGGCGACCATTTGCTTGGAAGTGCCTCGTGCGCGAACAACTTTTGTTGGATTTGGCTCATCTTGAAACACCCAGACAGTCGACTGCTGTTTACTTTCGGGCTCATACGCGTAAATCCACGATTCATCACCTGTCACGATGTCATAGACGTGTTTCGAAGCACCGCGACCGTATTTTTTGAGCATTTCTTTCGACCAATTGACACGAGCCTTTTTTTGGGCGATTGACAAATTTTGTGGGATCCAACGCGAACAAATTTTTTTGACAGTCAAATGTTTATGCAATATTGAATGTATGCTGGTCCCACTACCGCCCAAGGTTGTCTCAATCTCACGATAGGTCACATGATGATCTTCCAATATCAGTTCGCGCACAGCATCAATGGTTTTCGGAACAACAACTGATTTTGGACGACCTTCACGAAATTCATCTTGGAGTGAACTACGACCACGATTGAATTCACCATACCATCGATAAACACTGGTCCTTGATGGAGCTTCATCGCCAAAAATTGAATTAAGTTCATCCATGCACTGTTGCTGAGTTAATCCACGCCGAAAGTTGTAAAAAATAATCGCACGAAAATGTTGACGATTCAATTCCATTTTTGGGCCGAGATGAATCTTTTAAGTTACTGTAAACAACACGCTATATGTGTGTTGCTCGTATGTCAAAACGTTCTGAGTGCGTATAACCTCAAAAATGTCCAACTTTACGACAGAGCTGTCAATTGCCGGATTGCAACACTAGGGTTGCCAAATCCCGAAACATAAGAGGCAACCCTCGTACCAACTCCCCATTTTAACAATTTGTTAAGTATGACATGAATGCCGATTCTATCGAAGGCTTTCTCGAAGTCTAGAGAGAGGATTGTGATGTGGTTTTTAGTGGATAGACCCCTTGAGATATAGTGGTCAATGTGAAGTAAGGCATCTGTGCAACCTCTGTTGGATTTGAAAGCTACTTGGTTGATAGATGGCAATTTCTTTGTTTCTATAAACCAGAGAAAACGTTTGGCTACTATTTTTTCTAAAACCTTTGCAATACAGGGGATTAAGGATATAGGACGGTAACCCTTTATAGTATCTTTATCTTTCTTCGGTTTAGGAATAGGGATTAGGACTGCGATTTTCCAGATTTCTGGGATATGTGATGATTCTCAATTTTTTATTTTTCGAAAGGTGTTTCAACATTGGGTAGGATATTCGATCTCTTCCTGGGGTTTTCCCTTTGGTTATACTAAGTACTGATTCAAATTCAGTAAATCAAGTGGGGGTTCTTCGATGCGGTGGGCCGCGGGGTTGGAGGCTTGCAAATGTACTTTTCCGATTGAATTCGGGATGGAAATTGTGGTTGTCTGAGGTTTGCGACCAGGTTTTGGCGAAGAGTTGGCATATTTGCATTGTATCTGTGATTGTAGTATTTAGGGAATTAAGACAAGAGATGTTTACCGGATTGTAATTTCCGCTTAAGCTGCGTATTTTGGGTTGATTGTCGATGTGAATTGAAGGAGGCTTTTTTGCTTTACTATCTTTCATCCTTCTACGAAATAAAGCGTTTGCTTTTTTATATGCTACAAGATTAGCCTCTGTGGGCCTTTTTTTTTTAAATTGGGAGAGGGCTGCCATTTTGCATTTGCGGAGGGATGTTAGTTCGGAGTTCCAACAAGGTACATGTTGCCTGGTTACCGGTTTAGCTTTAGTATTCGTTTGTGGTATTGAAACGTTGGCAGCAGATCTAATTGCTTTATTCATTATTGCAGCTTCATGATTTGTATTAGGTGTATGGGCGTAGCTTGAAAGAAATTCATCAACTTTTTTTTTTCAAAAAGTGGCCAGTTGGCAGAGTCAGTTTCATATTTTGGAGATTGATTATGATAGGTTATCGGTTGTTGGATATTTATCATAGTTAACACGGGAAAATGGTCACTAATGTAAAGATCGTCTAGAACTTGCCATGAAGTTGTCGGAACCAATTCAGGAGAGCAACAAGTGATGTCAATGTGAGTGAGAGTGTTGTGTGTAGAGAGGCGGGTAGATGATCCTTCATTCAGTAGGATAAGGTTGGTGGCGAGGAGGATGTTTTCTATTATTTCACCTCTTTTGTTTGTAGACGGTGAGTCCCAGAGTATACTCCAAGCATTTATGTCACCTCCAAATATTCTAGGCTCGGTTGTTTGATTGAGTATTGACTGAAAATCATCTTTATTTATCGGCTGATTTGGAGGAAGATATAAATCTATGTAAGTGAAATTTATGGGGTATTGTATTTCTACAACGAGTGCTTGCATATTTGTAATAATGGGGAGAATTTTGTGAGGAGTACCTTTTTTAATGAGGAACCCTATACCTTGTTTATGTGATGTATTTGCAGAGGAGTTATGGAAGTATCCTGGTGTCGTGTTAACTGGACAATGTGTTTCTTGTAATGATATTACACTTGGGTTATAGTCTTTAATTAGAATGTTTAATTCGTCAAAATTATTAGTATAACCATTCATGTTCCATTGCAAAATGATGAATGGTTTATGTTGTGAAGTGGGTTGTGGGCGTTCAGCCCTAATAGTGTGCTTGGGATTTGATTGTTTTGCGGAACGGGGTAGTGTATTCTTAAATTTATTTTTGTGTAGGAATGTTGGGTGGATAGGATGTATGTTGTTAGGAACTTGACTCTGCTGTTCCTGATACGGGGCACTTGTACTCTGAGCAGAGTTCAAGTGTCCAGTCTCAGAAACAGCAGAGTCAGGGGCTTGGATGTTAATGTTAGTCTTACATTTTGAAGTCATCATCTTCTAAGATGTGTACATTTTTATTTATTGTTGTCTTAGTAAGGGACGATTTGTTTTTTACCTTTAATGTGGGTGACGATGTGCATTGTGAGAGGCTATCAGCGGAATAGCTTGTTGTAACTTGTGGGACGGTTTGGTTGTAGTGTTGGATTGAAGATGTTTTTTGTAGTTGTGGGGGGTTGCTTGGAGTTGGTTGAGCTGTTGATGTTAGATGAGTTGATGGTGTTTGTTGAGCTGGTGATGTTGTTGATGAGTCCTATTTGGTGAAATTATATTTTACTGGTTTTGATGGCTGGTGAGGCGATGAATTCTAAATAGTGTTTGCTGGATTAGATGTCGAGGGGGCTGTTGGAAGGGCTTCTTTGAATGATGGGGCTGGTATTATGTTTGGTTTGTTTTGTTCTTTTGTAAGTCCCTGCGATGGATTAAACTTGAGCGTTTCTGCGAAACTTCCCGAAAGTTGATCGGGTTTGAAGACATTTTTTTCCTTGTAAATGCATTTGGCTTCCCCCATTGAGCATTTGGTAGTGGTTTTTATCGCCAGTATTTCCTTGGCTGGAATATATGAGGGGCAGGTTTTGTCAGCAGCAGAATGAGGGAGCGAGCAGTTGGCGCACATATTACGACAGCAATCGGCAGGCATATGAGGCGGGAGTTTACATTTCTCACACATTGTGGTGTTTGTGCAGCGTTTTGTAGTATCGCCGAGTGGTTGGCAGTTACGACATCTCATGGGGTTGGGGATGTTTTCGTTGGCCTTTGCTTTGTAGAAACCTATATCCACAGATTTTGGTGGTTGGTAGAGGTCGAAAGTAAATAGCATTAGGCCTGATGGTTATTGGATTTTATTTTCATCCCTTTTTAAAAATTTGTAAACTTGCGTTACGTTTTGCGATTGCATTTTTGAGATTATTTCTGATTCGGGAACATTTATTAGGCAGGCTCGTTCAATTTTTCGTGAAGCTTCACAGTGACGGGGCACACATTGCCTAAATTGGTTGGAGTTAACTTTCACTAATAAGTTTCCGTCGCGTAAGATCGTAATTTTTTCGTACTCTCGACTTATATCATCTATCACTTTTTTTATTGCAAATGGATTAAGCGACGAGATGGGTTTATCACTTTGTTTGGCCGTGATAATTAAAAATTTAGGATTTTTTACTGTTGTCATCGGTAAATTTGGAAAATGTTCCTCTATTCTAGGAAGTGTTCTTTTTATTTTCTTTTTGCGTATTTCGAAATCTACGTCCTTGGCAAAATCCCGAAACCGGTTACCACTCATATTTGGCCCGCAGGCCATTGTACCACAATTATTGTTCACCGGTCTTTGTCTATTCACTGTCACTGGCACTGTTCACAAAAGAAAACCCGGTGCGGGAAGGAAGGTATATTGTATTTTTCAGGTATATCTGCATGTATGCGTACTGCGGAAAGACAATTGCGATGTAAGCGAACGAGCGAACGATCTGCGTCGTTTAAAGGTTCGTTGGCGAGTGTCTTGCTAGTATAGAATGTCACATTTTCAAAGAGTACAAACCCGAATTTACTTGATCAATAGTTTACGAGATATACACGTATATCAGCACGGCATCTATCACGAAAATAATAGACTTCGTTGCTCCAAACTAACATATCCGGGTTTCTTGGTTATCTGATAATTGCAGATGTTCTTCTTTTAGTTGACTCTGATTACGACCCCAAACAGTTCACCAGGCATTCCAACATCACCTGTTCTGTTAGACCACTTGGAGTTCTAGATAATAAAGTTGCCAAGAACAATAATCTTAGAAGAGTACTAGTTCTTGCTTGGTTCAGTGGGTGAACGTTTTTCGATGTTCTGTCGCCGGTCGATCATTGTTTATTAATGTATAGCGAGAGCAAAGAAATGTAACGAACGATTTTGAGCCAAATAACATCTAAGCTTTGGAGTTCGACTACTTCTTCTCTTTGGCAAGCTCGATCAAACTGAGTTAAGCCAAGGACGTTACACATAAATTTGAATCGCCTACGTAAATCGTACACAAGGCAACGAAGATATATGGGACCGGTTAACGAGATGATTTGAACCGTGGTAAGAGCTAGAGTATCACACTTCGCTTTAAACTGTTGGTGAAAGGTTGTTGCGTCCATATTGGTGAGACTTAATCATCTGATACGCAAGTGAATCAAATTTAAACGGTAATTTGTTTTTATACATTTATTGAAGACTGTTACACACTAACTATACTATCTATATTTTTTCAATATAGTCTCCTTGCATGATCTACACACTTTTGCCACCGATTTGGAAGCTTTAATATTCCTTGTTCGTAGAAAGATTTAGAACGAATTGTTAGCCAATTGCGAACGTGCTCTTCGAGTTCTTCATTACTTTCGAATTTTTTTCCTCCAAGTGATTCCTTCAAGGGAACAAAACATAGTCACAGGGAGACAAGTCTGGACTAAAAGGAGGGTGTTCTTCCAATGTATTTTTTGTCAAGGACGCAGTGTGATGCCTGGCGTTGTCATGAAGAAGAACGACATCTCGAATGAGAATACCTCGTTTTGTGTTTCGATATGCGGCTTTTGCCGACTGTAACAACTGACAGTAGTAAGATGCATTCACTGTTCGTTGTTCCTGATGTTGTATACCAGAATACTACCCTTATTCGCTTTAACACTAATCTCATGTCCTTTCTAACACAACCTTTAAAACTACATCCTCACATATCTTATTTAATACAATTCATAAATAAACAGACACAATATTCTATATCCAGTCACTTACAGCACATTTAAAAACATGCCCATTTTCATAACAAGCACATTTTTCATTTCAAAACATAGCCACTTTGATTTTCGTTCAAAGTTTATTCAAAATTTTAAGTCACAGAGACTTCTGGATTGTTTTGTTCATTTTATACGACACAGTTAGTTGGAACAAAATGTTCTATAAAAACAGGAACATTTATATTTAAAAGTTAGTTCAGAAGAGAGCTCAGCTTGAGATAGCTGAGTTCAAATAAAATAAAATAAATAAAAACTAACTATAATTAATTTAATAAATATATAACCCCCACGCTCTTCCCTCGAAAGAGGAAGCACGGCGCTGGAGACGTAACACTGAAGCAAATCAATCACTAAAACTCTCTTTGTGTCGAAAAAAATCGTTGCGGGAACCTTTCCGGCTGAGATACGAGTTTTGGTCTTCACTGGGCAGCCTTCATCCTTCCTTCGCCACTCCTTACTTGTCATTTTCTGAGACAGTGTATCAACACCAAACTGCGCCTTCAATCGAGAAAAAGCTTCCAAGGTGTTTTAGTAAGCCGTTGCGCAACAGACGTATGTACCTCTTGGTCGCTCATGGCTGTACTGACTACAAAATCGAGCGCGGCCGCTAGCCAAACCGGTTCCCCTACTATCCATAAACCAAACAATAGCCACGCACAGCATTATATAGGTCGCAACTTGTTGCTAAGCAGAAAAGTAAAATTACCGTTTATATTTGTATTAGTTTGTATTATAAAATAAGGGGATGGGGCGAACATACAAGGTAAAGTCTCTGCCCTCAACCCGGTGAAGGCCAGGACGATCCTTGTCCCTGTTCAATCTAAGTTGACATGCAATCTCCACGTGACACCCCCGGATAGTTCCTTTGGCACCCGCCAAGTAGTCAACCAGTGCATGCAGCGACATCCTGAGAAAGGTTGGCGCAAGGCTAATAACCTTGCCCGGAAAAACAAATTATTATGGACAATTTAACAAGTCTCGGATAAGGACCGAATGCCGGTGGAGAGACTTGCTAAATAAGGCCAAGACCGGATCCCGGTTGTAGTGCCGATGATGATGATGATGTATTATGAAATAAAGACACAGTTGACGTTAATGATATTTTGCGAACTGAGACGAACTGTTTACTGTGTTATGGTTCATATAAAAAGGTGGTTTCATGCTGTTTTTCTTGAAGTAGCCCCATGGAAAATTAATATATTTTTTTACTTAAAAGTAACATCATGCTACTTATCTCAATCCAAAACGGACTTTTCGACAAGATCCGAAACATAGTCGCTCACCTCCCCCGGCTATATTGTAGAAATTCCCTATCGGTATTTAACTGGAGAGCTGATGTTGAATCCTAAAATATCATCTATTCCAACTTTCTCGATCTGTACACTATCAGTGCTTCGAAAGGTGGTCAAGGAATCCTCGAAACAATTTGCCGTAGATTGATTAGGTGGTGTTGCAGCGACCGGTTAGGAATTGAAACCCAATGTACCACCTTTATCATGTGATCATTTCACTTAAGAGGCCAACACTAACTCCAAGTGCTAGATTTACTCCTTAGAGAAATAAAACTAAGTGAGCAGGGGGTTGACAGCAAATGAAAAATGTTTGTCCTGTCAAGACTACGAAGATATCATAGCCTACCTGTGTTAATTTCTTGAATTAAACATTCCAGTTGCTCTGTGTTTATAGTAAAATTAAATAAATTAATTGCATCTGACAGTATATACCATATATCAAGTCGTCATTCTTGAAGTTACTCGCATGGCTGACGAAAACTCTAAACATATTTCTATGTCAATTGAAGAATTCATTTGTTTATAAAGTTGGGCTTTCCTATTAGATGCTCCATTTTAACTAGTTCTTTGTAATAAAACCCAACTTTTACACAAAATCCCGTATTATAAAGATGCACGTTGCCCAAATCAATAAAATCGTTCGTGAAATTATTTGGGAAAAGTGTCATTTCACTATTTCATTCAGGTATTGTCCTATGTCTTCAATCCCCCAAATATGCGTCGCAACTCTAAAGTCATTTCAATGCCTCTTACCAAATACGAAAGATCTGCATTGTTCCCGGCAAACAGGCTTAATTTCCTCCACCGATTATCTTGACGAATGATCAGGCGACGTTATGTCACGTGGCCTCGTAAGTTTTATCGTCAACCTTAAAAAGGATAACGTCATTTGTGATTAACAAAAACCTATTAGCGGTCCTTTCATAACGCAAGGATTATGTTTCACTAGCACATCGTCAGTTAATTTCAGCCCTTATTCTGGGGTGTTAATGAGATTTTTGGCTTTTTTTTTAATAACTCCGTTGTTTGAATGTGTGCCGTTGTGGGTTTTAAAATTTCCTATCGACGCACCGTCTTCAGTTTGTGTGATAAATGGATTTCGAGGTGGGAATTATTGTGTTTTTATTGCAACCTATTGAGAGGCTGTATGTCGTGGATATCCTTTTACAGGAGCATCAATATCCGTTTCACTAGAATGTGCACGTTTTTGAATTGCAAAATTGTGATGGTGGCGTGTAACAGATACTCGTCGTTGGTGATCATGTGAGGTAAACAGTATGGCATCAAACTGATGGCGCATGGGAAAAGTTTTGTTCATGCCTGAGGAGACCCCTTTCGGAACAGGAACATCACGACGAACTACATGACTCCCGATGTCAATGAATAAATAATAAAAATCTCATGAGAGATTCATGACGATAACGGTGATGATGATGATGTTGTTGACGTTGATGGCGATGGGGATGGCAACGGAGAATGGTGTGGTGTATGACAACCGTAGTTGTGATGATAAGTGTGGAGCAGTTGCTGTCGATGATGACGACATTGTGATTTCATTCATTGATGATGTTATTTAGAAAGTTTTGATGACACAAGTGTTTGTTGACTGGGGGGACAAAATAGGTCGGGACTGAGGGCGATGGATATTGGTAATGTTATCGGGTGATTTGTTTTCATGAGTGAAGTTATTGATAACGGTGTTCTAAGTAGTCATCCTGGAGAGCGACATATGTTGTCAAGGAAATTATTCTCTTCTGAAAGCATTGACTCCAAAAGGGAACTACAAAACAATGTCGAGGTTAAAGAGGGTTTGAGAGTTATTAAATGTAGTGAAGAAAACATGAAATATTAAATATCTATGCAACTTATTGTATATGTTTCGTACTTCATTGATGGCTTCATGAGAGGACATTTTTAGGGGTCGGTTACTTTTATCACAGTGCAGCTCGAGGAGAACATTTTGGCGACTACTAAAATCAAAAGATTATATATATAACTATAAAGTTGTAACTTACATTTCACATGTAAGAAATACCCATGTCATACTATGAAACTTTAATATACCTTTTTCATTTTGATTACATGTAATAGCATTTGAAAGCTAGTCACTTGCAGTTTATGATGTAAAATTGAATCATTTGAAGAGGAGGATAGGCTTTAGACGCACTCTAAACTAACCTTTTTTTTTTCCAAGAAAGTATATCTAGAATTTAATTACCAATATCAGATAATTTTTCTTACACGAAATGTGCACACAAAATATGTTTTAAAATATGATTTGAAAATGACGACAAGCTGGTGTATAAAAATTGGTGTTGCGAATGCGAAAATTCATATATCGTATGCGGATACAGAAGCATACCAAAAATGTAATCGCTTCCGTAAAAAAAATTATAATCATATCTTAAATCGTTTCTGTGGAAAAAAAATAACACAAAAAATATATTAACTTCAAAACTAAAGACGTATTTCATTGTTGACGTGTTTACAAAAGGGAAAGCAAACCCCCAACTAGTCTCGAACGGAAGAAATTTACACATAACATCGTGTAGGAGATGCTGCCGATCAAAGGAATATAATCAACCTCCACTTTGCACGGATTATATCCGTATAACCAAATATTGCGATAAAGTAAACAACGAGATTCGAATCCAAGCTATGATATGGTTATAAACATCAGATCATGACTGGGTGTACACTACGCTGTATTTTCTCGCTTCTTAAGCTCTACATGTACACTCCTAATCGGTAGGATGAGGCCACAAATTTTGCAATTGATTTTCGCTCTTTATACCTGTTAGAAATTTTATACCGGGAAACATATACTACCTGTGAATAGGTACGTATTTTCCCAAAAGAAATTCATCAAATTAAAGGGTAATGAAGAAACGATAATTGGAATTTCCCAAGATCAAATAATAAACTACTTAAAAAGGGTATAAAAAAGTGCGTCACTTGGATGAGGCTATGGCGCGATCTCACTAGATTCCACTCAATATTTCCTTTTTCTTAGTAAGGTACCTCCTGGATACAGGTTCACTAAATGGTCTGGAGCGTTGTTACAAGGACGGCCGACCCTTTGGTATAACTGCCGTCAAGTATATGCGGTCAATAACTTGTAATTGTCACACAGAGATTATATCCCATTAAAGTAGTTAAAACTTAAACGCAGTATTCAAATTTATTTACATTCGGTGATTTAATGAAAGTAGTTAAAACTTAAACGCAGTATTCAGATTTATTTACATTCGGTTGCTACTTGTAATTGTTCACACAGAAATTACATTTAATGAAAGTAGTTTAAAACTTGAATGCAGTATTCAAATTTATTTACATTCGTTACTACTTGTAATTGTTCACACAGAAATTACATTTACTGAAAGTAGTTTAAATTTAAACGTAGTATTCAATTTTATTTACATTCGTTACTACTTGTAATTGTTCACACAGAAATTACATTTAATGAAAGTAGTTTAAACTTAAACGTAGTATTCAATTTTATTTACATTCGTTACTACTTGTAATTGTTCACACAGAAATTACATTTGATGAAAGTAGTTTAAAACTTGAATGCAGTATTCAATTTATTTACATTCGTTACTACTTGCAATTGTTCACACAGAAATTACATTTTATGAAAGTGGTTCAAAACTTAAATGCAGTGTTCAAATTTCTTCACATTCGGTTACCACTTGTAATTGTTCACACAGAGATTAAATTTAATGAAAGTAGTTTAAACTTAAACGTAGTATTCAATTTTATTTACATTCGTTACTACTTGTAATTGTTCACACAGAGATTAAATTTAATGAAAGTAGTTTAAACTTAAACGCAGTATTCAATTTTATTTACATTCGTTACTACTTGTAATTGTTCACACAGAAATTACATTTAATGAAAGTAGTTTAAAACTTGAATGCAGTATTCAATTTTATTTACATTCGTTACTACTTGCAATTGTTCACACAGAAATTACATTTTATGAAAGTGGTTCAAAACTTAAATGCAGTGTTCAAATTTCTTCACATTCGGTTACCACTTGTAATTGTTCACACAGAGATTAAATTTAATGAAAGTAGTTTAAAACTTGAATGCAGTATTCAATTTTATTTACATTCGTTACTACTTGTAATTGTTCACACAGAGATTAAATTTAATGAAAGTAGTTTAAACTTAAACGCAGTATTCAATTTTATTTACATTCGTTACTACTTGTAATTGTTCACACAGAAATTACATTTAATGAAAGTAGTTTAAAACTTGAATGCAGTATTCAAATTTATTTACATTCGTTACTACTTGTAATTGTTCACACAGAAATTATATTTTATGAAAGTGGTTCAAAACTTAAATGCAGTGTTCAAATTTCTTCACATTCGGTTACCACTTGTAATTGTTCACACAGAGATTAAATTTACTGAATCAATGTCCGACCGGTGTGGTGGTTGAAAAGCGACTTACTTTTTCTCGAGGCGACAGGATACCAAAACAGCCTCTCTATCGCCTCGATGACCATATTTGGTCATCTTTTCTTCCCACTTGGTTCCCCATTCGCTAAGGGTTGAACACACAGCCTGGTGCTCATCGCTTGTGTCGCCCAGCATGCGGACCAGTACATTGGGTAAACACAAAACAACACATTCGCAGCTGGGGCGAGTTGTTCTGTGGTTAATGTATTTGCATGATCAGCGCCTACATTGTAGCATTATTGCCGATCGTGCGCATTGCAGCCGTTGGCATTTAAACAGTCGCGCCTGGTGTGCGTGTATTTACGCTGGTAAGTTCTCTATTGCATGTGTGTGGCATTTCGGGTACGTATCAAGAGAAAATATAAACATTTCTCGTTGCAAAGTCGCCGTTTCTTATGATCAATTTCTTGATAGGGAATAATGCAATGTTGGTTGCTAGATGTGCGACCAATTTGTACTTCTTATAGCGTGTTTGGGTTTTGCTATCTTTGAACAGCGCAGTTAAGTATTGCAGCTGGGGGTTAGTCGTATGGGCAGGTGGGTTGTACCTTTCCGGTCTTATGATGCCCATGTTGTACTCTTATATCTGTTATTAAAACGTTTCTATTTAGGGGGAATGCCTGTTATTGCTGATACACTTTATGTATCAGCAGACATTGCGGTTGTTATATATGCTAGTGCAGGTAAGTACATGCTTTATTGGCGCCGAAGGCTTACAAACGAGGGTTTACCTGGTGGTAGGCTAGCAGGTGCGTAGTGTCGTTCGCGAGAGCCGCTACAGCACTCCCCCCCCCCAGTGACTCAGTCACGATAATAATAAAAAAAAAAAATAAGGAGGTATTACGCGTGAGGCGTGCTCTTGGGCGTCTGTGGTTATTATCCGATCGGTAGTGCTTGTCGAGTGCGCAGTCGTTTCTGACTTCGCGTAAAGGGGCCTTTATATTGATCGGGCACGCCCGCCGAGGTCGGTGGTGTCTCTTTCGGCACTTGGGTAGTGTGAGAAGTGCACCCTTGGTCACTACCTTCTGAAAAACAAGGTTTTAACCGTTCCACGCTGATAGTGACTGTTTTACCGTGCCTGTCCAACTCGTAGACCCGTTCGCTGATTCTTTTAATCACTTTGAACGGGCCCTCATAAGGAGGGTCGAGTGGTTTCTTTACTTTGTCCACCCTAACGAACACGTGTGTACAGTTGTGCAACTCTGGGTGCACGAAAACTCTCTTAGTCCCGTGTCGATCCACCGGTCTTGGTCGTACTTTCCGCATCAAGTCACGTAGGTACCCCACGCTCTTCGTTTGCTCAGCTGTTGACTCGCCGTCGACGAAAAGCTCGCCGGGCAAAACGAGGCTGGTGCCGTAAGTGAGCTCAGCTGCTGAGGCTCCTAGGTCCTCCTTCATGCTGGTCCTTAAACCCAGGAGGACAGTGGGCAGGGCGTCGAACCACTGCGTGTCGTTATGGCACATTAAGGAGGCCTTCAACGATCTATGCCAACGTTCTATCATTCCGTTGGCAGCAGGATGATATGCTGTCGTACGATCCCTTTTACAACCCAGCAACGCCGTAAGCTGTCCGAAAATCGTGGCCTCGAACTGTGGTCCCCTGTCCGAGGTAAGTGTTGTGGGCACGCCGAAACGTGTTACCCACGTTGAGTAGAAAGCCCGAGCCACACTCTCAGCGGTCACCGCACGTAATGGGGTAGCCTCGGGCCATCGCGTGAAGCGATCTATCATCGTGAGTAGGTACGAGAATCCTCTGGAGGGGGTTAAGGGACCGACTATGTCGATGTGAACGTGGGCGAAGCGCGCTTCGGGCAGCTTGAATTGTGCCGGTTCCAGTACGTTGTGTCGGCTTATCTTACAACGTTGACACTTGAGACACGCTCTCGCCCACTTGGTGAGGTCCTTGTTCATATGTGGCCAAACGAACTTACGCCGAATCGCGGCAGCCGTCGCGCGCCCGCTGGGATGAGCTGGGTTATGAAAAGTCTCATAAATGCCCCTACGCAACCCAGCCGGAATGTACGGCCTGACTGTACCCGTTGAGACGTCGCACCAAATAATTTTCCCGGTGGTGTCTATCGCGAACCTTCGCAGTTCGAGTGCTGTGTCTGCTGTCACGAGAGCTTTAAGCTGGCTGTCGTTTTTTTGGGCGTACGTTGTGTCGGCTTATCTTATGATCAATTTCTTGATAGGGAATAATGCAATGTTGGTTGCTAGATGTGCGACCAATTTGTACTTCTTATAGCGTGTTTGGGTTTTGCTATCTTTGAACAGCGCAGTTAAGTATTGCAGCTGGGGGTTAGTCGTATGGGCAGGTGGGTTGTACCTTTCCGGTCTTATGATGCCCATGTTGTACTCTTATATCTGTTATTAAAACGTTTCTATTTAGGGGGAATGCCTGTTATTGCTGATACACTTTATGTATCAGCAGACATTGCGGTTGTTATATATGCTAGTGCAGGTAAGTACATGCTTTATTGGCGCCGAAGGCTTACAAACGAGGGTTTACCTGGTGGTAGGCTAGCAGGTGCGTAGTGTCGTTCGCGAGAGCCGCTACAAGGCCACATGCAAAATTTTAGAAAGGAAGGAAAAAATTAATGAAATTGAGATGGCGGGATATGTGGTGCCGGCGTCCGGCACAGAGTTCGCTCCGGTCCCCATCGCTCTCCCACCGTACCTGTCCCGCAAACGCCCAGGACACTGCTGCACGGCGAGGAATTGTACGCCACCTTTACACTTAATGATAACCGCCGATTCGCTGAACCTTAAAAAGCACGGCTAAACGACTCCAAACTTAGGGATAGCTAACCAGACACACGAGTAGATGATTTCGTTTAGAAATCAGGGCCCCGGCAAAGACCCGGCGACCTGGATTACACACTCGGAGCTTCGTGTGCCCGCGAGCGTACGTTACAGGGGGCTGAACCTCGACCTGATGTGCGCGCGTTGGTAGTTGGATGACTTCTGATTAATGAAAAAGAACAAAAATCTTTTCATCGCGTCGTGGCGGCTGAGTCATAGCAGAAATAAACTTGCTGCCACTTCCGAGATATTTCTAGAAGAGTTGTTCTGCTCGCATACTAATTCAGTTTCAGCGAATCCTCGCCGTACAAGCTGAATTGGATTCGTTGGTTGTGTATACCGGGAAATTGAAATTGCTTGAGTGCAAGCAAGGAATATCGTTTAGATAAGATATTAACCGAAGTAATTTCGGGGAAATGTATGCGACTCGGTGTAGTTGGTGGCGATGGTTAATGTTCCGTTGTGGATTTGAATATGCGTTTTATTCATCATCATCATCGGCACTACAACCTGGAACCGGTCTTGGCCTTATTATTTAGCAAGTCCTGAGGCTTGTTCAATTTTCCATAATGATTTGTTTTTTCCGGGCAAGATCATTAGTCTTGCGCCAGAGGCTCCCCGACGGGGAAAAGAACCCCGGTCTCCCGCGTGACAGGCGGGTATACTAACCAGTATACTATTGAGGAGCTATGCGTTTTATTACAGCATATAAATTTCGGGGAAATTAAGATTGCTTGGTCGCAAGGAGGGAATATGAATTAAGTAGAGAATTGACCGAAGCGATTTTGGGAAAATGTATGCGGAGATGATTAGAATATATTCTGTTGAATTGTATTCTGTTGGGAGTTTTGGGAAATGCCTTTCATTGCGGATTGGAAGATGGATTCTTGCAAGTTCGGGATGGATGCGCTTGCACATTGGGTTTTGTTTTTGCATGTTTTGAGATGGGTTACTGGTTGGGGTATGGTGACGCGCTGTTAGTGGTCAAGATTGGTTGGCGGTGTGGGTTGGTTCTCCATGAGGTATAGAGAACCCCCACAAAATGTTTACATTTTATGGTTTTAAAACATTTACTTATAATGTTTTTCTACATTAATAATTAGTATACCCGCCTTTTTTGGATATGACCTCTATAAGACGGTTTGGAATAGAATCATCGAGTTTTTTTAAAAATAGTCTAGGGAAATTTGAGCCTAGGAATCACGAATAGCTTCGATTAAGGTGTTCTTGTCTTCAAATTGTCTGCCGCCTTCATAAATTTTACGAGATAGCCATGACCAAACGTTTTCGATTGTGTATGAGTCCGGCGAATAGGATAGCCATGGCAAAAGTTCCACGTCTTCTGATTTAATCCAACTTCTAACAACCCCGGAAGTGTGGATGGGGGTATTGTCTTGTTGGAAAATCCAAGACAGGGATCCGAAAATGTTTTCAATTTTTGGAAATGACCGTTCCAGCAAACATTTGTAGTTGTTTCCGTTCATTGTTGTGGAGAAAAAGTCCAACTCGATTGTGGCATAGTATAATGCTCCCCACACCATATCACCTGATGTACGGCTGTGATGGCTAGCCAAAGTACGCTCCTCCTTTCTAAGATCATGAAAATAAAAGTTGAAACCATCGGGACCGTCAAGCTTAAACTTTTTTTAATCCGAAAAGACAACGCGTTTCCATTCACTGGTCCAAGCGACATGTTCTCTTGCAAAATTCATTCGATGCTCCTTGTGTACTTGCCTCAAAACAGGTTTCTTTTTTAATGTTTTTCTCTTGATAGTATCACTTTTTTATTATCCTTCGGACCGTTGCTATGCTGGCTGATACTCCGCTTTTGACCATTTAGTCGCTCGTAGAGTAGAATTTGAGGCAAGCCGTAGAATCAACCGCTTTTCTCGTGATGTTGTTGCTTCAGATTTGCGTCCTTTTTAATTTTCTCCATATTTTTGTGGATCCGAAGATAACTATTTACAACAGTCTTACTAAGCCTCCTTGCTATTTCTCGGGCTGAGGGTCCTAAATCCTTGAAAGATTCTATTTGTCCTCTTTCTGTCGCTGTCAACGTCTTTCCGGAACCTATTTATGTTTCAAATTAAATAAAAACAGTTCTTCGACACTTTTTTAAATATTCTAAACAAAAGTTGTAAAAAAATCGCTCATGTGCACTCCTGCAACGAAATATTCGCAATGGCCTCATCCAAGTGATGCACTTTTTTATACCCTTTTAAAGTAGTTTATTATTTGATCTTGGGAAATTCCAACGGTCGATTTTTAATTACGCTTTAATTTTATGAATTTCTTTTGGGAAAATACGTACTAATTCATCATCATCATTGGCACTGTAGGGTCAGTCAAGTCGTGGCACCAACATGGGCGCAGAGTTCTACTCCGTCCCCACAGCTCCCTTTAAATGTTCCACAGTACACTGTCCACCGAAAGAAACAAAACAAGTACATCGTCACAGCACACCGTCCACCAGAATAAAATCAAAGGCACTGTTTTGGTTTATTGTATCGAATGTTTTTATTGTTGGTTGGAATCAAAACGCACGGCTTAATAAATTGTCTTAATCGTTTATTGATTAATGTTTAAACCTTTTGTTTTTTACGAATACACTATTGTATTCGGACCGGGGTCACAAGAAAGATTTCCTTTAATCGAATGTATTTGCTATTTAATTAATACGACTCGATAAGCGTTCGTGTCCCCGCAGGGCTACGGGGAGCGGGAGAAAAACCGACCGTCAGGGTCGGTGGATGGAATGAGACTCCGCGATAAACGGCTCGTGCAGAGCCGACTCGCTAGTGGGGTGAGTTTCCCCGAGAGAGAAAGTGTTCCTCTCGTGGTGAAACCGAGGAAAGAGGATGTCACTGGTGAGGTCCTGTATGCAGTTTTAGATGCGCATGACCAAATATAGGAGTTGAACTCCATTTTAGGGTGAATATACGCCTTGTAAGTAGTGTCCAGGTTGAATGGAGGGAAGTATTTTTTGCATCTCTTAAGGAAATCCATTGATTTGGCCGCACATTTCGCAGCTTTACATATGTGGCCGCTCCAATTAAAAGTCGAATTAATTCGAGTGACCAGGATTGATAGTTCCTTGGCTTGGTCGATACAAGTGCCGTTTATCGATAGTATATTTACTTTGGTATTCGTCATTGAAGCCAAGAGCCACCACTGGGTTTGATATATTGATATTTCTTGTTGAGGTTGCAATTCAATCTATTAAGTATAACCTGGTTATTGGTAATTAGGTTCGAAAAGTTTGATCGGGAATATTAGTATAAGTATGAGTGTTATCATTAGAAAACGAGTTGCGTTATTTATGAAGAGAGGTTGAAAGTTAGTTAGAGTACAGAACCCTGACGAACACCTGCATTAATTTGATGGGAGCCAGGTTTGACACCATCAATAACCACTTAAATTGAAGGGCCACAAAGATAGTCTCCTATCCATCGGTTCAGGGAATTGTCCACTCCATAGGAACGTAATTTCGACAAAAGGGCTGGATGTCAAACTCTGTCGAACGGTTCTGAAATATTCAATACGACAACCTTGCTTTCTAAGTAGTGGTGGATGGAATGGTTCTACTTTTAGGTAAGACACGTCACCAAATCTCCTGTAGTTCTGTTGCTATGAAAGCCATATTGGTGTCATTGAGGAGGATATCGCATTTGCGACGATACTGAAGAACGTGTGATTCGAACTGACGCTATGACGGTTAGAATCACTAAAATTTGAGCCAATGCTCAACACATCATACCACTGCCGCGTATACGAATTCAATTTCTAAACTCAAGTACACTGAACTGATGTGGAATTGCTATGTTACTGCTTGGTATAAGGCTGATGTTTTCTCTTATTCGGTTTTCGTTCTGTGTTCTTCACTAGTTGCTTGTGTATTGTGTGTGTACCTCTTAAAAACGCCACAAGGTCATTTGATTCCACATATTTCGAAAGTTGACGGTTAATCAGTGATTCCATTACCTTCGATAGAATAGAATTTAGTGCTATGGGTCGATAAGAAGAGAGGGGCGTTTTGCCGTCCTTTTTGGGAATTAGTTGAATGAATTCGCTGACTTTCATCTATTTGGGAAATGGCCGGTAGAATAAGATAAATGAAAGAGTTTCCACAGTGATTTAGCGAGTGAAGAGGACCATCTCTTCAAGAGAATTGGGGGAATGCCATACGGACCAGCGGATTTCTTTCCATTTAGTTCCTTGTGTGCGCGGACAACAGTACGCGTTCAAAAGTGAATCAGACCCATGGTGTGCTGCTTTTGCTCAAGTTGAATCCAAACTGATGTGTTATCAGGCAGCGTTGAATTGGCTGCAAAATGTACAGCAAGTAGATTCGCCTTATCTATTTTACCGGTGACTCATCCGTCATCGACTATTAGTGAAGGAATGGATGAGGAGACCGAGTTTAGAATATTTTTCACGCAAGTCTAGAAGGTTTCACCACCTGCGGGAGAGTATATTATTTCTTGTTTCACTCTCTGGTCATGCAAGAACTTTGAGCATTACGGTCATTTCTATCTCGCCTGAATCTTTTCCGGTTTTTCTCAGTATTGTTTGATTTATACAACCGGAATTTAAACTCATTAGCATTAATGCCTTCTCTACACCCGGAATCTAACCGCATATTTCTCTTGGGTTTGGAGCTCTTTACCCTGTGTAGAATAAAAGTTCGCATGCCAAGTAGCATCGTGTCTGTGAATGTGTGCGCTATAGATTCAACATCGTTATTGAGGAAAACTAACGACCAATTTAACTTCCCAAAAAAGTCATTCAGACCCTCCCAGTTGGCTTTCTCGTACAACCATACTGTCCTTTTGGAAAGTTTTTCGTTAACGTTGTTGTTGGTTATGGTAAATTTAGCTGGCACGACACAGTGGTCTGAAGTGCCCAAGGATGAATATACTTTAATTGTGTATTTTTTTGGGTGGGTGGTGAGAAACAGGTGCAGTGTGTTGGCGGAATGACCATCTTTATCTGGTACCAGTGTGGCTCATTGACGAGTTGAGTTAAACTATTTGAATCAGCGAAGAACTGGACATATCGAGCTTCAGGTGTAGTGTGTCCGGAGTGACGAAGCCACTAAGAGTTATGGACATTAAAATTCGTTAAAGCATGCGTTTCTATCCAAGTTTGGGCTTCTAAAAAGAAAGCAATAATCTATGATATGCCTACGACTGTGAAGTTTTAGTCACGAGAAATTAAATTATGGATTGGAGCAGAGCCCATTATTGTGGCAGCAGCGCAATATTACTTCGTATCTATGTGGCTAGACCACGATTTGGAAAGAACAAATGCAGCGGATATAGTAAAATCAGAAATATCTGTATAAGTTATTACCTGGGTCTTGTGCAAGTGCAAGTATTGCTGGTTTCTGATTAGAGAGGAGGAGAGACACAGAGGAGAAATTTCACCTTAGGGCGCGAATGTTACAAATATCGACGTGAAATTCCCGTTCCATTGAAAGGGCCTGGCATTGAAAACCGATACCGCTTAAGAAAAGGATGCAAGTCAAAACCAGCGATAGATGAGCGAAAGCAACTACTATAGGTGTTATGCCCTTGTAGTAGGTGCCGCATTAGGCCTGTTGAAAAAGCCGAAAACACAGAGAAGCAACTTCTTTCATGCTCTGGATAATGATCACCTCTGTATGCCGCGACTTAATTGAATACAAACTTTTCTCTTTAATGTAATAGTGTGAACAGTAGCGAATTTTGGTTATAAGGTTTAAAGTGTTTACTATATTTCCGAATATCGTTTATCGCCTTCAAAGCAATCTCCTTTCGATACACCACACGTATGCCACTGTTTTTTTCTTCCAGTCTCCGAAACTCTTATTAGTGTAGATTTTTAAAACAGGCCTTCAAAGCGCACACAGCGATCCGGCTATTATCGCCTCATTTCTGTCCAAACGCTGCACGCGGAGTGGTCTTTTAAGCTTTTTTTTTTTTTTTACTTCTCCCAGGAAAGGCGAACATATACAGCTGAGTCAGCGCTCTGGGATGCTATTTGTTCTCGACCAGGTCCATCAGCCAAGCCCCGAAATATGCTGAAGGATTTCTCTCAACCATTTCACGAAGCCTACAGCTTAATGGGGTGGTGTTTCATCGGGCGGCTGGGCTTTGGGATCCCACCAACTGCTCAGTAGTTGTGCCGAACTGCACAATAGCTAGAGTCATCTGTTGAACCTAGGTTTGCACAATCAAGTGCAAGACACAACCTCTATACCAACTCAGCCATTGAGGCGCCGAATGTAGGGAATACCCATAAATAATACAGTGCTAATTCAAGTGTTGTGAACTTCATCAGGGAAAAAATAAGGGGGGGTCAATAAACGCCCCAATCCATATAGTCACCAACTACGAAAAGTATACAACGAAGACGGCCACCACTGTCCTTTTAAGCGAATATATACCAGTGCCGCCATCTTGTGATATGTACTTTAAAAAGGTAAAATAGTGTGTAAACGAAACAAGCTTGTTGACGACAATACGAACAGCTTTAGGTAAACCGCTCAATGAAGCGTACGTGTACAATTTCGCCATTAAAATTTAGGCATATGAGCGTTACCCAACCGATAAAATATTTTGTATTGCGTGGGTTAACATCCGCCAACACCTTTGTAGAGTTGCGTTACGCAAGCGATAAAATATTGTGTTCTGCGTGAGTAAAGATCTGCCAACATTTATGAAGAGTTAAATGTGTAAAGAAATGTGTTTTCGATGGCATACGTCAATTCAAAGGGGAATAGATTTGGGTTAATGGGAGGGAGGTCTCGAGAAACTTGACATCTATCCATCCATGCTTTTAAATTCAGTATAATAATAACAAAGATTTTATTATCTTGATTGGACTCTTAGGCTAGCGAAGTAGAACGAAGTCAGCACGCTTCTTATGAATACCAGAAATTGAGGCGCAGCGAACGCATATTCATAAACTCGACACTATCCTTAAAAAACAATGCTACCGATGTCATTCACAGCCAACGATCGACTCAATTTTCTCAAAACCTATATACCGTGTTAGGGCTCCTCAATAGTATAGTGGTTAGTATACCTGCCTGTCACGCGGGAGACCGGGGTTCGATTCCCCATCGGGGAGCCTCTGGTGCAAGACTAATGACCCTGCCCGGAAAAAAAAAAACAAATCATTATGGAAAATTTTAACAAGCCTCAGGACTTGCTAAATAAGGCCAAGACCGGTTCCCGGTTGTAGTGCCGATGATGATGGTGATGATGAACGCATATTCAAGACAAAGTAGCAGAGCCATGATTTTAAACAAGTTGGTAGTCCCGTCAGCTTAAGCTTTAACAATGCTTGCCCCCCACAACTTAGGACCCTAATCGATCCTCTTTCACTCACCGTCTTAGAATAAACTATCATTACTCCCTCTATCCACATCGATTATAGTTACATGCCTTGCTTAATTGATTAAATTACTCATAAGCCGATAGTCGCTTAGAGAATCCAAAAATCAAGCCGATCTACCCTCGCCAAGGAGAACACATTCCTTGGGCGTACAACCGCATGCACGCATACATCCCCTGGTTGTTATTAAAAGAAGTGCGTGCACACAATGGGATTATTATTAAGTCACTGTAATCGGGGGAATGACGTCTTATCGACTGGCGTTCACTTGTAATGCGATACCAGTCAGTTAAGCGTGAGGCCACTGCAAGGACAATTGACACCGGCGTGATCCGGTTAGGGTGGTCTTGCTACTGCTTCTGATGTTGGCAATACATCACAGCTACCCTCGGCTAATAGAGCAGACAACAGATTGATGCTGTCGCTCTTTATCGAGGGAAAGTATTTTCATTCATTCTACTTTTTTTCATTATATATTTTTTGCTTTATTTCCTTTCTGACACAGGATTGCCTGTCGTACAAGGATGGAATTTTGATTGGAGCCGCAAAACGAATCGCAATCACTTGCTAAAACCGGAAGTGAATGAAGGTTGCTGTAGGTTAGTGGAAAGGGGCGAGGGGATCATTGAAATCTACCCTCGTGCGACGTAAAGGAGCAAAATTCAAAAAGCGTTTGACGAGTTAATCTGTTTTCATATTGTTACGATGTTTTATGGCCGGGTGGAGTTGACTGTGTAGCTGGATCGGTGGGTGGATAAATCTCAGAGGGTGTGAAGTCAAATAAATATTTTTTCTTTATTTGTAAAACTGCAACAAGGACAAAGGGTTCCTTTCCTTTTTGCTGACTGACATGGGAAATCAAAGGAAATTAATATTCAACTAACGAACTGGCGAGAAACACCGTTTGAAGGGTTACGAGATGCTGTAGTCCTGGTCATCAAAGTGGTGATCGACTGACTTTTATGGTCGTTATGAATTTTAATTGCGTTTTTGGTGATTTTTTGTGTTTGGACAAAAAAGTCAAACGGTCGTGTGTCAAGGAGATGGTCTGCCATGGGTAGAACTTGACGTATTTGGTTGGTTAATTCATGGTGAGCGGCAGACTTGGGGTTTTCAGTGATTCAAAAATACGCGGAGGTAGTGTTAATATATTTAATACAGTGGGTTTTGTGTATTACAGATTACACCGGTTCGGTCTCTTCCCAAGTGGGATATTGTCTGTGTATGCTTATTTTTTCTGAAAGAAATGCTCAAAAGCGTAAGCCCCATTCCGGCGGAAAAAAAGAGGGAGAGTATAAAAAAAGAGGTACTCATAATTTTGATATTGACATTATAACGATGAGGACTTACATGAATAGATAAAGCATTCCATATTTGGGTGTTTCGACTAAAGAACAATCCTCTATGTTCATCTGAACTTCTAAAATGAACTGTTACCGTGAACCGTCGCCTACAGTCTCTGATTGACAGATATTGCCGGAAATATTGAGGGATGTGCATTCGCCAAATTCAGTTGTCTCGCGACACTGATAACATATGTCGAAAAGAGTTGAGCAAGATTTATTCAGGCTATGTTCTAAAGATTATATTGAACTTCTTGCTTCTGGGTGCTCATATTTTTGTAGTTTTTACGTTGTTCTAGAGGTACGTGACCAGATATTAGAATTAAATTCCAGTTTAGGACGAAAAGTGTAATTAAATTATGGTCAGGTTAGGTGGATTGAAATGCTTTTCGAATCCCACAAGGACACCGATTTGGCCACAGTTTCAAATAAGACGTTGTCCCAATTAAGAGTCGAATAAATTCGCTTGCCGAGAATTGTTAGATTGTTTGGGTTCGTCATTGCAAGTGCTATTTATCAAATATGTCTTTCAAACGGTACCGCTGAGTTTTAGGTGCATTGATTCGATTTGATTGTATGTATCTAATCCACACCGGTATATTTCGTTGCCGTCGGAAGTCAATGACTGCTTACTGCTTATTGGTAACGACCTTTGCTTGGGTTGATCGAACATTTTTGAATCAGTACGAGAAATTCAATGAGCTATTATATCATTGGCAAACAAATAATTTGGGTTGTGAATAATGGAGAAGAAAACCTTTATAATAATATTGAATAGGGTGTATGTGGACATTACAAAGCCCTAGAAAGTAGCAGTAGACATACCGCTATCTGGAATCAGTAGTCAAGGGTCGCCAAAAAATCTAATCTCTGATCTTTTGAATCAGTGTGTCCTCAACCCGCTAGAGAAGTACACTCGATAATAGAGTTGTGTTCCAAACCTCGCCAAATTATGAGCCAAATTTTTGAAATACCCGCCGCAACAATCTATCTTTCACTAAAACAGTGGATGGAGTGGCTTAAAGTTTCAATAAAGTGCTATCGGATGTTTTGTTTACCTCTTACTACAAAACTCATATTGGTGGTCATTAATAAAGTCATCTGTTTTCAAATGTTTCGTCAATTGACGGATAAACAGTGATTCCACAACTTCCAATAGAATCAAAGTTAGTGCTATGCTGGAAAGGGAAAATCGTAGATCGCCTTTTTGGGGAGGTGGTATCTGACTTCCATAAAATTGGGGATCGGTCTGTTAATGATGGCATGGGAAAGAGCTTTAGAGGAGCATCACTACACAAGTGTAGGGAAAATGCTATCAGAACCAGTGGATTCGTTAATGTTCAGATCTTCGAGTTTGCGGCCAGCATTATCAGTTCGAAACCGAATTTGTCTCATTGTCTACTCATTTATAATTAGACTGCGCAGCAGGTGTGTTAATAGTGAATTCATGCACTCTATTACGGATGTAGGATGGAACTTTATTTTACCCGACCTTATACAAGATGCGTGGCTCTTCGATAGTGTAGTGATTAGTATACCCGCCTGTCACGCGGGAGACCGGGGTTCGATTCCCCATCGGAGAGCCTCTGGCGCGAGACTGATGACCTTGCCCGGAAAAAAACAAATCATTATGGAAAATTTAACAAGCCTCAGGACTTGCTAAATAAGGCGAAGACCGGTTCCCGGTTGTAGTGCCGATGATGATGATAATTATACAAGAGGCGTCCTTTTCTTATGCAGTCAAAAGCATTCTTCACGTTGGTAGTGCTTAAAGGCTTGCATCCGATGTGGGGTGCATAAGTCGAATTGAACACGAGAAATAAAAAAAATTAAGAAAAAAAACAATTGCGAATAATTGCTACGCTATGGTGCATTGATCATTCTCCAAATCGAATCTACACAAAGTTTACGGTGTTGTAACTATTGGAGTTTAACATATAAAGTTAAATAAATCAAAAAATTAACAGTTATTGCAATTTAAAAACGAACAGTACACTAATGGAAAATATTAAATAATTGTTGTGAAGTGCGGCACTGAGTGAATCCACCAAAATAAAAAATAATAAAAAAGAAGACGAAGACAAAAGAGTCAAAACAAAAAAACTTAAAATCAAAATCAAACAAACAAACCAAAACATATAATAAACGAATAAACAGTGCAGTGAATCGCAAAAAATAATATAATTCGCAACTAAAAATAGTAAAATATATCACCTCGGTCGCAAGGGTGAAAAGAAAACTAACAAATTATTGCTCGTTAAGCAATCAGTTTTTAAACTAACATTTACCGCCAGTGTAAGGTGACTGACTCTTAGTCGGCGATAGGCGAGTTCGAGTCAGGTTACGGCCAACCGAGTTGCGTCGTATATCAGGTCGCCTTGTTTTTTTGAAATGAAAACAAATCGGAGAGTACCAGCATGAACACGGAAGAAGAAAATCACACAACAACAAACAAAAGAAAAAGTGCCACGAAAAACGATATTGTGATGCGAAGTGAACCCGCGAAATTAACAATGGCGAGAAATTAACAGCACAACTCCACCTTTAACATCTATGGGGCAAACAACTCATTCGCTTTTCTTGCATCGTCAGAGCTGGGGGTGAAGAAGTGGAGATAAGCGAATTGAGGGCGAAACTTGCGGAGGCAAGAGCATGGCTAGAAGAGAGACACCGAAAGAAAAATATGGCTGCGTTCGAACACCAAAAAGCCAACCGACAACAACAAAAGCCGAAGCCGAAAGTCCGCCAACAGCAACAATCTCAACAGCAACAATTTCAACATCATCATCAACATCACCATCAACATCTATATCAACATCAACATCAACATCAACATCAACATCAACATCAACATCAACATCAACATCAACATCAACATCAACATCAACATCAACAACAACATCAACATCAACATCAACATCAACATCAACATCAACATCAACATCAACATCAACATCAACATCAACATCAACATCAACATCAACATCAACATCAATATCAACATCAACATCAACATCAACATCAACATCAACATCAACATCAACATCAACATCACCATCAACATCAACATCAACATCAACATCAACATCAACATCAACATCAACATCAACATCAACATCAACATCAACATCAACATCAACATCAACATCAACATCAACATCAACGTCAACATCAACATCAACATCAACATCAACATCAACATCAACATCAACATCAACATCAACATCAACATCAACATCAACATCAACATCAACATCAAGATCAACATCTACATCAACATCTACATCTACATCAACATCAACTACTAACATCAAATCGCATACAAGGAACAGCAAGCATCACAACAGCAGTAAATAAACAACAACAACAACAACAACGGGAAAAATAAAGATGCCACCAATCAACACCATCGATATTGAGTATAAGGAATTGGTAATCCTGTGTAAGCTAGCTGTGGAAACAGTTTTGTAGTTAAAAGAATGGCAGGCAACAGGCATGCCATTCAAACCTATACGGTGGCAGACCACAACAAAATTAAAGAGGTTTTAAAAAGAGCAACCGCAGAATTTTACTCGTTCACGCCGAAACAAATAAAGATCGTAACGGTTCTATTAAAGGGCGTCGACCCTGAAATGGAACCGAAGGCTCTGCTAGAAATGCTTCAAAAGCTGAAACATGAAGATCTCGAATTTATCGCCGTAAAACCGTTCACCACAACCAAGGCAAAAAGAGAAAACCGAAAACTACCCTTCTCTTTTGTCCAATTATCATCGAGTAGCAGAATTGGTGCTCTAAGGAAAATTACAGTCCTGGATCATCAAATTGTCACAGGGGACAAATTAAAAAAAAGCACAGACATTCTGCAATGTGTCCGCTGCCAAAGGTTTGGTCACGCAGCGGCGAACTGTGAAATGCAGCATCCTTGCGTAAAATGCGGACAGGGCCATAAAGTAGAAGAGTGCCCTCTGGGGAAAGAAAGAGTAGAAGACAAAGGCCTTCTAAGGTGTGCAGTGTGCCGGAACGAGCACAATCGAGCTTGTCCTAAATTCCGAGAATTAATGTCGAGATGTGTGGCTCGGCAAAAAAACACAGAGACAACACGAACAACAACAATGCCCGAAACATCGCAGCGGTCGTACGCACAAGTTGCATCGGGTGGGAGAACGCCAAATCAAGTTAGAACACTGGTCGCCACAAAAACTCTCACACAGACTGAAACAACATTGCAAGCAGACGTGTTCACGGTGTAGCGGTTCCGCCAAACCCTATGGTCTACTTACCTGAAAAAACCCCCATAACTACTACCCAACTTCCTTAAGTTCGCTAATGCAATAGTATTAGTACCTGTAAATGCTTCACCCATTATATAGATCACCATCTATAATCTTAAAATCCCTATAAAGAAAACTTACCTTCTCATGCATCCTTTCGCATACAATTTTCCGTAAGATTTCTTTCTTTGTTTATCTGGTATTCTAAACCAATTCGGTACCAGACAAATTCCTGTAAACAAAATGATTCGGATTGCATTCAATGTAACCGTCATGACAGTGACCATAAATATTGGGCCGTCTATTTTCCCAGCCGCGTCATGTACCTTTTCATACACATTGCCTAGCAACCTTTTTTGTTATTCTTATCAATAAACAACCCAAGCAGCTGCATATAATTAGCGCAATAGACGCTGAAACCAAATTCTCCAGCATTTCCTAATGGAAACATGAACCCGGTTTCTACTGTAGCCAGAGATGCCATAAACATCCAATTTGCTTTTAGCACCTTTTTTCTCCCAACGTCGATAATAGCGACGAGGCATCGCGTAAACAATGACTCGCATTACCAACGGCGCATTTGGTCATTTTCTTCCTTATGTCTTTGGCGCCTGCCTGTTTCGTTGTTCCACTGCTGTCCAGCACGTGTGAATAGCATCGATCTGAACGATCACCACACATACTACCATGACCTTTATCACAAGATCTGGTTTCCCATACCACCAAGAGAGACATTACGTATCTCTGGTGTTAGGTAAAAACGATATCGGTTGAGTGCTACTCCAACCAGAGAACGGATCGCTCGAGCCGTTCATCTCCCTTGTAGGGTGTGCTCGTAATGTCGTGCGTGTTATACAGTTCCGCGAATTTTCAATCCTTAAAGTTAAACATACCGTAAAACAAACAATTGATAACCAAAATGTGTACGGTGTCAGTGGAGTGTCAGATGTGAAACAATCTAATTAAACAAACAATTCGCAACGAATCACTTCACCAGTGAAGACAAAAAAATCATCCTAATTTATCAACTGTTCTTAAATGTAATTTCAGTTTAAGTACTTGTTACTAACAATAATTTCCTCATCAAGCCGCTCCTTACAAATTGTAAACTCTCCACGTGAAAATAAAATACATTAGCAATAAGTGTTTCCTTTTACTTGCTTCTTGTGGACGGTGTGTTGCAGAGTTTAGTTTAGTTTTGTTTTTCTTGAACAAATTTCTTCTCTCGGAGTTTGCGGCGAAACGCCTAAGTTGTGAGGACGAAGTACAACCCTGCGCCCATGCCGGCGCCACGACTTTGTACCCCCACAACGGTCCTGCCCAATCTGCAGAGACAGATGACACAGCTGCAAAATCAAATAAACGAGATCTACTCGCACTTGCCCAGTCTAAATAAAAAGTCAATATAAACCCTCTAACCAAAACATCAATAAAACCTCTTGTCATAATGTAAATTCACTAATAAGAACTGAGAGAAGAGCCAATCTTTTCAACCTGTTGCAAGAGGAACAACCGTATGTACTTCTATTGGGGGAAATAAAGTTAAACAAGAAGCATGAGATAGGGCATAAACTATATATATATATTATACGATCTACCTAACTCCTATCAAGGGGGAGGTGTCGCAATCCTTATTAGAAAAGGAATCCAACACAAAGTTATGTATAGTGGAGAAGTGCGCAACTTCCGGGTGCTGGAAGCCTGCATCGTACGCATAACCCTTCAGCAAGGAAGGGGTTTGTACGCGATTGCAGTCTATGCACCCCAGGCGCACCAACGTAACCTATTTATAGCAGAGCTCGAGACACTCTTTCGATGCTTCCAATTGCACTTGGACAAAACCTATTTTATCCTAGGTGGAGATATGAACGCCAAGGATAAAAATTGGGGAAATTATATATCTAATACCAGAGGAAATCAGTTAGCTGGCTGGTTAGATCAGTATCGTATTGAATATAGGACTGACCTACTAGCTACGGAATATCCATCATTCACTAGAGGTAGATCGTTCTTAGATATCTTGCTCATTGACTCACGACTGAGACTACTTAACACTAACAGACGAAACAGAAACTGTTTATGGACAATTGAATATGACAGTGACCACTGTGCATTCACGGTGGTATTAACGCTCCCGAGCGGTCTACAACTACGGGGCAATGTAATGGTCACGGTTCACCAGATCATTACCATGAGAACTTCGTTCCGATGACTTTAATCTGCCAATAAACAGAAGCGTGACAAATGACGAAATCGACAAATTTATTCAAGAAATGAACGAAACCGAAAAACGAACAATGGACAAGACAATTCCGAAAACAACAGTTACAGATAACATAACCATATACAGAAACACAAGCTTAAACGCACTCCACAAGAAAAAGAGCAGACTGATATCGAAACTAAAACAATTACACAGACAGTTTACAGACCGACAAGAACAGGAGATAATATCACTAAAATCGCGATTAAAAAACCTCCAACAATTACTTAGAGCTAACTAGAGATTAGCAACAAATTTGTATTGGAACAACAGAATTCGAGCTATAAAAGCTAATAACCCGAATATATTCACACAAATAAATAAAATATTCAGGAAAAATAATCAAAACGAGATTCAATGTCTCCAAATTCCACGTACTGATGTAAACAAGCAGCTGCTAATCAGAATTGGCATAGATACAGAGAACGCTATACTCAATAGTGAGCTCTTCGTGATCGAAGATCGATTGGAAACGGTGAACGGTGTGGGAGCTGTCTTTCAGGAAATGTACAAGGTGAATGAAAGCATTCACCGAAATCACGACCTGGAGGTCAGAGTTCTACTGAATCACCTGCACCTCCGAAATGAAATTTCATTTTGGCAATTGGAGAATCCCGGTTTTGCCGAATTCTGTGACGATAATCTGTCAATTGACATTAATGCCAATGGTGGGGCCACCAGCCATGTAATTACGAGGGAAGGAATCCAGAGTATCTTCGACTCATTGAGAAGCAAAAAGTCAGTGGGAACAGATGGAGTACCTAACATCGTACTCAAGAATCTGCCCCCGATGGCAATATATATATATACGGTCCTGTTTAACAATGCGTTGAATAATGCATATTTACCCGCGCGTTGGAAAATGGCAATCATATAGCCCATCCCAAAAGGGCAAAGCCTGAACAACCCAATGAACATGCGTTCGATAAGAATACTCCCAAGCATCAGTAAAGTATTTGAAAAAACTATTAACAAAGCTCTGCTAAAATTGGTAAACGACAACAACATTATTGTTAAAATGGGTAGATGACAACAACATTATTGTGAATAGCCAGTTTGGCGAGTAATGATACCACACATGCCGCAGCTAAACTGGTCTTCGACATACAGTGGAATAAATGTAAGAACAAAGGCACAGGTGCTTGTCTGATCGACTTGGAAAATGCCTTTGGTACCCTCTGAATCGAAGGCTTATACTATAACCTGTCAGACAAGGCATATATAAGCATTTACTATACAAGGTGGCGCAAAATTAATCATCCAATTTTGTTTTTGAATACTATTTTTACTATATAAAAAAAAATGATTTTGAGTGATGAAAATATTTATTTGGACCTTTACAATTTTTTCTGTTAAGTGGAAAAGGTGATATCCGTCAAGTGGCTGTAGCCAGTGTAGATACGCATTTATACCCGTTTTATCGCATTTTCCATGACCCTCCGCAAGATTTACAGTGATAACTGTTCGCATTCCTGTCTTCCCGTATTTTCCTTAAGGGCTGCAATTGTCTGAGGGTTGTTGGAATAAACCCGCGACTTCAAGTAGCCCCAAAGAAAGAAGTCTGGAATGGTTATATCGGGCGATTTTGCTGGCCATGCCAAATCGCCAAAACGGGAGATTACACGACCAGGAAAAACTTCCTTCAGAATATCCATTGTGGCTCGTGCTATGTGTGCGGTTGCACCATCTTGTTAAAACCACATGTTCACCAAGCCCCGCTCCTCCAATTCCGGCCGTAAGAAGTCATTTATCATGGCCCTGTGGCGTTCGCCAGTAAAAGTGGCCGTTTTGCCGATGGCGTCCTCAAAAAAATACAACACAATCACTACTCCCGCATTAACGCCCCACCAGGCACTGGCTTTGAGTGGATGTAATTGCTCTTCGTGCATCATACGCGGACTTGCATTGCCCCAGAAATTAAGATTTTGCTTATTGACGTAACCGCTTAAGTGGAAATATGCCTCGCCGCTCATGATAATTTTCGACACAAAATCGTCCTCAAAAAAATCGACACAATTATTCCACGCTCTTGCGGAGTATAGTGCTCCATTGCTTGTCTGTTTGTATACTCAGCTGCCTAGCTCACAAATGTCCTATATGATTGACGTACGAGTCCATTTGCAAAAATTATAATATCCTCTGATAGGGTGGTTAATTTTGCGTCGCCCTATATTCGTGGTTCGTGGTCAAAAGTGGTTATGTGACCTCGAATACAACGTATAATATCAAGAATGGCTTGCAACAGGGTGTGGTATTTTCTCCGATTCTTTTTAACGTTTACATTAGCGACTTATTAGATGCACTTCCGCAGGCTATCGCGTACGCAGACGATCCCATAATTTACAGAACAGCTCCGAAAGTTGAGATCATAAATAGTTTACTGCAGCGAGACTTCAACAAAGTGAATTGCTACTGCGATGACTGGAAACTTAAGATCAACTTCCAAAAATGTGAAGTCATCCTATTTAGAACCCCACTATATAAACCCATGAACGACACAAGGAAACACTGGCGAAAGTTAGTTATCGTGGGACTATGGCTAGTTTCTGCTTGTGCGTCAACACAGACGCTGGTTCAGCAGAAACACCACCAATATTACTCTGGAAATTAAAGCACAACCGCGAACACAATAGCTCTCCAAATAAAACACACTGGAGTAGTTTTGATGATAATGTTTTTTATTTCGTGCAAAAATCCTGTACAATTAAAACAATATCCCGAATTTTCGTTACACGCACGCCGACAACCCTCGTTTATTATTATGACGGGATCAAAGTTAGTGGGCTACACTTTGTTTGAAGAACTATATTAAATTATATTTCTTTTACACTGGTGAAACACGGCATGGCAAAAAGGCGCACACGAAAAGAAAGGACTTAGTAACGAAGTAACTCTTGGACGAACTCTCGGTGATTCTCCGCGGGGATTCGTTAACGAAGGTGCGCACCCTTCGAAAAATAAAATCTGACTCGACGATGCAATTCACATCCATCAGATTCGATGGCCGCGAATTGCATCGATAGGGGAGGATTGTATATGTGTCCGTATAGGACAAGTACGATGCCCTGCGATGAAAACGCGTACTATAATTGGGGGCGATGTACCCATGCATCGTTGGTGATGTATGCCAGGGATCGAAATAGATTTTTGTTTCAAAGTAAACAAAAACTCTATTTCACAGATCAAATGGTGGCACACATGATGTCCCTATGATACAAGGGGTCGTCATGGTATTTGCCTAAGATTCCTTGGAAACCCCGATGTAGGCAATATCTAATCTAGCCGTATGGCTCCGGTGACACAAGTCAGCAGAAACCTCGTCGACGGCGGCAAAGGGTCAGGCTGGATGGCTGTATGTTTGATTAATATGCGGGTAAGTAAAACGCACACAGTGAGATACTGTATGTTTACTTTAGGTTTTCAGGCAGGTCATCATAGGCATGGCATGGGTAAGGTTACCTAAACAATGTTCATATCGATGCCCAAATTCATGATCGGTTGATAGCCGATAAAGGAAAATGGTCGCAAGTATTGCGAACCTCGGGCAAGGGGCAATAAATTGTTATGAACCGTAGCAAAACCCATCGGCTACAACTGTGTCAACAATTACGCTGGCCAGCGAGTATTTATCTATTATAATTGCTGACAAGCCGAGCCGATGGAGATATGGTACGGTTCATATAATAGTTCAATGTGATGCATGCCTTGATAAGGTTTAACTTTCAGGTGAAAGTTATTTGTAAGAAAGCTTACACTGCTCGCATGCAGTTAAGTATAGTGGTTTGCATGCGACGAGGAGGGGGGTTCATTTAAGAGGATGGGCGGTTCTTTGGGAATGTATTAAGGGGGCATTCCGGTTTGTTCGGTTCAAAAAACGATTTTTTTTGCTTAATCGATAGTTTTATCCTTCAAAAATAATATGTTAAAATTTGGAAATGAAATCTTAGGCGGTTCCAAAGTTATAGGTCATTAAAGGGTCGGGTCTCCCGCGGATACAAATACAAATACAAAACTTTGGATGCGTTTTTCTCGAAACGACTTTTTTGCGTGCGGTGTAAGCGATAATATGAAAACGGTGCATGCGATTCTTATGAAAGTTCGCACACATATTTTTAACAGGCACACGCAACTTTTTTATTTATTTATTTATGTTTTTAGTTATAACAAAAAAATAGAGTAAAAAACTGTAAACCAAGAGTGTAGTTAAATACCTGGGCATCTGGCTAGATCAATATCCATATTTCAACAGAGTTGTAGAGGCTGCTTTGGCCAAAGCTAGGAAAACGTTTGCTATGACAAGGAGGTTATTTCACAGTAGCTAACTTGACAGCAGGGTAAAAGTGATATGCTACATGGCGCTAGTCAGGCCAATGCTCAAATATGGTTGTCCAGTGAGGTTTAACATAGGTCAAAATTTGATGGAAAAAATTCTGAAGTGTCTCAGAACTTGTCTCAGATTATATCGAACACCGGAATTGGACTATAAAAAGTACTGCTCAAATGAGACTTTATATAATGAAGCATACATAAATAGGGTGGATAGTTTTATGATTAAATTAATCAGAGGATATATTGCGCGAGCAATAAGCTCGTCCAATGACCAAATTTTCGGGGCTTATTATCCAAACAATCTGTACTATGAGAGCGTGCGTCGCAACGGCCTCTACCAGAGGCGTTCCTAGATTTGTACATGAATGGGCTTATACAGGATGGATCTGGAATTCCGCTGATCTATCATGTAAGTAGATCATCCGTAGACGGGCTATTGTGCTACGACCGGAAAATCACGCGCACCGAAGAAGAGCTCTTGCGCTTCAGTAAGGCTATCTCCCAAGGAGACCGGGACGATAATATTAAACAGCACCAACAGTTCTGGTGGTTGAACGGCAATTAAAGACCTGATTACCAATGTTGGTAATAGAACGGCCAAAGTTTAATTCGAGAAAAATAAAAACTGTTAAGGATTTTTTTTTTTAGTAAGAATGTCACCAATTTTTATTCGAGAAAAATAAAAACCGTCAAAGAATAATTTATTGGTGGAATGGCACTTTTTCGATTAGCGAACTACTGAAATTGATTGATGAATACTTGTCGAAATAATACTGTGAGCAATTATTAATTAAAATAACGCTCGCACGGTACTCTAACATTTAAGTGTACTTTAAAATCCCATTTTGTGCGCGCGTTAGAGCAAAAAAAATAACCCGGAGTTTGTCTATAACATTCATTACTGTACATTTACAAGTGTAGTGTAACAACATATCCATGAAATGACCATAAACAATAATCTCAAATGAATCAATTGCCCATGTCACAATTTGCACTTCTCAAGTAACCAGCATTCGTTAAGTAAAACAAATGAATTGCTCCGGTCACGATTTGAAGGAATCATATGACAATCGTTTGCAAATTTGCCACTGGCAAATGATTCAAGAATTAATTGGGTCAAATCGTGTCATTGTTCTTTCGCTATGCGCTAAGCTGGTGATAGAAAATTAAGTAGCATAGTAAGCAGAATTGTATGAGTGAAGTTTCAAATAAGAATCGAATAGCTTGTTAAGCAATATTTGTATGAGTGAATTATGAAACTTGTAAATAATCGGGTGAATGATTGGGAGTATAAATACCCCAGCATTTTTGCAGAATCATCATCATCATCGGCGCTACAACCGGGAACCGGTCTTGGCCTTATTTAGCAAGTCCTGAGGCTTGTTAAATTTTCCATAATGATTTATTTTTTCTGGGCAAGGTCATTAGTCTTGCGCCAGAGGCTCCCCGACGGGGAATCGACCCCCGGTCTCCCGGGTGACAGGCGGGTATACTAACCACTATACTATCGAGGAGCCCATTTTTGCAGAATAAATTAATCAAAAACCAACCAGCGTCTTTGATTCACCAACCGCGGCGATTTCGCCATCCAATTTCAGCGAGCTGCGCTTAAACAGCAACAATTAGGGAAGCTAAGTTATAGTTAATCAAAGGACAAATATTAAATACACTTGTCACACACATATATATACATATATATATGTCATTAAAATATATATACGATGCTGTCAAACTAGTCCCCTAAACATTTATATTACAATTGGGCTTTTATCTTCTCAATCGCGTCGGGACTGTGGTGGGTTTTTGAGTTTAGGGTATAGCCAGTATCATAAGTTGCTAAATCATGTGAACACAGTAGTTGGTCGAATTTTTATAAACTGTTTATTTAAAAAACAAAAAAGTTGACCCATTTTGTGGAAAAATAATATATTTTTCTTTCCCCAAGCTAACATAAGAGCTGGCGGTGCAATGCATGGAATTTTTATAAAGGTTGGCAACAAGCCCTCTAATTGTGCCGTTCATAATCTTAATGAAATTCAAAAATGTCGCACTAGTTCGCGCGAGTCCTTATATAAGTCATGGTTAATGTAAATCTTTATATAAGTGATAGCTATTCTTAAACACACCGAGGTGTAGACAGAAACACAGATTCTAAATGACGGTTATTTTGGGACAAGATCACAAAAAATGAGAGAAAGATCATGGGTGGGATATTACTTAACCAATAAAGTGTGATACACTTTCCAAGACGAAAAACACAAATCCCATAAAAACGTAAAGACCACTCTCTGCTTAAAAACTGTAATAGTATCCCGTGGACTTACGGAATATTCTAGGAGAGATGCTTTCCACATTATTTCAACTTTTGTCACATAACAGGGTCCCAGCGCTCTGCAGTTCAGTTGCCACTCCCTTGTCTGTCAAATGCTGTTGGAAAGGCTTCTTATCCAACACAATCGTAAATCGTTTCTTTGATTCCATCTGCCCGGCATTTGCATAAATCACACGCATCGAAAACATGTCCCAAACAACTTATTTGGTTAACGTTCCACGGAAAAACGTCAAAATCTGTAGCACGTCTCATTTCTCCACTCCATTCAGGTTTGAGGCGCGTATGCAAATTCACGACGCGTCCATCTGATGCCGAAATTTCTTCCAAAGATCCTTATCTCGGAAGTGTCGGATGGCAGAACCAGCGAAGGATACACCGTGGAGTAAACCAATAAAAGAAACATCTAAATGGAAATTGAGATATCCCTTCGCTTTGCGTCGTTTCCACAACAATGAATGAGGTGCATGAGGCGCCATTTTTATTGCACACACCCGTATGTATTCAGGACTCTTTTTATGTGGCGTTTTCATTTGATTTGAACTGCAATGCGTTTACTCAACTGACAATCAAACGGTTTATATGCAAAAATGTCGCACCATCTCTCAGCACACAGGATATGGCCAAGCTCAGTTGAAAGATGGGAGCGGGGCCTCTGAGCAGTACGTTCGCAATAAACTGACAATGTACGTGATATCGTCCTATTTCTTTGGAAATTGAAAATTGGAAAATTGAACAAACACTCCGAGTACCAGTTGGTCCTTTCTTTATTCTTTTTACTTTCACTGTGATAGAAGGGAATGGAGAGTGGCGAGGTAAATTGCAAAATTTGCATGTGAATGTCGTGAATGACAAAAAGGGCCCGAAGAGAAGGCGTGGACGTGAATTCGACTGCGGGGTAATAAAATCGAAAAAGGATCAAATCTATTTTCACTCAAATTGAGTGATTTAGATAGAAATCAATGCGCGTATAGGATTTGAATATTTGATTCGCTTTCAACTCTGCTCACAGGACAAGTAGCAGGATATTTAATTCGGATATTTGACAATGATCCGAAAATGAAATGAAAATTGAGAATTCTATTTGCACAGTTGAAAGCAATTGATTAAATAGATGAAGGCAAGTCACACCAGAGCTGGGGATGTAGACGAGAAATTCATCGACAATACAGCTGAGTGAATTCGAATATATTTTTTTCGTTACGGTATCTCAAATTGTCCTTTATCGGTGTTTGGGGAGTGTTTTGTATTGATGATGCTGATTGGCAGATGTTTCGAACGATTGTACATATTTGCTAAGCTGTGTTGGATGTTGTTTGCATCGAAACGATGACAGTTTTCAGTTTGTGGAACGAAGCAGATTGAGAAGTGAAGGGGATCGAATGTGGCCTCTTGACAGATTTGGAAAGGGAATTATTATGTTTAATGGGGATTAGCAAGGCTTGTGGACTCAAGTGACTTTTCGACTCGCATTACTAATCAACTGTTGTTCATAATAGACAGGGTCTCAGTATATAACTGTCAGGTGTTGATACAGAACGCGCGGGAGTGTGTTCTTTTTTCTTGTGACATAAAATAGGAATGTTATATAGATACGGTATTTAAGAAAGTATCTTGAAAGGATATACATGGATCGTTACTTTGATATATATGCAGATGGAGTGAGAGAATGTAGAGTAAATAAAAATTGGAAAATGATTATTTCCACTAACCTCTGAATAGGATTTCTCTAAATCGGTAGGGGAAATATGGAATGAGAGAAAGACATTTTTGTCTATTGTCTTTTTCCATCAGCCAGTGGAGAGTAGATACTATGAACAACAACGAGATCAAACAGTGTGCCGAATTATTTCTACTTTACAAGAACATAACGTGTATTTTATTATCATAGCTAAGGGCTAACTGTAGATAAAATTGTCTAATTCGATAGTTCGACAATGAAAAGCTTTCCAAGATTTTTTTCGTCCCATTTAAAGTAGTAACAGTTTAAAGTATTAAAAAAAGGAAAGACTAACATATTCCAATTAGCAGTTTAAGATTTTGTTTTCGCCGCTAAGAGAAGTATGTAAAGAAATGTCAAATTCATGTTCGTCAATCTAGATTATCTGACCCTCATAGACTCCTTTGGTGTGATAACCATATCCTTAGTTTCCTAAGGCCTTTTTTATTATAAAGCCGCAATGCAGATGGATCAATTGGAGAAATCCACCACCATTGAGCCAGAACTTGCAGAAGTTCCAATAATATTGAACCATATCAACAAGGTGGTAATCCGAGACTATATAGCACCTTAGTACGGTCCGACTGTCATTCGGTTCAAAATCCCGCATTATACGAAGTCTATTTGGTTGTGAGAGATCCATTGAGGTTATGATTATCCTTTTCCAGTGCTTTTTGCTTAAATCACCTTATCATTAAATATCCACTATCATTTGTGTTCCGTTGGTATTTCCTATAACGATATTGAAACTAATGTAATAGATATGATTATTTCGAGAGATAGGAATCCATGTATTGCCCTAGTTTAGTGGGGCCACCGCCCCATTTATTAGTTTAGTGCAAGCTTACAAAAATATTCTTACGGGCTAACTTACGAACTAACTTAGTTAATTAGTTATTAACATAACTTAACAGTGGTGAGGGATAAGACGGAGAATGGAAACAATTAGAGGGAGACATTTAGAAGGCGGCGATTTAGAGTGAAAGTGTTAATATGGAAGTCAAAAATGGAAAACTTCACACTTTGCAGCATTCAGGAGATAGGTTCGTTAGAGCCGTAACCGAGCTGATGGAGGGAATGTAGAGCGGATGAGAATTACGTATGTTCTGGAGGTTTATGTTGGATAGGGTTAAGTTCAGAAGACTTGCCCAGTCGACCGAACCAGAGAGAAGTCTGTGAATGAATAGAATATCGGATAAGGGTCTGCGTTCTCCCATGGCTTTCAAGTTAATTAATTTGAGACGGTTGGGTCAGAGGGTTTTCTCATCCCAATCCATGAAGAGCGTAACGTAAGAAACGACGTTAAACGCTCTCTATTCTCCGAATATGAATCTGCTGGTAGGACTACATACTTGACTAGCATATATGACCAGTGCATGGACAAAGGAACGGTAGAGGAACTGGATGTCTTAGTGGTTGGAAAAGTCTTAAGACCACTGTTTTCCAAATGAGTTAGCCTTATGGATTATCTCATCAATATGCGAGGGGAAATTAAGTTTCTTATTACATTAAATACCAAGCCCGCAGATCGAATTAACGATGGTAAGGGTTTGGTTATGAAGAGTCTAGAAATGGGGAGGAGAAGCTGTGAGCATTCCTGAAGATGTTCAACCATTTGGTGATATTAACCTCCAAGCAGTTTTTGCTACACCAAACGGCGAAATTGTCAAGATCTGTTTGAAGCAACGCAAAATAAAGTGGTGACATGATATCCTTATAGAATTGTATGTCATCAACATATACAGACACCCAGGAGTGTTTGATGACGCTGTCAATGTCGTTTGTGGTTAGTATAAAAAGGAGGAGGCCTAAGTGACTACCTTGAGGGACTCCCGAGGTAGCCAAGAAGCGATTAGATATTGCGAATCTGAAACGTACATTATATGGTCTATTATCTGGGTTTTTCCCAGAGTGGGTTCAAAGCCGAGGGGGAACAATTTGAAAAGTATAAGTCGCGAAATTTTGTCGAAAGCCTTAGTGAGATGGGTTGTAACCACTTTGACCTCTTTGCCACTCTCTAGAACTGACTGTGTGAAAGATATAAATTCGAGAAGATTGATGTTTGTCGAACTGCAAGTTAGACATCCGTTTTTCCCAGGAAAAATAAGAGATTTACAGTGAAATCAGAAAGTTTCATACAGAAAAATTATGGGTGTATGGGAAATCTTACCAATAGAGCGATAGTGCGTGTGTATTAGGGTCATTTTTGGTATACGAGGGTTCCTTTTATATTTCGGGATTAGAGAACAAAAACAAATATTGATCATCGAAAATCACTTTATTGTTTTTCAAAATATTCCCCATGAAGATCTATACACTTTTGCATGCGTTTGAACCAATTGTCGGAGCACTTTTGCCACTCTGATTGAGGTATCTCCAACACATGCATTCTGAATGCAGCAACCGCTTCTTCAGGTGTCGAAAAACGTTGACCTCTCAGTTTGTTTTTTACGTACGGGAATAAAAAGAAGTCATTCGGTGCCAAGTCAGGACTATACGGCGGATGACCCATCAAATCGATGTTTTGGGTGCTCAAAAATGCAGTTGTCGCAGCCGATGTGTGAGAGCTCGCATTGTCGTGGTGAAGAGTGATCCGTCTTCGGCGGTTGGTTTTCCTGATTTCTTGGAAGACAACTGGCAAACAAATGGTTGTGTACCACTCAGAATTGACTGTTCTGCGTTGTTCTAGTGGTACGGTTGCGGCATGTCCAGTTTTACCGAAAAAACAGGCGACCATTTGCTTGGAAGTGCTTCGTGCGCGAACAACTTTTGTTGGATTTGGCTCATCTTGAAACACCCAGACAGTCGACTGCTGTTTACTTTCGGGCTCATACGCGTAAATCCACGATTCATCACCTGTCACGATGTCATAGACGTGTTTCGAAGCACCGCGACCGTATTTTTTGAGCATTTCTTTCGACCAATTGACACGAGCCTTTTTTTGGGCGATTGACAAATTGTGTGGGATCCAACGCGAACAAATTTTTTTGACAGTCAAATGTTTATGCAATATTGAATGTATGCTGGTCCCACTACCGCCTAAGGTTGTCTCAATCTCACGATAGGTCACATGATGATCTTCCAATATCAGTTCGCGCACAGCATCAATGGTTTTCGGAACAACAACTGATTTTGGACGACCTTCACGAAATTCATCTTGGAGTGAACTACGACCACGATTGAATTCACCATACCATCGATAAACACTGGTCCTCGACGGAGCTTCATCGCCAAAAATTGAATTAAGTTCATCCATGCACTGTTGCTGAGTTAATCCACGCCGAAAGTTGTAAAAAATAATCGCACGAAAATGTTGACGATTTAATTCCATTTTTGGGCCGAGATGAATCTTTTAAGTTACTGTAAACAACACAAATAGCGCTCGTATGTCAAAACGTTCTGAGTGCGTATAACCTCAAAAATGTCCAACTTTACGACAGAGCTAAAAATTGCCGGATTGCAACACTAGGGTTGCCAAATCCCGAAACATAAGAGGCAACCCTCGTATGTGAGCGATGAACGAGGTTTTTCAAATATTGGCGAATTCATTTGGAGAGAGGGATAAATAGAAAATTGTCCAAAGGGGAAATGAAAGAATAGATGAACATTTTTAAAACCCTGTCTTTTATATATCATGAAGGTCCCTTGTGAATTTGTCATAGAGTTGTTTTTTATTGAGTGCGGATCAATGGAACGGGGTAAAATTGTGCCGAGGGAGAAGTGGGGTAAATAATCGGAATGAGAAAAGTCTTAGACAAAGGAGTCATCAGTGAAAGATTGTTTAAAATATGTGGCAAGTAATTTATCGCTAAATAAGTGTCAGTTGAAGATTCCTGTTTATGGGTAAGCGAATTGGGATAACCTTCAGATCGTTGTTTGTAATTTACGAACTGAAAAAGTCTTTGGGATATTTTTTAAGTTGGTTTGTGTAACACGTTTGTAGTTCTGGTAGAGCGTATTGTAAAGTTCGGTAAACTGAAGATAACATCCGAAAAAATTAGGGTAGTCATTAATCGTACGCCTTTTTCTTTTATTTTTAAATCCACATTTATTTTCATTAAAAATGTTATATTCTATTTTCAATGTTAATCGAACGCCTTCGGAGGAAAGTAGCTTACATATTGTTCCTTTTATTGCACGTTAAGGAACGAAGTCTCTGATTGTACCAAGAGAGTTGACATGCTATGCTGAGAATGAGAATCGTTACGCGAGATAGATTTGTAAATTTTTCTGTAAAAATGTGATCGCAATTTCTACAGATGAGTTATCGTAATTGAACGAGAGTCTGCTTAGATAGTCGCTGATATTATACTATTATATTTATTGGCTTGTAGGAACCTGTAAGTTCATGACCTCACCGACTCGACTCTGCCATTATTCCCTGTCCTATGTACTCTCCTTCCACGTTCGACCATCCGATCCAATCTCCTCGAGGTCCAACCTAAAATTGTCCACCCATCTCCGTCGCGGCCGTCCTACCAGTCTCTTTCCCGTTGGCTTACCGTCAAGAATTCTATGCACGGTCCTATGGTTGCCCATTCGCACCACATGTCGGGCTCATCTTAATCTTCGCGACCTGATTACTCTCACTATTGTAGGTTTGCCGTATAGCGCTTCCAGTTCGTGGTTGTGGAGTTTGTCCTGCCTCGTCGTCATATTTGCCGCCATCGCGTATGCGGATGGCATCGCCGTTTCGGGCGATAATCTAGAAACTGTAAGTAAAAACAGTGAAATCATCATGCGAGCGGCAGAAGAGGTGGGCCTATAAATAAATGAAGACAAAACAAAATACATGATTACGGCGAAAGCATGTGGAACTCAGGGGAACACACATAAAAATCAGGGGCAAGATATTTGAAAATGGCAAAGAATTTAAATATCTGGGAATAATACTGACGGCCAGTAACGAAATGTCGAAGGAAATTAACAAAAGACTACACTCCGGCAACGCTAGTTGGCATGCAGTTAGTAAACTACTGAAATCCAAACTGCTATCACGTAATATAAAGCTCCGTGTCTATAGAGAGTGAGATTTTTGTACAACGATGTGAGTTTTTGAGAGAAGCTCTCTTACATTCCGATAGTAGAAAGTAAAAGGAGTATTGGGATGGATTATGGAGGACTGGGTGGAAGTCTAAGAACGAAAACACGTATCGTGGTCAGCTTTGCTCCGTAAAATTATTTTAGACTGAACGCAGTAATCGAAAGCGGTTCGACACTTTTTAGGAAGCAAATTGAAGTTTACGTGGAATGGAATGGAACGTCGGTGGGTAAACCTTCTTCTTGATTAGACACCATGATACAAGTTCTAGTTTTACCTTAATAGCAGACAGAATTTGATGAGCCATTAAGATACCCCAGAAAGATACGAATGTTATCATATGTATTTCTGTCTCTACGTTAAGAAATCGACATTCGGTAGGCTCTGAGGGTAGCTGAGTGTTCTTTACTGGAGATTTATAAGAGGATCGAAAATGGGTCAAGAGGAGAGAGAAGTTGTGGGGGAAGAGGTATGTGTAATAGGCATCTAACGACTGAACGGAGCCTGTAGTAGATGAGGTTCATTTCATTTTTCATGTTGTTTAATTTTCTTAGTTCCTAAATTACGTGCTAGACAAAAATGGTTAAATTCTAGTTTAATTATCTTATATTATAACTTACTGGTCCTACACAGGCGCTGTAAGCTAAACATTACATGCCTATTGTATAATTTGCCTTTCAGCGACAGAACTTTGTTTGTGGCTGTATTTATGATTATTTGTATGAAAAAGAAAAATTGTGAAAACTTTATCGTTTTTTTTTTTTCTTAAAATTTAACTTACTTCAATTTCTTTTTAAACTTTATTTAAAATAACTTAACTACTACCCTAATTCTAGAAAAGCTAAGTCTATGTAAGCTGGTTGATGATACTCTTATTCTACCGACATTGGTGTCCAGGTGTTTATTTGTCATTCAACCATCAAAACTGTTGATGCTGTTTAATATTATCGTCCCGCTCTCTGTAGGAGATAGCCCTACTGAAGCGCAAGAGCTCTTCTTCGGTGCGCGTGACTTCCCGGTCGTAGCACAATCGCCCCTGATGATCTACTTACATGGTAGGTCAGCGGAATTCCAGATCTATCCTGTATAAGCCCTTTCATGTCCAAATTAAGGAACGCCTCTGGTTGCGACGCACGCTCTCAAAGTACAGAGTGTTTGGATAATAAATCCCGGAAATGAATTCATTGGACGAGTTTATTGCTCTCACAATATATCCTCTGATAAATTTAATCATAAAAGTATCCACCCTATTTATGTATGCTTTATTATATGAAGTCTCATTTGGATAATACTTTTTATAATCCGATTCCGGTGTCTGATATAATCTGAGACAAGTTCTGAAACACTTCCTTACTAACACCCGCATTTTTTCCATCAAATTTTGACCTATGTTAAACCATACCGTACAACCATATATGAGCATTGGCCTGATTAGCGTCATGTAGCATATGACTTTTACCCTGCTGTCAAGTTGGTTACTGTGAAATAGCCTCCTTGTCATAGCACATGTTTTCCTAGCTTTGGCCAAAGTCTCTTGAAATACAGATATTGCTATAGCTAGTTTCCGAGGTATTTAACTACACTCTTGGTATCCAGTTTGCCTCCATCCGTTCCCACGATAACTAACTTTCGCCAGTTTCCTTGTGTCGTTCAAGGCTTTATATAGTGGGGTTCTAAATAGGATGGCTTCACATTTCTGGAAGTTGATCTTAAGTTTCCAGTCATCGCAATAGGGCTGCACCTTGTTGAAGTCTCGCTGTAGTAAACTATTTATGATCTCAACTTTCGGAGCTGTTCTGTAAATTATGAGATCGTCTGCGTACGCGATAGCCTGCGGAAGTGCATTCAACAAGTCGCTAGTATAAATGTTAAAAAGAATCGGAGAAAGTACCGCACCCTGTTGCAAGCCATTCTTGATATTATACGTTGTATTCGAGGTCACATTACCACTTTTGAACACGAACCTCCTGTCCTTTAACATATTGTAAAGTACATATAGTAAAGGTTTATCTATGCCTTGTCTGACCAGTTTGCCATATAACCTTTCGATCCTTCGAACAATTTAAGGCCTTGTGCCACCGTAATTTTTTCAAAAGTCCAAACCATAGACAACATTTAGCAGTTCATTTAAACCATTTTATTGAACACAGTCACGACATTTTATTGAACATAGTCGCGGAATCTCAAATGTATACGAACACAGCAATCGACTTGAAAATTTATATACGAGCTAGTGAGACATAATACTATAGAATACAAGCAAAAAATTCAACCTACTGGGGTCATCTATAGGTCAGGCCGGAAACTTTTCAAGCCACCCTCGTATGAAATTAAACAGACTTTAAAACTTAGAACTGGATTGGATGGAGGGATTTGTCGATATACTGAAGATAATGAAGGTCCTGCAGTTGACGATAGGTTGACTTGTTACAATAATGCGAGGGATGCCTCTTATATTTCGGGATTTGGCAACCCTAGTGTTGCAACCCGGCAATTGACAGCTCTGTCGTAAAGTTGGACATTTTTGAGGTTATACGCACTCAGAACGTTTTGACATACGAGCGCTATTTGTGTTGTTTATAGTAACTTAAAAGATTCATCTCGGCCCAAAAATGGAATTAAATCGTCAACATTTTCGTGCGATTATTTTTTACAACTTTCGGCGTGGATTAACTCAGCAACAGTGCATGGATGAACTTAATTCAATTTTTGGCGATGAAGCTCCATCAAGGACCAGTGTTTATCGATGGTATGGTGAATTCAATCGTGGTCGTAGTTCACTCCAAGATGAATTTCATGAAGGTCGTCCAAAATCAGTTGTTGTTCCGAAAACCATTGATGCTGTGCGCGAACTTAAATTGGAAGATCGTCATGTGACCTATCGTGAGATTGAGACAACCTTAGGCGTTAGTGGGACCAGCATACCTTCAATATTGCATAAACATTTGACTGTCAAAAAAATTTGTTCGCGTTGGATCCCACACAATTTGTCAGTCGCCCAAAAAAAGGCTCGTGTCAATTGGTCGAAAGAAATGCTCAAAAAATACGGTCGCGGTGCTTCGAAACACGTCTATGAATAACATCGTGACAGGTGATGAATCGTGGGTTTACGCGTATGAGCCCGAAAGTAAACAGCAGTCGACTGTCTGGGTGTTTCAAGATGAGCCAAATCCAACAAAAGTTGTTCGCGCACGAAGCACTTCCAAGCAAATGGTCGCCTGTTTTTTCGGAAAAACTGGACATGTCGCAACCGTACCACTAGAACAACGCAGAACAGTCAATTCTGAGTGGTACACAACCATTTGTTTGCCAGTTGTCTTCCAAGAAATCAGGAAAACCAATCGCCGAAGACGGATCACTCTTCACCACGACAATGCGAGCTCTCACACATCGGCTGCGACAACTGCATTTTTGAGCACCCAAAACATCGATTTGATGGATCATCCGCCGTATAGTCCTGACTTGGCACCGAATGACTTCTTTTTATTCCCGTACGTAAAAAACAAACTGTGAGGTCAACGTTTTTCGATACCTGAAGAAGCGGTTGCTGCATTCAGAATGCATGTGTTGGAGATACCTCAATCAGAGTGGCAAAAGTGCATCGACAATTGGTTCAAACGCATGCAAAAGTGTATAGATCTTCATAGGGAATATTTTGAAAAACAATAAAGTGATTTTCGATGATCAATATTTGTTTATGTTCTCTAATCCCGAAATATAAAAGGCAACCCTCGTAAAGCTTAGAACTGGATTGGATGGAGGGATTTGTCGATATACTGAAGATAATGAAGGTCCTGCAGTTGACGATAGGTTGACTTGTTACAATAATAGATACAAATAAATATAGGTAGAATGACATGAAAATAATGCAACGATAATCAGTCGAGCCGAGTCATCGTTGACAGATGCTGCAAAAACCGCGCGCTCGGCTTCTAGATCTCTGAAAAAATTGGAAGATAAAGCAAATATACACTTGGTAGCCAATTTGTATGGTTCTAGCGTTACTGGCTACCGGTAAAAAAATGTTTAAATACGTTTCCAAGTTTAAAGCATGGAAATCAGAAGTTTAAATTATAAACACGATTATCTCAAAACTATGTTTTTAGAATTGGCTTGCAGCATAACTCACTAAATTTGTATCTGATTGAGTTCAAACTTTAACTGTAACTTCTTAATTAGATTCGGCAGAGAATGCAGTTTTTGTTGGGTTGGTTTTTGCCAAATGTTAAAAATTATAAAAGTGTTTGTTAATAACTTGCGAAAAAAATCGTTTCTTTTTCAAAAGTTTGCAATGTTTTCAAAAATTAATTTTACTACTACCATTAATTAGTCTGTAGGAACCCGGAAGTTTATAGCCTCACTGACTCGGCTGTGCCATTGCTCCCTGTCCTGTGCAGTTTCCTTCCACACTAGATCATCTGATCTGATCTCCTCACGTCAAACCTTACATAGTCCTCCCATCTCCGTTGCAGCCGTCTTACCAGTCTCTTTTTCTCTTTCCTCTTTCAAAAATAAATATTATATATTTCGACGTTAGACATTTTTATGTAGTTTAAGGAGAATTTTTTTTATTTTTGCATGATCAAATCTGTTCGTGTTTTTTTGGGAGCCCCAGAGCAAATTTTTAAAAACACGTTTTTTGTTCAACGCCCGTTTGCCGCCGCTTCGCATTTTTTTGAAAAAAAAAATGCACCTTGATACATATATAAACATGTGGTAAACTTCGTATTTTAATAGTACATTTTTTCCTATCAAAAACAATACCAAAATGTAGTCGGTTTCCGGATCTCTACAGTGGCATAAGGCCTCAACTGCGTCTCCAGCTTAGTTGAGGAACTCCTATTCGTAAGAGGAAGGAATGCAGAAACGACAAAGCTAGCAGTATGTTCATGTTTTTAATGATGACACCATCATTGTTTTGGAAGAGTCTATCCAACCAAGATGTGTCGTTAATTCCGGCATATCGTTGCTGTGGTCCCTCTCTCAGGTAGCGTGTCTTCTTATCCTGAAAAGGACGTAAGATCTCTTAAAGACCGCTCCCGAGGGGACCCGTTGCGGTGCCGCCGTGCTTCCTCGAACCTCGAGGGAAGAGCAGCTACCGGTCGTCAAGTAGGAAGAATCGGCCAGGCCCAATAAAATGCTTTTTATTTTATTTTAAATTTATTTTATTAATTTATTTTCTGGCGTCCTTACATCTAGAACGCCAATTGAGACTGACCCTCGAATCTGAAATTCATCACCCTTATAAAGAGAAACAAATCGAAATTTGTATCTCGAAAATACACAATTTCCTACAAAAATCCCGATTTTGGAATCCTGAGTGAGATGCTCAGTGTTTATTTAAGATAAGGATTCAGTTTCCTGAATTCCTATGAAACTATTGTGCAGATGTCGATATGTATCTGGTTTTGGGTTTTTTTTTTTTTTTTTTTTTTTTCAAAACTGTATTTATTTGACCAAAAATGAATAGTTACAATAAGTAATACAGCTAACTTATAATAGATTTGTTACATATTAAGTGTTTACATGTTATTTGTTAACATTTTTCAAACAATTCTTTTTATATGTGCTTAAGATTTACTGGGAATTATATATATTGGTAATTTTGATTTTCCTGGAAAAGGTCAGAAAAAAACTAGGAACTCTGTTTATTTTAACTTAGCCTACTTTAAATTACTTAACATAACTTAATCTAACTTAATCTAATCTTATATACAATTTACAATATTTGATATTGCAATGATAGTGACAATTCGCATTTGACTTAAAAATAATATTTACAATTTTTAGTTATGGATGTGGGATTTCTCGTTGGGATTGAGGATACTGAGGGATAGGATCAGGTAAGTTCTTGAAGGAGGGGAGAGCCATTCGGTTCTGTGTTAAAGGTAAGGATCTTGGAGAATGGTTGGATGTTGCTGTATTTGAAATGATTGGGTGCCAGTTCGGTGTTGTGGTACACGATCTCGTTTAGATCGTTAACCAGTCTGCCTGCGGCGAAGAGGGTCCTGATTTGGAGACAATTACGGTAGTGAGCTCCCGTATTGGAGGAGGGTGATGGTAGGTCCGTTATTATCGGGTTGGGATTGTTAGGAAGGTTTTCTATGAAATTTATCGACAGTTCTAGGATCCGTCTATCCAGTCGTTCGATGCCTGCGGTGTTGTAAAGGTCGTTGTTACAATGGTATCTATATGAGTTGGTTTTGCGGTGTAAGCCAGTGATAAACCGGAAACATTTTCGTTCAAACACTCGTAATTTCTCCATTTGGGAGGGTGAGATGTGGTACCATAATGGGCAGGCGTATGTAAGAGTAGGTCTGATTATCTGTTTGTAGATGAGCTGTTTGACCTTAAGAGAGAGGCCTTTAGGTTTCCATAACACTCGTCTGCACAGGTTAAGCTGTATTGAGGCTTTTTGAAGAGAATTTTTGATGTGGGTTGAGAATGACCAGTTGTTGGAAAGGGTTACTCCCAAATATTTTAGTGTTTTGGAAGGTTTTATGAGGGTGTTATTAAGATTTAGTTTAATTTTGTTGTGGCAACGTTTAGTGTTGTTTGTGCAGTGAGCGTTTTTGCCCTTAAACACTGTTAGCTGGGTTTTGGTTGGGTTGAGGCGAATTTTCCATTTGTTAAAGTATGCTGAGATGAGCGGGAGGAAGTTGTTAACGCGGTTTCTTGCCGCTTTGACAAATCTACTGCTAGAGTAGATTAAAGTATCATCAGCATAATTTAGCATTACAACACTAGGTGGAGGTTGGGGGATATCGGATGTGTATAGAAGATATAAAAGTGGTCCAAGAATGGATCCTTGGGGAACTCCTGCGGTTATGTTGTGAGTTTGTGAGAGGGAAGAATTTATTCTGACCATAAATTTCCTCCCAGAAAGGTAAGATGCTAGGAGCTTTGTGATATTGGAATTCAGACCAAATAAGCAGTGCAGCTTATAAAGAAGTCCTGAGATCCAGACACAATCAAATGCTTTGGAAATATCGAGAGATATGCATACGGTAGGGCATTGGTTTTCTAGACCAGTTGTGACATCGTGTGTAAGTTTTAGTAACGCATGGCAAGTAGAGTGTCGCTCACGAAAGCCAAACTGAGAATTAGGAATGAGAGCGTTATCACTGGCAAACGAAAGAAGGTTTTGGTAGATCTTACATTCCAATATTTTGCTTAGGGTGTTCAATAAAGATATTGGACGATAGTTGGAGGTGTTATTGGAACTGCCGGACTTTTTAATGGGAATTACTACCGCAATTTTCCAGTTCTCTGGGAAATGTGAAGCATTTATGATATGGTTAAGAAGGACTAAAATGGGAAGTAGATTTGGCGGGTGAAGTCTTTTAAATAGAAGGTGTGGTATTCCATCTATACCGGTAGATTTTTTGTTGGGTCGTGATTTTATGAACTTGATGAGTTCATCTGTGGTTAAAAATGTGGTGGTGTCTGAAGGATGTGACGCCTTGTTTGTGTCGTTAAATTCTCCGATGAAAGGAGTATAAGATGCGGGTAATCTGTGTGAAATATATTCGTTGACAGTATTTCGAAAATTAGGGACTGAGAGGGAATCATTTTGTTGATGGATCTTTGAGAAGTGGTCAGCGAGGCAATTGGCTATGTCCGTGTCGGATTGGATAAGATTGTTGCTGAGTGGGCTGATAAGGTGATCGATTCGCGGTTTAAACTTCCGACCAGTTAGTCGGTTGATGTTTTTGAAGAGATCACGATTGGGTTTAATATTGTTAAGTGTAGAGGTATAAGTCTGATCCGCGAACTTTTTTAAATGTTCATTTATTAAGGTGGTCAGGAGTTGGATCTGACTTTTAATAAAAGGACAGAATCTTATATGAAGTTTTCGGCGGAGTTGTTTTTTGAGACGCAGCAATTTAATTAGGATGCTGGGTAAAGGTTTTCCTAGATGATTATGAGGGATGCTGGTGGGTGTATTGCTGGTGAGGGCATCCTTGAGTGTCTGCTCAATTTTTAGGGCTGCTCGATCGACATCAGCAGGGATTAGGTTAGAAGATTCGGGGATTTGCCAGTTAGAAAACCTTGCGGCGACGTCTCTATTGACCATTTTCCAGTTAGTCTTGGAGAAGTTCGGGACAGGACTGTGTGAGTAGAGAAGTTCGAAGGAGGGAACTTTGATCGAAGTGTGAACGGAACCATGATCAGAGGGAAAGAGGAAGGATACTGTGGGGGGGCTCGTTGAGTAGACATCAGCCGACTTGAGAAAGAAGTCAATTGTTGACCGCGTCGAGTTGGTGACACGAGTTGGCTGCAGTGGACTGTCGATATACGTATATGGGTGAGATGAGAGGAGGTGCAAAAGTTGGCAGCCGTATTTGTTATTCTTTATGTCGTTGAATGCTGTATGTCGAGCGTTCCAGTCTCCACCGATTATGAATGGTGCGGGGAGAGACTGTCTGATTATTTGAGATATGTCAGAGTCAGGAAAGTCTGGTTCTCGTGTTGGGTGGATGTAAACGGATGTTACTATGATTACTTTTTTGTTTTCACAAAAAAGTTTAACTGCCGTGTATTCAATATTGAAAACATTGGCGAACCTGATTTCGGTGAATTGAAATTTATTATTTATTAGGATGCCGGTACCTCCATGGGATCCAGTAGTTCTGGGGTTGGAAATAAATGTATAATTGGGGATGGATACTCGGGAGTTGGACTTAAGCCACGTTTCTGAGAGGAGAAGGATGTCTGGGGAGAAGGTTTTAACAAACAACCGTAAGTGTTGCTTACGGATGTTGGAGTATATAGACTCTGCGTTGAGGGCGACTATAGTTAGTTCAGACATTGAGGGAAAGAATATGGGAGGTTATAAGTGAAAGAATCTGACCTTTTTTTTCGATATCCGACATATGCTTCAATGTAGGAAGCATAGTTTGTAGACTCTTGATGTAGCCCATGATGTCCAGGTTGAGGCCAATGGAGTTGGGGTTGTTTGACGTCGGCGTGTTTTGATTGTTCTTGATGACATCCGCATATGATGTTCCTGGCCTTGTAGGTTGTGGTAATGTGTTCTGCGATGTGGATTTGGTTGGTGCGGATTTGTTGATTGTTGCTGGTTTTGTTCTTCTTTGGAGAATTCTCAATTTATGCGGACACTGGGAGAAATTGGCTGGATGTGGACCTCCGCAGTTACAGCACGTTACAGCGATTTCCTTAGTGGTAATTGATCCATCGGGGTTTGTGGTTTGGATTTTTTCTGGTTCCATACCTTGTGGATTGACCTTACAGTCTCCTGGTTGATGTTCTTCGGCACATCTGCCGCATCGTATATTTAGGTGGCAAGCCACCGCCAAGTGTCCTGAGCCTTGGCATCTCTTGCAGTGAAGGATACTTTGTTTATGAGGCTCCTCGATGCTGATTTTGTGGGTAAACAAGTACTTAATTTGTTTGAGCTTGTTGGTGTCTTCATTTGGAGCGATTTGGATAATCCGTAGGTTCCTTAAGTTATTTTCCCGCATGTACGGAGTTTGAAAATAGTCCAGCCTGTGGATTTTCAGCTCTGGGCAAATCTTGATGATCTCCGACGCTAGCTCTTCGTTGGTCCAAGTTGGGTCAATGTGCCTAATGATGAACGTTGTTGGTTTGAGCTGATGGTGTTGGAACGTAAAAAATTGGTGTTGTAGTTCCGCAAGTTTTCTAACGGTTTTCTCGTGATCAACCAAAGTTGTTGTTGCAATGGAGACAGAGGAGCCTTTAGTGTTGGTGGTGAAGTTGCGGTGTCCTAGGGCATTTTCTACTATTAGAATTATTCCCTTTATACTGGTCACATTTTTTATGTAGATTGGTGGTGGTCTAACATTTTTGTGCTGGGCAGGCAGGGGACTCGCTGCTGGCTTGGTTTGCTTGGTGGCTTCCTTATGGGCTGATGATAGTTGTTTGGGTGGAGATGTTTTTTGGATTATGCTGGGAGAAGGCGTCATCTCCATACTGGCATCGTCGCTGTTTTGGCTGGGTTGCTTTAGAGAGTGAATTTCCTCCCGGAGTTGTTTCACCTCTGTTGTAAGCTGTTGGATGTATTCCACGGCTTCGTGGAATTTTTGTTGGTAGTCAATCTGTTTTCCTGGATTTTCCATTTTTGTCGTCTTCTTTGATGAGTTTTGAAGAGTTTCAATGGCTCTTCTCTTCCGCTCCAATAAATATTCCCGGGTAGCGCTCGGATCGTTGTCTGGCATCTGTGAAGACAGATTTCGACTACGGCATCCAGCGAAAATTACACGTGTTTGCGAGTGTTATATGAGTCGCAATTTATCACACAAGATTCGGTGTGAACGCGATCGATCTTCGACGACTTAACGTCTACAGAATCAATTTTTTTTTTTCTTTCAATTTTATTCGTCAACGAGCACACAATGAATACGTCTGTACGCATGAACGATCGGCGAGTGAATGTGGCCGGTTTTGGGTTTTTGTTTGTTCAATTTATTAAGAATTTTCCCAAATAGAGATAATGATCTCTGGATTTTGAGTTTGGATGATGCCGTGGGGCAAATGCAAAACGATAAACGAATATATGATTCGTTTATTGTGAATTTTGATTTTAATTTGGTTTTTTAGATTAAATTATGCCGTGGAGGTAAATGTTAAGCGATAAACGGATATTTGATTCGTTTATTGCGAATTTTGGGTCTAGTTTGGGTTTTTTTCGGGTTTTGATTGAATTTTAGGTTTTAGTGTATTACTGCTGGGATTTGGATGTAGGTGTGGGGGAAGGAGATGGTAGGGCTCTTCAGAGCACTACATCCTCCCCTCCTTCAAAAAAAATTAATCTGTAAGAGATTAATTTTGTAGGAGTGACGCGATAAAAGATGAAGGGCGATGTCATCATGATTCGTTACATAATTTGGATTTCCAATTATAATGGTTACTTTAAATTTTCATTGTAGTTACAATTGCTTGCTACTTTTTTAAATGTTTGTTCTTGTTTTTAAGTATTATTCAAAATTTTGTGTTAATTCTGTAGCTTACGGTAGAGTGTTCTTCAATGTTTTGTTATGTTTTTATAAAGTCTAAGATTATGTGTTAAACTAAAGGCTTAAATTCACAATTTTTCTTATCGTGTATATAAGTACATTTTTTACGTTTTGATATTGAATTAATTAAAGATTATATATATATTAATAATGTTATTTACAGAGTTCTTATGTTTGTTCAATATATTTAATGATAACTGTGAATTATTTTTTATAAAATAAGGTTATATGAAATAAAATATTAAATTCAATTTGTGCTACAGATAAATTTTAGGTGAGCCTTAAAAGTGTATTGTATTACAACTTGTGTATTATATAGGAATTTACATCATCTCTAGAGTATATTTCTGTTTCATTTTGAGGACCATATTTATGTTTTTTTTTAAAGACAGATTTTATTCTAAATTTTTAACTTTGTTTTGAGTTAAACTAAAAAATGTTAGTTCCTTATTTTTCTTAGGATATATGTAATTTGGTTAATTGAAGAATGTTACATAGTTATTTGAAATTATTATATTTGTATATAATATTGTTTATTTCATAGATTTTTTGTTATTAATTTTTGCTTACTTAAAGTTATTCAAACTGTCATTTACAGCTTTCTATTTGAATAATTCAAGACAGTTTATTTGTTTGTTTTATGTCAAGCTTTTATATATAAGCGTTAGCTATATAATATTTACAAACTTCATTTGATATGAATTTGCGGAGATTTTCTTCATAATATAAGCAATTTAAAGTTTTATTTGTATTATATTTTGCTTATTATCCCCTGAGTTGTTAATACTGTTGTATTATTTACAAATGTTCTATGTTTATTATAGACAATTTTCTTTTAGATACATAAATTTCCCAAAACAAAGTTGGTTGTTTTATTTTATTTATTTCCGTTATTATGTATATGTATCTATTTTGTTTTTGTACAATTATTTGTTAAGAGGGGAATTCAATATTATTAATTATATATTTTATGTGGATATATTTAATTGACATATAGTTTTTTATATATTTTTAGATTTATAATGCGAGAATTGGTATTTTATTATTTATATGTTCATGCACGTATACATATATGTTTGAATAATAAAGGATCCATTTGTTTCACTTTAAGTTTTTCTTTAAATTTGTGGAAGACTTTCCAAACTTTCGTCGGATTGGGTTGTGTACAATTTTTCAAATTTTGGACAATAAAACCGTCTAGAAAGAACATTTTAAAGGATGGAGGATTCGTAATTGATTTTGGAAGATCAACGTTTGTTTTATTTGTAAAAGGAATTTTGATTATTTCTTTATTTATATGTTTTATTTGTAGAACCCATTTTAAAGTATGGAAAATTAGAGAAAGGAAGGAGACGATGCGGACAAACAAGTAATTTAAAAGGAATATTTTGATATAGCTGGTCTTTACAGACTTATACTCTGCTGTGACTTCTTGTTCCTCAGTCTTGCTCTTAGCTGGGAATCTTTGTTCCTCAGGCTTATTGGATGCTGGGAGATCTTGTGGCTTTTCAGGCTTAAGTTCTGCTGGGACTCTTTGTTCCGCAGGCTTACACTTAGCTGACATTTTTGGTTCCTCGGGCTTACAGTTTGCTCGGAGTTCTTGCTCCTCAGGCTTACACTTTGCCGGAATTTTCTGTTTGTGCTTTATGAGCTTGGACGTGTTGTTGCTAGAAGTCGGAGCATTTAAGAATATAAAAGTAGATGGAGGTGTTAGGATAGTATGGTCAGGAGTCTTTGTCGAATCATCAGATCCGGCCCGTAGACAAACGGATTCAAATGTTGACTGTTGGATGCGATCTTTGGCCAATGCCTCCTCTATTTGGGGGGGCCTCTAGATCCTCCTGCCTCTGATTTTTGTCCCTATTATCTCTAATGCCAATTTCATCCGTAGACGACACCTTGTAAGGTGAGGCATTTTCTACCTTCCTGTTTATATCATTAGCTTCTAATAACGATTGGTTAGATCTTTGGCTGTTTAATGTTCCTATATAAATTTGTGATTGCTGTACCCTACTTGTTTTGTTAATTACTCCACTTCTCCAAACGTTTGCGGTAGACGTGGGCTGAGTTCTCAAATCATTTTTATTTGATGGAGAGTCGTTTTGACTTCTGAAATGGGATAGTCTCCTACATTCTGCTTGGGAATGATTAAATTTGTTGCAATGTGTGCATTGGAGGCGTTCAACCTCTGCTTTAATTTGGGAAATAGCATTACAACCATTTTCATTTCGACGACATGTCGCAGAAGTATGACCAGACCTATTGCACGATTGGCAAACTGCTGGTTGGCTATATTTGGAATTATAAGATAAATTAAGAAGGTTTCTATCGCCTAGTCGTGGGGCCTGCTCGAGAGCGTAATTTATTGCTGCTCTAAGACTTGGGGTACCTCGTGCTTTCACTAAGAGTTTTAAATGGGAATCCCTAAGACCATCTTCAAACGCGTGTAGGGCGAGTTTGCTATTTTCCTCGAAGATATATTTCTGCACGGCAGGTTCGACAGTGCTTTCTAGCGTGGCTTTGTCCAGCAGATGCAGGAGGTGTGCGAGTCTGTTTCCAAACTCCTTCACATCTTCCTTGCTATGTTGCTTGGCTGTCACTAGACTGTTTTGTGCCGCTGACCTAGAGGTGAGAATTTTAAATTCTTCCTTCAATTCCGAAGCAAGATCATTCCAGGTTGAAATGACCGTATGTCGGATGTGGTCGCATGCTGGCCCTTGCAGTCTGGTTTTTACCACGCTTAGATAAAAAGCATGCTGACTGTCGTCCTGTGCCTGTGAAAAAATAATATCCCCGCAAGAAATAAAATCATCTAATTCGTCCGGGTTTCCGTTAAACACCGGTACGAAATCCAAAATATCTTTCAATCCGATAATAACCTTCATTATTGGTTACATAATAGTTTCGCACGCTTCAAATATTCGATTCGGGTATTATTTTGGGCGAAATATTCCTTCGGAAAATTCATCCTACCAAATACAAGTGTAACAAAGGCGAATAGTGAGAAGAGAGTTTTTCGAACTCAACTGAAGCGAAAAGAGAAGAAAACTAAAGGGAAAAGAGTAGAAATGCTTTCAAACCCAAATATGTCGATATATATATAGGAAATTTCGAAAATACTAAAGGTAAGGAGAAGATCTTTATTGACCCGAAGTAAAACAATCCTAATATCGAAAGATCCTGTGAAAGAAGCCAATGGTAAAAAAAAGAGGACATTTTTCGAGCCCAAAGTGAAACGAGACTGCAAGTGGAAAGATCCTGGATAGGGGAAAGAGATCCTAAGGAATTTCGATCTAAACAGATGAAATGAAAAAGACCAACAGGCAGCTAAAGGTGAGCGGGATAAAATCGAGAATTTCCTGTCCGAGAGAATGGGAGATGTGGAAAATGTAATGTAATTTAAATTATTAAGCAACTTATTTCACGAATGTGTATATGCATATGTATATGTAAAAATGTACGTACAAATTGATTTTATATGTGCGAGGTTTTCTAATTTCTTATTACCCCTTTGTATATTTAAATTTTGTTTGAGGTTTTCGTTATTATAAAGGAAATATATTTAATAAAAATTTAGGCTTCCTTAAACTTTGGGGTTTGATTTGTCCCCTTTGTATATGAACATTTTAGATTTAGTCCTCTTAAATTAACTAATATATATAAAAATGGACATAAGTACCTGTGGTTGTTGCTGGACATTCTGTTGAGTGTGTTGCTGTTGTAGGGTGTTATTGGTGATGCGTCTGTGTGGCATCGTATATATCGCTGTTGTTGATGCGGCTGCGACTGCTGTTGGTGCTTTTGAGTACATTGTGGTGGTTATTGCCGCTAATACCACTGGTCTTCTCTGCACTATTTGTTGGCCTTTGGTGTGGTGTGGGTTGTGCTCAATTGAGCCTTGAGTATGTGATTGCGATTGTGGCCGGCATTGGCATTCGCTAAAGATGTCACTTTATGGTTGATGGCCTGAAGGACTGATTATCCTGCTTCTCTATATAATGTTGACGGGACTGGTGGCCGTCGTCCACTTTACACTGTTTAGGCGTTCGCCTGGTGGTGTCGTCAATGATGTAGTCACCACAGGATGTGGCTGTCTCCAACTTTTCACTTTTTTGTTTCACTGTTGTCGGTGTTTAGCCCCGGGGACGCTTTTATTATTTAAAATGTTTGAAATTTTTTTTTTTTTTTTACTACTCCCGGTGTTTAGCCCCGGGGACGCTTTTGTTATTTTAAAAATTATGTTTTTTGTAGATGTGTTCCCGATAGCTGCAAACATCAACAAGTCCATCCGCTGCCGTCAGTCTCCTTTGTAGGGGATGTATGAATCAGTCCGACCCACTGCTCAATTCATTTTATATTTTATTGGTAGGGGATGTTGGGATCCCAAACCGCTGCCACCATTTTGTAGTGGTCCCTCTCTCAGGTAGCGTGTCTTCTTATCCTGAAAAGGACGTAAGATCTCTTAAAGACCGCTCCCGAGGGGGCCCGTTGCGGTGCCGCCGTGCTTCCTCGAACCTCGAGGGAAGAGCAGCTACCGGTCGTCGAGTAGGAAGAATCGGCCAGGCCCAATAAAATGCTTTTTATTTTATTTTAAATTTATTTTATTAATTTATTTTCTGGCGTCCTTACATCTAGAACGCCAATTGAGACTGACCCTCGAATCTGAAATTCATCACCCTTATAAAGAGAAACAAATCGAAATTTGTATCTCGAAAATACACAATTTCCTACAAAAATCCCGATTTTGGAATCCTGAGTGAGATGCTCAGTGTTTATTTAAGATAAGGATTCAGTTTCCTGAATTCCTATGAAACTATTGTGCAGATGTCGATATGTATCTGGTTTTGGGTTTTTGTTTGTTCAATTTATTAAGAATTTTCCCAAATAGAGATAATGATCTCTGGATTTTGAGTTTGGATGATGCCGTGGGGCAAATGCAAAACGATAAACGAATATATGATTCGTTTATTGTGAATTTTGATTTTAATTTGGTTTTTTAGATTAAATTATGCCGTGGAGGTAAATGTTAAGCGGTAAACGGATATTTGATTCGTTTATTGCGAATTTTGGGTCTAGTTTGGGTTTTTTCGGGTTTTGATTGAATTTTAGGTTTTAGTGTATTACTGCTGGGATTTGGATGTAGGTGTGGGGGAAGGAGATGGTAGGGCTCTTCAGAGCACTACATCGTCCATTATGAAGGCGGGTAGGATGTTGCTGTTTGGCTTACGGAGTCTTTCATTCCGTGCATTGAAAGACCATTTTGATCCACACCGATTTCCTTTGGAGCTGAGAGTGGTCGGAGGTTCAACACCATTAGTATCCTTCATGGCCAAGATCACGACGATGTTAGATGGGGCATTGATGATAGGAACACATGTGAAATCTGTCTCTGCGTGAAAGGAAACTTTAGTGGGTTGAGCGATGAATTCCGTCAATAAATCGGCGTAATGTCACTAGGTGATGATTGTCTATCTGGGCAACAGTGCCGAAATTCATTGCACTGAGTTTTATTGATTAATTGTTCCATTGGTAGATGAAGCTACTTAGTAAGGAAGTATGCTATAAAAAGCAGCTCCATATATGACCCTCTAATTACCCAGACCCGTAAAATGCCACAAAATTCAATAAATCAATTGAATTTGATGACAATATTCTTGATCAAGTTCAACCTTGAATTCTTCGTACAATATTGTGCCCCAGGGTTTGCGGAGGGAGCTCGAAAAAGAAAGTGTAATAGAGAAATTCTCCTGATCTCACTGTAGTGCCGTATGTTGGTGGAGTCCGCTGGTGTAAAGGGGATTTGATATTCACCATACCCATTTGCGTAGACTCCAGAGGTGTTATTGGAACCACTATTAATTGATCTAGAATACGACTCTGATGTCTTGTTTTTTTATTTTCGATTCTCTTTTGAGCTGTGTTCCGGTTTTCGTGTTCGTGTATATATGTTGGAAACTATGAAACATGTAGATGTCGACACTAAATGTATAAATGAGTGTAGTATCTACTCCGGTCACTAATAACAAGTGGCGAAGAAAATAATTAAAATACATATTGGATGGGACTGCGTTTCCTGTAGATGACTCACTCGTCAATTGAAACTATCATTACAAATATTCCAGTCTTTCATGAACTGTAATGAATCAATTCTTTTTCCTATTTTGTTCTTACAAATTTTAAAATGCGAACAATTTTTTAGCCGGTTTAAGCTTGAAAGCACCTCATGCTAATTGGTTTGTCTGCACATCTTAACCTTTACCAACGACAACCCCAAAACTCCCAACCAGTCACTACTTGTTAAGCCGAACATATGTGACAGCTCTTGTGGAACAACGGGGCACTCAACTCTACTTGCCGCTTGCCAATTAGCCGGAGATACAATTTAAATTACCTACTAGCCGTCTAGCATTTGTGTCACTACCAATTGACATGTCAAATCAAAAAGCAACGAGTGACATCGCTCAGATGCCGAATGTAAATTTCTTCTCTGATCACCGAGCAACGGTGATCGCGCCACCGCACCAATTTATTCCAGTGCTAGCTGATTCGCGTCATTTGCATGGACTCATAAATTCGTCCGTCACTCCAGGTGAACCGCAAATCCACAGCCCCGAACTGTGTCGTTCTCTTCACTATCCTGGAACTTTATAAATCCGTCTACACGAGGCATGTGTATGTATATGTGTTGTATATCTGGATTTGGTCACCGGCGAAATGGTGTTTCTCTCCGGATGGCGTCTTCACTTGTCAGCGCCCAGTTGGTAGTTGAGTATGATATAATTTTCTTAGTTTCGCGTCATTAGAACGAAAAGAGTACTGTGAGATACAAATTCGGAAATTATTCCAACTCTACTTATTAGGAAGTCCTTGGGGTGAATTCCAACTGCACACACACTCGTAGGTGGCCGGTTGACAGGCGACACACAACTCGTCGTATCTAGTCTCTGGCCGTTGATGTCTTCATAACGATCCAGCATATAAATGGAATGGGACAGAATCCGTCAACAACATCCAACAGGCCCAATTGATATCCGTCCACTACAAAATAACGCTAAAAAAGGAGTTCGTTATCTCGGTAATGAACGATTTTCCGATTCGAACTTGTCGGATGGCTACTGGCATTTCCCGCATTGCGTACGATTTAACTTTCCGCGGGATTGAATTGTTGCCTTGTGATGCGGATCTATCTGTTGGTCGCATCGTCATCAGATGATCCTTTCGCAATGATGATGATGATGATCTTCGTCTTCAACTCGGACGCGGACGTCTGATTGCAGTTTAAATGGTAATTTTGTGCGACTGCGGAATGTCATGCGTTGCATTGAACGTTCAGTGACGCAGCTCCCGCGTTTCATTCCAATCAAAATTTAATAAATATTTAATTTCCATTTTATTCCCAGTGTCTGGGCAGACTGCCCGTTAGAACAAGGGAATATTTTATGGCCGGATGAGCACAACCATAAACGAGGATAATAAAAAGGATGCGGACGAAAATTAATTCCAATTTGTTATGAATTGGAATTGCGTGCGGATTTATAAGGTTCACGTTGGTTGATTGCAGAATATTAATGCAATAAAGGATGCGCTTACATCGTGACAGACTCATTAAAGTGGAACAAGACCTGCCTTGACTCGAAGCTAATCATCATCACGGTCCCACTGGGAAGGTATATTGTCAATCAGAAAGATACTGAATAGCTATCTATCGATTTTTGTATTAAAAAGTTTCGTAAAATCACACTTTAAAAATATGACACCCGAGTAATATTTTCTATAAGTGCTATCTACAATTTTTGTAAAGTGTGAAGCCCATAAACTGGAAACCGAACAAATAATACTTTTTCAATAATTCGTTGTCAATTCTATTAGTTTCATACTTTTAGAATTGAAATCTGGATTGTATAAATGTATTTACATCTCTGGCAACTGCAATAACATCCAGGGTTTTATATTTTGCCCACTTTATGGGTGAGCACTGAAAATATACCTCGACCCTTTCTTGCTTTGTACAATTTGTTTTCTGGTTCCACTTTTCAAGTTTCTCGCATTCAACTTTTCTACGAAGGAAACATTTCACATCCACATCAAATTCTTACTTAATTGATTCATTAGTGGTGGAGCCTTTAGCAAGGTAATTTATGCACAGGTTCTCAGTCAGAGCTCTACTGAAAATGTTGGGGACAAAACAGTGATTAGCTGATCTGTTCGGAGTTTTTGTTATACATAATATTCGTGTACAAATGGGACTTCAAACCAATGCACATCGCTTACGGAACAGAGGAAGAGAATAGGGAAAGCAGTTTCTTATTATTGTCTAATAAAATCTATAATTTTCAATACTATAATAAGTGTAAATGCACAGTAAAGGCGATTCCGGACTGCAATACGGTTTACATGGTTCGGAATATTATTCGTTAACCGTTCCAACTAAACAAAAAGGGAGGGGGGGGGATGTTTTGTTTTCATTACTAGTCTAACAATTTAAAGGACCGCTAAGCGAAAATTGCCGATGCAGACAAGCAGTGAGTTTTTGATGGCTACTATATCGGCACAACCCTAACATTCTGGATTTATCCCCTGGCTATTACTCAATACAGACAACTGAACGTAGCAATACTGAAAATGCCTTTAGAGTGGGAGAGTAACCATTCAAACTCTCGGGTCCGCACATTGAATTTCAATGCTAAACAATAAACACGCGAAACTCATTGAAGAGCATCGCGACCTCTTAGTCCGTTTACTGCAATCACAAAGTTCACTAAAATAGCGTTTATGGAAGGAAGTTTTTAACCGCCTTCAAATTCGAGACGGAGGTAAACAGAACAGAAAACACTGTTTTCCAAATTTCTTGGGTAATATAAAGAACAAAATCGCAGAAACGAACCGTTCTGGAATTATGTATTCAAGCAATAAATAAAAAGTAAGACTGTATTTTGCTATGGTGTGCCCCACAGCATTCCTCCCAAGCCATGGTACTTCCTAAAACCCGACATTATGCAAAGAAACCAATTTCAAGCATGTGAATGCCGACACAATTGGAATATTTTGCTTTTATTGAGAGTCTACATCCTTTAAGGATAAATATGGGTTTTACTGCTTCGTAGTAGTTGGCTGTTTTATATAAAGCAAAAAAATTATAATATGCCATCTCCTGCACCATGTCGTAGGTTTTTATTGAGATTTTATGCGACGTCTAAGCTTATGCCGAGCTGGCAAACTGCAGTAGTCATAACAATTTAGGAATAGTTGTGTTCAGTAACGGATTTGAAATGGTTATAATTTCAGTTCTATAAGGCGAAATGATTTTCCTTCCCATGAACGGGAACAATTGGGACGATTACAAAGCCAAGCGACGCAAAAGGATTTCTAGTTGATTTAATGGCAGCTGCGGTAAAAGTATAACATTGATTTTGAAATCACCATTCCGTTTCGTTTCGCAGCGATTCGCAGATGGAAGTGTGGGGAGTAGGAGTATATTGTGCCAGACACGGGCACCCGGTTCACTCCTATCCCCATCCGGCTGTCACTAAGATTCCGCCAAACACTGAAAGAAAGTTCCACTATTCTGCCGAATATAGTCTAACACAAAGATCAAAACAAAACTCCGCGACACACCGCCCACAGTAAGTGGAATGAAACAAAGCACACTGTTGATTGTTTATTAAATTATTACTTTATTTGGTTTGTATGTATCCAAGTATTTTGATGCATTTATTTTGTTATATTCGTCATTATCTTTAAAACTGTGAAGCATAAATCGTAATTTTACAGACTGAAGTCGTAAATTAATCTAAGTAGACAATGAAATCACGCGTACACGCCCGCTATAATGAACCGACGACTTTGTATATCAAAACTGTTACTCACGCGACTCGCGGTTGACTTTCGCGTCCCGGTGTGCACCGGGGAACGGGAGCGGCACGACCGTGGTGGTCGGCGGATGTAATTTGACTCAGCGATAAACGGCTCGTGCAGGGCCGACTCGCTAATGAAGTGAGTTTTTGGCGGATATTTATCACGTATTCTAGATGATACTGGGGTGTTCCGCCGAACACTACTCCCAAAACAACGAAACAAACGAACGGAGCGAAAACAATGTCAAATAAAACTCCGGGAATGTTTTGTTTTGTTTTATTTTTGTTCTCTTTTTTATTTTAACGCTTCACTACATCGCACGTGCGATCACACTCGACGTTACTTTACTTTTTTAACTTCGAAAATGCCTACTCTGATCTTTAAACACGCGAAATTATCCTCCTCGTCTTCTGCCGATCGAAATCTAACTAACTCGCTATTCTCCTCAAAAAAAAATGCCCTGATACAGATCGTATCTGTATCTGTATCGAAAAATTTTCTTATTCCCCCTGCTAACAGAATTTCCGAATTCCTGTTAGCAGCATGTTATCGCGTCCCCGGGGATATTTCATAGTTTCCTGAGAAAGGGAAAGTCATCTTGCATACATTATTCGCCGGTGATAGCATTTCCTTTTCCACGGCCTTCTGTTTGCACAGAACATCTGGCGCGCAAGACGGAGATGATTTTTCGGGCGTACAGCCCGTGGTTGTTTGCCTTTTGTAAACACAACCGAAATCCATTAGATCCTTCTAATGGGTGTGAAATTTTTACAAAGGAATCGTGGGACCGGAGCATTTCCTTTGTTGGCGTTGGACTTGTAAATCTTCCGAATTATCTTGTTGCGATAATTACGGTTGTTTACAATTTTGGGCGCGGATAGGCGATATGCTTTCTTGCGTTTAGCTGCCAGCGTATGCATCCGTTGTTATTTATCTACCGAAAATGTAATTCCTGGTAAACATCGTGCAGATGCTTTGGATGGAAGATTTATGGCCTGTAATCTGGAATTGTTTTTGCATACTACGAATGGATGCGTTGACTCGATGCTGAAAGTTTTTGAACGTTAAGTTCCTTGTTTTTTTTTATGTCGGGTTCAACATTGTTTCAGCTTCCTATGCCCTTGTTACAGGTCTGATTAAGAGCTTTGGGGACACGTGTCTGTGGGCACGTGTAATGGATAAGGTAAGTAACTTCCTTGAAGGTTTGGAACCTTACCTGGGCGGAATTGTGCGTTCGTAGGACGCTACAAGTTTGTGGTGTGGCGGTAGATATCCTCTCCACTGAGGATATGTTTTTACTTACCCCCAGAGAAACGTAACATCTCTCTTGGTGGAATAGAAAACCAGATCTCGTAATGAAGGTCATGGTGGTATGTGTGTGATCGTTTAGACATGTGTTGTTTACTCATGCGTAAAGGCAATGGCAAAACAAAGCAGGCAGACGGCAAGGACAAAGGGATCGAGAAGATCGTTGTCTATGAAGTGCATCGCGTCTAAATAAATAGACGACGATGCATCGAAGATATTCACCCTTAGGCAGGCGATGGAAAAATGTCTGGAATTTAAGATTCCACTATATCATCTGTTTATAGACTTCAAGGCCGCCTACGACAGCATAGCCAGGGTAGAACTATATAATGCCATGAGAGAGTTCGGCATTCTAAATAAATTGATACGACTTTGTAGGTGGATCATGACCAAGGTAACTAGCCAAGTAAACGTAGCGGGATTGTTGTCCAAACCAATAAACATCTATAATGGACTCCGACAAGGGGACGGTCTGGCCTGCCTCCTCTTCAACCTGGCGTTGGAGAAAGCAATCCGTGACTCTGGCGTTACAACAAGAGGGACTATTGTCACCAAGTCCAGCCAGATACTTGCCTACGCCGATGACATCGACATCATCGGTAGAACCGAATCGGCGGTACAGGAATCCTTCACCCAGATCGAGCAGGCGGCACAAAAACTGGGACTGCACATTAATGAGGGAAAAACCAAGTACATGGTGGCATCCTCTGCGAAGAGAAGACCTAACGTTGGTCAAACTATCAGCGTAGTGGAGCACGAATTTGAAGTAGTGCAATCCTTTAACTACCTTGGGGCAATAGTATCAGCCGATAACAATATGGAAGAAGAAATAGGCGAACGGCTGATTAAATCCAACAAAGCCTACTATGGTATATCATCATCATCATCATCGGCACTACAACCGGGAACCGGTCTTGGCCTTATTTAGCAAGCCCTGAGGCTTGTTAAATTTTCCATAATGATTTGTTTTTTTTTCGGGCAAGGCCATTAGTCTTGCGCCAGAGGCTCCCCGACGAGGAATCGAACCCCGGTCTCCCGCGTGACAGGCGGGTATACTAACCAGTATACTATTGAGGAGCTATGGTATATCAAGGCTCTTTAAATCCCGAAATTTATCCAGAATATCCAAGCTACTACTGTACAAGACCATGGTCTTACCAGTACTCATATATGGATCCGAGACCTGGGTGCTTAATAAAAGGCGCTCTGAACTCCTATCCGCGTTCGAGAGAAAGGTCTTAAGGAGAATTGTTGGCCCCGTATGTGAGATAGGACGATTCCGGAGACGCTACAACCATGAGTTGTACGCAATCTACCTTGAAGCTCATATTGTAAGAAAAATCAAGCTCGGTAGACTCCGGTGGGCGGGACACCTAGCTCGAATGAGCGAAGAGGAGCCTGCCCGGAAAGTCCTTTGTGGCAGAATATATGGAAGGAGACAGCGCGGCAGACCTTGTCTGCGATGGAGGGTTGGCGTAGACCAGGACGCCCAGAGCCTGGGAGTGTTAAACTGGATGACATCGGCTCGAAATCGGGACCGGTGGAGAGATTTGTTAAATAAGACCAAGACCGGATCCCGGTTGTAGTGCCGATGATGATGATGATGCATCGAAGAAATGTGGTAAGAGAAAAGATGAGACGAGGGCATCATAAAAGTCTTAGACGAGTGATGCCCTTGTGTAAATATACGAATAGGCATTGGGAAAGGTGCTAATGGTTGCGATACTTTATACAATGAAAATTGTATGTTGTATCTTGGGTCGGTGGCTGAAACGAATTTGCTTGCATTTGTATATGTTGGATAATTCGTTTGCTGGCTAGGCACGAAGTTGTAATTGTTTGTTCGTTGGAAAACAAATCATGGGTGAATCTATTGCAGCTGGTTAAATAGCCGTGTAGCTATTATGCTGGTGATGCTAAAGCAATTTAGGTATACGATGGGTGGTCGTGTACCGTATCTTGCCGAACGAAATGGGATCGAATTTTTATGCATGTTTACATGCGAAGGAATTCGGTTTATGACACTAGACGCTAGTGTTTGCTTTTGTCCCTTGGACAAAAGGCTACCGAGGACGTGGAATTGCCAGGGACATGCGGTGTGCACGTGGAGAGCGGAATTGCTTGGCATGCCAGAGTGCCGGATGATTTAGGGATTCATGATTAGTTAGGGAGGAATTCTTATAGGGAATTTGCATGCGAAGAGATGCATGAAAAATAAGGATTCTTTTAGATTATAAATTGCTCTATTTACTGTGTGAAGCATTTAAGGTGCTGATGTGATTGCATTAGCGAACTTGAGGAAGTTGTGTAGCAGTTCTGCGGGTTTTCAGGTAAGTGGGTCGTGGGGTTTGGCGGAACCGCCACAGAAGTTCGGCCCATTAATTTTCTTTTATTAATTTTGTAACCAACTCTATTGGATTTGTCTAAAATCGATTTGTCGTAAGTATCCAATTTCTTAGCGATGTGGTGACTAATATGTCTGTTTTCTTTATACGCATAAGTTCATTGACTTTTTCAGCGCAGGGGCATCCATCAAACCCAAGTTTCCAGAACGAGAAATAGCCAAACCAATTTCTGACAGTTGATGGCGATTGAACACATTTACAATAAACTTCACGTGGCTCTCGTTTATTTTGTCTTCATCATAGTGAAATTATCAAATTAGGACAAATTAGGTTATACCCATTCATCATTGGTAGGGCTCATTGAATCTTTGCAGAAATTCAACCCACAATGAGTATGTAATCTATATTATACCACTCCGACACCACAACCCCTCATAATTATTGTACAATAAAAAAATAGTATTTAGGAATCAATAGTAATTACGCACAAATAGGGAAACTCATTGATTTTTTTAAATATTACACACTGTGGCAAACTAGGCTCGTCATTTGCTGCTTGTGGAGATCGCTTTATGTATTTAGGATTACGTTAATTAACGCGTGAGCTGATAATACAAATTTGCATAGTCTTAAAAATAACCATTTCAGGGGTAGCTCGTACAAGCTTATTTAGTTCCTGTTGACTGACGACTTGATTACATGATTTTTTGCTCATACTTCCATTCGCCATTCATTTGAGGTCTACTAGCTGTTCACCGTTTTGGACACATCAATTTGGTGTTGCATGACGAAGTATCTAATCATTAATTAGTCAATAGTGGGAAATTGGATGGCGTGGCATATACACGTACAATTCAGACGATCTAGAAGTAATCTTGGATGGAAAAACAATTTGAGATAAATGTTTCGAATTCGATGATAGTGCCTTCATCATCATCGGTACTACAAGCGTGATCCGGTCTTGGCCTTATTTAGCAAGTCTCTGCACCGGTATCCGGGCCATATCCGAGACTTGTTAAATTGTCCATAATCATTTGTTTTTCAGGGCAAGGTTATTAACCTTGCGGCGATAGTGCCTTTTATCGACTATAAAAAGTTTGCTGATACTTCTCCAGATGGTCATCATACTAGATCGACGTAGTATAGGGCATCAACATCTTAAAATCACCCATTTTGTCTACAACCAATCATTTTCCTCATATTGTAACTAACACAAGGAACAACTAGTGGTTTGTTTCACGAATATTTCCACCATCAAATTGACGGCGAGACCAATCTAAGACGGTTATTTTTTTTTTGTGTTACATACTTTTTTATTCATATAATAATCCTGCGATTTCCATTCATCACCATAACTTTACTGTTTGCAAATAAACATTCAAAAAAAAGAAAATAAAAACAGTCTTCTCTCTACACCCTCTGACAATTTCCGCCACCCACTTGCAAAACTTTGCCCATGTATTCAAAGTGCGCGACTCTCAGTGTGAAAAAAGTATCCAACTCACAAAATGAAGGAAAATGAGTAAATAAACACCAATATAAATCTCCTGCTGTTATTAAGCAATAAAGTAATAAAATAAAAATACCAACTCGTCCGTGTCCATGCCGCCCTCACCATCACCCTTACCTCTCCCATGACACCTCAAGTATGTGTTCGGGTGTTTCGAAGCGGTGGACCGCCACCACAGTACAACGCTCGTATATCAAAATTAATTGAAATTACGTCAGGACCTCATCCTTAAATGTTTCTTCGATAAGAAAAACGACGATAGAAAAATAAAAATAAAAAAACACCAAGACGTATGCCTTCCACATAAAAACTGTGACTGAAAAATTATGCTTTCGGGCCCGCTCGATAACAATGAACCAAAAGGCTTTTCTGAATATTTTTCTTTTCTTCATTTTATTGGAGTATTCCACTGTGGCTACAATAGGAGAGAAAAGCAAATCTCCAAGGACGACACGATGATGATGGAGGTCGGATTGGTTGTAGCGACCATCCACCCACAGCTACCATCTGATTCTGCATGGCAGTATCATCGGTTGTGCAAGAAGCGGGAGGAATAAATAAAAGGTTTCATGTTCGCCAGGCGATTTACATTAATTTGCAATTATTCATGCTGCGCGTTTTATTTTGTTTGGTAATTTATTTATTTTTTATACTTTATGTGACGATGTGTCCTTATTTGAGTTGAGGGGAAAATTACGTTCCTCGAAAACAGTTTGGACTGAAATGGAGACGGAAAATGATTACCGCAATCGTAACGATGAGTGGGATTTAAGTTTAACTTCACGACAAAATGGCCTTAGGGAAAATGGCAAGGACACATGACTTAGGATCCTGGCTGTCATTTAAAATGTTGCTTATGATAATAAGACGATGAAGCATATTCCATAATGACATAAAACCAGCGTGTTATAGTAAAGCCGCTTAAAACTAGCTCTCAGGTATGGGGCTAAAAACTTATTTATAAGGAGTGGCAGTTATATACAAATCAAATATAAACCGGAATTCTAACCTGCTGATTTTATGATGGATTTTTTCCAACGGATGGGTAGTTCTCGTAAAATGACGATGGTTGCCTCAGATGCCATTCACATCAAACCGATTGCTGTTAAGTGTTTTGTGTATCTGAAAACCAACTGCACACTGTTCAGCCGCATAGGATATTTCATCTATTATCAGCTAATAAAAAGTTGCTTGTATTTTGTTACCGTCGGTTATGTTGACCCTGTTAAAAAATGTAGTGGTAATTATCATTAAATTTTTGTTATAAAAAAGGATCAATTTTAGCAATGTTTTAAAATGTTGAATATTGAGTGAAACAAGCATTTATAAGTAGTATAAACCCCTCTCAGGACGCTATGAATACATTGAAGATGACGAACGCCTCAGAATCCTCCGCACAGCAATAACCTACGGACACGTGAAAAAAGTGAATGAACGGTTTTGAAGATCACCGAATCACAATCAGAGAAATCTCTGACGATGTCGTCATATCAATTGACTCATGTCATGACACTTGTTCGGATGTTTTGGACATAAAAACATGATAATTGAATTTTGAACAAAAACAAAACTGTTACCATGCCCCAGTCTCTATATTCAAACATGGTTCCCAGTCTCATTTTTCTAATCCTCGAAGTTAAGAAAACAATGACATGACGACGTTTTCCCACTATTGAGGGAGACATAAACAGAATCGTGGAAGGGACTGAAGGCCACTCAGAAAAGTGAGTTCCAGAAGTGCGAGTCAACGTTATAACCATAGATAATAAGAAACATCTCAAGCTATGAATGATAACCTGATAGAATACTAGACGGGCAAGAGTCAACATTATAACCATAGATAATAAGAAACATCTCAAGCTATGAATCACAACCTGATAGAATACTAGACGGACAAGAGTCAACATTATAACCATAGATAATAACAAACATCTCAACCTATGAATCACAACCTGATAGGTAACAGACGAATTGATATGACACCCCAATGGTCATTACAACCTATGACTCATGAACCCTCATAGATTAAGAACATAAGTTAATGATAAGAATACCTGTATAAATACTATCGAAACAAACAGTCAGACGAACAGTCCCGAATTAGAAATCTAAATGACCAGACGTTCCAGAAAATGTTGTTAAAAGTTTAGTTGAATAAAGGAGGCTTCTCCAAATAAAATAGAAAATATATTTTTTATTTTCTAAAACTAAATAACTCGTCGCATTTTACTACATCGAGGTGGAAAACATAACTCTGGGAAGAGTTAAAACATCGACAGGATAGACTCAGGACTATCCCTCCACGTTCCAGGAAGCGGTTACCTGCGAGAAGCAGCACCGGAAGGAACAAACGTCTAGAGAAGGAGACGGTAACTAGAAAAAAAAATTTTTTTTCAGCAATGCTAGTGGAAAGAAAATTCTAGTAATATAATTCAGTTAAAAAATAGAGAAGTCAAAGTGCCACAAGGAATAAATTTGTTCAGTGAATGAAACTACCAAAACGTAATCGAAATAAAAAAAAAAGGACCATTCTACAGACCTACCGAAGAGAGCGCAAGTGACGCAGAAGACACACAAAACATGGCGACAGAAAATGCGACAATTAGGGCAGATATTACTCACCTGGCCCAACAGATACAGGCAATCGCGGCAGCAGTAAACCAAATCCAACAAGCCAAAGACAAACCACCAGAAGTACGCCCCGCAGAATTAATTGAACACAAAGACATCACATTCAAATTCAACAGGCCAGAAGATACTGAACTTGAAGCCTTCAAAAATCTACTCAGGTTCAACGGAAACCCAGAGGAATATGCAGCCTGGAGGGAAAACGTGGTCTATTTAATGAAAGCTTGCGAACCACATAAAGGGCATTCCAGATATGCCACAGCCTTGACCACAATAAAATACAAGGTCACAGGGGAAGCTGCCAGATTATTAACGAACTGTCAAACCAAATTTTGCTTCGAAGCTATTCTAGACAGGTTAGACGCGACATACAGTGACAACAGGCCCCTATAGGTCCTGAAAGAAGTAATGGCTCGCATTCGACAAGGACGAAATTCTCTAGCCAAATTCTATGATGAAGTCAATGGAGCACTAAATTTAATAATCTCCAAAATCCAATTCAAAGCTAGACACCAGGAAGCGAAAAAGGCACTCTACGACGAGCCAAAAAAAGAAGCAGCAAGAGTTTTGCTAAATGGTCTCAACGACAGTCTAACAAAACAGACACTTTATGCCCACAAATGCGAATCTTTAGCGGAAGCTTACAGCATAGCCCTAGCTGTACAACATGACACCAGCTAGTCCAATATCTCACCAAACTTCCGAAGGATGGAAAGAAGCCAAACCCAATTCTATATACCAAGGTACCCTCAGCACCAAGGTAGCATAAACCCTACGGAAAACAGAGTAGAGCATATACCTAACATCGAAATAGAGAGACCTCAACAACACCACAGGGGAAGAGACTCGTGGCAACATTACAGACCTATGGGGTAGGAAGTTTATCTTGGCTATGTGCAGGCAGGTGCACTGGCTCTCCAAGGACCCCAAGTTGACAGTCACTGTTCCAAAATAATTCAGAAAGTGGGCCGCGCACCAAAATTACACAACCTTTTAAATTATTTGCACAAATCGGACGAAGGTCTTATACAAAATAAACAGTTTCACGCAATGAATGAATATTTCCTGTTCACGGGTTAAACACAAACAATCCATATGAAACGCAAATTGATATGTAACGAAAAGGACTCGCTTTTTCTAAACACGATTCTGGGCTGTTTGTCTACTTCCTTTCTCCTTGTCACTTGGAACTTGAAAAAATTGCAACGGACGAATGAAACATTTAAAAAAAACCTCTTTTATTTCAGCTTTTTAATAATATCATTGGAAAGTAAAACATTCGATTGTTAAAAAATACAAAATTGAGCAAAACCTTTTCTCCGTCCATATTGACAACTATTAAATTAAATGTGAAAACATTCTTTCTCAAATAATGGTGATTAAACACTTTAATCGATTAAATGACTACACATGACATACAAACAAAAATCAAAAACGCACCGAAACACTCAACTCCGTTTTCTGATTATTTTAACGTGGAGGCCCCGACATGGCTCCACGGAATCCAGAATGCGATTAAATAAGTTCATCGAAGCGATAGAATACCACATATTCCATCATCGCGTCGATGACCATATTTGGTAATTTACCCTTTTGCGTTTTGTTCAACACAAAAGGGGTTGAAATGCACACACGATGATTGCTTCTGCTGCTCATCGTGTGCGTCCGCAAGTATGCAGACATAGCATAGGTCCCATCTAAATGTTCGCAACAGGTGCGAGTATCTCAACGGCAAAAAGGGGTTGAAATGTTTACACGATCAACGACTGCGTAAAGCATTATTGCTGATCGTGTACATTTCGCTGGTATATGCTCGCAGTCGAATTGTGATGGTAAATTTCCATTTGCGAATTCGACTGCCAGGGCGTCAGCCGGATGCCCGCATATTTCGGTCGGTTGGGTGATCGATCGATGTGGCATGCTGTGCTAAGGAAAGATAAACATTTCCTGCAGGTGTGAAATATCGTACAGATATTGAACGTGCAATATTGGTTGCTTAGTTGTTAAACCAAATTGCTTTGAGAATATAGAATTTGTTGCCGCTGGAATTTCATATCAGCGAGAATTAATCTTTCACCGGGTTTTCTAATGTTACAGGCACGGCGTGGAGGGTAAGTACATGCTTTTTAGGTGTTACAGGTAACTATTTCTTCATTACCAACCGTCAGGTAAGTAGTGGCGTTCAATGGAACTGCCACAATACTTGTTTTTTTATGCCTTTCGCATGCCCTAGATGGGGATTTTACCTGAATGATGGGAAGATGGATGGTGGCGTGCAGGAGAACCACCACAGACCCAGTTGGAGACAAGAAGCCCTGTACAACAACAACAGAGACCAACTGCAACGAGCACATCACTATGACAATCAAAGGAACCATTTTCAACCACATTACAACAACAGAAACCAGCCCCAACCAGAACCCATGGATGTAGACAACTCCACCACCAGAACAACAAGGCAAAACAACCCATTTAGAAGACCAGCATACCAAAATTACCAACAAACGAATAATAATCACGAACAACAACAGATGAACAACCACGAACCAGACGCAGACACCAGCTCCATGAAGAACAATGTAAGTACAATCGCAAATAACATTAAGGAATCTTTTTTAGCTTTAGGAAAGGGTTGCCAATTCTCATAATAAAAAACGAAGAAACCAATAAAACATGTGAAATTTTAATAGACTCGGCGGCAACCCAGAATTATTGTTCTAAGTTGATAGATTTAAGTTAAGCACTTCCCATAACCCTGACTCACTCCAAAACAATTCATGGAAAAAGTGTCATAACTAGGAAACGAAATATACAAATACTAGGGAAAAGACTAAGCTTCTCTGAACTGCCAGAACTTAATGATTTTGACTTAATAATAGGATTAGATGCATTACGAGAACTAAACAGTAACATAGGCCTTAAAAAAATGATCACGACTACTCAGACGACACATAACAACACCGAACAAATTATAACTTATACAACAGAAGACCAAAAGTTTAGGAACGAAGTAGACAAATTGATGCAAAGAAATAGAAGAATAGATAAAAACTTACCTTATGCTACAAATATAACCGCGACAATCAGAACTAAAACGACCGAACCTATATGGTCTAAACAATATCCATACAAAATCGCGGACCAAGACTTCGTGAACCAAGAAATTGAAGAATTGCTAAAACGAGGTATAATTGGACCCTCGCAGTCACCATATTGTTCACCAATATGGGTAGTACCCAAGAAAGGCCTAAACGCAGATGGTACACCCAAGAAACGCCTCGTGAACGACTACAGAAAACTAAACGTACTCACAATAAGCGACCGATACCCAATGCCTTACATTATCCATACGATTCAAAACTTAGGCGAAGCAAAGGTATTCTCGACATTAGCCTTAGAATCCGGGTTCCACCAAATTTTCATCATCATCATCATCGGCACTACAACCGGAAACCGGTCTTGGCCTTATTTAGCAAGTCCTGAGGCTTGTTAAATTTTCCATAATGATTTATTTTTTCTGGGCAAGGTCATTAGTCTTGCGCCAGGGGCTCCCCGACGGGGAATCGAACCCCGGTCTCCCGGGTGACAGGCGGGTGTACTAACCACTATACTATCGAGGAGCCCCCACCAAATTTTACTTAACGAAAAAGACAAGGAGAAGACAGCATTTGCGGTCAACGGAGCCTTGTACGAATACAATACATTAGCTTTTGGACTAAAAAATGCGCCAGCAACCTTCCAACGGTGTGTGGACGACATTCTAAGACCATTTATTACAAAATGTTACTACGTCTATATTGACGATATAATAGTTCTCTCTAAATCCAAAGACGAGCATATGAACCACCTAAAACAAATATTGGTGCCCTTTATAAAGCAAACTTAACGATTTCGGAAGAAAAATCGCATTTTTTCAAAAATTACATTAAATTCTTAGGTTACATAATAAGCCATAAGTCAATACAAACGGACTCTGAAAAAATCGAAACCATTCGAAAATATCCACAACCCACGAATTTGAAAGAGTTACGAGCTTTCCTTGGTTTGGCTGGATTCTATCGTAAGTTTGTCCAAAACTACACCACAATCGCGAAGCTTGCTCAAAACCGATCAAATGGTCTCGCAGAAACAGAGTTCAAATTATAAAATAGAGTTAAATGGCGAAGAAAAACAAAGCTTTTTAGAATTAAAAAAACACCTGGAAGAATGCCTTGAACTTTCCCAACCCGACTATTCGAAACCATTCGAATTAAACGACTGATGCCTCAAACTTTGCAATAGGAGCAGTCCTATCACAAGGTAAAAGACCCATTACATTCGTATCCAAAATACTCAGTAAAACAGAACAAAATTACGCTACCAACGAGAAAGAGTTGCTAGCCATAGTGTTCGCTTTAAAGAAATTACGCTTTTACATTCAAGGAGTATCGGACCTAACGATATACACCGACCACCAATCCCTATCCTACGCGATATCGGACAAAAATACAAATACAAAAATAAAACGCTGGAAAAACCTAATCGAGGAATATGGTGCCAAAGTAGTTTACAAACCAGGCAAGGAAAATGTAGTAGCCAACAAATAAACAATTCCAGTACATCTTCCATACATTCAGAAGATAGTTCACCTGTCTATAAACTAAAAACCGTAGCAAAACCAGTTAACCAATTTAAAAGACAAATCTATATAGAATTCGCCGAAAGAAACGAATTAGATAGCTAAGATATATTCGAAGGATACAGAAGATTTCATTTAAAGCTAACAGACTTATCAGAAGTAGTAACGAGACCAAAAACCATTGTAGACCCGAAACATACGAACGGCATACATTGTGACGAAGTAACATTATTTGAACTTAGGAAAATAATAGAAGAAAATTTTGAAAACATAAAGATAGTACATGCACCCAATTCAGTAAAAGATGTAATAAACGAAGACGAACAAATGACAATAACTCAAGGCACACATAAACGAGCACATAGGAACTACGAAAACAACCACAAAGAAATTGGTGAGAAATACTTTTGGCCAACGTACAAACAACTATGTAAAAAGATAGCCCAAAGTTGTCAGATTTGCCTCACATGAAAATACGATAGACATCCGGTAAAACAAAAATAAAGGACACACCAATACCGACAGGCGTAGGAAAGAATTTACTGTTGGATACGTTTTAAGTGGAAAAGAAAACATACATAACAGTCATAGGTAACATACCTATAGCAAATATTTATACATTCGAAATGTACCAAACGAATTAGGCTTAACCTTTGTCGTAGACGAAATCATATCACAAATATTCCCATTTGCTGAGTCACTCATGACAGATAACGCACCAGCACTAAAGGGAGAAAAAACATCTTTACACCAGTACAGCATTCGATAACAAATGCTAATATAGAACGGGCCCACCCAACGCTCTTAGAAATCAGTCGTAGCTTAGCAACTCAGCATGGTAGTACCATTTCGGACGAAATATTTAACGCGGTTAAGCAATACAATAGGACAACACATTCAGTAACGGGACAAAAACCAATCGAGATACTTTTTAAATTAACAGAAACGGATATAATAGCAAAATTAGTAAACGCACAAAAGAAAAAAAATAAATATCAAAATAAAAATCGCAAAGACAAAAAATTCAAACAAGGTGAAACGATTTACGTGAAAAAAAAACAGACGCGGTAAGGAAACAACGCGATACATACAGCAAACAGTAGCTGAGGACAAAGGAACTACAGTGACAAGCAAAAATGGTGCTTTTATTCATAAAGATCGCATTCGGGCTAATGCTATTTCAGATAACGACAGCAATCAATAAACAAATTATAATATCATTAAATGACAAAAAATTCGTTTCAACAAGACTCCGGGACGCATACGTTTATGAAGAAACAGGCATACTCATACACCCATTCAACCTGACCAAAATAGTAGAACCAATTACAAAAATTACAAAGGAAAAAATAAATACCACAATAAAAGAAGATATTTTAATATATGAAATTAAGAACTTAGAAGCTCAACTAGAAAAAGGAAACTATCACATATCAAAAAGATCTATAGACTTCATAGGAACAGAATTAAAATGGATGTTCGGTACACCCGAGCACGAAGACCTAATCAAAATCGAAACAGGCATAAATCAACTAACAGAAAACAACAACAAACAGGTAATACTAAATAAAAAATATTTAGACTATTAGAAGATACAACAAGAGAGAATAAAGACAGATACTTTATACTAATGTAATATTTTGGGTGCACTACCGTGCTTCCGGTTTCCCGGGAAGAGTGGGCTACCGTTGTTGTCCTTAATACCGATTCACTAGCGACGTAAACACTATTGATGAAAATCACTTTTGTTAGCTGGGGAGGAAACGATCAAATCGCGATTCGAAAAACACTGTAGCGACAAAAGAACTTTTTGTTGAGCCGTAAATGAAAAGGCAGAATGATACTTTTTAAAAACTAATTTATTTTTAAGTTTAATTCTTATATTATTTTTGAGGAGGTCTTCTCCTCACGCGCGCTACTGACTGACTCTGCCAAGCGACTCCAGTCAAGTCACTCTATCAAGGTGTTCACCTTCTCACTTCAAAATTCTAATTTTCAAATATCTTTATGTTCTTTCGAAGGTCAAGACGCATCGCCACTTATCGTTTGATCCCTTCTTGGGGTTTTTGTTTATGTTAACCATCTAGCCACAAGATCCGTGGAAATTGGTTGTTAACTTAGGATCTGGGAATCCGTGTCTATTAGCAAGTCATAAAACACCTGGTATGTGAGAGTATGATGTTTATGATTGTTAGAATTGTGTGTCGGCGTATCGAATACGAGGGTTGCATTTTATATTTCGGGATTAGAGAACAAAAACAAATATTGATCATCGAAAATCACGTTATTGTTTTTCAAAATATTCCCTATGAAGATCTATACACTTTTGCATACGTTTGAACCAATTGTCGAAGCACTTTTGCCACTCTGATTGAGGTATCTCCAACACATGCATTCTGAATGCAGCAACCGCTTCTTCAGGTGTCGAAAAACGTTGACCTCTCAGTTTGGTTTTTACGTACGGGAAAAAAAAGAAGTCATTCAGTGCCAAGTCAGGACTATACGGCGGGTGCTCAAAAATGCAGTTGTCGCAGCCGATGTGTGAGAGCTCGCATTGTCGTGGTGAAGAGTGATCCGTCTTCGGCGGTTGGTTTTCCTGATTTCTTGGAAGACAACTGGCAAACAAATGGTTGTGTACCACTCAGAATTGACTGTTCTGCGTTGTTCTAGTGGTACGGTTGCGACATGTCCAGTTTTACCGAAAAAACAGGCGACCATTTGCTTGGAAGTGCTTCGCGCGCGAACAACTTTTGTTGGATTTGGTTCATCTTGAAACACCCAGACAGTCGACTGCTGTTTACTTTCGGGCTCATACGCGTAAATCCACGATTCATCACCTGTCACGATGTCATAGACGTGTTTCGAAGCACCGCGACCGTATTTTTTAAGCATTTCTTTCGACCAATTGACACGAGCCTTTTTTTGGGCGATTGACAAATTGTGTGAGGCTCCTCGATAGTATAGTGGTTAGAATACCCGCCTGTCACGAGGGAGACCGGGGTTCGATTCCCCGTCGGGGAGCCTCTGGCGCAAGACTAATGACCTTGCCCGGAAAAAACAAATCCTTATGGAAAATTTAACAAGCCTCAGGGCTTGCTAAATAAGGTCAAGACCGGTCTCCGGTTGTAGTGCCGATGATGATGATGACAAATTGTGTGGGATCCAACGCGAACAAATTTTTTTGAGAGTCAAATGTTTACGCAATATTGAATGAACGCTGGTCCCACTAACGCCTAAGGTTGTCTCAATCTCACGATAGGTCACACGGCGATCTTCCAATATCAGTTCGCGCACAGCATCAATGGTTTTCGGAACAACAACTGATTTTGGACGACCTTCACGAAATTTATCTTGGAGTGAACTACGACCACGATTGAATTCACCATACCATCGATAAACACTGGTCCTTGATGGAGCTTCATCGCCAAAAATTGAATTAAGTTCATCCATGCACTGTTGCTGAGTTAATCCACGCCGAAAATTGTAAAAAATAATCGCACGAAAATGTTGACGGTTTAATTCCATTTTTGGGCCGAGATGAATCTTTTAAGTTACTGTAAACAACACAAATAGCGCTCGTATGTCAAAACATTCTGAGTGCGTATAACCTCAAAAATGTCCAACTTTACGACAGAGCTGTCAATCGCCGGATTGCAACACTAGGGTTGCCAAATCCCGAAACATAAGAGGCAACCCTCGTAGATATGCCTTTGTTCACTTTTAGGTTTTGGATCTTGTAGGTTTTTTAGGTGCTAATTGCTTTTAGCATGCCTGGGAAAATAATGCATTATGCTGTTTGATTTTAGGAAATAGAATCGAACAAATGCATGAAATTGAATAAATAAATGTGAATTCAATAAATGAGAATTTGAACGTTTAGTTCGATTTGGTTTGACAATGTTATGTTGGAAATATCAAATGGATTTTCTTATAGGTGGGAGAAAGATGTAATGTGGGAGGAAATGGTAGGGCTTCTTGGAGCACTACACTAACAGAAACTAGACATATCCTAGAAATTCTAATAAATACTTTAGCGGCAGCCAAGGCAGGAACCTACTTTGCAGGATCTCTAGACATGAGCGAACTAAAAAAATTATGAAACAGGAACGAGTACAGATACCGCTAATAAATATTTTAATTTACGCCAAAACATTTGTATATAGAAGAAAAGAATTTATTTTTATTATTTATAAATACCCAAAGATCACAGATAAACGTGAGAGTTATGCAAACCTAGCATTAGACACATTCCATGGATTGACGGACATTTTATCAAACACAGTAGTATGTAATAAAGAAATATTTGGTACACAGAACTGTAATAACAAATTAACACATCAGATTTGTAAAAAAACTAAAGCTAACGAATGCACAATAAATCTTTTAAACGGAAAACCAGCTAAATGCAATACAACATACGAAAGAGACAAGGAAATCATTAGACTATCACAAGATTCCATTGTAATATCTGGGAAACACAAAATTTATGAAGAAACATATGTCGGGATATACTTAGTTAAACTTTTATTATTATTTATTATTATTTTATTATTTACTGGCCTGTAGGAACCCGGAAGTTCATGACCTCACTGACTCGGCTCCGCCATTGTTCCCTGTCCTGTGCGCTCTCCTTCCACGTTCGATCATCTAATCAGATCTCCTCGAGGTCCAATCTAACATTGTCCTCCCATCTCTGTCGCGGTCGTCCTGTCGGTCTCTTCCCATTTAGTTTACCGTCAAGAACTCTATGCACGGTCCTATCATCGCCCATTCGCGCTACGTGTCCGGCCCATGTGTGACCCCTTGTGTGACCCCGTTCAGGGATGATCCGGCCGTGTTGTCGTCTTGTACCTTTCTGATAACATACTCGAGGACAAAGTTAAAAAGGCATGGTGAGAGGTCATCCCCTTGTTTTAGTCCGTCCCGGATTTCAAATGGTTCTGAGACGTGGTTTTCTATTCTAACTTGCCCTTTGTTTTTGTTCATGCAGATTTGAATGAGGGCGGCTTATTTTTTCGTGATCCCCAGCTCAACCACAATATGGTAGAGTCTTTGCTTTGCGACTGAGTCGTAGTCTGTTTTGAAGTCCACGAACAGTTGGTGAACCGTCTCTCCGTATTCCCACTTCTTTTCCAGCAGTTGCCTTATTGTGAACATCTGGTCGCTTGTTGGCCGGTTTCGACGGAATCCGCATTGGTAGTCTCCCAATATTTCTTCTGCGTACGGTGTGATTCTTGCCAGTATGACATTTGTTAATATTTTGTATGTGATTGGGAGCAATGATATTCCTCTGTAATTTTCGCAGTCAGATCTGTCGCCTTTTTTGAAAATGGGGATGACTATTGCTGTTTTCCATTCTTCCGGAATGACTTCCTTGTCCCATATTATTTTAACCAGTTGGTGGATCTTTCGAGCTGTTGCCCCTCATCCATGCTTCACAAGCTCTGCCGGTATGCAATCGATTCCGGGGGCCTTGTTGTTTTTCAGTCGATTTATCGCGTCTACAACTTCGTCGAAAGAGGGCTCTGGGATCTGGGGCTCGGCTGTAAGTACGTCTGGTGCGTTTGTTTGTGGTTGATGGGTGCGCATATTGAGCAGGTTTTCAAAGTACTGATTCCACCTTGTCACGATATTTTTTGTTTCTGTCACCAGACATCCGTTTGTGTCTCGGATTATTTTGGCTCTCCCTCGGTAGCCATTTCGAATGAATTTATGCCGGCATACATACCATGTATGTCGGTCGGTGTTTTCTTGATGATTTTTTCCCTTATGGTAGTGTCGGCTCATCACACCTACGCCTACCGGGTTTTTTTTTGAGATTGTTTTTTGTGTATTGATCATTCATTTCATTGGATCACTCTGGGGTTTCAAATAGTCCGCCATAGCCTTAGGACTTGCTAAATAAAGCCAAGACCGGTCCCCGGTTGTAGTGCCGATGATGATGATGATACCCCTGGCTGCAAACCATACAATGGGCACGGTGACGCGTAACACCCTGGATTCGGGGTGGTAGATCTTTGTGTGTTACTCCTCGCTAGCCTGTCTGACATGGGTGACCCTACTGGAAGCGTATGCTTCCGTCAGCATAGCCTGAGTGATTCATTGTAGTTTAAGCCCCCGCACCACGTCAAGGTTTCTACCAAGCGGGGGAGTTAAACTTTTATACGAAGTAGAAATTGATAAGGTTAAATATGTTAACTTAGATAAACAAATAAACCAATTCGTAATACACATTAACGACTTATGTATAAAAATAGACAAAATACTAAATTCTAAATACGATAATGCCTTTTCAAATATAGAAAACATTAAGAAATTGTTAATCCCACTTGAGGAACACATAGCTCTAAGTATAACTATCACTATAGTTGTCAAGAGTCAACGTTATAACCATAGATAATAAGAAACATCTCAACCTATGAATCATAACCTGATAGAATACTAGACAGACAAGAGTCAACATTATAACCATAGATAATAACAAACATCTCAACCTATGAATCACAACCTGATAGATAACAGACGAACTGATATGACACCCCAATGGTCATTACAACCTATGACTCATGAACCCTCATAGTTTAAGAACATAAGTTAATGATAAGAATACTTGTATAAATACTATCGAAACAAACAGTCAGACGAACAGTCCCGAATTAGAAATCTAAATGACCAGACGCTCCAGAAAATGTTGTAAAAGTTTAGTTGAATAAAGGAGGCTTCTCCAAATAAAATAAAAAATATATTTTTTTATTTTCTAAAACTAAATAACTATTAACCTTCGCCTAAGACTGAAAAACTGCTAGCATAAACGTAATGTATCTGAGGGAATTTCGGTTGAAAAGGAGAGCAAGCTTTGTCCATGAAGGAACAAAAATTCTTTAAGAAAAATAACAACTCCAGTTACTTTTTTTAATGCGTCACGAACATATATTGTGTACCTATCTATCCTATAAAAATAATGTTCTCCGGGCGACAAAAATTATATATTTTAAGAGAGAGTTGAAGCAAGGCATCATTGAGACATTTATCGTATACTCAAACGTTGAATTATAATTTGGCAAAACGTTGATATATTTGGAAACATATTGTGGGAACAAGTTACAGGGACATCTTGTGAAGTTGTGAGAGTGATTGAAACTGATGCGGTATGTGGGAACCAATGTGCTCATTATAACCTCTGTTATTTAATTTGAGTTTTAAATGAAATAGAAACGATATGATTTTAGAAGCCGCGGTGAAGTGTAATGGCACTACCGCCAGGGTGTTTGCGAATGAGAGCTTGTGGGGAAGAAGTATTGTGTGCAGGCGTACGGCACCGGGTTCCCTTCTTCCGCCATCATCACTATAAGTTCCGCTGATACAAAATCAAGAGAAGAAAAACTGTTCGCCAAGACAACGAGGAAAAATTAAACACTGCATATTGCAGCCCGGAAAATTAAGCACTTAGGTTTGATTTATTAGTTCAAGATTCCTTTAATATGGGAAAATTTAAGTACACTTGTTTACAATAAAATTTCGTCCTTCTTATCTTTATAATGTTTAATTAACGGTTAAAAGGCAAAGTACAAAATGACGCGGCGAACAATAATCTAACGTAAAACTGATGATTGGCTAAAATCTCGAGCCCTCTCGACTCTGGTTATAGTATATTCGCGTCCCCATGCGCACCGGGGAGCGGGAGCGGCACGACCGGTGTAGTCGGCGGATGTAATTGGACTCACCTGAGGTTGTCATTCGAACTATGATCCAACCCCCAGTTCGATGGTGAGATCGAATCGAGAGAAAGAAAATTTCTCTTAAGGGTGCGGCCACCAACGAAATGCGATCTCTCCTTACTGGGTGTGACCAATGGACGGCGATCTCTTGGTGCAGTGGTGTGTATGTGTGATCATACACATCACCGTGCTTATCGATGCATTTCCGCGAGGATAAAAAAAACCTACAACGAGGAAAAAAGAACAAAGGAGAAGCGACCTAAGGCATCGGTCTGTAATTAGGGTCAGCTAAATAAATAAGCTGGAACTCATTAACGAGAAATGTATTTGGGATACCACAAACGATATGGATTGTTTATCGTATCGCCAGAATGCCTGCGGAAGAACAGCATTCTTTTGTTTGCACATGGTGCGAGTTAAGGAAATTGGCTTCAGCGTCGATTGCGCTAATTGAATGCAGCTGCGTTGGGCTGTTTATTGTTGGGAGAAAAGGTCACCAGTCAATGTGTATGAAGAGGGATTTGTTGTACACATGATGAAGCTCGGAGGGCCACGCAATGATCATTATTCCTGGTTGTGATGGTTACATGATATGTGAACCGAATTGTTTTCTTTCAGGGATATGATGTTTAATCCACAAAGAATTCTTTGTTTGGGAAAATTTTGCCGATGCGTTGATGCATGGGAAAATACCCTTGTTGACGCAATTCTTTTTAGGAATTTTAGGTAAATGTATGCGCTAATGTCCTTGGAAAAGGAAATGTTTTCAGGTGCCAATGCGATTGCATTGGTAGGAGACAATGGGAGTTGGGTTGTAATAATGCGGAGTTCAGCTTAAAAGAACCCCCACAAGCTCACGGGGGGTGAATCTCTCCAGTATTATGAAACCTCTCTAAGGAGCTCTCTAATCCTCTGTAAAAAATATTTCCGAGCGACAAAAGAACTATATATTGTAAAGTGTAAGTATCATTGCGGAATCGTGAGATATTAAATAAGGAAAAGGAATGTAAAACGGACAAAAAAATTATTAAAAATTAAATGGGAATGGCATCTTTGAAAAAAGACATTAAACCGCAAGCCGGTTATGGAGGCTAGCGGAACTGATGAGCCGTAGGTCGCACAGGACGAACTGATATTTTAATATCTTTTTAGAAAACTCGTATTCCTATTTCATTTTTATTAACATCCGATTTAAAATCTACCAAAGAAAACTCGAATTGATTGAAAAATATTATAACTAAGCTACACACACATCTCTATTTCATTCGTACATATCGCATTGGTTTTGATTGCTTTCGCACCTTGGCAGTATTTTCCCGTTTAATTCCTTTTTTTTTTTACAATAATGCGCGTACAAACGGCGATTTTGGAGTACCTTTAAATGTCGGAGCTCAGTGCGAGCGGAAGGGCAGGAAATGAATAAGGAAAGGAGGTATCGTGGTACATTAGTCTTAAATGCCTGCACAATACAACGACGAGGAAACACATGATCCGGTAGAGCATTGCACATTCGTGTTGTTCGGCTAAAGAATGACTCTCTATGTTTATTTGTGTGCCTGAACTTGACTTTCAACGTGAATTGATGTGCATTCTCAAATTGGCGGATACCGCGTGAAATAGTGGGAAAATGTCTGAAAAAGCGGAACGTATTCAGCAAGTCAATTTTTTTTTTTTAAGAGACGCGCGAGTTACGTAGAGCCTTCAGCTTGTAGCCTTTTTAAAAAATATAAAATAAACTTTCCTTTATTAATAACTTTATTTTTCATCACCACGAACTTTTATTCTCAATATTTCACAACTTTTATTTATCGGCTTCTTAACTTATACTTTATTAGAATTAACAGTTTCGACTTATGAAATAAGAACTTTTATTTTCGAGGTATCTCGACTTTGAACTTGCACGATTAGAAACGAACTGCCTCTAAGTCTGAAATCTAAAACTGAGAAATGCCGTTATCCATACTGACCTTGATACGGTGGGAGAACATTGCACCACATGGCGTGTCAAGTTCAGTGCCTGGGAAAGGTGCATTTCACAGTTTCGCAAGACTACGTTGCAGTTTGCTTTCTGGCCGGAAATTGCTTCTTAAAATTACGTCGGGGATCGTTGTGTTGGCGGTCGCTGACTCCGACATAACTCGCGCACAAAAGGAGATTTTGGAGTGCCATTAAATGTCAGAGCACATGACGAGCGGAAGGAGATAAAGAAAACACATGATCAGGTAGAGCATTGCACATTCGTGTTCTTCGGCTAAAGAAGGTCTCTCTAAGTTTACTTGTGCGCCTGATTGACTTTCAACGTGAATTGATACGCATTCTCAGATTGACGCGTATCGCGGGAAAATGTCTAAATAGGCGGAACGCATTCAGCAAGATCCGCTTTTTTGTTTACACCGATGCGTGCACAAAAGGAATTTTTGGAGTACCCTTAAATGTCAGAGCACAGGGCGAGCGAAACGAGAGGAAGAGGATAAGGAAAGGAAGTTTCGATGTACATTGGTCTTAAATGTATAGACATTACAACGACGAAGAAACACATGATCGGGTATAACATTCCACATTTGTGTGGTTCGGATAAAGAATGACTCTCTATGTTTAGTTGTGTGCTTGCACTCAAATTTACGGGTATCGCGGGAGTTAATAAAACACTTTCTCTAAAATTTAAAAATAAGTTTTATTTGATTAAAGATGTGCTTCAATGGTGGATCCTTTCTCTTCCAAAGTGAAGAGGAGAAGAGCCATATGAATCTTCTGGTCGGCAGCTTTTATATGCTGAATATGGTGATAAGACTGTGTCCGGAGTCGAGCCCTGTGATAAGAATTTTGTTGGGAATGCACTCCTCGTTGATAAGTCTCTTTGACAAGATGTATAGCTTGGAGGAGTCGTGTGTGCTTGTATTTTTGGTGATACTGGTTGTTGATAGCTTTTGATTATTAGTTAGGATGATTTGAGATGTACAGTATTTGGGGTGTATCAAAGGTTGACCAGTGTTTGATATTTGAGATATATCAATGTACATTATTTGAGATTATAGAGAAATCTTTGAGGCTAATGAGTTTTATAATACAAAGCTTATAGTACAATGGTTAATATATATTTATAGTACAATGGAGATGATATAATGTTTGGGATTACAAAGGTTAACGTTAATATATAATAATTAGGAATGTTTTATAATTTATAGAGGAAAGGCTTCTTTTGATCTTCCTCTGTTGATAGTCGTGCCTTGCGGTCTATAGTTCGTCAGGGCACATAAACCCGTGGCATGATATGTTCTAATTGGCGCCTAGGCTCCTTACCCTATGCGTCCAGCGTGGAGTTCAATTGACGATCCAACAACAATCGAATTGCAAATTGTGGTTGTAGCTCAGACAATGGGGAACTTTCAATCACAAATTTCCGTAATGATCCAGTGCCATCGGTGGTAATTACTATAAAAATAATATAACTAACAACGTTACACACTCTTTAAAAGGAACAATTTTTAATTATTTTAATGAAATACGAAAAAAAAAACCGCTTCACATTGTTCGCGATATTCGAAGACTTGTGTTTTTAAATTGCTTGCTAAATAAGGCCAAGAGCGGTTCCCGGTTGTAGTGCCGATAATGATGATGATGTGTTTTTAAATCGTCCAAGTGCACGGAAATAAACCAACCCTTCTCTGTTGCTCTCTATTTGATGTGTGCCCTTTCACTACTGACGTACATGAAATCTACCGTAACAACACAACTCCATTGAGAACATGGCGGACCCAGTAGAGTTTATGATGCAATAACAAAAATGGTAAAAAAATACTTAAATTAACAAGGAATGTTAACTCGGGAAAATGTCTGAGGAGGCGGAACACATTGAGCAAGTTCAGTTGGGCAACGACTTTGATAACACTTATCGAAAAGAGATAGGCATGATACGTTTCGCCTATGTTCTAACGATGGAATTGATCGACTTACAGCTGGGCCCCCAATAAGTTGCACTGCTCATTTTTGTATCCTATCGAGGACGCGTAGTGCAGTTTTAAATGCGCCTGGTCAAATATGGGAATTGAACTCCACTTAGGGACGAATATACGCCTTGTAAATAGTGGCCAGGTTGGATGGAGTGAAGTTTTTTTTGCATCTCTTAAGGAACCCCATACATTTGCCCGCACTTTTCGCAGCTTCAAAAATGTGCTCGCTCCAATTAAGAGTCGAATTAATTGGAGTACCGAGGATTGATAATTCCTTGGTTTCCTTGAGCCAAGTGCCTTTCATCGACTGTATTATTACATTACGGTTTGCCTTTGACCACAAGAGGCAGCACTGAGTTTTTAAGCCATTGAATTCTTGTCGGTTAGGTAATTCCCATTGAGATCTCTTGTTGAGGTCGGAATTCAATGGATGAGGCATAACCTGCTGACTGGTAATGAGTTTCGAAGAGTTTGTCGGAAATGTTCGTATAAGTATGAGAAACTCATACTCATAGACAAGAGATCATTTATAAAAATGAGGAAGAGAGTGGATGAGAGTATAGGAGTAATTGCCTTTCAGGTTTCTATATGCCCTTGTAGGGAATGTCTGTTGTTGCTGATATATTTTTCGTATCAGCAGACATTATGCTTCACAGGTTTTTCGTGGTTATAGGAATAACCAATGCAGGTAAGTACACGCTTTTTGTGAATTAGAACGCGTGTAGAAATGGTTACCTGGTGGTTGCTGAGCAGGTAAGCAGTCGCGTTTGCAAGAACCGCCACGGTAACCCCCCCAGTGACGTAGTCAAATAAAAAAAAGGTAGGGCAAGGGGTTGCTCTGTTGGCGATGTGCCGGAAAAAAAAGGAAAAAAAAACGAAAAAGTTATAAACTAAAATGTACTATGTACAATAGATAGCATGTGCCATGGACCCGATTACGCAGCGGTGATGCCGACAAGGGCGAAGGTGTGCGGTACGATCCATGGTGGGTAATTGGTTTGATTATGGGCCGACGGGTGGTATTTTCCAATTTGTCGGGTCCCATAAAGCGCGCTGACACTGGTTCTCCAAGGTGTCAAGAGGCAAGGATAAGGTCCGCTGGCATTGGTACTCCAAAAGTGCCAAGAGGTGAGGGTCGGGTGCGCGCGTGTGACTATGAATCACGGAAGTCGAACCTGAAGGTGCCCGTGGAATCGAGTGTCGGTGAACAGAGATGAAACAAGAGTCGAAGATAATCGGGTGTGTGGGCCCCGCTGTATGTCCAGTTGGGGCTCCTGCTGAGCTTTCTTTGACCTCGTTGACTGGGCCATTTTCTTTTTTGGGGGTAATAGGGTACGTTTCTCGAAACACGCGGACCACGAGAAACGTAGAATATTGGTCCGTATGGGAAGGGGTTAAGGGTCCGCGCAGTTGGCGAAACGCTTGTTGCTTCCAGGGGTAGTGATGGCAACGAGGTGGACAGTGTGTGTGTGTGTGTGGTCTGATTACTCTACTGGGTGCTAGCTTGTTTGTGCCAACTATGTGTCAATTCTGATTGTCGTTTACCGTTATTTCGATGCCCGGAAGGGGCTTACTACAAAATTTGCTGCTATATACGTTTTGGCAATTTATGCTATTGTTTTGTTTTACAAAAAAAAAGGAATACTTGTATTTTTGGTGGCTCTGAAGGAGCTCACCAAATAAATAGAAAAAAGAAAATTTTATCGTCACCTGGGTTCCAACGTTGGGAACACGGGCTGCTTCAGGTGTCGTTGTTCGGCTGCCGTTGATTGTAATACGTTGGGGATAGAACCCTGCTCTGACTGCAACTTTGATGTGATATAAATCAGAAGATGCGCCTTCGCACACGTTGACTTGTCACCAATTATAGGGGTAATTGCCTTTCAGGTTTCTATATGCCCTTGTAGGGAATGTCTGTTGTTGCTGATATATTTTTCGTATCAGCAGACATTATGCTTCACAGGTTTTTCGTGGTTATAGGAATAACCAATACAGGTAAGTACACGCTTTTTGTGAATTAGAACGCGTGTAGAAATGGTTACCTGGTGGTGGCTGAGCAGCTAAGCAGTCGCGTTTACAAGAACCGCCACAAAAGTACTGAACCCTGGGAACACCAGCATTACTTTGATGGGAAGCAGTTTTGACACCGTAAAGAACCCTTTGAATTGAACAGCCAGAAAGATAGTCTCTTATCCATTGAACCAGGGAATTTTCCACACCGTATGAATGTAATTTTGATAAAAGGCCTGGATGTCAAACTCTATCGAAGGCCTTCGAAATATCCAACGCGACCTTGCTTTCGCCGAAATAGTGGATGGAATGGTTCCACTTTTCGATAAGGTACGCCGTCAAATATCCTGTGGACCCGTTGCTATGAAAGCCATATAGGCGGTCATTGAGGAGGTCATTTGATTCCAGATATTTCGAAAGTTGGCGGTTAATCAGTGATTCCATTACTTTCGAAAAAATAGAATTTAGTGCTATGGGTCGATAAGAAGAGAGGGATGATTTGTCGACCTTCTTGGGAATTGGATGAATGTACGCTGACTTTCTTCTATTTGGGAAACGGCCAGTAGTATAAGACAAATGGAAGATTTTCCGCAATAGATTAGCGAGTGAAGAAAAATATTGGGGAAATGCCATCTGGACCAGTGGATTTGTGTGCGTTTAGCTCCTTTAGTGCGCGAGCAACAGTACGCGTTCAAAAGTGAATCTGGTTCATGGTGTGCTGTTTATGCTCAAGTTGAGCCGGAACTGATGTGGTATCAGACAGCGTTGTTGGCTGCAAAATGTGCAGCAAGTAGATATGCTTTCTCTATCGCCCTGGTGACCGGTCTGCCATCGACTATTAGTGTAGGAATGGATGAAGAGACCGAGTTTTTGACGTTTTTCACGAATGCCTGGAAGTTTCTACCAGCTGTGCGAGAGCGTAGTATTTTTTATCTCACTTTCTGGTCATGGAAGAATTTTGCGCATTGAATACGCGGATTGCAGTCATTTCTAGGTCTCCTGAATCTTGTCCGCTTTTCCTCAGTATTGTTTGATTTATACAACCGGAAACTAAACTCTTTAGCCTTAATGGCATCTCTGCACCCGGAATCAAACCACATATTTCTCTTGGGTTTGACACTCTTTACTCTGTGTCGAATAAATATTCGCAAACAAACAGAATCGTGTGTGTCATTGTGTCCGCTATGGAGTCCACATCGTTAGTAGTAGGGTTATAGCGGTTCCGCCTCAATTCTGGCTCAAAAGCTCTTTTCTGTGTGAAAGCTCTATGTGAAGGTGAAGATGTGTGTGTAGTGTGGTGAGTGTTGATAGTGGTATGTGGTTCATGGGTGGTGGGTTCTTATGTGAGGTGTAAATAGTAGTATTTAGTGTATTTCTTATGAGTATTGGTATTAATAGTGATATTTTGTGGTTGTGATTAATGGTTGTGGGTTCTTATGTGGGGTGGAAATAGTAGTATTGGTATTAATTGGGTATAGTTTGTAGTGTTCTTATCGCTGTAGTTGTTGGATTTTGTGCTTTTTTTGTAGGTGGTGTTGAGTATTGAGCTTTTTGTAGGTGGTGGTGAGTATTGCGGCTTGTGGTGATGTCGGTGCTTTTTGTTATGGGTTTATGTTTTTGCTAATGGATTTATGCTTAGATGGTGATATCGGTGCTTTTTGTGATTCATGGGTGGTGTGTCTTAACTGAGGTGTAAATAGTAGTATTTAGTATATTTCTTATGAGTATTAGTAGTAATTGGGTATAGTTTGTAGTGTTCTTATCGCTGTAGTTGTTTGTTTGGGCTAGTGATTAATCGTTATCAGCGTGGTGGATCCGTGGATTTTGTGCTTTTGATGCTCTTGGGTTTTTGCAGGTGGTGGTGATGAATGCTTTTATTGACTATTGGGCTTTTTCTATGTGGTGGTGAGTATTGGGGCTTGTGATGATATCGGTGCTTTTTTTGTTATGGGTTTATGTTTTTGCTAATGGATTTATGCTTAGGTGGTGATATCGGGGCTGAATGGGTAGTGCTTTAGGCTTTTGTCTCGGTTGTAAGCTGTTAATTGTGGTAGAAATAAAAAACGTTGTCTGGGTAGTGCTTTAGGCTTTTGTCTCAGTTGTAAGCTGTTAATTGTGGTAGAAATAAAAAAACGTTGTCTTTGGTGTGCTTTTTAATCTTATTGTCATTAAGCTGAGTAATATAAACGGGGATTTTGTTGTTTGTGGGTTTGTATGGGAAATGGATTGTTTTTTAATCTTATTGTCATTAAGCTGAGTAATATATAAACGGGAATTTTGTTGTTTGTGGATTTGTATGGGAAATGGGGTGTTTTTGCTGGAACTTAAACTGACTTCCCCTAAGACGCAGAGCTAAGCTAGTTGAATTCACCTAAGACGCAGAGCTAAGCTAGTTGACTTCACCTAAGACGCAGACCTAAGCCAGTATTCAAACGAACAATAACAAGGCGGAGGCGGGGGCCGGGGGCTTTTTGCTGTATGATGTTGATGAATGGGTTGTGCTTTTGGCTTTTGGCTGATTCTTAATATATGAGAATTTTTGATTATTCTATCAGCTGTTTGGGTTCAAGGTTAAAATTTGGGTCGTAGGTTAATTGTGTCACTTTTTTTGTTTTACGATTATATATAAAAGAAGATGTTTGAATGATGATGATAACACAGAATGATTAATGTTCTACGAGAGCAGAGATAAAGAAATTGAGTTTGAATTAAGCAAAGTAGCAAGAGATTCAATACATTTTAAAGAACATTTTAAGGAGCATAAAGTTCGGTTCAGGTTTAATGTGAAATCGTTGGGGAGATTAATCTATAATTTATTCCGAAAGAATTGTATTTGGTGCAGAGCTGTTAAATAGTCATGTTTTGGTGTGAAACTTTAAATGATGCTACCAAATTTTGTGTTTGTACTCAATCATGGCGCGAATTATCATTTGGACCTGTCACAGTAATTGGAAATATATTAAAAATTTATGCGACACCAGAAGATGGAAACCGAACACTATTAGCAAAAATGTTAAATGGTGAATCATCAAAAAAAATACAAGATTTACAAATCAGAGGTATTGAGAAAGGTCAGCACATAAAAATAGAAGCAATTGGAGGTAATATAACGGTAATGGGACAGGCTGACAGTAATTGTAGAAAAAGGTCGAGAGTAGATTACTTTCTCCCAGATTGTCCATTCGCCGATGAAAATGATTGGGAACTTGCACCACTGTTAATGGTTGATGATGAAATATACGAGGAAAACGAACAAAGGAAAAACAAAACAGTTGCTGAAAGAAAAATGAAAATAAAGTTGGAGTACATGAAAATTCGAAACGAAACAAAGCAAAATATAAATGGAGATAATATGGTTGTAGAAGAAGATTACGTGAATAAATACGAATCCGAATACTAATTGCATTTTAGTCGTTCAAGAACATTCACTGCAAACTGATCAATAATTAAAAAAGAAAAAATGTTTGCAGTACAACTCTTTTTGATAATTTTAGTTGGAGTAACTTTTGCGGCGCCAACAGCAAGGGTTCAATTAAATGATAGCAGTAGCAGTTCATCAAACCTTGAATTTGATATTATCTTACCAAATAATGATCGCATACAAATTGATTTATCATTTATACTTTTAAAACATCAGAATTATTCAGATTTAAATGCAACAACAACAACAACAACAACAACAACAACAACTAGTCCTACTACCGCCACTACATTATTGCCTAATACAACTAATGACAAGGAAATTACTGAAGATGTTGACACCTTTAAATATGTGAGTGTGGAGGAGGCAATAGAGGCGTTCAGGCAAGATTTAATACGAAAGGAAATGAATATTGCTGGATATATCGAAAGTCAACACATCTTTTATAGATATTTCAAATTGGAGTTTGACGGCGACAAGGAACTAAAAATCCGATGTTCTTATGATAGTAATTTTGAGAGAAGATCGTTGATAATTAAATGCTTTGAATATCGTGAATATGAATCTGAAAGAATTCTGAGCAATGGAGAAATCGAGCACATAACAAAATATGATACAGATTACAAATCAAATTACGAATTGTTAGATATGAGGAAAGCGAAACAAACATATCACATGAATATATCTTAAGAAATCACATATATATATATATATATAAATAAATAATACGAATATTACTATTGAAATAACTGTGTGTGTTTTATTTATTCAACATTAATCAAGTCTATGTATCCATCCTTTTCATTTATAATTTTACATTTAATCAATTCATTAACAAATGGTCTATATATTCTACTTTTGTGGTTGCTCCAATTCAATAGCCCTTCTTTATTGTTAGGCAAGCGAACAAGATAGCCTACACCAAATGTTCTTGTGACAGTACACTCTACGATTAGGTCTTTTGCTTTTTCCATAATGCTTTGATTTGTCATATCAGCTGGCTTTTATTAATCCATGAATTATGATCATTTGAGAAACCAAGCCACTTTACATATACTTTGTTGTCTTTAGATTTCAGTACTTTTTCCACAAGGAATATGTCGGGGTGGTTGGTTTTTTGTAATTCTTTTTCATAGAAACTCCCTTGAATGGGTTGGCCTTGAGAATCATCAAGTAAATATGTGATAGGATTGGTTAGGTTGGTCTTTTTTATCGTGAATATTTCAGTTGTCCAATTGGGTGTGTAGCCTTTCTCGAAAGCATGTTTAAATTTGCTTATTCGAACTTTATCGCCAACTTTAAATTTAGCCTTTGGAGCGATTTTAATGTGATTGTAAGCCGATGACAATAGATCTTTAGAATTTTTTTTATTTACATCAACTGGTCGCATTTTTATTGTTCTATGTATAGAGTTATTATATTCGTGGAGCAAGCCTTTTAGGATCGGTAGCCATTTATAGTTGCCATTAAAACTGAATTCTCGCCACATTTTCTCTTTAAGCGTTCTATTGAACCGTTCAACAATTGAAGCTTTCAATATACTATACGTCGAATAATGATTAATTTTATGCGTCTTCATTAGAACCTGGAAGATTTTATTGAAAAACTCCTTGCCATCGTCAGTTTGTAGATTTTTTGGTATTCGATTGGAACTACTGAAAATTGATTTCATAGCTTCTGTTATGGATGATGCACTTTTATTCTTCAAAGGAACTGCCCACGCATACTTTGAAAATGTATCAATTACAGTTAGTAAAAAGTTATGTCCATTGTTTTCCTTGCTATAAGGTATCATTTCTACCAAATCCGCTTGCCATGTGTCATCAAACCCCTTGATTATAACTCGCCGCCTGATAAAATGTCTTCGTGCAGGTTTATGCAATTCCTCAACAACAGTTCGTTTACTCATCGTCCGCACAATAATGAATAAAAAAGCGAAATTTGTTATCTTTTATAATTTTTTTAATTTTATTTTATTAATCTTTCATACAGTAACATCAGTTTCTTAATTTTAACCATTTTATGTTCATTCATAAAGCAAGCGCAAGTGTCTGATTTATTTTTGCAAAGATTTTCCTGAAAATGGCACGTGTTGCAGGATAAGTTCCTTAAAAATGAAATGTAATCCAGTATCTCATCATAGTGCTCATCCAGTAGAATGTGTTGTTTGCTTTGTAAAAATTTCAAAATCTCTTTAAGAATCGCAGTAGTATTTATATTGGACATGGTTTCAAATCGACTCACAACAGCATACTAGGGGTTTTTGTTCTTATAAAATGCTAATAAAGTATTTATTCGGTTCAACACCCTTTCAATTCTATGACATGAACAAGTATCGGGACCCGCTTTACATGTATTGGAAGACCAAGGGCAATTGGTGTAATGGTGTCCGTGAATAGTCTCGACGGAAGGAACGTTTTCAAATTTCCTTAGAAATCCGATACAATTTAAGATCTCTTTGTAATGTTCCTCAAGTATAGTGTTGGGTTGATTGTTTAGTAAAAAATTTAAAATTTCATCCGAGATTAAAGTTGACATGGTTTCCAATTGAATTTCTAATACGTACTAGTATAGCAACTCTTAAATTGGAGGATACTTCTTTGTTTTATGATTATATTCTGGGGTGGGCTCTTCGAGTTTCTTATCATTGCTCTTTTTAAATTTCTCAAGTATATCGAGGAAATAGTCTTTAAACTTTCTCAATAAATCAAGTGTATTAAAATTTTGATCATCAATGTACGTGCGTAATATTTCATCATTTTTTTCCAATTTTTCATCCATGACCCGAAGATAATTTTTTAATAGTTCATCAACATACTTTTTTGTTGTAGCATCATCAGCATCAGCTGGTTCTTTGATATTCTTCAAAGCTTTATGATCACCATCAAAGTACCCATTTAAGTGTAGTTTTAAGGTTTTTGCATTGATTACCTCTGTAAGAGCGTTGAAATTACTCTCAACATATTCTTGAAGTATAGATATGGATTTATTTTGAAAATCTATGGTATCGTCTATGTAGCCTTTGTTGACAGCTTGGTGTACGGCTTTAGGTATTCCGACATTATTCAAACATTTTCCTTTCATATCAAAATCACCATTAGGTAATAGTTTAAATCCTTCTCCAGGTGGTCCTCGAGGTCCAATAATTGAATTATGAGAGCGCTTGAAGCTCCTTCCGAACTTGTCAACACTCATCTTGCTTATAATTATTTACTTGTCATGTACTGATGTTAATATATAATATTTGCTTCGCGAAGTTCTTCAACAATTGAGTTTATTTCATTTTGGAGATTATTATTTCCCGCTCTTTGAGATGCAATTAAAAGTCTTAGTCTATCAACGAGCTCATTAGCGTTATCCCAATAGATATAATCAACAGGGTTATTAGAATATGAATTATCGTTGTATGCTTTTCCAATTGTCTTCTTCTTCTTAGACATTTGAAGTAAAGGTCGGATAATATGCTTATATTTGTGTCCTCTGTTACCTTTAACTTGTGAGGTACTATCGTGATTTTTCAAGTGTGCATTTGTTTTTTGTAAAATCTTAAAATATTGTTCCAAATCTTCATTGTCATATCGAGCTTTTCTAGGAATTTTCCTAAAAATTAATTCATAAAGACCATCTGTTCCATGGAAGATTTCACCATCAATAACGAAATCCTTTTGGTCATTAATTACAAAACTTGATGTACCTAATTTCGTTGAATTTGATTGTAGGTCGAAATACGGACCATAGATCTTATCACGATTCTGATCTGATGGCGAAGCTCGGTTATATGGTGTACTTTGATTAAGATCATTGGAATTAGCAGGTGTTCTAAATGAAAGATCCCCGTCAGATGGTTGAAATGAGACTGATTCTGGAGACCCTTGGATTGTTTCTGGAGAACTTTGGATTGTTTCTGGAGAACTTTGGATTGTTTCTGGAGAGTCTTGGAACTGTAGTCGGCGTCGTTTGAGTTGTTGATGCTTTACTTTATCAATTATATCGGTTTCGGTATCGGCAGCAGCAGTATTACCACTTTTAACATTTTTCACGAGTTCTTTTAAGGGTTCGACTATAGGCTTAAAAGTATTTTCAAATTCCATTTCCTTCGTAGTTTTTCCAGCTTTGAGAAGCATATATTTTCTTTTCAGAGCTTTTTTAGTTTGTATGAGATCCTTAAGTAAATTTTCATTAACGTCCATATTTGTATATAAAAAACAGGGCGGTTCCAAACAGGGCGATTCCAAACAGGCTGTCTCTTCAAGCAGGGCGGTTAAAACAGGGCGATTTCTTTAAACAGGGCGATTCCAAACAGGGCGATTCCAAACAGGCTGTCTCTTCAAACAGGGCGATTCTAAACAGGCGGTTTCTTCAAACAGGGCGATTCCAAACAGGCGGGTTCTTTAAACAGGGCGATTCCAAACAGGCGGTTTCTTCAAACAGGGCGATTCCAAACAGGCGGGTTCTTTAAACAGGGCGATTCCAAACAGGCTGTCTCTTCAAGCAGAGTGGTTCCAAACAGGGCGATTTCTTTAAACAGGGCGATTCCAAACAGAGGACCGTTCCAATGTTATCGTATAAACAGCTGATTAATGACTGATCAGTTTGATATAGATACAATTTCTTTAAAAGATTTATTATATCGTCCCTTATCTATACTAGAATCTTTATTGATAACCAAGAAACCAAATGCATCTTTCCAGCATTTTGCGCATAATTCTTTGAATTGATTGAATGTCATATCGGAATTTATATGATCATTGTATATGTGCTTCAGGTTAAGTTCGTCTTGTTTAAATATAACTATATAGTTTGCATTGTCTCGAATCAAATGTTTTGGTATATGCGTATACGATTGACACAAGTAGAAACTATCCACATCGTTATGTCGTCCCATGCAGAAATATTCTCGAATGTTGTTTTGTTTATCGCATGCAACATCATCAAATATAAATACTGAATTTCGTTTTGCTTCAGAAGGTGCCATAATTTCACAATTATTTGAAAATTCATTGTACTCCATACCCTTGATAGACTTTATTAACCTTCTCAAGTATGCATACTTTGGTTGATGCAAAGACTTTGAGTATATGTATAGGTTTTCAAATTTTAACCCATTGGGATCGACAATAATGCTCAGCATGACATTAGTCTTTCCACAGCTTGATGGTCCGACAATTATTCCTCGAACACTATTTGGGAAAAATGCTCCATGTTTCCTATGTTCCTGAATTTCAGTATCAAAATTTTTAACTTTAATAATATTTTGTTGTTGTTGTTTTATGAACCGCATTTTACAACTGAATGAATCTAATCAATATAAAAGACAGTGTTTTTATAGGTGGACATTTAATCATTGATCAGCACATATACTAATAAAGTGCTATTAAAATGATAGACTACCGAGTGTATCCAGTCAGTCGAAAACAATCATTCCAAGGACACGGATTAGTGAATTCCCTAATTAATAAACTACCGATTGAGTTACATCTTCCGTCATATAATTTCTGTGGACCTGGAACTAAATTAGAAGAACGTCTTGCTAGAGGAGATCGTGGAATTAATCAATTGGATGAAGCTTGTCGCGAACACGATATTGCATACAATAATAACAAAAACTTGTCCGATCGACATATTGCTGATAAAATTCTAACGGAAAAAGCCTGGCAGAGGGTAAAGGCGAAAGACTCTTCTATATCAGAGAAATTAAATAGCCTAGTGGTTACGAACGTGATGAAGGCTAAAACAACACTCGGCATGGGCTGTCAATCTAAAACATTGAAAAGACGTTCACGTTGCAAGCGAAGCGGTTTATTCAAAAAAGCTATAACAGAGGCTAGAACTGCTATTAGGGAGCCAAGAGCCGAGGATCCAGACACAATCGCAGTTACAGCTTTACAAGCAGCTAAAAAGATTATCAAAAATAAAAGAAAAAACATTACAATTCCCAGAGTTATACCGCTACCGAAACGGGGAGGTTTCTTACCACTGTTACCCATCTTAGCTGCATTATCAGCGGTTGGATCTTTATCTGGAGGAGCTGCAGGAGTAGTTAAAGCAATAAAAGAATCAAAAGTAGCCAAAGAACAACTGGAAGAGAACAAACGGCACAATCAAGCTATGGAAGGAATAAAAATTAATCAAGGCAAAGGGCTTTATCTACAACCCTATAAAAAGGGATTTGGTCTTTTCCTAAAACCTCAAGATTCAAAAAACTTTTAAATTTGCTACCCAATCGTCCTCTCACCAATATTGATATTGCTAAATTTGGAAAAATCAATATACCCAATTTTCGGGGTGTTTACATGAGAGATAAATTACCGATTAAATCACTTGACATAGAATGTGGTATAATTAATTTAGACAATGAGAGTGGACCAGGAACCCATTGGGTAGCATATAGTAAACATAAAAATATCGTGAAATATTTCGACAGTTTCGGTAATTTAAGACCGCCTAAAGAGGTTGTAAGATATCTGGGTGAAAATATCCATTATAATTATAACAAATATCAAAATTACAATACATTTATATGTGGCCATCTCTGTTTGAAGTTTTTAATTGAAGAAAAATATAAATAAGTAGAGGAAAACTAGAGTTTGTGTTTTATTTCATTCGAAACAGTAATGTCGTTAACACTAACGTTAAGCGGGAACAAATCTACTCTCACCGCAGAGTACTTTCCTCCAATAATCCTAAATTCTGATTATGTATGCGGTTTAGTTGACTTCCAGACCTACAATTCTATACCTAATGTTGATGTATTTAATAATTTATTTCATTTTGGTGATGACGTAATAGAATTTCCTATTGGATCATATGAGATTGAAGATATAGATGACATTATTCAAGAAATTATCGAACTGTATAATGAGAACCACGATAATAAAATATCAATCAAAATACAAGCAAATAATAATACTTTAAAATGTGTAATTTATAGTACTGTAGAAATAGATTTTTCCCAACCTAACTCTATTGGATCGCTTCTGGGGTTCAGCAAGAAAAAGCTAGAAGCAAATAAAGTGCATGAATCAGATCTTTACGTTGATATAAACAGAGTAAACATTGTGCGAATTGAATGTAATTTAATTGATGAATCATATATCAATAATCAACCTGCTCATATACTACACGAATTTTCGGTTAACGTTAGTCCGGGGTATAAAATAGTTGAAGTTCCTCGCAATGTTATCTATTTACCAGTGAACGCTAAGAGGATAAGTTCTATAACATTGAATCTCTTAGATCAAAACGGAAATTTTATAAACTTTCGAGGTGAAACGGTAACAGCTCGATTACACCTTAAACGCCAGCAATGATAATATATGACAGCTCATCTCATCCCTCATATAATAAAAGGACGGGTGCTACTATTAACACTACCAATATACTCTCAACTTCTGCTAAGAGAACATCAAAACTTACTCTACAAAATCAACAATTTCTGCTATCATTGGGATACAGATTGAAAAATTAAATTAAATCTAACAAAAGACATGCTGAATATTTTCGAAGAACCAGAATTTGAGGAGAGTATCTCAAAATTGGAATATCATACATACTCGCCATACTTGAATAATTTCGAGAAAAATGACATCATTCAAATCTGTGTCCAACATCAAAATCTTAATATCTTGCCGTCAGAAAGTTACATTTATATTGAAGGTACTGTATCGAAAACTGATGGATCGGCAGTTGAGAAAACAAAACTTGTGAATAATGGAGTAGCTTTCTTATTCGACGAAATTCGTTATGAATTAAATGGTGTGGAAATTGATAGCAATCGTAATGCCGGCATCACATCAACTATTAAAAATTATATTTCTTTAAATAAAAATGAAAGTGATATGCTGTTTAATGCATCTTGGTCTCCTGATTCCTCAATCAATGTCAATGGTTTCTACTTTAATTTTTGCATACCCCTAAATAAATTATTGGGATTTGCTGAAGACTACAAAAGAGTAATTCCAAACGGACGCCATGATTTAATTCTAACACGCTCCCGTACAGATGACAATTCATTAATTTCTGACGCAGATGAAAAAGCAAGGATAAACTTGTTGAAAATACAATGGAAAATTCCTCACATTACATTGTCTGATTCTTTCAAATTAAAGCTATACAAACCTATTAATGATGGACAATCTATGAAAATTGCTTTCCGGAACTGGGATCTATATGAATATCCTGCCTTACCTAGTACTAATCATCATATTTGGAATGTGAAGACAACCTCTCAAATGGAAAAGCCGCGCTATATTATCCTTGCTATGCAAACCAACAAACGTAATTTACTTAAAGAAAATCCAGCTAATTTTGATCATTGTAACATTACTAATGTGAAAGCCTATTTAAATTCCGATGCTTATCCATGTGAAGATTTAAATCTATCATTTGATAAAAATAACTACAGTTTACTATACAATATGTACTGTAACTTTCAAAAAACCTTCTATAATCGCCTAGTTGCTGAACCTTTATTGTCAAGAGAAGCATTCAAATCACAAGCGACAATTTTCGTAATAGATTGCAGACATCAAAGTGAAATAATAAAAAACGGACCAGTTGATATTCGTATTGAAATTAAAACATCAAAAATAATCCCTCCTAATACGTCTGCATACTGTTTGATGTTACACGATCGCATTATAAACTATAATCCATTGAGTCAAATAGTTTCTCGAGAAATGTAATCGTTACTTGTCTGTTAGCTCTCGCTGAAGAAACACATATACGCACGCACAATATAAAATGTATTTTATTTTCGACGTTCAAGGATTCAGAGGATCAAATAATAAGTTTATTCCAAAGGAAATAGCTGTACTGCGCAATGGACAACATCAGCATTTCATCTTAAAACCACCATACAAGTTTAATCAGCTATCACCATCGCTAAGAAGGCAAGCTCAATGGCTTTATCACAATCATCATGGTTTATCCTGGAATGGAGGAGTCACAACATTCTCAGAAGTTAGAAAATATCTTCAAGATAATATACAAGATTCTATTGTTTACGTTAAAGGAATGGAAAAAACTCAATGGATGAAAGAATTACTACAGAATGAAAATGTTGAAGTAACGGACATTGAAGAAGTTGGATGTCCTAATTTAAGGGAATTGAAGCGTCTCTACCCCAATGAAATGAAATGTCCAAACCACAATAAATGCTGTGCACTACAAAATGTTTTTCTGTTGGAAAAGTTCCTAAATGGAAGACGATAAAAATAAAACATGTTATTTCTTTAAAATATGAATTTGTTTTTATTTCATTTATGATTATCAAGAAATCTACGTTTTTTTTCTGCTCTGGGTTTGTATGTTGTTTTTATTTCCACCACAATTAACAGCTTACAACCGAGACAAAAGCCTAAAGCACAACCCATTCATCATCATGGCTTAGGTCTGCGTCTTAGGTGAAGTCAACTAGCTTAGCTCTGCGTCTTAGGTGAATTCAACTAGCTTAGCTCTGCGTCTTAGGGGAAGTCAGTTTAAGTTCCAGCAAAAACACCCCATTTCCCATACAAATCCACAAACAACAAAATTCCCGTTTATATATTACTCAGCTTAATGACAATAAGATTAAAAAACAATCCATTTCCCATACAAACCCACAAACAACAAAATCCCCGTTTATATTACTCAGCTTAATGACAATAAGATTAAAAAGCACACCAAAGACAACGTTTTTTTATTTCTACCACAATTAACAGCTTACAACTGAGACAAAAGCCTAAAGCACTACCCAGACAACGTTTTTTTATTTCTACCACAATTAACAGCTTACAACCGAGACAAAAGCCTAAAGCACAACCCAGACAACGTTTTTTTATTTCTACCACAATTAACAGCTTACAACCGAGACAAAAGCCTAAAGCACAACCCATTCATCATCATGGCTTAGGTCTGCGTCTTAGGTGAAGTCAACTAGCTTAGCTCTGCGTCTTAGGTGAAGTCAACTAGCAGCAAAACCATTCACCTCCTAAGCACAAATCCATTATCAAAAACACACACACACACACACACACACACACACACACACACACACACACACACACACACCCCCAACAAAAAGTTCAATAGCAAAAAGCCCCCGGCCCCCGCCTCCTCCTTGTTATTGTTCGTTTGAATACTGGCTTAGGTCTGCGTCTTAGGTGAAGTCAACTAGCTTAGCTCTGCGTCTTAGGGGAAGTCAGTTTAAGTTCCAGCAAAAACACCCCATTTCCCATACAAATCCACAAACAACAAAATTCCCGTTTATATTACTCAGCTTAATGACAATAAGATTAAAAAGCACACCAAAGACAACGTTTTTTTTATTTCTACCACAATTAACAGCTTACAACTGAGACAAAAGCCTAAAGCACTACCCATTCAGCCCCGATATCACCACCTAAGCATAAATCCATTAGCAAAAACATAAACCCATAACAAAAAAAGCACCGATATCACCACAAGCCCCAATACTCACCACCACATAGAAAAAGCCCAATAGTCAATAAAAGCATTCATCACCACCACCTGCAAAAACCCAAGAGCATCAAAAGCACAAAATCCACGGATCCACCACGCTGATAACGATTAATCACTAGCCCAAACAAACAACTACAGCGATAAGAACACTACAAACTATACCCAATTACTACTAATACTCATAAGAAATATACTAAATACTACTATTTACACCTCAGTTAAGACACACCACCCATGAATCACAAAAAGCACCGATATCACCATCTAAGCATAAATCCATTAGCAAAAACATAAACCCATAACAAAAAGCACCGACATCACCACAAGCCGCAATACTCACCACCACCTACAAAAAGCTCAATACTCAACACCACCTACAAAAAAAGCACAAAATCCAACAACTACAGCGATAAGAACACTACAAACTATACCCAATTAATACCAATACTACTATTTCCACCCCACATAAGAACCCACAACCATTAATCACAACCACAAAATATCACTATTAATACCAATACTCATAAGAAATACACTAAATACTACTATTTACACCTCACATAAGAACCCACCACCCATGAACCACATACCACTATCAACACTCACCACACTACACACACATCTTCACCTTCACATAGAGCTTTCACACAGAAAAGAGCTTTTGAGCCAGAATTGAGGCGGAACCGCTATAACCCTACTACTATCGTTATTAAGGAAAAAATAAAGACCAATTTAACTTCCTAAAAAAGTCGTTCAGACTTTCCCAGTTGGCTTTGTCATAGAACCATACTGTTCTTCTGCGAGTTTTCTCGATAGCGTTGCTATTAGTTAGAGCAAATTTATCTGGCACGACGCAGTGGCCTAAACTGCCCAAGGGTGAAGAAACGTCAATTGTGTATTTGTTCGGGTGAGAGGGGAGAAGCAGGTCCAGTGTGTTGGCGGAATGACCATATATGTCTGATACCCGTGTTGGCTCAATAACGTGTGGAGTAAATTATTTGAAACAACAAAGAACTGGACATATTACCTTCAGATGTTGTATGTGCGAAGTGACGAAGCCACTGAGAGTTATGCACATTAAAATCACCCGCAATAACGATTTCAGTGTGCGGATATAGAGTCAAGATCCTATCGGTAGAATCAGATAGAGCATCAAATTTTTTAAAGATTGCGTTTCTATGTAGCTCCGGACTTCTGTAAAGAAAGTATGTAATGTAATGTATGATATGCATCCGAACGATTGGTTCTTTTTAAAATTATACTTCCGCACCAACTAAAAAAGAACGTATAAAAATTACTATAATTGTAAGGCCTAACCGCGTCCCATATATATTTCGTTGCTCCACTCTCCTTAGCAATGACCCACCCACAAGTCCCACTGAACACTTTTTACAGGCCAATTTAAAATCTAATGAGAACGACTGTAAGGATTTTCGCCTTCAATAAGTACTATTATCTATTAGAAAGTGGCAGTTGCTATCTTTATAAACTGAACGAAAATATTATTCTTATAATCATAAAAACAAACCGAACTCCATCACCATTGTCAGTTTTCAGGAGCCTAGTTTATAATTCACCTTTGGTTGATGCACAGTGTGTTATACACTGGAGGAGATTCTTTGTAAGATTCACCATTGAGACATGTAACAAATGTCACTAATGATCAGTCTGGGCAGGTTGCAAAAATATTTTATCTACCGGAGAAAATATCTTGACCTCCAGACAGAACAACAACATTTTTTGTCGCTGAAAGAAAAATATTTTATATAATAGATAAATGTACGTGTACTTCATCATCATCAAATTTTTGTTAAATTTTCCATAATGATTTGTTTTTTCCGGGCAAGGTCATTAATCTTGCGCCAGACGTGTGTGCTTAGTAGTTATTACTAACGCATTCCTGATTGGAAAATAGTCATTTTGCATTTTACATCTCCACAGAAGCATGTTTTTATTTAATTTCTCGGGAGATAAAGAACTATTAAATTAAATTTCATACTGACTAAAAATACATGTCAGTTTGACAGTTTGATCTGTCATAAAATCTTTCCATGAAAATATACCTCCAAACGATTTCATAAAATATTGGGAAAACTCCAAGTTGCTAGTAGGCAGAGAACTAATCGTTATATTGATGGGTGTAGTGACAATTTATTTTTATATCTATCACTAAAATAAAATACGATTTTATATGGAGACTCGACATTGAATCTTATTCCTCACATGTAGTGATAAATAAAGTCATTCGGAGTCATCAATCACCTTTAATGAAGTAATAGGACAAACGTAATCTTAATTATAGTAAATGTCTCCAACTATGAGATATTACTATGATTATTTTGAAAATCGTTGTGATGGGCGTTAGTAGTTATTGGACAATATTTGCCTGTATTGATGTCGCTAGGGAAGTAACTAGCTGTGCTCGAATAAAGTATGAATTCGCTCAAGGTTTGCAAGCTGATGGGATACACGTAACGTTCGATGGGGTTGGGGCCTTAACATTTTCTGTCTAAAAAAAAATGATACACTCGAAATCATACCGACTACCAGAGCCATCGTACAATATTAGAAATTGATCTCGAAGTTTTGCGGAGACAGACATTTTTAGTATATAAACTGTGAGGAACAATGCTCCTCCTCCGCTTCATATATATCTACGAAAAATATAAAATATAATGAAAGTCACGGTTTTATTTATTGCATAGTAATAAGAGAGAAGACCTAACGTTGGTCAAACTATCAGGGTAGTGGAGCACGAATTTGAAGTAGTGCAATCCTTTAACTACCTTGGGTCAATAGTATCAGCCGATAACAATATGGAAGAAGAAATACGCGAACGGCTGATCAAATCCAACAAGGCCTACTATGGTCTATCAAGGCTCTTTAAATCCCGAAATTTATCCAGAACATCCAAGCTACTACTATACAAGACCATGGTCTTGTGGCGGTTCTTTAAAGTCTGCTCTAAGAACGATCCATTTCCTACCCAATTACCTTCCTCCTGCTTACCTGCAATCGAGCAGCGTAAGCTACATTTCATTCGCTGTCAGCTGAAAGTAAAACCTCAGCAAGCATGCACATCAAACAAATTATTTCGTTCATATTACATGAACCGTATCAACCCAATCGACTCAGCTTGTTAACAATTATGATCGATAAACAGTCGCTGGCCGGCGTAATTGTTGACACAGCTGTAGCCGATATTCTTGCTACGGTTTATGACTAAATATTTCTCCAATCCCAAGGTTCATTACAGTTGCGACCAATTTCCTTTATCGGTTATCTACCGATCATGGGATTCGGGCACGAATGTGATTGACCTTAGACAATCATAACCATGATCATGCCTAATGAAGCTCCGGCCTTTAAAACAAACAAACACACAGTACCTCACTGTGTTTATATTACTTACCAACCACTGTCCATGTTTCCCCTGGGTGAGACGTACGCTTGCACATCTGCAAGTCAAATTCCCCACCAACATACCCATGTTCCATTTAATTAGCTCAAACAAAAGCCACCAAAGCCTTAGCCATAGGCGAGCAAATCTTGGGTTTGCTTATCGCCACAAAAAATCTATTGCCTGCAATGGCATAAGTCCGGGCGATTATGTAAACAGCTGACGTTCCCATGTAGCATCGGCTAAATCACAATAATGTGCATCGCATCGTATGACCTTCGAAATAGCGTTTCTGTTTATTTAAGACACAGAAACCTATTTCTTCCTTGGCGATCTTCGCTATCGCTTATCTCAATAATGCCTGCAGTTCATTACACCAGTCCATGTTTATTCAGGTGCAGTTTCGTCTTTGCCGATATGCAGGCTGAAGGGCATCGTACTTGTCCTATACGGACACATATAGAATCCTCCCACACCCATGTAATCCACCATCATTGAATCTGACGGATATGGATTGCATCGGAGAGTCAGATTTTTACCGTCCAGCCGCACACACGTGCCCAGATCATTGCGTCGTCGGAGTCGAGGGACTATGTCAAGTGGTCTATCCTCGAATAGATACAGCTATCAGATGTCAGTATTGCAATAGCTGTGTCTGGAGAAAATCTCGTTTGTTACCTGTTCTCGTGAAATTGGTGTTAAGGAGGTGTCTGGTATATCTTTGTGTGACTATTTGAGAAGACCAAGACTGGATCCCGGTTGTAGTGCCGATGATGATGATGATGATAAATGCCAATGTTCTCACAAGTTGCGAATCTTTTACATAAACAAACTGAATTTGCTTATATCATATGAAGCCCACGGCATTTGATATTTAAAGAATAATTTGTATCTTCATTTTGATCTAATTTAAAAAACACAGCATGTGTGTTGCTACTGCTCTGTGTGTACGGAATTCCTGTTATCTATTAGATATTAATAAAAGATTTCCATATAAATATCAATCATTACTACGTTAGGGGCATTAACTTTGGCACTGTGAAGAACCTTATACAAGCATTTGATGAAGAAGCTCAACCATAATTTAAGATTGTAATGGGTATATATTCATAAATTAATATAAATCTGACAGGTGAAAATTCTGTCTGAGACTCTCGTTTTTGGTATTATAGAACCACATAAAATGCATCTCATACAATGTCATAAATTCTCCTCAAAATTCCCTTGCAACTTTGCATATTCAATGCCGGTGGACACCGGCGATAACTCACATCCTATAGCACCCTCCTGACCATCTCACCATACTACGATCGAATGTGTACGCTATTTGTACAATCGGCATCTTGAGTCCTTTGTCCGACTGCCGCCATTGTTTGCCTAACAACATCACTAAGCATTGACCGCCAAATATCATCGAGCTCAACAGAAAGCTACTCGTTTCGAAAAATATTAATGTTTTCCTTGATGTGAGTGATAAGGATCTATAGGTAGACGGAACAAAACTACAGAGAAAAGGATACCGTAGAAAACTTTTAGAACACTACCGACGACGCATGCTGATCTCACAGCAGCGAACCTCGGCGCGACCAGATTCAAATGTGATCGTAAATCTCATCGATTGGGAATTATGTTGATTATTAAGTTTTATGTTGTAATCATTCCTTCCTGTGGGACTCTTGTCCAGTCAGACGAACGCAGGTGGGGGGCTTCTCCATTGAACGGCTCTCAAATGGACAGGTTGTAGAGATATGACTCTAATATAATATTGTGGCGAAGATGGGCCTCGAAGAACAATCGCCCGCGTCGTCGGACAACATTATTTTAGTTGTGAACGTCGTAAAACCTCAATTGAGTGTGCAGCACCTCGGGCAATTGTCATTAGGTTGGTAGACTTGGCATGGTCCATGGGTCGTTTTCGGTGTGACTTATAAATTCACAGATATTTTTATTCAATATATTAAACATTTGGTTGACGTGGGAACGCTAATTGAAAAATCATTACTTGGGTGAATAGTTATATCATATCCAAATATAATACTTCAGTTTATCTTAAATTTATAGTACAATGTATAAGAGGGCATACAAAAGCGTTATCTTGCTTCTAGTCAAAAACGCATCAGATGTAAGTAATATAATTGCACCAAAAAAAATGTTTTTTTTTTTTATTTATTTATTAGACTTCTGTCGGGAGAGGCGAACCTATAGCGCCGAGTGGGCGTCCGGGGATGCCATCAAATAACTGTTGCAGTTCTTTTTGAACAGTTGCAGGTTGTAACGCTCCGGGAACTCTCGCGTGGGAAGGGAGTTCCACAGCTTCCCCGCTCTGGAACGGAACGAGTTTTGATGCAGGGATGTTCGCCCCGTCGGGAGATGAACCACAAACGGGTGCGATCCGTTGGATTGTCTTGTGGAGCGCATATAACCCGAATTGCGTGGAACAATACCACGAATCTCCGAAGAACAGTACCCATGATAATATCTGTAAAACAGACAGAGGTCGGCTACGCGCCTTCGATGTGATAGCGACTGTAGTCCCGACGTCAGCGCCGAGTCCCCGATCAAGCGGATCGCTCGTCTCTGTATGCTCTCAAGTAGGTCGATGGTATGTTTAGGAGCCGAGCTCCAAACATGAGGGCAATATTCGAGCGCGGGTCTAATTGGGGATTTATATAGGAGAAGAAGTTGGGCGGGAGTAAAATATTTCTTGGCGCTAAAAAGATAGCTCAGTTTTCCTGGACGTTCTACGAACGCACATTTCCGCGCAGGTAAGGTCCTACCTTCAAAGAACGTACTTACCGTATCCGGTCCATAGGCTTGTTAAACTTGCCATAATAATTCGTTTTTCCGGGCATGGTTATTAGCCTTGCGCCAACGTTTCTCAGGATGTCGCTGCATGCATTGGTTCACTCTTTGGCGGGTGCCAAAGTAGATATCCAGGAGTGTCACGTGGAGACTGCATGTCAACTTGCATTGAACAGGGACAAGGATCGCCCTGGCCTTCGTCGAGTTGAAAGCAATCAGTGACTTTGCCCTGTTTGCCCCCCCCCCCCCGCGCCGTTTATGGTTTCAACAAACCCCTTTCGCGGATGCTGATTGTAAACTCCAACTCCACCTTGTTTCACTTCGACCCCTCTACCCATACTCTCAAACATCGCCCGCTAAACCATTCTCACCACCAATCTTAAACAGTCCTTTCTACATTTTTCTCTATAACTTGCCCCAATATTATGTGGCGCATTCTATACTCGAACCTGCTCCCACCTCCTGCCCATACTCTTGCCTTCATATTATGACCTGTTCACCTTAGGATTAGGTTAGTTAAGTTAGTTTTACATTCCTTAGTTTGTAAGATTATATATATTTTAGATTGTAACTTCTTGTGTTGCTTACATTCCACCAAAGCGGGGTGGTAGCCGCACTAAACTGTATGGTGCTAACCTTTTCCAGCGTTTTTTTTTTCGAATCACCTCCCGCACTTCTTAGAAGAATGCTATAAGACTGTTATGGCTTGAAATTTTGCCGCCGTTAAAAGCACAGTGTTATACCGCAATTTTATATTACCTAAAAATTGCGAAACACGCTAAGCTCTTAGAGTTTGTGGCAGGAAATATTTTGTTTTGATTAGCGGCAAAAAAAAAGAGTGAGGTGGCTTCGGCCACTCAACGGCAAAGGCTGTTGTTCGTGCGATTTAGTCGTTTACATCTAAATAGCGCCAAAGATTCAACTGTAACCAATAATGTGATCTATATAAATACTTATAGACCAATTTATGAAACCCTCCCTGGTAATCTTCGAGGAACCACTTCGGACAATGCGGTAATAATATAAACGGTTGAAGAGTAAGACTACGAAATTGCCGGGTGGTATAAAAAACAAACCTCTAGGTTTTTGTAGAAAGATTAGGCATTATTATGTTCGCAGAGACTTCGATACAAAGTTTACGCGACGAATTTTTCTACAATCTATCAAATGTATATCGAACAGATGACGAAATTCGGTGGTTCGATAGAAAATAAAGTCGATTCTCGATGTGGAGAGCAAAGCTTGTGTTAAATCCGTCAAAGGACATTGCCAAGATCTGTAGATTTCGTCGTGAGAGGGTCCCCCAGATATTTTTTTATGAAAAGCATTTTTATAGATACCATTTTTTTTCACTCCATAACAAGAAATGTATAACCTTCAATTGTACAAAGTATTATTTATTGGCCTGTAAGAATTCGACAGTTCATGACCTCACTGACTGGTCTACTTCTTCTTTTTGCCGAGTCGGTGATTTCTTGACGATTTCTTCCCTTATGGTAATGTCGGCCCATCACACCTACGCCTAATTGTATAATGTTGTATATGTTTTGTATAAATGTATCACAAGTAAACTAAATTTACTTTTAATCTATTTTTAGTTGTTGCGGATTCAAGTGAATGCAGTCAGTGTAACAACAGGCAGTAAACAGTTGTCATGACAACGAATAAACACCTTACAAACAAACTGTCATCAAATCAAATATAATCTTCTCTACGTTAGTTTTTGGCAACACAGTCGCAACCGCTGTAAATCAAACGCATCAATTAAATAAAGAAACTAATTTATAACAAATCTTCAACCAAACGACTTACATTATCTGTAGGATTAATTCTGGGGGTTCTGCCGACATTCAAATTAAGTTATTCTTTTCCTTTTTTTACAGCATTTAAATTCCGACTTGTTTCAGTCAACGGCAAATATCATCGTTGCACGTCACGAAAACGATTCATTGTTCTTGACGCCATTTCTTTGGCCAGCCAACACAATACCTTTTGCTGGTGGACAAGTGCTAAACTATTAGTAATTATTCTATGTTTATATTTAATTTTAATTTAAAGTATATTTTGTATTGCAAAGGGCATACAAATATGACAAACAATATTTGGAATTCTTCTAAAAAATGCGATTGTCCATATGTTCGGTGAGTGATAGGTTCCCATTGAAGAAAGATATATTCATAAAATAATCCTTAAACAATTTTGACGCCAAAACAAAGATGATGCTCCAAAGTACACAACTACAAAAAATATTGGGTGTAATCTAAAGTACCTGCACAGTTCCAGAAATCTATTGTAGAACAAAATGTAAATTAGAAATACGATTAAAGAAAAGTGTTTCGTAAATCCGTATTTACAACTGTGCTTTCAAAAAAAAAAAAAAAAAACGACTAGATTTGAATATAGCATCTATAACAATGTGTGTTACCGAAAGCCAAACGAATTCAATCCAATCAGCAACTTGTTCCCAAACATTTGCGTTTAAATAGTTGTGTTCAATCGGAAATTGAAAACGAATGGCCATTTGTCATGTAGTCAATTAACTGATTGGGATTTGAAAATATTGACTATTGGTCATTAATTTTATAGAAAATTCATTTGGAATGTTTTGAATTTATTAATAAAGGAATTTCTGACTTAGGCCATTGTAAATTCAATTAGCGTCATTTGATTTTGCAAATATTAGGAATTTGTATAGATTATCGATAGTGTTATTGTTCTCTGATTAACATACATGGTAATCTGGTCGCAGAGTTTACTTGTTGTGAGGTAGGAATTTTTGTCAAACGCCTTTTAAATTGGACATAAAAATGTATGAAAATATATTATTCCATGATGTGGAGGCAACGTTACATTGAATCCTGGTTTTTTCAGTTTGTACTCGTAAGCTCTTTTGGGTATATTCACCATTTGTCAGACATATCTGTTCGTAGAAGTCACACGTAGAGAACACGCAGTATTTGCTATGAAGGGTGACTACCGCTACGTCCATTTAATTCAATATTACTCTCACGGTACATAATTTTTTTGTTTTCCAATTTCGTCGAATTCGCCTCCCTACCTAAGTATCAACCACACTTTCGATGTATCTGACCCGTTTATTGATTTATACCATATACACAAATGATTGCATCCACACATCGCATCTAATAAATTCTCGTCCAAGGTGTTAATTGCTGTTTACTTAACGTGCCTGTGATTTTCGGCATCTGCACATCGCTTGGCTTTCATCTCGTGCCGATAATGGGAGACGTAACAGCACCGACGTTGCCATCTAATTGATAGTTAATTAAACGTTTGTAAACGGACATCGTTAAGACGCTTTTGTTCCTAACCGACTGGTGGTCAGTTATAATGGCTTTAACACCTTCACCGCCACCACTACCGTGGCTTTTGGATATCCAGATGATTGGGGTCAATTTGTACTAGTGATCTTCTAAACGAGTTACCCACGATCGCGCCCGTGAGTGTCTGTATGTCAGTAGGACACATAAATCAGGTTATTCCCCCTGTTGTTCTTTTTCGCCTGATTAATCATCACATTTGCAGACAAATTGATTTGATGACGATGACAAATTATATGTCAATCGTGCAATCCAATGCAATAAAGAAAAAAGGACGAAAAAAGCCATCGAATGCCGCGAGGAATGCGTTGCTCTATGAAAAACCAAACATCAGAATTGTCGCGCGTGAAATTAAATTCGCCACATCACCTGCAAACGGACAACATCGGCCTCTCTTGTACGATTCGATCTGGTCGAAATGACAAAAGGACAATCGTCTCCGGCAAGGATACATAAAATAAAAAAATAAAAAATATAAAATAAGAAATCTGGAATGAAATGATTTCTGTAATCACCGTTCGCCGTACGTCTGTGGTGGTCCAGAGTCATAAATTTCTTCATCATCCAGGACGCTTCACCATCTTCATAGGCTGGAATTACAGTCGATCTTATGATCCTTGGATTTGTAGATCACTTCAGTTTTTGATTCGATGCGACAAAAAGTAAAAGACAAAAATTGTAAAGAGAAAAAAAAACACGTGCGGCGTAGTTTTCAGATTTGACTCCAGCTACGTTTACCGACGGCAGGCGGTTTGACGGCACTTCGTTTAGTTGTTGGATGAGCGAAGCGTAGGCTGGGACGTTTGCGTGTTTCTTAGATGGCATGTCTTTATCATGTTGTTCCAGATAAACTGGGCGAGGACATCATGTCGGACATTCGTGCCTCATTGAATTTCTTTTAATTTATAGTTAATTGGTGGTTTGTTTTATGGAATAGATACAGATGCAATTTTATGTTAATGCTGGACACGGTCATCTACTTAATTTTATACCGTGACATGCGTTCTAGTTGGCATTTAAATTCCAATCAGAGCCTACATGTTTCTACAGCTAACTATGCAGCTTGATGTCGTGTTTGCTGTTGATCGACTAATTGAATGACTTAATCAAATTGGGACAAACTAGATCAAATGATTTGCTAAAGTGTGCCAGTTACGAATGTATAAAGTCGCGAAAAGTCTATACGACAGCTTACTTAACAATAAGAAGACATATATATGTAATAGATTCCTATCCAACAATGTTAATGGACAAACAATGACTTTTAGAAAATTAGGATATGTCTTGCGATATCAACTAACAATCGATAACTACAAACTCACCCAAAAAGACTTACAATACATGAAGTATATTCAGCAGACAAGCATCAGTAAAGTATTTGAAAAAATCATTAACAAAGCTCTGCTAAAATGGGTAGACGACAATAGCATTATTCCAAATAACCAGTTTGGCTTTAGGGCGGGTCATGAAACCACACATGCCGCAGCTAAACTGGTCTCCGACATACAATGGAATAAATGTAGGAACCAATGCACAGGTGCCTGTCTGATCGACTTGGAAAAAGCCTTTGATACCGTCTGGATCGAAGGGTTGTATTACAAACTGGTCAGACATGGCATACATAAGCCTTTACTATATGTACTTTCAACAGACATGTAGAGGCTGCTTTGCTCAAAGCGAGGAAAACTTTTGCTATGACAAGGAGGCTATTTCACAGTAGCCAACTTGACAGCAAGGTAAAAGTCATATGCTACATGACACTAATCAGGCCAATGCTCATATATGGTTGTCCAGTGTGGTTTAACATAGGTCAAAATTTGATGGAAAAGATTCGGGTGTTCGAAAGAAAGTGTCTCAGAAGTTGTCTCAGATTATATCGGACACCGGAATCGGACTATAAAAAGTATTACTCAAATGAGACTTTATATAATGAAGCGTACATAAATAGGGTGGATAATTTTATGATTAAATTAATCAGAGGACATATTGCGAGAGCAATAAGCTCGTCCAATGACCTAATTTTCGGGGCCTATTATCCAAACACTCTGTACTATGAGAGCGTGCGTCGCAACGGCTTTGTTCCACCAGAGGCGTTCCTTGACTTGGATATGAAAGGGCTTATACAGGATAGATCCGGAATTCCGCTGATCTATCATGTAAGTAGATCATCTGTAGACGGGCGATTGTGCTACGACCGGGAAGTAGGGCGCACCGAAGAAGAGCTCCTGCGCTTCAGTAGGGCTATCTCCCACAGAGACCGGGACGATAGTATTAGACAGCGTCAACAGTTCTGGTGGTTGAATGGCATATACAGACCTGGGTACCAAAGTCGGTAAAGAATCATACTATCATCAGCTAGCTTACATAGACTTAGCTTTTCTAGAATTAGGGTAGTATAAGATTTAAGTTAATTTAGGTTAAGTGCTTTTACATAAAAAAAAAAAAAAAAAAAAAAAATAAAAAAAAAATAAAAATAAAAAAAAAAAAAACGTAGGTAAGTTAAGTAAGTTAAATTTTAAGAAAAAAAAACAACAAAAAAAAAATTGACAGAGTTTTTCAAATTTTTCTTTGTATTTCAACTAATTATCAGTACTGCCACAACGTTCTGTCGCCGAAAGGCAAATTATACAAATGTTAAGTAATGTTTAACTTAGAGCGTCTGCGAAGGACCAGTAAGTTATTATATAAGATAATTAAGCTAGAATTTAAGCATTTTTTGTCTAGCCTTTAATTTAGAAATTAAGAATATAAAAAGAAAAATAAAAAATGTTGTAAAAATGAAAATGAAAGTATATTCAGCAGAAGGCGGAGTATAATTTGCACCTTATACTCTGCCTTCTGTTGAATTTTTAATTAACATTTTTTAAATATGGACAAAAATTGATACACTTATATTATAAAAAAGGCATTATTTATTTTTCTACACCGTTTCGGAGCACTCTCCTTTGGAAGTGTTATATTTACTCCAACGCGTCTGCCATTTCGGGAAAAAATGTTCCATGTAATTTGAAATCATCGCTTTCAATCACCCGGCCATTTCTCTTCGAGTAGTTACTACGTTCAAAAGATGTTTGCCCGTGTCGTCAATATTAGTTGCTGCGCCTTGATGAAATTCACTAGAAGCTTGTGTATAAGTCAGCTATGGATTCCATTGCACAACAATTTTGTACTCCATCAAGCACTGTTTTCGGTGTTCCTGATTAACCATGAAAATTGACTTTATTCATTCGTAACTAGTTTTGGATAAATTGTATCCAAGTTTAATAATAAAAAGAATATTGTACCTATCTGAAGTTTGATTTCGGTAACCACTTCAAAGTCGAATGGAGGACTCACCTGAAATGGATTCTACCAACGTCGATCAGTGTGCAGAAGTGACGAAAGAAACCGTTCCGCCAATTGTGATTTTAAAATCAACCAGTGCTAAAGTGCGAAATATTTTGAGTAACATTAAAATAGACCACTACTTAATTAAAAACATATCGCTTGGACAGAAAATATGTGCCCCAACAATGGACATATATAACAAAATTAGAAATGAACTCTTGCGATTAAAATGTGAGTTTTTTACCCACTGGCGAAGGGAAATTGCCCATTAAATGTAGTGCTATCGGGATTAGACTTGATTAACAACGATATAGTGAAGAATGAACTAATTGCACAACTCTAAAGTGCTTTGATGTTAAAACCATCACCATAAATTCAACAACAAAAGCCTTGTACAAAACACTACTTGTACATTGTTTACATCCAACGCGGTACTATAAAATGAAATCAACTCAAACGTAACTTCTCTACATTTTTCAAAACTACCGTTCGCTGGGACTTCAATAAACATCATCCAGGTAAGGTCACACAATGTCATATTTGTCAGCTTTACGGCCACGGATCGATGCATTGTCACATAAATAGCTTCTGTGCAATCTATTCGGGAAACCACAAAAGATCCGACTGCAAAACGAATGAGGTCATCAAGTGTGCAAATTGCAGTGGGCCACATAAATCCGCCGATCCTGAATGCATTAGCCGAAAGCAGTACATAGACATTCGCCGCAAATTATCCCCACGTGGACGTGGTACAGGAAATACAACGTTCCTACATCCTCCGAGTGACAAACAGCAGCCACTGCCCGACCGATTATCCATTGATAATTTTCCTCCACTACCCAGATCTGTGCGTCAACCTTCACTTCCTTCATCCACCTGGGCTTCTGGCCTCCATCAAACCCAGCAACCTTCCAACAGTGATACGACCACACTAAGAAAAATCCGTCTGAAACTATAAATAATGATAACTTGTTCTCATTTAGCGAGATAAACTCTCTTCTTAATGAAGTTGTAACCAAGCTTAGTGCTTGTCAAACTAAAGCTGACCAATTTAACGTCATTACTTCATTAGCTATTAACCCGCCATTGGTGACGCAAATTTGACTTTGATCAATGGCGACGCCGGTCTCACGGACCGGGTTTTTCAAATGATTTTTTGAAAAGTTTTGCTAATAGCTTGTGTTTTTTTTTTTAAAATATATACTCCTTGACAACAAAACAAAGATATTAAATCAACATAAGCTCTTTTATTTCAATATAAAAATTCACAAAATTGTTTTCTTAGAGCATTAAAAATAACAAGTTTTTTTAAAATACATGTTTTCAAATTAAGTAAAAAATAAAAAAAATCACATATTCAAATAAAAATTAAGTTTTTTGGTCTCTCGATACTAGGAACTTAATAAAATAAACAAAAATTGGTATCCTTCCAAAAAAAAAGTAAAAAAAAATACATCTAAAAAAACTGAAATTCTGTGGGCAAACAGCTGCTGCAATACGGCACTACGTGTTCAAGGCACAAATACTGTTGGCACTTTTGGCAAATGTACTTCGTTTTCCTATTTTTTTTCCATCCACATTCATAGCACCGGCCTTTTCTTGAAGGAGGCGAGGTCCCAGGTACACCATCTTCATGTAAAATCTCCGACAATATAAGTTTCATTGATCGTAGCAAGTTCAAATGCGTTTGCCGATCTTTTATGTGGGGTTCAATTAGTTTCATAGCCAAATTCTCGATAAAGTTTCGGCATAGCAATTTTGTGGCTTGATTGTTGGCTGTGTGTATCACTTGGCTGTTTATGGTACTGACATTTAGCATAGCATCAAATACTACCATAGGCCAGCGCCTTGTTGCTCGAGCACAATTATAATTTGCACATAAGCGATCCACGACATCGACGCCACCCTTGGTGACATTGTAACTCAAAATTATATCGGGCTTTTTAGTGTCGTCATCGACTTTAGCATCATTGCGCACTGTACTAATAAGAAGAACATTTTTTCCTTTCTTTGGAACATGTGACACCAAAACCATGTTGTCACGAAAACCAAACATATTGGACTTTACATTTCGACCGCGCAATATGTTGAAGTCTGTAGGAATTTCTTTCTTGTTCTTCCTGATTGTTCCGACGGTTGTTAAACTTTTTTGCAGCAATGCTGCGGCTAAGGGTATACTGGTGTACCAGTTATCTGTTGTGACATTGAGACCTGTATTGAAGATCGGTTCGCATAATTTTTGAACAACGGCTAACCCAGAATTGTCGAAATTGTGTGGGCTTGATTGCGGTTGTTTCCCGGGATAAATTTCCATATTAAATGTGTAGAACATTTTTGCGTCACAAAGAGCTTGAATTTTGATGCCATATGGATTTGGCTTGTTTGGAATGTATTGCCTAAATGAACCCCTTCCGCAAAATCCTTCCAACTTCTCCTCCATAGTCACAAATGCAGATAAAGTGTAATTAGCCTTACAATTTTGAACAAATTTCTCGAATATTGCTCGAATATGGCAGATTTTGTCAAATTCCTTTCTATTTGCTCTCGTAGTACATTCATCAAACCTCAAACTCGCAGTAAAAATCTAAATCTCTGGGCAGACATTGAAAACCGAAATATTTCAATTGAACCACCATCGGTTCGAAACAACTCTTCAACGTTGAGATGATTAGATTTTTTAACACCAGCTAGAAGGAGCAATCCTATCAGGCAATATATTTCCTTGAAATCAGTCTCTTTGACATATGTTTCTCTGCAAAATGTATCCTTCACTGTAGCGATATATTGCTTGGTATATTTGATAATTATATGGATAATAGAATCATCAAAAAAGTGTCTCCAAATTTGAAAAGGGTCTTTTTCATTCACTATTATTCGCTTGAGTCCTGGTAACTGTGAAACTATGTTGACGCTTCTATTACGAACAGATTGGCGCGCAGGTACCTTACTCCATTTCGTACTTTTGTCTTTTCCAATATAAAATAAAGAGTTGTTGTCACCTGAAGGCTCTCGGTCACTCAAATCCTCTTCGCTGTCTGAGTTTTGTATTTCCTCGGATTCGTATTCATTCTCGAATTCACTATCTGAAGAACTTGGTGGTCTATCCTTATCGAGTGATTTTTCATGTAGAAGGGCTTCAAGATGACGCTGTTTGCTTTCAAAAGACATTCTGTAACAAGTTTAATAATATAGAACACATTCACATACACACATAGAAATGCACAAATATACATATATTATGCATAAAACACAATAAAATAATAAACTAGCGAAAGTACGCGATTAATAAAAAAATAATACTCGATTATTGTACTTCCATAAACGGTGACGCACGGTCTCATGGACCAGGCTAGAATATAAAATACACAACATATGCTCACTACAAAGCTTCGACGACAACTGATGGTGGGGGACGTGCAATGCGGCAGCTACTCGAAACGGCAACAAAAAACAATAACGGAGAATAAAGTTATTCGCATTTTCTTGCACACCCGGTCTTGCAGACCAGTAGGTCACCATTGGCGGGTTAAGTACATATACTCCGAAAAAAACATGTTAAGAAACTCTCTTAACATCATAACTTGGAATGCGAGAAGCATCAAAAACAAACAGCAAGCATTTTTTAATTTCTTGATAAATTTTAATATTGATATTGCACTTGTTTCAGAAACCTGGCTAAAACAAGACATTTCTTTCTCTCATCCAAATTACATATGTTATCGCCTAGAAAGGGTACATGCTAGTGGTGGAGGTGTCGCCATTGTTTTGAAGAAATGTATAGAACATACCTTGCGTCCTTCATTGCACCTTAAATTAATTGAAGAAATTAGTATTGATGTAACATTAAGTGATAACTCCAAGGTGAGTATTTTTTCGGTCTATTTCCGTGGTGGAAATGGAAATATTGAGAAATCTACTTACTTTAAGTGGGATCTGCAAAAATTATATAGACTCCACACTCGAAGCAAGGTAATTATTGGTGGGGTTCTAAACTGTAGACATAAGTCGTGGAATTGTCTTAGGGCAAACTGCTGGGGTAACATTTTACTAGATATTACTGAATCCAGCCCAAGTTTTTCCATACTTTATCCACTTCTCCCAACCTATATCCCAGCGAGTGCTAACAAGAAACCCTCAACTCTTGATCTATATATCACTAATATTCCAAATTACTGCACAGTACCATTAACTCTAAATGCGTTGAGTTCAGACCACCTTCCGATCAGCCTCACAGTGAATCATGCAGTATCTGTAAATCGTACCAGTTTATACCACAACTATTCCACTGCTCCAATTGATAAGGCACCGCTTCCTGAAAATATCTTACATCTGATTAGGCTTCGTTATAGAATCGATTGCTTTCTAGTTAATGTTAAAGTCTTAAATAATATCATTAAAAAAAAATCTCAGCATATAGGAACAAGTGTTGGAATAAACACCTTTCCTCTCTTGACAAAGCAAGCAAACCGTTCTGGAAAATATAAAAAATTATGAAAAAGAGAGGGTCAAGTATACCTCCGTTTAAAGTTCAAGACAAGTTGTTTATTTCTTCAGTGGAGAAATCCAACCTACTTGCTAACACGTTTAGTAGGAACCACTTCATATCTATGCATCTAAGCGACCCGTATACTGAGGCTGAAGTTGCTAACACTATCCATGTACTTTCTCAAACACCAGCTGAAAGTACTTACGCAACTAATATCAGCAAAGTTAAAGAATTTATAAAAAAATCGAAATCAAAAAAGGCTGTTGGTCTTGATAATATTAACAACAAATTAAATAAAGCACTTCCACCTGCTGCAAGTAACTATTTAACGTTCATTTTCAACGCTTGTCTTAAGAATTGTTATTTTCCGGACTGTTGGAAAACAGCAAAAGTAATACCTATCCCAAAACCCGGCAAACCGAAGAACAGCCCCGAAAGCTACAGACCTATTAGTCTAATTAGCTGTCTGAGTAAACTCTTAGAAAAAATTATTAAGGAAAGGATTGATCGATTTGTGGAAGACAATAACATCTTACCAAACTTTCAGTTCGGTTTCCGTAGTAGTTACAGCACAATCCACCAAGTCTTGCGCATTACAAACCACATAGCTGGTAAATTCATCGACAAGGAGTCAACGGGACTGGTTCTTCTAGACATCGAAAAAGCCTTTGATACGGTATGGTACGATGCCTTGATTTATAAGTTACTGAAGCTTAAGCTGCCCATGCCGCTTATCAAAATTAGAGCTTTCTTCGTTCGAGAAAATATGTTGTGAGTATAGGAACCGACATATCCTCTACTCACCAAATCCACTATGGTGTACCCCAAGGCTCGGTCCTTGGTCCCATATTATTCACATTGTTTGTCGCAGATTTACCATGTCTAGGCGAAAACATTCAGGTAGCTATGCTTGCCGATGATACGACCATTTTCTCTTCGAGTGCCTTATTCACTAATGTCTACAACACTTTGCAAGCAGCTCTTGACAAACTAGCAGTGTATTACAGGAAATGGAAATTAAAAATAAATGGTAATAAAACACAAGCTGTCTGATTTTCGAGATGTAGGAAACTCTGATGCTTACCAAATGGCACTAAACTCAGTATGTGTGCAGTTGATATTGATTGGTCCGAAGACTGTAGATATCTAGGTAATATTCTAGATAAACAACTTATCTTTCAAAAACACATCATTACCACAATTGACAAAATAAACAATGTCGTAAGAGTTATGTATCCATTGGTGTGTAGAAAATCAAAGCTTAGCATCGAAAATAAAATTATAATTTTTAAACCCATTTTTCAAGCTATACTCCTGTACGGCGTACAAAATAAATTTGCAAGGTGTCAAAATAAAATATTGAAAAAGTTGCTGAATTTGCCATGGCATTATTCGACACATGAACTACATGAAAACGCCAACGTTAAACCGGTAGAGTTCCTTATTGACAAAATCAATCGAAACTTCTTCGTCAATTGTTATTTTTCTGACAATGTTCTCGTTTCCATTCTTGCGTTATCCCAAATCACTACATATGTACTCTGTCTATGCAAATTATATCGAGGTCATTATTACATAAAATAACCGGAAACCTGTGCAATATTAGTCTTACGATTCAAATAAGGGTTTTTTCTTGTAGTTTTCCCTTATTCATTTATTATTTATTATTCATTAACATTGCGCTAGTTTCATTGTATAGATTTAAGATTATAGTTGTAAATGAATTGCTATCCTAAATCTCTTAAATACTAGTTGTAAAATATAAATGTACCATATTATCTACCTAATAAAAATTTAATTGATAAATGAATAAAAAGAATATCTTGTACATTTTAAGAAACCCTCTTTATTACACTCCCGGGGCTTTAAATGTGTGGTCGTTCTAATTAATTGTAAAATAAAGAATTGAAAAATTACTGAATTTGAGGATGCAAATGTTTTCCGTCAACGATAGGTGTGTGGTGAGATTTCTCGTCTGCAACAAGAGTTAGAATTAAGTTTAGGAAATATTCAAATCCACCCCATTTCCTTATTATGGACTTAATACAACGCTTTATGTTATGCACTTACACCCTGTTAACAATAGCGTTTTAACAGAGCTGTTTTAATAACATTTTTAAATGATGGAAATCAAACGCTCCTACCCCAGTATTAAAGCAGCACCAGATTCTATTCCTGGGAAATTTGCTCCTTCGTTTATCCGACGGTAAAATTTAAATCAGGCTGTAGGAGTTGCGAATATGAAGATCACAGTGGAAAGAAGCGGCTACACCAAACGTTACTATTATTTACTATTTTTTGGCCTATAGCAACCCGGAATTTCATTATCTTTCCGATTTGACTGTGCCATCGTCCCCTGTCGTGTGCACTCTCCTTCCACCCTTGACCATCCGATTTGATTTCCTCAAGGGGAAACCTAACATTGTCCTCTCATCTCCGTCTTCGTGGCCGTCCCGTCGATCCCTTTCTCGTTGATCTATCGTCAAGAATTCTACGCACGGTCCTATCGTTGCCCATTCGCACCACATGTCCAACCCATCTTAATCTTCGCGATTTAATTACTCTCACTGTTTTACAGTTTATAGGGGAAGGCCTCTTTTGATCTTCCTCTTTTGAACGTTCTTCTTTTGATCTATAAATCGTCAGGGCACATAAACCCGTGACGTGATAATTTATAATTGACGCCTAGGCTCATTAACCTATGCGTCCAACGTAGATTTCAATTGACGATCCAAACAACGCTCGTGATACAATTTGTGGCTGTAGCTCAGACAATGGGGAATTTTCAATCGAAAAAATCCGTAGTGATCTCGTGCCATCGGTGGTAATTACTTTAAAATTAATATTTCTAATAACGTTACGCACCTTTTACAAAGAACAGTTTTTAATTATTTTATTGAAATACGGAACAAACCGCTTCACATTGATTGCGATATTCAAAACTGAAAACTCGTGGTTTTTACTCGTCCAGGTGCACGGAATAACAATCCTTTCTCTCTTGCGCTCTAAAGTGACGTGTGTCCTTTTACTATTGACGTACATGAAATCTATCATAACAAAACAATTCCATTGAGAACATGGCGGACTTCAAGTGATGCCAAACCCAATAGAGTTTATGATGCAATAACAAGGATGGTAAAACATACTTAAATTCACAATGATACAATAACAAAAATGGTAAAACATACTTATATTCACAATGATTCAATAACAAAATGATGAGAAATACTTGAATTAACACTCACTATTGTAGGTTTGCGGTATAGCTCTTCCAATTCGTGGTTATGGAGTTTCCTCCATTGTCCTGCCTCCTCGTCATATTTACCTCCAAAGACACCCCTCAAAACTTTATTCTCGAATAAGCGGGATTTGTTTTCTTCCCGTTTTGTGAGGGCCTATGTTTCACATCCGTATAGAACAATCGGCATGATTATGGTTCTGTAAATACGGAGCTTTATATCGCGTGATTGCAGTTTGAATTTCAGCAGATTACTGACTGCGTGCCAACTAGGGGCGGCGGAACGCCGTCTCTTGTCAATTTCCTTCGACATTTCATTACTGACCGTCAGTATTGTTCCAAGATATTTAAATTCTTTAACTTTTTCAATTATCTTGCCTCTGACGTTTATATGTGTTCCCTGGGGTCCACAACCGCATGGCGAGTTCTCACGAAGAGGACCTGGAGTTTGCTTAAAAAACAAAGTGGCGGTGATCAGTTCCACCACAGTCAAATAACCCAGCTCCAACCCACTAGTTCATCGCATCCTTGAATAGCTCGCATGATCTGCAGTTTTTGCAACAGTAAGGAACATTTATATGAAGACTGCCTTAAAAGACGAAACACTACTTTCTATCGGGATTGTAGTCAGTACGGACACGATATTAAGGATATTCAGGGACACAACATACCGCTGCCATGCAATCCCGGACCAACACAGCAGAATAGGCCAGCACCCCAGCAGAGGGAATTCCAGAAGACAATACATCCTGGACCACATCAACCCTCTGCCCCAAAAAAACCAGCGACATCGAACCACAGAGTTTATAGCATTCGGAGTTGCGAATTCGAATTTTGTGGTCGTAAAAGTCACACGTGGGAAAGGTGCGGATACAAGACCAAGTGGGAAAAAACAAGGACGCCCACCCTAAATTGCACCCAAGTGGCCATTCCATACGTCAGCGCCAAGACCTGCACGGCCAATTATGAGTGGCAGGAAGTATAAAGGAAGACAACAAAAGGGTCACGGCGATACACACGACAGAGACGGCAAAGACCGAAAGCCCCAACCACAACACCTATACACCACTGTAGGCCAAAGCCGTACCAACTCTGCCAGTACTGAACCTTCTAAGACTCAAAATCAAAGCAGATACAGCAACAAATCGGACTCACAACAGTGGAAGCACCGACCACAACACCGTCAGCCCAAGACGGGTCGAAACCACTCTAACTCTTTTAGCGGGGAGTCGATGGGGGATCCAAAGCAGAGCAATTTTCCGAGAAGTGCGATGGTGCGAATTTTGCGGACGACACACCCACACGGAAATCTCCAACCCGACCGTAGTAAACTCACAATTCAGCCAAACCGGTTCTCGGCTTTTACCGACCAAAGTCCCGAGTTTTCAACTCCCATTGGACATTGTCCGTAGAAACACTACACGCCTAATCGTGGACACCAGCGTGAGACTAGCCTTCTAAAGCTGAAGGCACTCCACCGAAAGTATACAGTGGATGACCAGAAAGCAACTACCCTCCAAACGCTGTTTGGCAAGAGCAAGTCTAGAGGTTGCTGCCAGGGGATGTTCAAATTACATCAAGAAATCTCCGGTAGCTTTCAGATTTTCTCTAGACTTTCTTTCTAAGAATTGTAAAGTTAATATCCCGGTTGTTTGGAATTCCACCAAACAATCATTAATTCCCAAAGTTTTTCCATTAATTTCACAAATTATAGGAAGGGGATGCCATGGCATAAGGCAACCGAATGGGAATCTGCACAAATGGGATCTGAGAAGATCCAGACCAGGATCGGCGGTGCCCCTACCAAGACTGGGGAAGGGCTGCGACAACTTGCCCAGACCCAGTAACTCCAACAACAAGGCAACACCTCAAAACCCGATAGACAATAGAAAAAAGGGAAGATTATGGGTAGAACACCTACCATCAGACCATTCAGAGGTAGAAATCTTACTGGACAGATCGGTCATAGTACCAGGGTGCTACCTGATTGTATTTTGAGGGATGCAAAGAGTGCCCAGATTGAAGCACTCAATGTCATAGATTATCCTCAACCTATCGCCCGGATCAAGGTGGAGTTGCTTCCAACGAGTTGTGGTCGACTTCAGGAGACTGAACGACAGAACCATTGGTGCTGAGTATCCTCTCCCTCGAATAGAGGACATTTTGGATATCCAATGTTTTGGACAACAATTAGTCATCTGCTTAAGATGCAGATCTATCTTTTCGGAAGCACATGCCAAGCGCAGCAACTTAACTTTCCGAATTTACGGTATCTATGCAAAATTATTTCTTTAAAAAAATTCACGAACTTTCCTCGCCCAGAGGTTTTTGTTTGTTTTTGACGACTTAAGTCCACACGTCCGTGACCATTGTTGAACTAGTTTCCCTAAACTGTACCCATGTTTTGATAAGTTAGTAACTCGATGATACTGTGGGGAGGAAGTATGTACCAGCATGGGTACCTGGTTCACTTCCTCCACCATCATAAATTGTTCACGCGCGAAGGTTCGTCCGTTGTTCCGCCGACACAAAAGAAAACACCAAAGACCAACACAGGGTACGTAAAAAAAAGGATAACACACTGAACAGTGCAGTAAAATGCTCGCCAAGAGAAAAACGCCACACACAGTAGGAATTAATTGAACACGCTGAGTGTAATTTATAATGATGATGTTTTTTTATTAATTAACACTAAGACTAAAACAATTGTCAAAAATACCAATTCAAGTTGTTCAAAGTACTTAAACTAATTGTACAATTTTGTTTGGAATATAAATTCGCGCTTTTTAATATACCTCGTTAAAACGTTCGAACGTACACACTACACCGGGGAGCGAAGGAAGAAAAGACTTCTAGAGAACCCATCGTACCGGGCCGGTACGGTGGACGGCAGGCGATCCGACCGCCACGGAGATTGAATTACGACTTCCTGATATCTTGCTCGTTCAGAGCTCACTCGTTCATCGTGATCATGGTGGTATGTGTGACATAAAGTGCATTCCTAGGATACGATTTCGGTAAAACAAATAAAACCGAAATCGTCGGATGCCAATGGAATCTTTGTTGGAACATGTGCGGCTAAACAAAGAGAGGATGATCCGATGTGAAAATGTGCTAATTGGTTTTAGCTAGGTTACTGGGAAATGGTGTTTATGGCATCGCTAGTAAGGGTACGTATTGAATATCCATTTGCATTGTTTATGCTTCGATTTCAATTGATGCCAAGGGACGCGGAATGCGTATTTGCTTTGGGTTGCACATTGTGCGAGTTAGGGAATTTTATTGCTGGGAGAAAAACGTCGCCAGCTAAATGTATACATAAAGAAATTTATCGTATACATGAATGAAGCTGGGAATAGGCGACGCAATGATAATTATCCCTGGCTGGAATGGTTACATGATATGTGAACCGAGGGTTTTTCTTTTCAGGAATTTGTCTGGTACCGAATTGGTTTAGAATACCAAATAAGCAAACAAAGAAATCTTACGGGAAATTGTATGCGAAGGGATGCATGAAGGTAAGTTTTCTTTATAGGCATTTTATGATTACAGATGGTGATCTATATAATGCGTGAAGCATTTACAGGTACTAATACCGTTGCATTAGCGAACTTAAGGACGTTGGGTAGTAATTATGGGGGGTTTTAGGTAAGTGGACCGTAGGGTTTGGCGGAACCGCTACAATACTCTAATGTAACGAATTTCCAGCATTTTCGACACGGAATAGCCACAGAATTATGTTAGAATCACCATAATATAGAAATGCTGTCTGTAGAGTAAGTTCGCTACACAGTGAATATTTTCAAAATAATACATTAGATAAAGTAAAGATGGGAATTGCACTGTTTGGATTTCCATAAAATCTCATCGTAGCTTATAGTCCCAAATAAAGGGTCGCCCACAAACTCAATATTGTGAGAGGCAAAAATAGAACTTTGGAACTGTATAGCAGGAAAATATTAGTGAATCGCCTCGAGTGAGATATTCAACCCCAAGGACTAAATTGCTCGAGTTACTATAAGTCAAGTCATATTCGACTTGCGTATCATAGATCCCCGACGTTTCCCATCGAAGCGAAACTGTGTTGGTCCACCTTAAATCGAACCTCTCAATTCCGACTCAACACCAAAAACTACTTAACACGTCCAGGCTCCTGTCGATGTCCACTCCTTCCACAAACACTTCCCCGTTTTATTTGATCTACAACGTACTAGGCTGCTGCAGAAGTTACTTCTTCGCCGGTGATGTTTGCCAACCGGATTTACCATATTCCGACAAATTGAGTGGCCGGCCAAGCGATGTCCGCCCAGTCTTGCACTTCACATCAGCATCACAACATCACCGCCGACAAATACTGCCGCCATGGAGAACATTATCGGGCAGAAGGTGCATATTTGTCCATTTGCCGATGTTTGCTTCGTTAATTTGGGATTTGTATTGCCCAAAAATTGCCAGTCAAGGTTTATGCCGCGTACCATTGAGTGGCCAACAACATTACCAGCAACCAGCAACAGCAGATAGATGCTAGCGCACAACCTTCTCAGATGTGGCCGACAACTGATCGCCGCCGCCGTCCCATTGCCCTGCTGTTGATCAAAAGGATTACCAATTTACACTCGGCCTATCCAAGTCGTCTTGATATGTTACTGTTTATTCTTATAATTACCAATCCGACGACTTGGCTGGCACAGACTCCGATCCTCATCGCGATCGGCCCAAAAGCACGTCGATCATTGATAATGAAATTGTTATGAGTGTTCAGTAAGCAGTTTAGTCATTATCGCCACCTTGTCGGATGGTTATTAGTCATTGGCATCTAAGTGCTCCGGACGACGGGTGAATGGATGGATGGTTGCTTGGGAGCGCGGGTGGCAGGCGCTACTTTGATGTGTTCCACAGACTTAGACGGTAATTGTTGCTTGTTGGCTTAATGACAGCGATGTATATATAAGACGGATGTAAGTGTGGATCGCAATTAATTTCGAACTTAATTGCGATTGATTAACGGTATTTGAATAGGAATTTCGCACGATAATGGAATGCTAATTCTCTTTTGCTATTATCCTTCATCAAGATGTTAGATTGTTTGATTTGTCTGTTCTTAGGAGAGTGATGTTAGACAGTCCCTCAATCGGGGTCGTATTTAACTGGAGAAAGTTTCGTGGTAAAATTTCACACGTTGAATATTTTTTTGTGGTGTGGTGTCTGCAGTTTTCAATCGGGCAATAGTGGAGCAATTTATTTCAAATTCAGTTACCTTTTGAATTGATATGCTCTTGCGATTAGATGTATGTCGATGTATATTATGTGCTTTTATACAATACAATAGCCTCTGATGTGCTATCTGTTCGGCGTTGAAGAGAAAGTAAAAGTCTTGAGGGGGTTGAGGAATAAAACACTTAGCAAGTAGAGACATTTGGAATTAATATCAAGAGATTATGGTATTTGAGCAGAACGTAATTATTTATTGAGGGTTAATACAACAAGCCTCAACCTACTACATTAAGCTTATTTCTAATCTGGCAACTAGCGCACAATTATTCTTTGTCTAACGGGTGTTTGAGTGGGATAACGTTGGGAGATCACTTACAGGGTAGACACAGTAAGGTTTACTGACAGGGCCGAAAATATACAAACAACGAGTGAAAGTATTTCCATAATGTGGAATGAAATGTCACGATAGCTAGGTTGTTAAGCTGTAATCACACAGAGATCTCTATGTTGACATTGCAGTTTGATTACGATAAAGGTATTGCCTTTTTATTATTTTGGTAGCATGTCTATTTGAATGCAGCGTCAATTCCGGTGGCGTGTTGTGTAATTAGATAAACTTGGCTACGTCCAGAGCGGGAACTATGACCATACCCCGCTTTTATTTATTTTCAGCCCTGTGAGTAGGGCGTTAGAATATACTCACAGCTAGGCCGGCCCGTCGTAAGAGGCGACTAAAGGCGGGGTGGTAGCCGGGGTTCCACCGCCCTGTGCACCCGGTGAAATACCACCCCATCAAGCTTTAGACCCCGTGAAACGGGCGGGAGAAATCCCCGGCCATCTTTCGGGGCTTGGCTGATGGACCGGTTCGAGAAAACGTTAGTTAGGTGGTAGTCGGTCCCAAGGTGAGATACCACCCCATCACGGTGTACATTCCGCGATATCGCCTAGAGAAAACTTCGACGGTGTTTCGGATGTGTGGCTGATGGCCCGGACTGACACGGGGATGTCATGATGATACCTTCTGATATAAAGAATTCCGGAGGTAAACTAGTCTCCCATTCGGATCTCCGGTGGGGACTATGTCAGGCGGAACATCATGCAGATATCATGATAAATAATGGAACTTTAAGAGGTTCGTCATCGCATAACCGGGCTCGCTCTCGAGGCTCTGCCCACGCTCGACTGGTCGCGGCATTTTGTAACATCAGCGGCACCGGTTTCACCAATACGAATGTGAACGCCGTCCACCAATATTTGCAAACAACGAAACCTGATATCCTTGCCCTAACTGAGACCCGGGTCGATTCGTCAACTGATTCGACATATCTCCGTTGCTTAGGATACGACTTACATTCGAGATTCCGTTTTAAGGGCGGAGTTTGCGTCTTCGCGCGGTCCAATCTGGCTTGCCAGAGGATGGAGGCGATGGAACCCAATAATATGGACATCATATGGTTCAGGGTCGTGCTAAGGAATTCCGTTAAATTTCTTTGTTGTCTTTACCGCTCCCCGAATGACGATCGACCGGCGACATTTTTCGAACATCTTTCATATACCGTCGACTGGATACAGATCAACCACCCAGCTTCTGAAATTGTTGTCCTTGGTGATTTTAATGTGCACAATTCCGGCTGGTGTTTACATTCTAACAGAACCGACGAGGCTGGGAGGCTGGCGGAGATGTTTGCTGTAAGCCACAACTTGCATCAACTCGTGGGGGAGCCAACGCGAGTGCCGGATGCCCGAGGCGATTATGCGAACATCCTGGATCTGTTTTTGACATCCGAAGCGAGTATTTATACCATAGAGGTTTCTGTGCCACTGGGAAACTCAGATCACTGCTTGGTATCTGTCGCGCAAGCACTTGCATATCAAGCGAATAACCGGCCTAGCCAGATTCGCCATGTATGGAAGTATGGGCCGCTAACTAGGAAGATTTGCGAGATTTCTTCGCATCCTTTCCATGGTCCGAGGTGTGCTTCGGAAACTCCGATGTTAACGCTTGCGCGGAGTCGGTATCACAGATTATTCTTCTGGGGATGGAGATGTATATTCCACATTCCATCAAACGAAGTTCGTCTCATAAACCTTGGTTTGACAAAAAATGCGAGCTGATTACAGCGACAAAAAATTGAGCTTTTAAGCAATGGCGCTCCAATCCCATCGATGTTAACAGAACGAATTTTGTTAGAATCAGAAACGCGTGCAACCAGCCGATTGATATCGCGAAGAAGGGTCACAACGACAGGGTGATCAATAAGCTCGTTCGGTGCCCAACTGGTTCGCGCTCCTTCTGGTCAATAGCAAAGGCTGTCAGAAGTAACTTCGCATCCTCCTCATTCTCTCCGTTGGTGACAGACAACGGGACGTTAGTCACGAATTCAAAGGATAAAGCTAATGTGTTCGCGAACTTATTTTCCGCGAATTCAAGCCTCGATCCCGGCATTTTGGAGCCACCTGTGATCTCGCTGGTACGGTCTTCGATGCGGGATGTGAGATTTCGTCCGCGCACTATTCAACGCATTCTACGTGAACTGCATTGTAGGAGGACAACCGGCCCGGACGGAATACCAGCAATAGTCCTTAGGGATTGTGCTCCAGAACTATCGCCGGTTCTTGGCTGACTCTTCCGCTTATCTTATGCACGGAGGACCTTTCCTGTCTGTTGGAAAATCGCTCGAGTTCAGCCAATCCCAAAGACGGGAAATAAGTGTCTCCCACAAAATTACCGTCCGATAGTATTACTGTCTATTTTATCTAAGGTAATGGAAAAATTCATCAATACAGAGTTGGTTAAGTATTTGGAGTGCAACGGACTTCTGAATGATCGTCAATACGGATTCCGTGGCAGGCGGTCCACAGGAGACGTTTTGACACTTATAACAGATATATGGACATCTGCGATTGAACTGCATGGTGAGTCAAGGGCGGTCGCTTTGTATATCTCCAAGGCTTTTAACTGCGTCTGATATTAGGCATTGCTGAGCCAACTTCGTTCATATGGACTTTCCCAACAGCTTTGCGACTGGAGGAAGAGCTTCCTCGAAAATCGATCGACCCGGGTTGTTGTGGGCGTCGAGTGTTCGGATCTGTATCCTGTAAATTCGGGGGTGCCCCAAGGTTATATTTTGGCACCAACCTTGTTCTTGCTTCACATACATGATTTGTTGGAGACAACGGATAACAAAGTGTTTAGTTTTGCGGATGATAGTACGCTTGTTCGAGTGTTCGGCCGATTGGTGCATCTGCGTCGCATCAGCTGAGATGTAGACAGATTGACTATCTGAATCAGGATCTAGATAAGGTCCTGCAGTGGGGAAGGGCCAATCTAGTCGACGTCTATGCAGCGAAGACACAATATACAACATTCACAAAGAAAAGTGGATCATCGGTTGCACAGCTGATGATGAATGGCGGGGCCCTCGAGGCTGGGGAAAGTTAAAAATTGCTCGGCGTCGCTGTCTGTGGGAATGTATCATGGCATAAGCACGTGTCGAGTATCGCCAGGTCAGCCTCAGGAAAACTGAGCTATCTTTTTAAAGCCAAAAAATATTTTACTCCAGCCGAACTTCTTCTCCTATATAAATCCCAAATTAGACCCGCGCTCGAATATTGCTCTCATGTTTGGAGCTCGGCTCCTAAACATACCCTGGACCTACTTGAGAGCATACAGAGACGAGCTATCCGCCTGATCGGGGACTCAGGGCTGACGTCGGGACTACAGTCGCTATCACATCGAAGGCGCGTAGCCGACCTCTGTCTGTTTTACAGATATTATCATGGGTACTGTTCTTCGGAGATTCGTGGTATTGTTCCACGCAATTCGGCTTATATCCGCTCCACAAGACAGTCGGACGGATCGCACCCGTTTGTGGTTCATTTGCCGATGGCGCGTACATCCCTACACCAGAATTCGTTCCGTTACAGAGCGGGGAAGCGGGAAAAAAAAAAAATTAAATTTAAAAAAAAATCCACGAAATACAATAAAAAAAAGCGACGCATTGACCATGAACGAAGATCCGGTCAGTGGCAGGAAGAGGGTAAATCCTCGCCCGAATATAACCGCCAAAAGGCACAAATCAAGTGCAAACGAGGATCGCGAAATACGTAAAAATGATGAATATTTGCATCCCAGTAATCTTCGCTACTCTAAAGTAGGGAACAAATAGACGGATGGCCGTTAAGGAGGAAGTGGAAAATAAGTCTGATGAAGAGCTCGACAAGATTATCTCCGAGCTTATCAAAAAAGAGTTGAGCTGTGCAAAGAATTAAGAGCAGCTCTGGAAAAAAGGAGCATGTGGCGTTTACAACTATGTGAACAAAAACAACAACAGCAACAACAACGGCAACAGCAGCACCACCAGGAAAAATAGGAACAGAAACAGCAAATCGAGAGGAAGGAGAAAGTACCTCCCATCACTGTGAGCCACATGGAGACTAAGGACGTAATAAAACTCGGTAAGTTAACATGTATGAATATTAAAACGAAACGCATCAATAATGCAAAAACTAGTATTATGTGTAGTGATTTAAAGGACTATCATAAAATTAAATCTGTTTTGGGTAGGGGAACTAGCGAGTATTAGACGTAAACTCCGAAATCGGAGAAAACTGTCTCTATGCTTCTAAAAGGAGCTTATCCTTCTTTTTCTCCAGAAAAGTTAGTTAAGAAATTAGAAACTATTAAAACATACAGTTTATTGGTGTGAAACCGTTCTTCGCCGCAAGCTCTAGAAATCGCAAACGCAAATTACCTTTCTTTATTGTGTCACTAAGTCCCGGCAGTAAAGTTGACGGGCTTAGATATTGTTTTTATTTCACTTCTTTCGCGAGAGGCAACGCTATAGCCCGGAGATGCCCCCAAATAACTGTTGCAGTTCTTTTATAATAAATATCTCAACCACCAAACAATAAGTTGGGAGAAAATAAAGAAGTCCGAAAGCGTACTGCAATGCGTGCTGTCCACGCTTCGGCCACGTGGCATGGACTTGCAATATGCAATTTAGATGTATAAAGTTTTTCAACGACCACATTATTGGGGAATGCCCTTTGGGCAAAGAACAGCTCCCAGATAAGAGTAAGTTATCCTGTGTCCTCTGCAAGGGTACAGGCCATCCTGTAACAACTTTGTAGGTTTATAGGTTGTCGTAAATACCAACAACTAAAAGTAAAGTTGGAAGCTAGAAAAAAACAAGTTGAAGACGATAAACGAAAGAAAACTCGTTCTTACAACACATCGTGGCACCTAGTGTATCATACGCCCAAATGGCAAGTGGTGTAAAGAATGCACCAACCATGGAACAACCACGAAATATCATTAAAACGCCTGAACCGGAAGCACAAACAAATAGAACAGCAATTTTACTGTCCATACAAGGACAGTTTGCTGTGTTTGAGACAAAAAATCGGCTGAGTTAACCCTTAAAGTTATTGCTGTGAATGTAAATTCACTAATCCGAATGGAAAGAAGGGAAAATCTGAGCAATCTTCTCGATCCAAACCCCCAGGTGTGCTTTTGAAACTAAACTAAACAAAAGGCACAAGTTGAGGTACAAAAAATAATAAAGTTACAATATAAGACGATATCCTGCAAACTCCACTCAAGGGGCACGAGTCGCTGTCTTAATTTAAAATGGTCTGCAACACAAGGTCGTTTATAGTACAGATGTACACAAGTTCCAGGTGCTAGAAGCCTGCGTTATAGATATTCCTTCGAAAACTCAAAGGCATCTATATGTAGTCTCAGTTTATGCTCCTGAAGCTCCTCAGTACACACAGTTTATCAATGAACTTGATACCCTGTTCCGAAGTCCCAAATTAGACTCCGAAAATAATGATTTATTTATTACCGGGGATTTTAATTCCAAGCACAGTGCTTGGGCTAACCTTATCTCGAATACAAGAGGCAATGCGTTGTTCGAATGGTGGCAAACAAACACGATGGAACAAAAACGAGAATTGTACGCTACAAGTACGCCGTCTTATCCAAGAGGAAAAATGCTTTTTGGATATATTTTTCCTGGACGACCGAATACAATTATTATATATGGATCTAACCACTGGAAATTGTCTACGTACAATCGAGTACGATAATGATCATTACAGACTTGGCGCCGTAATTCATATTCCAAACGAACACTCACTACTCGAGAAGTATTACCATTCTTTTAACTTTCGAAAAGCACACTGGTTGCGCTTTGACCGGCTAATAAAAATAGAATTACGCTCGAATGCAGTAGATCCACCGACTGACAGGAATTCTCGTAATGACGAAATTGATTATTACCTCTTAATGGTGGACAACATTGTTACTAATACAATGAATCGATCTATCCAAAAAATAACTCACATGGAGGGCCGTACAAACATACACATTGGCTGGCGACTTACACCCAAGGGACCAAAGCAAATACGCATTCCGCGTCTCGTCGTCAATTAAATCCTACAGCATAAACAAATGCAAATAGGAATTCAATACCTACTCTTACTAGCGATGCCATAAATATAATTTCCCAGTAACCTAGCTAAAACCCATTAGCACATTTTTTTCCTAACGTCTAACATAGCGACGTCCCACAGCATAGATATAGATCATGAATCTCCTTTGTCTTTGCGGACTGCCTCTTTCATTGTTCGACTGCCTTCGATCTGTTCGACCGCCCACACACACCACTGCACTGAAAGAGTGCATTCCCTTGGCGGCCGCACACTTAAGAGAAAAGTTTTTCTCTCTCTTCTTTTGTTCTTAACCCCAACCTAGGATGGAATTCATGTCAGAGTTCTATCCTCGGTGAGTCGTTTTCCATCCACTGACCGCCACTGTCACGCGTCACTCCCGCTCTCCGCGCGCGGCGCAAAAGCGCAGATATACGGAGTCATTGGCATAGTGAATTTTATTGGCCATCCATAAAGTCGAGCGGTGTTTTGTTGATTTATTTTTATTTGAACCAAACGGTTACGAAAAAATTACATAAAACTCATAAATCCAACGATGTGAACTTGCATTTAGTTTGTCATTTCCAGTCCAGTGTTCGATCATGAAGTGTAATAAAATAAAAATTAATTAAGAACTGCGTGCGTTTTACTTCCTTTTCCTATTGTGGACGCTGCGTCGTCGATTTCTGTTTGTGCTTTCCTTTTTGCGTCCGTCGGAACAATTAATTATGATGGAGGAGGAAGTATAACTCGCACCCATGCCGGTGCCACGACTTCCTCCCCACAAGATTACGGGAACATTTCATGTCTGCCAGTTCAGCGGACTCCAGGAAATTGTCCAACAATGCTAAACGCAGGACTTGCCCCAGAATACGCCAAATCCAACGAAAAGTTAATAATAGTCGAAGATCCGCGAAAGAAAACGAACTCAATTGGTGCCTGTTTCGAGGCAATGTACAGAGTGAACGAATCTGTTCATTCTAACAGCGACCTGAAAAATAAGGCTCTCCAAAACCATATTTCGATCCATCATGATCTTAACAATGGATGTCTTGAAAGTCGAACTTTTACTAGATTTATTGTAAATAATAGACCGGATTGCCCACTTTGAAATCTACACGCGTGTATGTTTGCACACATGGATGAACTTATGGACAACCTTACATCTAATAATAACAAGAAATCCTCTGGAATAAATAGTATTCCTATTGATGTCCGGCGCCGTGCTTCCTCGGAATGAGGGAAGAGCGGGGACCTTTTATTTTGTAGACTTATTAAAACGCAGGATTTCTTCAATTTTATTTATTTAACTGGAACTAATGCTTTCAAACTGAACTCAAATTGTTTCTGAAACTCAACTACTATTTTATTACTTTTCAAATTCAACTACTGTCTCAAACTTCTCAATCAGAACTGAACTCTTTCTCTCTTCTGATTCTCTTTCTTTACAATATAAATTTCTCTATACTTCTAGAACATTGTGTTCAAAGTTACTGGAAATTATAACATGAATAAAACAAATTTTAACAAAGTCTCTGTGACTTTTAAATTGAATAAAATTTGAACGAAAATCAAAGTTACTATGTTTTGAATGAATAAAGAGTTGCAGGTTATTAAATGTGCTGTAACTGGCAATATTGTGAATGTTTATGAATGGTATGTATTAAGTGAGAATGTAATATATGTTAAAGGAAGTTTTTAAGGATGTGTAAGGAGATTCAGTGTTAAATTTAATAAGGGTAGTATTCTGGAATACAACATTCCAAACATTGTTCTAAGGTATTTGCCTCTTGAACCAGTGAAAGTGTACACGGTTTTATTCAACAACGCTCTAAATAATGCGTATTATCCAATCGGTTGGAAAACTGCAGTAGTCCATCCCATCCCCGAAAAGGGCAAGCACAGAAGCAACCCCGCCAATCTTCGCTCGATTAGTGTGTTTCCAAACATCAGCAAGGTATTTGAAAAATATATATATATAAATCATTTATAATCGGGTGTGATGGGAAATGGTATTATTCCGAACAACCAGTTCGGTTTCAGATCAAAACACAACACCGTTCATGCCGCAACAAAACTTGTTTCAGACATACAGTGGAACAAGGCAAAGCGACAATGGGCGTGGGGCTGTTTGGTTGACTTTGAAAAGGCCTTCGATTCAGTATGATTGGAAGGGCTTGAATATAAGTTATCGAATCTAGGTATGTTTATGGTTTATTTTTTTTTTTTCTCTTTTTTAATTATACATCTAATACTTAGTTTTAAGATATATGTTTGTCTTTTTTTTTTCGTTTGTACTAAGCTAAATATATGAGGGCTCCGTACTCACTAAATACTCTGCGCGAATATTTGTTGTACATTATCTACGATATGATAATGGGTAAACAGTTTGTGGTGAAATGCAGAGATATAATCTATAACAAGACCTTTCACATCAAATACTTTCATCAGAGAGCAGTGAATCCTCCCATTTTTTTTAACATTTACACTGGTGATCCAGTGGGTTCTCTCAACCATGCAATTGCTTACGTCACGATATTGTTCTATATAGATCTGGAGAAAAGATTGATGTCATCAACAGACTTCTGCAAGATGACTTCAATAGAATCAAATGTTTTGGTGACGACTGTAAATTAAAGATCAATTCCCAGAAAAAGGAAACTATCCTTTTCAGAACGGGATCGAGGATTACAAAACGAAATTGAAAAAAAGTCTATTGTAGGAAGTAATAATCTTCCCCTACAAATAAAAGCTGTAGTCAGATACCTTGGTATCTGGCTCAATCAGTATCTTTATTTTGAAAAGCACATAACAGCAGCTCTTACTGCAGTTAAAAACGTATTTAACGACGCTTCTTACGTTTTGGTCTCCGTAGACTGAGATGGGAAAACCCTTTACTTCTGCTCCCCTATATTAACCGCCTCGAACTAATTAACTTACAAACACCAGAAGAAGGCCGTCTTCAAGCCGACATTCTTTTCATCCTCCGTCTGCGCTCAGGATCGGTTGAAGGCTGGAATTTTGTCCACCGTTTCAATCCTCGCAATTTATTCAATCTTAGCTCATTCTATTTATCTGCGCCCCACACGTCATGTGGCCCTAATGAATATATTCCCAGAATGCTACGGACTGATAACTCAAACCTCTTTCAACTTTAATTGAAATCCCCTCTTAGGTTAAGTGTAGATATAAGTTAGTTATGCATTTTATTGTAATATAACTGCCCTTAAACTCCTTATTTGTCCGGAAAAACAAATTATTATGGACAATTTAAGAAGTCTCGGATAAGGACCGAATACAGGTGGAGAGACTTGCTAAATAAGGTCAAGACCGGATCCCGGTTGTAGTGCCGATGATGATGATGATGATGAAACTCCTTATTAGCCACGCTAGATTCATTTCCCCCGTCCACGCCCCACTCGCAGCGCGACACTAATTTTTGGATTTCCCATGTTTTACCTTCCCCAAAAAACCTCTAACACCATCTTCTAAAGTTATACTCAGTGTTACATTTATCCTCCTATCGTCATAGTTTTTTTCACATAATTTGTAAATTTCAACAATAAAATTTCAATTTTCCATATTTTTGTATCTTAGTTTTGAAGGAGTTTTAAGACAGTTTTTAAGTGTATTTTATCATCATCGTCTTCGGCACTACAACCGGGTTCCGGTCTCTTGGCCTTATTTAGCAAGTCTCTCCACCGGTCCTGATTTCGAGCCGATGTCATCCAGTTTAGCACTCCTAGGCTCTGGGCGTCCTGCTCTACGCCATCGCCCCATCGCAGACAAGGCCTGCCGCGCTGTCTTCTTCCATACATTCTGCCACAGAGGACTTTCCGGACAGGCTCCTCTTCACTCATTCGAGGTAGGTGTGCCGCCCACCGAAGTCTACCGCGCTTGATTTTTCTTACAACATTAGCTTCAAGGTAGATCGCCTACCGGAATCGTCCTCCCTCACATACAGTGCCAACAATTCTCCTTAAGACCTTCCTCTCGAACGCGGCTAAGGGTTCAGAGTGCCTTTTATTAAGCACCCAGGTTTCGGATCCATACATAAGTACTAGTAAGACCATGGTCTTGTTCAGTCTCAGATTGGATGTTCTGGTTAAATTTTGGGATTTAAAGAGCCTTGATAGACCATAGTATGCTTTGTTGGATTTGATTATCCGTTCGCGTATTTCTTATTCCATATTGTTATCGGCTGATACTATTGACCCGAAGTCAAAGGATTGCATTACTTCAAATTCGTACTCCGCCACCCTGATAGTTTGACCAACGTTAGGTCTTCTCTTGGCAGAACTTGCCACCATATACTTAATGTTTCCCTCATTAATGTGCAGTCTCAGTTTTTGTCACGCCTGTTCGATTTGGGTGAAGGAGTCCTGTACAGCCGAATCGGATCTACCGATGATGACGATGTCATCTGCTTAGGCAAGTTTCTGGTAGGACTTGGTGACAATAGTCCCTCTAGTTGTAATTCCAGAGTCATGCATTGCTTTCTCCAACGCCAGGTTGAAGAGGAGGCAGGCCAGACCGTCCCTTCGTCGGAGTCCATTAAAGATGTTTAATACCATACTATTTTTACTTGACTAGTTACGTTGGTCATGGTTAACCTACAAGGTCGTATCAATTTGTTTGGAATGCCGAACTCTCCCATGGCATTATATAATTCCACCCTGGCTATGCTGCCGTAGGCGGCCTTAAAGCCTATGAATAGATGATATAATGGAATCTTAAATTCCTGACATTTTGCCATCGTCTCCCTAAGGGTGAATATCTAATCTGATTTGCCTGGGATGAAGCCACACTGATATTGACAAATGATAACTTTAGCGTATGGGGCTATTCGGTCTTGTAGGGTAGAGGAGAGTATTTTATAAGCCGTACTCAGCAATGTTATACCCCTATAGTTGCTACACACTATGATATCTCCCTTCTTATGTATGGGGCAAATTATTCCACGACGCTAATCTTCCAACATCTCCGCTTGCTCCCATACGTGCACCACGATCTCATGCAATGCGTGATGTAATTGCCTGTGCACTTTGCTGACGCATGAATACAATCCCAAAAATAACGATGGCTAAGGGAAAGCATCCGGTGCCGTTTTTACATGCGAAGTTATACGATTCTTGAGCTCCACCATCGACCTGCTCTGGATTATTAATGTTGGTGAAAGGTTGACCATATATACACCATGGGGGTCTTTTTCTGAATATTGAATTTTGGATAATATCATCATCATCATCATCGGCACTACAACCGGGATCCGGTCTTGGTCTGTGGGGGTTTAAAGATGTTGTGCCGGTCACGGGCACAGATTCACCTATATCCCCAACGATTGCTCACGGAATAAAACACAATATAGGGTTAGAGTTTCAACGTTAAAATTGTATTCGTTATTAATATTAGGAGGCCTAATTTAAAATTTGCTTTAATTGTTAAATCAGATTACTATTTAAATGTCGATATTACACTTTTTACACAAATGGATGTAAGACACTGATGTGTAAGTTTGTTACAATTTATGTATTAAGAATTTACACCTTTCAAAAGAACAATGTAATCTATAAAAATTATTATTTACTGGACACTGATATGTAGTCATTATGCATTAAGAATTTACACAAACTTCTCCTTTTAACAGAACAATGTAATCCATAAAAACTATTATTTTCTGGACACTGAGATGTAAGTTTGTTACAATTTATGCATTAAGAATTTACACGCGCTTTTTAAACAAATGGATGTAAGACAATGATATGTAGTTTTGTTACAATTTATGCATTAAGATTTTACACAAACTTCTCCTTTTAACAGGACAATGTAATCTATAAAAATTAGTATTTTCTGGACATCGAGATGTAAGTTGATCGTGGACTCCGTACTCCTTGACTCGACTGCATTAAGAGAAAAATAACTCGCGACACGTGCACACACATCAGTGATTAATAATCGACTTCACGTAGAGTGACCGACCCCGGTGGTGGTTGAAATTAGACCCCCTATCAGGGATAATTTTTGGATATGCACAACGATCAACCTATTATAATCGTGCTCTCTTCTGAATTCTTTCATTTCGCAGCCCATCAAGGTGAATAAACACTTGTGCATTAATTCGACAGTCGATGGACATAGGGTGAATGAGGAAACCAAGAAGGAGAGTACGATGATCTTGGGGTTGATTGGCTTTTTGCATGCATGAATGCAAACTCTGGTGATGACCGAGTGACCTGTGGGGTATGGATGGTCTGTGCGTCGGCATGGACGCTGATTCTACCATCCACCCACTACTTCGTGTACAGCTGGAAATTGTTCGCCGGAAATTGTCACCCAGAAACGTTCGACACAAGAGGAATCAAGAGAACACTATTCACCACGGAAAAGGAAATGCAACACAACAAACTCTTCGACATACTGTCCACAAGGAGAAAAAGTTAAACGCACTATTTTGTTCTTTACGATTTGGTTTATTGTTGGTGGGGATTTTTCACACTATTGTTTATTATAGTTTCACTTAAAAGTGGGGTTAACAATTATTGGAATGCAGGTTGACAAAGTTACATTGGAAGTACACGAATTCACTGATACATAATTACGACCATTAAAAGGGGATTAGGTAATGTACGCGGTACACATTTTTACACTTTGACTTTTGTTCGCGCGCAGCAGAATCAACGATTCAAACTAGCCTTTTTGTGCACACCGTACCGGCACCGGTACGGTGGATGGCGGACGACCCGACCGCCTTGAAGGTTGGAAAACGACTCAACCGATATCCTCTCCGATAAGGATATCGTTTTTACCTAACACCAGAGACACGTAAAGTCTCTCTTGGTGGTATAGGAAACCAGATCTTGTGATAAAGGTCATGGTAGTAGTATGGTGATCGTTCAGATCGATGCTATTCACACGTGCAGTGGAACAACGAAACAGGCAGGCGGCAAAGACAAAAGGATGAAAATGACCACATGCGCCGTTGGTAATGCGGGTCATTGTCATTGCGATGCCACGTCGCTATTATCGACGTTGGGAGAAAAAAAGGTGCTAAAAGCAAATTGGATGTTTGTGGCATCTCTGGCTGCAGTAGAATCCGGGTTCATATTTGCATTTGCAGGAAATGCTGGAGAATTTGGTTTCAGCGTCTATTGCGCTAATTGTATGCAGCTGCTTGGGTTGTTTATAGATAAGACAAACAAAAAAGGTTGCTAGGCAATGTGTATGAAAAGGTACATGACGCGACTGGGAAAATAGACGGCGGAATATTTATGGTCCCTGTCATGACGGTTACATTGAATGCAATCCGAATTATTTTGTTTACAGGAATTCATCTAAGGAAATTTGACTGGCGACGTAGATGCCGAAATTGATTTGAAATTCCTGGTAAGCTAATAAAGAAATCTTAAGGAGCAGTGGTATGCGAAGAGAATGCATGAAGGTAAGTTTTCTCTATAGGGATTTTAAGATTATAGATTTGATCTCTTAAATGTGTGCAGCATTTACAGGTACTAATACTGTTGCATTAGCAAACTTAAGGGAGTTGGGTGGTAGTTATGGGGTTTTTTTCAGGTAAGTAGACCGTAGGGTTTGGCGGAACCGCTACAGACCTAGTTCGGAGACTCGATTGATATCAGAGTGCAATGTACTCTAAAAAGGGGAAAATGAAATGGGATAGAAATTGTTTAGTGTTATTCACCTGACTAAAGACTTTATTGTCCGCAGCGAATAGCGTGTCTGGGGGAAGTCGAAGGAACGCTACAACGGCTTAGGAATTATGAGCGCGGGAACCAAACTCGAAGAATTTGAAAATTACCCCAGCGGTTTTGCGATGATGCAACCGTGTCGTTTGGTTAGACTTGGTTGTTGCTAACCAATATGACATTGAGATTTCCGGTGGAAATCTCATGGGGTTAACGCAATGGAGTTGCCGTATGGTGGTACTGAATTCAATTATGCATTACCTGCATAAAATAATGAATTCAGTAATGCGTCCTCTTGGGATATACCTTTTTTTTCAGGTGAAATAGCTGGTGGACGGAATTGGGGTTGAGGTGGTGCGCTGTTGGCGGGCGAAATCGGGGTGAAATTGTGGGTTGGTTCTCCGTGTAGTGTAGAGAGCTTGTTAAATTTTCCATAATAATTTTTTTCCGGGCAAGGTTATTGGCCTTGCGCAAACCTTTCTCGGGATCTGGATAATATCACGATAAGTAAATATTTAATTTATTTTTCAGTCAATTTCAATACCTTTTAAGGTACATTAAGTAATGAAGGAATGAATTCAAAAATGCATGATGTAAGAAATTTATCTTAACTAAAATATTATTTTGAGGATTGGATTGTAATTGAATTGAATTAGAACTTTAATTATAATTAAAAAAGGAAATACAATAAAAATGAAAAGTCAACAGCAATAGATGATATCAACATGCAATGCAGTAAATTTCACTACCACTTCCAGAAGTAGCTCAATATAGTGATATCAAATGACAGAAAAGGCCAATAAGCACTTTGTATGAGCGCCTTTTAATAAAAGCATCTAAACACAGGCTGTATAGAACATTGCATAGGAATTCGAAATATACTCCCTAGTACAGGGTCAAATGTATTTGAAGTCCTTATATTGAAACTTGCAACAATTCTAGATAACAGATTTAAATAATCATTAGTAATAATTCAATAATCAGGATTCACCAAATAATATCGTATATCGAAATAAATCAGTTTTCAACGAACGTCTCCGAAGTTAATGGCAACTTCTTAACAATTCGATCGGTGAGCTCATTCCTGTGGGAAATATTTACCCCTATCAAATTATTCCAACCATAAGTTGATTGCATGCAACACATGACATGATGGAAAGCCCCAGTGACCATTTCACACCACGAAAAGGTCAGCTTTATAACATTTCAGCTAAATACATTTTAGACGTCCACCGAAGGTCACCACTATGAAATCATGACACGAAATTGGACAATTCTACTGAGATCTCTGTTTCACCAGCTTGTTTACCAAATTTTAGTAATTAATAAATCCACAGGTACCGATTCACGGTTTCCCATCGGCTTCATGAATTCATTGACACCTTGAAAAATTAGCATCACCGTGCTACGCGAGTGTGTGTATGCGAAGAGGGATAGGTGCTGTGGCCGTAGGAGGTATGTGTAGATATCCGGATTGATGCAGGTGCACACGAACGGAAACTTGTAAATCCTTGCAAAATCCATTTTATCCCCTCTGTTTGTGTTTATTCAAGAATGTTTATCCTTTGACTGAGCCTCGATGTCGGGTACTTGACGGTATCATCGATGAGAATATTTATGGCTGATTATTGGGGGATTTCACTTCGGAAGACTGTTGTGGCTAGAACACTTCGCTAACACTTATCTGAAGGATGTATTGTGTTGTTTGCTTATGGACCAATGCTGTGTTGACATGCATAAGGATTTTTTGGCTTCTTTGATATCCTGCGGCTTCGGAAGGTGATGAAAGGCATTTCGTGTGAGAGCGGCAAATATTCTGTGATAATTCAGGAGGATTGCCATATGTAGAGTTATATTCAGAATGATGTTTCTGAGTTGTGTCTGACTCCAAATGCATGTGGTTGGGAAATTTTGTATGGGTTTCCTCTTTTTATTGTTGTTTCTACTGATGGTTGTTGATCTGGAGTGGATTTTTATTACAATTAAATCGCATAAAATATAGTGTCAGCAAGTCTACACTAATAGTGAATAGAATATGTTAATCATGATAAAATACTGATATCTTAAACGCTTAAGACACGAAAAACTCCGTAAATTGGTTATTTGAGGTAAAAAGTATGTGTTGTCTTCCACTTACCAAAATTTAGCAACGAACTGCCCAAGTAGTACTTAGATACATTAAAAAGAGTTTCGTGGTTTACGGTTCACCTTCCAAGGGAGTCCTCGGAGGAACCAATGCTACGCAAATTCGATCCTGTGGATGAATACATAATGGTATGATGACCATAATCTTGGAAACAAACTCAACTAAGTCGAATGTCACACTTTGCAGACGAAATTTGTGGGCAGTCCTATAGTCACGTACTTTGCTTCTATTCCCTTTTTCATGAACTGGAATCTGTTTATAAAAAATACGCTAGTTAATATCATTTCCTGGGAGATTTCGTTTGATTTAGTGTATTCTCCTGTATAAAGGTTGAATTTGTTAGATATATTGTAGAGTAGTTGAAAAAATATGGTTGTTATCTAACACGGAAAACACTCTTGTTGACGACGTAATTGCCTGGCGTTTGAAAAAGCACAATTCTCATAACTATTAAGTTTTGATATTATTGACAAGATACGAGGGTTGCCTTTTATATTTCGGGATTAGAGAACATAAACAAATATTGATCATCGAAAATCACTTTACTGTTTTTCAAAATATTCCCTATGAAGATCTATACACTTTTGCATGCGTTTGAACCGATTGTCGAAGCACTTTTGCCACTCTGATTGAGGTATCTCCAACACATGCATTCTGAATGCAGCAACCGCTTCTTCAGGTGTCGAAAAACGTTGACCTCTCAGTTTGTTTTTTTACGTACGGGAATAAAAAGAAGTCATTCGGTGCTAAGTCAGGACTATACGGCGGATGACCCATCAAATCGATGTTTTGGGTGCTCAAAAATGCAGTTGTCGCAGCCGATGTGTGAGAGCTCGCATTGTCGTGGTGAAGAGTGATCCGTCTTCGGCGGTTGGTTTTCCTGATTTCTTGGAAGACAACTGGCAAACAAATGGTTGTGTACCACTCAGAATTGACTGTTCTGCATTGTTCTAGTGGTACGGTTGCGACATGTCCAGTTTTTTCCGAAAAACAGGCGACCATTTGCTTGGAAGTGCTTCGTGCGCGAACAACATTTGTTGGATTTGGCTCATCTTGAAACACCCAGACAGTCGACTGCTGTTTACTTTCGGGCTCATACGCGTAAATCCACGATTCATCACCTGTCACGATGTCATAGACGTGTTTCGAAGCACCGCGCCCGTATTTTTTGAGCATTTCTTTCGACCAATTGACACGAGCCTTTGTTTGGGCGATTGACAAATTGTGTGGGATCCAACGCGAACAAATTTTTTGGACAGTCAAATGTTTATGCAATATTGAATGTATGCTGGTCCCACTAACGCCTAAGGTTGTCTCAATCTCACGATAGGTCACATGACGATCTTCCAATATCAGTTCGCGCACAGCATCAATGGTTTTTGGAACAACAACTGATTTTGGACGACCTTCACGAAATTCATCTTGGCGTGAACTACGACCACGATTGAATTCACCATACCATCGATAAACACTGGTCCTTGATGGAGCTTCATCGCCAAAAATTGAATTAAGTTCATCCATGCACTGTTGCTGAGTTAATCCACGCCGAAAGTTGTAAAAAATAATCGCACGAAAATGTTGACGATTTAATTCCATTTTTGGGCCGAGATGAATCTTTTAAGTTACTGTAAACAACACAAATAGCGCTCGTATGTCAAAAGGTTCTGCGTGCGTATAACCTCAAAAATGTCCAACTTTACGACAGAGCTGTCAATTGCCGGATTGCAACGCCAGGGTTGCCAAATCCCGAAACATAAGAGGCAACCCTCGTATATTGCATTTCAAATAATTTTAAAACCATATCGTCCTTATTGCGAAAACCTTTATATGGTGTTGGTGGCAATGGTTATACCGAGGCAATCGTAAGCAGGTGCAGGTATAGACTGGTATTCCTTATCAAAATCTCTTAGAATCAGAGTGTAAATTTCGATGATTTTAATGGCGAAAGAATGGTCCGTTTTAGTAAAAGAAATTACGAATGCATGCTATAGTAAGAATTATATGATTTGTTGCCGTCTTTAGGCTGGACATTCATGTATTGCCCCCCCGCTTGGTAGAAACCTTGACGTAGTGCGGGGGATTAAACTACGATGAATCACTCAGGCTATGCTGACGGAAGCATACGCTTTCCAGTAGGGTCACCCATGTCAGACGGGCTAGCGAGGAGTAACACACCAAGATCTACCACCCCGAATCCAGGGTGTTACGCGTCACCGTGCCCAGGTTTGCAGCCAGGGGTATACTGGCTGTATTATAACGGCGCCTCTCTGACACCGGGTCGAATCAGAGCAGTAAGCAGACCTTACCATATCAAAGAGGGGCTCTGATATGGCGGACTATTTGAAACCCCAGAGTGATCCAATGAAATGAATGATCAATACACAAAAAACAATCTCAAAAAAAACCCGGTAGGCGTAGGTGTGATGAGCCGACACTACCATAAGGGAAAAAATCACAAGAAAACACCGACTCGGCAAAAAGAAGACGTAGGGAAAAACGGAAAAAGTGGGATATACGCGTCGGCACGTGGAATGTTCGAACGTTATATAAACCAGGCGCGATACAGACGGTCGTAGAAAACACGAAACAATATAAAATGGATATCGTCGCGCTTCAGGAAGTTCGACTTCCACATCAAGTAATCGAAACCAACGGGTTTACACTGGTGTGTGGAGGTACCGATACACATAACCTCGGAACTGGCTTTATCGTAAGCAAGAAGATTACGTCCCATATAAAAGATGTGCAATTTATTAATGACCGAATGTCGGTGCTAAAAATACAGGGCCCATGGTACAATTATGTATTTATAAACGTACACGCCCCAACAGAATCTACCGACGAAGAAAGGAAGGACACGTTCTACGAGACCCTAGAGGAAGTATTTGATGTGATCTCATCATTCGATGTTAAAATCCTCCTCGGCGACCTCAATGCGAAAATTGGAAAGGAAGATATCTTCCAACCAACAATAGGTAAAGAAAGCCTACATGACGTTTCAAATGATAATGGTATTCGAATTATCACGTTCGCAGCGTCAAAAGATCTGGTAGTGAAGAGCACGATGTTCAAGCACAAGCAAATCCATAAAGCCACATGGATATCACCCGACGGCGTAACGCGTAACCAAATAGACCACTTCCTCATAGACAAAAGACACCACTCGAATATCCTTGAGGTAAGATCATATAGAGGAGCAGATTGCGACTCCAATCACCTTCTAGTGATGGGCAAAATTAGAAGTCGGCTCGTAGCAAACCCACATGGCCAGTCACGGGAGACGAGCAAAAAGTTCGAAATTGATAAACTAAAAGACCTACGTAAAAGGGCTGAATATCAAAACGAACTAACGAATAGATTTAGCATCTTAGAGATTGACAGTAGTGAGGAAGAGGAAGCCAATAGTGTGGACACTAAATGGGCATCGATCAGAGACACAATCAAACAAACAGCCCAAGAGGTATTAGGATTTAAGAAAACAACTAAGTCCAAACCTTGGTTTGGCGATGAGTGCATGGCGAAGATCGAAGAACGCAAACGCCTCAGAATGGTCCACTTAGAAGCATATGATGAAGTCAACGCAGTAAGATGCGCGACAATTCGGAAAGAAACAACTAGACTTTTCAAACGCAAAAACGCGAATGGGAGAAGACTCGGGTCGAAAAAATCATAGAAAATGCCAGAGGAAAGAACAGCACTGGTATGTATGCCGGCATAAATTCAATTAGAAATGGCTACCGAGGGAGAGCCAAAATAATCCGAGACACAAACGGATGTCTGGTGACAGAAACAAAAAATATCGTGACAAGGTGGAAGCAGTACTTTGAAAACCTGCTCAATGTACGCATCCATCAACCACAAATAAACGCACCAGACGTACGTACAGCCCAGTCCCAGATCGCAGAGCCCTCTTTCGACGAAGTTGTAGACAAGATAAATCGACTGAAAAACAATAAGGCCCCCGGAATCGATTGCATACCGGCAGAGCTTGTGAAGCATGGAGGAGGGGCAACAGCTCGAAAGATCCACCAACTGGTTAAAATAATATGGGACAAGGAAGTCATTCCGGAAGAATGGAAAACCGCAATAGTCATCCCCATTTTCAATAAAGGCGACAGATCTGACTGCGAAAATTACAGAGGAATATCATTGCTCCCAATCACATACAAAATATTAACAAATGTCATACTGGCAAGAATCACACCGTACACAGAAGAGATACTGGGAGACTACCAATGTGAATTCCGTAGGAACTGGTCAACAAGCGACCAAATGTTCACAATAAGACAACTGCTGGAAAAGAAGTGGGAATACGAAGAGACGGTTCACCAACTGTTCGTTGACTTCAAAAAAGCCTACGACTCAGTCGCAAGGCAGAGACTCTACCATATTCTAGTTGAGCTGGGAGTCCCAAAAAAATATGCCGCGCTCATTCAAATTTGCATGAACGAAAACAAAGGGCGAGTTAGAATAGAAAACCACCTCTCAGAACCATTTGAAATCCGGGACGGACTAAAGCAGGCAGATGGTCTATCACCTTGTCTTTTTAACCTTGTACTCGAGTATGTCATCAGGAAGGTACAAGACGACAACATGGCCGGATCATCCCTGAACGGGGTCACACAAGTGCTCGCATATGCGGATGACATTGCCGTTTTGGGCGATAATCTAGAAACTGTTAGTAAAAACTGTGAAATCATCATGCAAGCGGCAGAAGAAGTGGGCCTAGAAATAAATGAAGACAAAACAAAATACATGATTACGGCGAGAGCAGGTGGACCTCAGGGAACACATATAAACGTCAGAGGCAAGATGTTTGAAAAAGTTAGAGAATTTAAATATCTGGGAACGACACTGATGGCCAGTAACGATATGTCGAAGGAAATTAACAAAAGACTGCATTCCGGCAACGCTAGTTGGCACTCAGTCAGTAAACTGCTGAAATCCAGACTATTATCACGTAACATAAAACTCCGTGTCTATAGAACCATAATCATGCCGACTGTTCTATACGGATGCGAAACATGGGCTCTCACAAAACGGGAAGAAAACAAATTCCGCGTATTCGAGAATAAAGTTTTGAGGGGTATCTTTGGTGGTAAATATGACGAGGAGGCAGGACAATGGAGGAAACTCCATACCCACGAATTGGAGGAGCTATATCGCAAACCTACAATAGTGAGAGTAATCAAGTCGCGAAGATTAAGATGGGCCGGACACGTGGCGCGAATGGGGAACGACAGGACCGTGGATAGAATTCTTGACGGTAGACCAACGGGAAAGAGACCGGCCGGGCGCCCGCGACGGAGATGGGAGGACATGTTAGATTGGACCTCGAGGAGATCGGATCGGATGGCCGAATGAGGAAGGAGAGCGCGCAGGGCAGGGAACGATGGCGGAGTCGAGTCGGTGAGGTCATGAACTTCCGGGTTCCTACAGGCCAATAAATAACAATTCATGTATTGCCATCTATTTAGCACATGCCGCATTCAACAGGATAATTGATAGAGCGACGGTATAGAAAGCAAGGAGAAACTTCTCTTCAAATGTATAAGGAGAACTTTACAACCAGAGAATTTCATGTTCTGATCTGTGAATGTTCAGGGAACAGTACGAGTTCAGAGGTGAATTTAGCCAAATTATGATGTTGATTCTGATGTGGCATTGGGGAACATAGAGGTGGCTGTGAAATGTGCACTAAGTAGAATCGCTTTCTCCATTATATTGATAAATGTCTGTCATCAATTATATGCGATGGAATGGATGAGGAAATAGAATTCGTATGATTATCGCAAATGCCTAAACATTTTTTCTTTCCATGCGAAAGTGTGTGGTCAAATACGTCCACACCTTATGTATGACTTTAAACATGTTATAAAAAGGTATTATTGGGTATTCGGTGAATCCGAATTTATAATTCTATATTGAAATTCCGTTTCCAAAACGATACCATCATTAAAGGGCGAGGCTGAATTAGACGTAACAGGTCAATTGAAAAGCCCCCGGCCATATGATTTTTAGTTAGCCCTAATCTTCAAAAGACGCGTGTATAAATTTGACAGATGTCGGATCATTAGTTTGTGAATTATAGTATTTTGAGTGAAGCAACTTCTGTTTTTGTGAAAAAAATGGATAAAAAGGAATTTCGCGTGTTGATAAAATATTGCTTTTTGAAGGGAAAAAATACGGTTGAAGCAAAAACTTGGCTTGATGATGAGTTTCCAGACGCCGCCCCAGGAAAATCAACCATCAAGGATTGGTATACTAAGTTTAGACGTGGTGAAATGAGCACCGAAGGCGGTGAACGCAGTGGACGCCAAAAAGAGGTTGTTACCGACGAAAGCATTAGAAAAATCCACAAAATGATTTTGAATGACCGTAAATTGAAATTGAATGAAATAGCAGGCACTCTAAAGATATCAACTAAACGTGTACATCATATCATTCACGAATATTTGGGTATGAGAAAGCTCTGTGCAAAGTGGATGCCGAGTTGATGATTCGGAGCAGTGTTTGGAGATGATGAAGCGTAATAAACCCGAGTTTTTGCGTCGATATGTGACAATGGATGAAACATGGCTCCATCATTTCACTCCGAAGTCCAATCGACAGTCATCCGAGTGGACTGCAGACGATGAACCCGCCCCAAAGCGCGGAAAAACGCAACAGTCGGCTGGCAAGGTTATGGCGTCTGTATTTTGGGATGCGTGCGGAATAATTTTCATTGAATATCTTGAAAAAGGAAGGACCGTCAACAGCGACTATTACACAGCGTTATTGGGCCGTTTGAAGGACGAAATCGCCGAAAAACGAACGCATTTGAAGAAAAAGAAAGTGCGGCTTCACCAAGACAATGCACCGTGTCACAATTCAGTGAAAACGATGCCAAAAATCCATGAATTGGGCTTCGAATCGCTTCCGCATCCACCGTATTCTCCAGATCCAGGCCCCAGCGACTATTTCCTGTGCTCAGATCTCAAAAGAATGCTCGCTGGGAGGAAATGTTCGTCGAATGAAGAGGTGATCGCCGAAACTGAGGCCTATTTTGAAGCAAAGGACAAATCGTACTACAAAAAAGGTATCGAAAAGTTGTAGGGTCGCTATAATCAGTGTATCACACTCGAAGGGAATTATGTTGAATGCGAATTTTGCCAAAAAAATGTGTTTTACTATGGAAGGCAAATCGCAAATTACTTTCTATATTCCATATCATGAATAAAATCATACTTACAAAACTGCTTGTATCAACTACCACTGACCGAGGTCGCTTTTCTGATCATTTTGTAGGCCAATTCCAAATGACCAAAACTAGTTTATTTTTAGGGAATCAAAGATACCTACAGTGTCACAAAAGGTTTTCTCAAGACAAAAAGGCTCTAGTAAAATAGTAGATAGGTATAAGATTTCACGATTTACAGTTGATTAACGAACTTGGTCATTTATTTCAAAAACATGTACATCGTCTAAATATGTTTCGTTGGTTTTTTTAGAACTGCCCGGCATATGTTCTTCGTTATTTTTTTGGTTTTTATTGATCCAGAGTCTGTTGCTGTATACCTTGGCTTATAAGTAGGTCCAAAGGATAAAATTCATTAGTGTCAAATCTGACCAGTTTAATACGTCGGTTAGAAAGAACCCAGTACCACCACCGTGAAGTGCTCTTAGCGACTCATTTTGAGTTCCATTAATTTTGTTAGGTCAGTAACAATCGTACATTTCAGCATCACAACTTCACATTTGTAAAAGTTACGACGTCTTGGGGGCGTCTACCTCTGTGCATCTTTTAAATTTTTTAAAATTTTAAGATGGATATGAAATTTTCAGTGCTGAGTTTCTATTAAATTTCACATTATGATCAATTTTTAAAGTGCGAGGTCTGTGAAAGTATTGGAAATGTGTTTGCCCAACGACACTCAACAGTCGCTTACAAGTAGCATGAACGTTGAAGTGGTGGTCGTGAGTTCCTCGGGAATGACGAACAAGGTGACTGGCTGTCAACATGAAAAACCAATGGAAGCATCAGTGAAGTTGGCGAAATTTTGTTCAATAACGACAAATTAGCCATCAGAATACTAGCAGAGAACTTGAACATTACTCATGGATTCGATCAAAGTTTTTTAGCCACTTAAGTGTGTTTGACAACTATATCCGTAATGGAGAAATACCAGTTAAGCGTGTTTGGCGACTGTATCCATCACCCGTAAAATGTTGTTACCATTTAATATTTAATTTGTAACTTTGGCAAAAACTAAAATGTATTCGTAAATTTTATTGTATTATGAGGTCAAGACGAAATGAAACACACAAATAAAAAGTATAACTATTATAATTTGAGATAGGTTCGTTATTTTTTTTTTTTTTTTGCTTACAATCGAACAAAAACAATGTCCTGCGGATGTTTCAATCGAGTGTTTGGCCATGTTTCGCCACAACAAAGCCGCGACGAAGGATTAGTCAAAACAATGGGCTGAAGAGGGAGAATTGGCTTCAAAAAAGGTAAAAAGCCGGTTCCATCTAGGAAGGTTATGGCTTCAGTTTTTTGGGAAGAGCGTGGTATAAGTTTCATTGATTATCTTGAAAAAGGGAAAACCATCAATAACAATATTATGTATTATTGTAGCGGTTGAGCGATGAAATAAGAGACAAAGTCCGCATTTGGCAAAAACGATGGTATTGTTCCATCACGATATTGCACGTGTTCACACATTCATTAATGCAGTGACCAAAATCAATGATTTGAGATACGAATTACTTCCCAATCCACCCTACCCCTCGAACTATTTTCTCTTTCTAAACTTGAAGAACTGATTGGGTGGTAAAAGATTTGGCAACGATGAACAGGTGATGTCTGCAGAAGATGGCTATTTGGAAAAGCTCGGCGTTTCTTGCTATTGAACATCGCTGGGAAAAGTGTATCGAGCTAAAAGGAGACTATGTTGATAAATAAATAGTTTTCCTTGCCAGGCCGATTAATTCGTATATGCCTGCCCTCGAATATGTAATTTTCGAAACGGGAAAGCAGTAATACGCCGTTTTTTGGCAAAATTTTCTTTTTACTATTGGCTGTATAAAATAGAAGATACGTATTCTCTTACTAACTTCATTTTTATCATGGATGGTCTTTTCTCACAATGACTTAAATTAAAGAGCGCCAAAATATATACTGAGTTTGATCAGTCAAAGTGAACATAAGCTAATACGCATACATTTTTTATTGGATTGAAAATGTCGACCACAAAACAGCATTTGCGGCAACGTTTATAAAGAAATATGCTTCTGAAGATTGGTATTTGCTCTCAGGAAGATACCCTGAATATGGTTCAGATGTGAGACTGTGTCCAAAGTTTTCGCGTTTCAAAAAAGGTAATTTTGACAACCAAAAAAGTTCGAAAATGAAGAATTGGAGACTTTAGTTAGTGAAGTCTCATGTCAGACCCAAAAAGAATTCCCCAATTCATTGCTTAAAATCGCTGGGATTCACGCAAAGGAAAATAAATTTGGTGCCAAACGGGTTGAAGGTAGGAGACCTCTAAAGGCAATTTAGCATGTGTGAAATATTGAGGCACAAGAAATCGGATGTGAATTCCGATCAACCTGGAACATCAGCGAAAGCCGAATATGCATGGCGCCTAGGAAATGGTTTGTTTTTGATGGGATACGACACTGCTAAAATCTGGTAAAAATACAACGTGTTATATCGTAGTTTGTCCTCCGATATAAACATTTAAATAATTAATTATCAGAAGTTAGTTTTTGTTTATAATGTTTTATGGTTATTACAATGCAACACCTGAGCGTAACCCCAGATATTAACATTTATTAGTTAATTATTAAAATGTAGCACCTGAGCGTAACCCCAGATGCTATCATTTATATTTTGTTATTGAAAAGTGAAGTCAGGTGGTCATGGTCCGGAGAAGTGTTATATTCCTTACTCGGGAGCCACTGTAACACTGTTAGCTGAAAAGTAATTTTTACCTTGAGTTGGTCCTTCCTGTAGGGCTGGCTTCTCTTTCCCTGTGTTGCGGCTTCTTTAATTGTTGGGTTCGGCAGGTTTCAATGAGAAACACTAGAAGCACTTTTTAATTTGAATATTTTTATTTGTAGACACACTACTGACACCCTATTAACACAAGTTTGCTTTACTGTAATGTTAAAGCATACTGCTAACACACTGCACTGTTCGACCCTATAGAAATTTACTAACAAGAAGACCCGCTCTACTTACGGATGGCCGCAGTCTTCTTGCTTTAGATTTCTGAGCAACTTGCAACTCACCTGCAGCCACTTTATATACCATTTTAATTGCTAACAAATGCAGATGCAGCATTTTTCTTACCCAGCGCGTGTAGCCTAATTTAATTGCCTGTCATTCTCAATGCGCAATTTTCAATAGTCGCTTAATTGTTCTGCAAAAATTGCAGCAGAAGCAATTTATATATTGATTCGATTTGCAGCAGCAATGACCGAACCAATTTCAGTGCATTGCTCTGCGTGCAAATCGTATCATACGTTCAATTTGCGACTTATCGCTGCGTCCGTCATTTTCGCTGCGATCAGCATTTCTTTGCCGCTGCGCTAACGTCTTTGAGAGTACCGCTCGTGTCCCATATCATGTAAAACATCGTGTTAACATGTGTACCTGTAATCTAAAACCGTTTAGGTCTGGTTTTGCTTTTCGTAATGCGAAACGAAAGGCAAGGTCAAGTGCACGATGGATATGCTTTGGACAATTTTCGCAAGGTATGCGATATGTTTTAATTTGGGGAAGTCTTTACTTCTGAATGAACGCGGGTTTGTATATTTTGCATGGTATGCAAAATACGACTTTTAAATGGCTGGAGAAGCGAATATGCGCTGCACGCAGAATTCTTTGATTATTAGATTTCTATTATGTGAGGATGATTGTTTGAGAAAATATCTGACATGGCGTGAGGATGCTTGTGATATTGATTGTTTTGTTTAATAGGGGGTGTGTAGTGGGGTGTAACAAACGAAAGAGCTGTACAGATAAAAATGAATTCATTTCACGTGAGCATTAAACGAAAACTGCCCACCAGATATAGTGCGTGTTTCTGTTTGATCGCAACGTTCGGCCCCATGTTGCTAGACCGGGTAAAATATATAATATTTGGAAAATAGTGGATAAGAAGTTTTACCTCACCCGCTGTATTCACCCTACATCGCCTATTGCCCTTACTGGATTTCGCTTCGCTTTAATAGTAGGTATCACAAATTGGTTTGATTTGTTCGTGGCGCCAAAAGAAAAGCATCTTGTTTTTAGCAAGTATAATTGCTAATATTTTTAAAACTGTATTCTTTCATATTTTCAGCAAAAAATACGAACGTTTTAAGTAATACATCAAATATAAGCTGTAGTAAAAAGGCATCCCTTACTTTTCCAATAGGTGGCTTTAGTAGTCTGTATCTCACGTTGAGTAAATACGATCAAGTTACGCTAGATGGCATTAAAAAGATAAGATTTTTTACTAAAAACTTTTTAGACAGTTTCATTACTGCTTGACTAAGTTTCGTATGAGCGCGCCCAATATGAACACCAGCAAAGAAAAAAGGCGCCATATTTTACAGTATTTTTTCGATAAAGGCGAAGAAAACACAAGCCAGGCAGCTGAAAATGTGAGTAGTGTTAATGCTCCTGATACTGTAGCACCCAATCACGCGCAATATTGGTTTCATCGATTCCGTTCTGGTCATTTTGATGTCAAAGATACATCACGCTCTGGAAGACCAATTGCTGAAAATGTTGATAAAATCATGGAAACCGTTGAGCCCGACAGTCATCCATACACTCTCTCGATCGCCCAGGAGCTAAGCATTCCACAGAAAGTCCTTTAGTTAAGGTTGAATACAAAAAGAAGCTCGATGTATGGGTGCCACATGAGGTAAGGCAAAAAAACCTCATGAACCAAATTTTCAACTGCTAATCGCTGCTGAATCGTAACAAAACACTGTGAGCTAGCGCGAACGGTGTCTAAGCCAGGATTAACAGTGAGAAAGTCTCTCTATGTATTTTGCGGGATTGGCAGGGGATCGTCTACTATAAGCTACTCCCATACGGCCAAGCTCTTAAATCGGACGTATATTGTTGACAATTAGAATATGTGAAGCTTCGAGGGGTGAGCTTCTTGCATTCGTCTTTGGTTATATCTGTTACATAAAAAACGGTGAGTAAATCGAGCGAGTCGAAATAGGGAAAACTGTGAGTACACATTATTTATATATTTATTTTTGTGTAACAGATTCCTGCGTACCACATCAACACAATGCCAGGCCACATACATCAATAGTGATTCGCCCAAAGCTTCGGGCCACCTGCTCTGATTTTGCTGGTGAAAAATTCGCCTCAAGACAAGTTTATAGAAATCAATTGTCCCAGTTTTTTGCCAATAGGGTCGACGGTTTTTTATGTGAGAGGCATAATGAAATCACCTCCAAAATGGCAACGAGTTATAGAACAAAACGATGAATATTTGACAGAAAAGCCTTGAATGGCATGGAAAACTAGTGGATTTCTTCTTACTAAAACTACAATTATGCAATTTTTTCATCAGCGAACACCATGATAATACAACGCCTTTAAAAGGATCACAAAAATCTAAACTTGTTTAGAATACATGGTAACTAAATACAAAACTTTGCGTACTCTAAAAGTGGATATCTGCGCTGGGGAATCCTTTCGAATGTCGAAAGGGCTGTTATCGTGCAAACATTATATACAAGATTCACTTCCGAACGCGTACTGTTGCCCGCGCACTCAAGGTGGTAAACGGACACAAATCCGCTGGTCCTGATGGCATTCCCCCAATCCTCTTGAAGAGATGTTCCTCTTCACTCTCTAAACCACTGCGAAAACTCTTCCATTATTCTTATTCTTCTGGCCGTTTCCCAAATAGATGGAAGTCAGCGAACATTTAGCCAATTAAGCCATAAAAGGGCGACAAATCATCCCTCTCTTCTTATCGCCCCATAGCACTAACTTCTATTCTCTCGAAGGTAATGGAATCACTGATTAACCGTCAACTTTCGAAATATCTAGAATTAAATGACCCCCCCAATGACCGGCAATATGGCTTTCGTAGCAACAGGTCCACAGGAGATCTGATGGGGTACCTTACCGATGTGGCAGTTCTTTTTTCTGGTTTTGCCACCGAAAACTAATTAATGTTTAATCTGTTACCTTAGATCCGGGAAAACGCTGATCAGGAATGTTTTCGCTGCGTGCCGCCTTGCGAGATTTCCACTCCCAGTCACTCGCTTGTACGCTTTTTGAATATCCCGAGCAGTTGCATGGAGTCACTCCAAGAATCTTATATGGGTCACCTTGAGAATTACTCCGCCTCAGTTTGGACTCGATTTACAATTTCGGAAATTTGTTCTTTCCTCTACGAAAACTTCTGTCTGACAGTTATCAATTTTATTACGACTTTATTTTGTATGATTTTTAACTTTTACAACTTTAAACTTTCCCTTTCGTACAATTTCAATGTTTTAAGAAGTTACAACTTTTCTTTTTGTGCCGTGACCGAATGTTTTCTTCTTTTTTCCTTCCTTTTTCACCGTCAGCTTTTTCTTTTTCTTTTCTTTTGTTCTACTTTTTTTTCTTTTACAGCAAAAACAAAAACCGTCAGCAACGGAATTTAAGACCGTATTCTAGAAAAAGGCTAACCCTCCGTCTCTCTCGCTCTCCATTCACGTCCACTTCGAAAAATAAATTCGAACTCGAAGAACTGCACGATCCACACCCGAATCAGGGCGTGTTCAAAAACTCACTTCTGGATCGTGCAATTCCTCCACCACCTTACCATCGTACTATTTTAAAACAAAATTATATTAAATACAAAGTATCAAATGATGGTGGTGGCCGACGTACGTGACACCGAAATGTGGAGCCATTCCATCCACTACTTCGGAGAAAGAAAGGTTGTCGCACTGGATATCTCGAAAGCCTTCGACAGAGTTTGGCACCCAGAAGAAACTATCTTTCAGGCCGTTCAATCCAAGTGGTTCTTGATGGTGTCAAATCTGTCTCCCAACAAATTCAGGTGTTCCCCAAGGTTCAGTACTCTCACCCACTCTCTTCCTCATCTTTATAAATAATCTCTTGTCCATTACCCGCAACCCAATTCACTCGTTTGCCGATGATAGCACGGTGAGTTTCTCATACTCACACAAACATTCCCGGCCAACCTCTTCGAACCTCATTACCAATCAACTGGTTACGCTTAATACACTTAAATCCGACCTCAACAAGATATATCAATGGCGATTATCTAACCGAGTAGAGTTCAATGCCTTAAAAACTCAGTGTTGTCTCTTGTCGTCAAAGATGAAGCCCAAAGTAAATATACTGTCGATGAATGGCACTTCCATCGACGAAGCAAAGGAATTATCAATCCTCGGCACTCGAATTAATTCGACTCTTAATTAGAGCGACCACAGTTTTAAAGCTGCGAAAAGTGCGGCCAACTGCATGGGGTTCCTTAACAAATGCAAAAGATACTTCACTCCATCCAACCTGGCCACTATTTACAAGGCGTTTATTCGTCCCAAAATGGACTTCAACTCCCATATTTGGTCAGACGTATCCAAAACAGCGCTACACGTACTCGATATGATGCAAAAACGAGCAGTGAAACCTATTCGGGACCCAGCTGTGAGTCGCAACGTATCTTGTCTATCTCTCTTCTATAGATATTACCATGGTCGTTGTTCAACTGAACTTGCTGGATGTGTTCCGCCTCCTCAAACATTTTCCACCGATACCTGTCAATCTGAGAATGCGCATCAGTTCACCTTGAAAGACAACTTCATGCACACAAACAAACATAGAGAGTCGTTCTTTAGCCGAACCACACGAATGTGGAATGCTCTACCTGATAATGTGTTTCCTCTCCGTTGTAATGGCCAGGCATTGAAAGCGAATGTACATCGATACCTCCTTTCCTTATCAACTTCCTCCCCTTCCGCTCGCACTGTGCTCTGACATTTAAGGGTACTCCAAAATCCCCTTTTGTGTGCGAGTTTGTGTACAAAAAAAAAAAATTAATAAATAGATTAAAAAAAAAAAAAAAAAAAAAAATATATATATATATATATATATATATATATATATATATATATATATATATATATATATATATACATACATATTGTCACAAATTCAAAACCGACACACTTGTCAACCGTTAGCGTTTCCTCATGGCGCCGCATCGAGCCTTAAGCCAACTAATACGACATCAACACACCGATTCTGGAGCCATCTAGAGGAATACTGGAGAATAAACGAAACTGGCGAAAACGTCAGAAGCAGACGGAACCAGGACAGAGCACGTGCAAGAACTAAGAAAAAGGAGAGCCAGAGGAGATGAGGAAGTGAGGAATTTAACGGAGCAAAAGAGGTTGTCCTTGAACATTGAAGCACTCCTGCGATCCAGTGGTCGAACTCGCGTAAAAGAATGGATAGTTTTAAACTGGACATAGTTTAACGGTCGTGTGCGAAGTAAAAACGTAACAATATATATACCGTCAAAAGAAGCCGAAATGAAATATATATGGTACTTTTATGGATATACGAAAGAGATACCGAATCCTTCAATTATCCAAATTCTCCCAGTCCTGTATTTACGAAACTAACATCAAAATTGATATTAAAAATATTTACCATCATCTGTTGGCGATATCCGATTACAAACTTATTTAGACCATGTCTCGATCTGGTGCCAACGAATTTTGTTCACCTCAACACCTTTAATGTCGGTCAAATACTTACTCCAAAAAATATTTTACCATTAAGCCCCCGGGACCTGCTTACTTTATAATGACTTCTTTCCCCGAGTTTCCCCCTTTTAACGATTTCGGTTTCACTTTTCACAACCAGCTGAGTTTCAGCACATGCAAATAATTTCCTAATTAAATTGAATGATGAGTTTCATAAAATCATTTGACATTGGATCAACCAATTACTGAATACGTAAATTAATGAAGATGCCTGTACCCCGATTGTTATGTGCTCAGGATTGAATCTACCCAACGCACATTTACTCTGTTTGCTCTCCCCGAGTTCCCTTGAAATAATCCAATATAGTAATTAAAAAGCTGAGTTAATTATATGTGATTGTAGTAATTAAAAAGATGAGTACTCGAACTCTGATACACTGCAATTCTTGGGGTTGTTTTTGCTTATTTCAGCCGTCTTAACTTTAACTAGGAAGTATGTAGTTTGTTATAACCAGTTCCACCTGATTTTCACTAGTCGAAGTTATGACTGTATTCTTATATATCTTGTTAGATAATATATTCAATTTCTTGTATTATAAATGTTCTGTCCCAATAAAAGAAACATCTTCATCAGTATTCAATTTACCAAGCTTCAAGTTTGATTTTGAATTATAAACAACCTCGACTCCACTTCCTCTCATCACATCGCTAATTGGTGACCAAAAACAATTAATTCTCATCGTTATGGTCTTCCCCGTCGAATCAACGGAAACATTCTAATTACCTCACAAACCATCAAACCAACTCGTCGCGCCCCCTTCGTTAGGACGTACTATCGTAAATCCTCAACAATCCACAAAACAAAAGAAACACAAAACCGAATGAGATAAAATATTTAGACCATTCTAAGGCATACAGCAGGAGATCATCATTGGACCACCATTGCCCGCTAATTTTCGATGATTTAAATAATTTCACGGTACCACTTAGCAGTTATGATTCTGTATTCGCCTTCTTTGTATTTTCTTTTCAATTTAACCATCGTCTCCAGTATGTCTCCGGCACCGCCCCAAAAACATTTAGGCACCAAGTGATAATGAGCGTCATGTCATCGTCCATTATGAAACTCAGTGTGAACTGATCCAAATTGTTATCCGTCTTTCGAGAACTCCTTTGGTCACTGAATCAACAATGGGCTGTTGGAATCGATGTGATTGTCAACAAATTATCATATTGATAAGTCTACCCGCAACGGGAGAGTTGAGGGGGTCGTCATCATGTCGTCATAAGAGGCGAACATGATTTGTTAGAGGGCCCCCGCAGGTGGACTTTCTAATCAGTGACTCAAAAGAGATTATTTCAAAATTAAAATATTAAAAGTTTATTGGGATTAAAAATTCTAATTTGAAATTTGTTAGCCGAGGCAATATGAGATGGGTTTATGGCCCGGTTGGCCCGTGCGATTTTTCTGGAGTATTGAAGTTCGGAAAGTATTAAGAAATATATTTAAAAACAAAGATTCTGGTGTATAAATAAAAATTGCCAATACTTATCCTAATTATTCATGACCAGAGGAATGGTAGTTATCCTGCCATCACAGTGGGAATCTTCGCAGATGCCAATAATTAAATAAAAGATTTACATCTCCATCCGCGTTCACAAATTGGATGAAACCTTCTAAAAATCAATTAACCCTCATAAAAGGCATTTTAATTGGCCAAATTAATAACCCAACACCAGATTACGTTAATGCATTCATCGGAACAACCACAAATGGCAATACATTAATTTAGCCTTCATTAGGTCCAGTCAGCAGTCAGAAAGTGAAGAAGTAGAGAAGCGTAACGTAAAAAGGCAAATTAAAAGAAAAGGATATGTTTGCCGTTGTCACCAACATTAGCAGGACAAACAAATTTCGATCGAACCCCACACACATGCTCCCTGGACTTGATGCAGATCCACATTCGATATGTAGTCGGATACGATTTCTGGTAAATCAAAATGGAAATAAGATGCTATAAACTCTCGTTTCTGTAGCTTCTCCCGAAGATCGCTCTTCGATTTGAATCTGTTCCATAAAACCGATAAAAAAAATTTGTCAGAGATTTCCCACAGATAACGAGGATGCGCACGATCAAGGCGGAGATGGATACATACACTCACGGGATACTGGTCACCGAATAACAAGGGTGTCCCTTCAGTAGACAATATCGGAAACATGATTCCGGGAACCGAAAGCGATTCGTAACGATTTATGGATGAAATTGAGACAAAGGCCGACCGGGATTGTCGATGACATCCAAGAAAATCGAAGCAATTAATTTATTTTTTGGTTAATGATGAATGCATGGCGGTAAGATGCCAAAGCGACAACTAGTAGGGATCTAATGGCAGCGATACACAAAGGTAGATGTTCTCCGTTGTGATGTGATCATTGACTGTTAAATTTGCAATAGTTTCGTTGGAAGGTCGTCCAACATTTTGCATCACTCTTAAGGGGGTATTCTGGTCAAGACGCACGAATTTAACGCAATTTTTGAAGTGCTGTAAAAAAAAAAAGGAATCAATATTTTTACTACTCATTTTTTCAAAGGATTCATATTTCAAGAATACAGTAAAAAAAATTGAAAGTAAAAAATTCAAAATTCGAAAAGTTAGCAGCTGATGAAGTGGGGGATCTCAAATACCATGCCCACGATTCAACCCTCCTAGCAATCTGAAAAAAAAGATTATTAATTTACAGAATTGCCTCTATCGTTGGAACTAAAAAAAAGTTTTTTTTAACAAAATGCGACTGCATGGAAAAAAAATTAATTTTTGTGCCACATTTTTTATTGTTTTTCGGATATTTTTAAAAATAGTTAACATTGAAATTTGGGGATGAGGATAGTTCATGCAATAGAAAAGGCTATAAAGAAGACACATACTAAATTTGAAGATAATCGGTTCAGTAGAAGTTGAAAAATCGTGGGTATTGTTTTAAAAAAGACAGTTTCGAGAAAAACGTGTCTAAAGTTTCACGTAAAGTTTCTCGGGGTGTAAGTCATGAAATGATATTTTAGGCTTACGTTTATTCAATTTGCCATTCCTGCTGCATACATTGGACCTTCCTCGACTTCGAAATAAGCATCTTTCGCGCTTCTCTCTTCCAACCGAGCAGTTCTGGCCTCCTTTGATGCGTTACACGCTCGTATCTCTGAGCGGTCAATCCGAGCATTGTCTCGTTTCCCAGCGAATAAATAAGCTTCTGGACCAATTTAGATTCCCATAAGCATCATTATTTTTAAAAGAGGAATGTAGCCTTCATTGAATATGCAAACATCAATAAACGTAGCAATTTCAATGACGTGAGTTCCGGAATGAATATTATTCGGTGCGAAAGTCCAAATCAAAGAGTTTAGAGTCTCATTATTATTTTGAGTTTCTGAGCCTAAACATCGAGTCAATAACTCCTCTACCATGAATCTATTACCGTGAAATCGCCTTTTTTTGCTTCGATCCGGACGCGTAATCCTTTTCGCTGAAGATTTTCGATCCATTTCACTTGAAGTCACTTGAAATATTTTTATTTTACTCACAGCACATGCGTTCACTTGGCTTGAAGGTTAGAATTCAACTGTTCGCAACTGGATGTAAGCTCACACTAAATATAAAAGATAATTTAAAAATACATAAAGGTTACCTTCGGTTATTGTATTTCAATATATATAAAGGTTTTACGAAGAAACAGGGTCGCAGGTTGACAGAAAGTCCCAAATGTATTTTGTTAGATTCGTTCGGCCGAGCCGGTTTAGACGGCGCGACAGCAAAACAGCCATACCTCCGAAAATAATTTGAATTTTCTAAAATCCTCTTAAAGACATATTCTTAGACGGTTAAGCTGTGAAAATATGAAAAAAAAAATGATTTTTTCAAATGTCTAGACCAGAATACCCCCTTAAATAAAAAAAAAAATTAATAAAACAAAAGAACTAAGAACACATTTCACAATTTCGTATTGAAGTGTTGATTGGCTATATCTTAAACATAAATGTTATCCAAAAGTTTGCAAGTAAGGATAGTTGAAAATAATGTGCTGAGCAACACGCATATCCCATTCCTCCACATCGTTTTATATGAGTCATACAAGTAAGTCCTAAGCGATTCATTATGCAAATGTAAAAAAAAGCAGTATAATATTTCTTATTCAAAATATTGTCCGCCACTTTTTTCCATTTTTTTGGCCAGTGCAGGGAATCCGTGTTGAAAAAAATGCCCAGATTTAAGTAATCCACAAATACACCCGTTTTCAATTTTTGAAATTCGCGAAGTGCGTATCACCCAATTCGTGCCTCAGCAATTAGAACAAAGTGCAATAGCTGGAGAATGCGGTGGGTGGGTCTGTGGGGGTTCTCTATACCACATGGAGAACCAACCCACAATCCCATATCTTATTTCGACCGCTTTCAGCGCATCATTTCTACCCGTTCCCCTTATAAGCTATTCCACCTGTAAAACGTGTTAAAAGGACGCATAGCTAAACTCATTATCCTATTAAGATAATGCATAATTGAGTTTAGCTACCTTTTTACCATACGGCAACCCCATTTCGCTAACCCATGTGATTTCCACTGGTAATCGCATCATGTCGGTTAGCAACGGAATAGTTTGATCAAACGACGCTGTTGCCTAATCTTGCGACCGCTGGGGAAATTATCAAGGCGTTTAAGTTAGTTCCCATAATCAGATTTCCCTAGCCAAGTCTGCGTCGTTTTCACTTTCTCCAGACACTTCATTCGCTGGGGATCAATGCTCTCTTCGCAGGTGAATTGCACCAGCTTAATTTTCCTCTCCTTCACAGTTCTGTCTTCGTACAGATCAATGTACTATGAGATCGCCATACTCACCGAATTGGGTCAATGGGTTATCCTTAAAGTACATTGATTCATGCACACACAACCAAATCCACCCCGAGTTCATCATACAGCGTGTTTCTGTTCTCTCATTCTCCCATGTTCGTCGGTTATCAATTAACCGATTATCCACTACACATCGACGGACGTGGCAATGAGAGAGCAGAAGTATGTTCTCTTTTGGTTGTCAAGTGCAAAAATTAAATTACCAATCTTCATCCCTTTTCTATACAGTCGAATAACAACCATTCACGGGGTAAATCTTTACACAACGATCGCAGCGTGTGCATGCGGGTGCACACGCTCGCGCGCGAAGTAGTCCCCCGTTACCCAATCGAATAAGAATTCATTATTCGTAAACGACATTTGTCTTTTGAAAGAAAAAAAGAGCTACGCGAAAGATACTCCGATTACTACACAAATACTACCATCAATTCTCTGCTGAAATCGGTTTTTCATGATGTGCCCCGCTGTTAAAATATCCAAACTCAATTCGGCTTCCTTTAGCCAGCTCGTGTCGGATTAAATGAAATAAAACAACAAGAAAAAATAATATCTCAGTGAAAAGAAAAAGACTGTCTGCTATACAAGTTTCCACCCATTGGGATTATAAAATGCTCAACGAAAGTGCTTAGGGTTTGTTTATCTTTACAAATAAAGTGAAACTCCTTTTTTTAATGTTGTGTACCAGTGTTTGATCTCAAGTTATTCGACATTTAATCGAAAATCATACGAACCCATAGCAGCCAAACACAAATAACTAATGGAATCAAATGATGAAGTTGTTGAACGATAAAAACTATTTCAAAACGACCTCGAGACCTAAGAAGAGCCAACCACCCAAGTGACCACAGCTCCACAGAGCGCCGATACATCTTCACCCCCACAGGTCAACACTTTCCATTTAAGAAGTTTCAGGTATGTTTTTATTGACTGAGCAAACTGAGGTCGAACCTAATCATTTTCAAGAAATACGTTGCGTGTCTATTTTTGTATAGTGACTTTTTTTTCCACTGCATGGCTCAAATACATCAACTGAAGTCGGTAAAGACGGTTTCATTAAGTTGCAGCTCACAGTACACAACATCGAGCTGGTTCTGTGGGGGTTCTCTATATTCCACGGAGAACCAGCCCACAATTCCAACCTAATTTTGACTGCTAGCAGTGCGTCACCTTAACCCAACTCATCATTCAAAACTTGCAAAGAATACGTTTCCAAATCTGCAATAGACTACGTTTTCAAAACCTGCAAGAGAATTCATTTCCAAACCTGCAATAGAATACATGCCAAATCATCTCCCTCATGTACAATCAAACCGCATGCAGTTTTCCCTGAAAACCATTTCGGCTCACTTCCTACTTAAACCATTTTTCTCGCTTGCAACCAAGCAGCATTTAGTTTTCCCGAAAACCATTTCGGCTCCCATTCTACCTAAACCATTTGAAATCATATCAATTCTTCTTACTGGCAAGTCACCAGCACGATGCGTTGCCTTTCCACGGACTAACCATCGCAACGGTCAAGACCCATGTTCCCTTGTCTAACCGACAACCCATAACCATACTTACGGTTACCAATTTCTCCGTATACACAGCAAACAAGAGAAACTAATTCAGCCCGTACGGCAGAAATTCCCTGAAACAAATTTCCTACGCAGGCATAGCAACCCCTCATCATGTTCCTAGTAAGTGGCAGTGAGTTTACTTAGCTATGCCTCCACTGCCACGACACCATGAATGGATTCTTGCCTCGGTCCAAGTCAGTCGATATCCAACCACCGCCGCGCACACACGCGCCGGAGTCAGATTTTAACCGTCACACCACGCACACGTGTCGAGGTCACGGTGGGCAACAGTCGTATTTCATTCGTAAAAGGGTTTGGTCGCGTTGTCTAAGTTAAGTTTTAACAACCCACGCGAGAAGTCGAAATGCTACTTCGGAGGAGCGCGGTCGAGAGCTAAGACCAGTTGACAAGAAAGTTTAGTGAAATATAATTCCTCCTTTTGGTTTGTGTTTAAATCCGCCTGTAAAAATAAATGACAATAAATTCATCACATCTGCATTTTGAATAAAATAAAGAAGCGTTAATGAAACGGATGATAGGGGTAGACGGCGTCTCTTAACTTTTCTTTGTAACTGTATTCTATGAGCGTAGTTCGAGCACAAGCTGGTGATAAAACATGCCCGAAATAAAGCGAAACCTGAAATCAGAGTGGTTTGGTAATACAAACGTATCAGATACCAGCGGTTCGATGTACGAACGCAGGTCAATAAGTCTTTAGAGAATGAGAACGATTTTCTCTTATTTTCTTATTTATTTGACCTAATACTGACGCATAATACTGTCCAGTTTTCGTTTGCCCCTATTCCCAATAGTCAATGAAGATATTATCACGTGCATCCCAAAATAAGAAGCCATAACCCCTCCAGCTGATTCCCCCGCCTTTGTAGTTGTAGGATGAGTTATGCTTTTCGAAAAAAATCGATCAAATAATGTTACACATTCACATAATTTACACTAACTTTCGCTTTTACACCAAAAGGCCGACTTACTCTAAACCCCAAACTAGACTAATCTTACCTTGCTTTTGCACCTTGTTTTTACCTTGCAGTCAACAGCATTTGGTCACGGTGATTTGAAGTTCTTATCGAAATAACATCACCTACCACTTCATGGTCATTGAAGTTGAAGCTTCTCAATCATTTTAATTATGAATGAATATCTCACCTTACATTGCCGCTCATACGAGGGCAAGTCAATAAGTCTTTAGCAAATGAGGACGATTTTCTTTTATTTTCTCATTTAGCTCACCTAATAATGATGGATAATACCGTCCAGTTATCGTCTGTCCCTTTTGCAAGTAATCGATGAAGATAATATGACGCGCATCCCAAATCACAGTAACCATAACCTTTTCTGCTGATATCACCGTCTTTACCTTCTTTGGAGTCCGATCGCCTTTAACAGTCCACTGTTAGGGACTATGTTTTGTCCGGGGAGTGTAGTGGTGTATCCATGTTGCATCTACAGTTACTAATCTGCGCACAAAATCATCTGGCTTGCGACGCATGCGGTCCAAAAGCAAAGCGGCACCCATCACGCAGATATCCAATTACGAGCGCCATCGTAGCCGTTTCTAAGGACTTATTGACCTACCCTCGTACTATGGTATCTAATGTTAATCCACCTGTAGAGCTTTATCATGACGGAGGGAAACGCCTCCATTTGATCTGGAAAAGCTAACTTTTAGCAACATTTAACTTTGGTGAAGCAAAATGCTCCTGGAAAAAGTGAAATTGCTGTAATGAGTGAATTGAAACCCGAGTTAAGCGAGACTAGAATATATCCTTCCCATAACCAATATCACCCACATCCGTGAGAATGTTAAGCTCAGAAAATCTGACAAAAAGGGAGAGGAGGGTTATCTACGGATGGTCTCTACATCTATCTAATCACTCGGATGGAAGGATGGATGAAATCATAGCCGACTAGTCGGCCTTGAGTGTGATAGTAAACGTAGATTACGTCTTTGGCGTCTGATAATCTGCGCTATGGTCGCTGAATGTGTGTATATAGTATTTCAATAGTACACCAAGTGAAAAGGGTCCACGAATCCTCTGTTATAGAGTTAACACCAAATAATCGTTGAAGTTTTTTTTTGAACAGTTGCATGTTGTGACGCTCCAGGAACGCTTGCGTAGGGAGGGAGTTCCACAGCTTTCCCGCTCTGTAACGGAACGAGTTCTGATGCGAAGATGCTCGCGCCGTCGGGAGATGAACCGCAAATTGGTGCGATCCGTCGGATTGTCTTTAGGACCGTATTGTGCGGGACAATACCACGAATCTTCGAAGAACAGTACCCATGATAATATCTGTAAAACAGACAGAGGTATATTACGGGCCTTCGATATGGTAGCAACTGTAGTCCCGACGTCAGCGCCGTATCCCCTATCATTCGTATAACTCGTCTCTATATGCTCTCAAGTAGGTCGAGGATATATTTAGGAACAGAGTTCCAAACATGAGAACAATATTCGAGTGTGGTTCTAATTTGGAATTTGTACAGGAGAAGAAGTTGGGCGGGAGTAAAATGTTTCTTGGTACTAAAAAGGTAATTCAGTTTTCCAAAGGCGGACCCGGCGATGTTCGACACGTGTTTATGACACGATTCATTCCTTGCCATTCATCATCATCTGCGGAGCCGATGATCCACTTTTCTTTGTAAATGTTGTATACTGTGTTTTCGCTGCATTGAAGGCGATGCGATTGGCCTTTCCCCACTGCGAACCTTATCCAGATCCAGATTCGGAGAGTTGATATGGCTACATCTCAGCTGGTGCGACGTTTAGGCACTAATTTCCTCTCCCTCCATCAAACTAGTTCTCCCCATACACCTTTCCAACCCCACCCACAACCCCCCCCCCCCCTGCTCCCAAACCCCCACCCCCGTATCAGTTCGTACCCATGTCCTCCACTGTTCCACAAAGGCCGCGTTTACCACCCCCACTTCCCTGGCCTCCTACCTCCCCTATCGCCCAATAATCTTCAACTTTCTGGTTTTCTTCTCCTTTTTTTTCAATTGAATAATTGAATAAGGTCTTAACCACTACTCTAGATTTTAACATAGTCTGTAAGGTTTTATGTTAAGTTAATTTTAAGCTTGTAGTAAGCTAAATAAAAATGGGGGTTCCGACTTCAATCAATCAATTAATCGGCCGATAACTCGAAAAAGAGGAAACAAGCGTCACCCACAAAACTGAACACTTTCTTTTCCGTTGTCTCCAACAAATCATTTATGTGAAGTAAAACAAGGTTGAGTGGGGCAAGGCTAATAACCTTGTCCGTAAAAATAAATTATTATGGAAGTTTAACAAGCCTCGAGACTTGCTAAATAAGGCCAAGACCGGATCCCGGTTGTACTGCCGATGATGAAGATGATGATGATGATGATGAAAACAAGGTTGAAGCCAAAATAGAACCTTGAGGCGCCCCGGAATTAACATACGGAACCGAATACTCGCCGTCAAAAACAACCCGATCGATTTTCGAGGAAAGACTTCGTCCAGTCTCAAGCTGCTGGGAAAGTCCATATGAATGAAGTTTGCTCAGCAATGCCCCGTGCCAGACGCGGTAAAGCGGTAAAAAGTTTTAGAGATACCCAACGCGACGTCTCTCAACCGCAGATGTCCATATACCGGTTATAAGGGTTAAAATGTCTGTCGTGGATCGCCTGCCACGGAATCCTTATTGTAAATCATTCAGAAGCCCGTCGCACCGGTAATTTTGTGGTAGACATTTTTTCCCCCAATCTCAAGGCTGAACTCGAGCGATTTTCCAGCAGATATGAAATGTCCTCCGAGCATAAGATAAGTGGAAGGGTCTGCAAAAAATCGGCGACAGTTCTGGAGCACAGTTCTTCAGGACTACAAGCTGGTATTTCGTCCGGGCCAGTCCGGAAACCTCACATCCCGCATCGACGGCCGTACCGGCATGATTGCAGGTGGGATTGAGGCTCCATTGCTTAAAATCTCTATTTTTTTGCCGCTTAATCTGCTCGCATTGTTTATCAAATCAAGGTTTCTCGGATGAATTTGATTTTCTTGTAGGCTCCTTCAATTTTCATATGGATTCGCTGCGATTCATACTTCCTAATGCCTTGTCCACGGACTGTCTCCAGGACACACGTTTCCGGAATGCCTTTCCTACCAATCTTCGTAATGCTTGATGAATCCAATAGCGAGAAGATGGTTCCCTCATTCAGGAGATGTAAAAGTCGAGTAATTTTTTCGGGCCGTAAATATCGACTGGCACCCTTTTAAAATATGCCTTACAGCTCTTGTTTTGAAGCCTGATGCGGCCTTACTTACTGATTTCCTCATGCTTCGATAATGCTGAGGGTTCGTCAGAATGAACAACGATACCGCGAACACCTACACTTTGCACGTCTATCTTCCATGTTGATGAAGCAGAGAGTGTCTCGCCTTCTTTGTCATATCATATTTGTTACTAATGGCGACGTTTTGAAATTAGCTGTTCATGACATACTGGGCACCCTGTTTTAGTTTTGTTCTGAAAGAGTTTATCTTGGGCTTAATGTGCTGCGATTTCCTGTAGGTGGTAAATTGCTTTCCTTCCTGGGCCGTGTTTCCTTTCAGGCGGAGCGTGTTCCCGTTGGTTCGCGCGACAAAGCCACTGTGGCTTCTACCCCCATGAATCTACTTGTTGCTCTGCCCCTCGATAATAATAATGATACACCCATCGGTTGCTCCTCATGTCTGACGGCATCTCGTAAGTCATTTATTTCACTGTTTCGGGTGACGTTGTGGCGATTCTAACAGATACACACGAACGAAAAATCGAATAAGAAAAATACATCAGAACCGTATACCAAGCAATAACAAAAATAATTCACATCAGTGGAGTATAGTCGAGTTTGGAAATCAAATTCTAAACACGGTCAGAAGCCTGATGAAAAACGCTTAGGTAAAAAATGTTTCGTGATTCGAGCTGTCATAGCGTCAGTTCGAATCTCACGATCTTCTTCACTATTATTTCAAACGCTATAATTGGTGACTACGACGTGATCTGTACACACTGCATACACTTCCCATAGTAAAGCAGAACTTCACACACGGTCACGACTTCCGCATAGAGCACAGCCTCCGACGTTTTCTCGTTTCTCTCGTTCGTCCGTCGTCCGCATGCGAATCTGATCGTAACGAAGTTACTGCGGCGGAAGTGGTGTGGTGATTCTAACAGATACACACACAATTCACAAGCAAAAATAGTGAAGAACACCGAACGAAAAATCGAACAAGAAAAATAGATCAGAACCGTATACCAAGCGATAACAAAAATAATTCACATCAGTGGAGTATAGTCGAGTTTGGAAATCAAATTCTAAACACGGTCAGTAGCCTGATGAGTAACGCTTAGCTAAAAATTTTTTCGTGATTCGAGCTGTCATAGCGTCAGTTCGAATCACACGATCTTCTTCACTATTATTTCAAACGCTATAACGTCATGTGCTGTGCCTTTCCTAATCTCATTATACTGTCGACTGAGTTCCTCACACAGCTGGAGAACGTGCACGCATCTGTCGGGTCTTCCGAAAGTCAAGGCAGATACTTGAGCTTTATCAATTCTCTTGATACTAATGCTCCCAATGAATGCTTCTGGTCCTTTCATTACCTCCTTTGTGCCAATGTGTTGAATAGAAGACTTCTCACGGCCTCTCTTCCTCTGAAGTGATGTTTCCAAAGGCGTTAAATTCTACGTGTGGGTGAAGTCGGAAGTTATGCCGTCGAATTTACTCTGGAATATCAGCCGTTCTTCACAAGTAACGTTGAAATATAGGAACTCGATCGCATTCTTTAATGTATTTAACTCCAACGACTTTTGGAAAAGGTTTGACATCGATTGAGGTAACACCTGGATACCACACTTATCTTTGGGTTTGGGACTCGATATCCCTTGCTCTTCTTCGACTGCACTCAATTGAGTGAGCCACGATTCGACCAGGCCATGATAACGTTCTTCATCGGTCTCGTCCTTTCTCTGAGTCTGCTTTAAATAGTTTAAGCTCTGCTTGTGTGAACCTTGCCGTCGCTGTGGGTGATTTTCATCTTTCATTTTTCGATCAAAACCGCCGCTTCAGCCTTCGCTCTTCTCCTTGATAACCGATACAACCGTGTGCCAATTTTTTGCAGAGCTCTTACTGTGGGCTCATCGCATCGATTTTTGGACTGAACGAGGTAAGGGAGGTCCCGTTCTGATCTATTGACGCGCACTGTACCATCTACCGATATACATCATCATCATAATCGGCACTACAACCCGGAACCGGTCTTGGCCTTATTTAGCAAGTCCTGAGGCTTGTTAAATTTTTCATAATGATTTTTTTTTTTGGGCAAGGTCATTAGTCTATACACATCAGAATATAAGTTCCGGTTTCTGCCATGGATGTTTTTTTTAAAGACTAATTAATATTTGAAAGAGAGATTTGGGTCATGGAAGCTTGTTATTTCAAGAATATTTAAAGTTGTCCAAATCAGGGCAAAATTCCGATTAAGCCAATATAATTCTCTGTCATCCTTAAAATATTGCACTGGGAAGAAAACACCCAAGCTCGGGGATTCTACGTCACATATGCAGCTTACTCCAGTACTAATCTTATCTACATCTCAGCACCGGTTTCTTTTCTCAATATGTTCAATAAGACAATTTAGTGTCCACCTGCTCTTGCATCCATGTCAAAACACAACAACTTTAATTGACACTATTATGTCACCAATTTCACTTGTAGTCCTTTGTGTTATTACCCAAAACCATCTTTAGTCTAGATGTTTATGTACTCCATCTACAACACACTTATGTCAAACAAGATAACAATCAGTTATCGAGGGCGCCCCACTTCTCTTCACAAGTCGTATCAATCTCCCTCAATGTCAAAAGTGCAAGCAGAAAAATGTCGTTACAAATGTTCACTCATAATCGAGTAATTTTCCACCTGCGCCTTAGGAAATTCATGTTCCATAAAAATGTAATGACTCTAGAAGTTTAGTTTCCAAGTAATCATTACAAACGTTTGGGCAACCAGCTAGATAGACATCTACTACTTCTACCAGCACGCCCCCTTTCTGTCAGGCTAAACGTCTTAATTAAGATGGATACACCTACTACCGACTACTAAATTCGAGGCGGCGACAGAGTTATTGCGAGGCAATCAAAAAATTGTTTCTACAGGTAGAATAGAAATTTTCCAAACGTATTAAAGAAAACAGAATAAAAGAAAAGGGATGTACGGAGGACGGTTCGAAGGGTTCTCGTCCCGGACCGAGTGTTGACAGGAATTATTGCAGACCCATAAAATTTATTACCTCCGAAGCGGTAGCCAAAGGCGGAAAATTCTCGGAAATACCTGTGACTCGGTTTCGATGAGGACTACTACTATGGTCCCCACACTGAAATCTTAATTAATGGAATGACGCGGGGGAGATCTGGAAAATTTATAATCATTGGGTCAGCGCGTGGAACGTTGATCTTGTTCTAATTTACTCGATTTATATAACTGACATTCAGAAATGTTAATTTAATAGAAAAAATCATTCTCTTCGGAGCAAAGAAGCGCCACTCACCTGAACACAAGTTATTTATCCCTAAAGAAACAGAGAGGTCTAGACCTCCTAGATGAATCACGTGCACGAGGAAGAAATCAAAGACGAACAACAAATTATAGGCTTCATGGTATATCATTTTGATTATGAATCGGAGACATGCTCCAAAAAACCATCTGATAGCAGGAAGAAGTTTGTAGGTTATTTATTGTATCGTATAAGTGAATTGTGTTTGCTGACCATTCTGGAATTTATTTGAAAAGGAATCTCACTGTTCTAAAAGGGGAACTGTTTAAGATTAGGGATCACGGACTTGCGGTTTTTACCGATGCGGAACATGCAATACATTTCTGTGCGTTTATGACATTCGGCTGAAGAACAACTATGCGCACTGATCAAAATAGCAGGGACAATTTATAATGAAAACTGTCTATCATTGTTAAAAGGGGGCAAACCAAACTCTACAGGGAAGAAAAAATAATTATTAACCGGTGTTTACCTATTGGTATTAAAAGTTGGGCGCTCTCCATAAACTACGTAACAACTTTTCCGGCATTTTGAAGGATGACGGTATGAAGCCCTGGGGAAAACTAATAATAATTTCATAATATGCGGATGTGATGCTATCCTTGGGTTGATCGGACAGAAATGAAATCTCTAATCAATTGAATTATAGTTATGCAATTGCGACAATAAGGCTAGGTACTAAACTTTATCGAACTCTTGTGACATGTTTGTGCTTTTACCAAAATAGCGCAATGATTGATTCCATTTTTGGTCAATGTTCGCATTCGGATCTCTTGTAAACCTATCACTACGAAACTCACATCTGTGGTCACTAAGGGTATTGATTTCTTTTGTGTCTTTAAATATCTAACTCATGCAACTAGAAAATACTGTTGTGAGTCTATTGGATTAAGCGGTTAACGGGTTGTCGTCCTTGGGAATCGGTTGAGTACCTGCTCATTTCCACTTATTTGGTTGTTTTGGGGATTGGCCAGTTGAATGAGACAGATGGAGAAGCTTCCAGATCGGTTTACTGAAAGAAGAAGAATATCTCTTCGAAACTATACTGCGAACGCCATCCGGACTGGATAGTTATTAATGATCGTCATATGAATTATTATCGGAAAATGAATTATTATTTCTATTTGAGTCGTATATAAACATATAACGCTTTTTTGGATCATCCGCTCGCACTGTGCTCTGACATTTAAGGATACTCCAGAATCCCCTTTCGTGCGCGTGTATGCGTAAAAAAAAAATCTTTACGCAAAAACTATAAAATTTAAAAATTCACCCGGTAAGGCAGTCTCACATAACATTTGGATTCACTTTACGCGAGTTTGCTTATGTTGCCCAAATTGTGCTTGATCGACACACAGATTTACCTATGGACTGTAAAAATTCATTAAACCGCAAGTTTATAACCAGGCAATGAAATCAGGGCTAATGTGAAGAGAGATTCCGTTTTAAGGACGGAGTCTGCGTCTTCGCGCGGTCCAATCTGGCTTGCCAGAGGATGGAGGCGTTGAAACCCAATAATATGGATATCGTATGGTTGAGGGTCGTGCTGAGGAATTCCGTTAAATTTCTTTGTTGTCTTTACCGCTCCCCGAATGACGATCGACCGGCGACATTTTTCGAACATCTTTCACATACCGTCGACTGGATACAGATCAACCACCCAGCTTCAGAAATTGTTGTCCTTCGTCATTTTAATGTGCACAATTCCGGCTGGTTGTTACATTCTAACAGAACCAACGAGGCTGGGAGGGTGGCGTAAGCCACAACTTGAATCAACTCGTGGGGGAACCAACGCGACTGCCGGATCCCCGAGGCGATTATGCGAACATCCTGGATCTGGTTTTGACATCCGTACCGAGTATTTATACCGTAGAGGTTTCTGCGCCACTGGGAAACTCAGATCACTGCTTGGTATCTGTCGCGCAAGCACTTGCATATCAACCGAATAACCGACCTAGGCAGCCTCGCCATGTATGGAAGTATGGGGCTACTAACTAGGAAGATTTGCGAGATTTCATCGCATCCTTTACATGGTCGGAGGTGTGCTTCGGAAACTCCGATGTTAATGCTTGCGCGGAGTCGGTATCAGAGATTGTTCTTCTGGGGATGGAGATGTATATTTCACATTCCATCAAACGAAGTTGGTGTGATAAACCTTGGTTTGACAAAAAATGCGAGCTCATTACAGCGGCAAAAAATAGAGCTTTTAAGCAATGGCGCTCCAATCCAATCGATGTTAACAGAACGAATTTTGTTAGAATCAGAAAGGCGTGCAACCAGGCGATTAATATCGCGAAGAAGGGTCACAAGGACAGGGTGATCAATAAGCCCCTTCGGTGCCCAACCGGTTCGCGCTGCTTCTGGTCAATGGCAAAAGCTGTCCGCGGTAACTTCGCATCCTCCCCCTTCCCTCCGTTGGTGACAGACAGCGGGACGTTAGTTGCGGGACGAATTCAAAGGATAAAGCTAATGTGTTCGCGAATTTATTTTCCGCGAATTTAAACCTCGATCACGGCCTTTTGGAGCCACCTGTGATCCCGCCGGTACGGCCTTCGATGCGGGATGTGAGACTTCGTCCGCGTACTATTCAACGCATTCTACGTGAACTGGATTGTAGGAAGGCAACCGGCCCCGACGGAATACCAGCAATAGCCCTTAAGAACTGTGCTCCAGAACTATCGCCGGTTCCTGGCAGATTCTTCCGCTTATCTTATGCACGGAGGACCTTTCCTGCCTGCTGCAAAATCGCTCGAGTTCAGCCAATCCCAAAGACGGGAAAAAAGTGTATCCCACAAAATTACCAGCCGATAGCATTACTGTCTATTTTATCTAAGGTAATGGAAAAACCCATCAATACAGAGTTAGTTAAGTATTTGGAGTGCAACCGACTTCTGAATGATCGTCAATACGGTTCCGTGGCAGGCGGTCCACGGCAGACCTTTTGACACTTATAACCGATATAAGGACATCTGCGATTGAACGGCATGGTGAGTCAAGGACGGTCGCATTGGATATCTCCAAGGCTTTTGACCGCGTCTGGCATGGGGCATTGCTGAGCAAACTTCGTTCATATGGACTTCCCCAACAGCTTTGCGACTGGACGAGGAGCTTCCTTGAGAATCGATCGATCCGGGTCGTGTGGACGGCGAGTGTTCGGATCTGTATCCAGTTAATTCGGGGGTGCCCCAAGGTTCTATTTTGGTTCCAACCTTGTTCTTGCTTCACATACATGATTTGTTGGAGACAACGGATAACAAAGTGTCCAGTTTTGCGCATGATAGTACGCTTGTTTCCTCCTTTTCGAGTGTTCGGCCGACTGGTGCATCTGCGTCGCATCAGCTGAGATGTAGACAGATTGACTCTCTTAATCAGGATCTGGATAGGGTCCTGCAGTGGGGAAGGGCCAATATCGTACACTTCAATGTAGCGAAGACACAATATACAACATTCACAAAGAAAAGTGGATCATCGGTTGCACAGCTGATGATGAATGGCCGGGCCCTGGAGGCTGGGGAAAATTTGAAATTGTTCGGCGTCACGGTCTATGGGAATGTATCATGGCATAAACACGTGTCGAGTATCGCCAGGTCAGCCTCAGGAAAACTGAGTTATCTTTTTAGAGCCAAGAAATATTTTACTCCGGCCCAACTTCTTCTCCTATATAAATCCCAAATTAGACCAGCGTTCGAATATTGCTCTCATGTTTGGAGCTCTGCTCCTAAACATACCCTCGCCCTACTTGACAGCATACAGAAACGGACGATTCGCCTGCTCGGGGACTCGGCGCTGACGTCGGGACTACAGTCGCTATCACATCGAAGGCGCGTAGCCCACTTCTGTCTGTTTTACAGATATTATCACGGGTACTGTTCTTCGGAGACTCTTGGTATTGCTCCACGCAATTCGGCTTAAATGTGCTCCACAAGACAATCCGACGGATCGCTCCCGTTTGTGGTTCATCTCCCGACGGCGCGAACATCCCTGCATCAGAACTCGTTCCGTTATAGAGCGGGGAAGCTGTGGAACTCCCTTCCCACGTGAGTGTTCCCGGAGCGTTACAACCTGCAACTGTTCAAAAAGAACTGCAACAGTTATTTGATGGCATCCCGGGACGCCCACTCGGCGCTATAGGTTCGCCTCTCCCGAGAGAAGTCTAATAAAAAAAATTACTTTTCAATTCGCACAATCAAAGAGAAAAAGAGTCGAGGTTTAGCCGTTGACTTAGAACGCCATTTTTAACGAAAATCCTATTTAAACTGTGGCATTCCTAACGGTACACGAACCACAGTGAAGAACAGCACTAAAAGAGAAATAAGAATTCACATTCTACACAAGGCAGTGATCTGATGTGCTGAGACTGTGGTTGTAACTTCGTTATGATTCTACCCGTCATCGCATTTGCGTAATTATCGTCGCTATAAAACCGTCAACGAAGACGGCCATGTTTATAAAGAGTCGAGGTCAAACCATTTAACGGAAGTCATATTTTTTAAGGAAGATCATATTTGAAAGTTGTCGTTAGAAGTATGCAGATATAAGGGGCGGAGCACACAGTTGCACAGAGGGACGAAAATGTGTAAACAATTTAAATACATGTCTAATATATATTTCTGAAAGAAACGGAGTGTTAAGCATAATTAAAAACAAATATCATCGTCAACTCATAAAATGTCATTGAAGATTCTTATTTTGGAATTTAAAATAAAAACAAGTAATTAAACAAGTATGTTTAATAAAACAACAGTGAGTGAGGTAGAGTGTTATGCGAGGCTGAATCAAATATAAACGGTAATTTATTTTTTTTACATTTATTAAATAATGTTACACACTAACTATACTATCAACATTTTTCAATATAGTTTCCTGTGTGATCTACACACTTTTGCCGCTGGTTTGGAAGCTTTAATATCCCTTGTTCGTAGAAAGATTTAGGGCGAGTTGTTACTCAATTGTGCACGTGCTCCTCCACTTTTTCATTACTTTCGATTTTTTTTTCTCCAAATGATTTCTTCAAGGATGCGAACGAAAAATAGTCACAGGGAAACAAGTTGGGGCTATAAGGAGGGTGTTCGAGGGTTTCCCAGCCCATTTCTTCTAATGTATCTCTTGTCAAGGACGCGGTGTGAGGACTGGCGTTGTCATGAAGAGAGATGATATCTCGAATGGCCATACCTCGTCTTTTGTTTCGATATGTGGATTTTGCCGACTGTAATAACTGACAGTAGTAAGCTGCATTCACTGTGTTGTTCGTGAGAAAATAAATTATTAAAACTCGATTTGAGTCAAAAAAATCCTTGCAAGAACTTTTCCGGCTGAGAGACAAGTTTGGACTTCAATCAGCAGTCTTCGTTCTTCCTTCGCCACTCCATAGTTGTCATTTTCGTCTCGGGAGTATAATCATGTACCCACGTCTCATCACATGTAACGATATGCTTCAAAAATCCGGTCGAAATCGATCCAGAAGTCTTCCACTGATCTCCGACCTACCTGTTTTTGATTTGACCTCTCTAAACTCGGAACCTATCGAGTAATGATTTTTTAAGATCATCAGTGATAATGGATTGAACACTTCCATAGCTGATACCCACTTCTGATGAGATTTCTCTAACAGTTAAGCGGCGATCAATTTCAATAAACTCTCGAACAGCACGAATGTTGTCATCTGTACGACTTGCCCTTGGGCGACGATCATGACTTTCGTTTTCGATACGTTCTCGCCCACTTTTAAATTTTCTGGCCCACGTATACCTACCATTCTGTGACAATGTATCTGTGCCTTCAATCGAGAAAAACTTGCCGAAGGCTTAACGCCTTAATTTGTTAAAAATTGAATTTGTGTATATTCCGTTGCGCAACAGACGTATGTACCTCTTGCTGACCCATAATTCACTACAAAGTCAAGCGCGAGCGCTAGCCAAGCCTGTTCGCCTACTCCCCATAAACCAAACAGCCACGCACAAGATTATATAACTCACAAATTGTTGCTAACCAAAAAAGTAAGATTACCGCTTATATTTGACTGCCTTGTAACTAGTGTATCTGGGTGTTCACCTAGTGTACAATTATTTAAAAAAAAAAAATGATGACTCTGCCGTAACCAAGCTTCACGAGTAAGTGGTGGTCAGCATAATCGTCCTTCTAAGCACAGAATTTCCGATGTAGTCAAGGATACTGGGCGTATCCAGTTGTTTGAAAAAATAATATTTGCCATCGATGTTCTGTGGATATGTGAATGAGAAAGCCCAGAAGTGAGTTTGTAGTGTTTCTAACAGATAACCATGAGAGCCGTATACCATAGCAAGTTTGTGGGGGTGAAGAAGTATTGCACCCGACCCGGGCACGGATTCACTTTCGTCCCCACTGCACTCATCGATTGTTCCGTCGTAAATTGTTCAAGGGGAAAGATGGAATAAATGAAAATGCACTGGTGTTGTTTTGTCGCTTAAATGTTTCTTTATTGTATTGTTATTTTCTTTTTCACTTAACTTACAGCTTATCGTTAATAGTTTTAGATTGTTTTTTTTTTATAATTATATAAAAAAATGAACACAACTTTCCCGACACCGTGACCGCAGTCATGAAAATTTAAACTTGGGTTATTATTAAATTGAATAGAGACTCACTCGACGTTGCGTACCATTTGAGGGTTGGTTATCGACTGGCGCGAAATAAAATGTTCTCCCCTAGCGGTGGCGTGACCAACTGCGGTAAAGTATGACTAGCGACTGACCGAATTAGGGATGAAAAATCAATTTTAAGTTCGCGCAGCTATTAGCCAATCATCATTGCGCGCTTTTCATGAATCTTCTCATTTGCATGTCTCGGTGAGGTGAATAATGCTCGCGCATCATTCGACAGTCGCTGGACATGCGAAGGAAGAACAAAAGAAAGAGCGCACTTGAGGGTGGGCTTAGCTTGTGCGCTTGTATCAAGTGCAGTCTCTGAGAACGACCTAGTGCCCTAGTGCTATGGCTGGGGTGATCTTAGAATGCATGGAACCCGGGGAAGATAAAAATGTGAAGGAGAGGAAAATGTTCTGTGGCTATTCACCTGTGAAATGAGATCGGTGATCCCAACCGAATGGCTGATATGGGAAAAGCCGAAGTGACGCTAAATTGGCTAGGGGAGTTTATCGTGAGAACTAATTAAATATTTTGATAAATTCCCCAGCCGTTGCATGATTATGCAACAGCGTTGTCTGATTCAACTTGTTGTTGCTAACCGACATGATGTGATTTCCGGTGGAAATCTCATGGGTTAGCAAAATGGAGTTGCCGTATGGCAAACATGTAGCTAAACTCAATAATGCATTGTCTGCATATAATGATGAGTTTAGCTATGCGTCCTTTGGGAAAACAATGATTCTCAGGAGAATTACCGAACGGTGGGATGGGGGTTGGTATGAAGCGCTGAAAGCGGTCGAAATAAGGCGGAAATTGTGGTTGAAATTGTGAGTTGGTTCTCCATGTAATATAGAGAACCCCCACAAGTTTACATCTGTTGAGTTTACTTGAGAATAAGAATTATTTGTACAAGCGGCATCTGGCGTTGGTTCGAATCGTAATCTCTTCACTATCGTAACCAAACGCTACAAAACCGTCAATAGAGGTGCTCGTTTTTTCTCATTAAATATTAAAGATCCAAAGAAATCTGAATAAAAATGTCAACGATTCGAAGTCAAGCTATCTAACGAAACAGTCGTATATTTTAAAGAAGGTTATATTTTAAAATCGTCATTAAGTCGTGTGTGACGGACCACTTGTTTGCATAGAAAGGTAAACATTTATCAACAATCTAAATGCATGTACAATACACATTTGTGTATTGTGAAAAGGTGTGCTAAGCATAAATAATCAGACACATGGTTCACACATATTAGGGGCCATCTGAAGTGATTGAACTTTTTATTTTGGAGTTTAAATAAAGAATAAAAAATTAACAAACAGTAAGTGTGGTAGGGTGTTATAATATGCTTAGAATTGAAGTATAGAATATAGTAGGAGTAGTATGAAATTGTTTTTTATAATATTGGCGATTCTGTCTTAACCATGTTTCACGCTTGGCAAGCAAGTTACGGTGAGCATAATCCTCCTCCTGAACACGCAGTTAGGGGGACACTAGGGCAGGTATGGAGTGATGAGATATATGCGTCACTGAGAGCTCGCTCGATGGAGAATACCGCCCCTGTCACTCCATATGTGACAGAAGATCAAAATTTACCGATTCCCTGGTGTTCTCAAACTCTGTGGCTGTCGCAGTTCACACAATAATTGACGCCCAGTAACCAAAAATTGGGTTCGCACACAAAAAAGGTCCTTTTCTGTGGTAAGGCTCATTTCATAAATAAGCGAAGTTGCCATGTCTGTAGATCTAAAAGGCCACAAGTGAATGAGGAGAAGTTATTACATCGGCTGGTGTAGTGATGCCATTGGCCAGTACTTTTTCGAAACCGAACAAGGAACAAAAAAGCTGCCATAAGAGGCACAAGACGAAGAATCTTCTCTTTATTGTGCGAAAAATTCCCGGGGCACGTAATTTGAAATTTAGTGTTGTCAACTGGTCGCCGGGAGTATGTGATTTGGCGCCGTTGGACTTTTTTGTGAGGTTTAAGCGAACAATCACCAAATTGTTGAACAATTGGGAATCATTATTATTATTATTATTTATTGGCCTATAAGAATCCGGAAGTTCATGATCTCACCGATTCGGCTGTGCCATCGTTCCCTGTCCTGAGCACTCTACCTCCACACTTGACCATCTGATACGATTTTCTTAAGGTCAAACCTTCGCGTTGGTCTCCCCTTCTACGCACGGCTTTATCGTTGCCCATTCTCGCCAAATGTCCGGCCCATCTTGAGAAAAATATCGCTCAACTTTATTTAAAAAAAAAAGCCACCCCAGTTGCTTGTTTCGTAGTGCCATTCCATCTTCGTTAATATTGTTATTAGTAGCGTAAGTTTAACCGATACAATGCAGTGTCCAAGGTTAATGAAACTAAGGTTATGTATAGGGTGCGCCATAAAAGATGTCGCTTTGTAGACAAGCTGGTATAAGCTAAGTGTATAGTGAACTAATAAAGATGGATAGACGATCGTATAAATGGCAGGACAGGGAAGGGCAAGAATAGGACGGTGGCTAGGCTGTGGGGATGGATGCGAGTCGAGAGAGTGTAGGAGGGATAAGAGAGGTGAGATTGAAGTCAAAGAAGGTGGGGTAAGAGTTAGCTCACTGCAGCATTCGCGAAATGGATTCATTAGAACCGTAAGAAGTGTGATGGGAGAAGTAAGAAATAGGAACAACACGGGGAAGCGAGCGTTTACGGTAGAAAGTGATTGAGTGACATTTGGCAATATTTAGTTCGAGACATTTTGGCATCACGTTGAAAATCTGTGGGGATTCATTTGGGGAAGTGAGGAGTCGAGAAGAGAGCGGATCGTCTTAAAGAGCTTAGTGTCGTCCGCATAGAGAGAGATGGAGGAGTGCTTGATACGGGAGTCTATACCGTTAATAGTAGAATAAATAGGAGGGGTCCAAGATGGCTGCCCTAGGGAACCCCCGACTTGGGAATAAAAGGATTGAAAAGGGTGAATCTAAATCTCATACGATGGGTTCGGTTGTTAAGATAGGAAGAATCAGTATGGGTTCGAAACCAGAGATTCTTAAAGAATCTAGAATATTGCTTAAAGAGAATAAAATTGTAGAAGATTTTGTCTAACGCTTTGCTAAAATCGGTTGTGATTACAATGACTTCGCTGCGATTCTCTAAGGCTTCGAATAATTTTGGAATATGTGAATATGTGAGATACTAATATCGTTTTTATGTCCTTTTTTATATATGGGGTGACAAAAGAGGATTTCCAAATACTTGGGAAAAGATCTTGTGTAAAGGATCGATTGAAGATCTTTGAGAGTGGGAGAGGAAGAGAAGAGGAACTTTTTTTTTTTTTTTAGAAGGACAGCAGGGAGTCCATCAGGGCCAGTGCTGAACTCGTCTTTTAGTAAATTTAATTTTTCTTCAACTAGGTGTTGCTGAATAAATTGAGAGATGAAGGGTTCAAGTGAGAATTTGAGTAGCTCTTTGTAGTAAGACGGATTAGGATCGAAAGAGTTGTCCGTGAAGGATTTTTTTAAAGAAAGAAGCGGAGAGATTGGTAATAATTTGGGAGTCGTTTGAAGAAATCGAGTCATAGGAAAACGAGTAGGGATATGCGTCAGATTTACGTTTGTAATTAATAAAGTGAAAGAAAGAGATTTGGAGTCACTGATCAGGTTGTTTTGTATTTTTATGAGATAATTGCAGTAGAGGGAGTTGTAAAGCTGGGTGAATTTATAAAAGGAACTAAGGTAGAGGGAGGAACGCGTTTTTTTTATCTCCACATTTATTTAACAATTCAATTACAGATTTTACTTAAGACTAAATGTTAACTTCTATTTTACAAATATCATTCTTACATTAACGTACGTTAAGCACTCTAAATTATACATTATCAAGCAATCTAAATTATTCGCAAGAATAAGGAGGAACGCGCTGTTAGAAAGATGTTCCACAAATTATTTTATTTGTTTCGAAGAGTGCAGAGTATGCGGTTGTACCATGGTGGGGATGAAACCAAGAATCAATGTCGAGAATAAGGGACATATAGGGAAATGACATTGTAGATTTCCTTGTAGAGGGCGGCAATAGCTTCTTCTACCTCTAGATTATCAAAGCAAAATGGAATTTTGTTAAGATGCTCTTTAAAAGGCGAAAGTTAGCTTTACGGAAGTTGTAGGAAAAGTTGTCATGGGGTGGTGAGGGATTGGCTAAGCAGTCGTGATATAGGGATAAAAGAAGCGGGGGATGGTAATTGCTAATAATGACAGAAGGCGTGAGGACTAAGGGTAACTGAGGAATTATAGGGGTCCGCCGTAAACACAAGGTCAAGTTATGATTTGGGACATTACTTATTCGACGGAAGCTTGAGTCGGTGAGACTTTCTGTAAAGAGACATTACTTGGTACTTGCGGGGTTTGAGAGGTAAAAGGATTTATCGCCTGGCAACGTCCAATGGAAATAGGGGAAGGTAAAATGGCCTAGAAAAACGATATCGTCTAGGGAAGTAGTTAACTCGATTAGGTGATCAACTGCTGCTATTATGGGTTCATATGACTCGATAGGTTTCGAAGGACGTATATGGAAACAAATGACGTACAAAGACTTTGGGCGATGGTCGATTTTTTATTGCGACATAGTCAAGATTAACAGAAGAAAAGGTGGCAATAACAGATGAGGCGAATCTATTTTGGGATGGCACGCAGCATGCCACGACAGGGCGAGTCAGGAAAGACATTTGTTGAGCGTAGAATTTATTTAAGAATGTACTTCTATCTAAGTTTAATTCTCTGCACGGAAACTAGTAATTCATTAATGAACGTAAGGTTGCACTTGAGCCGTTAAATTGCAGGTTCAAATAGAGACCGTACTGTGCGCAATTATATAATAATTACGACAATTTATATTACTTATATTAGGAGGCGTTTGCCTTCATTATAAGTATTATTCATTGATTGCATATATTATTAGCCTCAGTTCCAAATCGGAGGATAAACATGTAGTACATTTGGATTTAAATTACTTGCATACGTTTTTTCTTTAAATCTAAAAATCCAATTAAGGCTCTGTTGTGTTTGTATTAGTTGTAAAATATTAGCAAATACCGACACCCAAATAAAAAAAAAAATTATAAATGCATTGAAGACTACATTCCACAAATCCCTTCCCTCCACCAAATTCATCAGTACTTCCTAAACAAATTGTATAAAAAGGATCTCCAGCGAACAACTACCTTGGTAACACCAAGTACATCATTCAATGATAACTTCTCATCAACCTACCATCGACACGGTCATAAATCATGTTGATATGGTCAGAAATTTGTTGCGTACCAACGGCCGTCTTGAAGCGGTGATCATCATCCATCGTCCACTGTCCCGGTTCGTCTTGAATGAATTAATTTTTGTCCAGACTTTCCAGTTGCAAGAGCCTCTGTGTCGTCAAGATCGAAAGATAATATTTTGATATCGGTGCCAGAGTCTGCTATGAATTTGTCAACCGGGGTCCAGTCAAGCTGAATTCCAATTTTCGAATTTGGATTTCATTGTTTTCAAATGGTCGTTGTTGTTGCTTACTGGTAACCGTCGGCCCTCGTGTCCTGAGAGGATTTCATTATATTTTTCCTGGAAGCGAATATTTGATTCTATTGTTTCTGTGATGTAAAAGGAGATTTACGATTGATTGTGGGATTGTCTTGTTTTGATCTTGCTGATGAACGAGTGATTGATATCACGCAAAACAAATCCTTATAACTAAAGGGGGAAAGTTCTTGTAACAATTTTGGTGTGAATTTCATACGCAACTAATTTATAAACCGACGCGAATATTTTTCTCACAATGTTTAGATATAAATGCGCGTGACAGAAAACGTTTTTTTTTTTACAATAATAAAATGTTTTCTTTTGTCCTGTACATTTACCTCGTAGTTTATATTGTATCTAAAAACTTAAAAAAAAAATTGTAGCCCGGAAGCATCAATAAAACAATAATAGTCGAAGTCTACTGTGGACGACTGCATGTAAAATCCTTCCAAGTTAATAAATAGAGAGGGACTTGCTCACTTCGGCTTAGAATTTAAGTACCATGTACAAAGTCTGTTCGTAATTGTATTATGATGTCCGAAACGATCAAATCAACACTAAAAATAATAATTGAATGTCGTCCGAAGTCCGCGAAGACACTAAATGTTTTTCAGCGTGTTACTAAATTGGCAAGAGAAAATCAACAACAATCACAAGAGAAGTCAAGCCTTAAATGTACATAAGTAAGAACACCGCTTTAGGAAGAATTTTTGATCGCGATTTGCATCTTTAAACGTCAACAATTTAAGTAACATCGAAGTTGAAGCCGAACCACCCGTTGAAAAAGACGTCCCCTAGGAAACACATAACATAACGAGGAGACACCAAACAGCCACAGGGCACAGATCGTACTTTGAATATTTTGTTTTCTGTGGGCATACTTAAAATCAATAGTCTATGAAGGTATTCTGACAGTGTTATGGCCCTTCTCTCAGGGTGTGTCTCATTGTCCTGAAAAGGATGAGGGATCTCTTAAGACCGCTCCTGAGGGGACCCGTTGCGGTCGCCACCGTGCTTCCGGGGCCTCAGGGAGGGTGACAACCGATTGCTGAATACGGGCCTGATATTCGGCCGAATCCAATAAAACACAGGTTGAAATTGAAGCTATTTTTATTAATTTCAATATTTAGTTTATGTGATTGGCGTTCTTAAACATCGGACGCCAACCTAGAGACTGATCCTCGAATAAAAAAAAATTGTGGCGAGAAGGCCGAATTTAGCGAGACAGGACATATGTGTCCTTCATCTTGTCTCTGACTTCTGGTCATCTTGCGATAACCAGAATCACCCACATCCGTGAGGATGTTGGGCTCGGTCTCGCGGCATCTGAAAAGAAAAGAAAAATGGGGGGTATCCAAGGATAGTGTGGACAGTGTTAGTCCAAGTGTTTTCTAACTACTTTTATAGAGGGATGGTGGGGAAGAAATCATACAAGACCGGTGGGTCTTGGGTGCGGTAGTAAACGCAGATCACGTCTTTGGCGTCTGATAATCTGCTCTTTGGTCGGCGTGTATGTTTGTGTTTGTGCCGCCTTATACTGTGCGTTCGTGTGTTTGGTTTGTTAATAGTAGACCCTATGGGATGGGTCCAGGAATCCTCTATTATAGAGGGGAATGTTGTTGGGAAGGGTGTTTTTTTCAGTTTTGTACTGAAGAAGAAATTGTGGGGGTTTGATCCGAAGAGATCGAGAGAGAGAAGGGTCAAGAACGCAAGAGCCCCGTACAAGTAGGTTCTCGCTGTTCTGAATGTTTTCGAGGTACTTATATGCTAATTGAAGCAAGTACTCGTCGATAGGGGTAATGGAGGCGCCTTCGTATAGGTGAGAGTTGGGGTAATGACGACCGTCAGGCCTTCTAAAATGATTGGTGCATCTTCTGAGGAGTTTCCTTTCGAAAACCCGAAGTCTTTCCATTTGAGCCGAAGATATGCAGGACCATATGGGAAAGGCGTACGATATTCCAGATCGGATTAGCTGCTTATAGCAGAGAAGCTTAACTTTGGTGTTAACTTTGTTCCTCCACTTCAAGATGTTGTGCAGTTGCTTAGACCGACCGAGGCCCCTTTGGAGAGTGTGCGTCACATGTTTGATGAAATTCATTTTTGGGGTATAAGTGACCCCGAGATATTTCATCTTGTCCTGTGGTCTAATCGTAGTATCTCCCATTTTTATTCGAATATTCTGTGAATATCGAGAAGCAGGTTGGGAGTGTTTACTACTCAGAATTATGGCTACTGCTTTGGATGGATTAAGTCGGATTTTCCATCGACTGTAATACTGATACAGTTCGTCCAAGTGACGGTTGAGTCGATTTGTTGCGAGGTTAGGGCCTTTGGTTGACGTGTACACCAGGACGTCATCCGCATAGCATATTTGGTTTACTCTCCCGTCCACAGGGCGGGGAATATCGGAGGTGTAAATATTGAATAAGATGGGGCCTAGAATGGAGCCCTGTGGTACGCCTGCAGCGGCGTGAAAAGTTCGGGAAAGCTTTCCATTCATTCTAACTTGGAAGGTTCTGTTTCGAACGAACTGGTAGACGATGCTACATAGCGTTCTACTGAGGCCAGTATTCAGTAGTTTAAAAGCGAGACCTTCGATCCAAGTCGTATCAAAAGCTTTTTCAATGTCTAGGCTTACCGCAACGGTGGGTTCCTTATTAAAGAGCCGCACGCAGACGTGGTTTTGAAATAAATTGCGAGCCATAGTGGTGCTGTGCGCTCTTCGAAATCCGAATTGGAAATCAGGTATTAGGTGCCTGGCACTGACAAAGTTATTTAGCTTCTCGTATATGAATTCTTCATATATTTTGCTGATGCAAGTGAGAAGCGAGATAGGGCGAAAGCTTGAGGGGTGATACGTTGGTTTCCCAACTTTTGCTATTGGACAAATAATAGCGTGCCTCCAAGCTTGGGGAAAGTACCCCATGTTGTAAGCATGGTTGAACAGAATGGAGAGCTTTATAAAGAATAAGGCGGAAAGCCTTCGCAACGAGTGGTATGACATGTTGTCGATACCAGGTGACTTCTTAGGGTGTCGAGATTTAACTAGACTCTGAAGGGTATTTGGTGTGATGAAACCGTAACCATTATCACGTGTGTCATCGAAGTATGCACTGTTAGTTGGGTTAAAGACAACAATTGGCTCGTTGAAGTCGTCCAACTTACTGTGGACCTCTGAACTAACGATTGCATTAGTTTCCGGGTCGCCATCTTGGAGAGTGAGTTTGTAATTGTTTTCGAAGGTCTCTCCGATGATATTTGCTTTATTGGTGTCGTTATTGACAACAACACCATTGTGCTTAATTGGCCCAGTGATGCGGGAAGTGCCACATATCTTTTTAACATTTTTATAAACGTTCTGGTCCATCTGAATACCCTTCAGCTTGTCTTCCAATTGTCGGGTACAATTGTTTTGGATTCTCTGTTTTATCAGTGTACCAATATTGTGAGTAATGGATCGCAATAATGGCTCCCTTTGCGTAAAGCGGTGACGATATCTCATTCTGCAGAGCTTTTTACGCTCCCGGATGAGACGAAGGGTGATGTCGTCATGGGGAATCTGATAAGTCTTTTCAAGTTTATACTTCGGGACATGAGTCTCCGAAGTTTCAACTAGAATCTCGTGAAGTCGTTTTGCAACGTTGTTTATCTCAACCGTCGTTAGGTTCCTGTCAGTGGGAAGAGAGAAATGGTGGAGTTTATCGTTCAATGTAATATTGAAGTTGTCCCACTTTGTTCCGCCCATAATCGGGTATGTATCTGATATGAGCCCGGGATGCTCGATAGCCGCGAATGAATGTGGTCACAGCGTTGTGGTCAGATACACCCGCTGAAACTTGAGGAGGAGTGATTTGTGGAAGTAAGTCTTTGGACACAATAAATATGTCCAGAATTGAGTTACCTCGAGTACCAACCGTAGGTGCGACTATTTCGAAGTTGAGGCCATACATGTTTGCGGTGTACCATTGGTACAGTTTTGTGCCATTTGGGCAAGAGACAGAGTCTCTGTTCCAATGGGTCTGGAGTTAAAATCGCCGCCTATGATGAAGGGTGTATGCCCCGAGGTCCTTATTAGTTTGCCGATATCTTCGGGATTAATGGGGCCATTATTGGTTTTATGCGAGTGGTATACGGAGTATATATTCACTCTACCATTACTAGCCAGATGCAGTTCAACTCCAGACACCTCTATGGACTCTAGGTGTGGGAGGCATGTCGGCAAAGGTTTTGTGTGGCCTGTTTTCCGAAGTCTGACTTGGCTGTTTACTTAGCTCGAGTCTCCTTGGATCTTTGTTTAATTTCCTTATATTTAGGACAATTTCTATAACTAGCCGGATGCCCTTTGTTGCCGCAGTTGCAGCAAGTTGGCAGTGTTATTTCATCCTGCACATTTGTTGCGGGATCGTATTTCGCCAACGGTAGTTCGCACTTGCCAATATCGTGGGATTTTCCGCAACGAACGCAACGGCGACTCATGTTGCAGTTTCGGGAGACATGCTCGAAACGTTGGCAACGTCTGCATTGAGGTATTTCTCTGTTATGAAATACCTCGAAGACAACTTGCTGATGCAAAGTTGGAAGCGACTTTGTCCGTATTATGGAATCTATGTCGGTTCCTGGGGCGAGGAGAAGCTGCCATATGTTCAGCTTGTTGTATCTTTGCGGTCTGATGTTCACAAACCGCTGTGGGGGAGAGAATTTTTTGACGTCAATGAATTTGACGTTAGGAAATGTTGCCTCAAGAGCAGTTACGATGTCGTCCTTTTCCCAAGAGGTAGCGACTCGTTTTAAGAGGATTGTCCTCGACTTTTCGTCGGCCGGAGTGAAGGTGTAATAATTCACCTCCTTGGCCTTGAGGTTGTCGTTAACCGTGCGATAGGTTTCCCTATCGTAGGCTATGATTTTATTTAGGGGTGGGCTTAAGGTCTTTGCCTTGAAGTTAGAAATCCCTAGCCGGTGCATGTCACAGACGAAATTTTTTAAATTGAGGTCTCGTGCAAAGACCCCGGGTTGCTGTTTCTTCTTAGAAACAGGTGGGCGTTCCCCGATCTCTGGCTGAACAGTGTTGGGAACACAAGCAGCCTTTGGTTTTGGGTTAATGAATGGAGTTGGCTGTGGTGGGCAAGGCTCCTGCGGAGGTACGACCCTCAGATGAGTTGGAGTTATCGCGGGGTTCGACAACAGTTTGGGGTGCGGCGTTGGCGGGCAGCCGGTGGCCACACGCTTATTGGGGGGTCCTGTGGGTAGTATTTGCTATGCGTAAACACGGACGCGGGTTCAGTCAAATACCCCAACAAACTAAAAGTTCCGCGAGAGAAGAATAAACTGGTGATTTAGTGTAACACTGGTGAATAAAACACGTCGATTGATTCTAGTTATTTAGTTTCTTTTATTTGAATTCACTTTACACCATGTCTTAGTTTTAGATGACAATAGATTAAATAACAACTATTATAGTACAAAAACAGGCACATTAAACGAAATGACAAAGTACAAAAAGGTAACTTGGCACAAACTCTCGAGCGACAATTATTCAATATAGATCTTAACTTCTTCTTTGCTACATCGATTTAATTTTAACTAGACTCGCGAGCGACAATTGTTTCGCTAAACACTCGACTCCGTGTGCACCATTTCAGGGTTGAAATTTGACTCCGATGATGCAACTCACATCCATCTCTTCGATGGCCGCCAATTGTATAGATAAGGGAGGATTATATATGTGGCGTATAGGAAAAGTACAATGCCCTGAGGACGATAATCGGTGGACACCTGATCAAACAGAAGTATATCGTTGGTGATGCATGCCAGAGATTGAAATAGATTTTTGTTTCAAAGTAAACCAAAATGCTATTTCACAGATCAATGGTGTATATGATGATGATGATGCACAGATGATGTATATGATGTGCCTATGATACAAAAGGGGTCGTCATGGTATTTGCCTAAGATTCCTTGGAAACGCCGATGTAGGCAATATCCAATCTAGTCATTGGTTCCGGTGCACAAGGAGGCAAATTATTTTGTTGACATAAGTCAACAGGAACCTCGTCGACGACGGCAAAGGGTCAGGCTGGATGGCTATATGTGTAGAATAATATGCGGGTAAGTAAAACGCACACAGTGGGATACTGTATGTTTAATTTAGGTTTTCAGGCGGGTCATCATATGCATGGCATTGGTAAGGTTACCTAAATAATGATCTTTTCCATGCCCAAATTCCAGGATCGGTTGATAACCGATGAAAGGGAATTGTCGCAAGTGTTGCGGACCTAAGGGTATAGGCGCGATATTCACTTATGAACCGTAGCAAGAATACCGGCTACAGCTATGTCAACAATTACGCTGGCCAGCGTGTATTTATCTTTTATAATTGCTGACTAGCTGAGCCGATTGTCTGGCATGGTGCATGAATGAATGAAATAATTTGTTTGGAGTGCATGGTTGATAAGATTTAACTTTCAGGTGAAAGAGAATGAAGGGTAGCTTACGCTTCCCCAAAATTGCAGGTAGGTATAGTGGGTTAGAAAGTGGTTAATTTAAGAGGATGGGCGGTTCTTTGGGAATGTATTAAAGAGCCGCCACAGTCCTCCTTCGCAGTTTATTATTGGAAGTGGTGTTTTCCGCTTAGGGGCTCTAGACGAGTTTGGGGTGGGGGTGCGCGAGTCACCGTCGTCCATTGATTCGTCGGAACTCTCAGTGAGACTTTCCAACTCGGGCTCGAGCTCCGATTCCGAATCAGAAGCCTCCGAACTGGCACTGGACGGGGATGCGGGTGGTGCGGCTTCCAGTCGCGACAATTTATCTCTCAAGACAGCGTTCTCTGCCTTGAGAGCCTCGAGGTCCTCCCTTAATCTCTTTATGAGAGCCATCATGCCCTGATCGGGCTGATGGCCCACGCCACGAGAAGAGCAGGTGTCCACCTATTTCGATTTTGCAAACATCGAGCACAAAAAGCAAACAAGAAACGCGTGGAGAGCAAGGAAAAGAGAAGAGGAACAAACAAAAACCAAGAAGGGAAACAAGCAGACCTAAAAAAATGCTTCTAAATTAAAACAAATATAAATTTGAAAATATAGGTTAAATTAAAAATAAACGAACCTAAAGTTGTTTCCTGTTCACTAAGAAAAAGAATTTTTTTTTCTCCAAACTTTTTTTTTTTTTTTTTTTTTAATTTAAATTTTAAATTTTTTTATTTATTTATTTTGTTTTAAATAAATTTTAAATTGTATGTGTCTTCTATCAGCTCACTGTCTAGGATGTGTCTTCTATCAGCTGAACTGTATCCAATAATCACTATGATTGTCTACGAACTGACTGATCCTCGAATCTGTTTTTTTTTTTTTTTTTTTTTTTTCAAAACTGTATTTATTTGACCAAAAATGAATAGTTACAATAAGTAATACAGCTAACTTATAATAGATTTGTTACATATTAAGTGTTTACATGCTATTTGTTAACATTTTTCAAACAATTCTTTTTAGATGTGCTTAAGATTTAATGTAATTTATATATATTGATAATTTTGTTTTTCCTGGAAAAGGTCAGAAAAAACCAGGAACTCTGTTTATTTTAACTTAGCCTACTTTAAATTACTTAACATAACTTAATCTAACTTAATCTAATCTTATATACAATTTACAATATTTGATATTGCAATGATAGTGACAATTCGAATTTGACTTAAAAATAATATTTACAATTTTTAGTTATGGATGTGTGATTTCTCGTTGGGATTGAGGATAGTAAGGGATAGGATCAGGTAAGTTCTTGAAGGAGGGGAGAGCCATTCGGTTCTGTGTTAAAGGTAAGGATCTTGGAGAATGGTTGGATGTTGCTGTATTTGAAATGATTGGGTGCCAGTTCGGTGTTGTGGTACACGATCTCGTTTAGATCGTTAACCACTCCTGATTTGGAGACAATTACGGTAGTAAGCTCCCGTATTGGAGGATCGTGATGGTAGGTCCGTTATTATCAGGTTGGGATTGTTAGGAAGGTTTTCTATGAAATTTATCAACAGTTCTAGGATCCGTCTATCCAGTCGTTCGATGCCTGCGGTGTTGTAAAGGTCGTTGTTACAATGGTATCTATATGAGTTGGTTTTGCGGTGTAAGCCAGTGAGAAACCGGAAACATTTTCGTTCAAACACTCGTAATTTCTCCATGTGGGAGGGTGAGATGTGGTACCATAATGGGCAGGCCTATGTAAGAGTAGGTCTGATTATCTGTTTGTAGATGAGCTGTTTGACCTTAAGAGAGAGGCCTTTAGGCTTCCATAACACTCGTCTGCACAGGTTAAGCTGTATTAAGGCTTTTTGAAGAGAATTTTTGATGTGGGTTGAGAATGACCAGTTGTTGGAAAGGGTTACTCCCAAATATTTTAGGGTTTTGGAAGGTTTTATGAGGGTGCTATTAAAATTTAGTTTAATTTTGTTGTGGCAACGTTTCGTGTTGTTTGTGCAGTCCTCGAATCTGAAATTCATCGGCCTTTTATACAAAATCTTATTGGGATTTTGTACGGCGGATGCATCGAAATGCAAGCAGTATTTCGAAATGTAGTTCGACCGGAGTCGAGTACTGGAGAAAAGGGATGTGATATCTATTTTTAGAATATACACATCTGGCTGGATTTTAGGATTGGGTGTATGGGAATGAAATGGATATGTTTTAATATGGGTTTGTTTGAATATGCAGATGGGCATTGCCGTGTTTAGTATTTTGGCAGGATTTGATATTTAAACATTGGATTGTTACAGTTTGGAGATATGGATGCATGACATAGTAGGTGGGTAGAAATGTGTGTGGGAGGAAAATGGTAGGACTTCTTGGATCACTACAACAGCAATTGACTAGTTACAACAAAACATTGTACACGAAATCAACTCCATTCCGAGAGCAACTTGTCAAAATGTTTTTGCGAATTTGCGAATCCGACTTGGTTGCCAATAAGTTGGTGGACACATTAGTATTAAAAATTAAATACAACAAAAATTCCATTTTTTTTAGTTTTTTAAAATGTAAATAAATCGTTTCAAAGTTCTGTGATTCCTTTCCTGTTATATGTTGAATCGAGACACACAGTTAGGGCCCACCTTATAAACAGAGCACATAAATTGAGATTAATTTCTGCTGAAACGTGTTTTCTGTGCAAGAATCTTTCATAACAATACAGATTATAAATAATTTGTTTAAGAAAGTTGATATTATATATTATTGCCGATTTTGTTTTGTGTGCCCATTTCGCTCCACACAAATTGTTCGGAATTGTTTCTATCCAGGCTCAATGTGCATCTGGTTTCTCTTCACTCCCCTGGGGACAATTTCACGATGTTCTGCGGATAGGGTCGTCGCTGGTGCTCTAGCAATTCTTGCAGTATTCTGTGGAACTTCTCAATTCATTGTTTCAGCACAATATTACCATTCTTATGTTGGCTTTGTCTATTGCACCTTTGATTTACTATTGTTACGTGCGTCAGCCACCCCATCAATTAATCATTTAGTATTTAATTATTAACATAATTTGTTTTAAGGAAGTATGATGGTAAGGTGGTGGAGGAATTGCACGATCCAGAAGTGAGTTTTTGAACACGCCTCGATTCGGGTGTGGATCGTGCAGTTCTTCGAGTTCGAATTTGGTTTTCGAAGTGGACGTGAATGGGGAGCGAGAGAGACAGAGGGTCAATGTTTTGAGGTACGGTTTTTTTTTTTTGGTTGACGTTCTGTTGTCTGAAGAAGAATAAAAGGAGTCCCGTAAAAAACGTTGTGTGGAAGAAAGGGCAGAAAAAGCCGAAACACCGAAATGTCGTTAACCGTTTTTTTGTGACGAGAGATAATTGTTTGTTCGATTGAAATTGAGGTGTAAAAAAAGAAAAGCGCAATTTAATGTGTACTGAATAAACTGTGGAGTTGTTTTAAGTTTTGTTTTTTTTGTTGTTCGGTTGGAATTGAGGTGTAATCGAAACCTAATTCGTGTCGTATATCTGAAGCTTAGCAGTTGATTTTCTTTTTTTGGAATTGAGAGAATTCAATGGAAAACATTGTTGGACTTGAACAGGAAGACGGACATACAACTCAGTATTGATGAGATTGTGTTGCAATTGGTGCTGCAGATTCAGTAAGGGAGAAGCCAGAACGCATTTCGAGGATAAAAGACGGCACATAAGGATCCCTCTACAGCAGAAGACAGAACTCTGTAAACCGGTTGGAGCCGTGGCTCAGCATCGGGACAGCGAGTGGAATAATTAGGTAATAAATCTAATCCTTTCCCACTATACCTCCACAGCGGAAGTGCAAGGCACGCACTGAATAATTAGTTACCACACCCATCAGCATCATAATAGTCATAACAAATAATATCACAAACTGGCGCTGCGGACAAACCTTCCCGGGGGACCACGGCAGGTTTGGTAAAATAGTGTCGCTGAATCAACAGTCGAAATTTCTGTAACCTGAAGGCTTTGGCAGATTGGTGCGGAATTAGAGATAACCATACGTTCGTGAGCGGAGACTGGCAGAGGGAGCAAGCGAAAAAAGAAAGAATTTTTTTTTCTCTATCTTTATTTATTTAAAAAATTTATTTATTTTTACTTAATTTATTTGTCTATCTTGTGATCTCTGAAGGATTTTTTTTTTGTTTCTTGAAATTGTGATTCTGCCTTTTCTTCCTTCTTTTTGATTACGCGTGTGATTTTGTTGTGTATATTTTTGGTGTTGTCACCTCATAGTCGGATTGAAGGGTTTTTGTTTTCGTTTCCGGGTTCTTTTCCTTTTCTCTCTCTCTCTCCCCTTTCTTGGTCGGGGTCGTTGTTGTGGGTCCCCCTTTGAGAGTGTTTGTTTGTTTGTTGTGGGAATTGTGTTCCTTTTTGTTTTCCACACCCTTTCTGGTGGTTGATACTGTCGGCGACGGGGTAGTGTTTTTTTTTTTCTCCGCGGGGTCTCCGGGATTGACTTTGCTGTCGGTGATAGTGGGATTTAGTAGGCGGCCGGCAGATGCAAACAAGGCAACGTCAGAGAGATGTCCGAGAGGGCACCCCTGTTGACGAGGTGGATCCGGAGGCATTCCATGATTCGCGTGACGAATTTGTGGACGACCGATCGCCAACGCGCCCCCCTCCCACCGTCAGTAAACAGCCTGTTGGGAGCATGGAGGACACGCCGATGCCCTCATATTTTAAACTGGGCCCACAACCATGTCCTGTACGGACTATGTTGGGCACTGATAGGGTTTTCGACCTCGTGTCGAAGGCGGTCCCCATGTTTTCGGGACAGGAAGGCCCGGATACAGCTGAGAGACTCTCTTCATTTCTCAAGGTCTGTAGAAGGACCTTGGATGGGCTGGCGGTTGATGAGGAACATACCTTCCTCCGGTGGCTGCCCTCCAGACTGAGCGGCGAGGCCTATAGAATGTTCGAGGAGAGACCACCCACGACCTTCCTCGAAGCGGAACAGCGTCTCAGAGAGGCCTACGAACCCCGGGTGTCGTATGAGGAGTTGTGTGCTCAACTCTCCAAAATGCGACAACTTTCTTCCGAGGATGCCACAAGTTTCGTTTCCCGAGTGAAGCGGGCAGTGGTACGGTGTGAGGAGGCAGCTGAGCGTTTTTATAGTCGCCGTGGTAGGTCCGTCTTCGCCAGCCAGCTTGAGGGCATGGCCAAACCGGTGTTGGTGAGGGGTCTGGGGGAGGAAGGACTAAAGCACTTCCTCCTCACGTTGGATAATGTCCCTTTTCGAAGCCTGGTGGACCACCTAACTGGATTTGAACGAGCTCGAAGGGAAATGTTGAGGCAGGACGACTTGTTTGTGGATGCGCGGCCCGGAATCGCCCATCCAGCGTCTGAATCATTAGATGTAGGACTAGGAGGCTCTTCCACTTTTATAGATGGCCCTTCCTCCACTTTTAGGGATTGCACCGCGGCGCCGGCGCCGGCTTTATCGAATTTAAATCCCCGGGCAGTGTCATTCGTGTTGCCGGCCGAAGAGTCTGATAGTCGTCGACGGGGGGAGGATAGTTTCGTTCGGGAGCGGTCGTACGGACCTCTCAATTATCGACGGGACGCTGGTGCCTATGCTCCGGGCTCCTCTGGCGAGGAAGCGTGGTCAAATACCATGCCGAGCCAGAGTGGAGAGTCGCAGAGCTTGGCTCAGGGGACGTATGCGCCACAGGATCGATCGGGTCGCGACAATCCGTTCAGGGATCCGGTTGGTCGATCGGCGCACCCCCTGGAATCCCAGACCATATGCAATTTTTGCCATTTGAGGAGTCACGTGTACGACGTGTGTCTACAAAGACGAAACACTCCCTTCTGTCGCGAGTGTTGGCGGTATGGCCACGACATAGTGGACTGCCCGGATCGTCCGACGAGGACGCGCGGTCCCCAGACTACATACAGGGGTAGAGGTCAGCAGGGCGGTTTCACACGGCAAGAACCGCCTTACCAGCGAGCACAGTTTCAGCGGAGAGCCCTACCAGAGCCGCAGCCCCCGTCTACGGGTGGCGGGACGGCGACATCAGGCCCCAGAGTATTCAGCGTCCGGTGCTGTTGCGAGTTTTGTGGCCGACAAGGTCATAGCTTGCGCGGGTGCGAATATAGGCAAAGGTGGGAACAACAACAGAATTCCCAGGGTTCTCCCCATAAGCGGACGCCGGAACAGCACCTGTTGCGAGCCGAGAGCAAGACACCCGTGTGGAGACTGGGGCAAGCGCGAGAAATAGGCGCAGAGGGCGTCGGAGGCAGCGTCGGCGAAACCGGAAAGCCGGTAATAGTAGCGCGGAGAGTAAGGATTCCCGGGAAGCAAGGGGGGGGGGTGGGCGACGATCGTCCGTGTCGAGCGGTGGCGGTGTGCGACCCGACTCCATGGACTCGAAGTCCTCAAAAACGGATGCGAGGCATGACGCCGCATCAGGCAGCGCGGGGAGCCGGGAATGGCAGCCCAGGCGCATTGGGCCCAAAGTGGGCTGAAAGAATAGTGGCAGCCGAACGGGGAGACGTGCCAAAGGGACTTGTCAAGGTCGATACTGCGGCAGGTACTTTCCCGGAGACCCTACCCATACAGGGGAGGGCGGCGAAAAGCTGTTCAACCACGTGCTACCCACGGGGTCATCCGGATAAACCCCAAACAGCGGACGTTGACAGTAACATAATTACAAACGACATTTTTTTTTAAAAGAACAAATAAGGAAAGGACGAGCCTTCCGGTAACTTGGAGACCCTGATCCCAGCTGGCCTGACTCTGGTTACTCTCCGGAATCTTCGTCCTTGTGAAGGACCTTCGTCGAGGGATACCAACTTGAGAGTCTGACGAAAAGTCTTTAAGGCCAGGCCTAATGCTGCAGGCGCAGTCCCAGCGCAGACTGCAGAGGCAAACCCCAGTGCTGGGGGTTGGATCGCAAATATGCAAGTGCGAAAGCGCACTATAATGTCGGGTGATGGTAGGTTTTGCCGCCGAAACGGGACAAACCCCCGATCTACCAACCCATGGACCGGGGCAAGTACCGAGTCTAAAAGAGGAGAATTAAATTAAATATATAGGAGCGGGACGTTTTCGCCGGCCCGGTGACATTTTGGAGTGGTTGGACGAGAGGGGATCACCTCGCCTTGGCGGGGGGGTCCTAACCGGATCGTGTGGGCGGTCGAGCTTTTGGTCGGACCATCGGATTAAGTGTCGGACCCGTCGCGGGCGTTTGTGTTGTCCTTGGTTTTGTGGAGTGCTTGTCTGTTGTTCCCCCTCTTAGGTTAATACATCAGTGTTATTTATTTATTTATTTTTACTAACCCTAGTATATAGGTAGCCTAAAACGCACTAACATTAGCACCTAAGCATTATTTATTTTGTTTCACTAACCCTAATATATAAGTAGTACTAAATATATAGAAAATCCTTACTAACCTTAACACCTAAGCATGTGTATTTATTTATTTGTTGGTTGGTTTGCTGATTGTTTGTTTGTTTGCTCTCCGCCGTCCACTCTCCGGCGTGACATTCCTCTCCTAAGAATGCCACGCAGTATTGTGGGGGGGGGGGGGGGGGTATGTTACGTGCGTCGGCCACCCCATCAATTAATAATTTAGTATTTAATTATTAGTATATGTTCTGCCGAAGCAAGAACTGGCTCCTCGATAGTATAGTGGTTAGTATACCCGCCTGTCACCCGGGAGACCGGGGTTCGATTCCCCGTCGGGGAGCCTCTGGCGCAAGACTAATGACCTTGCCCAGAAAAAATAAATCATTATGGAAAATTTAACAAGCCTTAGGACTTGCTAAATAAGGCCAAGACCGGTCCCCGGTTGTAGTGCCGATGATGATGATGATGATGATTTAATTATTAACATAATTTGTTTTAAGGAAGTATGATGGTAAGGTGGTGGAGGAATTGCACGAAGTGAGTTTTTGAACACGCCTCGATTCGGGTGTGGATCGTGCAGTTCTTCGAGTTCGAATTTGGTTTTCGAAGTGGACGTGAATGGGGAGCGAGAGAGACAGAGGGTCAATGTTTTGAGGTACGGTTTTTTTTTTTTGGTTGACGTTCTGTTGTCTGAAGAAGAATAAAAGGAGTCCCGTAAAAAACGTTGTGTGGAAGAAAGGGCAGAAAAAGCCGAAACACCGAAATGTCGTTAACCGTTTTTTTGTGACGAGAGATAATTGTTTGTTCGATTGAAATTGAGGTGTAAAAAAAGAAAAGCGCAATTTAATGTGTACTGAATAAACTGTGGAGTTGTTTTAAGTTTTGTTTTTTTTGTTGTTCGGTTGGAATTGAGGTGTAATCGAAACCTAATTCGTGTCGTATATCTGAAGCTTAGCAGTTGATTTTCTTTCAGATTCAGTAAGGGAGAAGCCAGAACGCATTTCGAGGATAAAAGACGGCACATAAGGATCCCTCTACAGCAGAAGACAGAACTCTGTAAACCGGTTGGAGCCGTGGCTCAGCATCGGGACAGCGAGTGGAATAATTAGGTAATAAATCTAATCCTTTCCCACTATACCTCCACAGCGGAAGTGCAAGGCACGCACTGAATAATTAGTTACCACACCCATTAGCATCATAGTATTCATAACAAATAATATCACACTATGAAATGATTAGTGGCGATGTACATATTCTTTTTCCACTTCCTTAATGAAAGGCTTTTTATCTCGACTGCGTCCACCACCCAATCTCCGATATGTGGTCTAGTACTCGTATATCTTGAAATAATTGCACGCAGCTTATAGCATAATGGAGGGATATTTCACTGGGGAACTGGACATCGGGACACAAAGCACTATTATATTTTTGTGTTGGCTTATGAGACCCCGGAAGTTCATGACCTTACCGATTCGTCTGCGCCATCGTTCCCTGTTCCATGCACTCTCCTACTACGCTTGATCATTCGATCCGATTTCTTCAAGGTCAAACCCGACATTGTCCTCCCATCTCCCTCGCGGACGTCTTGTCGGCCTCTTTCCGGTTGTTGTACCGTCAAGAATTCTACGCACGGTCTTATCGTTGTCCATTCTCGTCACATGTCCCGACCATCTTAATCTTCGCGACCTGATTACTTTCACTATTATAGGTTGCGGTATAGCTCTCTAATTGCTCCATTGTCCTGCCTCTTCGTCATAATTACCGCCAAAGATACTCCTTAAAACTTCATGAAAAAGAAGTCGCTTGGGGCTAGATCTGGTGAGTAACGCGGATGGTCAAGTAGTTCAAACCGTAATTTGTGGATTTTCGCCATGGCAACCGCTGAGGTGTGTTATATTTGAATTCGTTATTTTTATTTATAACAATTAATTTTGTTTTCGGAGTTACTGTCACAGAACTTACCCCTGGCCTTTTTCAGTTGATGTTGGATCTAAATCTTCTTCAGTTGTTACTGGATGTCTTCGAAACTCGTAAAACGGCGACTACGTCCTTTATGGTTAATGTACTTTTATTTGTTAAGTAATACTATTACTATTTCTATTGTTACTAATTATTCACACTTATACAAAATTAATTAATGTTCATTACTAACAATGAAGAGTCATTACTAACAGTGAAAGTCGCTAGTGCTATTAGTTTTAAGTTACCATGTAATTTACTTGCATTGTAATAAATAATAATAATAATAATAATAATACTAACAGTGAAAAATTGTCTTTTTTATAAATAATCCTTTTCTATTGTTATTTATTATTCACACTTATACAATATTAATTAATGTTCATTGCTAACAATGGAGAGCTGTCCGTTTTATAAATAATCCGTACGAGTATTCTATTGTTGAAATCAAAATTGACCGAGGAGCTTCAAGCTGATCAATTGTTTTTAGGTGATGTATACTTTAAGTCCGCACGCGCACACTATTCTTTTTCAACTCAAATTTTTCCGACACACTTGTTATTTTTTATTCTAATCAACTCACACACGAACCACACGCGCCAATCACTGAATTCAAAAAGAGAGCTACTTATTATAAGTTAAACAGGACGAATCTAATTTAAATATTTGTGCGGAGCGACCGAACCGCTTCACTCAACGCACTACGAACCGGAGACCTCATCCTCGTGTCGTCGTCTACTTATCCTTTTTCTCCCTCTTCCTTGCTTCGCGTCCTTTTTACCGGAAGTACACACAGGAAGAATGATTGGGGAAAAACGATTGGCTATGTTCAGTACATAACATTGGTGACTCTAAAGGTCAAACCAAATATTATACACTGGTATAAGGCTTTAGTAATTTTAGGGATGTTAATTGCATTTATTTATTTATCTACTGTATGATGGGAATATTCTATTGTAATTTTGATGTGATGTTTTGATAATGGGGAAGGACATGCAGATGCTAGGATTTTAGTCTTTTTAGATTTGGATTTCAACAGTTTTCTGACTGCTTGTCAACTAGCGTTGCTGGGATGCTGTGGGACACGAAGTACTACCACAATAATTGTCCCGAGCTGCCGCGATAGCTAGAGCCGTCATTTGAGTCATGACATCTCTTCTTGATTTTTTTTTATATATATAATTCTCACAAGAGAGGCAAACCTATAGCGCCGACACGGCGCCCTGAGATACCACCAAATAACCGTTCCAATTCTACTTGAACAGTTGCAGGTTGTAACGCTCTGGAAACACTCGCGAGGACAGGGAATTCCATAGCCTTCTCGCTCTGTAATGGAACGAGATCTGAAGCCGGGATATTCGCGCCGTCGGGAGATGAACCACAAATTCCTCGAATGCTCTCGTGGAGCGCAATAAACCGGATTGCGCGGAATAATACGACGAATATTCGAAGAACAGCACCCGTGATAACATCTGTAAAAGAGACAGAGGTCAGCTACGCGCCTCCGATGTGATAGCGACTGCAGTCCCAACATCAGCGCCGTGTCGCCGATCAGGGGGATCGCTCGTCTCTATATGGTCTTGTAACACTTTCTATTGTATCACTTTTATTTTATCATGTTATTACAATATATATATATATATATATATATATATATATATATATATATATATATATATATATATATATATATCGTTATTTTTATCTACTGATAAAATAAACGACTTACGTGGTTATCCTTTGTGGGATGTTACCTGTTGTCCTCTTATATGGTGGTGGTGTTGGCTGCACTGATGGGACTTAGAATTTCTGCTGCTTCTGCTTATCGAAAGTGAATCTGTTTTCCCAATCGTTCAAAAAAAACACTTTAGTTCCGTTCGCAGTTTATTTATTTCTCAGTCTATGTTTAATAAGGTTTTTAATTAATTCACTGGTTTAATTTAGAACTATCACTTTCTTAAATCTTTTTATTTAGACCGGGTTTCGTTTTGGAATGTTTATTGTTTTCTTCTTTTCTAACACTTTAATTTTGTTTTACTAGATTTTAATGCACACAACCACGACCGTCGATCACTTTTTCAAAAATCTCCTTCTCGTCAACGATTCAATGACTTTTATCTAAAAAAAACTTAACTCATAACTTAAACTCACCCTTTGATCCAACCAACAGGTACTTTTCTTTTTTATCATCCATTCTCGATCGCACCCTCGCTCTCATCTTCTCATTGCCACGCCCATTGAGGTCAGTAAACTCTTGCGAATTTACCCGACGGTCAATGAACTAAGAGAATGAGAAAACGCAACGATGAATATGACGGTTATAGGGTTGCTTGGCTTTCGCTTGCAACGAAAGCGAAACCAAGTAGGACAGCATGACCCCGATTCATGTTTTCTTTGCTCTCAGCGTGCAGGTCCAAAATGCACATCGAGAGGGCAAGCGGCATCGGTTGAAAAGTATTCTTTTCATACTTTTCACCAAACGCTGAGGTGTTTCATCCCCAGCGAGTGGCCGTGTCTATCAAGGTCAACGACCGCGGCTGATGCTTGGGATATTATCGGCGTGTGGGTAAAGATAGGCCAAAGGAATGCGACAACTCAAACTGTTGCTTTATGTAACAACAGCGAGGCTTACCCAAGCTTTGCCGTTGCTAATCGGGCATGACATTCTTGACTTCCCATAGGAAATCTCGTGGGATATATCCAAGAATGTTGTCCCTTCATGCCAGCACATAATGCGAATCATTTTAATGATTCGCGGGGGTGGCTTTAATCTTTATTCTAATGCGAATCACTTTAATGATTCGCATGGGAAGTTTTAATCTTTATTCTAATGCGAATCACTTTAATGATTCGCGGGGGTAGTTTTTTAATTTTGAATATTAATGCGAATCAATTTAATGATTCGCGGGAGTGTTTTTATTCTGATTTTAATGCGAATCAATTTAATGATTCGCGGGGGTGGTTTTATTCTGTAACAGTCTCAAGTAGATCAAGGGTATGTTTAGGAGCAGACCTCCAAACATGAGAGCAATATTCGAGCGTGGGTCTAATTTAGGATTTATACAGTAGAAGTAGTTGGGCCGGAATAAAATATTTCTTGGCTCTAAAAAGATAACTCACATTTCTGCAGGCGGGCCTGGAGTTGTTCGACACGTATTTGTGCCATGATACATTCCCACAGACCGTCACGCTGAGCAATTTTATGCTTTCCACAGATTCCGAGGGCCTGGCCATTCATCATCAGCTATGGAACCGATGATACACTTTTCTTTGTGAATGTTGTATATTGTGTCTTTGCTGCATTTAAATCGGCGAGATCGGCCTTTCCCCACTGCAGTACCTTATCCAAATTCCGATTTAGAGAGTCGATCTGGACACATCCCAGCTGGTGCGCCGTTGATGCACCTGCGGGGGGGTTCTCTAACCTTACGCAAAGAACCACCCACAATTCCAACCCCAACTCCCTTTGCAAACCTGCAAACGTTTCCTTCATCAAGGACATTTAATGCACCTAAATCATCACCCAAAATTTCCTGTAAAGAATTCACTAACATTCATGCATTTAACCCATTATCAAAATTCTCTGAAAGAACTCTTTACGACTTACATGCATCATAAGTTCGAAAACCTTATCGCCGTCCCTGTTAGCCAGCGTTTCCTGCCACAACGTGCGCAGCACATTTTCCTGGCTTATCTACAGTCTCGGCAGCCTTTTGTCCAATCGACAAAAGCAATCTGCGCTTCTAGCGTCTAACCGCCAAGAATCGAATTCTTCAGCATATTAACATGCATACAAAAAATTCGAACCTTTCCGCCAGCAAGATACAGTGCACAATCACCATTGTGTACCGAAATTCCTTTTAGCTCCATTTGCCTAATTGCAATGTAGATTATTTATGCAGCTGCATCCATGTCATTTATGATGCCCTTTGTTCTATCCTCCTTTTTCAGTTTCGTTTCCCGTGACCGCGTTGCATAGTCATTAGCACACTAGCTAAGATCCACCCGGAGAGATCCTCTCCAACTCTCCACCACGTCACCACAGAGAGAAACTCCCCGTTTCCCTCAAGGAAAAGAAAACTCACCCTTAGCTGAGAGAGGACGCACCACAGTTTCTCGAGGATAATAGCTGAATATCTCAGTCATCGCGTTTCATTCCCCGGCGAGTACACCTCGCAAGAAGAGTCGTTTACCAGCCATCGTACCACACCCCAGATTCGTGAGTTTCCACCCCGGAGTGTACTCGAGAAAGCGCGTATGTATCGTTAAGAACAAATTTGTGTAGCCGATAAATATTAATAAAATCTACTAATTTAGTGTCAAAATTAGAATTGTGAATAATAATTAACAACAAAAATGCATACGGTGTCAGTGGATAGTTACATATGATAATACTTACTCGTACTTTAAAATGGCTTGACATATTACAATAAAATGTTATCTAAGATCATCGGGATCTATTCAACTTCTCTTTATAATTACAAATGTTACTTGTCTCGCTGAATTATCGAACAATTAAAAAAAAATTGTAAAACAATAGCCAGGACCAATCAAAATAAAAAAGAACAATTTATTACAAACCATATCCGTGCGTTTTATTTATCATTTTAGTGAACAGTGTTCGGTGTAACATCGATGGGGAATTCAGTGAACCCGTCGGCCAATCGGCCGGTTACTCGAAAAAGGGGAAACAATCGTACCATCATCCGTAAACCCGAACCCTTTGTTTCCCGTTGACTCAAACAAATCATTTTTGTGTACCAAAACAAAGTTGAAGTCAAAATACAACCTTGAGGCACCCCCGAATTAACAAGATACAGATCTGAAGACTCGCAGTCTACAACAACCCGGATCGCTCGATTTTCGAGGAATCTCTTCGTACAGTCGCAAAACTTCTTGGAAAGTCCATATGAACGAAGTTTGCTCAGCAATGCCCCCAGCCAGACGCGGCCAAAAGCCTTGGAGATATCCAATGCGACCACCCCCGACTCACCACGCCCCTCAAAGGCAAATGTCCATATATCGGTTATACGGGTTAAAAGGTCTCCCGTGGACCTCCTGCCACGGAACCCGTACTGGCGATCATTCAGAACCTCGCTGCCCTCCAAATACTTAATTAACTCGGTATTGATGAGCTTTTCTATCACCTTAGACAACATAGACAGTAATGCCATCGGGCGGTAATTTTATGGGAGACGCTTCTTTCCCCTCTTTGGGATTGGCTGAACTCGAGCGATTTTCCAGCAGTTAGGTAATGTCGTCCGTGCAAAGGATAAGCGAGAGTGTCTGCCAAGATCCGGGGATAGTTCTAGTACACTGTTTTCAAGGACTATTGCTGGATTCAATCATAAGGCGGCATTTTCCACTTACCTGAACTGAAGTATTGTACACAGCGCCCACGTCACATTAGATATTGGGACATGAAGATCGATCTTGCCGTGTGGTATGTTCTTCCACTCTTTTTCTGTGCTGTTTTGTAGATGTACCAGTGCTTGCAGCGTCCCATCTATGCTGCCATTATCTAGAGCTCCATATTTTTTTTTTTTGTTTTTAAAATTTTTTTATTTTCTTTTTATCTCCTTAGTTTCTAAATTACATGCGAGACAAAAAATGCTTAAATTATAGCTTAATTATTTTATATTATAACTTACTGGTCCTACGCAGACGCTCTAAGCTAAACATTACATAACGACTGTATAATTTGCCTTTCGGTGACAGAATTTTGTTTGTGGGAGTACTTATAATTATTTAAATGACAAAGAAAAATTTTGAAAACTTTGTGTCGAAACTTTTTTTGTTTTTTTTTTCTTAAAATTTAACCTACTTTTTTTGTTGATATCATGTTATTTAAAAAACTTAATTTAACTTAACTTAAATCTTATACTAGCTTAAAAAGCTAAGTCTATGTAAGCTGGGTCTAGAGCTCCATTCTAGGATAGCTATGACTTCCTCTTTGCAAGCACAGAAGTCTCATGTATTCAGGTGATGCAGCTGTATACTGCCGCCGTTGTTCTTGTTTTCAGCTCTATCGGCACACGACCCATAATAACCGCAGCTGCTTCGCTAAATCTGTTCTAGTCTCCAGTCTCTTTTTCTTTAGACGGTTTCTATGACTTTATATTTGAGCTCAAATCGGTTACTTTGGGCTATACGGGGATTGTATATATGATCTTTTCTTTCTTTTTTTTTTTTGATTTGACTTCTCTCAGGAAAGGCGAATCTATAGCGCTGAATCAGCGTCCAAAGAACCTATTTTTTTCTCGATTGGGTCCAACAGCTAAGCTCCGAAAGATGCCCAAGGATTTCTCCCAACCCTTTCATGAAATCTAAAGCTTAGTGGGGTGGTACTTCGCTGGGCGGCTGCGCTTTGGGATCCTACCTACCACTCAGTAGTTGTGGCAAACTTTACAATAGCAAGAATCGTCAGTTGAACCTAGGTTTACATAATCAAATGCAAGACGCAACCTCTTTATCAGCTCAGCCATAGAGGCGGCATCAGGAGTCATATACGAGGATTGATTGGGAAGAACATCCAATTTTAATGTCCATCAATGTTCGGTATCAGTCTCTTCAGTGTTTCGTTTACTATCGGCCCCTCCTTCACAGTTTTTCGTGACGACGATGTCCATCATTCCTTGCCTGACACCCCCTGCCGAGGCGTGCTGCTTGCCATCCAAAACGGACTAACATCTTCTCTTATCACCTTCTCTTCTTCTCCCAACCTCGACTATGTCGCTGTAAAAATTGAACATTGCTTAAAGTCCTTGTACATCATATGCTTCTACATTCCACCTTCGCAAGCTACCGAGGCATACGAACTCGCTATTGCTGCAATCGACCTCTTAACGGAACTGAGTTCTTCCCAAGACGACGTTGTAGTCCTGGGTGATTTCAACCTCCCCCATCTCCAATGGACGCAGTTTAACGATGAGTCCCACTATATCTCAAGCCCCTCTACTACCAAGGAGTGCCTCTTAATAGACAACCTCACCGACTCTAGCCTTTACCAAGTCATCAATATCCTAAATCATCTGGGCAGACAACTCGACCTTGTGTTCACGACAGACCCCGTTAACTCCTCAGTTACCCCTAGTCCCTACACCCTCTCAACTATTGACAACCACCCCCCGCCCAACCACCCTTCTCTTATCCTTATACCGCGACTACTCAGCCCACAGCACCCCCCCCCCCCCCCCTACAAATATTATTTCAACTTCCGAAGAGCCTATTTCCGGCTCATAAACAAGTACATCAGCAATACCTCACCCCGCTTAAATGATATAAGTGTAGAGGTCGCTACAGCCTCGCTCTACACAGTAATCTGCAACGCCATATCCCTATTTGTCCCATATTCCCGAAACAGGTTATCATTCTCATCACCCCCTTAGTATAACCGCAAACTCCGCACACTTCGTAACAAGAGGAATAAGTTGTGGAACACTTTCTTAATGCACGTTCTCCTCTGAACTATTCCAACTATCTCGGTTACTTTTACCAATTCACCGAGCTTTATAGCTCCCTCTACCACAATTACCTTGCCAAAGCCCAACTCAACCTGATCAATAACCTCAAAATTTTCTACCACTACAAACGGAAATCAGATGCCTATCCCAACTCTCTTTTCTACGACTCAACTACTTCAACCGACTCCCATACCATAGCCAATCTTTTCGCGTCCTTCTTCAAACTATCCTTCACGGACGACTAGTTCGAACCGAACCCCTCCTACTTTACTGGCATGTTTGAATTCTTCCTTGGCCCACTCATCCCTCTACACATTCAACAACACCAAGTTAAAGAAAAACTTGAACAACTGAAAGACGATTCAGTCCTTGACCAGACGGACTCCCTGCTATCTCCTTTAAAATATGCTCCTCTTCTCTAAACTCTTTGTTTGTCGTATATCGCTTGTGATCCTTAGATCATGAGTACCATAAAGTCTACTACACCAGCAAGCCACTAGGAAGTAGACTGAGGGAGTGAAGACACAATATATCTGCATACCATGCAGGGGGATTGGGAGATGAGTAAAATGTTTGTTTAAGAGGTATGTGGTCTTGCGACAATGATTATATTTACACATCGGAGTGTTGAAATTAGGAGACCTTCGCTGTAGCAGCGATGTCTTGTACTCTATCTTTACGAACGGTGTTATAGTCGAAATGGAAAAGTTCGGAGTTATTAAAGATGATTATATGGTTGGCCTCAGTAATGACAACATAGCGGTAATATACACAATGGCTCTTAATAGATGTTGTATGATGGGAATATTCTATTGTAATTTTGATGTGATGTTTTGATAATGGGGAAGGACATGCAGATGATAGGATTTTAGTCTTTTTAGATTTGGATTTCAACAGTTTTCTGACTGCTTGTCAACTAGCGTTGCTGGGATGCTGTGGGACACGAAGTACTACCACAATAATTGTCCCGAGCTGCCGCGATAGCTAGAGCCGTCATTTGAGTCATGACATCTCTTCTTGATTTTTTTTTATATATATAATTCTCACAAGAGAGGTAAACCTATAGCGCCGACACGGCGCCCTGAGATACCACCAAATAACCGTGTAGTGGTCCTTCTCTCAGGGAGCTTGTCTGGTCCTGAAAAGGACGAGGGATCTCTTTAAGAAAGCTCCTGAGGGGACCCGTTGCGGTGCCGCCGTGCTTCCTCGAACCTCGAGGGAAGAGCAGCTACCGGTCGTCGAGTAGGAAGAATCGGCCTGGCCCAATAAAATACTTTTTATTTTATTTTAAATTTATTTTATTAATTTACTTTCTGGCGTCCTTACATCTAGAACGCCAATTGAGACTGAACCTCGAATCTGAAATTCATCACCCTTATAAAGAGAAACAAATTGAAATTTGTATCTCGAAAATACACAATTTCCTACAAAAATCCCGATTTTGGAATCCTGAGTGAGATGCTCAGTGTTTATTTAAGATAAGGATTCGGTTTCCTGAATTCCTATGAAACTATTGTGCAGATGTCGATATGTATCTGGTTTTGGGTTTTTGTTTGTTCAATTTATTAAGAATTTTCCCAAATAGAGATAATGATCTCTGGATTTTGAGTTTGGATGATGCCGTGGGGCAAATGCAAAACGATAAACGAATATATGATTCGTTTATTGTGAATTTTGATTTTAATTTGGTTTTTTAGATTAAATTATGCCGTGGAGGTAAATGTTAAGCGATAAACGGATATTTGATTCGTTTATTGCGAATTTTGGGTCTAGTTTGGGTTTTTTCGGGTTTTGATTGAATTTTAGGTTTTAGTGTATTACTGCTGGGATTTGGATGTAGGTGTGGGGGAAGGAGATGGTAGGGCTTTTCAGAGCACTACAACCGTTCCAATTCTACTTGAACAGTTGCAGGTTGTAACGCTCTGGAAACACTCGCGAGGACAGGGAATTCCATAGCCTTCTCGCTCTGTAATGGAACGAGATCTGAAGCCGGGATATTCGCGCCGTCGGGAGATGAACCACAAATTCCTCGAATGCTCTCGTGGAGCGCAATAAACCGGATTGCGCGGAATAATACGACGAATATTCGAAGAACAGCACCCGTGATAACATCTGTAAAAGAGACAGAGGTCAGCTACGCGCCTCCGATGTGATAGCGACTGCAGTCCCAATATCAGCGCCGTGTCGCCGATCAGGGGGATCGCTCGTCTCTATATGGTCTTGTAACACTTTCTATTGTATCACTTTTATTTTATCATGTTATTACAATATATATATATATATATATATATATATATATATATATATATATATATATATATATATCGTTATTTTTATCTACTGATAAAATAAACGACTTACGTGGTTATCCTTTGTGGGATGTTACCTGTTGTCCTCTTATATGGTGGTGGTGTTGGCTGCTCTGATGGGACTTAGAATTTCTGCTGCTTCTGCTTATCGAAAGTGAATCTGTTTTCCCAATCGTTAAAAAAAACACTTTAGTTCCGTTCACAGTTTATTTATTTCTCAGTCTATGTTTAATAAGGTTTTTAATTAATTCACTGGTTTAATTTAGAACTATCACTTTCTTAAATCTTTTTATTTAGACCGGGTTTCGTTTTGGAATGTTTATTGTTTTCTTCTTTTCTAACACTTTAATTTTGTTTTACTAGATTTTAATGCACACAACCACGACCGTCGATCACTTTTTCAAAAATCTCCTTCTCGTCAACGATTCAATGACTTTTATCTAAAAAAAACTCAACTCATAACTTAAACTCACCCTTTGATCCAACCAACAGGTACTTTTCTTTTTTATCATCCATTCTCGATCGCACCCTCGCTCTCATCTTCTCATTGCCACGCCCATTGAGGTCAGTAAACTCTTGCGAATTTACCCGACGGTCAATGAACTAAGAGAATGAGAAAACGCAACGATGAATATGACGGTTATAGGGTTGCTTGGCTTTCGCTTGCAACGAAAGCGAAACCAAGTAGGACAGCATGACCCCGATTCATGTTTTCTTTGCTCTCAGCGTGCAGGTCCAAAATGCACATCGAGAGGGCAAGCGGCATCGGTTGAAAAGTATTCTTTTCATACTTTTCACCAAACGCTGAGGTGTTATCCCCAGCGAGTGGCCGTGTCTATCAAGGTCAACGACCGCGGCTGATGCTTGGGATATTATCGGCGTGTGGGTAAAGATAGGCCAAAGGAATGCGACAACTCAAACTGTTGCTTTATGTAACAACAGCGAGGCTTACCCAAGCTTTGCCGTTGCTAATCGGGCATGACATTCTTGACTTCCCATAGGAAATCTCGTGGGATATATCCAAGAATGTTGTCCCTTCATGCCAGCACATAATGCGAATCATTTTAATGATTCGCGGGGGTGGCTTTAATCTTTATTCTAATGCGAATCACTTTAATGATTCGCGTGGGAAGTTTTAATCTTTATTCTAATGCGAATCACTTTAATGATTCGCGGGGGTAGTTTTTTAATTTTGAATATTAATGCGAATCAATTTAATGATTCGCGGGAGTGTTTTTATTCTGATTTTAATGCGAATCAATTTAATGATTCGCGGGGGTGGTTTTATTCTGTAACAGTCTCAAGTAGATCAAGGGTATGTTTAGGAGCAGACCTCCAAACATGAGAGCAATATTCGAGCGTGGGTCTAATTTAGGATTTATACAGTAGAAGTAGTTGGGCCGGAATAAAATATTTCTTGGCTCTAAAAAGGTAACTCACATTTCTGCAGGCGGGCCTGGCGTTGTTCGACACGTATTTGTGCCATGATACATTCCCACAGACCGTCACGCTGAGCAATTTTATGCTTTCCACAGATTCCGAGGGCCTGGCCATTCATCATCAGCTATGGAACCGATGATACACTTTTCTTTGTGAATGTTGTATATTGTGTCTTTGCTGCATTTAAATCGGCGAGATCGGCCTTTCCCCACTGCAGTACCTTATCCAAATTCCGATTTAGAGAGTCGATCTGGACACATCCCAGCTGGTGCGCCGTTGATGCACCTGCGGGGGGGTTCTCTAACCTTACGCAAAGAACCACCCACAATTCCAACCCCAACTCCCTTTGCAAACCTGCAAACGTTTCCTTCATCAAGGACATTTAATGCACCTAAATCATCACCCAAAATTTCCTGTAAAGAATTCACTAACATTCATGCATTTAACCCATTATCAAAATTCTCTGAAAGAACTCTTTACGACTTACATGCATCATAAGTTCGAAAACCATATCGCCGTCCCTGTTAGCCAGCGTTTCCTGCCACAACGTGCGCAGCACATTTTCCTGGCTTATCTACAGTCTCGGCAGCCTTTTGTCCAATCGACAAAAGCAATCTGCGCTTCTAGCGTCTAACCGCCAAGAATCGAATTCTTCAGCATATTAACATGCATACAAAAAATTCGAACCTTTCCGCCAGCAAGATACAGTGCACAATCACCATTGTGTACCGAAATTCCTTTTAGCTCCATTTGCCTAATTGCAATGTAGATTATTTATGCAGCTGCATCCATGTCATTTATGATGCCCTTTGTTCTATCCTCCTTTTTCAGTTTCGTTTCCCGTGACCGCGTTGCATAGTCATTAGCACACTAGCTAAGATCCACCCGGAGAGATCCTCTCCAACTCTCCACCACGTCACCACAGAGAGAAACTCCCCGTTTCCCTCAAGGAAAAGAAAACTCACCCTTAGCTGAGAGAGGACGCACCACAGTTTCTCGAGGATAATAGCTGAATATCTCAGTCATCGCGTTTCATTCCCCGGCGAGTACACCTCGCAAGAAGAGTCGTTTACCAGCCATCGTACCACACCCCAGATTCGTGAGTTTCCACCTCGGAGTGTACTCGAGAAAGCGCGTATGTATCGTTAAGAACAAATTTGTGTAGCCGATAAATATTAATAAAATCTACTAATTTAGTGTCAAAATTAGAATTGTGAACAATAATTAACAACAAAAATGCATACGGTGTCAGTGGATAGTTACATATGATAATACTTACTCGTACTTTAAAATGGCTTGACATATTACAATAAAATGTTATCTAAGATCATCGGGATCTATTCAACTTCTCTTTATAATTACAAATGTTACTTGTCTCGCTGAATTATCGAACAATTAAAAAAAAATTGTAAAACAATAGCCAGGACCAATCAAAATAAAAAAGAACAATTTATTACAAACCATATCCGTGCGTTTTATTTATCATTTTAGTGAACAGTGTTCGGTGTAACATCGATGGGGAATTCAGTGAACCCGTCGGCCAATCGGCCGGTTACTCGAAAAAGGGGAAACAATCGTACCATCATCCGTAAACCCGAACCCTTTGTTTCCCGTTGACTCAAACAAATCATTTTTGTGTACCAAAACAAAGTTGAAGTCAAAATACAACCTTGAGGCACCCCCGAATTAACAAGATACAGATCTGAAGACTCGCAGTCTACAACAACCCGGATCGCTCGATTTTCGAGGAATCTCTTCGTACAGTCGCAAAACTTCTTGGAAAGTCCATATGAACGAAGTTTGCTCAGCAATGCCCCCAGCCAGACGCGGCCAAAAGCCTTGGAGATATCCAATGCGACCACCCCCGACTCACCACGCCCCTCAAAGGCAAATGTCCATATATCGGTTATACGGGTTAAAAGGTCTCCCGTGGACCTCCTGCCACGAAACCCGTACTGGCGATCATTCAGAACCTCGCTGCCCTCCAAATACTTAATTAACTCGGTATTGATGAGCTTTTCTATCACCTTAGACAACATAGACAGTAATGCCATCGGGCGGTAATTTTATGGGAGACGCTTCTTTCCCCTCTTTGGGATTGGCTGAACTCGAGCGATTTTCCAGCAGTTAGGTAATGTCGTCCGTGCAAAGGATAAGCGAGAGTGTCTGCCAAGATCCGGGGATAGTTCTAGTACACTGTTTTCAAGGACTATTGCTGGATTCAATCATAAGGCGGCATTTTCCACTTACCTGAACTGAAGTATTGTACACAGCGCCCACGTCACATTAGATATTGGGACATGAAGATCGATCTTGCCGTGTGGTATGTTCTTCCACTCTTTTTCTGTGCTGTTTTGTAGATGTACCAGTGCTTGCAGCGTCCCATCTATGCTGCCATTATCTAGAGCTCCATATTTTTTTTTTTTGTTTTTAAAATTTTTTTATTTTCTTTTTATCTCCTTAGTTTCTAAATTACATGCGAGACAAAAAATGCTTAAATTATAGCTTAATTATTTTATATTATAACTTACTGGTCCTACGCAGACGCTCTAAGCTAAACATTACATAACGACTGTATAATTTGCCTTTCGGTGACAGAATTTTGTTTGTGGGAGTACTTATAATTATTTAAATGACAAAGAAAAATTTTGAAAACTTTGTGTCGAAACTTTTTTTGTTTTTTTTTTCTTAAAATTTAACCTACTTTTTTTGTTGATATCATGTTATTTAAAAAACTTAATTTAACTTAACTTAAATCTTATACTAGCTTAAAAAGCTAAGTCTATGTAAGCTGGGTCTAGAGCTCCATTCTAGGATAGCTATGACTTCCTCTTTGCAAGCACAGAAGTCTCATGTATTCAGGTGATGCAGCTGTATACTGCCGCCGTTGTTCTTGTTTTCAGCTCTATCGGCACACGACCCATAATAACCGCAGCTGCTTCGCTGAATCTGTTCTAGTCTCCAGTCTCTTTTTCTTTAGACGGTTTCTATGACTTTATATTTGAGCTCAAATCGGTTACTTTGGGCTATACGGGGATTGTATATATGATCTTTTCTTTCTTTTTTTTTTTTTTGATTTGACTTCTCTCAGGAAAGGCGAATCTATAGCGCTGAATCAGCGTCCAAAGAACCTATTTTTTTCTCGATTGGGTCCAACAGCTAAGCTCCGAAAGATGCCCAAGGATTTCTCCCAACCCTTTCATGAAATCTAAAGCTTAGTGGGGTGGTACTTCGCTGGGCGGCTGCGCTTTGGGACCCTACCTACCACTCAGTAGTTGTGGCAAACTTTACAATAGCAAGAATCGTCAGTTGAACCTAGGTTTACATAATCAAATGCAAGACGCAACCTCTTTATCAGCTCAGCCATAGAGGCGGCATCAGGAGTCATATACGAGGATTGATTGGGAAGAACATCCAATTTTAATGTCCATCAATGTTCGGTATCAGTCTCTTCAGTGTTTCGTTTACTATCGGCCCCTCCTTCACAGTTTTTCGTGACGACGATGTCCATCATTCCTTGCCTGACACCCCCTGCCGAGGCGTGCTGCTTGCCATCCAAAACGGACTAACATCTTCTCTTATCACCTTCTCTTCTTCTCCCAACCTCGACTATGTCGCTGTAAAAATTGAACACTGCTTAAAGTCCTTGTACATCATATGCTTCTACATTCCACCTTCGCAAGCTACCGAGGCATACGAACTCGCTATTGCTGCAATCGACCTCTTAACGGAACTGAGTTCTTCCCAAGACGACGTTGTAGTCCTGGGTGATTTCAACCTCCCCCATCTCCAATGGACGCAGTTTAACGATGAGTCCCACTATATCTCAAGCCCCTCTACTACCAAGGAGTGCCTCTTAATAGACAACCTCACCGACTCTAGCCTTTACCAAGTCATCAATATCCTAAATCATCTGGGCAGACAACTCGACCTTGTGTTCACGACAGACCCCGTTAACTCCTCAGTTACCCCTAGTCCCTACACCCTCTCAACTATTGACAACCACCCCCCTCCCCCACTTCTCTTATCCTTACACCGCGACTACTCAGCCCACAGCACCCCCCCCCCCCCCCCCCCCCCCCCCTACAAATATTATTTCAACTTCCGAAGAGCCTATTTCCGGCTCATAAACGAGTACATCAGCAATACCTCACCCCGCTTAAATGATATAAGTGTAGAGGTCGCTACAGCCTCGCTCTACACAGTAATCTGCAACGCCATATCCCTATTTGTCCCATATTCCCGAAACAGGTTATCATTCTCATCACCCCCTTAGTATAACCGCAAACTCCGCACACTTCGTAACAAGAGGAATAAGTTGTGGAACACTTTCTTAATGCACGTTCTCCTCTGGACTATTCCAACTATCTCGGTTACTTTTACCAATTCACCGAGCTTTATAGCTCCCTCTACCACAATTACCTTGCCAAAGCCCAACTCAACCTGATCAATAACCTCAAAATTTTCTACCACTACAAACGGAAATCAGATGCCTATCCCAACTCTCTTTTCTACGACTCAACTACTTCAACCGACTCCCATACCATAGCCAATCTTTTCGCGTCCTTCTTCAAACTATCCTTCACGGACGACTAGTTCGAACCGAACCCCTCCTACTTTACTGGCTTGTTTGAATTCTTCCTTGGCCCACTCATCCCTCTACACATTCAACAACACCAAGTTAAAGAAAAACTTGAACAACTGAAAGACGATTCAGTCCTTGACCAGACGGACTCCCTGCTATCTCCTTTAAAATATGCTCCACTTCTCTAAACTCTTTGTTTGTCGTATATCGCTTGTGATCCTTAGATCATGAGTACCATAAAGTCTACTACACCAGCAAGCCACTAGGAAGTAGACTGAGGGAGTGAAGACACAATATATCTGCATACCATGCAGGGGGATTGGGAGATGAGTAAAATGTTTGTTTAAGAGGTATGTGGTCTTGCGACAATGATTATATTTACACATCGGAGTGTTGAAATTAGGAGACCTTCGCTGGAAGTAGCAGCGATGTCTTGTACTCTATCTTTACGAACGGTGTTATAGTCGAAATGGAAAAGTTCGGAGTTATTAAAGATGATTATATGGTTGGCCTCAGTAATGACAACATAGCGGTAATATACACAATGGCTCTTAATAGATGTTGTTGCTAAAGCCACAAACACTCTGATAATAAGTATTGTTAGCCTCATACCTCACACCATTAAATACCCTTTAATAGTTCGTCGCAATTTCTATTCAATTCAGTGTGTTACCTAGTACATTGCATCGAACAAGTGAAAATCACTAATTCCTCAACTCAACAACATAATTAAGCCCACGTCTGTCTTGGAGCCCCGACATGTCAACCACCAAAGTTCGCCCCAAATCCTAGTTTCCATTCTCAATACACGTCCTTAAGTCTACAGTAATTCTATCGAGAGGATTGGAAAAGTATTCTCCCCGCAAAACTACTTTGACACGCTCATAAATTATCCAAACATCAGACCATAATTTGCTGAGGCGTTCGTAGGCCAGGATCAATAGAGCTTTCCCGATCTCAATATCACCGGATCATGTGGCCCCTGGCCGCGCCGATCGTCACGTATCGGCGTGTCTTTATCCAAGCGAAAAGAAATCCATGGCGGCGAATCCATTTGCAAATCTCCAGCTTGTTACTCGAGCTCGAATGTTTAACATAATGCTATGATCCGATTCAGATACAATTATTATTTTATCTGTTTGCCCGTGTATCTCATAATAAACATGTTTACCAGGGCGAATCGGCCAGGCTACGTGATCCACATACACCAATACAGCTCTAGATATAACATTTTAAGAATATATTGATGCCGGTACACGTACAACGACTTCAAATGCGATGGCGATTTATTTAATGGCACAACTAGTGTCAGGCCATTATGTCTCTATTTCCATTCTTCTGCAGACGATCGATGAACAGCCGGGGGTGGATGGCGGTATCAAGCATTCGAGAACCAAAAAAAAAAGTTTATTGCCATCAATAATATTTCTGCCGCTCCGAGTGTAACCTACGTAGCTAAGTGCATCCAAGCCGCTCTCACATCTTTATTTGAAAACGTTGCCCTGGAGGAGTAGATGCAAAATTTGTTTGATCCAACTTTAACGATCGGCAAAGATAAAGTGAAACGACTTCGACAACATATCGCGCGGCATCGTAACATCACTGTCGATTGGGTTGATTTTGGCCAATTGTGTTCGACTGGGCGCGCGCGTTGTTTACAATCGTTTGGCAATAAAACATATTAACTTTTGCTCATCATTCTCGTTGTAGTCTTCTTGTCTGGTATGGTCGAAGATGGGACTCTAGTTAGATGCACAGGTGTCGTCTTTCATAAGCTTTTCAATGAGAGATATTTAACATTTTAGAGTATCTTAATGAAATTTATTGATCGCGGGCCTTTCGATATTTTCAGAAGTTGTTAATGACAGGATGGTAACTGGTGATCTAAGCGGACTCACGATTTTACAAAAACAAGATGAGCTAGTATTTCTGAGCATGGCGTAAATAGGTATCCTAATGAAAACGATCTTTCGTATGTAGGTTTTCTTCTATAATCAAAGAGAGCAGGGATATTCCACATGCGGCGTCTCTAAGTTTAAAGAGAATGATAAGGTCTCTACCAAAGACTGTTCTACTTCATTATAGTTTAATATTTTTATACATTAATTTGAAGCAAGAGCTGCTCTTTTTAGCGACATAAGTGATAACTTCAACTCCGAGGAGTCGTTTTTTTAATTTTTATATTATAATCTTTTAATGGTGTAATATTTTATTTGCACAATATTTTTAAATAATTTATAATTGTTTTGTTCTCACGTATAAGTTAGTACACCTTTTCTGTTGGGCAGCTCGTCTCAACAACTCTCCTACTGGGTATGAGTTAGTGGATCCAAGCGACCAGAACGTTGGGTGGCTGGATTTATAATATTTGTTCGATTTGTCGCACCAGTTATGAAAACCTTTTCTGTTAAGCAGCTCGTCTCAACAACTCTCGCAACACGCTCCTCTGGTTTTCGAAAACTGTGACCACAATAATAGGTTCATGAAGTGAAACACGAACCAGTTTTTACTTTATCCATATAAATCTATTTGAACTCGCACAATTTTAAAACTTTCTACTGAACAAATCTACAAATACAAATCCTTCCCGTCGTATCATTTTAAGAGCACACTACAATTGACCTTTTTCCTTTTTCTTCCTTTTTCAACCGTCTTTAAAATCAACCGCCACTACCCTGTGTAAAAAACTATCAACACGGCTGTTTTTACTTTTCCGTTTTTTCTTTATTCCCTTATTCACCATTATCCCAAGGAGAGAACCACGGCGATGATCAATTTCGAAACTATTGGGCTTGTACCATATGAAATGACCGATTTTATAGTAAAACAAAAAATGTCCGTACATTTTTATTCAATCAAAATATGATCCGTTGGCATCTATGACATTCTTCCAACGTGATACAAGGTCAAATATTCCTTTTTCGTAGAAGTGATGACTTTATGAGGCAATGAAATCTTCAAAGGCTTTTATGACCTCTGGTCGGTTCCGACATTCTGGTCTAGACGCACGAATTTAACGCAATTTTTGAAGTGCTGTACAAAAAAAGCAATCAATCTTTTTGCTATTCATTTTTATAGGATGTTTATTAACATTTCAAGAATACAGTAAAAAAAATTGAAAGTAAAAAATTCAAAATTCAAAAAGTTAGCAGGTGATGAAGTGGGGGATCGTTTTTAAAACAATACCCACGATTTTTCAAGTTCTACTGAACCGATTTACTTCAAATTTAGGCTTTTGTCTTCTATATAGGCTTTTCTATTGCATGAACTCATTCCCAAGTTTCAATGTTAACTATTTTTAAAAAATTGGAAAAACTATAATAAAAAAAAAGTGGTACAAAAATAAATATTTTTTTCAAGCAGTCGCCATTTTGTTAAAAAAAAATTGTTTTCAACTTTTTTTAGTTCTAACGATAGAGGTATTTCTGTACATTTTTTCAGATTGCTAGGAGGGTTGAATCGTGGGTAAGATCGCGTGCCAACTTTTTGAGATCCCCCTGTTCAGCGTCGAGATAGGTTCCTCGACGTGACAGCAAAATCCTTGTGGCGTTGTTGCCCAGCAAATCTTGTGGCGTTATTGCCCAGCAAATTTTGTGGCGTTATAGCCCAGTAATAGCAAATAGTTTAAAACAAAATTTTTTAACACTTTACATTAATTTAACTTTATTACGAATTTTAATGTCACATTAAAAACGATTTAAAACACGTTGAGTAAACGATTAGAGTCTCTCGTAGTTAAAAACTGTCTAGCACCAACCGTCATCTCCAAACGTTATCAAAACAACAGGTGCTGAAAGCACCGTATACAAAAAGGTCAAAAAAAGTGTGAGCACCGTACAGTAGTAAAACAAGCACTGTAAACAGTAACATGGAAACGTCACACGAATAGACAATTTTGCTTTTGTCTATTCAGCAATAGGTGGCGTTCCGTGTGGTGTGTTTTTTCGGAATGGTGTAATGTGATATATGTTGCGGAACTGCAACACCCCCACTTCATCAACTACTAACTTTTTGAATTTTGAATTTTTTACTTTCAATTAATGTGGTGATTGCACTAAATTAATCAAAATACAACAACCTTCGCTCGGGCCATTCGCACCGTACAACCCATCGACGCTTTGTCGTTAGATTCGACTAGCGAGCGAGTTAACACCCCTAAAATATAAGATAGGTTACAATCAAAACTAAAACACAGATACTTCAAATCTGTTCAACTTAATGTCATTCCCAAAACACGAACAAAAGAAAACGTGAACCACTGTATTTTAATAATAGAAACACAGGTACTTCAAAACCTGTTTTACCTAATAGATTTAAGATATTAATAGATTCGAAATATATAAATAGAGTTAAGTTCGAAATGTAACACAAGAGATCCTGTCTGACTACGGACTCGAATACACGAGCTGCTCAGAGGAGGAAAATAATAAAAGGAAACATAGTTTCTAAATACACAAAGGCAAAGGTCTTTTCGTTTGAGAATATTTTTTCCAGGAACAGCACAAAATAACTGGCGATCCTGCCAATCATTTTTTTCCCTACAAAATTCGATTAGGGTAACGGACCAACACTGTGGAGTGTTTAAAAAAACCAAAGAGTATCCATAGAAATACTCCATCGTTCAGGAAGGACTCGGTGCAAAGAATTCTTCCAAAGGAACAAAGTCCAGCGAAGGGGACGCGATTACAACAAAAAAATCATTCAGTAAACAAATAATAGAGAAATCAAGCCCAGAGACGACAAAAAAAATATAATTTAGTGAAAAATAGAGAAATCAAGCCCAGAGACGACAAAAAAATCATTTAGTGAAAAGAATAATAGAGAAATCAAACCAGAGAAGATAAGGAGCAGATGAAAATAAAACGGGGTAAGTCAAAAATTAATCCCTTAAGAAAACCCACAGATAAAGTATCCAGCGACTCAGAAACCGAAGAGATGCAAAACATGGAGGCAGACAACATCGCAATGAAGGCAGAACTAACTGTCATGAAACAACAAATTCAAATGAGGGCTAATTTAATGAACCAGCAGACACTGGAAATTAACAAACTACAACCCGCAATAACAACAAATTTGGAGGAACATCAAGACTTAGAGTTCAAGTACGTCCACCCGGAAGACATCAACCTGGACGCATTTAAATCTTTACCAAGGTTCGGTGGAACAGAAGGTGAATATGTAGTGCTCTAAAAAGCCCTACCACCTTTTTCCCCATCCATATATCCTAATCCCAGAAATCCTACACCAAAACATTAAATCCTGAAAAACCAAAACTAAATCCAAAATTCGCAATAAACGAATCAAAATATTCGTTTATCGCTTTGCATTTGCCCTCACGGCATAATTTAATCAAAAAACCTAAACTAAAATCAAAATTCGCAATAAACGAATCAAATATTCGCTTATAGCTTTGCATTTGGCCCACGGCATAATCTCAATTCAAAATCCAGAAATAAATTTCAATCTGGTAATTTCCCTAGAAAATTAAACAAACCAAATCCATGGCAAATCACACCAGATGTTCGAATTTGCCACAAGCAAACAATACCCAAATACCATTTCAAATCCTCATATGCAAATAGATTGATGAAGATTCAGAAAACTGAATCTTATCTAAAACAAACATTGAGCATCGCACGAAATGTATTGAAAATCGAGATTATTGCACGAAAATGTGTATCTTTGGGATACAATTTTTGATTCCTTTTACTTTATAAAGGAATAGTATAGTGATCTCCGGGCAGCAGTCTAAATTCTTTTGTCCCTGGAGGAAGTACCCCAGGTTAATCTTCGAGGAAATAAATAAAACCCATTCCAAAAGGAAACAAGACGCGTTTTCATTTTATGGACGACGAATAGCTAAACATCACCTGGCCCCCACGGAAGACCAAGTGAAGACTAAGGACGAACGCCAAATCCAAGGACGTTGCTCTTCCCATTGAACTCAGAGGAAGCACGGCAATGAACCCTCTTGTGGGACAGGTTTTCAGAAGCTATTTTAAGAGATCACTTAGTCGTTTTAAGGACTAAGAAACACGCTTCCTGAAACCAAGAACACAACAAATACACCACTTGGAGGAAAGCAGCAACGACACTAATGGACGCATGTGAGGCTCACAAAGCACACACGAAGTACTGCGAAGGCTTGCTAATAATCAGAAATAAGATTGTAGGTGAAGCGGCATTAGCCCTAGTAAACACCAACACCAAATTTAACTTCGACGCAATCCTGGATCGCCTAGACTTCACATACAGCGACAACAGACCTCTGTATGTACTGAAAGCAGAGATGACACAAATAAAACAGGGAGGCAAAGATCTAACTCAATACTACGACGAAGTAAACAGAGCCCAAAACCTGATCATCGCAAAAATCCAAACACAGCATCGAAACGAAGACACCAGGAAAGCATTTCTAAGAGAAGCCGAACAAGCAGCAGTGAGAATTTTTTCAATTGGCCTAAATAACAGAACAGCCAGGCAAACATTGTACGCACACAAATGCAACTCGTTAGCAGAAGCATACCGAATAGCTCTCACAGTTCATCACGACTCGCGATACAATAATATAGCCCCAAATCTATGAGTACGAAAATGGAACCCCACATACAGACAACAACAACACCAGGATAGACGACCTGAGTACAGAACTAGACAACAGTACCAGGACAGACAATTTCAACCCGAAAATAGACAACAACACCAAGAGAGACAACAACAGTACGACAATACATACCATGATAGACGACACCAATTCAAGGAATACCAACAAGATCCAAGAGGTTACAACAGGCAACAATCCCAAAGGAACTCACGCAAAAATTTCGGATCATACAGACAGAATCTACAGAACACAAATTTCCCCAAACCAGAGCCAACAAGACAACCAAACTTATTCAGGAATCAACCCCAACAAGAACAGCCCCAACGTATGAACAACGTGGAACAGGAGTCAACAATTGATTTCGGATCATACAGACAGAATCTACAGAACACAAATTTCCCCAAACCAGAGCCAACAAGACAACCAAACTTATTCAGGAATCAACCCCAACAAGAACAGCCCCAACGAATGAACAACGTGGAACAGGAGTCAACAATCGATTCCCTGAAAAATAACGTAAGTGAAACTAATACTACTAATGAAACTTTGTTTAGCCTAAGTAATGGTTTACCTAGGTTAGAATTAAAAAAATGTGAAAATAACAAAACATATAACATTTTAATAGACTCGGGAGCAACCCAAAATTAAAATGTTGCCAATTCAGTCAAAAACAATCCATGGGAGTAGTGTCATAGAAAATAAAAGATATATGCACATACTAGGAAAAAAATTACAGTTTTTCGAATTACAAGAATTAAGACAATTCGACCTCTTAATCGGTTTAGAAGGATTAAGGGAATTAAATGCAGAAATAAACTTCAATACAATCATATTAAAAACATCAGGAGAAGCTAACACGAATCAAAAACTTAACTACACGATTGAAGGACAAGAATTCAGGGAAGAAATAAATACATTAATGAATAGGAATAGACGAGTAGACAAGAACCTTCCTTACACCACTAATATAGTAGCAACCATAAGAACAAAAACCGAAGAACCAATTTGGACAAAACAATATCCATATCGTATCGCTGACCAAGACTTTGTGAATAAAGAAATAGAAGAACTACTAAGGCGGGACATCATTCGCCCATCCAGATCCCCGTATTGCTCATCGATCTGGGTAGTTTCAAAAAAGGGAGTTAATGAGGATGGTACACCAAAACGTAGATTGGTAAATGATTACAAAAAACTAAACGAACAAACAATTAACGACAGGTACCCCATGCCTAACATAATCCACACTATACAAAATCTAGGTGAGGCTAAAGTATTTTCAACGATCGATTTAGAGTCCGATTTTCACCAAATTCTAATAGAAGAGAAGGACAGGGAAAAAAACAGCATTCGCCGTAAATGGCGCTCTCTATAAATATAATAGGTTAGCATTTGGGTTAAGGAATACACCCGGGATCTTTCAACGCTGCGTGAATGATATTTTACGACCATTTGTCACAAAATTTTGCTACGTATATATCGACGATATCATCGTATTTTCTAAAGACAAAGATGAACATATGAACCATCTTCGACAAATTTTTGATGCATTATATAACGCGAATTTAACAATATCTGAAGAGAAATCCCACTTTTTCAAGCCCTACGTAAAATTCTTGGGCTATATTATCTGCCATAAATCAATAAAGACCGACCCCGAGAAAATTGAAAGTATAAGAAAATATCCCGAACCAACAAACTTGAAGCAATTACGGAGTTTCCTCGGCCTAGCCGGATATTACAGACAATTTGTGAAGAGTTACGTAACGATAGCAAAACCGCTCACAAACTTACTAAAAACAGATCAAATGATATCACAAAAAACAAGCTCTAACTACAAACTCAATCTTAATGAAGAAGAAGGAAAATCCTTTACGGAACTAAAACAACATTTAGAGGAATGTCTGGAATTATCCCAACCCGACTACTCAAAACCCTTCGAATTGACCACTGATGCTTCTAATATCGCAATTGGTGCAGTTTTCTCACAAGGATGAAAACCTATTACTTTCGTGTCGAGATCCCTTAGCGAAACGGAACAAAACTATGCAACTAACGAGAAGGAACTGTTGGCAATAATATTCGCTCTGACCAAACTCAGACTTTATATACAAGGCGTATCGGATTTGACAATATACACAGATCACCAATCTTTAATTTATGCGGTTTCGAACAAAAATACAAACACAAAAATCAAAAGGTGGAAAAATAGAATCGAGGAATATGGAGCTAAGATAATTTACAAACCTGGCAAGGAGAATGTCGGTGCAGACGCACTCAGCAAGCAGCAACTCAATAACTCTAACACGTATATAATAAATAGTACATCTAAACCAATAAATAGTTTCAAAAACCAAATATACATTGAATTCTCGAATGAAGATAAGACTCACTGAACTTATTAACACCATAAAAAAAGTCATAAGCCCAAATCATACTAACGCAATACGCTGTGACGAAGTAACATTACATGAAATACGAGAAATCTTAGAATCAAATTTAGAGTGCAAAAAGATAGTTCACGCCCCTAACGCGGTCACAGACATTATAGACGACGATGAACAATTAAAAATAATTCAAGAAGTTCACCGAAGAGCTCACCGCAGCTACAGAAATAACGCAATCGAAATAGCCGACAAATACTTTTGGCCTAACTTTAGACAAATGTGTAAAAAAGAAGGAAAAGACTGCGAAATGTGCCACACATGCAAATACGACAGACATCCTACGAAACAAATGATCAAACCCACACCTATACCTACAAACGCAGGGAAACATATTTAAATGGACACATTTTATCTACAAAAGAAAACATACATCACAACAATAGACACATACAGCAAATATCTATATATACGCAATGTCCCAAATGAAATAGGAACTAGCATAGTCATCGACGAAATCATATCACAAGTATTCCCACTAGCAGAAAGTTTAATGACTGACATCGCCCCCATATTTAAAGGAACCAAGACAGAATTTCTACTAAAACAAAGAGGAATAACGCACTCATTTGCACCACTAGCACACTCAACAACAAATGCAAACATAGAACACTTTTAGAAATCTGTAGAAGCTTGGCGGTTGAAAAGACGAGCACGGTCACCGACGAAATATTCAACGTGGTGAAACAATACAACTGCACAGTGCATTCGGCAACGGGCCAGAAACCTATCAACCTATTTTTCGGCATCATAAAAAAAGACGTCCAAACAGAACTAAAAAATGCACAAGACAAACAAAATAAGTACCAAAATAAGAATCGTAAAGAAAAAACATATACGCCGGGAGAAGTAATATACGTAAAAAAGAACCGTCGCGGTAAAGAAACCACACGTTACACGAAGCAAATAGTCAGAAAAGATCAAGACACCCTAGTGATCACAGATTGAGGCGCGGAAATACATAAAGATCGTATACGCTCTAACACTAATTAAGTTTACCCTTGATATACACGAACTCAAAGAATTAATAAATCAAACAACAATAGAAATTCCGCTAATCAATATTTTAGTTTACGCAGACATATCTGTTCACAGGAAGAATAACGTAAATTTTCAGTTTATAAATACCCAAAAATACTAAGATATAAAAATTTAGCGTTAGACACCTTTCATGGATTGACAAAAATAACGACAGAAACTATAACATCCTGTTTGTAAATGAATGTTTATCTTATTCATTCATAGACAATGTAACTATCGATAATACAGAATATGTAAATCTGCAAGAAAGAATACAAGAATATATAATTAATGACAATAAAATAGAAATCGAAATTGACAAGATATTATACTCGAACTCCGATAACACATTTAGAAACCTAGACACTTTAAGAACAATATGGAGAAAAAACCAATCCTCACTACATTTCTAATTATAGGCATATTATTATCATGCGTAATGACCATAATTGTAATCAACAAAGAATGTAAGAGATGCAACGAATACAAGTTAACAAAAATAAATGCCAAGTCCCACAAACTTTTTAATAAAAACTAATAGAACTACTGTAGTGCTCTGAAGAGCCCTACCATATCCTTCCCCCACACCTACATCCAAATCCCAGCAGTAATACACTAAAACCTAAAATTCAATCAAAACCCGAAAAAACCCAAACTAGACCCAAAATTCGCAATAAACGAATCAAATATCCGTTTATCGCTTAACATTTACCTCCACGGCATAATTTAATCTAAAAAACCAAATTAAAATCAAAATTCACAATAAACGAATCATATATTCGTTTATCGTTTTGCATTTGCCCCACGGCATCATCCAAACTCAAAATCCAGAGATCATTATCTCTATTTGGGAAAATTCTTAATAAATTGAACAAACAAAAACCCAAAACCAGATACATATCGACATCTGCACAATAGTTTCATAGGAATTCAGGAAACTGAATCCTTATCTTAAATAAACACTGAGCATCTCACTCAGGATTCCAAAATCGGGATTTTTGTAGGAAATTGTGTATTTTCGAGATACAAATTTCGATTTGTTTCTCTTTATAAGGGTGATGAATTTCAGATTCGAAGTTCAGTCTCGATTGGCGTCCGAAGTGGTAGGACGCCAATAAACTAAATAAAATTATAAAATAAATGTAATTAAATAAATAAATCGAGGTTTAAATGCTGGAAATAAAGGTGATCGATTTTTTATTGCGCTTGGCCGATTCTTCCTACTCGACGACCGGTAGCTGCTCTTCCCTCGAGGTTCGAGGAAGCACGGCGGCACCGCAACGGGTCCCCTCGGGAGCGGTCTTTAAGAGATCTCGTCCTTTTCAGGATAAGAAGACACGCTACCTGAGAGAAGGACCACTACAAAATGGTGGCAGCGGTGAAATGCTTAAAAATCACCTACCAGACGCAAGCGCACTTAAAATCCAATCAACACACGAATTGGATCATAGATATGGAGCAACGATAGATGGACTTGTTGATGTTTGCAGCTATCAGGAGCACATCTACAAAAAACATAATTTTTAAAATAATAAAAGCGTCCCCGGGGCTAAACACCGGGAACAGTGCAAAAAAAAAAAAAGTTAAAAGTTTAGACAAAAAAGCTGCACCGACCACAACAAGGAAGCAAGTGACACGTTTAGTGAACGTCAATGGGGTACAATACCACAAGTGCAATCACCATGTACACTCCAAGCAGTCAAAGTGGAAAAGGATGCGGATGGAATATCGTCGGTTACTGACAATTAAGTGTCGGTAGCCGTTAGTACGCTCCGCAGCACAACGGCAGTAGCAAAAACACCAATACAACAGTAACATCAGCAATCTACTATACCAGCACGACACCAGCAATGGGAACAACGAGGTGATTACAACGTCAACTGCAGCTACAACAACCACAGGTACTCATGCATATTACTTTTTTTTGTGTACGTATATAGTGTGCTTAATTTAAGAGAGACAAAGAGAGTCCTGCAACATAAAATTATAAAAATGTTTTTTGGTTGATTTAAGTCGTTTTCCTAAAGGCTAAAGTGAGATGAAAATTCCGTTTTTCTCTTTATAACTAACTTTGGAAAAAAAGTAAAGTTGATAAATTTCAATATATATATATATTAGTTGAATCTAAAATTTTCATATACAAAGAGGACAAATGAAACCCCAAATTTAATGAACGCAAAATTTGTATTAAACATATATACTTTAAGGGGAATGGTAATAGAAACCCCAAACAAAATTTAAATATACAGAGGGAGAATAAGAAAAAACCTTTACACATATAAAAGCAATTTTCCTAAATTTTTACATATACATATATATATTTACATTCATTAAATAAGTTTCTTAAGGATTTAATTTACTTGATGAAGATTTTCCATACTTTCTAACAGGAAATTCTCGATTTTAACGCGCTCACCCTTATCTGGCTGTTGGTCTTTTTCCTTTCATCTGTTTAGATCAAAATTCCTTAGGATCACTTTCCCCTATCCAGGATCTTTCCACTTGCAGGCTCGTTTCACTTTGGGCTCGATAAAAGTCTCTTCTTTTTTTACCATTGGCTTCTTTCACAGGATCTTTCGATATTAGGATTGTTTTTCTCGGTATCAGTAAAAATCTTCTCTTACCTTTAGTATTTTCGAAATTTCCTTTAGATATATCGATGTGTTTGGGTTTGAAGTCATTTTTTCTTTTTTCTCTTTAGGATCGCTTCAGTTGAGTTCGAAAAATTCTCTTCTTACTCTTCGCCCTTTGGTGTACTTGTATTTTGGGAGATGAATTTACTCAAGGAATTTTTCCCCCAAAATAATACGCGAATCGAATATTTGAGGCGCGCGAAAATTAATACCCAATTATAAAAACGCGAAACTAATAACAATGAATATCACAATCGGGTTGAAAGATATTTTGGATTTCGTGCCGGTGTTTAACGGTAACCCGGACGAATTAGATGATTTTATTTCTTGCGGGGATATTATTTTTTCACAGGCACAGGACGACAGTCAGCATGCTTTTTATCTAAGCGTGGTGAAAACCAGACTGAAAGGGCCAGCATGCGACCACATCCGGTACAAGGTCATTTCAACCTGGAATGATCTTGCATCCGAATTAAAGGGAGAATTTAAAATTCTCACCTCAAGGTCAGCGGCACAAAACAGTCTGGTGAAAGCCAAGCAAGATAGCAAGGAAGATGTGAAGGAGTTTGGAAACAGACTCGCACACCTCCTGCATCTGCTGAACAAAGCCACGTTCGAAAGCACTGTCGATCCTGCGGTGCGAACATATCTCCTCGAAGAAAATAAAAAGCTCGCCTTGCATACTTTTGAAGATGGTCTTAGGGATTCCCATTTAAAACTCTTAGTTAAAGCACGAGGTACCCCAAGTTTTAGAGCAGCAATCAATTATGCTCTCGAGCAGGCCCCACGACTAGGCGATAGAAACCCTCTTAATTTATGTAATAATTCCAAATATAGCCAGCCACAAATTTGCCAATTGTGCAATAAGACTGGACATACTTCCTGGACTTGTTATCGCAATACAAACTCTCTAAATGTTGGTCCCCAACAAATGAAGACAGAGGTTCAACGCATTGAATGCACTTATTGTAAAAGATTTGATCATTCTCAAGCAGAATGTAGGATACAGTCTCATTTCAAAAGTCTAAACGACTCTCCATCGAATAAAAACGATTTTAGAGCTCGGCCCACTTCTACCGCAAACGTTTGGAGAAGTGGAGTATTAACCAAAACGAACAGGGTACAATTAATAAAAATTGATTCCAAGAAATTAAATACGGGAAAAATTGAACAAGCGACGTTAGAAGCTAAGGATATAAACAGAAAGGTAGAAAATGCCTCACCTTACAAGGTGTCGTCTACGGATGAAATTGGCATTCGGGATAATAGGGATAAAAATCAGAGGCAGGACGATCGAGAGGCCCCCCAAATAGAGGGAGTAGCGACCAAAGATCTTATCCAACAGTCAACATTTGAATCCGTTTGTCTACGGACCGGATCTGATGATTCGACAAAGACCCCTGAACATACTACCCTAACACCTCTCTCTACTTTCATATTATTAAATGCTCCGACTTCTAGCAACAACACGTCCAAGTTCATAGAGCACAAACTGAAAATCCCGGCAAAATGTAAGCCTGAGGAGCAAGAACTCCCAGCAAACTGTAAGCCCGAGGAACAAAAACTTTCAGCTAAGTGTAAGCCTGTGGAACAAAGAGTCCCAGCAGAATGTAAGCCTGAAAAGCCACAAGAACTCCCAGCATCCAATAAGCCTGAGGAAAAAAGATTCCCAGCTAAGAGTAAGACTGTGGAACAAGAAGTCACAGTAGAATGTGAGCCTGTAAAAAACAGCTATATCAAATTACCGCTTTTAAATTGCTTGTTTGCCCGCATCGTTTCCCTCGTTTATCTAATTTTTCAAACTTTAAAATGGATTCTGCAAATGAAACATAAAAATAAACAAATGATCAAAATCCCTTTCACAAATAAAACAATGGTTAATCTTCCAAAATCGATTATGAATCCTCCATCCTTTAAAACGCTCTTTCTAGATGGTTTTATTGCCCAAATTTTGAACTATGTCACACAACCCAACCCTAAGAAAACATGGAAAATTTTTCACAAATTTAAAGAGAAACTTAAAGTGAAACAAATGGATTATTCCTTTTCAAATATATGTATACGTGTATGAACATATAAATAATAAAATACCTATTCTCACATTATAAATCTAAAAATATATAAAAAACTATATGTAAATTAAATATATCCACAGAAAATATATAATTAATAATATTGAATCCCCCTCTTAACAAATAATTGTACAAAAACAAAATAGATACACATACATAATAACACAAATAAATAAAAAAAAAAAAAAAACCAACTTTTTTTGGAAAATGTATGTATCTAAAAGAAAATAGTCTATAATAAACAAGAAAATCTATAAATAATACAACTGTGTTAACAATTCGGGAGATAATAAGTAAAATATAACACAAATAAATCTTTAAATAGTTTATATTATGAAGAGAATCTCCCCAAATTCATATTATTAACACACAAATAATGAAACAAATATTAACTCCCTCAATAAAATAATTTTGTAAATATTATACAATATTTTAATTAATTGCCATTAACTTAAAATTTAAATAAATGAACAAAAATATTTTAATAATAAATTATCTTAATTTGTAAATAAAAAACATATATAATTCTAAGTAAAAAAAAAAAAAATAATGTTTAACTAAACAAAACAAAATCTATGAAATAAACAATTTTAAATAGAAATATAATAATTTCAAATAACTATGTAACATTCTTCAATTAACCAAATTACATCTATCCTAAGAAAAATAAGGAACTAACATTTTTTACTTAACTCAAAACAAACTTAAAAATTTAGAATAAAATCTGTCTTTATAATACATGAAAAAAAAAAAACATAAATATGGTCCTCAAAATGAAACAGAAATATACTCTGGAGATAATGTAAATTCCTATATAATACACAAGTTGTAATACAATACACTTTTAAGGCTCACCTAAAATTTATCTGTAGCACAAATTGAATTTAATATTTTATTTCATATAACCTTATTTTATAAAAATAATTCACAGTTATCATTAAATATATTGAACAAACATAAGAACTCTGTAAATAACATTATTAATATATATATAATCTTTAATTAATTCAATATCAAAACGTAAAAAATGTACTTATATACACGATAAGAAAAATTGTGAATTTAAGCCTTTAGTTTAACACATAATCTTAGACTTTATAAAAACATAACAAAACATTGAAGAACACTCTACCGTAAGCTACAGAATTAACACAAAATTTTGAATAATACTTAAAAACAAGAACAAACATTTAAAAAAGTAGCAAGCAATTGTAACTACAATGAAAATTTAAAGTAACCATTATAATTGGAAATCCAAATTATGTAACGAATCATGATGACATCGCCCTTCATCTTTTATCGCGTCACTCCTACAAAATTAATCTCTTACAGATTAATTTTTTTTTGAAGGAGGGGAGGATGTAGTGCTCTGAAGAGCCCTACCATATCCTTCCCCCACACCTACATCCAAATCCCAGCAGTAATACACTAAAACCTAAAATTCAATCAAAACCCGAAAAAACCCAAACTAGACCCAAAATTCGCAATAAACGAATCAAATATCCGTTTATCGCTTAACATTTACCTCCACGGCATAATTTAATCTAAAAAACCAAATTAAAATCAAAATTCACAATAAACGAATCATATATTCGTTTATCGTTTTGCATTTGCCCCACGGCATCATCCAAACTCAAAATCCAGAGATCATTATCTCTATTTGGGAAAATTCTTAATAAATTGAACAAACAAAAACCCAAAACCAGATACATATCGACATCTGCACAATAGTTTCATAGGAATTCAGGAAACTGAATCCTTATCTTAAATAAACACTGAGCATCTCACTCAGGATTCCAAAATCGGGATTTTTGTAGGAAATTGTGTATTTTCGAGATACAAATTTCGATTTGTTTCTCTTTATAAGGGTGATGAATTTCAGATTCGAAGTTCAGTCTCGATTGGCGTCCGAAGTGGTAGGACGCCAATAAACTAAATAAAATTATAAAATAAATGTAATTAAATAAATAAATCGAGGTTTAAATGCTGGAAATAAAGGTGATCGATTTTTTATTGCGCTTGGCCGATTCTTCCTACTCGACGACCGGTAGCTGCTCTTCCCTCGAGGTTCGAGGAAGCACGGCGGCACCGCAACGGGTCCCCTCGGGAGCGGTCTTTAAGAGATCTCGTCCTTTTCAGGATAAGAAGACACGCTACCTGAGAGAAGGACCACTACACTACAAAAATTGAACAATGAGGACATTGTAGCTTTAAGCAGGGGGGAGTTAACACCCCTAAAATATAAGATAGGTAACAATCAAAACTAAAACACAGATACTTCAAAATCTGTTCAACTTAATGTCATTCCCAAAACACGAACAAAAGAAAACGTGAACCACTGTATTTTAATAATAGAATCACAGGTACTTCAAACCCTGTTTTATCTAATAGATTTAAGATATTAGTAGATTCGAAATATATAAATAGAGTTAAGTTCGAAATGTAACACAAGAGATCCTGTCTGACTACGGGCTCGAATACACGAGCTGCTCAGAGGAGGAAAATAATAAAAGGAAACAGTTTCTAAATAAACAAAGACAAAGGTCTTTTCGTTTGAAAATATTTTCTCCAGGAACAGCACAAAATAACTAGCGCTTTGTCGCTACGTCGGCTGGCCTTCGCCGGACCCTACGTTTAAAGGGTACTTCTATTGCCTTTGAAAGCGCCGGCGGAGTCTTGTCTTAAGCATGGTTCCTGGTTTTGGGCGTGAAACCAAAGGTGTGCAATTTGATAGCGCGATAATGCGATGTAGGGTGTGCAGTATCAGGCGCTAGTTAATTGGCTGTGAATGAGAAGTTGCATCCCGTGTAATATTAAAATTGTGACCATTGTATCGCGTCAATTGAATAATAGCGTATAGCTTGAGTAATTAGTATGCGTCATAGGTGGGTAATTAACGGGAGTATTGAATTATGAGTATCGCAACGTGTGCGATATGAACATTAATTTTATTACGTCAATTCAATGTCAAGTTATGAAGCGGTATGCATCAAGACACTCAAATCCTTGATCCGTAACCTTCAACAGCTGTTTGGTGAAAACTACAGAACAACTGTAGGGGTTCTCTACATTACATGGAGAACCAACCCACAATTTTAACCGTATTTCGTCCACTAACCGTTCACCACCTTAACCCCAATCCCTTTTGACCACTATTCACCTGAAAATAATATTTCCCAAACGGACGCATTACCGAATTCATTATTTATACAAATGATGTATAATTGAATTCGGTACCACTTGCCCAACAGCAACTCCATTGCGTCAACCCTATGAGATTTCCGCCGGAAATCTCTAAGTCATATTGGTTAGCAACAACCAAGTCTAACCAAACGATACGGTTGCATCATCGCAGAACCGCTGTGGTTATTTCAGCGTCTTTGAGTTTGGTTCTCACGCTATTATTTGCCAAGCACCAGCGGCGTCTTTTTGACCTTCCCCCAGACACTCTATTCGCTGGGGATCAATGATCTCTTTAGTCAGGTGAATAGCAACAAACAATTCTCATCTCAATTCATTTTTCTTTTTTTTCAGAGTACATTGCACTCTGAGATCACCACAATCTCCGAACTAGGTCACTTGGTCACCATTGATTTTGTATTGGGCATGCAATAAGCAAAATCATCCCCGGGATCATTTCGCGTTTCGTTTCGGTTCTCGCACACATTAAATTAACTAAAAGGTTTTATTCACCTCGATGGGCGGGGAGAATGAGAGAGCACAGATGAGAGTATGATCTCGATTGCTTGACCGTGTGGCTAAAGTCAATTTTTCATCTCTATTGGAATCAGTCAAGATTTAACCAACAGCGAGTTCGGTCGCGCCACACGAGTAGTCGATTACCATCCACCAAACGGTGCACACGTAGTCAGATTTCATCTCTCATAGAGTGCGCACACACGAGTCAATTACTAAATCAACAACTTATTATATTCGGTTCGAATAAAAAAGAAAAAAGACAGTTTAAATTCCAATCATTTCCGCAAAGAGAATTTGTCGTGTTAGTTTAGTAGTTACGTATCTGTACATAAATTGATTAAATCTTAAATTAGAAAATATGAATCGCTTAAGCGACCCATGTAATAATAGTGCAGTGTGGGAAATATAACATCAGATAATATATGCTATACTGGAGCGTGAGTTAGCAACGATTGAATTGTGTTGTTCCACTGCGATTCAGGAATTTGTAAAAAAGATAGAGAAGCTCGAATATATTTCCTCAGATAAATAAGATATTCCAAAAAAACAGCAATCATAATGGCATTCCCTGTTTAAAAAACGCACGAACTCCAGCGAATTGTCAAATACTGCTAAACGCAGGTTTTACCACCAACAATATTATTTCTAAGGGTGAATCCTCGTTGATAGCAGATCCACAGAAAAAAGCGAATGTTATGGGTGGCTGTTTCGAGGCCATGTACAGAATGAACAATGCTCTCACCCCAATCATGACCTAGAACACAGAGCACTGCAAAACCGCATTTCACTTCGCAACACGAGTAGTTGGCGCTCCGAAAATCGTAGCTTTACAACCTTTTGTGACATTAATAACGCACAATATCCCATTGCAAATCGGGGCCACAGTTTGTTTGTAACAAAGGATGAACTTTCAACTATTTTTAAGTCACTTAAAAATAAGTAATCTTCTCGAATTGATGGAATTCCGAACACAGTACTCAAAGATTTACTGTCGGAAGCCATAAACATAAACATCAGTGTTTGAAAATCTAATAAATAAATCATTATTAAATTGTTCCGAGGCACTATCCATGCCGCGTCAAAACTGGCTTCCGATATGCGATGGAGCAAAGCAAAACGTCAGTGCACAGGGGCATGTTTGGTTGATTTTGAAAAGGCAGCGCTTGATTAGAAGGTCTTATTTATAAACTAACCAGCCTGAGCATGCCTGCAAACATACTATATATTGTATATGGTTATGGCAAAACAATTCATCGTGAAACGTGGTGACACATTTCCCAAGAAGACTTTCTTCATAAGAAACGGCCTACAACAGGGCGCAGTCAATTCTCCAATCCTGTTTAACATTTACACTAGTGATCTAGTGGATTCTCTTACTCATGCTATTGCGTGTACTGATGATATAGTTGTGTACAGAACGGGTACGAAAATTGAGAGCATTAACAGACTTGTACGAGATGATCTCAACAGAATCAAAAATTCCTGCAATAAGTGGTAGTTACAAATTAACTTCCAAAAAACTGAAACTATACTATTCAGGACACGTAGACGTATCAAGATATCTAGGCATCTTGTTCGACTATTATTATTATTATTATTATTATTATTATTATTATTTATTGGCCTGTAGGAACCCGGAAGTTCATGACCTCACCGACTCGGCTTCGCCATCCTTCCCTGTCCTGGGCACTCTCCTTCCACGCTTCCCCATTCGATCCGATCTCCTCAAGGTCAAACCTAACATTGTCCTCCCATCTCCGTCGCGGCCGTCCTACCGGTCTCTTTCCCGTTGGTCTACCGTCAAGAATTCTATGCACGGTCCTATCGTTCCCCATTCGCGCCACGTGTCCGGCCCATCTTAATCTTCGCGACTTGATTACTCTCACTATTGTAGGTTTGCGATATAGTTCTTCCAATTCGTGGTTATGGAGTCTCCTCCATTGTCCTGCCTCCTCGTCATATTTACCTCCAAAGATGCCTCTCAAAACTTTATTCTCGAATAGACGGAATTTGTTTTCTTCCCGTTTTGTGAGAGCCCATGTTTCGCATCCATATAGAACAATTGGCATGATTATGGTTCTATAGACACGGAGCTTTATGTTACGTGATAGCAGTCTGGATTTCAGCAGTTTACTGACTGCGTGCCAACTCGCGTTGCCGGAATGCAGTCTCTTGTTAATTTCCTTCGACATTTCGTTACTGGCCGTCAGTATCGTTCCCAGATATTTAAATTCTTTAACTTTTTCAAAGATCTTACCTCTGACGTGTATATGTGTTCTCTGAGACCCACCTGCTCTCGCCGTAATCATGTATTTTGTTTTGTCTTCATTTATTTCTAGGCCCACCTCTTCTGCCGCTTGCATGATGATTTCACAGTTTTTACTAACAGTCTCTAGATTATCGCCCAGAACGGCGATGTCATCCGCATATGCGAGCACTTGTGTGACCCCGTTCAGGGATGATCCGGCCATGTTGTCGTCTTGTACCTTTCTGATGACATACTCGAGCACAAGGTTAAAGAGACACGGTGATAGACCATCTCCCTGCTTTAGTCCGTCCCGGATTTCAAATGGTTCTGAGAGATGGTTTTCTATTCTAACTCGCCCTTTGTTTTCGTTCATGCAAATTTGAATGAGCGCGGCATATTTTTTTGGGACTCCCAGCTCAACTAGAATATGGTAGAGTCTCTGCCTTGCGACTGAGTCGTAGGCTTTTTTGAAGTCAACGAACAGTTGGTGAACCGTCTCTCCGTATTCCCACTTCTTTTCCAGCAGTTGTCTTATTGTGAACATTTGGTCGCTTGTTGACCGGTTCCTACGGAATCCACATTGGTAGTCTCCCAGTATCTCTTCTGCGTAAGGTGTGATTCTCGCCAGAATGACATTTGTTAATATTTTGTATGCGGTTGGGAGCAATGATATTCCTCTGTAGTTTTCACCGTCAGATCTGTCGCCTTTTTTGAAAATGGGGATGACTATTGAGGTTTTCCATTCTTCCGGAGTGACTTCCTTATCCCATATTGTTTGGATGAGCTGGTGGATCTTTCGAGCGGTTGCCTCTCCTCCATGCTTCACAAGCTCTGCCGGTATGCAGTCGACTCCGGGAGCCTTGTTGATTTTCAATCGATTTATTGCGTCTACAACTTCGTTGAGAGACGGCTCTGGGATCTGAGGCTCAGCTGTATGTACGCTTGGTACATTTATCTGTGGTTGATGGGTGCGTACATTGAGCAGGTTTTCAAAGTACTGCTTCCATCTTGTCACGACATTGTTTGTTTCTGTGACCAGACAGCCGTTTGCGTCTCGAATTATTTTGGCTCTTCCTCGGTAGCCATTTCTAATTGAATTTATGCCGACATACATACCCCTGATGTTCTTTGCCCTAGAATTTTCTAGGATTTTTTCGATCCTAGTCTTCTCCCATTCGCGTTTTTTGCGTTTGAAGAGCCTCATTGTCTCTCTCCGAATTGTCGCGTATCTTTCTGCGTTGACTTCATCATATCTTTCTAAGTGGATCACTCTACGTTCTTCGATCTTCGCCCTGCACTCATCGTCAAACCAAGGTTTGGACTTAATTGTTTTCTTAAATCCTAATACCTTTTGGGCTGTTAGTTTGATTGTGTCTCTGATCGATGTCCATTTAGTGTTCACACTATTAGCTTCCTCTTCCTCACTGCTCACATTCTCTAAAATGCTAAATCTATTCGTTAGCTCGTCTTGATATTCAGCCCTTTTGCGTAGGTCTTTCAGTTTATCAGTGTCGAACTTTTTGCTTGTCTCCCGTGACTGCCCATGTGGGATTGTTGCGAGGCGAATCCTGATTTTGCCAATCACTAGAAGATGATCGGAGTCGCAATCTGCTCCTCTATATGCTCTTACGTCAAGGATATTCGAGTGGTGTCTTTTGTCTATGAGGAAGTGGTCTATTTGGTTACGCGTTACGCCGTCGGGTGATATCCATGTGGCTTTATGAATTTCCTTGTGCTTGAACATCGTGCTTTTTACTAACAGATCTTTTGACGCTGCGAACGTGATAATTCGAATTCCATTATCATTTGACACGTCGTGTAGGCTTTCTTTACCTATAGTTGGTTGGAAGATATCTTCCTTTCCAATTTTCGCATTGAGGTCCCCGAGGAGGATTTTAACATCGAATGATGAGATCCCATGAAATACATCCTCTAGGGTCTCGTAGAACGTGTCCTTCGTTTCTTCGTCCGCAGATTCTGTTGGGGCGTGTACGTTTATAAATACATAATTGTACCATCGGCCCTGTATTTTTAGCACAGACATTCGGTCATTAATGAATTGTACATCTTTTACATGGGGCGTAATCTTCTTGCTTATGATGAAACCAGTTCCGAGGTTATGTGTATCGGTACCTCCACACACCAGTGTAAACCCGTTGGTTTCGATTACTTGATGTGGGAGTCGAACTTCCTGGAGCGCGACGATGTCCATTTTATATTGTTTCGCGTTTTCTACGACCGTCTGTATCGCGCCTGGTTTATATAACGTTCCCCCGCTTGGTAGAAACCTTGACGTGGTGCGGGGGCTTAAACTACGATGAATCGCTCAGGCTATGCTGACGGAAGCATACGCTCCCAGTAGGGCCACCCATGTCAGACAGGCTAGCGAGGAGTAACACACAAAGATCTACCGCCCCTAATCCAGGGTGTTACGCGTCACCGTGCCCATTGGATGGTTTGCAGCCAGGGGTATACCGGCTGTATTATAACGGCGCCTCTCTGACACCGGGTCGAATCAGAGCAGTAAGCAGACCTTACCATATCAAAGAGGGGCTCTGATATGGCGGACCATTTGAAACCCCAGAGTGATCCAATGAAATGAATGATCAATACACAAAAAACAATCTCACAAAAAACCCGGTAGGCGTAGGTGTGATGAGCCAACACTACCATAATGGAACAAATCATCAGGAAAACACCGACTCGGCAAAAAGAAGACGTAGGGAAAAACGGAAAAAGCGGGATATACGCGTCGGGACGTGGAATGTTCGAACGTTATATAAACCATCTAGTTCGACCAGTTTCTAAATTTTGATAAACACATAATAATGGCTCTCTCTAGGGCTAAAACGTCTTATGCTATGGCGAGCCGATTATTCCAAATTAGTCTTCTTGTCACAAAATTCAAAATTATATCATACTACCTATAATTGTGTACGTTTGCTCGGTATGGTTTAACATAGGCCCTTACTATATGGATAAACTTCGTGTATTTGAAAGACAATGTCTACATTCCTCTCTCCGAATCTGCAGAACGCCAGAATCGCAGTATACAAAGTATTACCCTAATAAAGACCTGTATAACATGGCATGGTTAAATAGGATAGATAGCTCCATAATTAAAAGTATACGTTTCCACATTGCAAGAGCAACGACCAATAAGAACAATTTGATCTCGGGAGCTTTCTATCCAAACGATGCATACCTGGAGAATACTCTCCAAAGCGGATTCATTCCTCCCGAATCATTTGTTCTATTATACAAAAAAGGCGTTATACAAAATAGAGTTCCTATCATATACCATGCTTTCCGTGGAGTTATGGACAAAAGCGTACTGCATCATAACAACACATCCCACCACATAGACCGCTTGCGTTTTAGCACAGCAATTGGCGAACGAGATAAATTAAATAGACATAAATACATATTGTAAAAGTCCAAATAAAGATTTTCATCACTCAAAATCATTTTTTTTTATTCAGTAAAAAAGTAATTCAAAAACTAAATTGGATGATTAACTTTGAGCCACCCTCTATATATATATATATATATATATATATATATATATATATATATATATATATATATATATATATATCTTGCCTACGTCGCAATATAAAACGGCAAGCGCCCTAAGTCTTTATACATTATCTGTTTCTATATACCTCCTTCACGACCCATTCTGTCATACGAACTCGCAATAGAAGCGGTAGATAACCTAACCGAGTTACGCTCGTCCTTAGACGACATCGTCGTTCTTGGCGATTTTAACCTCCCCCTTTTCCAATGGACATTGGCTGGCGATCAATCCTTCTACTTCTCAAACCCCACAAGTTCCAAGGAACGTATTTTTATAAACGGTCTCACCGACTCATGCCTCCGTCAAATAAGCAATGTCCCAAATCATATGAGGAGACATCTGGACCTCGTTCTCACAACAGCCCCACACAAGTCCTCAATTGCCCTTAGCCCACACGCCCATTCTACCATTGACAATTACCACCCCCCGCTACTCTTATCCCTATATCTTGTTCACGTAACCCAGCCTTCTCTACCTCGTGACAGCTTTTCCTACATCTTCCACAAAGCTAACTTCCGCCTACTAAATGAGTACCTTAGCAAAATCGCGTTTCGCTTTGATCATCTGGGGGTAGAATACTCTCTATAAGTAGATCTACTATGCCATCGCCCTATATGTCCCCTATTCTCGACACAGGTCATCGGTTTCATCGCCCCCATGGTACAACCACACACTCCGCACTCTTCGGAGCAAGAGAAGTTGCTTGTGGAACATTTTCCTAAAAACTTCCAAAACTACCCCAACTATCTCGGTTCCTTTTATAGATTTACCGATCTCTACAACTCCCCCTACTCCAACTATCTCACAAAAACACAATCCAACTAGATCAATGACCCCAAATCTTGTTTCCACTTTATAAATTACAAACGTAAATCCGACGCCCCCTTTCTTATGACACGACTACTTCAACCGACCCCCTAACTATTGTCAATCTAATCGCTTCGTTCTTCAATAAATCTTTCCCGGACATCTCCTTCGAGCCTAACCCGTCTTACTTCAAAGACTTGCTCGAATTCTCCCTTGGCCCCCTCACCCCTCAAATTATTCAGCATCACGTAGTTGAAGAGAAATTAAACTTACCCAAAGACGAGTTCAGCCCTGGACCTGGTGGACTCCCGGCTGTCCTTTTAAAGAAATGTTCCTCTTCTCTTCCTCACCCGCTATCAAAAATCTTCTATCTATCCCTTACACAAGGTATCTTCCCTAGTATTTGGAAATCCTCTTATGTCACCACCATACATAAAAAGGGACCTAAAAACGATATAAGCAACTACCGCCCCATCGCCAAATGTCTCATATCCCTAAACTGTTGAAAGGAATTATGTACAAAGCGTTATCTTTCCGTTGTAAATCCATCATCTCACCCAACCAGCATAGTTTCCTTTCGGATGGGTCGATCACAACCAATCTGGTCGAGTTCTCATCCCATACTATCTGTGCCTTAGAGAATGGCAACGAAGTCGATGTAATCACCACCGATTTTAGCAAGGCCTTTGACAAAATCTCCCATAATATCATCCATTTTAAACTGTACTGGGTTTCGAACCTTCCTTTCCAATCCTTTTCTTCCCACGTCAGGGGTTCCGCAAGGCCGTCATCTAGGTCCCCGCCTATTTATCCTTACCATCAATGAAGTTGACTTTATTATCAAATACTCATCCATCTCCCTCTATGCGGATGACGCCAAACTCTACAAAACGATTATCTCTCCTCTCGACTCCTCACTTCTCCAAACGGATCTGGAAAGCTTCTCAACCTGGTACCGTAATAACTGCCTTAAACTTAACGTTGTCAAATGTCACTCCATCATCTTCTCCCGCAAACATCCGCTGGTCTAAAGAATTCTCTAATCCTTACGTTTCCCGTTCTCTCTACATAGCCTTCGTCCGCCCCCTTCTTGAATACGCCAGTCAGGTCTGGTCTCCACACTATTTGTCCCATATTCGCAGAATCGAAAGCATGCGACGTCGTTTTCTGCGTTTTGCCCTCCGCGGGCTGAACTGGGTTAATCCTCGGATTCTCACCCCATATACAAGCCGGCTCCATCTGATTAACCTCAACACACTTGAGGAGCGCAGAACTCATGCCGATATCCTTTTCATCCCCGTCTCCTCTCAGGCACAATCAATTGTCCAAGCTTGCTCTCCACCATCGTACTCCACATTAGCCCCCGTAACCAGCGAAAACCGCGCCTCTTCTATTTGCCCACCCACCACACTTCTTACGGCTCTAATGAACCCATTTTGCGAATGCTGGGGTGAGCAAACTCTTATCCTACCTCCTTCGATTTCTACCTCACCTCTACTGAACTCAAACTCCTTCTCCTCTCTTTCCCCTCCTGGCCTTGCCGCACCCGCCGTCTACACCCTTACAATCCGCACACATTCCAACACCCTACCCTTTTATCCTACCACCCTAACCTTCATCAACCCACTACTCACACCATCATCTACCCACCATACCCATTATATTATTACTTTACATATTTATTTTCTTTTTTGTTCTCCTTTTTAATTATACATCTTATACATTAGTTTTAAGATATATGATTGTCTTTTTTTTCTTCTTTTTCCGCTTGTACTAAGCTAAATATATGAGGGGTCCGTCCCCATTAAATAAATATGTATATATATTGTTACGTTTAATTATATGTATATATATTGTTACGTTTAAACTATGTCCATTTTAAAACTATCCGTTCTTTTTACGCTAGTTCGACCACTGGATCGCAAGAGTGCTTCAATGTTCAAGGACAACCTCTTTTTTTGCTCCGTTAAATTCCTCAATCTCTCGTCTTCTGTACCTCTCCTTTTTTTCTTGGTTCTTGCACGTGTTCTGTCGTGGTTCCGTCTGCTTCTGACGTTTTTGCAAGTTTCGTGTATTCTCCAGTATTCCTCTAGATGGCTCCAGAATCGGCGTGTTGGTGTCGTATTAGTTGGCTTAAGGCTCGGTGCGACGTCATGAGGTCACGCTAACGGTTGACAAGTGTGTCGGTTTTGGATTTGTGACACTACCCCCCACTTAAGTCTGATCGTCCCGATCAGACTCCAAATTCCATGATCCCAATGGGGATAGTCTCTCTATATGCACAACTTTTATCTTCCCTTGCCTCTTCCGTATGCGATACACTACATCGTTTAGTCGCTTTAAGACTTTATATGGGCCTTCCCACGATGTCTCCAGTTTTGGGGACAGACCCTTCCTCCGTTGGCGGTTGTATAATAGTACTAAATCGCCTTCTTGGAATCCCTCGGAATTCATGGCTCGATCATACCGATCCTTCATTTTGTTGCTCATCAACCGCGTCCGTTGCCTCACGAGACGGTGTATTTCGTCCATCTCGGATTGGAGCACCTCCCAATAGCTGCCTCCGGCCTTAATAGTGGCACCGTTGCTACCGAATTTCAGGTCCGATGGGAGCCTCAAGCCTGTACCAAAGATGATGTGTGCAGGTGGGTGTCCGGTAGTGTCGTGTACTGCTGATCGGTATGCCATTAAAAAATTTGGATGTGCTTGTCCCAATCACGCTGACATTTGTCGACAACTTTTCGCATATGTTCCTCGAGCGTACGGTTGAACCTCTCAACCATTTCATCCGACTGTGGGTGCAGAGCTGTCGTCCGTGTCTTTTTGATGCCCAGCAGTGAGCACATTTCTTGGAAGATAGCAGACTCCAAATTCCTCCCTTGATCCGAATGTAACTCGATCGGTACTCCAAATCGCGTGACCCAATTCGGCACGAAAGCTTCGGCTACAGTTTTAGCCTTCTGGTTTGGTATCGTATACACTTCGGGCCACTTACTGAAATAGTCCATCACCACGAGTACATATTTGTTGCCGGAGTCACTAGTAGGGAAAGGGCCAGCTACATCCACTGCGACGCGCTCAAATGGCGCTCCGGCTTTATACTGCTGTAACTTCCCTCGGCTTTTGACTTTTGGGCCCTTGGCTGCCATACATTGTGTGCAGTTTTTAAGCCAGTTAGCAACTGAATTCCGGCCATTCACCCAGTAAAACCGTTGTTTTATTTTCTCCAGGGTTCTTGCAACGCCGAGGTGTCCTCCGCTTGGTTCATTATGGAATTCTTCCAACACGGCTGCTATCCTTGATTTTGGTAGGACAATTAAATCGGAGGTGTATCTACCATCATTGTTTTCCCATTGGCGATGCAATACTCCGTTTATTAATTTCAGGCTGTCCCATTGCGCCCAATACGCCTTGGCCACTGGACTTTCCGATGACATTCCTTCCTTTGCTGGTCTTTCATTCAATTCTTTTGCTTTCAGGATCTTGACCAAATCGGCATCGTCCAGTTGGCTTTTTCTCATGGCACTGGAGTCCCATTCCGCATCAGGTCCGAGACTCAACAAGCGGATGTCGACTATCCCTTCACATCGTTCAGCCCTTGAGCAATTTTTACACTCCACCGCACATGCGCGTCGAGAGAGTGCATCGGCGTTTCCATGCTGTCCTCCTTTTCGGTGTTGTAGCTCGCAGTCATAGTTCTGCAGCCTTTCTATCCAACGCGCGATTTGCCCCTCTGGATCTTTAAACTGCAGCAACCATCTGAGCGCCGCATGATCCGTCCTTACAAGGAAATGCTGTCCGTACACGTATTTGTGGAAGTGTTTCACGCATTCCACCACTGCCAAGAGTTCGCGCCTTGTAACGCAATAGTTCCTTTCCGGCTTACCAAGAACTCTGCTGTAGTACCCAATCACTTTTTCCTGACCGTCGAAAATCTGCGCGAGCACACCTCCTATTCCATATGCACTAGCGTCTGTATCCAACACAAACTTTTTGCCAGGAACTGGATAAGCCAACATTGGGGCTGTGCACAGCAATTCCTTCAGTCGGTGGCAGGCATTTTCTTGCTCACTGCTCTACACAAATTTGCAATTTTTCTTTGTCAAATCGTGTAAGCTTCTTGCGACACTGGCAAATCCGGGCACGAAGCGTCTGTAATACGTACAGAGTCCAAGGAAGCTTCGCCCTTCGTGAACATTTGTGGGTCGAGGCCAATCTCTGACAGCGTTTATTTTGCCTGCATCTGTGTGAATTCCTGCGGCTGTGATTTTGTGGCCCAAATAGGTTACTTCGGTTTTGAATAGATCGCATTTCCTTGGATTCAGCCGCAGTTTAGCAGAAGCGACTCGCTGGAAGACCCCCTCCAAATTTTTGAGATGCTCGTCAAGAGTCCGGTCCGTGACGATAATGTCATCAAGATACATTAGGCATGTTTTCCAGTGGAGGCCCTTCAATACGTGCTCCATCAGCCGCTCAAAAGTTGCTGGCGCGTTACATAATCCAAATGGCATCACCGCAAGCTGCCACAATCCGTCGCCAATGCTAAAAGCAGTCTTATCTCGATCCGCTTTCTCGATCTCTACTTGCCAATACCCACTTTGCAGACCCAAAGTTGAGAACCATTTCGAACCAGACAGGGTATCCAGCGTATCATCTATCCGTGGCAGTGGGTAACTATCCTTTTTGGTGATATCGTTGAGTTTCCGGTAATCGACGCAGAACCGGGTACTTCCGTCCTTCTTTTTAACTAGTACGACCGGCGAATTCCAAGGGCTTGTTGATGGCTCAATAACTCCACCCTTCTGCATTTCGTCTATCATCCGTTCGGCTTCTTCTCGTTTGGCCAGTGGAACTCTTCGTGGCGCTTGTCGAATTGGTCTGGCATCAGCGGTACCTATACGATGTTGAACGATGTCCGTTCTTCCGGTTTTACCGTCGCCGTTGGCAAATATGGCGCTATATTTTTCTAGTAGTCGTTTGGTCATTATCTTTTTCTGTCCATCTAGCTCATTTAACCACGTATCCATCATGGTAGGCATTTTTGTGCTCTTATTCCTGGCTTCCTGGGGGGGGGGTTGTCACAGTTAACCACCGATTCCACAGCTTGGCATTGTCCCAGCACTATTCCCTTATCAAGTGACCGGCGAACCAAACTCATTCAGTACTCGAACTGGGATTTGCTCACTCTCGCCCACCTGTACCAAGGTTCAGCCAACCAATACCTTCGTGGCCGTTTCTGGTGCTTCCACTACCCACAGCTTGCCTGCTCCACAGTCTCCCTCTACGTGTGCCCAAAGAACTGCTTCCGATTTGGGTGGAATCTGCTGACGAAAACTCACTCTCACATTCCTAATATGTGGCGCACCATCTCCAGTGCTCAATGGTATCTCCATATGTTCACATATTAATATTCTCTTCTTTAGGTCGAGAGCCAGACCATTGGTCAACATAAAATCGACACCGAGTATTACATCGTCTATTATCCCAGCCACTAGGAAAGTGTGAGTAACCTCTAAAGTTCCAATCTGAACTTTCGTTTTCACTTTCCCAGAAATTGCAGCCTCCTCTCCTGTAGCTGTCCGCAGTTTACAGCCATTCAACGGTTCGACGTCATCTCCTACCAGGTCCGATCTAATGATGGAGTGGGTTGCGCGTGTATCCAGAGTTAGGATCAGCGATCGTCCATTCACAGCTCCACTCACGTTTAGATTATTGTTGCTCCGACTTATTTGTGAAACGGGGATTGTGGGGCAGTCCGTTACGGGAACCAGCTTTTGCCCCTTTGAGCTGGTCCTTTTTAGTTTAGCGATGGGTTTTCTCCGGAGGAACCACGAGCGTGTTCTGGTCCTCGCTTTCCTCCATTCTCTTTTCCCTTGCGTGGTGCATCACAATCCCGTGAAAAGTGCCCAGCTTTTCCGCAATTATAACATTTCCCGTCGGAGCCCTTGCGTCCGGTTGACATCATTTGAGTCATCGTCTTTATGAGATCCCTCACACTTTTCTCCAGGGATTCGTTCGGTTCCACTTCCACGCGATGGACTCTATGCACTGGTTTGTTTAACAGACTTGCTGTTTCCTGTGTCAATGCAAACGACACTGTTTCCGCGAATGTCCTTTTCGGCGTATAGTACGTTGCTCGTTTTGTATCTGCATCCTTCAAACTATTGACGAACGCCTGGGTTTTGAGTATTTCGATTACCTCCGCGGGTGCATCTGCGTTTGCCAAGTGCGCGAGCCGTTCTATCTCCATTGCATATTCTTGTAACGGCTCGTTTGCTTTTTGGTGGCGATTCATCAACTCTATCTGGAACATCTGCTTCCTATGATCGCTGCCGTAACGCCGTTCAATCGCAGCCATTATTGCGTCATAATTGCTACGATCACTTGCAGGAACAGTTTGTAGCACATCGGCGACGGGGCCTTTCAGCGATACCACCAACGCTGCCACTTTGTCCGTCCTTGTCCAATGATTAGTTTGTGCTGTCGTCTCGAACTGTAGTTTAAAAACACTAAACGGCACAGTTCCATCAACGGTCGGGGCGTTAAGTTTCATCGCATTGACAGTCGTAACTGGTACGCTTGACTGTCTTTCACGCACATGAATATCCAACTCCCTAAGTTTCGATTCCAAGTGATGTAGTTCGCCTTCCATTTGGTCCTGCCTCGCCCGCAACTTAGCGGCATTTCCTTCGATGTGCGCCAGTTGGTCCTTAACTTGTGAAGTGTGTTCTGCCAACTGGTTCTTCGTGCACGAGGACTGCTCCGTCAGCTGCTTCTCTATGCGTTCCGTCAACTGATTCTCCATGCGTGAGGACTGTTCCGCCATTTGATTTTCCATACGTGAAGACTGCTCCGCCAATTGTTGTGCCATTGCTTGTAAAAACACGTTCATGTCGAATGCTAGAGTTGGTTGGGGTTCCATCAACTGCTCCTTGACCTCGGATGAAGGTCCCGTAGCGCCTTGGTAAAACTCATAGGTTTCAACTTCGATGCCCTCATCCTCCAGAGCCTTCCGCAATCGTGCTTGCAGTTTCGCCTTTTATCCTGTTCCGGGCAATCGTCAAGATTCCAATTCATCCCTCAATTGAGGTATTCTTAGGTCGGCAAACTTTACCATTGTCCACGATCACTCCGCGATCCCACTTCTGACACCAATTGTTACGTTTTTACTTCGCACACGACCGCTAAACTATGTCCAGTTTAAAACGATCCGTTCTTTTTACGCGAGTTCGACCACTGGATCGCAAGAGTGCCTTTTTTGTTCAAGGATAACCTTTTTTCTCTTTTAAATCCCTCAATTCCTCGTCTCCTCTTTATCCTGTTTGCACGTGTTCTCCCTGGTTTCGTCTGCTTGCGGCGTTGCCAGTTTTTGTCTATTCTCCAGTATTCCTCTAGATGGCTCCAGAATCGGTGTGTTGATGTCATATCAGTTGGCTTAAGGCTCGGTGCAACGCCATGAGGGCACGCTAACGGTTGACAAGTGTGTCGGTTTTGAATTAGTGACAATATATATATATATATATATATATATATATATATATATATATATATATATATAACAATAATAATAAAAACTTAAAAATCATAATAATGTAACCAAATTCAAGTTTTCCCTATTTGTCTCTGTTGCAGCACAAGCAACAACAACGGATGAATCGATTTGTCAACAATACCACAAAAGGAGAATCAATTCATCACAATATTCAAAAACCAATTCACCTGTCATCGGAACAACAGAAACTCACCACATCGTATATATTACCACCTAAAGGTATGCATCAGAGATCGGACCATAGGTTGCCGTTTTTGCTAAGTTGTTGGCACTAACATCCCAGTGCACTCGACATGGCATGATCAACCAAGCAACGGCAACTGGCAATAGCACTGGTTCATAGAACGGTTTTGACTGTAATTACTGTTCTGTGGTATTGGCTGACTCTAACGGAGGAGAAAAAGACGAAAACCATTCGAGACTGCCTATAAAAAGGCGCATTAAAAAAAAAAAAATACACACATTCCCTTTCCAACCGTCGTCGAGTTTAGATCGTCGCGAATCGTGTTCAGTACGTGTAACATCAGTCCTACGTTACAAAATTATATTACATCCCCATTTGTGTAATAGTGCAGTGAAAAAAACAAAAAAAAAAAAAAAAACAGAAAAACAGACCAGACCCTTGTGCAGTGTGCTGTGTTTATAAAACAAAAGAGTAGTGTAAAACAATTGCAACGAAATGGCCTGCGGGCCAAATGTGAATAGTAACCGGTTTAGCGATCTTACGGAAGATACAAATAGTGATATTCGACCAAACAAAATGAAAAGGACACTTATGAAAACAGAGGAATGTTTTCCTAGCTTACCAACAATGAACAATACAAAAGATCCAAAATTTCTAATTATATCATCCAAGGAGAATGGTAGGCCTATTTCATCTCTAAGCCCATTTTTAATTAAAAAAGTAATAGACGATGTTAGCAAAGAGTATGAACAAATCACGGTTCTACAAGACGGACAATTATTAGTAAAAACTAATTTTCAGAAAATCGCAGACCGTTTTCTTAAAATAACAAACTTTGGCAACGTGTGTCCCGTTTCTGTAAAATTACACGAAAAATTAAATGAATGCAAAGGCATAGTGTACGCCCCTTGTCTCATAAACATCTCGGAAGCGGAAATAATAGCCGAAATGGGTCAACAAAAAGTCACAGATGTGTACAAATTTACCAAAGTTGATGACTGTAAAGTGCGAAGACCCTCCGAACTTGTGTTATTTACTTTTAACCTATTCCAACCACCAAATTCGGTTGACATCGGTTTTTATAAAGCTAAGGTCAGCGAATATATCCCCAACCCCATGAGATGTCGCAACTGCCAACGACTCGGCCATACCACAAAACGCTGCACCAATACCACAATGTGCGAAAAGTGTAATCTGCCACCTCATAGCCCCGTAAATTGCAGTCGCACTATGTGCGCAAACTGCTCGATCCCTCACTCGGCCGCGGATAAAACCTGTCCCTTGTATATCCAAGCGAAAGAAGTTTTAACAATAAAAACCATAAACAAATGTTCAATGGGAGAAGCCAAACGAATTTATAAGGAAAAAAATATCCACAAACCAGGAACTTTCAGGAAGCTTTGCAGATACACTAAAATCGAGCCAATTACAAGGACCCTCAACGGAACAAAACAAACAAAAAACTACACCCAAGGAATCCCTTCCAGCCAGCTCCTCCTCATCTGCTACAATCAACAGTATTCAAATTGCATTGCCCCATAAGCCAAAAAAGTCAATAACACATAACCCAACCAAACCAATTTCGTCTATAACACTACTTATCCAACGAAAACCATCAATTCAATTAACGCCATCAACTCAACAAACATCATCAACTCAACTAACCACATTCGAACCCTCACAACTACAAACAAGTTCGCCAACAAACAACCAAACTGAAACCATTCCACAAACCACGACAAGCTGCTCTGCTAATAGCCATTCGCAACGCACCCCTTCACCCAAATCAAAGGTAAAAAGTAAACCGTCTCTCACTAATATAAAAATTAATAAAAATGTACACATCTTAGTAGATGATGATATTACAATGTAACTATAAAACTAACAACCAAGCCCCTGACTCTGCTGTTCCTGAGGTTGGACACTTGAACTCAATCCAGAGTTCAAGTGCCCAACATCTGGAACAGCGGAGTCTTGATCCTAACAACATACATCCCGCCCACCATACCTTCCAACACCTTAAAACATTTAAGAATATACAACCCCATCCCTCTGCAAAATCAAGATCAAAGTACACTAGCTCGGCTGAACGCCCAAAACTCACTCCAAAACAAACCCCATTCACCATTCTACAATGGAACATGAACGGTTATACCAATAACTTTGACGAACTAAACATTCTAATTAAGGACCATAACCCACATATAATATCACTGCAAGAAACGCATTGCCCAGTCAACACCACACCATTCATCCCTAAATCCTATGTAGGCTACTTCTACAATTCACCTACAAACACATCACACAAGCAAGGAGTAGGATTACTAATCAGGAAAGGTACTTCCCACAAAATCCTCCCCATCATTACAAATATCCAAGCTCTCGTTGTAGAAATACAACACCCTTTAAATTTTACCTACATTGCCTTATATCTCCCCCCAAATCAACCATTAAATAAAAATGATCTTCAGGCTATACTCAACCAAACAAATGAGCCCAGAATACTTGGAGGCGACATAAATGCTTGGAGTACACTCTGGGGTTCACCTTCCGCAAACAAAAGAGGGGAAGTAATTGAAAACCTCCTCCTCACCTCCAATCTGATCCTACTGAATGACGGTTCCCCTACTCACCTTTCTACACACAATACCCTCACTCATATAGACATCACTTGTTGCTCCTCAGAATTGGTTCCGAAAACATCATGGCAAGTTCTAAACGACCTCTACAATAGTTACCACTTCCCCGTTTTAAGCATAATAAATAATCAGCACCCGATAACCCATCACAACAGATCTCCAAAATACAAAACCGATTCCGCCAACTGGGCACTTTTTTAGAGAAAAGTTGACGAATTTCTTTCAAGCAATTCCCCCACACCTGACACGAATCACGAAGCGGCGCTAATCAGTAAAGCAATTAGATCCGCTGCCAATCTCTCAATGCCCCAAACAAATATCACAACCAAATCAGAAACCAGGCAACCTGTACCTTGGTGGAACTCCGACCTAACGCTTCTCAGAAAAAGCAAAATGTCAGCCCTCTCTGAATTTAAAAAAAGACCAACGCAGATTAATTTTGTTGCATACAAAAAAGCAAATGCACAATTTCGTAGGAAGATGAAAGAAAGCAAAGCAAAAAGCTTTCTTCAATTCACTTCCTCAATCAATCCAACATCCTCCACAACCACAATATGGCATAAAATACGCAGCTTAAGTGGTAATCACAATCCGACAATTATCTCATCCCTTAATTCCGAAAATACTACAATCTCAGACACAGTGAAAATAAGCCAACTCTTCGCCAAAACCTGGTCGCAATTCTCAGGCGACAATAATTTTCACCCCGAATTCAATCGTAAAAAAATTGAATGCGTTAACAATCCACTATCTTTGCAAACTCCTAACTCTGCAGCTCTACGCATTGAACAACCCATCTCATTTATCGAATTCGAGTCAGCACTTAGTATAACTAAGGGCAAAACTCCAGGGAGAGATCGAATATCTTACCCAATGTTAAAAAACCTTTCGCATTATGCAAAACAAAGAATTATAAAGTTATACAATAAAATACTTGAAACATCACACATTCGACAAATATGGAAAACCGCGGTCTTAATACCTATTCCCAAACCGAACAAAGATAAAGTTACGGTGGATGGCTACCGCCCTATATCCTTAATTCCTTGTCCCGCAAAGGTATTAGAAAAATCGTGGCCAAACGTCTACTCTGGCTTATGGAAACAAAGAAATTGACATCCATCAACCAAGTAGCTTTCAAATCCAACAGAGGTTGCACAGACGCCTTACTCCACATTGACCACTACACCTCAAAGGCTATATCCGCCAAAAATCACGTCACAATACTCTCTCTTGATTTTGAGAAAGCATTCGACAGAATAGGCGCTCACACCGTACTTAATAAATTGTTAAAATGGAGAATTGGCAACAATATATATAGGTACGTTAAATCATTTCTAAGCAATAGAAAATTCCAATGTAAAGCCAACCACCTTTACTCCAATACATTTCCATTACACAACGGAATCCCTCAAGGATCCCCGCTGTCAGTTGTACTATTTATGATCGCCTTTGACGACATAAGTACAATAATACACAAACAGAGGCATCTAGATCATTGCATTTACGCCGATGATATATACATCTTAAGTAAATCCAGTGATCTAAATTTCTGCAAAAACATTTTAACTAAAACAGTGAAAGATATCTTAGAATGGTCAAATTCTTCAGGTGCCAAACTCTCAGTAGACAAATGTAAATTATTTCATGTGTGCCGACGACGACTTTGTCCCCAAATACACCTCAACATAAACAACAAAACAATCCAAAATGTCCCCAACCTCAAAATCCTAGGAATAACATTTAACAATAAGTATACCTGGAAACAACATTGTTCAGAACTCAAAGTATCATTAGCAGCGAGGCTCAATATTATTAAATACTTAAGCAACTTGAAAAGTAACGTACACATTAACACTCTATGTAAAATTACTAAAGCTCTAATTTTAAGTAAAATAGACTACGGGATCTAGATCTATGGCAATAGTCCAAAAACGACTCTAAATATAATAAAACCCACCTATTACCAAGCCGCTAGAAGAAGCACCTGTGCATTCAGAACGACACCAATAAAAAATATACTGGCTGAAGCTGGGCTCCCAACAATCGAGGACCGGATGGAAATCATATCATTAAAACTAATAGCTAAATTAGCGTTTTCGCGAAATTCCATAATTGACAAAGACATCAAACTAACAATAGGATACAAAAACACCAACCGAATCCCATCTGCAATCAGTCGCATTTTAGATAAAGCCAAGCAATTGGAATTGGATATTAAACAAACTTTCAAATACTCCGCAACTTACCCGCCATGGCTTCTAAATAATTATAATATCATAACAACACTCTCAATATTTAAAAAACCAAACACAAACAAGGAAATATACGGTGCACTATTCTGGTCAGTCGCCTCAAAATATAAATCCAACGGATGGCGCTTTCTGTACACAGATGGATCCAAAACAACCAACTATACTTCCTTTGCGGTCACATCCGAAGAAGTTGCAGTAAAGAAAATCGGACTATTACCCGAATTTTGCTCTATTTTCACGGCGGAAGCCTTCGCGATCTTACAAGCCGTAACATTCGCCACCAACCACAGAGAAAAATATGTCATCTGCACCGACAGCCGGTCGGTACTCAACTCAATAAGAAACACCAACAACACTGATGATATCATTTCCAATATTCGGAATAATATCATTAAATACTGCAATAAAATAAAACTAATGTGGACTCCCAGTCACGTCGTCATCAGCGGTGTTGTATTCCAGAATACTACCCTTATTAAATTTAACACTGAATCTCCTAACACATCCTTAAAAACTTCACTTAACATATATTACATTCTCACTTAATACATACCATTCATAAACATTCACAATATTACCAGTTACAGCACACTTAATAACCTGCACCTTTTTATTTATTCAAAACATAGCAACTTGGATTTTCGTCCAAATTTATTGATTGTGAAAAGTCACAGAAGAAAAAATAGAATAGAAAAAAAAATTCAGTTCATAAAGTTCGTTCGGATTAAGTTGAACGTTTTACACAAATCTTAGAAATGTATAAGAAATCAATATACATATATATAAAGTATACTTCGTCTTGACCTGTGAAAATAAATGGGTTTTCCAGTTAGTAAATTTCTGGTTGCAACCATCGAAAAAACATACGTATGAAAAAGAGAAGAAAGAGAAACAGAAAAAGTTCAGTTCCGAACGAGAGGAGTTCGGAAAAAAGTGTATTAATAAATCTTCGCTGGGAGAAGAATCGAAAAAAATAAAAGGTCCCCGCTCTTCCCTCATTCCGAGGAAGCACGGCGACGGACCTCAACAGCGGTAACGAGAATGCAGACGCCGCAGCCAACTCAGTCAAAAGAGCTCCAGTCCATAAATTCAACACCTACACAAGAGCCGATCTACTGTCAATTATCAGCAATCAACAAAAACAAATAAACCAAACAAACTGGGATACTCACCACCATACCTATAAAATGGTAAACCCTTTAAAAACTCACCCTTCTTACCCAACTAACTTGTCCAAATCCAAAATCACAAACTTTGTGAGGCTGCGATTAGGCCATACAGCTCCTACCCACCTCCACCTGCTTCACCGAGCTACAGTCCCAATCTGCCCTGAATGCAACACAACACTTACAATCACTCACATTTTGAAAGACTGTCCTCACCTAAAACCCTTGAAAGACAAACTATTTCGCAATACAGATATTTATACAATTCTAGCAGATCCCACTACCGACAACATAGAAATTGTAAATAAATTTGTAAATAGCATTAAGATTAAATTGTAAATTAGAAATACAGAGCCAATAGTCCCCGCTGCTAGGCTCATTAGGTTAAGTTATTGATATGTAATTTTACATTACTAATTGATAATAAATAAATAAATAAATAAATAAATAAATAAAAATACAGTTTTTGTTGGAATTTATATTCAATCCGACCAGCAGCAGAGTCAGTCTTTTAATGTTCGGTTTTTTGTTTTGTGAACCACCAGAGTTAACGTTAAATTTAAATTATTAAAAATACACTGTGGGAACACATTTTGAAAGAGTCCAAAATTATTCATTTGTGGTTTTTCTTGAAATTCTGTCGCTGATATTCGCGATGGTGGGATTACGACAACCAACAACTGTGACCCACCATCAGTATCTCCAGTCCCTGAAGAAAAATCGAGCTGGATAACCGCCTTGTCGCAGACGCAAAACTTGGTTTTGCTGCTTCCAAGGAAAGGGCTAAGGCTGTCTCATAGCACCAACTATTGGAGTTGGTGTTCAAGTTGCTTATTGAACATAATTGGCTTGTCTCAGTTGGCGACCCAGATCCAACTAGTGGAGTTGGATCCAATGGTCGCAGCTGGCGAAATAGTCTCTGATATAATCTGTAAATTTTGTTTAAAGTAAAAACAATAAAAAAATAAAAATTCTGTACACCGAAACATTATATATTTGTATAGAAAACCAAATAAATGTACGTAGAATAATTTAGAGTCCTCATACAGAGCCAATAAATTTCATCAAAAATATAATATGTTAAAACAGGTTTCGCATTTAGTCTCAAATTGTAAAAGCCTTTATCTGTACTTCCTTTTTTTTGCAAGTAAATGCGTTAAAAAAACCTTTAAGTGCCAACATTCTGCCATTGAGGCAGCTCGTAAACTTTTGCCTCAAATTCATCATTTTAAATTTCGGCTGTGGAATGCAGAACGAACAAGATATCTAATCATTCCGATCAATTCATGACAATTTGGAGGGACAAAGGGATTTCTACACCAATAATATAAGGTATAAAGCACTGCGTACTGGTGAACGGCAGTTTTAGTCGTCAAAAATCCTGCATCCATTTAAATCTATGCAGAAGGTTTTTTTTTTATTTTCAACGCGCTACCATAAACAAAAATCTTGATCTCACTGCAGATTTGTACTGAACTTACGCCACAAATCGATAGATTACACTAGAAGAAAGCTAGTACCACAACTGTTGCTTCGTTGACCAGTAAAAGAGAATCGATTCGTATTATCCTTTGACTAAAAGTAATTTAACCCGTGATAGACATCAATATTTGGCGAAACAAAATAGTCTTACGAAGTCCTCCTAGAAAGAAATCCCTTGATATCTTTACGATGTTCTTAATCATTGTAGTACTCAACTTTACTAATCTCCATTTAAAAACATAATTTTATAAATAAACTGGATAAATAATTCTTCCGAATTAATAAATTATGTTCTAATTGACCTTAACGTTACGCAACAGTTGTGATTACCATAGACGTGTCCATTCCACACCCCTGTTCGCGCAGCTTGAGAACAAACAGTGTATTCCATCTGTGTATAACACTTACACCTCGTGGTACACAGAAATCAGAGCTGATTATTCATTATTACTAAATATCCGTCAGTTAGAGAAATGGATAGCAAAAAACAAATTCGAAAAATTCTCAGTGGCCTTCTATTGGAATTTCTAGAAAAAAATATACAAATTAGTAAATATCCCGAAATAGTATCCAAGTCAGAAACCTAAAGAAGTTATTCAATGTCACAGATACAGAATAGGTAATAAACTGTGGATCATATTCCTTGTCCTGACTTTAGATTTAAGTGGTTCTGAACATGGATGGTGGTACATTTGCTATTCTACAGAACCCATTCGCCACTGAATTTGGATTATAGTCCAAGTTGCTTTGTGGAACACCAGTTCTCTATTATAATATTACCTGGAACAAATAGAAAATCTCAGGTGCAGCTTTTGATATTATGTGCTTTGAGATTTTTACACGTGGTAAAATATATTCTAACAATTTCGAATTTTCCGAATAATTGAATATTAAATAGAAATAGTAAATTGATCCGTTCTTTCCAGGAAGTCAATAAATTATTCCAGTCGGAGTTAAGTTCAGAGCGATCATATATTACTCTAGGTACACGCGTTGCTCAAATGATTTTTAGATATGAAAGTTCGACCACCATATATTACGATTTTTTGTAGGGAGATAACAATTTTGTATTTGAATAAAAAAACAGAATAATTAAAATAATTAGCTGAAATTTATTCCAGGTGCAAGATCTATATGCAAAAGAGGCAACAATGCGGTTTGGGAGAATCTCAAATCCTGTAAACGCCGTGTTATCCACTGATTTATCTCATTTTGAAGTGAATGACTTACGGCTATGATCTTTTCAGTGCTTTGACCAATTGTTGTCTCACTGGCACAAGAACATCAAATAGTAAGTATTTTGTCTGAAATTTACCTACTATTGCCCACAGCTTGTCTGGAGCGATAACTGCGGTCGAAATAAGAAGTAAATGCTCTTAAAAATCGACCACCGACTCAGAATTTCATTAGTAATTTTTAATAATAAATTCAAACTTTTCTCTTTTGCAAGCTTCACCACGATAAGAATTTCTCCTTTAACTGCCGTTTTAACTTCGACAGAGCCTGAAAAGAGTATAAGGGTGCGTTCATATTGAACTACAAAATTGTCAACTGTCCCTTTTGAAAAATCGTTTAACAAGATGGATATTAAGACGGACTTTGCTAATGAATGTACTTCTATCCAAAATAACTGCGCACTTCACTTTGCTTTTAGACTTTATTTTTAATGTAGTTTTTGTCCAACCCTTTCAACTGTGTTGTCCTCCAACCTAAAAATTCATAGAATAAGTGGGGCATATGAATCCTAGACATTGTGAGAATCTAAATGTATAACGACGGCGACTTTTGTGACCGCACTAAGAACAGGTTGGTATCAAACTAAAGGTATCTTTTAAAATCACTTGATGAGAACCCCTCCCGAGTTTTTCCTATGGGGATACTTGAAACACAAGGTATCCACTAACAAACCAACCACAGTCTTGATGCATAAAGATAACATTCATCGTATAATTGCTGCAAAAAAAAACAATGGAAGTCTGCGAAATTGATATAAAAAATGTGCTTTAAGTGCTTCTCTCTGGGCCATGGCCATGGCGGCTACTTAACGGAAATCATATTCAATTCATAAGGTCAAGGACAATTATTCAATGCTCCAAAATTATATTCTTTTTAAAAGTCATAAGAACGACATCCTGGAAAATAAAAACTCCCCGTTTTAGAATCTACTACAGTAATTTTTACAACATTTTTTTTTTTTATCTTCTTAGTTTCTAAATTACATTTTTTTTTATTAGACTTCTCTCGGGAGAGGCGAACCTATAGCGTTGAGTGGGTGACCCGAGATGTCATCAAATAACTGTTGCAGTTCTTTTTGAACAGTTGCAGGTTGTAACGCTCCGGGAACACTAGCGTGGGAAGGGGGTTCCACAGCTTCCCCGCTCTGTAACGGAACGAGTTCTGATGCAGGGATGTTCGCGCCGTCGTGAGCTGAACCACAAACGGGTGCGATCCGTCGGATTGTCTTGTGGAGAGCATATAAGCCGAATTGCGTGGAACAATACCACGAATCTCCGAAGAACAGTACCCGTGATAATATCTGTAAAACAGACAGAGGTCGGCTACGCGCCTTCGATCAGGCGGATCGCTCGTCTCTGTATGCTCTCAAGTAGGTCGAAGGTATGTTTAGGAGACGAGCTCCAAACATGAGAGCAATATTCGAGCGCGGGTCTAATTTGGGATTAATATAGTAGAAGAGTTGGCCCGGAGTAAAATATTTCTTGGCTCTAAAAAGATAGCTCAGTTTTCCTGAGGCTGATCTGGCGATACTCGACACGTGTTTATGCCATGATACATTCCCACAGACCGTTACGCCGAGCAATTTCAAACTTTCCCCAGCCTCCAGGGCCCGGCCATTCATCATCAGCTGTGGTACCGATGATCCACTTTTCTTTGTGAATGCTGTATATTGTGTCGTCTGTGCATTGAAGTCGACTAGATTGGCCCTTCCCGACTGCAGCACCCTATCTAGATCCTGATTCAGAGAGTCAATCTGTCTACATCTCAGCTGATGCGACGCAGATGCACCAATCGGCCGAACACTCGAAAAGGACGAAACAAGCGTACTATCATTCGCAAAACTGAACACTTTGTTATCCCTTGTCTCCAACAAATCATTTATGTGAAGCAAGAACAAGGTTGGAGCCAAAATAGAACCTTGGGGCTCCCCCGAATTAACAGGATACAGGTCCGAACACTCGCCGTCCACAACAACCCGGATCGCTCGATTCTCGAGGAAGCTCCTCGCCAGTCGCAAAGCTGTGGGGAAAGTCCATATGAACGAAGTTACCTTAGATAAAATAGACAGTAATGCTATCGGACGGTAATTTTGTGGGATACACTTTTTTCCCGTCTTTGGGATTGGCTGAACTCGAGCGATTTTGCAGCAGGCAGGAAAGGTCCTCCGTGCATAAGATAAGCGAAAGAGTCTGCCAAGAACCGGCGATAGTTCTGGAGCACAGTTCTTAAGGACTATTGCTGATATTCCGTCCGGACCAACTGCGCTCCTACAGTCCAGTTCACGTAGAATGTGTTGAATAGTACGCGGATGAAATCTCACATCCCGCATGGGAGACCGTACCGCCGCGTTCACAGATGACTTCAAAAGACCGGAATCGAGGTTTGAATTCGCGGAAAATAAATTCGCACAAAGATTAGCTTTATCATTTAAATTTGTTACTAACATCCCGCTGTCTGTAACCAACGGAAGGAAAGAGGAGGATGCGAAGTTACCGCGGACAGCCTTTGCCATTGACCAGAAGGAGCGCGAACCAGTTGGGCACCGAAGGAGCTTATCGATCACCCTGTCGCTGTGAGCCTCCTTCGCAGCATCAATCGCCTGGTTGCACGCGTTTCTGATTCTAACAAAATTCGTTCTGTTAACATCGGTGGGATTGGAGCGCCATTATTGAAAAGCTCTATTTCTTGCCACTGTAATCAGCTCGCATTTTTTATCAAACCAAGGTTTATCAGACGAACTTCGTTTGATGGAATGTGGAAAATACATCTCCATCCCCAGAAGATTAATCTCTGATACCGACTCCGCGCAAGCGTTAACATCGGAGTTTCCGAAGCACACCTCGGACCATGGAAAGGATGCGAAGAAATCTCGCAAATCGTCCCAGTTAGCGGCCCCATACTTCCATACATGGCGAAGCTGCCTAGGCCGGTTATTCGCTTGATATGCAAGTGCTTGCGCGACAGATACCAAGCAGTGATCCGAGTTTCCCAGTGACGCAGAAACCTCTACGGTATAAATACTCGCTTCGGGTGTCAAAAACAGATCCAGGATGTTCGCATAATCCCCTCGGGCATCCGGCACTCGCGTTGGCTCCCCCACGAGTTGAGTCAAGTTGTGGCTTACAGCAAACATCTCCGCCAGCCTCCCAGCCTCGTCGGTTCTGTTAGAATGTAACAACCAGCCGAAATTGTACACATTAAAATCACCAAGGACAACAATTTCTGAAGCTGGGTGGTATCTGTATCCAGTCGATGGTATGTGAAAGATATTCGAAGAATGTCGCCGGTCGATTGTCATTCGGGGAGCGATAAAGACAACAAAGAAATTTAACGGAATTCCTCAGCACGACCCTCAACCATATGATGTCCATATTATTGGGTTTCAACGCCTCCATCCTCTGGCAAGCCAGATCGGGCCGCGCAAAGACGCAGACTCCGCCCATAAAACGGAATCTCGAATGTAAATCGTATCCTGAGCAACGAAGATATGTCGAATCAGTTGACGGATCGACCTGGGTCTCAGTTAGGGCAAGAATATCAGGTTTCGTTGTTTGCAAATATTGGTGGACGGCGTTTACATTCGTATTGGTGAAACCGATGCCCCTGATGTTACAAAATGCCGTCACCAGTCGAGCGTGGGAAGAGCCTCGAGAGCGAGGCCGGCTATGCGATGACGAACCTCTCAAAGTTCCATTATTTATCATGATATCTGCAGGATGCTCCCCCCGACATAGTCCCCAGCCTAGACTAGTTTACCTCCGGAATTCTTTATATCAGAAGGTACCGTCATGGCTTATCTCCGTGTCAGTCCGGGCCATCAGCCACACATCCGGAACACCGCCGAAGATTTCTCTCGGCGATATCGCGGAATAGCAGCATGCTAGACAAACAATGCTTAAATTCTATCTTAATTACCTTATATTATAACTTACTGGTCCTACGCAGACGCTCTAAGCTAAACATTACATAACTATTGTATAATTTGCCTTTCGGCGACAGCACTTTATTTGTGGCTGTACTTATGATTATTTGAATGACAAAGAAACACTTGGAAAACTTTCTGTCGAATTTTTTTCTTTGTTTTTTGTTAAAATTTAACTTGCTTCTTTTTTTTTAATTTTCAATTCAATTCAATTCAATTTTATTTGGTAGATAATTACATTTATGGTATATTTTACAACTAGTACTTAAGAGATTTAGGATAGCAATTCCTTTACAACTATAATCTTAAATCTATATAATGACAATAGCACAATTTTAATGAATAACAAATAATAAATTAAGGGAAAACTACAATAAAAAACCCTTATTTGAATCTTAAGACTAATATTGCACGGGTTTCCGGTTATTTTATATAGTAATGACCTCAATATAATTTTCATAGACAGAGTACATATGTAGTGATTTGGGATAACGCAAGACGGGAAACGAGAACATTGTCAGAAAAAGAACAATTGACGAAGATGTTCCGATTGATTTTGTCAATAAAGAATTCTACCGGTTTAACGTTAGCGTATTCATGTAGTTCATGTGTGGAATAATGCCATGGCAAATTCAGCAACATTTTCAATATTTTATTTTGACACCTTTGCAATTTTATTTTGTGTGTGCGAGCACAATTACACCATACAGGTGTATAGCGTGAAAAATGGTTTTAAATATTATAATTCTATTTTCGATGCTAAGCTTTGACTTTCTACACACTAATGGATACATAACTCTTACGACATTGTTTATTTTGTCAATTGTGGTAATGATGGCTTTTTGAAAGATAAGTTGTTTATCTAGAATAATGCCTAGATATCTACAGTCTTCGGACCAATCAATATCAACTGCACACATACTGAGTTTAGTGCCATTTGGTAAGTATCAGAGTTTCCTACATCTCGAAAACCAGACAGCTTGTGTTTTATTACCATTTATTTTTATTTTACATTTCCTGTAATACACTGCTAGTTTGTCAAGAGCTGCTTGCAAAGAGTTGTAGACATTAGTGAATAAGGCACCCGAAGAGAAAATGGTCGTATCATCGGCAAACATAGCTACCTGAATGTTTTCACCTAGACATGGTAAATCTGCGACAAACAATGTGAATAATATGGGACCAAGGACCGAGCCTTGGGGTACACCATAGTGGATTTGGTGAGTAGAGGATATGTCGGTTCCTATACTCACAACATATTTTCTCGAACGAAGAAAGCTCTGAATAATTTTGATAAGCGGCATTGGCAGCTTAAGCTTCAGTAGCTTATAAATCAAGGCATCGTACCATACCGTATCAAAGGCTTTTTCGATGTCTAGAAGAACCAGTCCCGTTGACTCCTTGTCGATGAATTTACCAGTTATGTGGTTTGTAATGCGCAAGACTTGGTGGATTGTGCTGTGACCACTACGGAAACCGAATTGAAAGTTTGGTAAGATGTTATTGTCTTCCACAAATCGATCAATCCTTTCCTTAATGATTTTTTCTAAGAGCTTACTTAGACAGCTAAGTAGACTAATAGGTCTGTAGCTTTCGGGGCTGTTCTTCGGTTTGCCGGGTTTCGGGATAGGTATTACTTTTGCTGTTTTCCAACAGTCCGGAAAATAACAATTCTTAAGACAAGCGTTGAAAATGAACGTTAAATAGTTACTTGCAGCAGGTGGAAGTGGTTTATTTAATTTGTTGTTAATATTATCAAGACCAACAGCCTTTTTTGATTTCGATTTTTTTATCAATTCTTTAACTTTGCTAATATTCGTTGGGTAAGTACTTTCAGCTGGTGTTTGAGAAAGTACATGGATAGTGTTAGCAACTTCAGCTTCAGTATACGCGTCGCTTAGATGCATAGATATGGAGTGGTTCTTACTAAACGTGTTAGCAAGTAGGTTCGATTTCTCCATTGAAGAAATAAACAACTTGTCGTGAACTTTAAACGGAGGAATACTTGACCCTCTCTTTTTCATATTTTCCAGAAAGGTTTGCTTGCTTTGTCAAGAGAGGAAAGGTGTTTATTCCAATACTAGTTCCTATATGCTGAGATTTCTTTTTTAATGATATTATTTAAGACTTTAACATTAACTAGAAAACAATCGATTCTATAACGCAGCCATTTTCTTCTTTCAGAGTTTCGTAGCGTAATCAGATGTAAGATATTTTCAGGAAGCGGTGCCTTATCAACTGGAGCAGTGGAACATTTAGGTATCGCAAGATCGGCCGCTCTATTGATAACAGAAACAAAATTGTTACATAGGATATCAATGTGCTCGCTGGAGTTTATAGAATTTAGGCTGATATCACCTAGAACCAAGTTCGTGTTTATATATGATTTATAACAATTCCAGTTGGCGGTGGAATAGTTGTGGTATAAACTGGTACTATTTACAGATACTGTATGATTCACTGTGAGGCTGATCGGAAGGTGGTCTGAACTCAACGCATTTGGAGTTAATGGTACTGAGCAGTAATTTGGAATATTAATGATATATAGATCGAGAGTTACGGGGTTCTTGTTAGCAGTCGATGGGATATAGGTGGGGAGAAGTGGATAAAGTATGGAAAAACTTGGGCTGGTTTCAGTAACATCTAGTAAAATGTTACCCCAGCAGTTTGCCCTAAGACAATTCCACGACTGATATCTGCAGTTTAGATCACCACCAATAATTACCTTGTTTCGAGTGTTGACTCTATACAATTTTTGCAGATCCCGCTTAAAGTAAGTAGATTTCTCAATGTTTCCATTTCCTCCAGGGGAAATAGACCGAAAAAATACTCACCTTGGAGTTATCACTTAATGTTACATCAATACTAAATTCTTCAATTAATTTAAGGTGCAATGAAGGACGCAAGGTATGTTCTATACATTTCTTCACAACAATGGCGACACCTCCACCACTAGCATGTACCCTTTCTAGGCGATAACATATGTAATTTGGATGAGAGAAAGAAATGTCTCGTTTGAGCCAGGTTTCTGAAACAAGTGCAATATCAATATCAAAATTTATCAAGAAATTAAAAATGGCATGCTGTTTGTTTTTGATGCTTCTCGCATTCCAAGTTATGATGTTAAGAGAGTTTCTTAACATGTTTTTTCCGAGTATATGTACTTAATAGCTAATGAAGTAATGACGTTAAATTGGTCAGCTTTGGTTTGACAAGCACTAAGCTTGGTTACAACTTCATTAAGAAGAGAGTTTATCTCGCTAAATGAGAACAAGTTATCAGTAGATATAGTTTCAGACGGATATTTCTTCGTGTGTGTCGTATCACTGTTGGAAGGTTGCTGGGTTTGACGGAGGCCAGAAGCCCAGGTGGATGAAGGAAGTGAAGGTTGACGCACAGATCGGGGTAGTGGAGGAAAATTATCAATGGATAATCGGTCGGGCACTGGCTGCTGTTTGTCACTCGGAGGCTGTAGGAAGGCTGTATTTCCTGTACCACGTCCGCGTGGGGATAATTTGCGGCGAATGTCTATGTACTGCTTTCGGCTTATGCATTCTGGATCGGTGGATTTATGTGGCCCACTACAATTTGCACACTTGATGACCTCATTCGTTTTGCAGTCGGATGTTTTATGGTTTCCCGAACATATTGCACAGAAGCTATTTATATGACAATGCATCGAGCCGTGACCATAAAGCTGGCAATTGTGACATTGTGTGACCTTACCTGGATTATGTTTTTTAAAGTCCCAGCGAACGATGGTTTTGAACAAGGTGGAGTAGTTCCGTTTTAGTTCGTTTAATTTAACAGTACCGCGTTGAGTGTAGACGATGTACAAGTAGTGTTTGTACAGGGCTTTTGTTGACTGATTTAATGTGATGGTTTTAACATCTAGGCACTTAATCCCGAGTGCAATTAACTCATTTTTCACTATATCGTTGCTAATTAAGTCTAGCCCGGATAACACTACCTTTAATGGGCGATTTTCCTTACGTGAGTGGGTGAAAAACTCACATTTTAACCGTAAGAGTTCGGTTCTGATTTTGTTATATATGTCCTTTGTTGGGGCACATATTTTTTGTCCAAGCGATGTGTTTTTAATTAAGTATTTGTCTATCTTAATGTCGCTCAAAATATCACGCACTTTAGCACTAGTTGATTTTAACACCACAATTGTCGGAACGGTTTCTTTAGTAAGTTCTGGGCACTGTTCGACATTGGTCGGACCCATTTCAGGTGAGTCTTCCATCAGACTTTGAAGTAGTTGAAAAAAGTTAGTGTTTGAACACATTTTAAATTTTTCTAGCACTTTATTATTCACTTTTGAAAGTTTATCGGGAGGAGTTTGGCCTCTAATAACGGGGGCGTAACGCAACCGTTTGCAGTTAATTTTGTTTAACACACGTGGTCCAGGGGCCATAACTTAACGGCTTTAACAATTCTTCAAATTTTATGTATGCGGAAAACGAGGCAAAGAAAACAAGATAATGATAATTAAATTGTGATAATTATTGTGAAAATAACGGTTGATTAAGATAAATAGCACGAGCAAAACTGAGCGACAAGTTGTCGGTTTGAAAGTCAGCCTGCTCTTTTTCGATTACCTTTTTTTAATTTTATTTAAAAGAACTTGTGGGGGTGGAGGTATGGATGCCGACGCACGACACGGGTTCACTATCACCCCCAACGAGTCTTTCGCAAAACTGTCCTCCGGAATTCGCGCACCAAGGTAAAAGTAAATAAAAGGCACTGTGGGTAATTCTGTTGCACAAGGTTTTGTTTATTCGTCTAATTTTTATAATAAGTTCTTCGCACGAAACAACTCGGCAGAAACGCATTCACGATTCGACTTGTATTTGTTGCAACTGGATTCGCTTACAAAAGCGCTCCAAACAATGTTTACACTTATTGATTAGTTTAGATGTACTGTACACTTAAGTTTAATTGATAAACCGCGAAATCACCCTTAAGCCACGATATTGGCATGCGGCCGTATTGATCGGAACTCGACAAAAGACACCCTGAGGAAGCTACGCACTTGACTCTTAGTTTCGCCGCTTGGGTTATGACTCGACTCCGCGTGTGTGCACATTGATGGTTATTTCACGACTCCGTGTGCCTCGTTGGAGGAATGTAATCAGACGAATGTGCACCGTTCGGCGGATGAATCTCGATTGTTTGAATGAAGGCAAGGATCCATTCACGGTGTCGTGGGAGTGGAGTCATAGCTAAGTAACTCACAGCCACTTACTAGGAACATGGAGAAGGGTTGCTATGTCTACATAGAGAATTTTGTTTCAGGGAAGTTCTGCCGTACAGGCTGAATTCGATTCTTCTGCTGCTGTGTATACTGAGAAATCGGTTTCGGAGGCATAACCAAGTATGGACATGGGTTGTCGGTTAGATAAAGGAACATGGGTCTTGATCGTTGCGATGGTTGTTTCGTGGAAATGCAACGTATCGTGCTGGTGACTTACCAGTAAGGAGAATTGGTATTATTACAAATCGTTTAGGTAGGATGGGAACCGAAATGGTTTTCGGGGAAACTAAATGCTTGGTTGCAAGCGAGGAAAATGGTTTAAGTAGGAAGTGAGCCGGAAGGGTTTTCGGGTAAAACTAAATGCGGTTTGGTGTAGATGAGGGAGATGATTTAAAATGTATTTTGTTGCAGGATTTGAGATGTATTTTGTGGTAGGTTTGAAAATGCATTCTATTACAGATTGGAAAATATATGTTATTGCAGATTGGGAAATGAATTCTTTGCTAGTTTTGAACGGGGGGTTGGGTTAAGGTGATGCGCTGGTAGCGGTCAAAATTAGGTAGGAATTGTGAGTTGGTTCTCCATGTAATATAGAGAACCCCCACAAACTTATCTTAAATCTTATATTACCCCAATTCTAGAAAAGCTAAGTCTGTGTAAGCTGGCCGATGATACTGTTATTCTACCGACATTGGTGTCCAGGTCTTTATATGCCATGCAACCACCAGAACCGTTGACGCTGTCCAATACTATCGTCCCGGTCTCTGTGGGAAATAGTCCTACTGAAGTGAGCTTCTCCTACAGACTATTGATATTATGCTATTCAGGCGACATAGCACTCGTTCACCAAGACCCGTCTGAACATAAATACTTTTACTTGCCGAGTAAAAATTTTCGTTAAGTCGGTTTGGGTCTGATCGGTTTCAAAGTCTTCTGAAAGTGGTTACAGGTTATCACCATTTTACGGGATGAATTGTGAAGATGTTTGCAAAAGCAGCACAACTGACCGCCAGGTGAACATATATGCACACAGACGAACACATCTAGCAACGAGACTGTGAGGGGTACGAAGTCGCGACGCCAGCATGGGCGAGAATTCTACTTCGTCCCCACAAATCACTAAGGTAAAAGCACAAACACCGGACAAGTAAAAATAAAACACACTATTTCGTTTATTTAGTTTTATTTCAAAATCAAGGAAGAACACTACTATTGGAATAACTTGTTTGAATTCATGGATTATTGTTTCCGTTTCATTTTCTCATTGGATACTAACATTTTACGGTAGCACTACGTGAGAGTTACATTGTGAAGTCAATAAAAAAGCACAATCTTCGAAGACTGCAGCGAATATAATATTCGACACAGCGGTTGCAAACACTACACTTTACGTGGGAAATGCGAGTTATGTCTATGAGGTACATGATTTTTACTTATTTTATTGTTCTTTTTTTGTTCCTAAATTATTACCCACACGTGACTCGGTGATTTTTCGTGTCTCCGTGCGCACCGGAGAGCGGAAGTCGGCATGAACGTGGCAGTCAGCGGATGGTAAACGACTCAGCGATAATCTTCTCGTGCAGAGATGATTCGCCTATGGGGTGAGTTTGTGGTGCCATGGTAAATATCCTCTCTACTAAGGATATCGTTTTTACCTACCACCAGAGAAACGTAAAGTCTCTCTTGGTGTAATAGGAAACCAGATCTTGTACTGAAGATCATGGTGGCATGTGTGCGATCGTTCAAATCTGATGTTGTTTACACGTGCTCGAAGGCAATGTAACAACGACGCAGACAGGCGGCAAAGACAACGGAAGAATCGACCAAATGCTTCGTCCGGTAATGAGGGTTATGTTTACGCTGTATATCGTCGGTATAATAGACGTTGGGAAGAAAGAAGGTGCTAATGGGATTGGTGGCAGAAACGAATCCCTCGCCTGCATTTGTATATGCAGGGAAATTAGTTTGTGGCGACGTACGAAATTGATGATTGTTTGTTTATTGAACGACGAATCGCTGGTCGGCTTGCTTCAGCTGTAAAAACAAGCCGTCCGTCGTTGCATTTCAATTGATAACAATGGGTTCCGAATGTTTTGTATTTATGGTGCATATGCACATTAAGGAACTATTTTTAGGAATTTTATCTAGCGCGTTGAAAGCATTAAATGTCATTGTAAAAGGAAATTTTTCAGGTATGCGGTGCAGGTGTGGGAAATTGAAATTTGTCTGAGAACCGAATAGGTTTTGGGATCCCTGAAACTGTAGAAAAGAAATCTTAAAGGAAATTATATGCGAAGGGATGCATGAAGATACATTTTCTTTTACAGGGACTTTTTAGATTATACCTTAGATAATCCTAGATGCGTAAAGCATTTAAGGTGCTAATGCGTTTGCATTAGCGAAATTATGTGATTGGATAGAGTTATGGATGTTTCTTAGGAAAGCGAACCGTGGGGTTTGGCGGAACCGCCACAAGACATGAGTTGCTTATCGGGGATCCTAGGACTAGAGGAATGAGAAGCAATGTATCGAAGTCGCTCTTCCAACGACAATGTGGCACAATCCGACCCACATATGCTTAATGAAGTCATGCTTGACTACATTACGGAGAATCCGCATAATTTTTAGTTTTTCAGCTGACTATCTTTTTTCTTGACATACCTAAGGATATACCCACGCACACCGGAAGGGTCCGGAGATATTTCACACAGATGTAATCGCCGCTGGTTGTGGATCAGAATATGTCGCGGAGATGTGTTTGATTGTCACATTTTGGTGGCGTCTCTTCTTAGCAACAATTTTCCGTTGTGTCTTCGCTGGGATTGTTATCTTCGGACACAGCGGCGTTTGGTTTATTTCCTCTTTCTATGAAAAGGACTGTGTGGACTACGCGGTACTATATAGGATTAATATTAACTTATTCTTAATTGATTTTTAATACAATTCCTATTTGCAAGATTTATACCCGTCAATCTGTGAATGCGCATCATCATCATCATCATCGGCACTACAACCGGGAACCGGTCTTGGCCTTATTTAAGCAAGTCCTGAGGCATTGAATGCGCATCACTTCACGTTAAAAGTCTCTTGGGGTTTCAAGTAGGGTGTCTGGCACGAGACGGGTTCCCTTGATCCCCCAAAATTGTTCACGGAGGAATCGTCCGCCAACAAAGGGTGAGCAAATGAAAAAAACACTAGGGTTGTTTTGCTGATTAACGTGCGTTTATTTTTCTCTACTAAACTATGGGTCCAGCACATGCACGCAGTTCACTTCTTGTTGATGCTCCTTAACATACATTACTTTAGTGGGTCGAGTACGAATGGACATGACTCGTTTACAGAGCTAGCGTAACCTTATTTTACACCTCGGGACTTAGGTAAAGACTTGTGTTATAGCGACTTCTTCTCGACTACAGGGTTGACGAGAGGAGCTCCTTGCTCAGCACTGATTTATAGAACTTACGGTTGTCGAGGGGTTTGCGTCGGAATTATAATCGGGACCCGGTGTTTAAACTCATCGTTTTATCGAAAATTCGCATTGAAATTAATGCCCGAACTTGGCGTTAAAACGCGTCACTATGGCAAGCTCAACCGACTCGAGTTTTAATTATAAGTGTGGGACCCTTAGTTACCGGTGCATTTAGTACGCATTGGCAATGATGCCGAACCGTTTGGGTGGGTGATTAGCGACTTCTTGTTCGATCCAAAGAGCGATGTGCGCTCGGTGGTGGTTGTAACTCGACCGACTAATGAATGGAAAGAATCTATTCATCGCGTCGTGGCGGTTGAGTCATAGCTGGAATAAACTCACTGCCACTTACTGGGAATTTCGAGAGGAGTTGCTATGCCTGTATAGGGGATTGGGTTTCGGAGAATCGTTGCCGTATATGCTGAGTTAGATTCCTCGGTTGCTATGTATGCCGAGAAATCGGTTTCGGAAACACGAGCAAGTATGCGCATGAGTTTTCGGGGGAAATTCGAATTGCTTGGGTGCAAGCGAGGGATATAATTTTGAGAGAGAAGCAATTTCGGGGAAATGTATGCGGCTCGGTGTAGTTGGTGGTGATGATTAATGTTCCGTTGTAGGTTTGAATATGCGTTTTATTACAGCATATGAATTTCCGGGGAAATTAAGATTGCTTGGTCGCAAGGAGGTAGTATGACTTAAGTAAAGAATCGACCGAAGACATTTTGGGAAAATGTATGCGGGGATGATTTAGAATATATTCTGCTGAATTGTATCCTGTTGTGGGTTTTGGAATATGTTTTATTGCAAAGTTTGGAATGTATGCTATTGCGGATTTTGCATGGGGAGTTGGGTTAAGGTGACGCGCTGTTAGCAGTCAAGGTTGGTTAGAATTGTGGGTTGGTTATCCGCGTGATATAGGGAACCCCCACAAGTCAAGTTCACGCGCACAAACAAACGTAGAGAGTCTTTTAGACCTTTAGCCGACCCACACGAATGTGGAATACTCTTCCTGATCATGTGTTTCCTCGTCGTTGTAATGTCCAGGCATTTAAAACCAATGTACATCTATACCCCGTTTCCTTATCCACTTCCTCTCATTTCGCTCGCACTGTGCTCTGACACTTAAGGGTACTCCAAAATCCCCTTTTGTGTGCGCGCTTGTGTAAATAAACAAAAATGTCTGTGGAGGAAAACCCAGTCGGCGCTGGCTCAAGAGAATCGTAAGAGTTTTTCATGTTTGATGTCTCTTTTGTTCAGCTCTTATGGCCGAGGATTTGAACTTTGGCTGCATCTATGAGGGCTATGGCATCTATTGCTAAGAGAACGAACTAGAGATTTTCGAAAAGAAGGGCCACTCTATTCAAAAACCTTAACTCAAGGTTGTCGCATAAAGTATTTCAAAAGTTTTCGACGAAGTTCCACATTCAGTGCTGTTGTCGAAATGCAATTTACGATATAGTCATTTCACTTTGTAATGCTGGCTTAAGGCGATCCTTGGCAATAGTCATGTTGATTATGATGACTAGTATCGTGCAGAAAACGACACGATACCACCAATTACAACTCTCCACTCGATGTCAAATGCCGGCCAAGTAGTTTTGTGTTGTCTGGCATTTTCACGTAAGCAGGTGTGATGAAATGCACTGTATATTAGCTTGGCAATGACGTAAACATCAACGGTTGCACATCTACATGTTACTTGCAATTTCCTTCCAGGTGATGTGGGTGGTAACATTTGTCAGCTATTCTAAAAATGGCTAATACGTTTCAATAATAAAAATATTGGTATATATTTTTACTACTTATTGCAGGCCATCACACATTTAATTCCTCATTCTAGGTAGAGTGAAGGATTTAGGACACCTAGGTGACTGAGTTACGGAGCTGACGAAAGCATGGTTATTTTCGAAACTCGATTTATTATTATCATCATCATCATCATCATCGGCATTACAACCGGGAGCCGGTCTTGGCCTTATTTAGCAAATCCTGAGGCTTGTTAAATTTTCCATAATGATTTTGTTTTTCGGGCAAGGTTAGTAGTCTTGCGCCAGAGACTCCCTGAAGCGGAACCGAAACCCGGTCGAATTCATTATTATACATACACTTAAATTCTGACACAATGATATGAGACTTACCTTCCCGAATTTAAGTCACGGGAATATCCTCAGAGACTTTCAGTGCCAATTACAATGTCAGCGATCGATGTGCCACAGGCTCAGAACCATTCTAGGCCATCTGTTGAGCATCAACGCAACCACATAAGAACATCCAACATGCCATTGGGTGTCGGATAGAAATTTGCAAATACATTTTTTCCATCAATAACTTCTGGCTTTTATTGGTCAAACCGAGCCATTGCCAAGCACGGACCGAATACCAAAGAAATGGTGTTCATAATAAATGCGCATGGATCGCAAAAAATATCTCGACTTATTGATGAAAAAAATGTATTTGCAAATTTCTATCCTTAGTGCCTTAATAAAATGCAAACTCTCTCCAGACCAAGTGCAAGAGTGAGGTCAAATGGTGCAACACGACTCCCATCTAAATAAAGGCCAAACCCCGATCAGGGAATTAAAATGCTTAACGTGAAAGATATGTATCGTATAGCTGCCCCATTTAAAGATTTGGATATCCGACATATGATTCCCGTTCACAGTTTATTCCATAAATCCACTCCTTTCCCTCGGTGGTATAGAGACTGCTTTTTGGGCTGTCGGTCGATTAGACGTGTAATGGGCGTCAATTACAAAGTCAATACGGAAGACCCTTCTTGTATCTCCCTCCGATTTCCAACACCACTGCCGGATTCAATTTCAATGCCAATCAATCACGTCGTAGACCTTCAGGAAGAGAGTGTCAGCAACAACTTTCAATGTTAGTTACATCCACAAACTATGAGTTGTCCTCCAGTGCCGTCTTCGTACGATACAAATAGACCGCCTTGCTATCCTCTTGCCGCCTGGATACCATACCCTTCTCGTATTTCATTTGCCTACATTACAAACAATTTTGTTTGCGTAAAATATCCGTGACCTTCACTTTCGATGTATAATATAATGCAATACATTCAGAGATAAACAATATGCGCTCCATATTCGCTGATATCCTGCTGTTGCGGCTTGTATTTACTGCTCTAGGTGGTGACATCTACAGCAGTGTCTAGACTGCAGACATTCCACTAGGAGCCAATTATCCTTGATGCAATCAGTGCGCCACACAGACGCACACCATCCCAAATGCGGTTAACCCAACCGATCGCATTGATTTCAAGTGGTTGAGGAAAATTTGTCAACTTGCAGCGTTGCATCGAAGTGGCATAGCGACGCTGGTGAAAACTTAAACAAACAAATAAAAAGGATGCCACGCACAGCAATTATAAAATCCGTTAGCCTAAAGAAACCCGCGCTGCTGAAAGGATTTTATGATATAATGTCAAGTGGGAAGTAAACGGCACCGAAAGGCATTTCACGATACCAAATGGTGGCTAATTAATTTACGACTGGGTTAAGGTCAATAATTGAGAAAATTTATTACTGCTGACAGTTTTGCGCATGGCATGGCTGTTTCCCAAGTTCAAAGTATGCCGCTGAATCCATTTCCAATACTATCTACCGTGCAATCCACTTCATCGAACTATTTCCCATACTTTCATTATCATAATGCATACGCAGTCAGATGAGAAAGCAAAGTCAAAAATGTATCTATGACCAAAAAGAAAATTCTGAGAGTAAGAAAAAAAAATGATGTAGTGGAACATAAGACGAGTATCATCTACGAGATAAGAAGACCGTTGGAGCACATGGCCTTTTAGCTGTGCGCCGCTTCACATCTGAAAGAAAGTGGGTGGCAAGGGCGATCGCAGCGATGGAATGAATGATCGCCAGCCTAACAAATTGTTTCCTCTGAAGGCGCACCGATTAATTGTGCGATATCTTCGAATAATTTATCAAAAATTCGAGGGGCAAGACAGATGCGGGCCAACTTCTGGTTTTTATTGATCAAACCGAGCCATTGCCCAGCACGGACCGAATACCCAAGAAATGGTGTTCATAATAAATGCGCATGTATCGCAAAAAATATCTTGACTTATTGGTGAACAAAACGTATTTGCGAATTTCTATCCGACACCCAATGGCATGTTGGATGTTCTTATGTGGTTGCGTTGATGCTCAACAGATGGCCTAGAATAGTTCTGAGCCTGTGGCACATCGATCGCTGACATTGTAATTGGCACTGAAAGTCCCTGAGGATATTCCCGTGACTTAAATTCGGGAAGGTAAGTCTCATATCATTGTGTCAGAATTTAAGTGTATGTATAATAATGAATCGAATTTCGAAAATAATAAATAGAATGGCATTAAAGCTCATCAAGGGCCAACACTTATATATTATCTTTTTGCAATAAAAATAGTACCTTCATTTCAATTGGAGCTTGGACTGCAATCATGACCTAGCTTTACTCAAATCCGTCAACTCAGTCAATTAGGTGGCCTAAATCGTTCACTCTCGTACAGTAAGTGAAATAGTTAAAACGTGTGGCGGAATATAACATATATATTCAATGTACCTGAACGACATTGGCGATGTTATTCAACAAATTTACTGTACAAGATTTGATCAATCAACAGATCAATATGAAAACCCATTTTTTTTTAAGTTTGCAAAACAGTGTTAATGATATTTATTTAAGAATTATATTTATTAAGGATATCGCCACAAAATGTAATCATTTCTTTCAATCTTCAACACATGTGTGAGGTGTAATTTTTTGCATGTTCTTCAGTGCTTTCACTGAGTTTGTCCTTAAAGTGGCGTCTTTTTGTGGTTATTGGATCAACTTATTCCACAAATGGCAAATCGTCGATCGTATCTATATGGAATACGAGGTAGGGGCGTTAAGACGTATGTCCCACGTGGTTCACGTTCCCACGTTCACCTTCACGTGGTTCACGTTATACACACGTTCAATTGATGACTTTGTATTATTTTGCTCGTTGGCCAAAAAATTGGGCATTTATTCTTTTTAAAATTCTGGCGTGTTACCAGAAAGGTATGATTGTCCTTAAACTGAGCAAATTTTTAGTGGGCAAGAATTCATATTCTTCGAACAATGCTGACATGTTGGGGTGTTAAGGAAAAACATATTTTCTAGAACTAATTAATATCAAATCACCTTCGAGCTTGCTGCTTATTGACTTATAATTTACATGTTCAAACAGACACGACACACCACACGAACATGCAAACCGCAGTGAAGAAGATAGTACCAAATGAAAAATTGAAAAATAAAGTATCAGATTCGTAACCATAGCAATTGCAACAAACCCCCCAACTTAAATAGTAATCGAGAAAAATACTTTGTCGGCTTCATCCATGCAGTGGTCTGATGTGTTGAAGCTTTGGTTCTAACTTTTGCTGGGATTCATAGCATTAGTTCGCATTTCACAATCTTCGTAAAGCGCCACAATGTTAGTAACGAACCTAACGAACTGAAGGAGAAAACCATCCGACTGTCATTAAGGGCAGTCCGCTAGTAAGAAGAGGATAAAAATCACAATGAAGATAAGAAATCACGATGAAGATTTTCCAATCTAAATTGTGGCAGTTCCCTTGAACGCCACCAATCATCTTCCCAATACCCCATGTAAAAACTCCCACCTAGGGCATACAAACCTGGAAAGCAAGTACTCACCTGTTTATAGTTTAACCATAAAGCCTTAAAACGCATAAAATCACAATATATACTCATGCTAAATTCATTAGCACCAAACAGGCATGTTCCTTATGCGCAATTTGGTTGCATCACCACGCAACCAACATGAACCGAACCAATCCATTAAACATGTCTCGGTTCGATTTCCATCATGTAACAGGTATCTTCCACACATAAAGGCAATTTGGTTGCATCACTTAGCAACCAACATTGCCCGAACTATATCAATGAGATATACCCCTACGCCCCAGCATAAATACTTTACACAGTTGCTGATCGTGCAAACACTTCAACCCATATGTCGAGATATGTGCACCAGCTGCTATCATGCCAGCTTGGGTTTCCCTTGTAGATTTGATCGATCCACGGCCCGCATGCTTGTGGACACACACACGCCATGAGCTGCAAGAGATCATCATCGTGTGTGTGTTTCACCCCTTTTCTTGCTGGGCCAAATGCTAAAGAGAAGCTTACCTTATATGGTCATCGAAGCGATGGACGGAATTATGGTGTTCTGTGGCTTCGGTGGCAATAATTAGTCGCGTTCTGGATTCCGTGGAGGCAAGTCGGGCCTTTTCATTTCTTTTGTTATTCACCGCTAGTGGCGTAGCAAATCCTTGGGAGAGCATATGTTTTTTGTATCCTCCCATGCTTGTGGGGATAAAGTATGTGTGCCGACATTGGCACTGGTTAACTCCTGTCCCCATCATGATCTGTTCACCCGGTAAAACACTGAACCAGAAGAACAATAATGTAAACACATCTAGGATAAAATGGACGCATCGGAAGAAAAGCACAAACGAAACTCCAAAAGGAAACGTCGACAAAAGTTGCAATGAAACACTGGTTTCGCTAGTCCTTTAATTTTATTATTTTAATTAAACCATTGGTCTTGTTGATATGCCGCCACACTAAATTAGTTGTAAGAACACTGATTTGATAATTTACAAAACGCAACACTACATTATATGGCAGAACGCATTTTAACTACATCGAAACTATTGTTCACTCTGTCGACTCACGAGATAGGAACTTGGCTTTTACATTGGGGGTTGAAACGCGACTCATTGTGTACCACCGTACCAGCGCGAGGTACGGTGGAGGGTGACGACCCGACCAACTCGATGGTTGAATGACGACTCCCGTTATATACATGCGCGACTCCGCCGTGACGGAGCGCGGGAGTGGCATGAATGTGCTGGCCTGCTGATGGTAAAGGACTCCCTGATTCAATCCTCGTTTTGGAGTGAGTTTGGTGGTGTGGTGAGAAGGAAATTAAATTTCCTTTGACCAGTGACCAATGGAAAGCGATCTCAGGTACGCGGTGGTGTATGGTGTACACATCACCGTGTTCATCGTTTTGCCTGAAACGAGGAAAAAAAGAACAATGGTGAAACGACCTACAGCATCTTTCGGTAATGAGGGTCGGCTGTCTAAATAGCAGCCACTCATTAGATGCTAAAAGGATCGTATACATGATTATCTGCGACGAAATTCGTTTTATGACTCTAGGGTAGGATGCGAGTATTCGCTTTTGTCCGATGGTCAAAGAGCTGCCACTGCCGTGGAAATGCCAGGGACATGTGGTATGCACATGTACGGCGGAATTGCATTGGTGGAACATGGGTGCCTAATGGCCGGGAATCGATGGTGCATATGCACGTTACAGAATTGTTTTTAGGGATCTCAGGGTCGATTGCGCTAACTGAATGCGGCCGCTGGTATATTATTGCTGGGCGAAAAAGGTCGCCGGCCAATGTGTATATTAAGAGAATTTATCATACACATGGCGAAGCTGAAGAATAGATAGCGCAATGTTTATGGCCCCTGCTGAAGGTTATGTTGTATGTAATTCAAATCATTTTGTTTACAGGAATTCGTCTAGGGAGATTTGCTTGGCAAACAATGGCGCCGGAATAGTTTTTCTGCGAATTCTAGTAATGCATTGGACTATGAATGCTCTTGTAGATGCAATTCTGTTTAGGAATTTTATGTAATGCTTTTATGCATTAATGTCCTTGGAAAAGGAAATGTTTTCAGGTGCCAATACGGTTGCATTGCCGGGAGACAATGGGAGTTGAGTTGCGGATATGGGGGGTTTTTCAGGTAAGTGGGCCGTGGGGTTTGGTGGAACCCCCACAAGGTTTGTTCGGTGCGGTCGACACCGTGCTTCCTCAGATGAGAGGGAAGACTGACGACGGATTGTTGATGAGAAATGAAGCGATGGATTTTCCTTTAATTTTATATTTTACTTTACATGTTTTAGGTTTGACGTCCATATGCGTCGGAACCCAATTCAGACTGACTTTTCAAACTACTTTCTTTTTTTATATACTGCATTTATTTGACCGAAAATTCAAAATTACAATAAATAATAGTGTTAACTTATAATAGAGTGGTTATATAATAATTGTTTATAAGTTATTTGTTAACATTTTCCAAACATTTTTTTTAGATGTGCTTTTGAATGAATGGGATTTAGTTATATTGCTAATTTTCAATATTTGATATTGGTTGAGGGTAGTAAGGGCTAACGTCAGGTATGTTCTTGAAGTAGGGGGTGCCATTCGGTTATGTGTTAAAAGTTAGAATCTTGGAGAATGGTTGGATGTTGCTGTATTTGAATTGATTGGGTGCCAGTTCGGAGCTGTGGTACACGACCTCATTTTGATCGTTAACCAGTCTGAAGAGGGTTCTGATTTGGAGACAATTACGATAGTGAGTTCCCGTATTGGAGGACAGTGAAGGTAGGTCTGTTATTAGAGGGTTGGGACTGTTATTAGTAGGTTGGGATTGTTCTATAAATTTTATCGATAGTTCTAGAATCCGTCTATCCAGCCGTTCGATGCCTGCTTTATTGTAGAAATTGTTGTTACTATGGTATCTATTTGCGTTAGTTTTGCGTTGCAAGCCAGCGACAAACCGGAAACATTTTCTTTCAAAAACTCGTAACTTCTCCATTGGGGATGGTGAGATGTGGTACCATAATGGGCAGGCAAATGTAATAGTGGGTTTGATTATCTGTTTGTAGATGAGCTTGTGAGAGAGGCCTTTAGGTTCCCACAACACTTGCCTGCAGAAGTTAAGCTGTATTGAGGCTTTATGAATGTTGAGAATGACCAGTCGTTGAAAACAGTTTGTGGGTGTTCCTTTAGGCATTCCCAAAGAACCACCCACTCCCTTTTAATTAATCGTCTCCCACTTACCAGGCAAGTCATTATACTTACCTGCAATTGAGCCGTGTAAGCTACTCTGCATCACCTCCCACCTGTAAACATAAGCCCACGGCAAGATTACCATCTTACCGTGGCATCAAACTTTCACCCCGGGGCATGCTTGCATCCAACGCATCATGTTTCCGAAATCTAATTCGGTTACCTCTTCATGTAATCGACATTAATTCCCGAACATGTCAATGCGCATTGCTGAGAAACACTTTCTCACACACGTGCATGACATGTTCATCCTCCCCTTATCTGTTGGACCATCGGTCGATCGTCCAAACAACAATCCGTTGGTCCAGAAGACACGTCGACCAGCGTACTTGTTGACACAACTGCAGCCGATAGTTTCCCTACCATTCGGTAATTAAATATTGCCCCCATATCCTTAGGTTCGCAATAGCTGCAACCAATTTCCCATCATCTGCTACCAACCGATCGTAGAACTAGATATGAACATGATTGCTACTTAAACAATCATACCCTGGTCATGTCCCAAGTATAGTTTCCTAAGTAAATAATCATAGTAATGGCCATGCCCTACGATGTTTGCCCAAACTAAACGTTTAGCCATCCAGGCTGGTCCCTGGCCATCGTCGGCGAGGTTTCTGTTGATTTAATGTCAACAAAATATCTATCCTACATCATGTACCAGAACAATACGGCCGAACCAAACAAAATGAATCTGATGTACGACCCGCGAAATAGGTATTTCGTTCTCAGGCGTCCATCATCGAGGATTTATGACACCAATGCCTACAGCCCCTTATGCTCGTCCCTTTGTTTGAACAGGTGTTGTCTGTATTGAAGGCGAAGGGGCATCGTACTTGTCCTATACGGGCAAATGGGAAATCCTCACATTTAACTCCTTTTCGATTGCCTATTGGCCGTCGCCAAGTAGATCTGATTCGCTCCTCCCACCTCGTGTGATCCACCATCGTTGCATCTGATGGGATGTGTATTGGATCGGAGAGTCAAAATTCATCCTCCGTGGAGTTGGCTTTCCGTCCGTAAATTCTCGGTTAGAGTGCGCTATATCAAATGGCAACATTTATTGTTTCTGACGATTGCACGGCGAATCGAATGTTTTATAAATAAATGAACATTGTCGCGATTAGAATAATTCAACTGCACATGTGCTTTGACTTTCCTTGAATATCAAGATGTGCTTTTAATCGTAATTAACATTTGTGACTTTTAACCAAAAAGGAATTGTGACAATAAAAAAAAACAGTACTCAACACCAACACAAAGCGTTTTATTATTTATCTCTTCTGGGCGAAAAGCTGCTGCTAGCAATAGAACGACTGTGCGCAACACGAAGGAATTTCGGACGTGTCGATAGTGGAGCATCGTCAACCAAGGAACTCAAGCCGTGTTTACTTCTACCATCTTCTCTGGTGTAGTTAGTGTTCTTGTGTTTTTCAACAGTGGAGTTTTTCTTGAAACCGTATCCTTGCTGATACGAAATAAAAACCACCCACATCATCATCATCATCATCGGCACTACAACCGGGGACCGGTCTTGACCTTATTTAGCAAGTCCTAAGGCTTGTTAAATTTTCCATAATGAAAAATGAATTCCATAAAACCACCCACAAGTTACTCTCAAACTACTGCACCATCGTTTTACATATTGGATTTTTTGGATTGGCATAATGGAAGGAAACATGAACAAAGCTTTTAACATGCACTACGACAGGAAATAATAGCACAAGATTTTGTGTAAGAACCCGGAAGTTCATGACCTCGCCGACTCGACTCCTCCTTCGTTCCCTGTCCTGTGCACTCTCCTTCCACGCTTGACCATCTGATCCAATCTTACATTGTCCCCACATCTCCGTCGCGGTCGTCCTATCGGTCTCTTTCTTATTGGTCTTCCGTTAAGAATTCTACGCACGGTCTAAATCCAAATCTTCGCGACCTGATTGCTCTCATTATTGTAAGTTTGCGGTATAGCTCTTCCAATTTGTGGTTATGGAGTTTCCTCCATTGTCCTGCCTCCTCGTCATATTTACCGCCAAAGATACTCCTTAGAACTTTATTCTCGAATACGCGGAATTTTTTTTCTTCTCGTTTTGTGAGAACCCATGTTTTGCATCCGTATAGAAAAATCGGCAGGATATATAAACACGGAGCTTTATATAACGTGATAGCAGTTTGGATTTCAGCAGTTTACTGACTGCGTGCCAACTAGCGTTGCCGGAATGCAGTCTTTTGTTAATGTCCTTCGACATTTTGTTTCTGACCGTCAGTATTGTTCCCGGAAATTTAAACTCTTTAACTTTTTCAAATGTCTTGCCTCTTCCGTTTGTCTGTGTTCCCTGAGGGCAACCTGTTCCCATAGGGTCTACTGCTAACACACCACACAGACGCACGCGCAGTACAAGACGGCATAAACATACACATACACACTAGCCAGTTCGTGTTTGACAGCCATTTTAAGCAGCCAATCTCGTGAATTTTCATTTTTCGTTGACATCGTACGGGCGTATTGGCAAACTGATGAGTGATTCGAAAACTGTTTATAAATATATTTCCAGTGATAAAAACACTCAAAACAAAATTTAAGTATAGGAAAATAATCAAATAAAGAGAACGAAGCCACGGAAAAGACAAGCAGTAGCATGAGGTGTAGTGACAGCTAAAACAAAGAACACCAAAAACAAACAAACAAAACAAATAACAATGTGAAAATTCAACGCTTGAAACAAAGTGGATGAATGTAACATAAAACACACAATGCATAAAACAAAATCAAAATAAAGTGCATAAAAATCTCTTCAGTGAGGTGTGTAAAATAAATGTATAACTAATTAAAACATATCACCTCGGTCGCAAAGGTGAAAAACAAAACTAACAATATATTGCCCGTTAAGCATTCAGTTTTAAAACTACCATTTAGCGCCAGTGTGAGGTCTCTGGCTCTTAAACAGCGCTAGGCGAGTTCGAGTGCAGGTAGCGGAGAAACTGAGTTGCGTCGAGGTTCGTACAGAGAAGCGTTCGGGTTTGTTTTTTTTTAATGAAAACACACCGGAGAGTACCAGCATGAACACGGGCGAAGAAAAACACGCAACAACAAAAATGCAATTGTGACGCGAAGTAAAGCCACAAAACTAATGATGGAGAAAAAAGAACAGTAAGTGGAGGAGGACAGTGGGTTAGAGGTAAAATGCGGACAGGACCATAAGGCAGAAGCATGCCCACCGGCGAAAGGAAGGGTAGAAGACAAAGTCCTTCTAAAGTGTGCAGTGTGTCGGAATGAGGGGCGTCCCGGTAACTGTCGAGGATGTCCTAAATTCCGAGAATTGTCAAGAAGTGTGACTCGGCAAAAACAAAAAACAGAGACAACTCGCAAAACAACAATGCCCGTAACGCCACAGCAGTCGTATGCGCAAATTGTGTCCGGGGGAGAACAACCAAATTAGCTACAACACTGGTAGCCACAAATACTCCCACACAGACTGAAACAACATCACAAGCAGACGTGTTCACAATATTGATCAACCTACAGAGACAGACGACACAGCTGCAAAGTCAAATAAACGAGATCTCCTCTCACTTGCCCTGTCTAAATAAAAAATCAATATAAACCCTCTAACCAAAACATCAATCAAAGCTCTTGCCGTGAATGTAAATTCACTTATAGGAACTGACAGAAGAGCCACGCTTTTCAACCTGTTGCAAGATGAAAACCCTGATGTACTTCTGGCAGGGGAAACAAAGTTAAACCAGAGGCATAAGATAGGGCACAAAAACTATGATGTTGTGCGAAGAGATGGACCTAACATCGTAAAGTTATATATAGTGAAGAAGTGCGCAGGTTCCGGGTGCTGGAAGCCTGTATCGTACGCATACCCCTTCAGCAAGGAAGGAGTTTGTATGCGATTGCGGTCTACGCACCTGAGCAGCACCAACATAACCGCTTTATAGCAGAGCTTGAGATACTCTTTCGATGTTTAAAATTGCACCTGGAAAAAAAACTGGTGGAGAAATGAACGCCAAACATAAAGATTGAGGAAATTATGTATCTAATGCCAGAGGAAATCAGTTGGCTGGCTGGTTAGATCTGTATCATATATAATATAGAAGTGACCTACTAGCTACGCAATATCCATCGTTCCCTAGAGGTAGATCGTTCTTAGATATCTTGCTTATTGACTCACGACTGAGACTACTTAACACCAACAAACGAAACAGAAACGGTTTACGGGCAATTGACTACGACAGTGACTACTGGGCATTCACGGCAGTAATAGAGCTTCCGAACGATCTGGCAGATCTGGAGGAATTCGTGGTCCCGCAACCCTACAACTACGGGGCAATGCGATGGCCACGGGTCACCAGATCGTTAACCAGAGAACTTCGTTCGAACGACTTTAATCTGCCAATAAACAGAAATCTGACAAATGATGAAATCGACAAATACATTCAACAAATGGACGACACCGTAAAACGAACAATGGACAAAATACTTCCCAAAACAACAGTTACAGATCACATAAACATGTACAGAAACACAACAATAAACGCACTCCACAAAAAAACAGCAGACTGCTATCGAAACTAAAACAATTACACAGACAGTTTACAGACAGACAAGACCAGGTGATAATATCACTGAAATCCCGATTAAAAAACCTCCAACAATTACTTAAAGCTAACTATAGATTAGCAACAAATTTGTATTGGAACAACAGAATTCGAGCTAAAAAATCGAAATCAAGACTTGGAGGACAGAGCTCTACTGAGTCACCTACACCTCCGAAATGAAATTTCACTTTGGCAATCGGAGAATAGCGGTTTTATCGAATTCAGTGACGATAATCTGTCAATTCACATTAATGCCAATGGTAGGGCTAATAGCCTTTTAATTACGAAGGAAGGAATCCAGGGTATCTTCGACTCATTGAAAAGCAAAAAGTCAGTGGGAATAGATGGAATACCTAACATTGTACTCAAGGATCTCCCCCCAGTGGCAATATATATACACGCTTCTGTTTAATATATACACCGCTCTGTTTAACAACGCGTTGAATAATGCATACTTTCCCGCGCTTTGGAAAAAGGGAATCATACAGTCCATCCCAAAAAAGGCAAAGACCGTACAAACCCAATGAACATGCGTTCGATAAGTTTACTTCCAAACATCAGTAAAGTATTTAAAAAAAACCATTAACAAAGCTCTGTTAAAATGGATAGACGACAACAACATTATTCCGTATAACCAATTTGGCTTTAAGACCGGTCATGAAACCGCACATGCCGCAGCTAAACTGATCTCCGACATTCAGTGGAATAAATGTAAGAACCAGTGCACAGGTTCCTGTCTGATCGACTGGATCGACGGGTTATTGTTAATTCAAGTAATTTAAGCATATTTTCATTTATTCATAGATAATTTCATTTCCGCTTCATACATCAATAAAACAACGCACACCATTACGCGATTATAAAATTGTATTCATGAGTTACTGAGTAGTACTCACGGAGATACTATTTTATGACAGTGCTCTTGTCTACAGCAATTCTCTTATCAGATAATTCCGGTTCCCATGACACGGCATCGGTTCGGCATTACAGACATTTTATGATGGATGCTAAAGAATGCTCCATTAAAGGTTTTTTCTTGGATGTAGCCCCGACGGTATCGTTTTTATTGATGCATGAAGTAGACAAAGGAGTTAGGTTAGTTAAGAAAATATTCGCACCGTCACTTGACGTGATGCGAAAATGTATGCCTATTGTTAGGGATGATGCTCATCTCCATATGGTCCTCTGAGTAGTTTATATTTTTATTGTAGGTCTATTGGAAAGAATTTATTGTTTTTCGACTGTACCAAAAAGGAAATTGTTAGGTGGTAAGTTTTGTAGGTTAAGATTTGATTTGATTTAACATATAAGGCAGAACAATTTTAGAAATAAAGGCGAGTCTTCCTTCACTGCTCGACACCGTCAGCAACAGACCACAAAGTTTTTGTTCTTCGATTGTTTGGATCATCAGAAACCTTTTTCTACAGGACGCATAGGTTGAAGAGCCTAGGCGCCAACTGAAAAATATACGTTATACAATATACGTGCCCTGGCGAATTTCTAATCAAGTTATCGATATCAAAAGAGGAAGGTCAAAGAAGGCCATTCCTCTATAAATCATAAACAGTTATATTACACACTGGTCAGACAAGGCATATATAAGCCTTTACTATATGTACTTTACGATATGTTAAAGGACAGGAGGTTCGTGGTAAAAAATGGTAATGTGACCTCTAAAAAAAACAAATAAACATAGAGAGTCATTCTTTAGCCGAACCACACGAATGTGGAATGTTCTACCTGATCATGTGTTTTCTCGTCGTTGTGATGTCCAGGCATTCAAGACAAATATACATCGACACCTCCTTTCCTTATCCGCTTCCTCTCCATTCGCTCACACTGTTAGTGTAAAAAAAAAATGTCACGGCCAGTGTTCAATTAACATTTTTCCAACCACTTATTGGGAACTCATGCGCAAGTCATATAATCCCCTCATGAAAAAACAAGCCCATCTTACTTTTTTCTATACCTACTTTCGCGATCGTTATTCCACTGAATTCGGTGGATGCATTCTACATCTCCAAATATTTCTCTGTGATATTTATAAAAAAAAGTATCAAAAATTAATCTTAAACTTGTGATAAACACAGAGAATTCTTTCTACCCAAAGCTTTCCAACGTATAACGCTCAGCTTGATCGTGTGTTTCCTTACCATTGTAATCTTCAAACGTTTAACACCAAATGCACCACTCACTTCTTTCCTTACCCTCCACCTTTTTTTTCTGTCCATACAGTGTATTGACATATAAATACATAAAACAAATTCGTTTATTTGGTTAGCTACTTCGAAAAAGCACTATTGATTGAGATACAAAACTGAGCATTGAAACTGACGAGGGTTTCCGGAAAAAATGTTTCAATTGTGACATAACAACATAGACACGAAATACCTTGCGTAATTCTTTTCTGCAGGCACTATCATCCGAAATTCGATGAATGAAATCAACTTATCAAATGTTTTCCCCCGATTCTCGGAGATCAAATAATGTTAACTATGGAAATGAGCTTCCGACATACAGATAAATGGAGAGAATCGTTCTGCAGCCGAATTACGCATTTGTGAAATTATCATGTACTTCCCAACCTTGCGGTCTTTAGGTATTTAAGAACAATATACAGTTATACGCCATTTACTTATGCTACCCTCACCGTCCGCCCATGCTGTTCTTTGAAAATTTATAGTATTTTATAGAATTTTTATAGTATGATTATACAAATAATATAAGAAATAAGAAAATACGCTATATATAATTTCTTTTTTAAGGATAGTATAATTTTCAAGACCCTACAATGAAAACTAGCTTATGTTTGTCATTCATTACATGTGTCCTCTGGTGCATGAATAATTGCCTGATACTATACAATATTATACGTTTCATCACGGAGAAGTTTTGTGCCATTAACAAACAATATTTTTCTAACAAACAGTCTCCTGATAAAATAATACAAGGACAGTTTCAGAGCTATGACTCTGTCTTGTTGAAAAGGCAATACATTTTTCTCAAACACTATTAAATTCAACCAATGTTTTATTCTCAACTCAGTCGTACTCATGTTAATGGTCTCCACAAATTTCTTTCCGAAGCCTCCGTTTCTCTCCTCTTTAAAATCCACTTATCGCACCTGTGCTTACCAACCTCAACAAGTATCCAACACCCACCTCTAAACTGCTCTCGAGGGACCACTTGGTTTGAATCAATTAAGCGCGAGCTACTTGAAGTGATAATTCCAAACAAATCGGACTGAAGAGTACTATGACCGTCGACATCAACCGCCACAAGTGGCCTCTTTAAATTGGCATTTAAGTACCGTAAGCCCATCAATTGACAATTACACCAACTTTGTGCAAAAATCAATAAGACTCACTTGACTAACACGAGATTCGACACCAAGGAATTCCGGCAAATACCCATAAACGATCCCTTCTATCCACTGGAATGTTCGGAACCAGAACGCGTCTCTCATTGGTTGGGTAAACTTCCATCTTTGAAGGCGTCGCTTGGATGCCCATCTAAATATTCATATGAATACTCTTGTGTGTGCAGCTGATTGGGATTCTAAAAACGAGGGATGACTGCCCCATGAGTCAAAATTACTTATAAGGGAGGGCGTGTGTTCCGTTTTCAACAAACGGAAAGGCAGTGCAACTTTCCCCTTGGGTGGAAAATCAGTTCAGCGCCAACAATAACTTATAAAAGACGTGACCGGTATTTGAAAACGAAATTCGATTGCTTTGGTTGTGAAGTTTTTTAAGTGAATTCGTGGCGGGAACGCGAGTATTTGAGTTAATTTATAGCGAAGATGCTCATTGTGAACTAGAGCAAACAATGCTACATCAACATCAACAAACACCTCAGCAAGGATTCTACGAATACAACCACTCAAACTCTAATCACTCGAGCTCGGACGCATGTAATACGACACCGTTCTCAGTGAAGGATATTCTTAATTTGGTCAATCAAAATGAACCGTACGGAGGATGCCACATGGAAAGGTAAACCTCAAGTTAGTTGTCATTATGTAATATTATAAAAAAAAAATTGTGAAGGTAAATAGGAAATGTTGTAGGTGTATTTAGATCGTGATTTTGGCAACTTCGTTTTGGTTAGTTGAGAAAATTGTTGAAAATTTGAATGGCGGGCTGCAGGTTGTGAGCTGGCATGTATTTTTGAATTCACCATGGCTATGTTTCTAATTGTATTGTATTCACAGTTCAATTATAAGGAAATCTTTGAATCAGGCAATTTGTCAGTGGTAAATATGGGTGGAGGTTTCCACATATACAGTTCAAATCAGTGCTATTTTCGGTGTAAGAGTACATTTAACGAAACTTCAAAACATTTTCTTAGTTTCTTCATGCTGAACTTTCTTATATCGAGGGAGCAGTAATGTTTGCTTTGACGCGTGAAAATTGTTGAAAATAGTCTCGATTCTGTTTTGTTTTTGTCACAATCTGTAATTTCACTCGATTCTTACTAAAGTTCATAATTGGAAACTGATTTATCCTGACTAGTTGATGAAGCCAGTCAATGTATTCCTTCAACATCTCACGAATGCTGCCTAGTATCTCCTCCCTATCATGGAGTTTTAGGACTACAGAGTTAATTTCTCACTGTATGTTATGGCTCTGGCATCAAAACATGCGGGAGTTTTTTGCTTTTCAAAAATGATGGAAATTTATATCTCCTGAACGTAGTAGACTATTGCAAATAGAAATGATAGGAATAGTAAACCATACAGAATTTATTTGGGGCTCATTCTGAATTGAAAAATAGACACTAGCCAAATCGTAATGGAATAAATTGTAGGTTTCATAATTACCAGAATTATACAGAAAAAGCGTATTTGTTTCCCGGTTGTCACAATAACAGTTGTCCTTATAGACTAGGAGACAGTTGAACCTACGGTAACATATTCCACTCCCTTTACTAGCGACACCCCAAAGCAGGTTGTTTTGTATACAGTATCCATCACATTTGGTGAAGAGAACTCATCAATAAACGACATTTTTGCAGACGACAGAAAAGAGAAGCGAAAAAATAAATCGTCAAAGCCGCATGGTCTGCGGGAGTTAGTGCTTTGGTTCTAATTTATTACAATTTTTTTCCAGTAGGGGTTATACTACAACTTAATAAGTTTAGAAACAAATGCCTAAATAGCATCTATGGGATTACATCGCAGATGACCTAAGTACAACCCTTTAAATTTTATAGGAGTAAGAAATAATTGTATTGTCCAAAAATCACAGTAGCACACATTTGTATGTTGAACCTTCATACGCACAGCAGATTTAACGAAGCAACCTTGAATAACATTTCGATTGAAGTGATACCTATCAATTAGTTCAATTAGTTTTTCCTATATCTATAATATCTAGATTCCGAACTTAGCTTGCGTTAGCCTAATGTTGGACAGCTTTGCATTACTAAGGTGACTGTTGAATGAATTTTCCATTTGTTTTATTTTGCTGTCAAGTTGTGGAACATGTAACTAACGTCAGGAGCTTCTCGTCCGACCTGGTTTATAGAAATCTCATTAGATACAGTTAGCCTGAAGGTCTTAGTCAAAATAGATACCCTTTTCTGTCAAAAATGACATTCATTATAATTCATAATATATTTCTCCTAATCCTATCCCAAAAATGATTTTTCATATTCAAAACTTCTACTTTTATATCTTTATAGTATACGCTTAAAAAAGGGAATTTATGATATCATTAAATATGAGATAAAGCGAAAGACAATAGGGAAATGCCATTTTTAATACAATACGCAAAGGAATTATTAATTCTTATAAACATCAATACACTGCAGTGGTGGAGATGAAAAACAAAATATTGCAACAAAGTCTTTTTTATAATACATGGGCACAGAAGTGTTGTACTTCTGGTTTCGGGGAGCGTGTGTCTTAATCCTTAAAAGGACTAAGAGATCTCTTATAAAAGTTCCCGAAAACCTGTCGCACAACAGGGTTCGTTTGCCGTGCTTCCTTTGAGTCCAAAGGGAAGAGCAACGTCCTTAGATATGGGTCGAATGTCCTCTTCTTTTGGTCTTCCAGGCCAGGTGAAATGAAAAACCGGGTTGTTTTAGTTTTCAGATTTTATTTCTCCCACTGGGGTATCTCCTCCAGGGACAAGATACGAATTTAAACTGCGGCCCGGAGATCATTTTTTTTTTTTTTTTTTAACTGTATTTATTAACCATAATTAAAATTTGTACATTTAAGTAATACAGTGACTTAAAATTAAATTCGTGACAATTGCTTACATGTAATTATTATTATAATACATTTTCCAAACAATGTTTTAAGAGTTACAGGCTAGATGTGTGTTTATACAATTAGTAGGGTTTTGTCTTCCTGGAAAAGGTCAGAAAACCAGGAATTTCTTATTTTTACTTTACTTAATCTAAACTTAACCCTAAATATAAATATAAATATAACTTAACCTAACTTAGTCTGATTATTATAAAATGAGCTATAAACAAAACAAAGTTTTATAATTAATGGGATTTATGAATTAAAGGATGTGGAATGAGGTCAGTTATGGGTTAGTGGTAGAGTATTTCTCTCCGGTTGTTCGTTGGAAAAGCGTAGGATGTTGGAAAATGGTTGGACGTTACAGTATTTGAACTGGTTAGGGGTAACTTCGGTGTTGTGGTATATGATCTCATTTGAATCATTTACCAGTCTGCCTGAGGCGAAGATAGCTCTGGTGTGGAGACAGTTGGGATAGTTAGTTCTGATATCTAGAGGGTTCTCTAAGAGCGAGGTTATTATGGGATTGGGATTATTTTGTAGGTTTTCGATAAATTTGATAGACAGTTCGAGGAATCGTCTATCGAGGCGCTCGATACCAGCGGTATTGTAGAGTTCGACGTTACTATAGTACTTATAGGAGTTAGGACGACGATGTAACCCAGAGACATACCTAAAGCATTTTCTTTCGAATACTCGTAATTTCTCCATTTGGGAGGGAGTGATATGGTACCACAATGGGCACGCGTACGTGAGTGTGGGCCTGATAATTTGTTTGTAAATGAGCAGTTTGACTTTGTGAGAGAGACTATTAGGTTTCCACATTACTCTTCTACAGAGATTAAGCTGAATTGTGGCTTTTTGAAGGGAATTTTTAATGTGGGAGGAAAAAGACCAGTTATTAGAAAAAGTGATTCCCAGATATTTTAGGGTTTTGGAGGGTTTTATCAGAGTATTGTTCAGTTGAATCTTAATTTTGTTGTGGCAACGTCTAGTGTTGTTTGTACAGTGCTCGTTTTTGCCCTTGAACACTATGAGCTGCGTTTTATTTGGATTAAGGTGAATTTTCCACTTATTAAAGTATGATGATAGGTTAGGGAGGAAGTTGTTAATGCGGTTTCTTGCAGCCTTAACAAATTTGCTGCTAGAGTAAATTAATGTATCATCAGCATAATTCAGCATCACAACATTAGGAGATACGGGTTGAGGAATATCTGAGGTATATAACAGATATAAAATTGGCCCTAAAATGGAGCCTTGGGGAACACCCGCGGTTATGGTGTGGGTTTCTGAGACAGAAGAATTTATTCTCACAACGAATTTTCTGGCAGAAAGATATGAGGCTAAGAGCTTTGTTGTGTGAGAGTTTAGATTAAATATGGAGTGCAGTTTGTACAGCAGCCCTGAGATCCAGACGCAATCAAACGCCTTAGAAATATCGAGAGATATACACACAGTAGGGCTTTGGTTTTGGAGACCAGTTGTAACATCTTGTGTGAGTTTTAGGAGAGCATGACATGTGGATTGTCGCTTACGAAATCCGAACTGACAGTTAGGGATGAGTGCATTCTCATTGGCAAATGAGAGAAGATTTTGGTAGATCTTGCGTTCCAGTATCTTACTTAATGTACTTAATAGGGATATTGGACGATAATTGCAAGGACTATTACTACTACCGGGCTTCTTAATAGGAATTACTACCGCAGTTTTCCAGTTCTCTGGGAAGTGCGATGCATTAATTATATGATTAAGAAGAATGAGGATGGGAAGTAGATTCGGTGGGCGCAGCCTTTTAAATAGAAGACGTGGGATTCCATCTAATCCAAATGACTTTTTGTTATTTCCTGATCTTACGATCTCGGATAATTCGTCCGCAGTTAGAAAATTTGTAGTGTCTAAGGGGTGTGAAGCTATGTTTGTGTTGTTGAATTCACCGATGAAAGGAGTAAAAGATGGGAATAATCTGTTTGAGATGTATTCGTTTACTGTGTTCTCGAAGCCAGGAGTTGAGAGAGAATTATTTTGCTCATGGATCTTTGCAAAGTGTTCTGCGAGGCAATTTGCTATGTCCGAATCGGACTGGGCAATATTATTGCTGATCGGGTTAATGAGATGGTCAATTCGGGGTTTATATTTACGACCAGTTAATTGGTTGATGTTTTTGAAAAGATCCCGATTTGGTTTGATATTTTTAAGTGTGGAGATGTAGTTTTCATCTGCGAACTTTTTCAACTGCTCATTTATCAGAGTGGATAGGAGTTGGATTTGGCTTTTAATAAAGGGGCAGTATCTTGTATGAAGTTTACGGCGGAGCTGCTTTTTAAGGCGCAATAATTTGGTTAGGACGCTGGGCAAAGGCTTTCCTAAATAGTTATGAGGAATGGTTGTCGGGGTGTTTTTGCTGAGAGCCTCCTTAAGAATTTGCTCTATTCTTAAAGATGCTTGATCGATTTCAGTAGGGAGTAAGTTAGATGCTTCAGGGATATACAAGTCAGAGAAACTTATCGCTATGTCCCTATTGACTTTTCTCCAATTTGTTTTGGTGAAGTTTGGGACAGGGTTTGACGAGTATAGTGGATCGAAAGAGGGGATTTGGATCGTGGTGTGAACGGAACCATGATCAGAAGGAAATATAAAGGAGACTGTAGGTGGACCCGCTGAATAAACATCGTCGGACTTGAGGAAGAAGTCGATTGTTGACCTGGCTGAGCTAGAGACACGAGTTGGCTGTAATGGGGAGTCAATGTAAGTATATGGATAAGACTGGAGGAGGGCTAGCAATTGGCGACCATATTTGTTGCATTTATTATCATTGAATGCTGTGTGACGAGCATTCCAGTCTCCTCCGATTATAAATGGAGCGGGAACGGACTGTTGGATAATCTGCGAAATGTCAATATCTGGGAAATCTGGTTGTCGTGAAGGGTGAATATAAATGGATGCTAAGACGAGCACTTTATTGTTCTCACAGAAAAGTTTTACTGCTGTGTATTCAATGCTGGATATACCGGTGAATCTAATTTCACTGAATTGAAATTTTTTGTGAATTAAGATGCCGGTACCTCCATGAGATCCATTAGTTCTGGGGTTAGAAACTAAAGTGTAATTGGGAATTGAAACTCGGGAATTTGGTTTGAGCCAGGTCTCTGAAAGGAAGAGGATATCTGGGGAAAACTTTTCAACAAACAACCGGAGGTGTTGCTTACGTATGTTAGAGTAAATGGATTCTGTGTTGAGGGAGGCCCGGAGATCACGAAACCATTCCTTTATAAAGGAAAAGGAATCGAAAATTGTATCTCAAAGATACACATTTTCGTGCAACAATCTCGATCTTTTGGATATTTCGAGCGAGATGTTGTGTTTACACAAGATAAGAAATCAATTTCTTGAATTCTTACGAAACCATTACGCAGATGTGTGAATGTATCTGCTTTTGAGTTTTTGTTTGTTCAACTCAATGGAATTTTTAGGATAGAGATAACAATCTCTGAATTTTGGATTTGGGTGATGCTGTGGAGCAAATATAGAACAATAAACGAATATTGGATTCGTTTATTGTGAATTTTAATTTTAATTTTGATTCTGGATTTAATTATGCCGTGGGGGCAAATGTTATGCGATAAACGAATGTTTGATTCGTTTATTGCGAATTTTGGATAATGTTTGGGTTTTTTCAGGTTTTGATAGGATTTTGGATTAGGAATGGGAGAAAAAGATGGTAGGGCTTTTTGGAGCACTACATCCTCCCCTCCTTGAAAAAAAGAAAATTGATCTTTATGAGATTAATTTTCTGGAAAATGGTGTGATTGGGAATAAGGACGATGGTATCGTGATTCCGTTACATGTGCCTGATATTTTCTAACATAGTAGCTTTATGTATACAATATTTATTATAAGTGTGTAATTTTTGTTCTTTGTTTTTTTTTCTTAATATTTATGTATTCATATTTATGGTCGTGTATCCAAGTTTCCACAATGGTTATTTATATAATAAAAATATTTTCTTTTGAAATTTTGTACAAATATAATTTTGTTTTTAAGTTTTGAATTTTCTTAGTATAGGTGTGTTTAACAGTAATTGTTGGTTATCCAAAATAAAGTTTTCTTTTATAAATTATTTTATTTTGGGTTAAGGGTATATTCATTTAGTTTGGTTTTGGTTATACGTACAATAGACATTTGGTTTTAAAATTTCATATAATTTGTTTTTTTTTTTCATGTTGGTTAAACATTGTATTAGAAGGAAACATTTGATTCTAAAAATTTTCGTTTTGATTTAAAGTAAATATTTTCTTATTTTCTGCGTGTAAGGTTAATTGTAGAATGCTTTATAATTACATAAGTATTTGAATTCATTATATTAAATTTAACTTTGGGTGATTTTTTTGTTTTTATTTTTATAAAGTACTATTTGTAAAAAGATACATAGATAAGTAAGGTTTTTATGGTTTATTCTTACAATTTGTATATTACATAGAATTTTCATTGTTTATATACTCGTATAAATTTTCATTATTTACATATATTATTTTTGTTCTTTTTTTTTCATTGTCCTTATTAGTCGGGCGTTTATTTATTTATATAATTTTTCCATGTATTTGGACGTACAATTTTATTCTATAACTTTTCCTTTTTTTTTTGTTATATAAAAATTTTCTTACTTTCTTAGTATTTTCTTAGTTGAAAACTGTTTTGAATTTATATAAATATTAGAAGTTCTTATTTTAATACTGTTTTGTAAGTTTTGTTTTTGTATTTTCGTTTTTTCATATATATATAATGTGTTTTTTCTTATAACCTAAGAGTATTTATTATTATTACAAAATTTTGTTGTTGTTGTTTATTTATTTAAGTTAGTGGTGGTTATTTAAAACATGATATAAACTTATTTTATTAAGTGCGTTAAGTTAAGTGCGTTGTTTTTATCTATATATTTATTTTTTTTGTGTTTTGTTTGTTTTTTTTTCTTTTTTTTTTTGGTATTAAAAGTGTTGTATACTATTTACAAAATTATTTTATTCGTATACAATTATTTGAATAGAAAATTTTTTTTTTCGCAAATTTTAAATACATTATCGTGGTATTTTGGTACAGTGTTAGTTTATAATTTTTTTTTTTTTTTGTTTACTATACGTGTATGCATTTATTTATTTCTCTTTTTTCTTTTTTAAGGTTATCTATACATATATACATTTTTTTTCAACTTTTATTTTTCTTTGGAGTTTCTTATTCGTGATTGCCTAGTCCACAAATAGTTTTATATTATTGTTGTGGACTATTCGAGTTCCTTTTCCTATTTTGAGGATTGAATTTTCTTCGGATAGGATCTTTACAATTTCATAGGGGCCTTTCCACAGGGAGGTTAGTTTGTTAGGTCTTGAGTGATTCTTTAATAGAACCTTGTCGCCAACATTAAATTTCTTACGGCCTACTTTTTGGTCGTAGTATGCCTTAGATTTTTGTTTTTTCTCTATCAGTATTCCCTTGGCTGTACGATAACCATGTTGTAATCGCATTTTTAATTCGTTTGCGTAATGGTCGTAGTTATAAGTGCTTTCGGGGTTTTGTCTGAGAGAACTGGGTATTTCGGCTGGGAAACCATATAGTAATTCATGCGGCGTGTAGCCTGTATTACTGTGGGGTGTAGTATTGTACACAAACATTGCGTAAGGTATCCAGGTGTCCCAAGTGAGAGGATCCTGGTTTACATAGTGGCGGAGGTATTCCACCAGAGTTCTATGGCTCCGTTCTAGTGCTCCATTCGTTTGTGGATGGTAGGGTGCTGTATTGAGTTTTCTCATTTTAAGTAAGGAACAAATGTCCTTAAAAAGTGCGCTGAGAAAATTAGCACCTCGGTCAGTTAATAGAGAAGATGGTATGCCGTGCTGGCAGACGATATTTTCAACGAAAATTCTGGCCACGTCCTTGGTTTCGGCGCTGGCCAGTGCGTAAGCTCCTGAAAATTTAGTCAAATCGTCTTGAAACGTTAGTAGGTATTTATTTCCATTATAGCTGACTGGTAATGGTCCTACTATATCTAAAGCAATTCTTTCGAAAGGTTTTGAGCTTGTTGTGGTTATCTTCATAGGAATTCTAGGATTCCTTCCACTTTTGTTTATCTGGCAGGAGGCACATTTTCTAATATACGCTGCAACGTCAGCGGTCATTGTGCGCCAGTAATATTTTTGTTTCAATCTTTTGATTGTTCGGGTGGCTCCTTGGTGTCCTCCGAAAGGTGAGTTATGGTATTCCGCGAGTAACTTTTGTATTTCGTTAGGATCTGTTAGAAGCTTCTTTTTATTGGAGAAAACGTACAGTGTCACGTTGAGGTGAGTAAAAGTTTCTTTTAGCAAGTTATTGAGTGCTACTTTTGATTCGTTTTCTATGAAGGGGACTAAAATTCCAATGGAATTGAAATTCCGGTCTTCGCAAATCTTCTTCAGATCAATAAGGGAACTCTTAGCGGTTTCCTGGTCGCTTAGGTTTCTGAAAGGCAATGGCAATGTGATGGCGCATAACCCATCTTGCTCATGAAACGTAATTTTACCTACGTCTGGCTTGGTGAAGTTTGGAATTCTTCCTGCCAGGTTTTCTTCCTCAGCAGAGTCTATCAATGGGAGGATTATGATACGTAGTCCAAGTTTTTTCTTGGTATAGATGGACCCTGTTTGTTCTTGCCATACAAGATTGGTAGTATCTTTGTATGATTGTGCAGCCACATCTTCTTCGAGTTTGGCTTTACTTCGTGTGGTGACGAGAATATTATTTTTGATGGAATCGACTGGGGTAGTCATTGTTATACGGCTGAGAGCATCAGCATTTGCATTTTGCTTTCCTTTTCTATGGACGATTGTGTACTCATACTCTTCGAGTAGAATTCTCCATCGCATAAGTCTGGATGTAGGATCCTTTCGTCCTATAAGCCACTGTAGAGAACTATGGTCAGTGACTATAGTAAATTTTCGTCCGTAAACGTATGGTCGGAACTGGGCTAGTGCAAAAACGATTGCCAATAATTCCTTTTCGGATGTTGTATATCGAGTTTCTGCGTCGTTTAAAGTTCGGCTAGCGAAAGCAATAGGTTTATCTTGTCCTATTGTACCTTGAGATAGCACTGCTCCTAACGCAACATTGCTAGCATCCGTAGTTATTATAAACTCCCGGTTAAAGTCTGGATAAGGCAGTATTGGTGGGGTAATAACCTTTCTTTTTAAAGCTGTGAATGCCTCATCACAAAAAGCATCCCAATAAAATGGAACATTCTTCCTGAGCAATCTGCTTAAAGGTTTTGCCAGTTCGGCGAAATTTGGGATAAATTTTCTATAGTAGCCTACAAAACCGAGAAAAGATTTTACGTCTTTTTGTTTCTTGGGCGTTGGAAACGTTTTTACCGCTTTAGTTTTTTCTGGATCTGGTTTTATACCTTCCTTTGAAATAACATGCCCTAAGTAGGTGAGCTCCTTCCTTATGAAGTGACACTTTTCTGGTTGTATTTTCAGATTGTGCCTTTGTAATCGCTCGAAAATTCTGGTAAGTCGGGAATTGTGATCGTTCAGATCGTATCCGTAAATTACAATATCATCTACATAGACGAAACATTCTATTCCTTGGAGACCCATGAGTACATTATTCATAAGCCTTTGGAATGTGGCGGGTGCGTTTTTAAGTCCGAAGGGCATTCGATTATATTCGTAATGTCCGAAGGGTGTGCTAAACGCTGTTTTTGCCTTGTCTCTATTGTCCATGCATATTTGGTGGAAACCATTTGCTAGATCTAAAGTGCTAAAATATTTAGCTTTTCCTAGCTGGTCCAAAATATCTGTAATATTGGGCAATGGATATGCATCTCCGACTGTTATTTTATTTAAGGCTCTAAAGTCGACAACCACTCTCCACCGTTTTGTCCCATCAGGTCCTGCCTTCTTGGGTACTAGTAAGAGAGGGGAATTCCAAGGACTGAAACTTGGTTGTACCACGCCATCCTGAAGCATTTCATTCACTTGTTTGTGGATTTCTTGCTTCGAGCTATCTGGGAGGCGATATGGTCTTATGTAAAGTGGGGGCTTTCCTTCTTCCGAGATGATCTGATGCTCTATGGCGTCAGTGTGTGTGAGATGGTCGCCCTCTAAGTAAAAGAGATCGTTAAATCTGCGGCAGATGTCTAGGATAGATATCCTTTCCTCCTGGTTACAATGACGCAACTCTAGGAGTGATTCTAGCCGTTCAAGCCTATTTTTTAGAAAGTTCTTAGTTTCATCCGCCTGTAACACAATGTAGTCATCCAGATCTTCCCATTCGACTTCTATGTCGTTGGTGCTTACTTCTTGATCGGTGTCTAATGTGTTCATTAATAATACCTTTATTTTGTTGTCCTGTGGTGTTGTCAAACTATTACCCAGATATATCCCTGGCATGATCTCGGATTTTTTAATAATCAGTTCTTGACTGGATTTTTCTTTAAAGGGAATCTCCATTATTTGTTGAGATCGTGAATGCAATTTTATGTAGTCGACCGTGGTGTTTCGTTTTAAATTTACTGACGGTATTAGAGTTTCAGGTTCATGTTTTCCTGAACTTAGTTTTTCAGCAGTTTCCTTAACTTTTCTGTTACCACAAACTTTACTTAAATGGGGAGAGGCAGATTCAAGGGTGGTTGGTTTCGTTGTGTTTGTCACAGCATCAGATCCGGCCCGTAGACAAACGGATTCGGATGTTGACTCACGAACGGTGTTATCCAATTTTTCAAGAATGCCTGTATTATCCGTGGAAGATACCTCGTAAGGCGTGGCCTTCTGAATATTTTCCTTGACCTCATTTTTGTTCCCTAAAGGCTGCTCGAGTTCTACCATAGTTCTCTTCTTTACAGCGAATTTAAGGAATCCCTTTTCAAAGTTAATGTGGCACTGGTGCTTCGTGAGGAAATCGCTTCCCAGTATGCCATCGTGTTGGAAGTCTACGTTGCTTCCCACTACAAATAGATTATGCTTAAAGGGTATGGAGTGCCTATCAGTTCTGAATTCGAACTCCCCCAATACCTTTCCGCATGTGCTGACCGTTTTCCCAGCAATGGTGGATATAGTCACTGGGTCTGAATTGTCTACAGATTGTTCAATACAAGGATTATCTAATTTGATCAGGCTGATGTCGGCGCCTGTATCGATGAGGAAAGTCGAGTGTTGTTTATCCGATGGATTAAATTTTACACGTATTACTGGCTCCTTAAATTCAGGGCAGAAAAATACGCGCATTTGAAAATTTACATCGGGATGGGGTATATATCGGCGATTGTCTGCACTCGAGAAGGATTGCCGTTGCTCGCTGCCCGAGTGAATTCGTTTCCCTGTTGTGAATTGGATACCCTGTTAATATTTTGATTTTGTCGGGTATTTCGATTTTTAAAGCGGGGCGAGTTTGTTATTGTCCTATTTTGAGATTGATTGGGCTGAGTTCTGAAAGGATTTCTACTCGTTGAAGGTTGGTCCTGGTTTCGCATATGAGCTAACCTGGTTCTGCACTCTGCCTGAGTGTGATTATACTTTCGACAGTATGTGCATTGGAGACGTTCAGCCTCAGTCTTAATGCGTTGGGAGACGAAATTAAGAAAATTAGTGTTGCGATAGCAAGTCGCAGAAGTATGTCCCCTCTTGTTGCATGTTTGACAAACAATTGGTTGGTTATTTCTCCTAAAATTGTTGGTGGAAGTTACCATTGTGTTATCGCTGTTCAATCTTTGAGATTGTTCCAAAGCGTAGCTAATGGCCGCTTTTAGATTTGAAGCCCTATGTGCTTTTACTAAGATTTTGAGGCTGGAATTTCGTATCCCATCCTCAAACGTATTTAAAGCGAGTCTTTGATTTTCAGCCAGAAGATAAGTTCTGACTGCAGGATCAGATGAACTAGCGTATGTGGCGCTGTCCAATTCATGCAGGTGGTGTGTGAGTCTAGTTGAAAATTCTTTCACACCCTCCTTGCTATCCTGTTTTGTTGCCACTAAGTTATTTTGGGCAGCAGACCTAGAGATGAGAGGTTTAAATTCTCCCTCTAATTCTGAAACAAGATCTTCCCAAGTAGAAATAATTTTATGTCTGATAGAATCACGCGCCGGTCCCTGCAATCTGGTTTTGACCACCCTTAGAATAAAGGACTTCTGGTTGTCATCTTGTGCTTGTGAGAACAAAATGTCTCCACAAGAGACGAAACCCTCTAATTCGTCAGGATTACCGTTAAATATCGGCACGAGTCCCAGTATGTCGCTTAATCCGAATCCGTAGTTCATTCTAGAACTTTGTTCGCGTATTTCCGTTCGTAACGTTTCCGAAGTTTCGTCCTCGCGATTTTGTATGAGCTCGGGCTCAGGTCTCTGCGAACGCGTACCCGGTTTATTTTTGTCGCTCACTACATATTTGTGAAACAGACCTTCCCAAATGATGGTGAAAAGGGGTAGAGAACCAAGAGATGAGATCTTCATTATTGTTGGGTAAGATGGCCAAGAGAAAAGACAAGACCAACGACAAGAGAAGTGTCTTCAAACTCAGTTAGTTTTGATTCTATTAGAAAGCCTTTGTTCTACTTAAGGTGAGAGAATCCACCCTTCCGCCCTACGGAAAAAGTGTCTAAACCTAAAATGGATTTTCGAAGAGCCACAGATGAGTCAAAGGAAAAGATTCAACCCAAAGAAAATTTTCCAAACAAGACGCTAAGGACAAGGACCAAGAATTTTGATTTGTTCGTTATTGTTTTAGCTTGTCACGTAAGAAAAATCTTCCCAAAAGAAAATGTATGTATATATGTTTATGTGTATAATTAATTAAAATATATATCAAAAAATAAATAATAAAACCAAATTTGTAGTTAATTTTTGTGTGGGGTCTTTTATATTGTCCCTTTTGAAGAATAAAATGTTGATATTTTGGGAAAAAGTTTTTGGAAAAAATGTGTATATGTATATATTCGTGAAGAAAGTTTTGAAAATTGTCAAAAATATGTGTTTTTTTAAAAATGCGTTTAAGAAAGATACGTTTATTAAGAAAAATGTATTTAAAATGTTTGCCTCTACTAGCCGAAAAGTAAGTGCGTACTTGTATATTGTATATGCTTGTGTGAGAGAAAAATTTCTTTTATTAATTATATTTATCACTTTGGGCTTTTTTATGCGTATACTCTTCTTGGAAAAATGAGAACAACTTTGCTTATTATTCTTAGAAAAACAAGTTAAATTTAAATGCACTTGCACAAATTATTAATAAGCTTTATCCCAGTGTAAAAGAACAATTAAAATAAATATTCAATTTATTCTTGGCGTCCCCTTTTAGTTAACAATTCAAACATTTAAAAATTTACTTATTTGGGAGCCAATTTCCAAGACAAAATGACAAAAATGACAAAACTGAATTTAATTTTAGTTCACCTTTTGTTTCAACTAAGTTACCTTTATATCACTTTTCACTTAACAAATAAATAAAAATTTAATACCTGTGTTTTCTGGATCTACTGCAGATTTGTAGGGTGTCCTGTCGTCACTGGATCTAGCTGCTTGGTCCTGGTGTTGTGCTCCTAGTTGTTTGTAGTCACTGTTGTACAAGGAAAAGACTTTTCCTCTTTTCCACTGGATTGTCGACGGGACTCGTGGCCGTCATACACTTAACACTTTGATTTTCTCTACAGCCGGTATCTAAGCCCCAGGCAACGCTTGTAAGTTTTACTTTGTTTAAAAAAAAAGATTTTAAATGTCACTATGCATTCCGGTGTTCTAAGCCCCGGAAATACGCTTTAAAAAATCTCACTTTGCCGGTGTTCAGCAGTCTTCGGTATCCTCCTGAATCGCCTCGTTGCTTTAGCAGTTTTCCTCTTCTGCGGTAGGGGATTGTTGGATAATCCACGAGTCTTCTTCTTCTGTGGTAGATTGTTCAATTCCACTGCTGCCACCAAAATTTTTTGTTGTACTTCTGGTTTCGGGGAGCGTGTGTCTTAATCCTTAAAAGGACTAAGAGATCTCTTATAAAAGTTCCCGAAAACCTGTCGCACAACAGGGTTCGTTTGCCGTGCTTCCTTTGAGTCCAAAGGGAAGAGCAACGTCCTTAGATATGGGTCGAATGTCCTCTTCTTTTGGTCTTCCAGGCCAGGTGAAATGAAAAACCGGGTTGTTTTAGTTTTCAGATTTTATTTCTCCCACTGGGGTATCTCCTCCAGGGACAAGATACGAATTTAAACTGCGGCCCGGAGATCACGAAACCATTCCTTTATAAAGGAAAAGGAATCGAAAATTGTATCTCAAAGATACACATTTTCGTGCAACAATCTCGATCTTTTGGATATTTCGAGCGAGATGTTGTGTTTACACAAGATAAGAAATCAATTTCTTGAATTCTTACGAAACCATTACGCAGATGTGTGAATGTATCTGCTTTTGAGTTTTTGTTTGTTCAACTCAATGGAATTTTTAGGATAGAGATAACAATCTCTGAATTTTGGATTTGGGTGATGCTGTGGAGCAAATATAGAACAATAAACGAATATTGGATTCGTTTATTGTGAATTTTAATTTTAATTTTGATTCTGGATTTAATTATGCCGTGGGGGCAAATGTTATGCGATAAACGAATGTTTGATTCGTTTATTGCGAATTTTGGATAATGTTTGGGTTTTTTCAGGTTTTGATAGGATTTTGGATTAGGAATGGGAGAAAAAGATGGTAGGGCTTTTTGGAGCACTACAGAAGAAATGTTTTATTTCCTTGTTTATATACAATATAAGAGGAATAAAAGAGAAAATTAGGATAGGAGTTGCTGAAACACATTGCAATTGAATGCCTAAAAGCTGTAATCATCGGGGAATTAATGATCAAACTGATGTTCAATATTCATGCAGTTCGGCTGAAGAATGATCCTCTGTAATTAACTGCTTGTCTAAAATTTACTACTTATGTGATCTGGTGTGCATTATTTGATGGAAGGTGTTATTGATAGTATCTACAGACCAGGAACTACCACGATGTTGTTGTGTATAAGTTTTAATTATGGAATTAAATTTTGAGCGCTCACATCGCGTTCCATATTAGTGTGATTTCTGTAATTATCCGTGTTTATCCATAGGTCTGAAGTTAACTTTTGACGTGAACTTATGTGCACTCTCCGATTGACTTGTATCGCCAGAAGGTATTTGGAGAGGTAGGATGGTCCCATTTAGTTCATAATTGGGCGATGGCTTTCATAATACATGTAGAAAAGAAAAAGACAGAATATGTTACGCTTATGTTCTAATAATGGAATTCGAAGGCTTGTAGATCCCCAACGAGTTTGACTGATTTTTGTATCTTATTATACATTATCTGTACACGCAGTGTTGTTACTGATACTTCTGACCACTTAAGAAAGTTGAATTCCAGCTATTAGCTTATAAATATCTTGTAAACCCACCCAATCAATATATCTTGGTTTGGGGAAGAGCTCCTCGATAGTATAGTGGTTAGTATACCCGCCTGTCACCCGGGAGACCGGGGTTCGATTCCCCGTCGGGGAGCCTCTGGCGCAAGACTAATGACCTTGCCCGGAAAAAATAAATCATTATGGAAAATTTAACAAGCCTCAGGACTTGCTAAATAAGGCCAAGACCGGTTCCCGGTTGTAGTGCCGATGATGATGATGATGATGGGGAAGAGGAGATATATTATTCAGTCACTATAGGGATTTGGTGATATATAACTCGTAAAATACTGATTAAGGGACATTTGCAGTCACGAGGAAGAAAGAAAAGCTTTTTCCTAATTTTTTTAACGGTTGGTTATTTTCATTTGATGTATAATTATCATTTTCTTTTATAAATAAATATTAATAATTATAGAATTTATAAACAGTTATTCATCGACCTCTAAAAATCGTGACTTCTCGTGAACATGATAAGCGAGACAAGCGAATTTTAAATCAAAAAAAAAGCGAGAAACCGCTAATAGATTACTCTATCTCGGGGAAGGACGAAGGATTTTGGAAACAATTTTTGTTTTTTAGAGAATGTTAAGTTCAATATCGAGATTTTTTCCTAACCCAAGGTCTAATCATTGAAAAAAAAATGCTTCGTCAACCCTTGAGTAAATCTTATCTAAACGAAGTGTAGAAAGAAAGAGGGCAAAAATTATAGAAAGATCAGTTCATTATTTTTGAGATCTCATGTCCCCTTTTTTCATTTTCAATTTTGCAACATTTTTTATTTTCGTGTTATAGGCTGGATAAAAAATAAATAAATTCTAGCCTAATTATCTTATATTATAACTTACTGGTCCTACGCATGCGCTCTAAGCTAAACATTATATGACTATTGTGTAGTTCGTCTTCCGGCGACAGAACTTTGGTTGTGGCTTTAGTTATGAATATTTGTGACAAAGAAAGATTAGAAAAACTTTGTTCCGAACTTTCTAAAATTTAAATTACTTCATTTTTGTTTTTAATTTAAGAATTCAACTTAAATCTTATACTACCCTAATTCTAGAGAAGCTAAGTCTGTGTAAGCTGGCTGATGATACTGTTATTCTACCGACGTTGGTATGTTATGGGTTATTTAACAATTTGAAATATGAATATATGTTGTAAAATATATATATTATTAGTTAATATTTTAATTTCAGTAATACAGTATTTAAATTATATTTTATTAAATTTGTAAGAGGACTTACATTGGTTGACCGTTAAGCGGTCGCGGTATTTTCTGCTGTTGAAGCTGCTGCTGTCAAGTTGCATGGCGCGTAAAGCGTCGTGCTCCTTTATTCAGCTTCACTCCGTTGTGTAAAGTTGTATGGAACTCTTTTTCACGGCTGGATACGTCTTTGTAATCGATTCGTCTTCGAGGTTCTTTCCTATGCGACGATAGACCGCTTTTTAAAGTCTTTGTTAAACTTGTGCGTCTTGAGAGGTTCTTTAATGTGGTCTATCTCATTCGAAGGTTTACGTCGAATGTCAGTTTTATTTTTATTTGCCGTTGACGTTTATTTTTTATCCGGCGCCAACGCCGTTTTATTATTATTTTTTTATTTTTATTATGCACAAAGTAGTTTATTCACAAAGTAGTTTATGCAAATTAGCTACTTGGCGATTTATTTTCCTTTTACAGGTAGAGAGGGGAAACTTACGAAAGGGGATTAGTGGATGTTAGGGGGGACCTAGACGCGAGGTAGGTCCGTAACAGGTATCCACGTCTTTATTTGCCACTTAACCTCCAGAAATATTGACGCCGTCCAATACTATCGTCCCGGTCTCTGTGGGACATAGCCCTACTGAAGCGCAAAAGCTCTTCTTCGGTGCGCGTGACTTCCCGGTCATGGCACAATCGCCCGTCTACGGATGATTTACTTACATGATAGATCAGCGGAATTCCAGAACCATTCTGTATAAACCCATTCATGTCCAAATCAAGGAATGCCTCTGGTGGAACAAAGCCGTTGCGACGCACTCTCTCATAGTACAGAGTATTTGGATAATAAACAACGAAAATTACGAGCTTATTGATCTCGCAATATGTCCTCTGATTAATTTGATCATAAAATGATTCACCCTATTTATGTAGGCTTCATTGTATAAAGTCTCATTTGAATAATCATCATCATCGGCACTACAACCGTGATCCGGTCTTGGCCTTATTTAGCAAGTCTAAGGCTTGTTAAATTTTCCATAATAATTTGTTTTTCGGGGCAAGGTTATTAGCCTCATTTGAATAATACTTTTTATAATCTGATTGCAATGTTCGCTATAATCTAAGACAAGTTCGGAGACACTCCTCTTTTCATTAAAATTTAGATCCAAATAAATAAACACGGGACAACCATATATGATCATTAGCCTAATAAGCGTCATGTAGCATATTCCTTTTACCCTGCTGTCGAGTTGGCTACTGCGGAATAGCCTCCTTGTCATAGCAAACGTTTTTCTAGCTTTGGGCAGAGCAGCCTCTACATGTCTGTTGAAATACAGATATTGATCTCACTTTGTACTATGAGAGCGTGCGTCGCAACGGCTTTGTTCCACCAGAGGCGTTCCTTGATTTGGACATGAAAGGGATTATACAGGATAGATCCGGAATTCCGCTGATCTATCATGTAAGTAGATCATCCGTAGACGGGCGATTGTGCTACGAGCCGGAAGTAACGCGCACCGAAGAAGAGCTCTTGCGCTTCAGTAGGGCTATCTCCCAAAGAGACCGGGACGATAGCATTGGACAGCGTCAACAGTTCTGGTGGGTGAATGGCATATAAAGATCTGGATACCAATGTCGGTATAGAATCACAGTATCACCAACCAGCTTACATAGACTTAGCTTTTCTAGAATTAGGATAGTATAAGATTTCAGTTAAGTTAAGTTATGTGCCTTAAAAAAAAAAATTAAAAAAGTTAAATTTTAAGAAAAAAAAAAAAACAAAAAAAAAATCGACACAAAGTTTTCCAAATTTTTCTTTGTCTTTCAAATAATCATAAGTACTGCCACAAAGTTCTGTCGTCGAAAGGCAAATTATACAATTGTTAAGTAATGTTTAGCTTAGAGCGTCTGCGAAAGACCAGTAAGTGATAATATTAGCTAGAAGTTAAGCATTTTTTGTCTAGCATGTAATTTAGAAACTTAGAAGATAAAAATAAAATAAATTTTTTTTTTTTAAAATGAAATGACAGATATTGATCTAGCCAGATGCCAAGATATTTAACTATACTCTTGGTTTCCAGTTTATATCCATGCGGTCCCACGATGACTAACTTTTTTCTTGTGTCGTTCGAGGATTTATATAATGGGGTTCTAAATAGGATGGCTTCACATTTTTGGAAATTGATCTTAAGTTTCCAGTCATCGCAATAGCGCTGCACTTTGTTGAAGTCTCGCTGTATTAACCTATTTATGATCGCAACTTTCGGAGCTGTTCTGTAAATTATGAGATCGTCTGCGTACGCAATAGCCTGCGGAAGTGCATCTAATAAGTCGCTAATGAAAATGTTAATAAGAATCGGACAAAGTACCGTTCCCTGTTGCAAGCCATTCTTGATATTATACGTTTTATTAGAGGTCACATTACCATTTTTTACCACCAACCTCCTGTCTTTTAACATATCGTAAAGTACGTATAGTAAAGGCTGATATATGCCTCGTGTGACTAGTTTGTATTATAAACCTTCGACGGTATCAAATACTCTTTCCAAGTCGTTCAGACCGGCACCTGTGCATTGGTTCTTACATTTATTCCACTAAATGCCGGAGACCAGTTTAGCTGCGGCATGTGTGGTTTCATCACCCGTCGTTAAGTGGTGATTCGGAATAATGTTGTTGTCTGTTACCCATTTGAGCAGAGCTGTGTTAATGGATTTTTTCGAATATTTTATTGATGCTTGGGAGTAAACTTATCGAACACATGTTCATTGGTTTTGTACAGTTTTTGCACGTTTTGGGATAGCTGTATGATTGCCGTTTTCCAACGCGCGGGGAAGTATGCGTTATTCAACGTGTTGTTAAACAGGATATATATTTATATTATATATATATATACATATGTATATATATATATATATATATATATATATATATATATCTATTGCCATTGGGGGCAGGTTGTTGAGTACGATGTTAGGTACTCCATCTATTCCCACTGACTTTTTGCTTCTCAATGAGTCGAAGATACCCTCGATTCCTTCACTCGTAATTTAAAGGCTATTAGCCCCGCCATTGGCATTAATGTCAATTGACAGATTATCGTCACTGAATTCGGTAAAACCGGGATTCTCCGATTGCCAAAGTGAGATTTCATTTCGGAGGTGCAGATGATTCAGTAGAGCTCTGTCCTCCAAGTCGTAATTTCGGTGAATGCTTTCATACACCTGATGTACAGATCTCATGTCCACCGACTGTGAAAATGCAGTTTCTAGATAAATGCGTTTAAAGTTTTTATTAAGGATAGGTGTCAGTTGAAGGGTGGGGCTTAAAAATGTTTTATCTTATTCACTCTTCTTCGAATCGACTTTAAAGATCGGGGGAACATTTCTAAGGTGTAGCATTTCATTAAAAAAAACGATTTTTTTTTATTATGGCAAATATATCCTTTATTTTGTGCGCTTTAAAAAGCATTACTTGGCAGTTTTTTGAATGATCGATTCAATTGTCAATTATCTACTATATTAAATGGAAGTTTACAACATGGAATTGGTATATTTTATAATTTTGCCTTAATAACGGCAAAATCACAGGTCGAGCGGCTAAAATTTTGAATGTTGTTTATGGTCCCAATACGGTCGCAGCCAATTACGCACCAATGCGTTCCATTAATCTTGTTCCGCAATTTCCAATGTTAAACATATACCTCACACACGTAGGCCTGTCGTCGCAAATGTGTACAGAATCAAGGAACTGATCGATGTAGACCGACATGTTATTGGTTAAATCATCGTCTAGGAGTTAAAAATCAACCACAGAATTGTTCAAAACCATCTACATAAAGCTCTATTCAAAAGGACGCATCATTTTCAGAATTTTATTTTGACTCCTTTACAATTTTATTTTGTGTGTGCGAGCACAATTACACCATACAGTGGTGCCCCACAGGAGGATAGATTGAAGAATAGTTTTAAAAATTATAATTCTTTTTCGAGGCTAAGCTTTGACTTTTTACACACTAATGGTTAGAGAACTATAAAAACTTTGTTTATTTTGTCCATTGGGGTAGTGATGTGTTTTTGGAAGATACGTTTTTTGTCTGGGATAATACTCAGGTGCTCCTCAATAGTATACTGGTTAGTATACCCGCCTGTCACGCGGGAGACCGGGGTTCGATTCCCCGTCGGGGAGCCTCTGGCGCAAGGCTAATACCCTTGCCCGGAAAAACAAATTATTATGGACAATTTAACAAGTCTCGGATAGTAACGGGATCCCAGTGGAGAGACTTTCTAAATAAGGCCAAGACCGGGTCCCGGTTGTAGTGCCGATGATGATGATGATGAGAAAGAATCTTAGAGAAAATTATTAAGGAAAAAATTGATCTTTTCGTGGACGCCAATATCCTCCTACCTGACTTTCAGTTCGGTTTTCATAGTGGTCACAGCACAATCCACCAAGTCTTACGCATTAAATACCACTTAGATAATAAATTCATCGAGAAGGAGTCATCGGAACTGGTTCTTTTAAACATCGAAAAAGCCTTTGATACGGTTTAGCCCGACGCCTTGATTTATAAGCTTCTCAAACTTAAGCTACTAATACCACTTATTAAAATTATTCAGAGCTTTCTTTGTTCGAGAAAATATGTTGCTAGTATAGGAACTGACAAATCCTCTACTCACCAAATCAATTATGGTGTACCCCAAGGCTCGGTCCTTGGACCCATATTATTCACATTGTTTGTCTCAGATTTATCATGTCTAGGTAAAAATATTCAAGTAGCTATGTTTGCCTATGATACGGCCATATTTTTTCGGGTGCCTTATTTACTAACGTCTACAACTCTTTGCAAGCAGTCCTTGATAAACTAGTAGTTTATTTCAGTAAATGGAAAATAAAAATAAATTGTAATAAAACACAAGCTGTCTGGTTTTCAAAATGTAGGAAACTCTGGTACCTACCAAATGGCAATACACTCAGTATGTGCTCTGTTGATATTGATTAGTCGGAAGACTGTAGATATCTGAGTATTATCATCATCATCATCATCGGCACTACAACCTGGAACCGGTCTTGGCCTTATTTAGCAAGTCCTGAGGCTTGTTAAATTTTCCATAATGATTTGTTTTTTCCGGGCAAGGTCATTAGTCTTGCGCCAGAGGCTCCCCGACGGGGAATCGAAACCCGGTCTCCCGCGTGACAGGCGGGTATACTAACCAGTATACTATTGAGGAGCATCTGAGTATTATCCCAGACAAAAAACGTATCTTCCAAAAACACATCACTACCCCAATGGACAAAATAAACAAAGTTTTTATAGTTCTCTAACCATTAGTGTGTAAAAAGTCAAAGCTTAGCCTCGAAAAAAAATTATAATTTTTAAAACTATTCTTCAATCTATCCTCCTGTGGGGCACCACTGTATGGTGTAATTGTGCTCGCACACACAAAATAAAATTGTAAAGGAGTCAAAATAAAATTCTGAAAATGATGCTCAATTTGCCGTGGCATTTTTCGACACATGAACTTCATGAAACTGCCAACATTAAACTGTGGCGGTTCCGCCAAATCCCACTGTTACTTACCTGAAGAGCCCCCATAACTACATCCCAATTGGCATAAGTTTTCGCTAATGCACGCGCATTAGCACCTTAAGTGCCTTACGCATCTAGGTTATCAAATTTATAATCTAATGATCCCTGTTAAAGAATTCCTACGTTTTCATGCATCTCGTCGCATACAAATTCCCAGAAGAATTCTTTCCATTATACAGGTGCATAAAACCAAAACCTATTCGGTACCTTCGGTTGCCAGGCAAATTCCAGCCTTCCCACACCTGAACCGCAATCTCCCCGCAGCAAAAACTTATCCTCCCCAAGGATAATTAATGCTTTCAATGCATTACCTGGAAATGTCTGCAAAGAATTTTTCCTACAAGGGCATTCATACATGTATCAATGCGTCTCTGCATCAGCGACCAAAAACCGAATTTCCAATTAGTGTAGATTTTCACACTAGAGTTCGACACTTGCGTCGCCATAGATACCATGTAACATTAACACTGATGGTATATACAAACCGTCATTGTATAACCATATAATCTGCCTTGCAATGACTTGTAACTATCGATACAGCTGCAAGCACTTTACACAGAATTACTTTTTTGTTTGAATCGTCAAATCACAATCACCAACGGCGCGCTTAGCCGCTGGATTGGATTCAATAGCATAAACATATGCAAACAAAAGAATTCGATTTCCCCAGTCAGCAGAGAGACGATATACGATCTCTATTGTATAAATTATAGCAATCCCTTTTAGCATCTAATGAGTGGCTGCTATTTAGACAGCTGACCCTCATTACCGAACGATGCCTTAGATCGTTTCCCCTTTGTTCTTTTTCCCTCGTTGCCGGTTCCGTTTATCATTGGCTAAACGCATCGATAAACACGGTGATGTGTACGTACACACACGTACACCACAGCGTCGCAGAGATCGCCTTCCATTGGTCACTGGTCGTAGGAAATTGCATTTCCTTTTCACCACACCACACAACTCACCCCAAACGAGGGTTGAATCGTGGAGTCAAATTACATCCGCAGGCCAGCACGGTCGTTGTCGCTCCCGCTCTCCGTCGCGCGGCGGAGAAGCGTATATATACAGGAGTCGGGTCGTGAAAGAAGTGTTTCACCGTGTTCAAAATTTATGAAGATCAATTTAATGTGAAATAATAAGTTCTAAGTGAAGTATAAAGCTAAGAACGAAGATAATCACGTCGGAAATAAACTAAAAATTAATTAAGAACAACTTGTGTTTTAATTGCTATCTGGTGGACAGTGTTTTCCCTTTTTCTGTTGTGGGCGTGGCATGATGGAGTTCGTTTGTGTTTTTCCTTCTGTCTGCGGCAGACACTTTTAGAACTGGTGGAGATGAGGTATAACTCCGTGTCGTGCGCCGGCACAATGACCTTCTCCCCACAAAACTACTAGACAATATCAATCGTAACATTTTCGTTTATTGTTCTATTTCTGACAATGTTCTCGTTTCTCGTCTTGCGTTATCTTAAATTACTACTTATGTACTCTGCTTATGAAAATTCGATCGGCGTCATTATTTCATTAAAATAACCAGAAACATATGGAATATTAATCTTAATATTCAGATAAGGGTTGTTTCTTGTAGTTTTCCCTTAATTATTTATTATTCATTGAAATTGTACTATTTTCATTATACAGATTTAAGATTATAGTTGTAAAGGATTTGCTGTCGAAAATCACTAAAGAAAATAGTTGCAAATTCTTAAGTTGTAATTTTATTGGATTATGTACTTTCATAAAAATTGAATTGAATTGAATTGAGAAAGAATCATGTACTATCACCTATTTTTCTACTGTTAACAATTGAATTGTTTGAACCTAGTGATTGACCAGTAGCGGCTGGAATTAGGCGAGAGGAGATATGTAGCGTTTCACCAGGACAGCACCATGCCACATGCCTCTATAAGAACTCGCCAAAAACTCCGGGATGGTTGGGAATTTTTGATGCATCCACCTGATATTCAAGACCTAGCACAAAGCGAATAACCTCCGCCTTTATTAGATGAGTTTTACGTTAATACGAACCAGAATTATGACAATCCCAGTACGCACGAGTGCGCAATCAAATAGTGAAAATCACAGTACAAACACGTATCGAAAAAAATAATCATCAAAACCGTATACCACTGCTTTAAATTGTAGTAATTCATGGTTTAAGTAATGTGTTGAGACATCCTTGTGTACGTGCGGCCGTAGTTCGCTGTTCTGATGTTTTGGTTCTAATCTCCTCATAGCGTAAATTCGAATCACGTTCTTCACTTTGTGGAAAAACGCTATAGGGTTTCTACGAGAGATGCATTATCCGAAGTAACCTTTAAAATGGCAATAAATTATAAACTAAAACCTGGATGTTTGATTCAAATCGGACAAGAGAACCATTTAAGTGAAGTTTTGAAATAAATGTAAAAATAATATATTTATTTTACCCAAACAAATATGAGTGGAGAAACTCTGAGCATTTCGCTGCACTTTCCAGGATTTGAAATATCTTTGAGTCCCCTTGCTTTTTCTTTGCTCAATGTTGCGTTTTATTGAATCTGCACAATGCTATTTTTGGTAATACTGGAAACTGAGTTTCAGCTTAGGACTAATAAGCATCATGTAAAGGTTAGCCAGATCTGAAGGGGTGAAGTACATATTGTGACGCATATGACAATCAGTACTGGAATCTTCGAGAAAGTCCGAAACAAGGTACTAGATTATTTTAGGAAGTACTGGAAAACTGGAATAGAACATTCAAGACTATGGAACGGACGGAAACGATACACCAAATCAGAATGAGGAAAAACGGTATAAATACGTCGCACGCAGATCGGGAGGGGAGTTATAAGTAAGACAGTGAAGCATGACGATAAGTGCGGAAGTAATAAGTAAAGAGTAAGAAGTAGAAAGTGTTGACAAAGAAATCGTTATGTGTACGGTAAAAAGTAAAGGTTGTATTACGGACTAATAAAGTTTTGTATTAATTCAAAATCGATTCAACGGCTCTTATTTATTTTAAAATAATTAATCCAGCCAACCCTAAGCTCGCTACAATATCTTAAAAACTCCTCGCATCTTCGAATACTCGTATGTATCTAATTCGAGCCCAGAACACAGATTCTTCTAAATGTAAAACGTAAAAAACGCAATCGCCACGACGGAATTCAACTTCACTAAAGTGAAATTTTGATAGAAGTATGAACCGTCAAACTTTTGTTGAATACTTTCAAGGTATCCAATGCAATTACTTTGATGTACTGCTACGGGTCAAGTCACTTTTCGCTTCACTATATCACCAATAAACTTAACGTTCGAAATAAAAAAATAATAATAAATAAAAAAATAGGGCGAATATTGTATCACCTTTGATATTGTAGAAGTTAGCACAAGGAGTAGACAATGGGCCATCTCCTTTGTAAATTGGTTGTATATTTCCTATCTTCTTCCATCTAATAGCAAATTGACCAGATTAATAAGACAAATTTGGCGCAAAGCTGATAACCTTGCCCAGAAAAACGAATTATTATGGACAATTTAAAAAGTCTCGGCTATGAACCGGATACCGGTGGAGAGACTTGCTAAATAAGGCCAAGACCGAATCCCGGTTGTAGTGCCGATGATGATGATGAATAAGACAAATGAAAGAGTTTTCGCATAGATTTAACGGCTAAAAGAGACTGCCTTTCAAATTATTCAGTGGAATGCCGTCTGGACCAATAGATCTGTGTTTAGTCAGCTTTTTGAACACTCGGACAACAGAGTGATTTCGAAAGTGTACTTGACTTATCGAATACTGCTTGAGTAGAAAAGAAGCTGATATGCTCTTTACACACCGTCTTAAAATGACAAAATAATACAACTTGTTCATTGTTTGACGTTTTGACAAGAATACATGCTGGACAATACCGTTGGAATCCATGAAAATCGTGAACAACACCTTCTTTTCCAATAGAACAGTACATGGTTTCTCCGGTCTGGGCTCATTGGGTGCAAACTATTCACTACCTTTGATGTTTAGATTGCATGTCGTAATCATAAGCCCATGTCTCGTCTCCAGCCATGGTTCATTTGATAAATGTTTAAACGGATTCAGCCTTAGAAATCGTACCTTCCGTAAGGTCAAAGTAGTCCCTTTTTTGCAAGAAATTCTGGAATACCAAATTATTAGTTAAATGTCTTCAACTCACGTTCTCTGCTGGCTCTCAGATGGTTAATTTATGATTATTGATCAACATTTTCTCTCATTTCATTGATGTTATCGGTTTACGAAGCTGAGGGTCTGTCACTGCGTTCGCTATCCTCTGAAACATTCGTACCACTGTTAAACGACTATTTTCCTTAGAGTATCATATTGCATTTCAATTTCAATGTGTTAATGGAATGACCGCCAATGTTTTGCAACCGAGTATTAGGAAAACACGAACTGAATCAACTTATCTAAATGAGCATAATTCGGGTCTTCGCTTCCTAGTACGAAAAAAAAAAATCACAGAGAATTCATTTCAGTTTTTGTGTGAAGTTTAATGGGGCTACCAACCCATTTATTGGCTCAATTCAAGCAACATAATTACCTACAACTAATTGTATATTGTAGAATGTTGATAGAATCAAATGGATAATTCATTCATTTTCATTGTATTTTTTAAACGTGCGCTTTCATAATGGAAATGATGGTAGAATGACATGCTGCGGATGTCATTTTTTACAAGAAACAATTGAAAAATGGAAGGAAACTCAGTACTATCAAGATACGTCGAAATTTGAATTACCAATGTCAAAACACCTACTCAAGTTACACGTAGTATAAAATTTCTTTAAATTATCGTTGAACCAATTTTTGAACATGAAAGAGCATTGACACATACAGCCAGACATGCTTCCTCTGTCTCCACGAAACTCTGGAGGTATTTCAAGGGATTAGTTAAGAAGACCAATCCTGTGGGGTTTAAGTAGGTGTGCCAAAACACGGGCACTGTTTCAATTCAATCCCCATCAAGTTCTGCTGCATTAATTGTCCACCCGAGAAGATGGAATAACTAAACGCACTGGATGTTGTTTTGAGGTTAATCCGTTTATTTTTATAGTATTGTTTTTTCTTTACTTATTAATATAATCGTTTTCTTTTAATTCACTTAACTTAGATCTTATTATTAATACTACTAGATTGATTAACGGAACACTACGTTCGTCTGACAACACTTCTATTTTCCTGTGACTCGAGCGTGTGCACCAGCGTGCATACAATTTCCCCAGCGGTTGCATGATTATGCAACCGCGTCGTTTGATCAGACTATGCCGTTGCTAACCGACATTATGCGAAATGGAGTTGCCGTATGGCGAAAATATAGCTAAACTCAATTATGCATCATCTGCATAGGATAATGAGTTTAGCTATGCGTCCGTTTAACATGATTTACAGGTGGAATAGCTTATAAGGGGAATAAGGGTAGAAATGACGCGCTGAAAGCGGTCGAAATAAGGTATGCAATTGTGGGTGGGTTCTCCATGTGGTATAAAGAAAATGTCTGTAGGGGAGAATTATAATTATAAAGAGAATTACTATAGGCGTTATGGCCGAAGTTATATCCTGATATTTTGTATCTTGAAATAAACATAACAATGTTTGTAACGAAGATTACGTCGTTCCCGTATCACAATCGCTAAATATTTTAATAATATTATAATCCGCATTTAATGGTATTTCATGGTCTGTGGTTGTACAAATGAATAAACGGTAGACACATTAACCTCAAACTAAGTGTATTATACTGTTCCATTTAAAACCTCCGCACAGTTGTAACAGCACCCCCTTAAAAACCTGTAACGTATACAAAACGGAAATATGCTAGCATCCTCAAAAAAGGAGCAGAAATCATACTTGTGCATGTTATGCTCATGTAGAAATTACGCTTCTAAATCCCCGGATATTTTCAATCTTCTACGTGGGAATATTACAATGATCGTTCAACAAATCCTTGGAAAATCCAAGAGATAGCGTTCTTAGTATCGTAAATGGTGTATTTTAACTAAGCTTACTTACTTGACAGCTGCAGAAAAAAATATATGTGAACAAAAATCTTATTAGATGGAGACTCTCGCGTAATCGTGTTGTCAAGACATTCTGACATGTTTCTGCGTCGAAACGTAACTGTGGGATATCCTGGTACACTCCGGAGACAATGGAACAAACATAAAAAACGGGCTCCGAAAAAACGAACGCGGTAAAACCGACTCACAAGGTAATGGCAAACGTATTTCGTGATGAAAGCGGAATCGTCTACATCATTACTTTGGAAGGAGAAACAATAACTGGGGAGTATTGCATGTTGCTGTTGCATTGATTGAGTGAAGAAAAGAAGAAAAAATATCTTCATTTGAATGTCCGTATATAGGAAAGTAATTTGTGATGATAGCTACACACACAATATACAAGCACACCGAAAGGAATTCGAATAAGCAACAGAATCGTATATCATAGCGATAACATAGCAATTCCACATCAGTTGACTGCCCTTGAGAATGACGATCGAATTCGAAACACGCGTCAGTGTGTTAAGGCTTTGGTTCTATTTTTAGTGAATCTAACAGTCAGAGCGTCGGTTCGAATCGCACGCTCTTCACTATCATTACAAAGGGTATACGTTAATAAAAGATAAATAATTTTCTGCACTGAGTGAGTTTAAACTCCCGATATAGATAAGCCGCACATCTCAAGTCCCGGCCTAAAATGTTAGTGGGTTAGGGTTATTTTTATGGACGCAAGATTGCGAAGATAGAGACAATGACGAAAGATATACTTTCCCTTATCTCCACAATCAGTCTTTTACCACAACTCTTCTTGTTTCTGTGGAAAAAGGGAAAGTGGTTAGAGAAAATCGGTTGGATTGAACGGTTGAATAAGAATTCATGAAAATATAAATGATAATTTTACTTTTTTGCTTACCAACAAGTTGCGAGCTAGATAATCTTGTGCGTGGCAGTTGTTTGGTTTATGAAGAGTAGGGGAACCGACTTGGCTAGCGGTCGTGCTCGACTTTTTAGTCAGTACAGCCATGGGTGAGCAAGAGGCACATACATCTGTTGCGCAACGGACTATTATAAACATTTTAACAAATGAAGGCGTTAAACCCTCGGAAATTTGTTCTCGATTGAAAGTACAGTTTGGTGATGACATACAGTCTCAGAAATGTGAGTATACGTGGGGGAGAGAATTTAAAAGTGGACGAGAACGTATCGAAAACGAAAATCATGATCGACGCCCAAGGACAAGTAGTACAGATGACATCTTTCGATTTAAAGGGAGTTTTAATGATTGAATTTCTTCACGAACAACTGTGAATGCAGCTTACTACTGTCGGTAGTTAAAGTCGGCAAAAGCCGCATATCAAAACAAAAGACGAGGTATGCTCATTCAAGATGTCATCCCTCTTCATGACAACGCCTGGCCTCACACCGGGTCCTTGACAAGGAATACATTGGAAGAAATGGGCTTGGGGAACTCTCTAACACACTCCTCATAGCCCAGACTGTCTCCCTGTGACTATTTTTTGTTCGCACCCTTGAAGGAAAACAATTCGAAAGTAATGATGTAGGCGAGGAGCACGAGCGCAATTGGCTAACAACTCACCCTAAATCTTCCTACGAACAAGGGATATTAAAGCTTCCAAATCGGTGGCAAAGCTGTGTAGATCACACAGGAGACTATATTGAAAAATGTTGATAGTATAGTGTGTAACATTTTAAATTTGAATCATAGAATCCAGTCAATGCCATAGCTGTCCAATTTCAGTAAGAGGATTTTTGCCACTCGTGTTTGGGGTAACCTGCATGACAATATTGCTTTTAGGGAAGCAATAGATAGAATGATTTTACTTTTCGGTAAGATATGACATTATACCTTTTGTGCACCCATTGCTATCACACCGATAACGAAGTCGATTGTTTCTAGATATTTCGACATTAATGACTCCATACCTTTCGAAGAAATTGTAGTTAGGGCTATGGGCCGATAAGAAGAAGAGATAATTGTTCAGCGGGTTTGGGAATCGGTTGGATGTTGGGTGCCTTCTATTTGCCGAACCATACATTGGGCTTTGGTTTGTGGCTTTTTGCTCTATTTGAATTTGCGACAATTTGTGTTTGAAAAAACTAAAACTGGTGTTGTATTAAGTGGATCGCTGTTGGAATAGACTTTGCTGATGAACGTATACTAAATATGTTTCATAACGAACCACCGAAACTGTTTTTCCTAAACAGTCGCTAACGGTTCTACAGAGTAATAGCATTATGTCGCTCACCTCCTCCTTTCTTGCTCTATTCTTTCTTTAGCCTTTTTTTGTAGTATTTTGTCGAATGCTCATACATATTCTATCTATTCTCCTCACATTGATACTATAAATCAATTTTTTAATTTTCTTTTAATTTACATACCATTATAAACGAAAAAACATAAAACTACCTTCTGTCACACAATTTCATTCTTCTTAGTCTCTGTTCCTGTTCGTGAGGTCTCTGCATTCCGTTTCCACTGAATTCCCATATTAGAGAACACATAATTATAAACTCACACACACAAATGCACAACGCATCTGAATACAAAATGTTTTCTTTTCTCTGCAAAACAAAAGCGGAAATCCAAAGGACACTTCTCGAATTCACATCCTGGTCAACACATGTGTGTTAACATATTGTGTCGCATCCTTTCTGCTCAATGGTGACCGCTCTTGTTACATATTTAGGTAATGATGCGTGAAACGACTGGTACAACCCCCACTGTGTGTGTGTTCTATTTTTAATATTCTAAAGGACATCGGAAGGATATGCGAAAATTCTTTTTCCATCACACATTTTTCTCTACAGTCTTCACTACATTTCGATTATGTCTTGTCTCCTCTACAGCTCCAGTCATTCAAATAACATTTTCACAGATTACGACAGATATCAGGATTCAACGTTGATGCCTCCAGGATATTTAGGACAAAGTCACATTTACTCGACCTATGAATACAATCCAAATTCACATCATTCCCATCCGCACAGTCATCATACTCCAATGCAAACATATCAATACCCACCGCAATTCTATGCACCAACAGCTCCACAAGGATATCATTATCCCTATGTGGATCCAGCTGCAACTAATAATATTTCAGGATCTGATTCTGGCTATATAAAACAAGAATTAGTGCCATCGTCTTATGTGACTCCTTCGCCGACGATGGAGTTGAATAGCTCATCAGAAGTCGATGTGGGTACTAGTAGATCCTCCTGTCCAAGCGCAGAGAAGGAGTCGTTGACTCAAATTTCGGAGAGTCCCCTTAGTGCAATTTCGACTCAGCAGCCAAAAGACTTAGAAACAATATGCGGATTCGAAGGAACTGCCGATAATGATGGAACACAACAGAGTAAGTAATTTTTATGACACAACCTATAACTTGCATTAATCTGTTCGTTTTATTAGAGGAAACTACACAGGTGACTTCGTCCCGTTCCGAGTTAAGGAAGAATGGAAAACCCCGCGCTAAGAGAAAGCCTCGTGTCCTATTTTCTCAAGCTCAGGTACTTGAGCTCGAGCGGCGTTTTCGCCAGCAAAAGTATCTCACCGGTGCTGAGCGGGAAATAATTGCTATGAAGTTAAACTTATCAGCGACCCAAGTAAAGATTTGGTTTCAGAATCGGCGATATAAGTCCAAACGTCTCGAGGTGGATTCATGCCCATGCCAACCAACGACTTCTTGCCAGGATACCACAACGAATTCAAAATGTGGGTTGGAGTGGAAAAAATATCCTGTCGGAATTTACGGAGGAACAGATAAGTCAGTCACGGAAAGTGTGCCAATACACATGAGTACATCTCAATTACCTGTAGTAGGAGTGCCGCCTCCACCTCCACCGCCCTATCCTTCAAATGGAATCATGAAATACGAAATTGCCGAGAATCACGACACTAACGTCCATTTTGTGAATAATTATGAACCTCCAAAAACTTATTGGTTATAAGATTAAGTACTTCTTGTGGAATGTAAATAAATCAATTGATGTGTGTAAATAAAATATTTGTAAAGGACGTGCTTAATTTCTAAGGATAATTTGCAATGTTGTTGTACAATTTTATCAGGTTTTAATCAGGGGTTTAACTTTCAAAGGGCATCAAACATGTTTTAAGGATTCGCATGCAGCTTAGATAAATGTATTAACTATAATAGACTAACCGAGACTAAGCTCAATCAGAATACTATTTTGTCACCAAGCACCTCAACGAAAAAGCATGTGGCTTGTTTTGTGGCACAGGAAATACATTTCTCACATATAAAAGTGGCAAGGTATTGGATATGGCTCTTAGAACTGTTTATGCGCATAACAAAGAATACCTATCGACCTTGCGAATAAATATATACGAGTATCACCGGACTAAACGCAGACCTTATTCAGTCGTTTACTTTACCTCAATTTCAGAAATTCGGAGGAATAACTTTGCAATGATTGGTCTAGTCGAAACTATATACTCGTACATGTAAAAAACAATTGACTTATTAATAACAAATAACGAGGTAGATGGAAATTAAAAAAGCTAATATGCAACAACTGCTTTACGTTCTGTCAGTTAGTATCCTAAATTTCTGTCAGTTACAATTTTCATGGAAGCTACAATCCATTGTCCGAATGAGTCCAGTCACATAAGGAGGATGCAAAACAAAACGTTGCACAAAGATTTACTTCTATGGCGATATTGAGAGAAGAAAAAGTGGAGGAGTGGGCGCGTGGGGTAATTAAGATCACTGAATCGATCGGTTATGTCACAATGGCCAATTTAAAGCACCACGCTAGCAGTTTGGTCCATTATCTTCCAGATCTTTCTAAGAAAGAGGAAGCACTTTTTTTTAGACATTAACGTGATTGCTTCTACCTTAAATATAGCTATTTTAAATGTCAGCACCAGTGTTTCCAAAAATGGAACCACGGTCTGCAATGTTTTATGGCAAATGATAAATTTAATATTTTATTTGTGAGTGAAACGGTTGGAATAACTTACATTTGAAATATATATACAATATATTATGTTCACAAAATTGGAGATAAGGCGATTCTTGAAATCTCTTTGTTTTACAATCATCAGCGAATCAGCTCAACAGGTAACGATCCATAACGAACCATTCTGGGTGTCTTAAACACATCAACACCAATCGGTCCAGTTAATTACTTTCGTGCATATAGATACATAATAGACAAACGGATCTCCACACAAGTGCCATCGGGTAGAATATTCACGCGGGTGTAGCGCATTGTAGAGATGTTTTCACTGCGGTAGCATATACATATTTATATAGTTATTAATTTTTTTTTCATTTTAATTTTTGCAACATTTTTGTTTCCGTTTTATATTCTTAGATTCTAAATTATACGCTAGACAAAATTGTTGAAATTCTAGCTTAATTATCTTATATTATAACTTAGTAATGCAACTGCTGAAAAAGGAGTGGGAATACGGAGAGACGGTTCACCAAACGTTCGTTGACTTCAAAAAAGCCTACGACTCAATCGCAGTGCAACGACTCTACCATATTGTAATTGAGCTGGGATTCTCGAAAAAATATATCGCCCTCATTCAAATTTGCATGAGCGAAAACAAAGGGCGAGTTAGAATAGAAAACCACCTCTCAGAACCGTTTGAAATCCGGGACGGACTACAACAGGGGGATGGCCTCTCACTATGTCTTTTTAACCGTGTGCTTGAGTATGTCATCAGAAAGGTACAAGACAACATGGGCGGATCATCCCTGAACGGGGTCACACAAGTGCTCGCATATGCGGATGACATCGCCGTTCTGGGCGATAATCTAGAAATTGTAAGTAAAAACTGTGAAATCATCATGCAAGCGTCAGAAGAGGTGGTCCTAGAAATAAATGAAGACAAAACAAAATATATGAGTACGGCGAGAGCAGGTGGACCTCAGGGAACACTTAAAAATCAGAGGCAAGGTATTTGAAAAAATTAAAGAATTTAAATATCTGGGAACAATATTGACGGCCAGTAACGAAATGTCGAAGGTAATTAACAAAAGACTACACTCCGGCAACGACAGTTGGCATGCAGTCAGTAAACTGCTGAAATCTCAACTGCTATCACGTAACATAAAGCTCCATGTCTATAGAACCATAATCATGCCGATTGTTCTATACGGCTGCGAAACATAGGGCATGTGTGTTTTCATGACCCGTCTTAAAGCCAAACTGGTTATTCGGAATATTGTTGTAGTCTACCCTTTTAAGCAGAGCTTTGTTAATAGTTTTTTCAAGTACTTTACTAATGCTTGGGAGTAAAGTTATCGAACGCAGGTTCGTTGGGTTTGTACAGTCCTTGCTCTTTTGGGATGGGTTGTATGATTGCCGTTTTCCAACGAGCGGGTAAGTATGTATTATTCAACGCGTTCTTAAACAGGAGCGTGTATACATCTATTGCTACTGGGGGGAGGTTCCTGAGGACGATGTTTGGTATTCCATATATATCTGCCATAGCGTTCAAAGGATCCTCGATCACAAAGATATCATTATTGAGGATCACGTTCTCCGTATCTATGCCTATGCTGATTAGCAGCTGCTTGTTTACGTCGGTACGTGGAATTTGAACATACTGAATCTCGTTTTGATTATTTTCCTGAATATCTTATTTATTTGTGAAAACATATTCGGGTAATTAGATTTTATAGCTCGAATTCTCTTGTTTCAATCCAAATTTGTTGCTAATCTGGAGTTAGGTTTAAGTAATTGTTGGAGGTTTTTTAATCGGGATTTCAGTGATATTATCCTGTCTTGTCTGTCTGTAAACAGTCTGTATAATTGTTTTAATTTTGATAGCAGTCTGCTCTTTTTCTTGTGGAGTGCGTTTATTGTTGTGTTTCTGTACATGTTTATGTGATCTGTAACTGTTGTTTTGGGAATTGTTTTGTCCATTGTTCGTTTTACGATGTCGTCTATTTGTTGAATGTATTTGTCGATTTCGTAATTTATCAGATTTCTGTTTATTGGCAGATTAAAGTCATTCTAACCAAGTTCTCTTGTTAATGATCTGCTGAACCGTGGCCATTGCGTTGCCCCCTAGATGTAGGGTTACGGGATCACGAATTCCTCCAGATCTGCCAGATCGCTCGTCAGCTTCATTACTGTCGTATTCAATTGTCCGTAAACAGTTTCTGTTTCGTCTGTTAGTGTTCAGTAGTCTCAGTCGTGAGTCAATAAGCAAAATATCTGAGAACGATCTACCTCTAGGGAACGGTGGATATTCCGTAGCTAGTAGGTCGGTTTTATATTCGACATGATACAGATCTAACCAGCCAGCCAACTGATTTTCACTGGTATTAGATATATGAATTCCCCAATTTATTTGCTTGGCCTTCATATCTCCACTAACGATAAAATAGGTTTTTTTCCAGGTGCAATTGTATGCATCGAAAGAGTGTCTCGAGCTCTGCTATAAAGGGTTGTTTTATGTTGGTGCTCCTTAGGTACATAGACTGCAATCGCATACAAACCCCTTCCTTGCTGAAGGGATATGCGTACGATGTAGGTTTCCAGCACCCGGAACCTGCGCACTTCTTCACTATGTATAACTTTATGATGGATTCCTTTTCTAAGAAAGATTGCGATGCCCCTTGTGAAGACTTAGGTCGATCTCTTCGTAAAATATCGTAGTTGTTATGCCTGAGATACTCTGGTTTAACTTTGTTTCCCCCGCCAGTAGTACATCAGGGTTTTCATCTTGCAATAGGTTGAAAAGGTTGACTCTTCTCTCGGTTCTCATAAGGGAATATACATTCACGACAAGAGCTATGATTGATGATTTGGTTAAAGGGTTGGTGGCGGTTCTGCCAAACCCCACGGCCCCCTTACCTGAAAACCCCCCATATCCGCAACCCAACTCCCATTGTCCCCCGCCAATGCAATCGCATGGGCACCTGAAAATATTTCCTTTTCCAAGGACAATTAATGCATACAAGCAGTACCTAAAATTTCTAAAAAGAAATTTTCCTACAAGCGCATTCATACATGTATCAATGCGTCTTTGCATAAGCGACAAAAACCGAATTTCCAATTAGTATAGATTTTCACACTAGAGTTCGACACTTGCGTCGCCATATATACCAGGTTCCACTGACACAGATGGTATATACAAACCGTCATTGTATAACCATCTAATCTGTCTTGCAATGACTTGCAGCTATCGATACAACTGCAAGCACTTTACCCAGAATTGCTTCTTTGTTTGAATCTCCAAACAAGCATCGACTTCGCGCATAGCCGCCGGAATGAATTCAAAGCATAAACAATACAAATATAGGATCCGTTTCCCACAAACGAATTTCCCTGCATATACAAATGCAAGCAAGGGATTTGTTTCGTCCACCAACCCATTAGCACCTTTCCCAATGTCCATTCGTATATTTACACAAGGGCATCACTCATGTAAGACTTCTATGATGCCCTCGTCTCATCTTTTCTTTTACCACATTTCTTCGCTGTATCTTGCTGTATCTATGCACTCCATAGACAACGATCTTTTCGATCCTTTTGTCTTTACCGCCTGCCTGTTTCGTTTACCCATTGCCCTCGAGCACGTGTAAGCCACATAGATCTGAACGATCGCACACATACCACCATGACCCTCATTACAAGATCTGGTTCCCTATTCCACCAAGAGAGACTTTACGTTTCTCTGGTAGTAGGTAAAAACGATATCCTTAGTGGAGAGGATATCTACCACGACACCACAAACTCACCGCATAAGCTAATCATCTCTGCACGAGATGATTATCGCTGAGGCCTTTACCATCCGCTGACCGCCACGGTCACGCCGGTTCCGCTCTCCGTCGCACGGCGGAGATGCTTTCATCAAAAGTCGTGCGAGTTTAATCCCCTGGGGTACGTGCCCTTATTCTGGTATTGTGTGTCGCGCGCCGAGTTATATCCAAGTGTAAATTCCACTTACTTGAGGAATGCTCTTTGCCAAATCGTTTCCATTGGATAATTGCGTGTACCCTTTTGTGAATATTATAAACCAATAGAAGAAATCATCTAGTTTCCATCAAATCAGTGCAGTATTAATATGACATAAATATTGTTTTCGGCTTAACACAAAACAAACCAAAATAACAATAATAGGATACAAATAAACACCTGTGCGTTTCATTTAATTTTCCTGGCGCCTGTTCCTGAGAGTGTTTTCCTTATTCTTACTTGAGTGGTCGTGTTAGTGTTTTCCTTACTCCCGGTTGTGGACAAACATGGCGGCGTTTCGTTCCTTTACTCTGCGGAACTTTTGTGACAATCGGATGGGGATAGGAGCGAACCGAGTGTTCGTGTTTGGCACAATACCCCTAATCCCCACAGGTTTATATCGACTTTTTATTTAGACTGGGCAAGTGCGATTAGATCTCGTTTATATGACTTCGCAGCTGTGCCGTATGTCTCTGTAGATTAAGCAAGACTGTGAACACGTCTGCTTGTGATGTTGTTTCAGTCTGCGTCGGTTAATTTGTGGCTACCAGTGTTGCAGCCTGCTTGGATATTCTCCCCATTCGACACAATTTGCGCATACGACCGCTGTGGTGTAACGGGCATTGTTGTTGTTCGAGTGTTTTTTTGTCCAGTCACACTTCTTGACATTACTTCTCGGAATTTAGGAGATTCTCGATAGTCAGCGGGATGTTCCTCATTACGACATACTGCACACTTTAGAAGGGCTTTGTCTTCTACCCTTTCTTTTCCCAGAGGCCATTCTTCTGCCTTGTGGTAAAGTCCACATTTTACGCAACGATGCTGGATTTCACAATTCGCCGCTGCGTGACCAAACCTTTGGCAGCGGACACATTGCAGAATGTCTCTGCCTTTTTTTTAATTTGTCCCATGTGACCATTTGATGATCCAGGACTGTAATTTTCCTTAGACCACCAACTTTGCTGCTCGGTGATAATTGAACTAGAAAGAAGGGTAGCTTCCAATTTTCCCTTCTTGCCTTGGTTGTGGTGAATGGTTTTACCGCGCTAAACTCGAGATCTTCATGCTTTAGCTTATGAAGCATTTCAAGCAGAACCCGCGGTTCCGTTTCAGGGTCGACGCTCTTTAATAGAACTGTTAGGATCTTTGTTTGCTTAGGCGTGAACGAGTAAAATTCAGTGGTGACTCTTTTTAAAACCTCTTTAATTTTGTTTGGTCTGCCACCGCATAGGTTTGAATGGCATGCCTATTAAGTGCCAGTCTTTTAACTAGAAAATTGTTTCTTAGGGCTAGCTTACTCTCAATATCTATGGTGTTGATTGGTGTCATCTATATTTTTTTGTTGTGCTCCTTACTGTTGCTGTGGGCGATTTTGTGTTGGTAGTTGGTATTGATGTTGGCCGACTTTTGACTTCGGCTTTTGTTGTTGTTGTATGGCTTTTTGCTGTTCGAACGCAACTATATTTTTCTTTCGGAGTCTCTCTCTAGCCACTGCAAGTTTTGCTTCTAATTCGTTAATCTCCTCTTCTTTATCCCCAGACTCTGACGATGCAAGAGAAGCGAATGCATTATTTGCCCCATACAGGGCATAGTTGGAGGGGGAGGGGAGCTCACGGCCCTCCTCCATTTGTTGTTCTTTCTCCATCATCACTTTGTCGGCTTTATTTCCCGTCATAATTATAGTTTTGGGAGCCCCTTTCCTTTTATTTGTTGTTGCGTTTTTCTCTTCGTGTTCATGCTGGTCTTTCCGGTTTGTTTTCATTAAAATTAAGTAACAAAGGCGACCTGATATGCCTTTACGAACCTCGACGCAATTCACTTCATCTGTAACCTGCACACGAACTCGCTCAGCAGGCATTAAGAACCAATCACCTATATATATATATATATATATATATATATATATATATATATATATATATATATATATATATATATATATATATATATTGCGTCTCTGTTGGGACGATCACAAAACTTTACTTTCGAAGAATTCCTTATCATAAGTGCATACGCTACATGTACTGCAGTCGACCTGTGGGGAGGAAGTATTGTGCCACTACACGGGCACTCCGTTCACTTCCACCTCCATCATAAATTGTTCACGCGCGGAGGTTCATCCGTTGTTCAGCCGACAAATAAGGAAAAGCCGACATCGATTAATTGTCACAGAACATGCCATCACACCAAGTGAAAATATAAAACACCAACACAAGTATAAATAGATAACGCACTATTTCATTGCTTAGTTTTATTTTTATTTTAAAAGGAAAAAAAAACGATTATTGTGATAGCTAGTTTGAATCCATGGATTATTGTTCCGTTTCATTTACTTATTGGATCCTAACATTTTACGGTGGCACTGTTTGAAATACAAGAACTAATTCGAACACTGATTGTAAGGACTTGGGGTGCAACACGAACACGACTAAGAAATATATATGCGCGTCTCCGCAGTGACGGAGAGCGGCAGTGACGCCAGTGACCATGGCGGTCAGTGGATGGAAAACGACCCAGCGATATCTTGCTCGCGCAGAGCTCACTCGCTAATCATCGTGCATGGTTCTTTCATGGATGAGAACGAACCTAGAACAAAGAAAGGCCATACAATGCATTCATGGGATACGATTTGGTTAAGGCATATAAAACCGAACTCGTCGGATGCTAATGGGATCGTTGTTGGAAATTTGCGTCGCGGTTAAACAAAGAGACGACGATGCGATGTGGGAATGTGCTGATGGGTTTTAGCTAGGTTACTGGGAAATTGTGTTTATGGCATCGCTAGTAAGGGTAGGTATTGAATTCCTATTTGCATTTGTTTATGCTGTAGGATTTAATCGATGCCAAGAGACGCGGAATGCGTATTTGCTTTGGTCCCTTGGGTGTAAGTCGCCAGCCAATGTGTATGTAGGGAACATTGTTGTATACATGGCGCGGCTGGGAAAATAGACGGCGCAATATTTATGGCCCCTGTCATGACGGTTACATTGTATGCAAACCGAATCATTTTGTTTACGCGAATTCGTCTGGTACCGATGGTGCCGAATTGGTTTGGAATTCCAGATAAGTAAAGCAAGAAATTTTACGGAAAATTGTATGCGAAGAGATGCGTGAAAAGGTGTTTTCTTTACAGGGACTTTAAGATTATAGATTTGATCTATATAATGCGTGAAGCATTTTCAGGTACTAATGCGATTGCATTAGTGAGGTTAGGAAATTGCCTGAATGTTAAGGGGGTTTTACAGTAAGTAGACAGTGGGGTTTGGCGGAACCGCCACAGACCTTATAGTAAAGGGTTTTTAAAAGGAACATAATAGTTTTAAATTTTAGACCACACGCACTCATAAACTATTTTTAGGGCCTGTCAACGTTAAAACATCAGACAATGTTTACATTTTATTCATTATGGTAAATTATGGTAAAGTTCACGAACGAGCAAAGTAGGAAAATATTAAAAATTACTACCAAAATTCTGAATCGGTCGTCACAACTTTAAGAGATCTTACTCCTCATTTAGATGGTAATATTTTATTTGGGCCATTGCGAATTTCTCCACATATTCCAGTCCATGGCGGTATTGAACATTAAGGCAAGGCCATTCAAGTGGAGCAAGAGTTTCGCGTCGTTCACTGCAACGTCCGTGGCTCAAGATGCAATTTCTCTGCTGAATTTGTTTACATATTTGAGTACAGACTAGTAATTCCTGCACCATGCGAAACCCAGATGATAACTAATGCAGATTTTCAACCGGTTTAGACGTAACTTAGCACCTCTGTAATTTTCACATTATGACACAATCACATACATCCGAATCGTAATTGCTTATAATATTCTGCCACTATATGGTCCCTGATCTAGCCCACAATTTAATTTCTCGTGACCAAAACTTTACCTTGAAATAATAATTGTTGAAATATAATAGAATAAAAATCGCTGTTTTATTTCAAGTTTCCATTTATAAGGAGACACCCTTAAGAACAAAGATATAAAAGAATTAGGCTCTTTTTTGCTCTCTAGTACTTGTTCATCTCTGTCAAAGACAAATCGGGAACTATACCCAGTTATCCCTTTGTTAACTTTCCTATTCTACTCCCTATTTACAAATGATTTTACCAACTAAAAATGTGTCAAGGTATTTTTTTTAGTACAGAATGCCATTTTTCCTCCGAGCTTGAATTTGTTTAGTCGATAGCATACGAAATATATATCATCATAGCACTTAGAGAAAGATATATTGGCCTCATAAGACACATACTACAAAACTAACTTGAAATATTTTCTCCCATAGGTGTCGGAGGTTGACTGAAGAATATCCTTTCTGGTGTTAAAAATAAATGAACTTACCGCATTTATGTTTCCTGCCACCGTGCCTAATTTCTCTCATATACGAGTGCAATCGTTTATGCCTACTCTCTTTATCTGTGGCTTCATCACATCAATTCTCCCCATTGGCATCCATAAAATAGACCACTTGCTCCCTGGTGCAAGGAAAGACCCCGATCGCTCCGCGGGCACTCGGTGTATCAGAGAACCAACAATTAATACTCCGTAATTGCTCCAAAGTTCAGACAGGAGCCGAATCCGTAGGCACATCAGTCAGAAGGCCAGAGAAAATGATGGCAGCGCTAGCAGCTTCCAGCGGCTTCGTAGCACAATGGTAGATGGGCAGATGGGCCAGACGGCGTATGCATTAGTTTTATCTCCCGATAAATTGTTTCGTCATATTTTTAGACGTCCACTCTGGAAGGGTGCAGGCCGGAGTGAAGTTTATACTAGTTGACTCCGTGCATGTGACAGGCATCAAGTGCTTCTGGTGCTTGGTGTAAGGGTTGATGGAATGTGTATCATTTTCAGTGCACAGTCGCAGAGGGTGGGGTGGCGAACATGACAAGATCAGATGGACTTTCACATACAGGGCAACGAGTATATGACCGAGCTTGTGCGTCGAGCTAACAAATTGATTTGATGCAAGCAGCTTGAAAGGGGAGCCAAATGATTGACTCGTCTTTGATAGTAAAATGGCTGCCGCTGGGAAATTTAATTGGATAAAAAATTGGCTAGAAAGAGAAGATAAGATTAATTACGTAATCTAACTGGTTGATGTACGTTTCTTTTTGGGCGAACTATATGAATAAATGGAGCGTTGCTATCGGTTTTTTTGAGAGTTAATAAGTCTTGTGGAGTTCAGTTTTTTAAGCACCACAAACAACAAGTTGTACTATAGCGCCACGTATGAATGTAAGCTTAGGCCACGCGTCAAGAGTTCTTGCAAGATAATGTTTTCCAAATATTGTAATAATTGTAATACATTATTATAATATATGACATAAATATTTAAAACATAATATAATTATAGTAGTCTGTGATTTGCTGGGATCTGTATGCCTGAATGTTTAATTAACCTAGGCCAATCTTAATTTTTAAGGTATCAGTAATTTACACATTTTCATAATCAAATTTCTGATCAACAACTGGTTTGCCTCTCAGAAAGTAAGTGGCTGTTTAATAGCACGGGCACTTTTGTAGGAGTGGTTACCTACTTAGTTAGACACTTATAATACCCGGATCTGCTCTTGATCTCTATAGTACTATTGCGTATCTTTGCTTCCTTGATAAATGCACTTATTACATTTTTCTTCCTTTTTAAATTTGATATACCCGTGTTGGGATGTTTAGTGCAAAACTGAATAAAATTCCAAATCATCATACAATTCAATGAAAGGATGTGTGTTTGACGATGTGTGATAATTTAAGGAAACACTACATGATTTTAGTAGATCTCAATTGAAAAATATGTACGAGTATGTTTTACAATATAATTTTGCACAATATGAAGTATATATGATGGGGGGATGGGAGCGAACATATAGGACAGAGTCACTGATTTCTTTCAACCCGGCGAAGGCCAGGACGATCCTTGTTGTTGACATGCAGTCTCCACGTGACGCCCCTGGATAGCTACTTTGGTACCAGCCAAGTGGTGAACCAATGCATGTAGTGACATCCTGAAGAAGGTTGGCGCAAGGCTAATAACCTTGCCCGAAAATACAAACTATTATGGCAAATTTATCAAGCCTCGGACATCGTCCCGAACTCGGGACCGGCGGAGAGACTTGTGGGGAGTTTCTCTATTCTACATGAGAAACAACCCACAATTCCAACGAACATTTCCTACCTAATTTCGACCGCCTTTCAGCGCGTCAAATCAACCCCATTTCCCCCTACTTACCTGTCCACCTGCAAAGCATGTTTCCACCAAGGACACATAGCTAAACTCATTGTACCACGCAGACAATGCATAAATGAGTTTAGCTTACCTTTTTTGCCATACGGCAACTCGTGTCCATGTAGATTAGCGACAACCAAATCCAGCCGGACGAAGTTGTCGTATCATTGCAGATCCGCTTGGGAAATTTATCACCACATTCGATTGAATCACGTGATAATATTTCCCTAGCGTTACTTCGGCTTTCCTCCAGACACTTCATTCGCTGGGGATCAATGTTCTCTTTTTGCAGGTGAATATCATCAGCTCAATTCCCCTCTCTTTATCAGTTCTGTCTTCGTATGGATCAATGTACACTGAACTCACCATACTACCGAATCAGGTCAACGGGTTCCGCTCAGAACTACATTGATTCATGCACATACAACCAAATCCACCCCTAGGATAATCGTACATCGTGTTTCTGTTCTCTTATTGTCCCGCTCTCTTCGATCATCAGATTACCTATGTAACCTACCACACATCGAAGAACGTGGCAATGAGAGAGCAGAAGTATGTTCTCTTTTGGTTGTATCCAATTTCTTGCCTTTTCAAGTCAGTCGATTAACGTGTTTAATCAAGGGGGGTGGTGTCGCCAATTGCCACCGCGTGTGCATGCTTATGCACACGCTCGTCCGCGGACATCCTACACAGTGAAATAAGTCGTTTCAACCAGTACGTTGTAATTGTAATTATTAGAAATATTATCTGAGTTATGTGTTGTGTGACCGCATCGGAATGTTCTCACTAGTGAATATTTTCAATAAATTAAAACGCTTGCTGGCAGTGCTATCTGTTACCTTTGTTATTGTTTACTCGATTAAGTCAATTGTATTATACTTTACACTGGCATCATCTCACCCTTATACCCCCACAGACTTACTAAATAAGGCCAAGACCGGATCTCGGTTGTAGTGTCGATAATGATGACGATGGAGGTATATATTATAATATAGTAAAAATAAACGTTCTCACGTGTTGATTAGATCTGTTGCTCGCTTTTCTTGCTCCCTTTGCCGGTTTTGTTTTCCAAAAGGTTACTTATATAGTTTGTATATATTTTTTGGATTCGTGAAGAATTGATCTTGGTATTGATGGGAAATACTGTTTTCACACTGGTGATTAGTTGCAGAGAACAATTCTTCTGCGGCTATACTCTGCCGCCTAAGAGGTGCCGCAAATAGCATCAGAGACGATGATTACGATAAATAAAATGTGTCAATTTTAATAAATAAAACTTTTGTCCACTGCGTTTTGTTTGCTCTTTCTTTTCTCTTCTCTTAACGTTTCGTTCTCGATTGTTAATTAACTTTTAGTCAACTTTAGGGAACGATGGCGGAGTCGAGTCGGTTAGGTCATGAACTTCCGGGTTCCTACTGGCCAATGAATAATAAAATAAAAAATGTCCACTTTAGCCTTTTTTTCTTTAGCCCACACTTTTTGTTTTTCATCGACTGTTGTTTTTAAAAACCACTATTAATAACAACGGTGCGATACCACCGGTTCATTTTTTATATACACCGTTATCTCAACGACAAAAGAACGGCGTTGATCGATTTCGAGTTTTTCGGAGATATCATCGCGGATGAAATAACTAGGCGTTTCTATGCGCCAGTTCTATATTTAATGTTTCAGTTTATGTTCTATGTTTTATATTTGTAATGTTAAATTTCGAAAGAGAAGTGCTTAGATCCTGCGCGGGTATGCACTATAAATCCACAACCAAAAACTGCTCCAACAGGCAGATATACCTCTCCTCAGAAGTAACACCTTTAATGATGTATGCAAGTCAAATAATGGCGAACGTGGTCGGAAGGTTGGCTGAGAGCGAGAGCGATGTCGTAAGAAACTTGTTCGAATCCAAATTCAATAATAATTGGGAAGCATGTGCGCAAATAAGCGACTCAATGGGAAACACTTTGCGGAACGATCCATTCCCACCTTTTATACGATGGCGGCCCTGAGACTAAATAGAGGATAGACAAGAGGACAGACCCCAGCTATATATTGTACATATATTAAAGACGTTACGCCTCGCAACCGTGCTTCCTTACTCTCCTTAAGGGAAGAGTTATTGAGCGGAGACATATAAGGGAAAAAAGCCGATTTCAACCTTTTCCTTTTTATTTTACCAATATCTTTTATTAGGTTGTACCACATGAAATGTCCAATTTTATAGTAAAAATTTAAAAGCCAATATTATTTTTTCATAAATTTGTATTCAATGAAAGTAGGATCCGTTGGCATCTATGACATTCTTCCAACGTGATACAAGGTCAAATATTTCTTTTACGTAGAAGTGCTGACTTTTTGTGGCAATGAAATGTTCAAAGGCTTTTATGACCTCTGCTCGGTTCCGGAAGATCTTCTGCCGGCAAAATGTTCACTCGAGAACTTCCTATTTCCGACTGAGCAAAAATCGGACATTTCATGTGGTACATGCCAATACATAGTTTCAGAAAGTCCATAATTAGAGTTAAAAAACAAATGAAATGATTCCGATAGGAGCATTGATATACAACATTGGAGCATTGGTGTAGAACTTTGCTTCCGCCGTTTTGCAATAGATGGCTGTAGCGGTAAGTGGTAATTGAAATAAATAGATCATATATGCCATACAATAAGCTTAGGTATTTGTAAACATAACGCCATCGAAATATTAGTCGATTTGTGTCTGCATCATAAAGTTATTCTCGATTAAACATGTCAGCTTACGAGCCAAATTCTCGTCATTTGCGGGAGGTTTTAATTCTCTGCTTTAATATGAAGAAATCTGCGGCTGAGACTCTGATATATATCAATATTCGATACGGTGCAAAAAAAAGTACTTGTAATTGGATAGTGCAAAAGTGGGAAAAGACTCCGCGTCGCAGGTGGTCAAATAAAAAGGGAACAAATAATCGTGTTCGATATGATTATCAGGTCAAATGGGACTTATGTAGTGGGATATTACAAAGGGATGGGAAAAAAAAAACGAAAAAGTCCAAGTCAAACTCTAAAATCCACTCAAATATATATATATATATATATATATATATATATATATATATATATATATGTATATACATATAGTATACATATATATATATATATATATGTATATATATATATATATACATATATATATATATATTAGGTTTATATATAAGTTTTCGTTTTCTATAAAAATGTAGGAAATTGTTGTGAAAGAACGGTACATTACGTTATATTCAAATATTGTCCATTACTAGACACTATTTTTTTCCATCTTTTTGTCGGCATTCGGATACCACGTCGGAAGAACTCTTCATCATTTGAGGATATCCACGAATCGACCCATTTTTTGGTATCTTCATATCTTGTAAAGTGCAGCTCGGACAGACCAGGTGCCATCGATAGAAATAAGTGATAATCAGTAAGGGCAGGTCTGGTGAATACGGCGGGTGGGGTAGGAATTCCTAGTGAAGTGTTTCCAAATAGTTTTTCACCGGCACCGCAACATGCGGACGAGCATTATCATGGAGAAGAATAAATTTGTCATGTCTGGAGTAGTAATGGGCGCGTTTTTCCCTGAGTGGTCGGCTCAATCTCATTAATTGTGTTCGGTAGAGAACTCTAGTTATGGTTTCACTCGGTTTCAGCAATTCATACACAGCATGATGTTTTTCTGATAAATATTCGGTCTTGCTGTCAATGTTGAAGAATGGCCAGGTGGTCCCCATTATTTTCTTTTCTTTGAGTTATCGTAGTGGATGCATATTTCATCCCCAGTGACTAAACGATGCAAAAAAATTCTTTTTTTTTTTTGCCCGGCAAGCAGCATTTCACTTGTGCTAAGTCGGCATTTTACATCTTTCGGCTTCAGTTGGAACCTAATTTCCTTGTTTTTTGATCATCACTAAGGATTTTAAACGATGTGAAATTGCTTGTGGATTTACATCTAATGTAAGTCCAAGTTTTTTTTTTGCGTTTGGGATGGATATTTTTCCAATGTTGCTTCTAATTCCTTGTCTTCGTACATTTTCGGCCTTCCACTTCGTTCTTTGACTTCCACGCCAAGCTCACCGTTTTAAACTTTTGAAACCACTCACGATAACTTCTCTCACTCAAAGCAGCCTCCCCATATGCTTCTGCAAGCAATCGATGCGCGTCACTGGCAGATTTCTTCAAATTAAAAAACTAAATTAAAAGTTAATGACGCATATTTGGCACAAAACTAGACATTTTTGTATATATATATATATATATATATATATTTATATATATATGTATATATATATTTATATATATATATATATATATATATATATATATATAAATATACATATATATATACATACATATATATATATATATATGGATATGTGTATCCACATAATAATGTATAGATTGTTTGTGTATAGTATAGACGTGTAATATAAGTTAAGGAAAAGCAATAGTAATAACAATAAAATAAAAAAATAATAAATAAAATACAATTAAAATAAAAATTAAAAACAAATGTAACAAATAGAATTATAAAAAACGCAGGATAATTATTGGTATAGACTTAAATAGGGACAGGACACTCGCCCACAAGAATTATACATACGACCGCGAGAGGTAGGGTCGAAACAAAATCAATAAAAGGAAAACAGAAAATACAAAACCAAGCCATGCGGCAAATTAAAACGAACCCACTGCCAAACATTATAGCCCGTAAAGATAGGCAAAATAAATACAATGTACGATAATAGTTTATAAATACATAAAAACTGTAATTTTACTACTACTAGTACTTTTATAAAATAAGTGTTTTCGTAATTAAATTCATATTATTTGAAAATGCATCTGCATATTTTTGCCATGCTCCATTTTCTGAACTGATGTGCTTTTTAAAAATGTAGCGCCTCATATTTCATTTCCCAAATCGGAAGTATACATTTTTAATCCAAATTCATTTGATATAGTTCGGACATCAATCTGAAAGTTTTAGATAGTTACGTTCCACAAGTATAATTAAACTTCCTCCCAACGAAATGCTAACTTTGCTCGTGGAATGTGAAGGGAAATTATAACACTTTATACCACAAAATGTGACTAATATGAACTAGAATCCATTTTAAGTCGCTAGGTGGCGCTTACATCGAATGTAGTTTTTTACCACTATTCATTTAATAATTGACTGTTGGGCTAGGGCAAATTACAATAGGTATTCTACATATTATAATCGATTTTATTTCGGGAACCCTAAAGACAAGTATTGAAATAATCTTTAGTATAGGAAGGCAGATCTCATAGGTTGTGGGTTGTAACGTGCAACAATGTAAAAATACATATATGTACAGAAAGGATAATTATTAAAACAATATTATGAGTACTACACATACTGCCAATGCCCCACATGCTTTATTTTAATATTATTCAATTATTATCTTGATGAGACACAATTCGTAGAACACATTATCCCTATCCAATCATATGATGGCGCAACTAACTTACATGGCATTTAATGAGATTGCTAATAACTTTCCAATTTTATTCTATAAAGTGGCGTAAAGTTCTGGATCAAGTTGAAAATGCTGTGATTGTTAAATTTGTGCAAACAAATTGGCAGAGCTTCAGAACGAACGATTATACTAAATATGATGACGTTGTAATAACGTATGTTTGTTCACCTCTTGAATATAAGCTGTACTTTACCAGAGCCCTTCCACGATGTAAGTGGATGTATATTAGATTGGGGAAAGTGTAAGTTGAAATTATTATATATTACAAATATAAGTTATATATTGAATTTGGGGAAAAATAAATCCATCACTTTATTCTTTATTTCCAGATTTTATTTAAATTATTTCCGACTATCCGATACGTTATAAATACACACCGTTTCGTTCTGTAAGTTGTTGCCACTTAAAACACAAATTCAGAACGCCTCACTCACAGACACCGCAGTTCCTATTCGCGTAAAACTCGACTAAACGATCTGTATAATATTCTCTTGATACTAACTTATTATCACTAAGAAAGTTTTGCAATGATTAAATGCTTGGTAATCAGTACTAGGATCGTGCTAAAAGATGGGTGCATCAAAACTTTCAAACTATGCCCGTTGGAGTTTCTGACCATTATAGAAGTGTGTAGCATCTGTGCGCTGTCATAATAGAACATAATAGGTTTGCTCCTTTACCTGAAAATTTGTCCAAATTCGTTCCCGAACACAAAAAATTCGTAAAAGTGAGAGTTAAACATTTCGCATCCGTGACATAGGTTACGAATTTGCACCGAACAAATTTCTGTAGGTAAGAATTGTACGATCTGTCAAATTGGGAATCTTTTTCTGGTTGGAGTTTGTGTTAGCTGTGAAAAGTAAATTGAAAAATGGAATAAAAATGAAACCAAATGAAAATTGAATGCATTAAACAGGTTCCAATACATTAAAACATGTAAGTTGTTATTTAAAACCACTTTTAACTTCAGTAAAATATTTCACGGATGTGGAGTATAGAAATGAAGTCACACAACCGGTGATCCAAAGCCAATTTTTGTATAATTTTGGTGAGGTCAGAATCCTTATTTATTTAGCATAATACTGGGAAAAAAAATATTTATGTATGTATTATATATATAAACTTAACTAATAACTTAAAAACGAAGGTATTATAAGAACAATGTGTGCAAGTGTGTGCCTCTGTGTTAGTTAGAAGACGGGTTTTGATAGTTGGAGAGACGCGGTTGAAATCAAGGGGAGGTGGGGTAAGAGAGATCAGTTTGTTAGGGCCAAATAAGGTGTGATGGTTGGTTAAAATGGACGAGAGTCTCATAGGTTACAGTGATTGGTATAGAACGTAATGGGGGGGGGGGGGGGCTTGCACAGTCTGTGGGGGTTCTCTATACCACATGTAGGACCACCCCACACTTATATACCTTATTTCGGTCGCTTTCAGCGCGTCATTTCTACCCATTCCCCTTATAAGCTATTCCACCTGTAAATCATGTTTAACGGACGCATAGCTAAGCTCATTATCCTATGAAGATAATGCATAATTGAGCTTAGCTACCTTTTTGCCATACGGCAACCCCATTGCGTTAACCCATGAGATTTCCACCGGCTATCGCATCATGTCGGTTAACAACAGCATAGTCTGATCAAACGACGCGGTTGCTTAATCATGCGACCGCTGGGGAAATTATCAAGGCATTTAAGTTAGTTCCCATGATCAGATTTCTCTAGCCAAGTCGGCGTCCTTTTCACTTTCTCCAGACACTCCATTCGCTGGGGATCAATGCTCTCTTTTCGCAGGTGAATAGCGCCACCTTAACTTTCCTCTCCTTCACAGTTCTGTCTACCTAAAGTTCAATCCACTCTGAGATCACCACATTCACCGAAGTGGGTCAGTGGGCTAGTCTCAGAGCTACATTGATTCATGCCTACACAACCAAACCCACCCCGAGATCATAGTACCTTGTGTTTCTGTCCTCTCATTCTCCCATGTTCGTCGACTATCGAATTAGCCGATGTATTCGCCACACATCGACGGGCTTGGCAATGAAAGAGATGAAGTATGATCTCTATTGGTTGTCTTGTGTGCAAAAATTAAATTACCCATCTTCATCCCTTTTTCAATCAGTCGATTTACAACCATCAACCAAGTAAGTGGTTATTCATCTACCGCAGCGTGTGCACACTGGTGCAGGTATGGAGACAAAACCTGGCAGACATATTTAAGAAAAGGGCGAACGAAAGTAATGTAGGGCGATCGGGTCACATAAGAGGTGGAAAATTGCTTAGATCACCATTTCACAAAGCCGAGAGCTGAATTGGCGTTGAGGATCATGTCGTCAACGTGTGAGAGGAAGTTTAGCTGACTATTACATGAGATCCCAAGGTCTCCGAAAGGCATGTTATAGTGTATTAACAATTTGTTTTAATATATAGTTAATATATTTGATATTATTAATATATTTGATATAATTTTACAAAGTAAGAGTAAGTTGGGGGAAATACTTGTTTTATGTCGACGGTTGAGCGGTCGCTGTGGGTTGTTATAGTTCTGCGACAAGGTGCATGGGGCGTTGAAGGGATGCTCCCCTGTTCAGCTTCGGCTAGTCTTTGTTCAGATAACTGTTCAGCTAATTCTTCCAGTACTTATTATTTCTTCAGATAACTGGTTAATTTACGACTCCTAATTGAATCTCGATTGTCTTGTATCGATCGAAGCTTTACGTCGAATGTGTCAAATATATTTTTATTTGTCGTTGACGTTTTATTTTTCATCCGGCGCCAACGCCGTTTTATTATTATTTTCTCTACCAAGTAGAATTTGCACAAAGTAGTTTATGCAAATTAGCTACTTGGCGAGTTGTTCTCCTTTTAGAGGTAGAGAGGGGAAAGTTACGAAAGGGGATTTGTGGATGTTAGGGGGGACCTGTACGCGAGTAGGTCCGTAACAGGCATAAACAAAAAACTAGATATTGTATATGGAATTTCAATTAAAAAAAACCGTCCACTGGCTAAAATACTTTTTATAATAAGCTTGTCAATTTTCAAATGAAGTGAAGGTGGCAGTTAATATTTAAGGATTTTCCATGAAATGCGGCCAATAATTTCTCTCTTTCTACCAATCAACAAAACTATAGGATTATGGAGCTACTGATTAACCTTTAACTTTCGAAATATTGAGCAATACACAATCTTAATCTTATTGTTTTCACCAGTATGGTTTTCGCAACACTAGCTTCATCAGAGTGCTAATGGCACATTGGCTGATGAACCGGTCCGGAAAAAGTTAGTGTAGGTGGTAACTCGGTCCCAAGGTGAGTTACCACCTCGCTATGCTATATATTCCACACTATGGTAAGGGGAAATCATTCCCCTTGTTCCAGACGTTCGGCTGAAGTTGGGATAAGACAGGGTGGTACGTCCTGAGATGAAGAATTCCGAAGGTAAACCATTCGTACTACGTAGGCTGGAAGGTCTCGAGATTTTTAGTGAAAACAAGCGTTTTTGAGTAAAGTTATATTTATTCCTCAACATAGTTGCATTCGAGAGCGATACACTTGGGGTAGTGATTTTCCAACATTTCGATGCCCTTCTGGTAGTACGAAACGTCATTGCCTTTGAAATTCGCCTCGGTTTCCACTTTTACTTCCGCAGTCGATCTGAATCTCTTTCCTTGGAGCCACCCCTTGGAGCAACCCTTAATAGTCGCTGAAGGCCAAGTCTCGAAAATACGCTGGATAAGCAACCAATTGAAATTGCGAACGTGTGTGACGGTGCGTTATCTCGATGGCACAGAACTTTGTTCCACGTTATACGAGTATGGGGCTGTTTTCTGTTTATTTCGTCGTCCATTTTGTCCAATAACGCAGCATAACACTCTCCTGTAACTGTTTTTCCCTTCGGCAGGTAATCGATGAAGATTATGCCACGCGCAAGTTATGGTTTCTATGAGTCTTTCCAGGTATAAATAAAAACTAGTTTGTAATAGTCACTCTTTTCTTTTATTCTATTATCTTTATTAAAATTTCTTTTCTTAGTTTTTACACTTTTTCCAAGCTTTAATTAACAAACTTCCACTTAACATATGGTTCACTATCATCCTTAACGTTAGTAACATAAATTGAAACTTTCCAGGGATAAATGAATACCTGTTTATATTAGTCACTCTTATCTTTTTTCTTTTTATTATCTTTATTACAACTTCTTTTCTTGGTCTTTACACTTTTTCTAAGCTATACTTTCAATTAACTTGTAGTTCACAATGGTCCTTAAAATTAATAACATAAATTCAAATTGTATGTTTCATTTATTGTTGTCCAAAAGCCTTTACTTTATTACTTTACCACTTTCTCACTGTTCTGTGCACTTTAGCCAAGCTCTTTACAATTGGTGCTTTCTATTGTTATCAGTTTTTGACGTGTCTTATCACTAACTGCACTGCCGCTATTCTTAATTGATCACTTATTCTATTATTTATCAAATTAATTAGGTTCCTTTTTCTTACATCACTGATTCATAATCTATTTTTTCTTTTACCTTCACTGATCTTTTACTCTATGGACTACTTGTTTCTATTCAATTCTTTTCTATTCATTATTAAACTTTCACGATCAAAAGAACTATCACTTCCGTTCTCCAAAGTAGCCTTCGCTTCTATCACCAACCACCGACCGATACTCAAGACCAACCACCGACTCCTCGTCTCTACCTCCAAAAATCAACTGCCTAATTCATTCCCTATCATCATCCAAAACCCCTACCCAAATCATTACCTCTTTCGCAACACCTTCCGGGGTTAACGATTTCCTTATTTCACATAGCCTTTCAGTTTCGATTGCCCCAATTATCGTTTACTGGCCTTAGTTCGCAAACTTGCAGAATTGTCCAATATTTCTTTATTGGTTTGAACTCGCTTCACCTTTTACGGTTGCGAACTGACCCAGTTAATTGCATTTCTGTTGATATGCCGTTTAATTGCTTTCGCAGTTTGGCTTATGCATATGATAATTGCTTTAGGGAAATGAATTTAATTGTTTTTCTTTTTTTTTTCTTCATTTTAATTGTTTGACAATTGCCCATGAAGTGCTAAGTTGGCTGTAATTGTTTTTTATGAAATCGCGATTAATCGTTTTGTGGGGTCGTCTGAGTTTGAAATCGGATGGCGTTTTTAGGTTTAGGTGTGTCAATGATCTCTTGTACATCATCTTTGACTATGATGTCATCGACACACTTAACACGCATTCCAAAGAAAAAACAAAAACGGATGCCATAACCTTCCTGGCAGGGCGTTGGTCTTTTACCTTTGTGCGGATTTCTTGGCTTCTGGCCACTCTGCAGACTACCTATTGGACTGCGTATGGTGATGGAGCCACGCCTCATCCATCGTCACAGAACGTCGAAAAAGTCGGCTCGATTACGCTGTAACAACGCCAAACCAGTAGTTGAATCATCAACGTGCTGCTGTTTTTGGTCGACAGTCAGCAAAGGGGACAACGCCCATAGCCTTTCATCTTCAAACAATTGTGCAAAATGTATTCCGCCCGTTCTTTTGGGATACACAGGGCCTCATCTAATTCACGCAACTTCACGTTACGATCACTCAAAACGATTCAACGCACTTGCTTTACGATTTCTGCATTCGTAGTCTCTTTTGGCCTTCCAGTGCGGGGTGCGTCTTCGGTGTGTGATCCATTTTAAATCCACTACACCATCGATAAACTGTTGTTCTCGAAGAAGTAGATGTGAGATAACATTTCTACAAACATTGCAACAATTGTTCAGATTTGATCCCATCAAAAAACAATCTTTGGTCAAGATGCGACATTCCTGTTTTTCTATTTTGTTTACAAGGGCGAAAATAGCGTCACTCAAACGACCGTAGCTAGTAGCTTTTTTTTTTTGTTTTTAATACATCCTTTATTGGATATGAATACTACAATCTTAACAATTTTTGTTCCACATGATGTCTCCAGTTTAGTCAGCTATCCAAATGTATATCGAGATATTTCGCTGAATCAGCTTTGGTAACTGGAATTCCGTTAAGATATGTAGAAATATTGTTATCTGATTGTCGCAATGTAAATGTTACGTGAATAGATTTCATCTCGTTGAGTTTAATTTTCCAATCAGTGGTCCCATTGGCTAATTTCGTTGAGTCCTGTTGCAATGGTTCTGTAGCTTTTATTTTTTGGGGATTATCGTCAGCTGATATTATAACTGTATCATCTGCACAAGTGCATATGAATGTGTTCTTGGTTGTTGGGATGTCTGCTGTGTATAGTAAGAAGAGGAAAGGTCCCAGGACACTTCCTTGTGGTACACCTCCTTCTATTGGATAGAAACTAGAGTGAGCTCCTTGGTGTGTTGCTTTGAACGTTCTATCAGACAAGTACGAGGGTTGCTTCTTATATTTCGGGATTTGGCAACCCTAGCGTTGCAATCCGGCAATTGACAGCTCTGTCGTGAGGTTGGACATTTTTGAGGTTATACGCACTCAGAACGTTTTGACATACGAGCGCTATTTGTGTTGTTTACAGTAACTTAAAAAATTCATCTCGGCCCAAATATGGAATTAAATCGTCAATCGTCGTTTTCGTGCGATTATTTTTTACAACTTTCGGCGTGGATTAACTCAGCAACATGGATGAATGGATGAACTTAATTCAATTTTTGGCGATGAAGCTCCATCAAGGACCAGTGTTTATCGATAGTATGGTGAATTCAATCGTGGTCGTAGTTCACTCCAAGATGAATTTCGTGAAGATCGTCCAAAATCAGTTGTTGTTCCGAAAACCATTGATGCTGTGCGCGAACTGATATTGGAAGATCGTCATGTGACCTATCGTGAGATTGAGACAACCTTAGGCGTTAGTGGGACCAGCATACATTCAATATTGCATAACCATTTGACTGTCAAAAAAAACTTGTTCACAATTTGTCAATCGCCCAAAAAAAGGCTCGTATAAATTGGTCGAGAGAAATGCTCAAAAAATACGGTTGCGGTGCTTCGAAACACGTCTATGACATCGTGACAGGTGATGAATCGTGGATTTACGCGTATGAGCCCGAAAGTAAACAGCAGTCGACTGTCTGGGTGTTTTAAGATGAGCCAAATCCAACAAAAGTTGTTCGCGCACGAAGCACTTCCAAGCAAATGGTCGCGGAAAAACTGGAATGGTTTTCGGAAAATCTGGACAAGTCGCAACCGTACCACAACGCAGAACAGTCAATTCTGAGTGGTACACAACCATTTGATTGCCAGTTGTCTTCCAAGAAATCAGGAAAACCAACCGCCGAAGACGGATCACTCTTCACCACGACAATGCGAGCTCTCACACATCGGCTGCGACAACTGCATTTTTGAGCACCCAAAACATCGATTTGATGGATCATCCGCCGTATAGTCCTGACTTGGCACCGAGTGACTTCTTTTTATTCCCGTACGTAAAAAACAAACTGAGAGGTCAACGTTTTTCGACACCTGAAGAAGCGGTTGCTGCATTCAGAATGCATGTGTTGGAGATACCTCAATCAGAGTGGCAAAAGTGCTTCGACAATTGGTTCAAACGCATGCAAAAGTGTATAGATCTTCATGGGGAATATTTTGAAAAACAATAAAGTGATTTTCGATGATCAATATTTGTTTTTGTTCTCTAATCCCGAAATATAAAAGGCACATCTCGTATGATTCGAGTAGTTGGCAATAGTTTGCTGGAAAGGGTTTACTCATTTTATATATAAGACCTTCATGCCATACACTGTCGAATGCTTGGGAGACATGAAGAAAGACAGCTGGGCAATATTTCTTTTCTTCGAAAGCCTTTTCTATTCCTGTGAATAGAATCTGTTCAATAGTTGAGTGTTTATTCCTAAAGCCAAATTGAAAGTCTGGAATATTGATGAGTGGCTTGAATCGCTTGAGGAGTATTTTCTCAAACAGTTTTGAAATGGATGGCAATAGCGATATGGGTCTATAAGGCGTTACTTCTTCTGCTGGTTTATCTGGTTTCTTGAGCATTATTATCTGGGCTGTTTTGAATGAATTCGGAATGTATCTTAGTCGAAAGCAAGCATTAAACAGATATGTTAGCATAATGACAGCTTTTCGAGGTAATTCCTTGTACACGCCAGGTGATATTTCATCGATGCGTGGTACTTTTTTGTGGTTCAAACTTTTGTCGATTTCTTCGGCAAACTCCATTGGGGTCACTAGTTTGATTGTTTGCTCAATTTGATACCTGTGTGAAGGATCAATACTACTGTGGATGTTGTGTGGTTTGAACACTGAAGCCAGATGTTGTGCAAATATTTCAAGTTTATCTTCAGTTCTGCGTACCCACAGTCCCTGCGTATCTTTTATAGGTGGCACTTGGATAAGGGGACGCTTAAATTTACGTGTTTCCTTCCAGAGAGAGTAATCCGGATCCGCTGACGGACTTAGTTCACTTACATACTCATCTATACAACTCTGTTTATGGTCTTTAATTAATTTGTTAACAAGATTGCTCACCTTGCTGAATATTTTTTTATCGTTAGGGTTTCTGGATCTGTGCCAGGTTCGTCTAGCTTTGCGCCTGTCTTTGATTAGATCTCTAATCTCAATAGGGTATGTTGTTGCTGGTTTTGGTTTATCACTTGGCACCGGAGTTGCTGTTGCCGCTGCGCTTTTCAATGTTTCGATAAATTGTTGTACTTGTTGTTCCAATTCTTCACAATCTTGAAGTTTAACGTTTAATTCAATCTGATTGTCAGGCTCTTTTCGGAATTTTTCCCAATCTGTATATTTGTTTGTAAGATTTAGTTTTCTGTTCTTTCTGGGAACAGCTGCATTCAGTTTTAGTAGTACTGGAGTGTGGTCAGACGTTAAATCAACTAAGCTATCCGTTTCAATATAATTTGATGACACTCCTTTCGAAATAAAGAAATCGATCAGGTCAGGAGTTTTGTTGCTATCAGTAGGCCAGTATGTTGGTGAACAAGACGAATGAAATTCGCACTTTGCTTCTTTGATAGCTGTAAGCAATTCTTTTCTCTTGCCTGGAGTAATCAACCTTGGCCCCCAAGCAGTGTGCTTGACATTAAAATCTCCACCAATTATAAACCTTGGTCCGAGCTTCTTGAAGATATCCGTGAATTGTTGTTTTGAAATTGTGTGTCTAGGTGGACAATATACAGCACCTACATTTAAATCAGCTCCATTAAGGTTGATAGTAACAATGGAGGCTTGAATAGAAGTTTTGTTTATTTCTTCTTGTTGGAACTGATGTATATTTTGTTTTATTATCAGAGCTGTACCTCCGCGGGTACCGTCGCTAGGGTGCGTGGTCCAATAGGCCATATAACCCCTGATTTTTATGGAGCTCATATGACAGAAGTGTGTTTCCGATATCAGCGCAATATCTATGTGGTGCTCTCTTATAAATATTCCTAGTACTTCAACCCTTTGGTTGAGCCCATTTGCGTTCGATGTGATTATTCTTAGGTGCCGATTACTCATTGTGTTTAATTCTTGGATTTCTTGATCAGTAGTTTTTGAAATTTTCAAGTTTACCTACCCTTTCTGTTAGCTGGTTGGTGCTTTTTTTTGATGTCGTCCTGGAATACACTGAACATCTTCATCATATCCATGATGGTAGGCTCGTTATTGACAAGTTGTTGTCTCCTTTTATTATCTGCTTTCTCATTTGGTTTATTGTTCATTTGTGTGTTGCTAGTACCAGTTGTGGTTGGCCTCGCTCGCTCTGTATTTTTTGATTGCAGTCTTTGAGTGACTGTAGTTTCCTTTGGATTCTGAGCTTTTAATTTTTTTTTTTTTTTTTTGATACACTGAGCATCCCTTGCAACTAGCTGGATGGCCATTCTCGTGGCAAAGCGCACACGTTGCTACGCTGTTGTGTTGTTTCGAGCATTGGGTTGTGTGGCGAGGCCCAGCACACTTAACACATCTTGAACTATAGTTGCAGACATTTTTTGTATGACCAAGCTGTCGGCAATTGTTACATTGGGGTATCGATCTGCCCTTTTTGGGTGGATCAATCGTTATAATTCTTGCACCATAATAATTCTTGGATTTCATAATTTGACTTGTTATTCTCTTTTTAAACTATATCGACATAAAATAATGGGAAGGCTTTAAAGATTTTTTTTCTTCATTATTTGTGGTGGTGCTTTTTCTGATGTTTGTTATCTTTACCACTTTATGATTTAGTGAGCATAATTTATTTGCATTCATATCTATGGACATTGAAGCTGGAAGTCCTCTGATTACGAATCTAAACAGTTTCTCACTTTTTAGTTGGTAGGTATGATAGTCTAAGTCTTGGGTTCTTACATCCGTCTTAAGAGGTTGTAATTTCTCTTAAACTGCTGTGTATGCATTTTCTGTTTCGCATGTTATTTTTATGTCATTATTAGATAATGCTTTGAATTGAATTTCGTCTTTCACTATAGACAAAATGACATTTCTAAACGCATTTAAACCCCTTATAGCTTTCATTTTATTGGCAACCTTATTTCTGGAGTCGCGAGCTGACGTCGTATTGTTTACATTATTGTATTTTGTTTATGACTGCTATCAGTTTTTCTTTTCTTATAAACTGCAGAGTTTTCCTTTCCAGCTCTTCTTCGCCTTTATGGTATTCTGTTGGCAAAGGGAGAGTGGCACATGCCTGTGATTGCATTTGGTTTCCCATTCTGTTGATTTTGTGGAGCATTTCATTTATCATCGCTTGTTGTTGTTGGCAGATAGCTATTTGTTGCGGGTATGCTGCTGCTAGGTGTTCATACGTCATAATGTTGCTGTTATTCGTATTACTTAGCACGATATTTTGTTGGTTGAATGATGTAGTGTCCGTTATTATTATTATGTATTATTTTACACGTTTTTTGTGGTTTACACTATTCACTTATCACTATTGAGAGAGAACACGCGTACGCGTTTATTTTCTTTCAGTTTTGTTTTTTTGTGTGTGTATTCGATGTGTGGAGAGGAGCGCTATATAAAACGTCTTTGCCATTCGAACGTCAAGTGAACACTGACGAATAGACAAAACGTCACGAAACTTTACACGTGAACCAGTGAAGGATAACCCTCTTGAAATGAATTCTGTTCATATTCTAGCGGCGCAATCTATCGAAAATCCCCGGGATTTGTCACCCCATGCGGTACTACGACTTTCACAAAGCAAATTTCCGGCTTATCAATGATTATCTAGGTAGACTCTCGCTCAACTATTACAAATCATATGTAATGGTTGCTATTACATATTTTTAGGGGGAAATTGACAATTCTATCTCGTGCTACGTTCCTTCTTCTCAAAGCGAATTTCCGGCTTACCAATGATTATCTGGCTAGACTCTCGCTCAACTACTACAAATCATCTGTAAAGGTTGCTATTACATACTTTTAGGGGGAAATTGACAATTCTATCTCGTGCTACGTTCCTTCTTCTCAAAGCAAATTTCCAGCTTATCAATGATTATCTAGGTAGACTCTCGCTCAACTATTACAAATCATATGTAAGGGTTGCTATTACATATTTTTAGGGGGAAATTGACAATTCTATCTCGTGCTACGTTCCTTCTTCTCAAAGCGAATTTCTGGCTTACCAATGATTATCTGGCTAGACTCTCGCTCAACTACTACAAATCATCTGTAAAGGTTGCTTTAAATACGTTTGCGGAGAAATTTACAATTCTCTCTGATGTTACCTTCGTTCTTCTGGAATAAAACGTCAACCTCATCATCCCCTTGGTACAATCACAGCCTCGTTTCTTACGCAATAAAAGGAACAGGATGGGGACCACTTTCCTCCCGAGGCGTACGGCTAACGATTATTTAATTTTCTTCGATGTTACTTTCGGTTTACCAAACTTTACAATACTAAAACTACTTAATCGATACACAAACTAACCTAACAAAGGTCCCCAACGCCTTTTTTCAAATCTTCAATTATAAGCAACGATCCGATGGCCACCCCACTTCGTTTATCTTAAAATTGGAAAGGTCAACTGACCCACTTACTATCACTAATCTCGTTGCCACTCACTTCGAACAATCGTTCACCAATGACTCTTTTGTCCCCGACTCTTCGTATTTCGACTATTTACCTCAGTTCTCCTTTGGCCCACTTTTAAACCTTTCCATTGATTTGCACTCGATTGAAAACAAATTAATCCAACTCATTGACGAATTCACGGCGGGCCTTGATGGTATACCTGCAATTCTCTTTAAAAAAAAAAGTCATCTCTTCTTATTCTTATTTAATTCTCTCTCAAGGGAAATTCCCCTCCTACATCAATCCTATACACAAAAAAGGGACCACGTGCGCTATCATGAATTATTGCTTTATTGCTAATCTTTTCCATATAACCAAGCATTTTGAAAGATTTCTGCACGAAACGATAAGCTTTCACTAGAAATCCGTCATTTCTCCTAAGCAACATGAATTTCTTGCAGGTAGATCAACAACAACCAACTTCGTCGAATTTACATCCTTCCCACTGTCTGCCCTAGAGAGTGGCAAGGAGGTTGACATGGTTACAATAGATCTCAGCAAGGCTTTCAACAAAATTTCGCATAACCTCATACTTTAAAATTGTCGCCCGTCGGCTTTGAACCCATTCTGTTAAAGTGGATTTCTTCCTACTTGGAATATTGATTCTACAATGTTCGTTTCAGATCCGCGATATCTAATCCTCAAGGCAGTTACCTGGTCCGCTACTTTACATTATAACTACAAGCGACATCGATTTTTTTTAAACGTTTATTTAGTTCTGTTAAATACTATGGCATTTTTTTGTTTCTTAGTGTATATAAAATCAAACTATAATCTCTTGTTGTTGTTTTAAAGTATAAGGTCGCACTGGCACGCAATACTTTTTTTTTTTCTTATCCTTACTAATCGTTTATACAATGTACTGTATGACGTTTTTTTAAATATTATTTGCGGAAAAACTAACATAAACGCCTACTTAATTGTCGTATATATATTTTTTATTTATAATAAAACTATTTAAACCTAGTAGTTGGTGCAAGGCTAATAACCTTGCCCGGAAAAACAAATAATGATGGGAAATTAAACAAGCCTCAGACTTGATAAATAAGGCCAAGACCGGATCCCGGTTGTAGTGCCGATGATGATGATGATGAAACCTAGTAGAACTTAAATCTAACTAAGACTAAATCAACTCTAACTAAGCCTAGATTAAGTCTACCTAATAGTAATTACGAATTATGATCATGGATCAGTTCCTGCCACGCGTTCTGCTGCTTGGGATGTCTCTAGCATGAATCGCCTCAAAATGAGAGCCTATCAATTAATTTTGTCTACCCCACCGTCTGTAACAACTTTGTCATTGCTGATACGGCAGTCTTGTATATTGATGTCGTCTGCGGTGAGGAATGACTGAGATGATATTGGTAGTTTCAGAGTCGGGATAGTAACAAAGTCACGTGGCTTAAATTGTTTAGTGATTTTTGGGCGCATATTCCTCTCATCTTGTTTTACAATACTTTCAGCCCTTTATTTCCAGTAATTGTTGGTACTATTCCGAAACTGTTGGGATATCAGTGCCTTTACATTTCTAAGGAGGGATTTCAGTCTCTATAGTTCAAGATTGTGCGATACATCTTGGAACGGGCGCTTTTTCCATTTATCTGCGTAATCAAAAAACCCGTGTGTTCGTTTACAAAATTCATTTCATTTCATTTACAAAATCTTAATCTATTTATACTGGCCTAGCTTGAGTGAGATTCGAATATTTCTTTATCATCTATGTTTCTATGGGAAAGTATAATGACTTGCGGCGGTAAAGATTTGGATGCCGGCGTACGGCACGGGTTCACTATCACCCACCGACGGAGATCCCGGGAACGACAAATAGTTGCGGGTAATAGCACTGGTAATGGTAAGCTCGTTTGTACTTTGTGTTTTTTTATTTCCCTTTTTTGTCCAGAACTTGCAGTCAAGAACAGTCACCACTGAGTCAGTTTAGATCGTTTGCAACTATTTTAAAGGTTTGATTAATTGGATCATATATCGAAGTTATTCACTGGTAGCCATCCACTAGAAGATCGCATTTCGGGCACGTTGCGAGCACTTGAAAATCTGATGCGAAACTGTCGCCCTCAAGGAGGAAACACCACAAATAAAACACTCGGGCTTCGTTGAACTTCGTTTTTTTTTTTTTTTTGTCGAAATAGTTTTTGGTTGAAATAGTTTTTTTTTTATATTTCTGATATTCTGTTTTATTTCCTAGTCATTAACATTAACGTACTTAACCGTAGTTGGGCAATTACAATCTGTTCTTTTTGATTTGGTTATGATTTAAAACCGACTATGTCCACTAAACGCGACCCGAAGAGATTAATGTTTTTTTTTATATTCTGTATCCTGTTTTGGAATCAATCCTGACTCTTTACTCTCGACGCTTCGCACTCCACAATGGTGATATTCGACTATGTTGACCGGCCCCAGCGGCGGTTAAATCTCGACTCCGTGTGCCTCGTTGGAGGAATGTAAACTGACTAGCTGCGCCGTTCGGTGGAAGAATCTCGACTGACTGATCAAAGGCAAGAATCTATTCCGGGTGTCGTGGCAGTGGAGTCATGGCTAAGTGAACTCACTGCCACTTACTAGGGACATGAAGAAGGGTTGCTATGCGTACATAGAAAAGTTTGTCTCAGGAAATTTCTGCCGTACAGGCTGAATTAGATTCCTCTGTTGCTGTGTATACGGAGAAATTGGTTGCGGAAGCATAACCAAGTATGGGCATGGGTTGTCGGTTAGATAAAGGAACATGGGTCTTGATCGTTGCGATGGTTGTTTCGTGGAAGTGCAACGCATCGTGCTGGTGACTTACCAGTAAGGAGAATTGGTATTATTTCAAATGCTTTAGGTAGGATGGGATGGCCGAAATGGTTTTCGGGGAAACTAAATGCTGCTTGGTTACAAGCGAGGAAAATGCTTTACGTAGGAAGTGAGCCGGAATGGTTTTCGGAGAAAATGAAATGCTGCTTGGTTGCAAGCGAGAACAATGGTTTACGTAAGAAGTGAGCCGGATAGGTTTTCGGGGAAACCTATATGCGGTTTGATTGTAGATGAGGGAGATGATTGAAAATGTATTCTATTGCAGGATTTGGAATGTATTCTGTTGTAGGTTTTCAAAATACTTTCTATTACAGATTTGGAAATATATTCTATTGCGGATTGGGGAAATGTGTTCTTTGCAAATTTTGAATGGGGAACTGGGTTGAGGTGACGGGCTGTTAGCGGTCAAAATGGGTTGGAATTGTGGGTTGGTTCTCCATGTAATATAGAGAACCCCCACAGACTCATGAAGAAATGAATTCTTGAGATTAGAATGTTTGCAATATGTCTATTCCTATGGAAACATGACTCATGGAGAGATCAGCCGTTAACTCGTTCAAATCTGCGGCTAAGACTAAATAGTTATTCGAATTATTTAATACCAATTTTTCGAACAACAATTTCGCTGTTAAATTGGTTACTGGAAGAAGGCGGAGCATACGCCGATATCAATTGCAGGCAACCATTATCCCCAATAAGCAGAGAGATGATGGTTGGTTCAAGAGAAACAATGTTTCGGATATCATTTTTCTATATTAGAGTGTAGCTAAGAGGCTTTCGCACGAGTATCGCCGTGCCATCGCCTCGGACTGAATTCCGCCTATCTGTACGTACGACTTTATAGTTTCGAAAATATAACTGATGTCTTTCGTTAAGTTTTGTTTCGCTTAGTAACAGCACATCTGGTGTGTGATCTTCTGCAAAGAGTAATAGATCACCGCGTCTCTTAATGGAAATGATGGAATTTACATTAAGAGCAATTATTTTGAGGGATGCAGTTGTGTACTGCGTCATTTTAAGGCACAAGATGGCCCAGACGGGTGTTGACTTTCGCCGACAGTTCTGCTACAGTTTTGGCAAGATTATTTACCTGTACTTGTAGAGTGTCGTTTGTAGTGCTGATGCTTTTGCATCGGGTCCCCTTCTGGGTCTAATTTTATTTATCTCTTGTCCAGTATTACTGCGTCCAACCAGCATATTTGCGAAGGATACACCTTCCCGAACATAGTTTTGGATATTGCCAATTTTTTTGGAAGCACTTGTCTGCGCATTTTTTACGATTTTTTAGTTGCTCCGATGTCGCTCTACACTTTTTGCACCCTTTCTATGAAGCCAGGCTACCACTTTTCTGACAGAGCACACAACGTAATTCTTCTTTTTTTGGCTTCTTTCTGCACTTGGCATTTACCAGTCTCATGCGTATTTGGGCACTTAACGCACCTGTATGACATGCTGCAGTTCGAAGCAGCGTGTCCAAATCTTTGACACCGGCGACATTGGGAGATATCAGTTCTACGTAATTTCTCAAAATGTATAATATGTTTAAATACGTGCCTTTCAGCTCGGAGGCTTTCGGTTTTACTCCGCGGTAACAACTGTACCGCTATATTGGGTACGGTTCTTTTTGGTTAATAGAACGCGCCATTGCATACCTGAATGCTTTCTCAAATCTTATGTCTTTAAGAACCAGGCTTCGTATTTCTTGTAGGACTTCTTCTGGGCTGAAACTGGTATTAAGTCGTTTTATTAAAAATGTCTGAAACTTATCTTCTCTACTTGTGTATGTAAAGTATTTGGAGTTGGTATCCTTTAAAATATCTTTAACTTTACTGGAATCAGTTTTATCATTAATTTTTGGTTATATTTTACTCCTGTTTGGCTGTTATGTTTGTTTTCTTTGATATTCTGTTTGGGTCCCTTTTTTGTTTTTTTTTTTCCTCGTTGGCCTTATTTAACTGTGCCACGCACTGGTTCGGCGTTGTTTGTTTTTTTCTAGGTCCAGCGAGTGTGTGTCCTATTCTTCGAGTATTCCGAAGTTGTTGTCGTTATCATTTTTATTGTTTTTTTGGTCCGCTAATGTATTTTTTTTTCTCTATAGCTCGGGTGATTGTTTTTTTGGGTAACCTTTCAAACAGTTTTTGCTCTAATTGTTCCACATTTTGTTTATATTCATTAAACACTTGCAGAGCCTGCATATACATTTCCTTAGTGACAAGGATAATATTCATCCCCATCACCGTCAAGAGCTATGGCTTGGGGCACTTGTTCGTACACTTCACTGTCTCAATGTTTTTTTTTTTCACTTGTCTTGGATTTGTTTATTTCGCATTTCACACCCAAGAACTAAGAAAACAAATCATCGCGGCATTTTCGACTGATAACCGGTGCAATAAATATTACGTGCAAGAGGAAACTCGTCCGTCCCCTTTGCTGGCCAGGTGCTCAATCTTCCACAAATGACATCGATAGAGTCATCAGCACTCTTGTGTGTCTCTCTATGCTGACGACGCGAAATTCTATAAGACCACCTAAAATACTATACCACTTGATTCTCCATTACTTGAAGCAGATCTTGACAACTTCTCGGTTTGGTGTCGCAAGGACTGCTTAGGGCTTAATATCCCTAAATATTAGTTTATAAGCTTTTCATGAAACCGCATATCTTCTCCAAATTGCAAGAAAAACGACCAATGAGAACAATTTGATCTCGGGTGCTTCCTATACAAACGATGCATACCTGAAGAATACTCTCCAAAGGGATTTATTCTCCCATAAGCATTTGTTCTATTAGACAAAAAAGGCCTTATACAAAACAGTTATGGAGTCTCTATCATATACCATTCTTTCCATGGAGCTAGGGACAATAGACTACCGCATGATAACAACGTATCCCACCACGTGGACCGCTTACGTTTTAGCAGAGCAATCGGCGAACGAGATAAATTAAATAGATATGTTTTTCACCCTTCTTGGTGGTGGCTTAACGCGGGAGATAGGACTACACGTCCCCTTTAGATATAATGGCTTAAACGCTTTCTCTTCTTTTCTTTCTGTTTTTATCTCTATAGTTCTTTCTAGAAAAAATAAATAAATAAATATATATATATATATATATATACATATATATATATATATATATATATATATATATTTATATATATATAAATATATATATATAAATATAAACAAACAAAAAAACAATAAAAAAACGTGAAAATCATAATAATGTAACAAGATTCAAGTCTCCTTTTTTTTCCTCTGATAGAATTTGTAAATATTGGTTAAAGTAAAAAAAAAAAAAAATACTATACACCGAAAGGTAACATATAATATTTGTATAGAAAACAAAATAAATGTACGTAGAATAATTTAGAGTGCTCATAAAGAGTCAGTAAATTAGATCAAAATGTAATATGTTAAAATGGGCTTAGCATTTAGCATTCAACGTCGTCTCTTACGTTTCGCTCTCCGTGGATTAGGATGGGAAAACCTTCTGCGCCCCCCCCCCCCCCCCCCCCCCCCCCCACACACCCAACTCGTACATCTACGGCTCCGACCAACCCATCTCCCGAATGCTACGACATGTCAACTCCATGTCATTCGTCTTTGACTTCAATATTAGCACCCTTACCCTAAAACACCTCCTCCTGAATGTCTCCCTCTAACTTCTTTTCATCTTGTGTCCTACTCCTCATCGTCGTAGATAAGTTCTCAACTAAGTTAGTTCGTAAGTTAGATCTAAGAATCTTTTTGTAAGCTTGCTCAAAGCTAGTAAATGAGATGAATTCCCACTTATTCTCTTCCGCTTATACCATCACTACATTTTGTCATTTTCTATATATCACATAAGATCATTTACTTTATTAAGAAAAAGAGATGAAGTGTTTAAAGCTTTACATTCAGGAAGGGACGAGAAAAGCTAAAGGACATTTTATGGCCTTGGCAGAAATATGGCTTGTTTGAGATGGCCTCACCATAAACTTCAGGTTTCAATAGACCGAAAAATATAAATTTTTTATTAAGTTAAAACCAGTTTTGAAAAAGTATGAGTTCAAATGGGGACATTAACGTCAGCTCAATTGACTTAACAACTGAACTGAAGCTAATGAATTTCTAACATCCTCTCATTCGACCGACAAACTAACTAATATACGCTATGTAAAATGATCAATCACTTGCCAGTGATTCACATGTTTGTTGATTTTCTGTTGGGGTTGCAACCCTCTCCAAGAAACGCCACTAATGTGATTCGCAAACATTTGAAGTGGATTTTGATAATCCATTAAATGAATCTTTGACACAGAAGTGACTGAGTATTGTTTGTATTTACTCGGCCAATGACTCTACTGCACTTTGGCTGAAGTATCTCTACTAGATGGGGGTAAGAGAGGTGATGATTTGCGAAATGAATAGCTTTTAAAGTATAATGGGTAAGAAAATACGATCTGAGGAAATGAAGGGTGTTTTAATAATACAATTTTTATTAGTGCTTTAAAAATTATTTTAGAGACATTTTACTTAGGTTAAAAATATTTATAGTGATTTGTTAAGATATTGTATCTTATTTAATACGGACTGAATTTGGCAAGGTTTCCTAATTAGAGACCTCGATGCATTAACATAAATTCAAAAATATGTAACATTTAGTCAAACCTTTCAGGTAGATGTGGTGAAGCTGCATTTATTGCTTCTGAAAAACTACGGGTATTCACTAGGCGAAGCTTTAACCACGAATATAAATCTACAGGGGTGAGAAGTCAATGGAAACACCCACAGTAGCAAAATGTTCTTCTAATTATCCATTTAATAAATGTATATACGTTATAAGTATTTTATAATTTTGAGATTAAATGGCAAATATAATACTTTTGTTATATCAGCTCACGCGTTCTTCATAACCACACTAAATGAAAAAATTTCCTTATAGATAAGTTGCCACGAATTTGTTTATTTATTTATTGTTTTTTTATTCATATAAGTTTCTCATTTATGTGTAGTTTGTGTATTGTTGTATTCCAGAATACTACCCTTATCCGCTTTAACACTAATCTCATGTCCTTTCTAACACAACCTTTAAAACTACATCCTCACATATCTTACATTCTCATTTAATACAATTCATAAATAAACAGACATAATATTCTATATCCAGTCACTTGCAGCACATTTAAAAACATGCCCGTTTTCATAACAAGCACATTTTTCATTTCAAAACATAGCATTTTCGTTCAAAGTTTATTCAAAATTTTAAGTCACAGAGACTTCTAGATTGTTTTGTTCATTTTATACGACACAGTTAGTTGGAACAAAATGTTCTATAAAAACAGGAAAATTTATATTGTAAAAGTAGTTCAGAAGAGAGCTCAGCTTGAGATAGCTGAGTTCAATAAAAAATAAATAAAACTATAATTATAAAACTTAATTATTTTAATAACCCCCACGCTCTTCCCTCGGAAGAGGAAGCACGGCGCTGGAGACGTAACAGTATGCATCATCGTCATCATCGGCACTACAACCGGGAGCCGGTCTTGGCCTTATTTAGCAAGTCCTGGGGCTTGTTAAATTTTCCATAATGATTTGTATTTTCCGGGCAAGGTCATTAAGTCGAACCCCGGTCTCCCGCGGGACAGGCGAGTATACTAACCACTATACTATCGTGTATGCATCATGTATTTCTTAATTTTATGTATATCGTATTTTAAATGATTGTTATTAAACAAGATTTTTTAAAACAAGCCGATGAACACCAATAAAGATAGCAAAAAACCACAAGAGAATAAATAAAAATTTTGGTAAGCGTGGTCCATTATTTCCCAATTATCCTTAATTGGAACTGCAAAGAATAGAGAAACGCGTTGAATTTTTTAAGAGATGAAAGAAAAGTTTGTCGCATTCAACCTGATCACAACTTGAAAGAAGCACAGTTGTGTTAAATTCAACTTCCATAGGATAAACATATCCAATGTAACGCTGCGGGTGCTCGTGCAGCAAGACTGATTGATGACTCAGTTCCATCGTTACAACAAAGTGGCCTACTTTTTTTTCATGTAATAGGTGTAGTAGAAATAAATCCATTATTTTTGCATGGAATTGAAGGCTTTGTTTACCATAGTTAGTATGATCCGATTTAGGTCAAATATACACATTTTTAATCGAAAACTTGTTGCCATTTCGAAGGTAGTTGTTGCCTCTCTCATCGAAAACCTCATAGAAAAACATTTCCCATAAAAACCCTCGACCTTAGTAGCAAAAAATTGGGACAGTCGACTTCCCCAAGCGTCTCTTTAGATGAATTTCCTACCAGTAAAATTATTCGCCATAGACAGAAACGGGTGGTAATCACTTGGTGCCAAGTCCGAACCATAAGGTGGATGTGTAAGAACCCCCCAATCGAGCCCGCGGAGCTTCTGATGGGCAACTATTGATGTGTGTGGACTGCCGTTGTCCTGATGGAACATAATTCCTCCCCTTATTGACAAAAGCTAGCCCCCCCCCCCCCCCGGCGATTACTTCCTTCAGACGGTTCAATTGCTGACAGTACACGCCCGAATTAAGAGTTTCGCCGTTGGGGAGCAGCTTATGGTAGATAATTCTCTGTCAATCCCATCAAACACACAGGAAAGCGTTTCTGACCGTCAATCCTGGATTAGCCACCGTTTGCGCCGGCTCATCGCTATTCGACTACGACCCCTTTCACTTCACGCTGTCATAAGTGATCCGCTTTTCACTACCAATCCCCATCCACTTCAGAAATGGATCGACTTTGTTGCAATTTTCGCAGATGGGAATTCGCCCATGTAGCTTTTTTTTGCTTTAACTCGTGTGGCACCCATACATCGAGCTTCTTTGTATCCAGCTTAATTCAAGCGGTTCCAAACCGTTTTTTGTGCAATGTTTAGTTCGCGGATGTTTTTTTTTTGTCTTTAGTGTACCAAACGCATTTATTATAAAAATAAATTTACAGATTTTACTTAAGACTTAATGCTAAACCCTATTTACATTTATTTTTCTTATATTAACTTACTCGCTCTTCACAAGCACTATAAATTGTACAATATGTCTTTTTGCTTTGATTTACCTTTAGGCGTATAATTCAGCAGCGATTCACAGATGGAAATTCGGTCTATGAAGTTTTTTTTTCTTTTTTTGTGTTAATTCGTGTGCCACCCATACATCGAGCTTCTTTTTGTATCCAGCTTTATTCAAGTGGATCCAAACGGTTTTTTGTGCAATGTTTAGCTCCTGGGCAATCGAAATACTACTAACGTGATGATCGGACTCGAGGATTTCCATGATTTCATCGACATTTGGCCTTTCCAGAGCATGGTGTATCTTTGGCATGAGAAGTATCGGAACGGAATCAACGAAACCAAAATTGCAAATGATTGGCTGTTATAGTATCAGGACCAAAAACACTATAACAATTTTTGTGTTTTCGCCTTTACCGAAGAAAAACTGGAAAATATGGCGTATTTTCTCTTTCAAACAAAACTGAGTCAAGTAAGCACAAAACTCTCTAAAGGGTTTTTTTAAGTACCAAATCGTATTTTTCTAACGCTATCCAGCGTAACCCGATCGCACTTATACAATGCGTGATACAGATTACTAAAGCCACCTATTGGAAAAGTAATGGGGTTCCTTTTACTACAACATATATTATCGCGAACCTTGCACAATTGCTTTTGTCGTTCGTTTCACCTTTTCAAACATTCTTTTGTGACACGTATCTATATCGAAGTTCACCTTGAAAGTTAACTTCAGAAGGAAAAAAACAAACCGTGGAAAAAGATAGACCACGGAGATCTCCTTTCACAAACGGTTAAGAAGTATGGCACAAACGTGGTACACATTAATGGGCAGTAAGAACTCCTGAAATTGGTATAAACGAATTTTGTCAAAATATAACCAGGATCTAGCCAATAAAACCACCAGAAATCAATTAGTCATCACAATGAACTTTGTCTCCTTCAAAATAGGCTCTATTTGAATAGGTATATTTTTTTTGCTTACTTAAACATATTGATTGAGGTTTTAGCTCAAAATTCGTTATTTTACGAGGCTTCATTTGAAAAAAATTCTGTTCTTTTTTTTTAGATTAAGGCATGCTCTGAGGCGTCTCTTCATGCATGCAACATTAAGCAAAATGTGGCAAACTGATTGGTGACAGGTCGATAGTTCCCGTGAAACTTCTTTCAAATTATAATGACGTTTTTCGATCACCATTTTCTACATCAAGTTGATATTTTCTATATCAAATCGTTGTAGAATATCTTGGGTGACAAAAGTTTCCAAACAGTTCACAGCCCTCTTTTCTAAGATTTCTTTTCTACCTTTTCAGGAATCCCAAAACCTATTCGGTACGTTTGGTTCCCAGGCAAATTTCAATTTTCCACACCTGCACCGCAATCTCCACCCAGCACACCTGAAACATTTCCTTTTGCAAGGACATTTAATGCATACAACGCGTTAGATAAGGTTCCTGGAAATAATTCTTTAAAGAGCATATGACATCATCAACATATTTTTACGCATGTAAACATGCATAGGATTCAACTCATCGTTTGTTTTCCTACTTACAAACAATCTTCAATTTCTCTCCCTGCCGCAGCTAATTACCCGGCATATCCAATGTAAGCAAGGGATTCGTTTTGGCCACCGACCTAAGATACGATATACAATTCTCATTGTAATACATTAGCACCTCTTTCGAATGGCGATTCGTATATTTACACAAGGGCACCACTCATCTACCACTTTTATGATGCCCTCGTCCCATATTTGCTTTTAGCACATTTCTTCGATGCCTTAGGTCGCTTCACCCTTTTTTCTTTTTTTTTTCTAGTTTCAGGTTTAGTTTATCCTTGGCTAAACGCATCGATAAACACGGTGATGTGTACAAACACGCACATACACCACCGCGTCCCAGAGATCGCCTTCCATTGGTCACTGGTCAAAGGAAATTTCATTTCCTTTTCACCACACCACCAAAAACTCACTGCAAACGATCGAATATCGTTGAGTGCATCTCCATCCGCCGGCCGCCATGGTCGTTGTCGCTCCCGCTCTCCGTCGGGTGCGGAGACGCGATAACATCCGGAGTCGTGAGAGGTATTTCGAACTTGTCGGTTTCCAATTGTTTGTCGAGTCTATGCCGCAATTCGTTTGTAATAGTGAAAGGAAAAGAATTTATAAGTGAGAAAAGTAACCTTATTTGAAAAGGATAAAAACCAATTGCAATAAATAAATACAGTGTTTTATTTTACTTTCTTTATTGGTGCATACCCCGTGGCGGAGTTTTATTTCTTGTGTCGGTGACATTTTCAGCTGAAGGATCGATGGCGTCTTATTCTTCCGTATTAGTGCGGTCCGCGGATGAAAACAGTTTTCTTTTGGAACATCGGCCAATCTTCTTATAGTGATGCTGGAGGAAGAAGGGAATCAGCGCCGTACGACGGCGCAACATACTTCTTCCCCACAACAGCACATACGAGGCCGCTAGAACATCCTAAACAATTCTTATGTGAATCCAAGCCTAGTGTTTAAGTAGTTAATAAAGTTGGATTCGTGGAAGCAAAGAGGCCGACACGGTTCATTAATTTTTACACCAACCAGCACTTGGAAGGCTTAACTCTCGCAACACAAAATTTCCAATCAACCCCTGTTCTTTTTTTTTAATTGTAAAAACGCTGCTAACATGTGAGGTATACTAACATCAAAATTGCAACAGATGACTGTTGTACCAACATACGAAAAAACGTTGAATGATCCAGCCCCGGTTATAATTTGAGGGGGTATACATCGGAAGAACCCCCACCCCATAGAAACCTCGACGTGCTGCAGGGGCTTCAATTACAATGAATAACCCAGGCTATGCTCAGGGTCTATTATAACGGCGCCTCTCTGACACCGGGTCGGGTGAGAGCAGTAACCAGACCTTACCATATCAAAACGAGCCTCAGATATGGCGCACTGTTTGAAACCCCAAGACTCGTGGGAACAAAAATGAATAATCAATATATACAAAACAATCCCACGAAAAACCTGGATGGCGTAGATGTGATGAGCCATAAGGGAACAAATCATCAAGAAAACACCGACTCAGAAAAACGAAGACGTATGGAAAAACGCAACAAGCAGGATATACGCGTCAACACGTGGAATATTCGAACGTTATATAAACCAGTCGCGATACAGATGGTCGTAAAGAAGGCGAAACAATATGAAATGGACATCCTCGCGCTTCAGGAAGTCCGACTCACACGCTAAGTAATCGAAACCAATGGGTTCACACTGGCGTGTGGAGGTACCGATACACATATCCTCGTAACTGGCTTCATCATAAGCAATAAGATTACGCATTGTGTAAAAGGTGTGAGATTTATTAATGACCGAATGCCGGTCAAAACGAAGGATACGTTCTACGAGACCCTATAGGAAGTATTTGATGAGATTTCATCATTCGATGTTAAAATCCTCCTTGGGGACCTCAACGCGAAATTCGAAAAGAAGAAAATCCAACCAACTATAAATAAAGAAAGGCTACACGGCGTTTCAAATGACAATGGAATTCTAATTATCACGTTCGCATCGTCAAAAGATCTTATTGTGAAAAGCACGATGTTCAAGCGCAAACAAATTCATAAAGCCGCATGGATATCACCGGATGGCGTAACGCGTAACCAATTAGACCAATTCCTCATAGACAAAAGACACCACTCGAACATCCTTGACGTAAGATCAGGTTGCGACGGCGGAGCAGATTGCGACTCCGATCACCATCTAGCGATGGGCCAAATCAGCAGTTGGCTCGCAGCAAACCCACACTGGAGACGAGCAAAAAGTTCATTGGTTTGACGATGAGTGCCGGACGAGGTTCGAACAACGTAAACGCCTTAGAGTGATCCACTTGAAAAGATATGATGAAGTCAATGCAGAAAGATACGCGACGTTTCGGAAAGAGACAAGGAATCTTTTCAAACGCAAAAAAAACGCGAATGGGGGAAGACTCGGATCGAAAAAATCCTAGAGAATGCCAGAGCAAAGCACATCGGAGATATGTATACCGGCATAAATTCAATTAGAAATGGCTACCGAGGTAGAGCCAAAATAATCACAGACACAAACGGCTGTCTGGGCACAGAAACAAACAATATTGTGGCAAGATGGAAGCAGTACTTTGAAAACCTGCTTAATGTTCGCACCCATCAATAATAAATAAACGCACCAGACGCACATATAGCCGGGCCTCAGATCCCAGACCGAACAAGCGAACGAAGTTGTAGACGCAATAAATCGATTGAAAATCAACAAGGCTTCCGGAGTCGACTCCATACCGGCAAAGCTTATAAAGCATGGAGAGAGGCAACCACTCGGAAGATCCACCAGCTCATCAAAACAATATGGGATAAGGAAGTCACTCCGGAAGAATTGAAATCTCAATAGACATCCCCATCTTCAACAAGCTGACAGATCTGACTGCGAAAACTACTGAGGAATATCAATGTTCCCAACCACATACAACATACTACCAAATATCATACTGGCGAGAATCACACCATACGCAAAAGGAATATTGGGAGACTACCAGTGCAGTTTCCGCAGGAACTGGTCGACGAGCGACCAAATGTTCACAATAAGGCAATTGCTGGAAAAGAAGTGGGAATACGGCGATACGCAAGGCAAAGACTCTACCATATTGTAGTTGAGCTGGGAGTCCCGAAAAATATGCCGCCCTCATTCCAATCTGCATGAACAAAAATAAAAGGCGTGTTAGAATAGAAAATCACCTCTCAGAACCAATTGAAATCCGCGACGGACTAAAACAGGGGATGGCCTCTCACCTCATCTTTTTAACCTTGTGCTGGAGTATGTTATCAGAAAGGTACAATACGACAACATGGCCGGATCATCCCTGAACGGGGTCACGCAAGTGCTCGCATAAACGGATGACAACGTCGTTTTGGGCGATAATCTAGAAACTGTAAGTAAAAACTGTGAAATCATCATGCAGCCGGCTGAAGAGGTCGATCGGAAATTAATAAAGACAAAACAAAATATATGATTGATTGAATGATTGAAAACGCATTTATTTGCAAAAGATATATACAATTTGTTTTTTTTTTACAATTTTAGACTATATGCGAAGCCTATTTTAACTATAATTCTTAATCTAATTTACTGACCCTGCACGGGCACTCTAAATTATTCTAGTTACAATTTTAAGGTATACCTTTCGGGTTCAATTATTTATTAGTTTTATTATTTTAATACAGTAAGTGGAAATAATCAAGTACAAAAGATAAAAACTTGAAACCAGTAATATTTTAATGTTTTGATTTTTTTTTGTATATATATGTTATATACCTTTTTTTTATTTTTTGTTAGCCAGCTATACTACAATTTAAAATTAACAAAATATATGATTACGGCAGTAGCAGGTGGACCTCGAGGAACACACATAAACCTCAGAGGCAAGATATTTGAACAAGTTAAAGAATTTAAATATCTGGGAACATTACTGACGGTTAGTAATGAAATGTCGCAGGAAATTAACAAAAGACTGCAGTCCGATGAGGCTAGTTGTCACGTAATCAGTAAACTGCTAAAATCAAAACTGCTATCACACAATATAAAGTTCCGTGTTTATAGAACCATAATCATGCCGATTGTTTTATACGGATGCGAAACATGGGTTCTCACAAAACGGGAAAAAAATAAATTCCGCGTATTTGAGAATGACGTTTTAAGGAGTATCTTTGGCGGTAAATATGACGAAGAGGCAGGGCAATGGAGGAAACTCCACAACCGCACACCTACAATAGTGAGAATAATCAGGACGCGAAAATTAAGATGGGCCAGACATGTCACGAGAATGGCCAACGATAGGACCGTGAGGAGAATTCTTGATGGAAGGCTAATGGGAGAGGGACCGGTAGGACGGCCGCGACGAAGATGAGAGGACGATGTAACGTTTGACCTTGAGGAGACCGGATCAGATGATTAAGCCTGGAAGGAGCGTGCACAGGACAGGGAACGTTGCCACAGCCGAGTCGGTGAGGTTATGAATTTCCGGGTTCCTATAGGCCAATAAAAAGAACTAGTAAACCCTACAATTATCCTACTCCTGATACTCTACATCTGTCTCATTTTTTTCCCTTCATTGATGGTTTTTTAATTTACTTCGCATGATGTATAGCCAGGTAGCTACGTCCCTCTATCAATGATTTATGCCGTCTTATCTCCACATCTTCTGAATAATTGCCCAACAGACAACCATACGCAACCATAGTGAAGAACATACCATCAAAAGAGGATTGAGAAAGAAATCATCAGAACCGTATACTAAGGATCCGCAGCGAGTTGAAACATCTTTGTACGCATGCGGCTATGACCCGATGGCAATGCGCTTTGGTTTTTTATAGCGTAAGTTGGAATCACATTTTTCGAAAAACACTATAGATTAGTAAGGTCAGCAGTGCTGGATTACCCATTAGGCCGGACTAGGCCATGGCCTGGGGCCCCTGGCGAGCAAGGGCCCACAAGAAAATTTGTCATGATTGTTTTTAATTTATTTTTAATTTTGATTAAATTTTTTTATATTTTTTGGAATTTTGTAAACAAAAATTTTTTTAAAGACAATTCATTTATCTTATGTAATTGATTATACAAATGTATTTTCAAACAAAAATATTTAAAAATCTTAATTGATTTATTCTTTTGATTGTTATTTTAAGCTACGATTTGAATTTCAAATCGCGCGCTAAATAACCGAAACAGCGCTTGCAAACTCGAGCTTGTTTATATAAACAAAAACGATTCATTTCAGTGTTTTAAGCAAAACAAAACTATCTGTTGCTTTGTCGTTTGTCAAATTACATTTGTTCGTTGTTCTTAGAGAAAAAAAGAACGTTTTTCAATTAGTGACGAATCTAGATGTTAATTAATGTGAAATTGTGGTATTGTGTGTAATGAACATATCGAAAACTACGCATTTGTTGAAAAAGGTAGGTTCTGTTTTGTATTGTATCTTTTCACACAACACAAAAAACATCACCAATCAAATTGTCTTTTTTTTTTATCCAACAACAATAATGAAAGTGAGTTTGTATATTGTTTTAGTTTTAAATTTCTGTTTTAAGTTTCGTTCAGTTTTTCGAAATTTGTTTTGTTGTTCGATTTTGATTTTGTAAACTGATTTAGTTTTAGCTATTTCGATAATTTAACATTTTGGTTTTGTTTTTTTGATTTATATTTGAGTTCGATTTTTTGATTTTAAACTTTGTTGTTTAATTTCAAATGCAGAATTTGATGTTTGCTTTTCCTATCAGAATGTTACGATTTAAGTATGTTTGTAGATTACATAATGCGGCGATCCTATCAGAGCGGGGCTCAAAAAAGAAAAATTGCGGATGAAAAGAAAAAACGAATTGAGACAGATTTATCGAAAGTACCAAAATTGACGTCATTCTTCCAAAGTTCCACTGCACATGCTTCTTCATCAGCTAGTGAACAGATCGAATCTAGTAATGAAGATGTAAGAATCGAAATATAATTTACTGTTGATATTTATAAATTATATCTTTCTTATAAAATATAAATTAAAGTGTTTTTAGAGCAAATGTAATTCTTAAAACTTTTGAATTCAAAATTGTTTTATCAAATTTGCAGATTCAATCTGAAACAGAGCAAGTCGATCATCTCAAAACCTCTGAATCTTTGGATCAAGATGATGGATCAAACTCGCAGCGTGATGTTAGTCTGAACGAATACGAAGAGCTCAGAGCCGCGGATTTGGGTACTTTTGAAACTGCAGCGAACAATGACAATTGTTCGAGCGATCCAGGCAAGTGGGGTGATTTCACTGACGATGACGCCAATTTTTGGATCAATCGTGGTCCAAACATGTTCCAAAATCACTCTGGACCGTTTGAGCCGCCTCGTAGATTTTACGATGCAGAAGGTGCAGCAAGATATTGCTCAGAAAAAACGTTTTTTGGAAGAAAGGCAAATCAAGAACGGTTCAAGGGCGAATAGATAATTTATTCTCCCACGACTGGTTGCGTGTATTGTTTTGTATGTAAAATTTTTGCTTCTAAAGACAAACAAAATAAACTGACCAGCGATGGATTTAATGATTGGAAAAATGTTTCCCAATTACATCAACATGAGAATGGATCTCTTCACAGACAATGTATGTTGACATACATTCAAAGGCGACAGAACTGCGTCGATGTTTCCGACAACCTTCAACTTGAGTACCAGAAAGAGAAAAATTATTGGAAAGATGCAGTGCGACGATTGATTCCGGTCATCATAACGTTGGCTGAACGAGAATTACCTTTCAGAGGCACAAACGAGCATTTCGGCGTTCCAGATAATGGAACTTACTTAGGTTTACTCGAACTAATTGCACAGTTTGACCCGTTCTTAAAAAGTCACATTGAAAATTTTGCGGACCGAGGCAAGGGGAATCCCTCGTATTTATCAAAAACAATTTGTGAGGAGTTGATCAGCATTATGGGTTCAAAAGTAAGACATCACATTATACAAGAGGTCTTAGCCGCGCGATATTTTGGTCTTTCAGTCGATTCAACTCCGGATATCGCTCACGTTGATCAACTCAGTGTAGTTGTCCGATATGTAGCTATGAATGGAAAGCCCGTTGAAAGATTTTTGACTTTTTTTAAACTTTGATATCCATAGAGGTGTTGCGATGGCTGAAGTGGTTTTAGAATTTCTTGCGATTTGCGGCTTAGATTTTAAATACTGCAGGGGTCAATCTTATGATAATGCTCCGAATATGTCGGGTATTTACTCAGGTATGCAATCGATATTGTTAAATCTCAACGAATTTGCGATTTATTTACCGTGTGCCGCCCATTCGCTTAACCTAGTTGGAGAAACTGCTGTAAAGTGCTGCTTGTTTGCAGTGAACTTTTTTTGTATTGTACACATTCTTTTCAAGCTCAACCCACCGGTGGGACGTTTTGAAGGAACGTATCGGAAACGAAAAGGTACTGAAATCGTTATCCCAAACTCGTTGGGAAGCTCATGCGAACGCCACTGAGGCAATTCAAAAATATTTCAACGAATCGTAGCAGCATTGTATGAAATTGCTGATGAAAAAAAGTGACTGTAGGCACGAAGCTGAATGTATCGCGAATAAAATTCAAACCTTCGAATTTGTTTTCATGCTTGTTTTGTGCAGCGATATTTTGAACAATTTTCGGGCAACTAGCAAAGCATTGCAGTCAGAAGAAATTGATCTGAAAACCTGCGCGTTAATGTACTCGTCAGTAGAAAATTTGTTAGATGATATGAGAGATAAGTTCGAAGTGTTTGAAAACAAAGCCAGATTCATTTTACCTAAGACAGATTATGCGAATGTTGCCTCGCGAGTTCGACGAAGAACAAGACAGCCAAACGATGGCGACGCTCCAGAGGTTGCATTAAGTCCGCGTGACTATTTTCGTATAAACGGTTTTTTGGTAATCATCGATACGCTCAAGATTGAAATCAACAGACGAAGCAAAGTTTACTTAGAGGTTTCGGAGAGATTTTCGTTTTTGGCTGATTTTGATTTGACCGAAAATATGTGTTCCAAAAAGATTTCCGATTTAGTTGACTTTTACACTGACGATTTAGAAGAATTTTACCCTGAACTCATACAGTTTCACGCTTTCATTAAATCAAAATTCCCAATGAAACTTAAGTTCACTCACTCTGACCTCTACGAAAGTTTGATTCAAGATCATCTTGAATTAGTTTTTCCGAACGTTGAAATTGCTCTTCGCATTTTGTTAACTCTTATGATCACGAATTTTTCGACAGAGCGCTCTTTTTCAAAATTGAAACGCATCAAAAACGAGCAAAGAAGTGTTATGCGTCAAGAACGATTAGACATGCTAAGTCTGATGTCCATTGAATCGGACATTTTTCGTCAAATTGATTTTGAAGAAATCATCAATGATTTGGTTGATCAAAAATGTAGAAAAAACGTTTGTTGAAAACGAGCGTCGCTTTCATCTTCCAAAGAGATGTCCAAAGATTATTTTATAATTTAATATACTGTTAATTATCTTTAATAAATGAAAAAAATGATTTCCTTTATTTTATTGTATTTGAAAACCTTAAAATGATATGAATTAGTTGTTTAAATTATACAAATGCATCAATAACGTTTAATTTTACGATTATTAAAAAAAAGAGGGCCCCAAAATTTGAATGGCCTAGGGCCCCCGATTGGCTTAATCCGGCACTGAAGGTCAGTATACTATAATGTTATTAGTGCTATTAGATTCCGCAGTTAACTGGTAAAAACATCCTAATACTTATTGCATGTGATGGATTACTAAACCATCTGGACCCAACACAATCTATACTGGGTTGCCTTATCTGCTACATGAAATACAATCTATCAAGCTCAAAAGATGAAACAACCGACTAGTAATTGAAAACAATTGTTATCCTTCGAACATACTGTTTCTACGATATGAACTTTTAGTTTGTAAATTGGAACACCAGCGGTATTGTATTTTATTTGTCGATATAAAGGTCATGGTCACCCCTTCAGATCTAGAAGACCTTCTTCTTACATTCTTCAGACATTTATTACCGGCGATATTGGTACTGAAAAAGTGATACTTTCTTTCTGTATGCTTTCCATTTTCTTCCTCCTGCATAGAGATTTGAGCTCCTAGAAAATTCTTCTACGCGAAAAATAAAGTAAATAAATAAATAAAATATATAAGAGAAGAACAACTTCAAATCCATCTTTTTACAATATTGCTCAATCGTCAACAAGACAACCCTTTTCCTAATAATACAAGCATTAGGATTACAGCCATTGTAACTATATTAGTTCAGATTTAAAACTAAATTTAAGTTCGAATAGACTGGGTATGAAGTTAATGGTTAAACTTGTACCAAGTTAACATAAAAAAGTAATTAAATATATCTTACCGAAACCAACTACGTGTTACACTCTTTGGCCAGAGCTGAACATACAAGTTACGAATATATCAAAACCCCGATTGATAGATGATCATCTGTAACGCCTATTATAGTACCACCTCCCAAATAGTACAGTAAACAGTTTCATTCAATACCTTTCCACCCTACGCCATGCGTACCGCCCCAGGAGAAGGCGCTAATTATCCGTTAAAATGTTCTCACACGTGCATATCACATCCTTCCGCTTGTCCTTAAACCGCTTATTAATTAACAGCTCTTTCTTCAGAGTCATTCGAATTAAATTGCGACCGCAGCAATTCATTTCTTCGTACTTCCTGAACATGGTGTTAATGTGTTCATTGCTCAAGGGTTGTCTATCCTTAATACCCACTGAAATGTAATGTAATTAACCCCCAAATCAATTTCAAATCCACACCAAGAGCACTTCCGTCCTCAATTCTTACCTAACCCCTGTGTTAAATTGTAGCGCTATGGCAATACATCGATGAGTTGAAACATCTCCCAATGGGAAGCGACGAATTGTCGTAGGCGACAGCCAATGAGAAGACACTTTCCCTATCGTTTCGATACTTTTGAGAAGATTTTCTTTTTACCGTTACTTCCCACAATGCGAGCAACAGAGACCGAAACCACCCCAATTTGGGATGTACGATGTGAACCCAGAGACGGAGCAAGACCCAGCAACACAGTGCAGCGCATCCATCGTAAATCACAAGCACTTGCTGGATGCTTAAGTTCCTAGCCACAGACCAATACACTGCCATAGGACGTACGCACACTTAGGAGGGTTAAAAATAGACGCGATTATTGGCACTTAGCACTGCTTAGAGAGAGGGTGGTATGTTTTCTACGACACTCGCTGTTTGGTACTCAATGCGGACCGATCGACGAGGACTATTTGAGCACTTGCGGCGACGTCTAAGTATTCATTCGGTCGCGAACTTTGACTCACTTTACTTGAACCGTCTTCGCCATGGAGACCTTGAGCAGTAATAAGAATTTGTCGACGCCATTCTCGATAAACGACATTCTAACGCGCAACAATACCACCATCACACCGCATATTTCGCGTCGGAAATCCTTAGAGTCTAGTTCCATGTTGAGCCATCATGAGCTCAGCATTTACAAGCTAAACAGTAGACACACTCCGGATACGGTCTCGAATCCAAGCCCAACTTGTGACAATGATAGCCCCCACGGGGAGTATTTTCAGTATTACAATAATAATCGCGGAGAAGGATATTTAAGTCGGTCAGTGGCGACGGCAGCAGCGGCGGCACAATTAAAGCTTTTCCAAACGTCAACATCCTCTTCCGAAAGTAGTAATAGCAGCCGATTGAATCCTATCGACATGCGACGCTGTGCAAATAATGACTCAGGTAAGTGGTTCCATAAAAGATAGTGGCACAGGCAGCTATTGTTCTTTTGTGTCCTTTAAGTGCAATTCTTATAGTAGCGTTACTTTTACTCGTAGACTGCGATTCACCACCACCAATGTTTCAAACGGGTCACCCAGGACACCCCGTACACCTGCATGATGATACAATACATAATGGCAGTCGAAAGAAGAGGTCGCGAGCAGCTTTCAGTCACGCACAGGTTTTCGAGTTAGAGCGACGGTTTGCCCAGCAACGATATCTCTCGGGACCTGAACGGTCGGAGATGGCAAAGAACTTGAGACTCACGGAAACTCAAGTGAAGATATGGTTTCAAAATCGCAGATACAAAACGAAGAGGAAACAAATACAACAGCATGAAGCGGCGTTACTCAACGTCACGAAGAGGGTGCCCGTGCAGGTTCTTGTCCGAGACGACGGTCCATATGGCCACATATTCTCACAGGGACCGTACTCCGGAGGATTGGATCCAACCTTGTTGAACATATATCGACATCAAGTGAGTTATTTTCTATTTGAGTGGATGTGACAAAACTCATTTTCATAACATTTGTATTGCTGACAGATTCAAATGGCCTATGGAGTCCCCTTGCCCCAGGTGCCATTCCCGTACTTTTATCAAACAAAAATTCCTACTTCCATTCCGCCTCCTAATGGAACTCATCCAGGTGTTACTCCACAACATCCCGCGCATAATTTTCTTTCTCATCTAAAAGGAACACCTGTCAATTTTTCAAAAGTTGAAAACCCCCTTCGGCTCAACGAGGCATCACCGACGCACAGTCGGGATTCAGCAAGTCCACTGTCCATGCCAAATCAGGATCAGGCAATGAAGACGTTAGACATCCCAAGTGGACTTACACTACACAGTATTAAGAGTGCAGCAGGAGTGGCTGGACAAATTTCCGGTGATAATGAGAATCTGGAAGACGAATGTGAGAATGTCGAAATTGATTAAATTTACCACAGGCCCACAGTAAGAAGGAAGGTAGAAATGATAGTGGATTGTTTATAGGACTGTAAATAGAACCTAGAGAGATGATTGTGAAAAATGTGAAGTACTTTAGTTAGTTGAAAAAGCAAATAAAACTGTTAAAGATACATTGTGTATATCTTTTTAGAGCTTGAGATCCGAAGGGGTGACCTTGAACTTCACATCGGCAAATTAAATACAATATCGGTAGTGTGTGTGTGTCAATTTAGCACTTAAAAATTCTGATCGTAGGTTGAGTACCTTCTAAGGATAAGAATTATATTTCAATCACTAGTCCTGTTGCATTTATTTTTTCCCCTTTATAGATTGTGTTTCATCTAGATTAGACAGTCTAGTATGGATTGTGTTGGGTGCAGATGGTTTAGTAAGCCATCATCATCATCATCATCGGCACTACAACCGGGAACCGGTCTTGGCCTTATTTAGCAAGTCCTGAGGCTTGTTAAATTTTCCATAATGATTTGTTTTTTCCGGGCAAGGTCATCAGTCTTGCGCCAGAGGCTCCCCGACGGGGAATCCAACCCCGGTATCCCGCGTGACAGGCGGGTATACTAACCACTATACTATCGAGGAGCTACTAGTTGACTGTGGAAACTGGTAGCAATATTTTGAGAAAGGAATAATAACACTTTATTGTACTGTGACTATCTTACGAGTCTGTAGTATTTTGTTTAAGAACGTGATTCGTACCCCTTCCTTAAAAGTTTTCGAACCAAAGTACAGTTCCATCAGATCACAGCCGTGTGGGTATAATCGACTGCGGATTATTTCCGCAAATGCTCTGGTAAATAAATTTGTTGATTTCTTTCTCAATATTTTTTTGGTGAAAGTTATTTATTACGACTGGAGTCTGGTTCCAATCCTAATAAAAAACTTCCACCAAAAAAAAATTAAGAAAGAAATCAACAAATTTAAATTCAACAAGCAAATTCCGCCCTGCCACAACCCAATTCCGGATAAACAGAATTATTCAGAAGAAGTGAAGATGAGGTGTGACATAAATTAAAGCCAGATGTGGCTCTTTCACTATAATCCGGGTGAAGAGTTAAATTAAAAAAGCATCAGCCGAACGCAAATAATGCGACCCCCGTTTGAATGCCATACCCACATGGCTTCCGTTCTTCGGAATTCGGCTCAGAAAAAGTGTAGGCAAATTCCATAAAGGTAAACAAAATGAAATTGTTGTGAAACGTCTTTAACACATCATCAAGCAACTCCCGGGCCTGACATATAGATGGCATTACTAATAACAAATAGTTACGATATTCAGAAGGTACCGACGTTAAAAAATAATTGCCAATACTTTATGATACTTGGATATATCATTAAGATAATGTGTTTTCGTGTCGTTACTTTTGTAATTTTCAGAACAATGGAAAAATCTGAATTTCGTATATTGATAAAGCATTGCTCTTTAATTGGGGAAAAAAAAAATACTGTTTAAGGAAAGCATTGGGTGGTTAGGCGTAATTTGGATCGTGCTCCGTCGGAAACAACGGTTAAGAGGCGGTATTCTGACTTTAAATGTGGCCGTTCCAGCGATTGTGATGCCGAGACCTCTGGCCAACCGAATTCGGTGGTTGTTCCAGAAAATATCCAAATGGTGCACAATTTGTTTTGGCAGAGCGTAAATTGACGTTGCATGAGATAGCAGGGAAAATGAAGTATTAGAAGGTAGTGTATCTACCTTCTTGAATGATCATTTGTCAATGAGAATGCTGTGTTGAAAGTGGGTCGTCGCGTTTGCTCACACTATCTACAAAAACATAAACGCGTCGACGAATCAGAGCGGTGTTTGCAACTGTTTCAATGCAATAAACAAGAGTTTTTGAGTCGAAATATGTCAACGGATGAAATATAAATTCAGAACTTCACTCCTGAAACAAATCAACAGTCTGCTGAATGGACAGCAGCAGTTGTAAGTCGTCCAAAGCGACCAAGGGCGCGAATATCAGCTGCCCAAGTATTTTAGGATATGCTTAAACTATCAATAGCGAATGTTATTGAATGTAGCATTATTGGTGCGTTTCGAGGAACAAACTGCAAAAAAATGGCTACAAATGGAGAAGAAAAAGATGACCAATCACATAGACAATGCACCGTGTTACAAGTCGATCGCAACAATGGCACAGCCATATGAATGGTAACTCAATTTGCTTCCGTATCCATCGTATTCTACAGATCTGGCTCCCAGTGACCTCTGGCTATTTGGAAGCCTAAAAAGAATGCTTCAGGAAAAAAATTGGCTCCATTGAAGACGTAAAATCTGAGACTGAGGGGTATTTTGAAGCCAAAGGCAAATCGTTCGAAAAAAAGGCGTAACATATTTAGACAGGCATCGTTCTATAAAAAAGCCGTAATTTGTTATAGAGACATCGTTCTTAAATAAGGCGTAACATTGTTAGAGAGGCATCGGAATCAATCTATCACCCCGATGTTGATGAATAAAGTGGAATTTTATTTAAAAGTTGTATTATTTGTTTTGTCCTAGACTAATTAGGTGATGTGTTATCTTTCCAACGAAAGATATAACGAGCTATCGCTATTATGTTTGTTAACAAACAATCGAGCGAAGAAACGCCACTAAGGACCATAAACCAAATGACGGAAATTGATTCCCAGGAGAAATATCGCGAAAATCCACGATGATCCTTATGGCATCTTCGGCAATACCGGTGGCGAAGATTGTGTCATGTGTGTGTGTGTGTGTGTGTATCACGATACATGAGTTGGAAATTGACATCTCAAGGAGATATAGCCAGAAGAAAATAAAAAGCGTTGATATTGGCAATTCGTCAGGACGACTTTCGTCGATTTAGTTAACAGTTAATCGAAATCAGTAAGAAACTCTCGCGTTAGTTAACTAGTGCTATAAGTTAGTAGAAAGAAGGGCATGATATGTCGCCCTTTTACGGAATTGGATGGTTATTAATTACTCTTTTGAATTGTTCGGCATAAAAAAAGTCAAATAAAACACTAGAACATATTCCTACGAGGGTGGACTGAAAAGTTTCTGACCTAACAAAGATACAAGACATTTTTTCTTAAAATTTATTTCTATTTTTCTACATAGTCTCTTTGTAACTGTACACAATTCTTCCAGCAATGCTCCCATCTCTCTAACCCGTCCAAATAGTACTCGGTGTTTTTCTTTGCAAAATAACTGTTCATGAAGGTGGTTACCTCCTCATTTGAGGAAAATATCTGTCCTGCGAGCGCAATTTTTAGATTAGGGAATAAAAAGAAGTCGCCTGGGGCTAGATCTGGTGAGTAAGGCGGATAGCCTAGCAATTCAAACCGTAATTCGTGGATTTTCGCCATGGCAACCGCTGAGGTGTGATACGGCGCGTTGTCTTGGTGAAACAGGATTTTCTTTTTCTGCAAATGTGGCCGTTTTCTGCAATTTCTGCGTTCAGTTGGTCAAGTAATAATGCGTAATATGCTCCTGTAATGGTTTATCCTTTTCGAAGATAATCGATTAAGACAACTTCATGACTATCCCAAAAAATATGAACACCGGCAACTACCTTCATTTTCAAGTGGGTCCTCGATGCCGGTTGCATCTGTGTGTTTAACTTATTTTTGTTTTCCCCTTTTACGCTCATTATTCATTGCTTAGCAGCCCGCTGCTGGAGCCTGTGCAAATGATCGGCTTCGCTTGGCATAAAGAGGATATGGATTTAGTTTTCATCATATAACAACTGGCAATGTCCTTATCGGGATCTTCGATCGACAGAGCTTTAGAGAAGATCTTTTGGGCCGTCCTTAAGGCGTCAGTCATATCGATCTCGAATAGTTCTGCAATTTCCAATGAATTATTGAGGATGCTTTGTTGTTGCTCTCCAAAATCGCCATAGAGTTGCCCTACCGGGCAGTTTTGAAAGCGAATTTGACTCATCACTTGCTCTTTGTGCTTCAGTTGTGGCGAAGTCGAAGATGTATACATTGGTAAATAGATGCAGACCAATGAGGAGATCGATATGGACTTGTGGCGCTCCTAACAGATACACACACAATATACAAGAAAATAGTGAAGAACACCGAAAAGAATTCGAATAAGCAAAGCATCAGTGCCGTATATTATAGCGATAACATAACAATTCCGCATCAGTTGTGTGTACTTATTATTATTTATTGGCGTGTAAGAACCCGGAAGTTCATGACCTCACCGACCCGGCTTCGCCATCGTTCCCTGTCCTGGGCACTCTCCTTCCACGCTTGACCATTCGATCCGATCTCCTCACGGTCAAACCTAACATTGTCCTCCCATCTCCGCCGCGGCCGTCCTACCGGTCTCTTTCCCGTTGGTCTACCGTCAAGAATTCTATGCACGGTCCTATCGTCCCCCATTCGCGCCACGTGTCCGTCCCATTTTAATCTTCGCGACTTGATTACTCTCACTATTGTAGGTTTGCGATATAGCTCTTCCAATTCGAGGTTATGGAGTCTCCTCCATTGTCCTGCCTCCTCGTAATATTTACCTCCAAAGATGCCCCTCAAAACTTTATTCTCGAATACGCGGAATTTGTTTTCTTCCCGTTTTGTGAGAGCCCATGTTTCGCATCCATATAGAACAATCGGCATGATTATGTGTACTTGAGTTTAGAAATCGAATTCGTACACGCGGCCGTGGCCTGATGCATTGAGCTTTGGTTACATTTTTAGTGATACTAACTGTCATAGCGTCAGTTCGAATCACACGTTCTTCACTATCGTCGCAATACGCGATACCTTCTCTATACTTTAGACATACCGCAGCCGCAATTACCCAATACCGTAATGTTGAATAACGCTGATGACACTATAGTCTACTCCAGCAGCAAGTTTGTAAAGGAGGCGAGAAACCACATTAATAACTTCCTCCCAAATCTATAAACATTCTTTAATAAATGGGAAATTCGCCTAAATCCCGATAAAACTCAACTTATAGTGTTTAAGGGTAAAAATGAGCACTGCACAAACAACACCTGTCGCACCCACAAAATATTAGACTCAAACTAAATAACACCCAGATAAACCCATCTAAAACTTTAACACATCTGGGAATAACCTTTTCCAATGACATTTCATTCTCCGCCAACATTAAAAATACTTTACGTAAAGCCACAATACAACAGAATCTCTGTAGAAGAGTGTGCCAAACTGCTCATCTATAAACAAATAATCAGACAAACACTCACATATGCGTGTCCATTGTGGTATTGTGCGGTTCCGCCAAACTCCACGGCCCACTTACCTGAAAAACTCCCATAATTGCTACCCTACTTCTTTAAGTTCGCTAATGCAATTACATTAGCACCTTAAATGGTTTACGCATTAAATAGAGCAATATATGATCTAAAAGTCCCTGTCAAGAATCCTTTCATGCATCTTTTCGCATACAAATTCCCTACAAGAATTCTTTCCATTATACAAGTGCATAAACCAAAACCTATTCGGTACCTTCGGTTGTCAGGCAAATTCCAACCTTCCCACACCTGCCCCGCAATCCCCCTGCAGCAAAAACATTTCCTTCCCAATGATAATTAATGCTTTCAATGCATTACCTGGAAATCCCTTCAAATAATAATATAAACTCATCGCTTTAGTGAGTCGGCTCTGCACGAGCCGTTTATCGCTGAATATTATTACATCCGCCGACCACCACGGCCGTGCCGCTCTCGCTCTCCGTCGCGCGGCGGAGAAGCGTAGATATACAGAAGTCGTGTTGAGGAAGACGTGTTTCACCTTGTTTAAAATTTATAAAAATCAATTTAATATTAATAATAAGTTCCAAGTGAAGTATGAAAATTACTATACTATTACTATTTATTGGCCTGTAGGAACTCGGAAGTTCATGACTTCACCAACTCGACTCTGCCATCGTTCCCTGTCCTGTGCACTCTCCTTCCGCGCTTGACCATTCGATCCGACCTCCTCCCGGTCAAACCTAACATTGTCCTCCCATCTCCGTCGCGGGCGTCTGGTTGGTCTACCGTCAAGAATTCTACACACGGTCCTATCGTTGCCCATTCGCGCCACGTGTCCGACCCATCTTAATCTTCGCGTCGTGATTACTCTCACTATTTTCGGTTTCCGATATATCTCTTCCAATTCGTGGTTATGGAGTTTCCTCCATTGTCCTGCCTCCTCATCATATTTACCTCCAAAGATACCCCTTAAAACTTTATTCTCAAATACGCGGAATTTGTTTTCTTCCCGTTTTGTGACCACCTCTTCTGCCGCTTGCATGATGATTTCACAGTTTTTACTAACCGTTTCTAGACTATCGCCCAGCACGGCGATGTCATCCGCATATACGAGCACTTGTGTGACACCGTTCAAGATGATCCGCCCATGTTGTCGTCTTGTACCTTTCTGATGACATACTCGAGCACAAGATTAAAAGACATGGTGATAGACCATCTCCCTGTTTTAGTCCGTCCCGGATTTCAAATGGATCTGAGAGGTGGTTTTCTATTCTAACTCGCCCTTTGTTTTCGGTCATGCAAATTTGAATGAGGGCGGCATATTTTTTCGGGACTCCCAGCTCACTCAGGCGTATGCTTCCAGTAGGGCCACTCATGTCAGACAGGCTAGCGAGAAGTAACACACAAAGATCTACCGCCCCTAATCCAGGGTGTTACGCGTCACCGTGCCCATTGGATGGTTTGCAGCCAGGGGTATACCGGCTGTATAATAACGGCGCCTCTCTGACACCGGGTCGAATCAGAGCAGTAAGCAGACCTTACCATATCAAAGAGGGGCTCTGATATGGCCGACCATTTGAAGCCCCAGAGTGATCCAATGAAATGAATGAAGTATAAAAACACTAACATACGAGGGTTGCCTCTTATGTTTCGGGATTTGGCAACCCTAGTGTTGCAATCCGGCAATTGACAGCTCTGTAGTAAAGTTGGATATTTTTGAGGTTATATGCACTCAGAACGTTTTGACATACGAGCGCTATTTGTGTTGTTTACAGTAACATAAAAGATTCATCTCGGCCCAAAAATGGAATTAAATCGTCAACATTTTCGTGCGATTATTTTTTACAACTTTCGGCGTGGATTAACTCAGCAGCAGTGCATGGATGGACTTAATTCAATTTTTGGCGATGAAGCTCCATCAATGACCAGTGTTTATCGATGGTATGGTGAATTCAATCGTGGTCGTAGTTCACTCCAAGATGAATTTCGTGAAGGTCGTCCAAAATCAGTTGTTGTTCCGAAAACCATTGATGCTGTGCGCGAACTGATATTGGAAGATAGTCATGTGACCTATCGTGAGATTGAGACAACCTTAGGCGTTAGTGGGACCAGCATACATTCAATATTGCATAAACATTTGACTGTCAAAAAAATTTGTTCGCGTTGGATCCCACACAATTTGTCAATCGCCCAAAAAAAGGCTCGTGTCAATTGGTCGAAAGAAATGCTCAAAAAATACGGTCGCGGTGCTTCGAAACACGTCTATGATATCGTGACAGGTGATGAATCGTGGATTTACGCGTATGAGCCCGAAAGTAAACAGCAGTCGACTGTCTGGGTGTTTCAAGATGAGCCAAATCCAACAAAAGTTGTTCGCGCACGAAGCACTTCCAAGCAAATGGTCGCCTGTTTTTTCGGAAAAACTGCACATGTTGCAACCGCACCATTAGAACAACGCAGAACAGTCAATTCTGAGTGGTACACAACCATTTGTTTGCCAGTTGTCTTCCAAGAAATCAGGAAAACCAACCGCCGAAGACGGATCACTCTTCACCACAACAATGCGAGCTCTCACACATCGGCTGCGACAACTGCATTTTGAGCACCGAAAACATCGATTTGATGGGTCATCCGCCGTATAGTCCTGACTTGGCACCGAATGACTTCTTTTTATTCCCGTACGTAAAAAACAAACTGAGAGGTCAACGTTTTTCGACACCTGAAGAAGCGGTTGCTGCATTCAGAATGCATGTGTTGGAGATACCTCAATCAGAGTGGCAAAAGTGCTTCGACAATTGGTTCAAACGCATGCAAAAGTGTATAGATCTTCATGGGGAATATTTTGAAAAACAATAACGTGATTTTCGATGATCAATATTTGTTTTTGTTCTCTAATCCCGAAATATAAAAGGCAACCCTCGTATTTAATAATTGCTGAGAACAAAGAGAATAAAACGGAATAAACTAAATCAGTGTGTTTCCTTTTCCTGTTGTGGACGTTGCATTGTGGAGTTTCTCTCCCAGTGCGTACTTTTCATCCTTCCGCGTTTGTGGACAATTTCGGTGCTGCGATATTCGGTGGAACATTTAGTGACGATTCAGTTTGGCGGAACCTTGTCGAAAAGCGGAGTGTTAGTGGAACGAGGTAGAACTCGCACCCATGCCGGTGGCATGACCTCCTCCCCACAGTATCATGTAACATCCGCCCAAATGGAGAAGCTACGCACTTTGGAAAGGAAATACTTCAGGTTGGGGAATGGTCTCAACCAACAACTCAACTCTTACAAATATTACAATAACAGCTTGCTACAAATACCGCTGATATTGACCGTCTCGATAGACGCTTCTTAGAACTGTCCATTAAATTTATAGAAAACCTCCCAAATAATCCCAACCCGATAATAACTTCACTATTACCAACTCCTCTAGATAACAGCGCTCACTATCTGAATTTTCTCCACACCAGAACTCTCTTCACCTCTGGAAGAGTGGTTAATGACTCCAACGAGGTAGTGTACCATAACACCGAGCCGTTCAAATATTGTAACATACAACCATTCGCCAACATTCTGATTTTTAACGAACAACCGGAAGGTGTTACCCCAACCGAGACCACTAACTGACCATATCCCACGCCAACGTGCATCCTTAACCATCAATGCCTATATTCGCCAATTCACATTACATATTTAACTTATTATAATAGTAATTTGGTTAAGGTAGATTAGGTTTGAGTTAAGTTAAGTATTAGATTGGATTAAATTAAAAAATTAAAAATCCTGGTTTTCTGACCTTTTCAAGGAAAACTGTCAATATTCAAATATTTATTCACACATTCATCATCACCATCATCGACACTACAACCGGGATCCGTCCTTGGCCTTATTTAGCAAGTCTGCCCGCCGGTATCCGATCCATATCCGAGACTTGTTATATTGTCCATAATAATTCGTTTTTCCGGGCAAGGTTATTAGTCTTGCGCCAACCTTTCTCAGGATGTCGCTGCATGCATTGGTTCACTACTTGGCGGGTGCCAAAGTAGCTATCCAGGGGTGTCACGTGGAGACTGCATGTCAACTTGGATTGAACAGTGACAAGGATCGTCCTGGCCTTCGCCGGGTTGAAAGCAAAGACTTTGCCGTGTATGTTCGCTCCCCCCTCCATTCACACATTCAGTTATGTTTGAAAAATTTGTAATGTATACATGTAAACAATTGTATCACTAGAATTATAAATTAGCTGTAGTACTTAATGTAAAAATTGATTATTGGTCAAATAAACATGTTACGGACCTACCTCGCGTCCAGGTCCCCCCTAACACCCACTAATCCCCTTTCGGAAGTTTCCCCTCTCTACCTGTTAAAGGATATCAAATCTCCAAGTAGCTAATTTGCATAAACTAGTTTGTGCAAATTCTACTTGGTAGAAAAATAATAAAAAACGGCGTTGGCGCCGGATAAAATAATAAAACGTCAACGGGGAAAAACAATAAAATGGCATTCGGCATAAAACGACGAAGACAGACACATGTCGAGAAGTTAATTCGGACGCGAATAACTTCAGGGATAATTAAAAGATTTATAGTAATTATCTTTCCGAACACCCGTTAAACGGGTCTAGAAGTCACAAGTGGTCCAACATAATTGCTGGAAAAGAGCGCAGTCAGTCCACCCAATTCTCCGCGCCACCAGTCAGGCTCAATAACCAACAAGCTGAAACAAGCTGAACAGGGGAGCAACACGCTCAACGCCCCTTTCAACCTGCCAGCAGCATCACCAACAGCAGCTACAGCGTACGCTCCACGGACGCTCAAGATTCGATCAAGATTATTCCAAGTAAGTCCTCTATGCCCAAATACCTTACTAAATAATCATAAAATATATTCAAATATATTAAATATATAGATTTAAATATATAATCAAATTATGTGTGAATAAATACATATCAAACACAGGATGTTACCAAAAAAGAAGTGAAATATAACGAAAGTATGGTTCCGAGGCTAGCTTAGTATTTTAGCCATATTTGAAAGGAAAACCCGACAGAGGATGGTTAGCCGCGTATGTTTGGTTAGTAATAGAACCTGATGTAAGCATCCAGAAATTTACCAAACCTAAACAAAAAATAGTAATAGAGGCTTCAATGTTCGATCGAAATTGCTGATTTATATGAACCCAATCCATAAGTATGAGTCAATAAAGTGTAAATTTGGAAGAAATGCGTTTTGAATCAATTAACTGATTTCTCTGCCCGGGAACTTTTGAAATAAACTGGATATACTTAATGTTATCAAACAATTGATTGCGTCTTACCAAGGGGTATGCAGGACGGGCTTGAATGGTAGATGGTAAAATATGATATTGTTTCGCAGTGTATTTAATCCAGTAACAATGGCGGAAAAAGGGCAAGCACGATTAGAAATCGACACTTGGCTAAATTAAATTGCAGAGGCCTGGAATTTAATTCCTCCTCCAGAGGAGAAATCTACGACAGGAGAACGAGAGCCAACCTCTATACTGCATTCGGCAAGATTTTCATCTTCCAAATAAAAAAGAAGAACTATAAAGCTGGTAACATGTCTTGAATTACGCAACAGAATTACTCAATTCGCTTAATCGTCTTACATTTCAAGATATTTTTCTTTTTTTGGGCTTAACAACTTTCAGTCCAAATAAACTAACAGTAATATTACACTTTTTACAACTAAATAAGTTTATGTTATTACGAAATCTACCAAGACGTACTCAACTCGAAATGATTTCATCCACCGACACGGATACTTTTATTTCTGATGCAATCCACTTGCCATCTACTCACAATTGCATCGCATCAAAGCAATTCCAAAACCATAATTCGTATCAAAGCTTCACGATTGGGAATTCCACTCAGAATTTACTTTAGAGCCACTTCAGTGAATCCTACCTCAACTACCACTTAACCTTGACCAGTATCCGCCCAATCAATTCATCTATCTCTCTAGGGAATATTCATACAAAATATAAGTACAATGCCATTACGAGCGAAATTAGACCTACAAGATGCACCTATTCATTGGCCGGTATGATTTTAGATAAATCAGACAATCGAACCGATATTGCAGATTGAAAGTCTCGGGCTATCATTGCTATTAATCTAAACATTTACGGCATTATCCGTATTGAGTGCGCGCTTCCAAGTGATTTGAACAGATTCGAAGAGGAATTCGAAAATGGAAAACCACTTATCCGACACTTACAATTGGCGCAGCACAACAGCACAGCAGCACGCCACAACACCGCAACTTCCCATCATCTTTGTTCCTTTCGTCTCTTGTAATCAAAATTAGTCTAGACGATGTCGCCATTTGTCACCTTGTTTGACACAATTATCACTATTGCGACCGGATCATTTTCCAGTGATTAGGATCGCTTATTAGCCCACCCACATGAGATTCGCAACACATGTCGCTACAATTGGGAAACAACAATTCACCAGTTTCCTGGTCGTTGTCGCCGAGACTGGGATGTGTAACAAGTGTCGGATCTATCTCGCTTCCATGGCTGGTGGCGACAACAATGACACGACGAATCTGTCAAGTGGATTCCAAATGTTGCTTCTGTTTCCATTTAGGTGCCGCGACATTCACAGTTTAGTTTATAAACATTGAGGTCCTGGCGACGATTTCAAGTAGCCATTAATGGATGTAAACACGGGCGATTTTGGGCCGAACGTGCCTTTGAGACATACCCGTTTATTTTGAAAACTAAGTCGATTGTTTGGACATTCATTTTCTAGGCAAGGACCTTTAGGGACATTTTGATTAGACTGCTTGCTACTTGTCGCTTGGAAGAAGAAAATACGATCAAATTTCAAAATAGAGACCACACAACGTAAGCAAACTCAAGTAGTTGTGGGGCCAGAGAGCGGAATACTGAGAAAGCATCCTTGTCTGACAAATGCAATTTTGTGGTGAACCGCATCTGGTTGCGCAGATTCTCCTAGATTGCAATCGGAAATATTACCGCAATCATATCAAGAGCATTATGTGTTTTTCTTTTAGGTTTTATGGTTCTGCGGCACTGAATGGCGGCGTATGTGAATGGTTCTGTCGAGTAAAGTGCCACTTTAATGTTGATGTACTTAGTTTGCATGGTGCTGCTATTGCTGGTTGATGGAAATAAGGAATTTTTATTGCAAGCCTTAGTGTGAAGTGGACTTAAGTGGATCGAATTGATTGGTTTTACAGGTCATACCAGTCCCATAAAATACGAGTTAATGTATTAGAAGAGCAACTGTAATAAAAAGAATCGGACGAATGCTGTTCAGGAGTCATATACTGTTATTGATGTCAGTCAATTAAGGCATATTTAACAGTCAATAGCTAGTCAGACTAGTGGGAGTCAATTGGCGATCATTATAATATTGGATACTAATTTGATATGTCGTTGAGGCTAGCCGAAGCCAGGTGAGTTCGATTGAAGCAAACCAGTTAAATGTTTTTACAGTTTTTTGTAATAGGTGTGTTAACGACTACTTGTTATTCAGTGTTATACGCAGACAAATACTAGGTGTATGCATACGTTTTAATTAACTTTAACTAAGAGGTGGCGCCAGCGGAAAGTATGCAGCGTATTAATACGGTACATACGTCATTTTGCACGTCCCGAACGTTCATCATCTCCCAAGCTCTCACGGCCCCGTTTAAATTCAGCTGCCCAAAATGTCACTGTGGTAACTGATGGTGCAGAGTCCCCATACACAGAGTCCAACTCAACTTTGACTTGCGCAGGCGTATAGCCGTTTAAAAACAAAAACTTAATAACAGTTCGATACTCAATTTTGTCCATTTTCACAAAAACACTCACATCGACTCACTCAAACGACTGCCAAATAAAAACTACGTATCCAAAATGTCTGAAATTTTGGTGAGTAACTGTCAAAAGATGACAGACAGATTCACTAGCTTTTATTGACGAGTACTACTATTTTCACCTTGGAGTCGGATACTTTTCACCCCACCCTCGTATATCAGGTGCCTGCATACGTGTTTTTTTTCAGTTTAAGTAAGAGATGGCGCCAACAAAAAGTACACAGAGTATTAATTTGTCACATACGTCATTTTGTTTGTCTGAGATTTAACTACAAACACACAGAAGTTGAGTCCGCCAAAAACTAGCGTCTCCGTTTTATCGTTCAGTGATCATGTCGAGTTTTGTGCCTGCAAAAGATCGTTTGCGGATTGATTTTCTTATTTAATCAGAAGAAAAAGGCCGTTGACGGTCATCGTTTGCTAGTAGAGACATATGGTAAACACACGCTCCTTCAATTAGAATATGTGAGACATGGTTTTGACAATTTAAAAGTGGTGATTTCTATGTGAAAGACAGTGAGCCCTCTGATAGATCACAAAAATGTGAAAACGAGCAATTGCAGGAGTTATTGGATGATGACCCAACTCCAACTCAACGGCAACTAGCAGAAGCATTACATGTGTCACAAGAAACAATCATCAGACGTTTACGAGCAATGTGGAAGACCAATAAACAAGGTAAATGGGTCCCACACGATTTTTGAACGTCAAATGGAAGATTGCAAAATCACTTGTGAAATACTGTTTCAACGCCACGAAAAGGAATCATTTCTGCATCGAATTGTGACGGGTGACAAAAAATGGATTAACTTTGAAAACCCGAAGCGGAAAAAAACGTGGCTTTTACCTGGCGAGGGCAGTTCTTCTTTGTGTCTGGTGGGATCAGAGCGGTATTGTGTATTATGAACTCTTGAAGTCCAGCAAAACCGTTAATACACAAAGATATTGTCAACAAATGCTTAATTTAAACCACGTATTAATCGAAAGACGACCGGAATGGGCCAGAAGACATGGCAAAGTGATTTTGTTATACGAAAATGCCCCGTCTCACACAGCAAAAGTAGTGAAAGACACCTTGAAATCGCTTGGATGAGACATCTTTTTGCACCCATCGTACTCCGCGGACTTGGCGCCATCTGACTATAACTTCTTCGCATCAATGGGGCACGCGCACACAGAGCAGCACTTCGGCGATTTCGAGGAAATTGGAAAATGCCTCAACGAATGGTTTGCCGCGAAAGACAGGCAGTTTTTCTGGCATGCTAATCATAAATTACCCAAAAGATGGGCGAAATGTGTAGAAGACGATGGTCACTAGTTTGAATAAAAAAAATTAATTTCCCTAGAAAATTACGTATATTTTTTTATCAAAGAAACCAGAAAAAACGTATGCATACACCAGGTAGTACTTTAAAAGTACCCCTTAATATAGGAAAGTCGGCAATAGAATCTCTAGTAAGGAGACGATGTTTCTCTGCAGTTATGGAGGCTAATCATCACAAATACGACTTGTTTCTATAAACTTATAATTTTTTTCTTGTTTGAAGTTATGCAGAACACTATCCCATCATATATTATGAAGAGAATTTAAACATTTTTTGTCTAGCAAGTAAGATAAATGTACATATATCGTAAAAAAAAAGGTGTGAAGAGATTAGAACCAAAGCACCGTTGCATCGCACTACGGCTGCGTGTGTGCGAGGATGTCTCAAATCGCTAAACTGTGATTGCTATTGCTATTTTATAAGACGCTGATGATTTCTTCGATGCTTCACTATGGCGTGTGTTGGTTCTGGGTATTAGTATTGATGTTGTGTGCCGAATCATTACAATGTTGCAGCAGTTTCACACCAACGAAAGTTTCACATTCCTGAAAATCCCTTCCAATGCTGTTAGGGCTTACTTATTCAGGGCTGCTTAACTATAGCAGATATCAGCATAACATGTTACTTAACAAATTAATTCTAAGGAAATAACTTTTTGTAAATAGAAACTCTGAAGTCAAGTGGGTGGGACATTGTGGGGTTGATGTAGGAGCCTGCACGACACGGGTCCACTTCACTCCCGAAACAATCTAAAAGTTCCACGAGAGAGCACCACAAAAAGAAATGTTCACCAAAATACAGTTCCAACACACACGAATGAAGTTAAGAATGAAAAATGTCACAATAATAAAACACTTTATCTTGGATGTAGGTTGTATATTATTTTGTTTTTGTGTACTATTATTTGTTTGCCTACGATAAGTTGTAATTATACATTTGCACAATATCCTATTTTACGTACAGCGCGATGACGAGAAGTAGTTATAAAAAACGATGAAACGGTGCGAAATAAATTATGTGAATGTTTGAATTGACGTTAACTAAGCGACGATTTTCTCTCAACCCTGCTTTTGCAACGGACTCGATATCGTTCGATTAAGACTCGATCGTCTCTATGGCGCGTGCGCACACTTCGGGTGATAAAATCTGATTCCACGATGCAATCCGCATCCATCAGTTCGATGGCCGCGAATTGCATCGATATGGGAGGATTGTATATGTGTCCGTATAGGACAAATACAATGCCCTGCGATGAAAACGATGATCGGTGGACACCTGATTAAACAGACGTACGATCATCAGGGGCGATGTACCCATACATCGTCGATGATGTATGCCCGAGATCGAAATAGATTTTTGTTTCAAAGTAAACAAAATCTCTGTTTCACAGATCAAATGGTGGCACACATGATGTAAATGATGTGCCTATGCTACAAGGGGTAGTCATGGTAGTTGCCTAAGATTCCTTGGAAACACCGATGTAGGCAATATCCAATCTAGCCGTATCGCTCCGGTGCACAAGGAGGCAAATTATTTTGTTGACATAAGTCAGCAGAAACCTCGTCGACGGCGGCAAAGGGTCAGGCTGGATGGCTGTATGTCTGATTAATATGCGGGTAGGTAAAACGCACACAGTGAGATACTGTCTGTTTACTTTAGGTTTTCAGGCAGGTCATCATAGGCATAGCATGGGTAAGGTTACCTAAACAATGTTCATATCCATGCTCAAATTCATGATCAGTTGTTAGCCGATAAAGGAAAATGGTCGCAAGCGTTACGAACCTCGGGACTGGGGCAATAAATGGTTATAAACCGTAGCAAAACCCATCGGCTACGACTGTGTCAACAATTACGCTGGCCAGCAAGTATTTATCTATTATAATTGCTGACAAACCGAGCCGATGGAGATATGGTACGGTTCATATAATAATTCAATGTGATGATGCATGCCTTGATGAGGATTAACTTTCAGGTGTGATGCTGCAGGGGAGCTTACGCTGCCCCTAATTGCAGGTAAGTACTATGGGTTTGGAAGGTGGTTAATTTAAGAGGATGGGCGGTTCTTTGGGAATGTATTAAAGAACCGCCACAACATCATTTTCAACGGCTTGTTTCATGGTGGATTGCTGTTGTTTTCGTTCCCATCACTGCAAACACCGCACTCAATTGGAAAAAAAAAAAATCATGGTCAAATTTTGATATAAAATTCAATGGATATCCTTATGACCTCATACAACTCACACACTTCCCTTTTTCGATCTTCCATCACAATTTTCAGGGTTTCCTTGATGTTTTCTGGATCGCTGCTTCATTTAGATAACCACAACTCTTAGCATCATTGGTTGTAGTACGACCATGTATTCAGCATACAAGTACATCAATACGAGGGTTGCAATCCGGCAATTGACAGCTCTGTCGTAAAGTTGGACATTTTTGAGGTTATACGCACTGAGAACGTTTTGACATACGAGCGCTATTTGTGTTGTTTACAGTAACTTAAAAGATTCATCTCGGCCCAAAAATGGAATTAAATCGTCAACATTTTCGTGCGATAATTTTTTACAACTTTCGGCGTGGATTAACTCAGCAACAGTGCATGTATGAACTTAATTCAATTTTTGGCGATGAAGCTCCATCAAGGACCAGTGTTTATCGATGGTATGGTGAATTCAATCGTGGTCGTAGTTCACTCCAAGATGAATTTCGTGAAGGTCGTCCCAAATCAGTTGTTGTTCCGAAAACCATTGATGCTGTGCGCGAACTGATATTGGAAGATCGTCATGTGACCTATCGTGAGATTGAGACAACCTTAGGCGTTAGTGGGACCAGCATACATTCAATATTGCATAAACATTTGACTGTCAAAAAAATATGTTCGCGTTGGATCCCACACAATTTGTCAATCGCCCAAAAAAAGGCTCGTGTCAATTGGTCGAAAGAAATGCTCAAAAAATACGGTCGCGGTGCTTCGAAACACGTCTATGACATCGTGACAGGTGATGAATCGTGGATTTACGCGTATGAGCCCGAAAGTAAACAGCAGTCGACTGTCTGGGTGTTTCAAGATGAGCCAAATCCAACAAAAGTTGTTCGCGCACGAAGCACTTCCAAGCAAATGATCGCCTGTTTTTTCGGAAAAACTGGACATGTCGCAACCGTACCACTAGAACAACGCAGAACAGTCAATTCTGAGTGGTACACAACCATTTGTTTGCCAGTTGTCTTCCAAGAAATCAGGAAAACCAACCGCCGAAGATGGATCACTCTTCACCACGACAAAGCGAGCTCTCACACATCGGCTGCGACAACTGCATTTTTGAGCACCCAAAACATCGATTTGATGGGTCATCCGCCGTATAGTCCTGACTTGGCACCGAATGACTTCTTTTTATTCCCCTACGTAAAAAACAAACTGAGAGGTCAACGTTTTTCGACACCTGAAGAAGCGGTTGCTGCATTCAGAATGCATGTGTTGGAGATACCTCAATCAGAGTGGCAAAAGTGCTTCGACAATTGGTTCAAACGCATGCAAAAGTGTATAGATCTTCATGGGGAATATTTTGAAAAACAATAAAGTGATTTTCGATGATCAATATTTGTTTTTGTTCTCTAATATAAAAGGCAAGCCTCGTAATAGTGGATATCCACGGTGCATAGTATCAATATCGCTTTCCAAGCCACTAACATATTCTTGCCAACACACGAAATCTTCTTCTTTCCATTGTGAAACATTCATTCATAAGAACCACTACAATTTAGAAACTAAACCTCAGATAGTCTGAAATTATGACAAGTAAAGGTTAGTACTATCATATGAGTGAATCTACAGTAGTACCATATATGTGTCAGATTGAAAACATATCGTGTGACCGGGTATATCGAATCAAGTCGATTTAATTTAAATTTAAGGTCTAATATTGTAGAAGAAAAATTAATTTCGCGAAAAGATTGCGAGTGTCACTAACGGGGGACAGCAAAATGGACTGAAGGGGTGGCTTACACCTTTGCCACAAACTAGATCCAATTGGACATCCATTTAAATTATAGGAGAGAATATCCCCTGTTCTGAGAAAAATAACACTCTTTGAAGATTCCTCCCTAACGCTCGTTGTGATCACCATCCTGCTTCTCCTATACAGAGGAAGATGTTGAGCGAAAAAATAAAAAGGTTATTTATTTATTTATTACTTTTATTAAGGCGTTATGCCACTGTACAGACCCGAAAACCGACAACTTCTTTGGTATTGTGACGCATATGACAATCAGTACTGGAATCTTCGAGAAAGTCCGAAACAAAGTACTAGATTATTTTAGGAAGTACTGGAAAACTGGAATAGAAAAGTCGAGATTATGGAATGGACGGAAACGAAACGCCGAATCAGAATGAGGGAACGGTATAAATACGTCGCACACAGACCATGGAGGGGAGTCATCCAGTTGTTTGAAACGTTGTTGCGTACGCAGCTATAATACAGTGGTGAGAAAAAAAAAAAAAAAAAAAAAAAAAAAAAAAAAAAAAAAAAAAAACAAAGATTATATATTATAATATAAAAAATACGGGGAAACCAAACTGTGTGCACATCAGTGCTTTTTCATTTTAAGTGGTTTTTAAAGGAAACACCACCATCAGTCATCACCAGGAAGCTCAAAAAAAAAAAGAAGACAGGATTGAGCTCTTTCATACACAGGGAGTATCTTATTTTATTTATTATTTATTTATTATAATTCAAATTTAAAGTATTTTACTTATTACAATTATAATTTAAACTGTATTCAATTTATCTTTTCTCTTTGTTTAAACTTCATCCTATTCGCAATTTCAATCTCATTGAATTTTCTCCCCTTTCCTTTAAATTTCCAAGATCGCATCTAGTGTTTTAAAAACCATAAAATTGATTTTAAATTTTCACACTTTCTCAAACATTTCTATTTTCATTTACATTTTCATTTACATACCACATTTCTATATTCCAGGATTTCTATATTCCAGGTTTGCGCTGAAATTTTGGTTTTCATTTAGGTCTCATTGGATCTTTTACTTTCCCGGTTCTTGTTCCTATCTTCTTTTCCTTGTTTCCTGCACTCCTACTTGTTTTTATTCACCTGCTTCTTATCTGCTTGGTTCTCGGTCTTTGTAATTGCCTGTGTCCATCTTTTTCCTTTCAATTATCCGTTCCAAAAATGGACCTCTCTTCTGCTCAGAGCTTAGGGCATCAACCCAATCAGGATTTGATGACTTTTCTTGAGAGATTGAGAAGCGAACTCGCGACCGCGGTAGCCAGGATCGCTGCTCTCGAGAGGGAGAACGCAGCATTGAAGGCTACTTTACCCCCGACCCCCTCCAACAAAAACCTGGAACCCCATCATTCACAGGTCGAACCTGAAATGATAAGCCTCGACAGTGACTTTGATGTCTCTGCCGACGAGAATGGTCTCCATGTCCCTACTCTTAATACTTGCCGCTCCACGGCCACCTCTCTCCGCGCGGAAAAGCGGAAAACACCTCGACCCAAGCTGAACTGCGAGGGAGCTCCCTCCAGTAAACGTGTTGCCACCGGCTGTACGCCAATAATAGCCCCAGCTTCGGCTAATGAAATCGTGGCAAACCTCTCGGTACACCCCACTGCACAAAAAGTCGTTCCGCTGGAAAAATCGTGCACATCGAAGGTACCATCCTCCACAACCCCGAAACCAAAGACCACTCCAACTCAAAAGGCCAACCAAACATCGGTCGGGGCAGACGTACCTGCTTTAAAAAAGAAGCAGCAACCTGGGGTCTTTGCACGAGACCTCAACCTAAAGGAGTTCGTCGGTGATATGAACCGACAAGGAATATCCAACTTTAAGGCAAAGACCTTGAGTCCAAGTCTCAATAAAATCGTAACCTACGATCGACAAACGTTCTCCAAGGTTAACGATACCCTGAAGGCCAAGGAGGTGAACTATTACACATTCACCCCGGCCGACGAAAAGTCGAGGATCATCCTCTTAAAACGAGTCGCTGCCTGCTGGGAAAAGGACGACATCGTAACTGCCCTTGAAGCAACATTCCCCCACGTCAAATTCACTGACGTTAAAAAATTCTCTCCCCCACAACGGTTTGTGAACATCAGACCGCAAAAATACACCAAAGTAAACATATGACAGCTTCACCTTGCCCCAGGAACCGACATAGACTCCATAATACGGACAAAGTCGCTTCCAACTCTCCATCAACAAGTTCTGTTCGAAGTATTTCATAACAATGAAATACCTCAATGCCGACGTTGCCAACGTTTCGGGCATGTCTCCCGGAACTGCAACATGGCCCGCCGTTGCGTCCGTTGTGGAAAATCCCACGACATTGGCAAGTGCGAACTCCCTTCAGCAAAATACGATCCCACAACAAATGTGCAGGATGAAATTACGTTGCCAATTTGCTGCAACTGCGGTAATAAAGGACATCCGGCCAGCTACAGGAACTGTCCCAAATATAAAGAGATAGTCCACAGAACCAAGGAGACTCGAGCTAAACAAGTAGCCAAGTCAAACTTCGGAAAACAGCCCACACAAAATTTCATCCAAAATGGATTTACATTCGCTGATAAGGTTAAAGGGAACCAAACAAAGAATATGAAAACCTCACCACCTCCCCCCCAAAAACATATTCAAGTTCCTAAGCGATCCGCTATACAGGCCACCACAATGCCACGAATCCAAGCGGCGGCACAAAAGCCTCCAATGGGGCAACCCTCAATGCTGGAGAAACTACTTTCTCGCGTGATTGAGGATATTCGACCCCGATATGAAAAACTAACAACTGAGGCTGAGAGGGATGCACTCCTTTTCACGGCATATGTAAGACATACGCTTCAAAATGGATCCCAAAATTAAAGTTATCCTTATAAATGCCAACTCCCTTGTTTCGCTATCAAAGCGTGCGATAGTCTCTGACTTCATAAAGGACAACCGGGCGGACGTGGTTCTTGTAACCGAAACTAGGTTGCATCCATGTCACCGTCCCACTTTCCCAAACTTTTCCATGATCCGAAGAGATCGAACCCCCACTGGCGGCCCTACCATCAACGGAGGTGGCACCTGTATTCTAGTTAATAGCGAACTTCGCCATGAAGCTATTGACCTCCCACATTTCGAGTCCATAGAGGTCTCCGGGGTTGAACTGCATCTAGCTAATAATGGTAGAGTGAACATATACTCCGTATACCACTCGCATAAAACCAATAATGGCCCCATTAATCCCGAAGATATCGGCCAATTAATAACGTCCTTGGGGCATAGACCCTTCATCATAGGCGGCGATTTCAACTCCAGGCATCCCCACTGGAACAACTCCGTCTCTTGCCCAAACGGCACAAAGTTGTTCCAATGGTACAGCGAAAACTGTCATGCCCTCAACTTCGAAATAGTCGCACCTACGGATGGTACCCGAGGTAACTCCATCCTGGACATCTTTATTGTGTCCAAAGACTTACTTCCCCAAATCACTCCTCCCCAAGTATCGCCGGGTGTATCTGACCACAACGCTGTGACCATGTTCATTCGCGGCTATCGAGCATCCCGGGCTCATGTCAGATACATACCCGATTATGGACGCACAAATTGGGACAACTTCAATATTACATTGAACGGAAAACTCCACCAACTCTCTCTCCCCACTGACAGGAACCTAACGACGGTTGAGATAAATAACGCTGCAACTCGACTTCACGAGATTCTAGTTGAAACTTCTGAGACTCATGTCCCGAAGTACAAACTTGAAAAGACTTATCAGATTCCCCTTGACGACCTCACTCTTCGTCTCATCCGGGAGCGTAAAAAGCTCTGCAGAATGAGATATCGTCACCGCTTTACGCAAAGGGAGCCATTATTGCGAGCCATTATTCACAATATTGGCACACTGATAAAACAGAGAATCCAAAACAATCGTACCCGACAATTGGAAGACAAACTGAAGGGTATTCAGATGGACCAGAACATTTATAAAAATGTTAAAAAGATATGTGGCACCTCTCGTATCACTGGACCAATCATGCACAACGGCCTTGTTGTCAATAATGACACAAATAAAGCAAACATCATCGGAGAGACCTTTGAAAATAATCACAAGCTCACTCTCGAGGATGGCGACCCGGAATCAAATGCAATAATTAGTTCAGAGGTTCACAACAAATTAGACAACTTTAACGAGCCAATAGTTGTCTTTAACTCAGCTAACAGTGCATACTTCGACGACACACGTGATAATAGTCACGGCTTCGTCACACCAAATACCCTACAGAATCTAGTTAAATCTCGAAACCCCAAGAAGTCACCCGGTATCGACAATATGTCCTACCACTCGTTGCGAAGGCTTTCTGCTTTATTCTTTATAAAGCTCTCCATCCTGCTCAACCATGCCTACAACATGCGGTATTTTCCCCAAGCTTGGAAGCATGCTGTTGTCTGCCCAATAGCAAAAGTTGGGAAACCAAATTATCACCCCTCAAGCTTTCGTCCTATTTCGCTCCTCACCTGCATCAGCAAAATATATGAACAGTTCATATACGAGAAGCTAAATAAATTTATCAGTGTCAGGAACCTAATACCTGACTTCCAATTTGGATTCAGAAGAGCGCATAGCACCACTATGGCTCTCAATATATTTCAAAACCACATTTGCGTGCGCCTCTTTAATAAGGAACCCACCATTGCGGTGAGCTTGGACATTGAAAAGGCTTTTGACACAACCTGGATCGAAGGTCTCGTTTTTAAATTACTGAATACTGGCCTCAGTAAAACGCTGTGTAATATAATCTACCAGTTCGTTTCAAACAGAACCTTCCAAGTTCGAGTGAATGGAAAGCTTTCCCGAACTTTCAACGCCGCCGCAGGCGTACCACAGGGCTCCATTCTAGGCCCCATCTTATTTAATATCTACACCTCAGATATTCCTCGCCCTGTGGATGGTAGAGTAAACCAGATTTGCTATGCGGATGACGTCCTAGTGTACACGTCATCTAAAAGCCCAAAACTCGCAACAAACCGACTCAACCGCCATCCGGATGAACTGTATCAGTATTACAGTCGGTGGAAAATTCGACTTAACCCATCTAAAGCAGTAGCTATAATTCTGAGTAGTAAACACTCCCAACCTACTTCTCGATATTCACAGAATATTCGAATAAAAATGGGAGATACTACGATTAGACCACAGGACAGGATGAAATATTTTGGGGTCATTTATACCCCAAAAATGAATTTCATCAAACATGTGACCCACATTCTCCAAAGGGGCCTCGGTCGGTCTAAGCAACTGCACAACATCTTCAAGTGGAGCAACAAAGTTGGCACCAAAGTTAAGCTTCTCTGCTATAAGCAGCTAATCCGATCTGGAATATCGTACGCCTTTCCCATATGGTCCTGCATATCTTCGGCCCAAATGGAAAGACTTCGGACTCCTCAGAAGACGCACCAATCATTCTAGAAGGCCTGACGGTCGTCATTACCCCAACTCTCACCTATACGAAGGCGCCTCCATTACCCCTATCGACGAGTACTTGCTTCAATTAACATATAAGTACCTCGAAAACATTCAGAACAGCGAGAACCCACTTGTACGGGACTCCTGCGTTCTTGACCCTTCTCTCTTTCGATCTCTTCGGATCAAACCCCCACAATTTCTTCTTCAGTACAAAACTGAAGAAAGCACCCTTCCCAACAACATTCCCCTCTATAATAGAGGATTCCTGGACCCATCCCATAGGGTCTACTATTAACAAACCACACACACGAACGCACAGTACAAGACGGCACAAACACAAACATATACACCGACCAAACCGCAGATTATCAGACGCCAAAGACGTGATCTGCGTTCACTACCGCACCCAAGACCTACCGGTCTTGTACGATTTCTTTCCCACCATCCCTCTATAAAAGTAGTTAGAGAACACTCGGACTAACACTGTCCACACTATCCTTGGATACCCCCCCTTTTTCTCTTTTCTTTTCAGAGATCGCGAGACCGAGCCCAACATCCTCACGGATGTGGGTGATTCTGGTTATCGCAAGATGACCAGAAGTCAGAGACAAGATGAAGGACACATATGTCCTGTCTCGCTAAATTCGGCCTTCTCGCCACAATTTTTTTTTTTTTTCATGGAGGGGAGTCATAAGTAAGGCAGTGAAGCAAGCGATACGTGCAGAAGCGAAAGTCTCGAGTAAGAAGTAGAAAGTGTCTACAAAGAAATCATTATGTGTACGGTAAAAAGCAACGGTTGTATTACGGACTAATAAAGTGTTGTATCGATTTAACGGCTCTTATTTATTTTAACATAATTAATCTAGCGAACCCTAAGCTCGCTACAATTGGTGTCAGAAGTGGGATTAATTATTGGTGAAATAAATAAGTCTGTGGAAGTGTATTGTGACGATGGCAGATCGGCATTCGGAGAAGAGTTCGCAAACGTTGGACATTTCGGAGATGTTCAGGATTATGATGGCAAAATTGGATGCGCAAGCTGCAGACGTTAATGCAAAATTCGACGCCGTAAATTCAAAATTGGATGCGCAAGCTGCAAAATTGGATGCGCGAGCTGTAAAATTGGACGCGCGAGCTGCAGAGTTTAAGGCAAAATTGGATGCGCGAGCTGCAGAGGTTAATGCAAAATTAGATGCCCAAAGGCAGTGTATGCAAGAATTCTGGGACTCGGAAGCGGAACAATCTGAGGATGAGGAGGAATTGGAGCCACATGAAATGAAGAAACTCAGCAAGAGCAAAGCTGTGGCCGACAGCAATGAGGAAGAGGAGGAAAATGACGATGATGTGTTACGTGAAGAACTGAAGGATTTCATCGATGATAACCCGATTGAAGAGGACGGCAGTGATGATGAAGACACTGATGCTTCAGGCCGTTCCCTGAAACGGATTTACAATGATGATGTCGAGTTGGACGACCGACTGGAAGACGACGACTGTGACCTTATTGAAGAGAATCTTGGTTTGAAAGTCGAAGGCAGAAAGCGTTCCAAGCGTCTGCGTCGTACACGGGACGAAGAAAGTGATGGAGAGGAACAGCACGTCGATGAAGGTTCAGCACGTGAGGCTATAGACGAACAGCTATTCGACGACGAAGACGATGTTGAACGCCGCTCTGAATGTAGTCACAGGGAAACTGAGGCGGCAAAACATTTCAATGATGAATTGGAAAGGGTCACTTTACTGATTTGGACAATGAAATCCGTAAAACAGATATTCCTGAGCGAATGCAATTGCGCGAAGTTCCGGTGACGCCTGTTCCAGAGGGACCCAATGAACTACAAGATGAAGCTGAATGGATTTACAAACAGGCGTTTTGTAAATCAACTGTTTCCGAACAAAAGAGATCAACGGATGTTGGAGGTCGAGACCGCTATTGTAAGCCACCACATATGGGGGGAATGATCAAGCAAGCCCTAGATTGTAGGCGTAATCAACAGCTAGAGGTGCCGTTCATTGCGTTCTATAGAGAAGAACACGTGAAACCAGAATTAACGTGCGACGATCTATGGAAAGTCTATTACTACGACGCACGCTGGTGTTTACTGTCAGCTCCAAAGAACAAACCGCTCCAGTTATTTGAAAAGATGCGGAACTACCAGTTGGATACGGTTATGAAATCGACAGATGCTCCAATACCAGATGATACGCGTGTAAGTAAAGATGAAGATCTAGACCGCTTACGTGATGTGCAAACTCCAGAAGAGCTTAAGGGTGTGCACATGCATTTTCTCTTATACTATTCGCATGAGATCTCTAAAATGCAAGAGGAATTCCGTCGTCAGGAAAAGGAAAAAGGGCGGCAGGCTAGAGCTGACGCGAAAAGGAGAGCAGTAGAAAATTTGGAAGAAGGTCAAGAACTTCCACCGCCGAACGCCAAGATGAAAGTGGTGCATCGCGACCGGCTGGCGGCTTTTGTTGGCCCGTGAGACCAGTGAACTTAGTTCGGGACGAACTAATCTAGGCGGAGGGTAGTGTGACGCATATGACAATCAGTACTGGAATCTTCGAGAAAGTCCGAAACAAAGTACTAGATTATTTTAGAAAGTACTGGAAAACTGGAATAGAAAAGTCGAGATTATGGAATGGACGGAAACGAAACGCCGAATCAGAATGAGGGAACGGTATAAATACGTCGCACGCAGACCATGGAGGGGAGTCATAAGTAAGGCAGTGAAGCAAGCGATACGTGCAGAAGCGAAAGTCTCGAGTAAGAAGTACAAAGTGTCTACAAAGAAATCATTATGTGTACGGTAAAAAGCAACGGTTGTATTACGGACTAATAAAGTGTTGTATCGATTTAACGGCTCTTATTTATTTTAACATAATTAATCCAGCGAACCCTAAGCTCGCTACAGTATTTTTTTTGTATGGGAAAAATGTATCATTTTTAAAACGAAGTTTACCACATGTTTATGTACGTATTAAGGGGCATTTTTTTTTTTTTTTAATTGAAAATGTCGGCCCACCTCCATTGAATAAGAGAACGTGTTTTTAAAAATGTGTTCAGGGGCTTGCAAAATATCTTGAAGAGTTTTGATCCTGCCAAAATACTACTGTTAGTGGCCTATGTGAACCTGGAAGTTCATGACCTCACTGACTGGGCTGCGCCATCGTTCCCTATCCGCGCTTGACCATCTGATCAGATCTCCTCAAGGTTGAACCTTACATCATTTCCCATCTCCGTCGCGCCCATTCCACCCATCTCTTTCTCGTTAGCATGTGGCGGTCTTGTGGGGAGTGTGTATTGTGCCTAACACGGACACTAGGTTCACTTCCTCCTCCATCATAAATTGTTCGCGCGAACACTGCTCACAACGCAAGGGGGAAGAAAACGATGGTTGACCTTCGCGACCGAGCGAACACAACACAGAAACAAAAACACTCAGGCGATGCTATTTATGCACAAACATTTTTTTATTGTAAACGATCCTTACTTATACTCATTATTAATGTTGAATGATTTTAATAAATTCTTAACTATTACACAGACGAACTGCGGCACAAACAATTGCATTAGCATCTTAAATGCTTCACGCATTAAATAGACCAAATCTTTAACCTAAAAGTCCCTGTAAAAGAAAACTTACCTTTCATACATCTCTTCGCATACAATTTCCTGTAAGATTTCTTTTCTACCTTTTCAAGAATCCGAAAACCTATTCGGTACCTTCGGTTCCCAGGCAAATTTCAACTTTCCCACAACTGCACCGCAATCTCCACCCAGCATACCTGAAACATTTCCTTTTACAAGGACATTTAATGCATACAACGCATTAGCTAAAATTCCTAAAAATAATTCTTTAATGTGCATATGCACCATGAATACCAAATCATTCGACACCCTTTGTTATAATTTAAAATGCTATGTCGGACAGCTTGTTTTTACAGCTGCAATAAACCGACCCGCAATTCGTTTGTCCAATCGACAAACAATTCCCGCATCCCAATCATTATCATCGGAACTGAATCCTCTAGCATTTTCTAGTATAAACAACAACTCGGTTCCCATACCAGTCGGAGATGCCATAAACCATGTTCCTACGCATGTAAACATGCATACGATCCAACTCATCGTTTGTTTTCCTACTAACAAACATTCTTCAATTTTTTTTTCAGCCGCAACTAATTACCCTGCATATACAAATGCAGGCAAGGGATTCGTTTCTGCCACCAATCCCATTAACACCATTTTACCAACATCTATTATAGCGACGATGCACAGCGTAAACATGACCCTTATTACCGAACGAAGCATTTGGTCGCTTCTTCCTTTGTCTTTGCCGCCTGCCTGCTTCGTTGTTCCATTGCCTTCGAGCACATGTAAATAACATAGGATCTGAACGACCACACACATGCCACCATGATCTTCATTACGAGATCTGGTTACCTATTCCACCAAGAGAGACTTTACGTTTCTCTGGTGGTAAGTAAATACATATCCTTAGTGGAGAGGTTATCTACCACGGCACCACAAACTCACCCCAATCGAAGGTTTTATCGCGGAGTCCATTTCCATCTGCCGACCACGCTGGTCGCCCGAGCTCCCGCCCTCCGTCGCGAGGCAGAGGAGCGTAGATATACACAGTCGAGTCGCAAAGTGTCTTGAGACGTTATTTTCAAAAGTCCTCATTCGTATTAATTGAAATCGATTCGCGTAATTTCGGTTTGGAAATCAAACCAAAATTAAGTGCTCTTGGAAACGTAGTTTAAGTGAAGTATAAAAACATTAACATATTTAATAACGGTTTAGAACAAAGGTAATGATTGTGTTAGTATACCCGCCTGTCACCCGGGAGACTGGGGTTCGATTCCCCGTCGGGGAGCCTCTAGCGCAAGACGAATGACCTTGCCCAGAAAAAATAAATCATTATGGAAAATTTAACAAGCCTCATGACTTACTAAATAAGGCCAAGACCGGCTCCCGGTTGTAGTGCCGATGATGATGATGAATGATTGTGAAATATAAGAACCTTTTATAATAAACAAAAAGTGCGCGTCAATTATTTACTTCTGGTGGTGCCGATCGTTTAATGTGGACGACAAACGTGGCGGCGTTTCGTTCTTCCACTAGGTGACATTTTGCTGCGTTTCATTCGGTTGTTTTCGGTGAATAATTTTTGGCGGAACTTAACTTAAGTGACAGTCGGATAGGGATAGGAGTGAACCGAGTGTCCCTGTTTGGCACAATACTCCTAATCCCTACAAGCCTTCCGTTAAGAATTCTGCTCACGTTCCTAACGTTGGCTATTCTCGCCAGATTTCCAGCCTATCTTAATCTTCGTGACCTGATTACTCTCCCGGCATAGCTCTTTTAATTCACGGTTGTGGAGTTTCCTCCAATGCCCTGTCTCTTTGTCATATTTACCTCCAGAGATACTCCTTAAAACGTCGTTCTCAAATACGCGGAATTTATTTTTTTCCCGTTTTGTGAGAACCCATGTTTCGTATCCGTATAGAACAATCGGCATGATTATGGTTCTATAAACACGGAACTTTTTATTGTGTGATAGCAGCTTTGATTTTAGCAGTTTACTGACTACGTGACAACTAGCCTCGTCGAAATGCAGTCTTTTGTTAATTTCCTGCGACATTTCATTACTGACCGTCAGTATTGTTCCCAGATATTTAAATTCTTTAACTTTTTCAAATATCTAGCCTCTGACTTTTATGTGTGTTCCTCGAGGTCCACCTGCTACCGCCGTAATCATATATTTTGTTTTGTCTTTATTAATTTCTAGGTCGACGTGTTCAGCCCGTTGCATGATGGTTTCACAGTTTTTACTTACAGTTTCTAGATTATCGCCCAAAACGGCGATGTCATCCGCATATGCGAGCACTTGTGTGACCCCGTTCAGGGATGATCCGGCCATGTTGTCGTCGTGTACCCTTCTGATAACATACTCGAGCACAAGGTTAAAAAGACGTGGTGAGCCCATCCGCCTGTTTTAGTCCGTCGCGGATTTCAACTCGTTCTAAGAGGTGGTTTTCTATTCTAACTCGCCCTTTATTTTTGTTCATGAAAATTTGAATGAGGGCGGCATCCTTTTTCGAGACTCATAGCTTAACTTCAATATGGCAAAGCCTTTGCCTTGCGACTGAGTCGTAGGCTTTTTGGAAGTCAACAACACTTGGTGAAACGTCTCTCCATATTCCCACTTCTTTTGGAACAATTGCCTTACTGTGAGCATTTGGTCGGTTCCTATGGCATCCGGACTGGTAGTCTCTTAGTATTTTATTTTGCGTACGGTGTGATTCTCGCCGGCATGACATTTGTTAATATTTTGAATGCGGTTGGGAGCAGTAATACTGCTTCCAATTTGTGACAATATTGTTTGTTTCTGTGGCCAGACAGCCGTTTGCGTCTCGAATTATTTTGGCTCTCCCTACGTAGCCATTTCTAATTTAATTTATGCCGGCATACAAACGTCTGATGTCCTTTGCTCTGGCACTTTCTAGAATTCCCTAGATTCGAGTCTTCTCCATTCGCGTTTTTTTTTTTGCGTTTGAAAAGTCTCCTTGCCTCTTTCCGAATCGTGGCGTATCTTTCTGCGTTATCTTCGTTATATCTTTCTAAGTCAATCACTTTGAGGCATTTACGTTCTTCGATCTTCGCCCTGCACTTATCGTCAAACTAAGGTTTGCACTTAATTGTTTTCTTAAATCCTAATACCTTTTGGGCTGTTTGTTTGATTATTTCTCTGATCTATGCGCATTTAGTGTCCACATTATTGGTTTTCTCTACCTTACCATCCAAATTGTCTAGGATGTTAAATCTATTCGTTAGTTTATCTTGATATTCAACCCTTTTGCGCAGGTCTTTTAGTTTATCAGTGTCGAATTTTTTGCTCGTCTTCCGTGACTGCCCGTGTTGGCTTACTTCGAGCCGACTCCTAATTTTTGCCATCATTAGACGATGATCGTAGTCGCAATATGCTCCTCTACATGATCTTACGTCAAGGATGTTCGACTGGTGTCATTTGTCTATAAGGAAGTGGTCTATTTGGTTACGCGTTATCCCGTCGGGTGATATCGAAGCGACTTTATGGATTTGCTTGTGCTTGAACATCGTGCTTTTCACTACCAGATATTTTGACGCTGCGAAAGTGATAATTAAAATTTCATTATGAATTGAAACGTCGTGTAGGCTTTCTTTACCTATCGTTGGTTAAAAGATATCTGCCTTCCGAATTTTCGCGTTGAGGTCCCCGAAGAGGATTTTAACATCGAATGATGAGATCCCATCAAATACTTCCTCTAGGGTCTCGTAGAGCGCATCCTTCGTTTCGTCGTTGGTAAATTCTGTTGGGGCGTGTACGTTTCTAAGTACAAAATTGTGCCATGGGCCTTGTATTTTAAACACCGACATCCGGTCATTAATAAATCTCACATCTTTTACACAGTGCGTAATCTTATTGCTTATGATGAAGCCAGTTCCGAGGTTATGCGTATTAGTACCTCCACACGCCATTGTGAACCTGGTGGTTTCGATTACTTGATGTGGGAGTCGAACTTCCTTAAGCACGACGGTCTCCATTTTATATTGCTTCGTGTTCTCTACGACCGTTGTATCGCGCCTGGTTTATATAACATTCGAACATTCCACGTGCCGACACGTATACCCCACTTTTTCCGCTTTTCCCTACATCTTTCTTTTGCCGAGTCGGTGTCTGTTTGATGATTTGTTTTTTTTTTTTTTTTTTTTAATAGATATCATTTTTTATTTCTTCCTATTATTATAATTTACTTACTTGCTAGACAAAAATGGTTAAACTCTAGCTTATGTTATCTTATTTCTTAACTTACTGGTCCCTTGCGGACTCTCTAAGTTACATGCATAAAGCATGAAAATTTGTCTTTCGACATTATGGTTATTTTGTTTACATGAATTTTTAGGGAACTTAATTGGATACAAAGAAAATGAAGAAAAGAAAAAACTTTGTTCTTGTTATTGTTTTTACCTTATATCTAACTTAAATACTAAACTATCTATAGATTTTTTTTTTTTTTTTTGTTTAACTTAACTCTATTCTAAACCTAACATCAAAACTAAATTTTCGAAATGCTAAATCTATGTAAGCTTTCCCGTTGTTTGTCGGGTTTTTTTTTTTTTTTTTTTTTTTTTTTTTTTTTTTTTTTTTAATTATTATTATTATTTCTTTAGTTTTATAAGGAAACAGGGTTTTATTTGCCACTCAGCCACCAAAATCTCTGGTGTTGCTTATTCGCGTCTTTTCGGTCTCTCTGTGCTACTGCCGTACTGAACTGCAGGCTCTCTTCATTAGTGTGCGCAACCTCTCGATTAAAACATATTCGTGTATCTATACCCGACCGACGCACGTGATAAATCAACGGTATAGCGGATTCATTTTGTATGAGGCCGTTCATGTCAAGACTAAGGAATGCTTCTGGTGGAATAAAGCCATTGCGACGTACCACCTCATAATACATATTGTTTGGGTAATATGCACCAAAAATCAAATCGTTCTGTGAGCTCATTGATCTCGCAATATGCCCTCGGATCAGCTCGATCATAAAGTTATCCACTCTGTTTATATTGGCCCCACTGTACAACGCTTCATTGGGATAATATTTTTTGTGATCGGATTCAGGAGTCCGATGTAACTTAAGGCACGTCCTGAGGCATTGCCTCTCAAAAATCCGAATCTTTTCCATTAAGCTAGGTCCCACATTAAACCACACTGGGCATCCATATATGATCATCGGTCTGATGAGAGCCATGTAGCATATAACTTTAACTCTGTTGTCAAGTTGACTACTATGAAACAGTCTTCTTGTCATAGCGTAAGCTTTCTTTGCCCTGGCTAGGGCAGCTTCCACATGTTTGTTAAAATATAGATACTGATCCAGCCAGATGCCTAAGTATTTGACTACGGTTTTGGTTTCCAGTGTTTGTTGGCGTGGTCCCATAATAGCTAGCTTTCGCCAGTTTATCCTGGTGTCACTGGTAGCTTGAGCCAGTGGTGTTCTAAAGAGGATGGTTTCACACTTCTGGATATTGATTTTGAGTTTCCAGTTGTTGCAGTACCGCTGAACATCATTGAAATCCCCTTGTAATAATCCGTTAATGATTTCAATTTTTGGTGCTGTTCTATATATTATCAGATCGTCTGCATACGCAATAGCCTGATGAAGAGACCTTACCAGGTCGCTAGTGTAAATATTAAAAAGGATCGGAGATAACACCGCTCCCTGTTGCAGACCGTTTTCTATATTGTAAGTAATGTTGGAGGTCACATTGCCACTTTTGACGATGAATTTCCTTTCATTCAACATATCGTATAGTATATACAGTAGTGGTCTATGAATGCCTAGTCTCATTAGCTTGTAATATAACCCTTCTAACCAAACGGTGTCGAAGGCCCTCTCCAAGTCAATCAAACAGGCACCTGTACACTGTTTCAGATTTTTATTCCACTGAATGTCTGAAACCAGTTTAGCTGCGGCATGTGTGGTTTCATGACCAGCTTTAAAACCAAACTGGTTATTTGGAATAATATTATTGTCCTCAACCCATTTAAGTAGAGCCTTGTTTAGAACCTTTTCGAATACTTTACTGATACTCGGTAACAAACTGATCGATCGCAGATTTTTTGGGTTTGTTCTATCTTTCCCTTTTTTTGGTAACGGTTGGATGATGGCCGTTTTCCAACGTACTGGATAGTGTGCGTTGTTCAGAGCGTTGTTAAACAATACTGCATATATGTCCATTGCGATTGGAGGAAGATGTTTTAGTACAATATTGGGTACTCCATCGATTCCAACTGATTTTTTGTTTCTTAATGATGCAAAGACGCCATGGATGTCTTCACTAGTGATCAAAAGACTGTTGGCGCTTTCGACAGTAATCTCGGCGTTTGCCGTATTTTCATTACTGAATTCGTTAAAACCATGGTTTTCTGATCGCCACTGTGAAATATCATTTCGAAGATGACCATAATTCAGTAAAACTCTATCTTCCAAGCAATGGTTGCGACGAATTACTTCATTTGCCTTGTACAGTTCTTGAAAGACGGCCCCTACAACATTCACTTTTTCCAAGGGATCTTCAAACACAAAAACTTCGTCATTTAGGATGGCGTTGTTTGGTTTTCGTCAGTTCGTGGTATTTGGAGACACTGAATCTCGTTTTCATTACTCCGTCTAAATATTTTATTAATTTGCGGAAACATACTAGGGTTGTTGGATTTTACCGCCCGAACTTTGTTGTTCCAATACAAATTTGCTGATAGCCTATAGTTGGCTTTTATCAGCTGTTGGAGATTTTTTAATCTGGACTTCAGTGATATTATCTCCTGGTCATGCATGTCAATAAATCGTCTGTACCTTAGTTTTAGTTGCGACAGAAGTCTACTTTTTTTTCTGTGGAGTGCGTTGATTGTGGCGTTTCGGTACATGTTCATGTTTTCCGTAGGTGTGGTTTTTGGTATTGTTTTGTCTATAGTTTGTTTTATGGTTTCGTCCATTTTTTGTATGTATTTGTCGATGTCATCGTTGGGTATGTTTCTGTTGGTAGGAGGGTTAATGTCTTTTAAGCGAATTTCTCTTGTTAAGGTTCTCGTGAAACGCGTCCATCGCATACCCCAATAGTTATAGGGTTGCGGTATCATAGATTCACCGAGTTCCACAACTTCGCTTGGTGTTTTTATCAATATTGATAATGCACAATGGTCGCTGTCATACTCAATTGTGCGTAGGCAGTTTATATTTTGTCTGTTAGTATGTGTATGTTTAAGGCGTGTGTCAATAAGCATAATATCGCGGAACGAGCCCCCTCTGGGGAAAGAAGGATATTCTGTAGCTAGCAGGTCAACTTTATATTCAATGTGATGTTGATCTAGCCAACTAGCTAGTTGATGATTTGTTCCTTTATGGTAATGTCGGCTCTTCACGCTTACGCCTACCAGGTTTTTCGTGGAATTGTTCTGTGTATATTGGTTATTCATTTTTGTTTCCTCGAGTCTGGCGGTTTGAAATAGTCTCCGGAGTGTCCAGAATTGATAAAACAATTCTGGCCCTTGTGAGAAATCATTTCGTCCGGTCGGCAAATGTGAAAGACAATGAATTAATCTCAAGATTGTTCTATCCTAACCCTGAGTATTTCAGAAATACATTGGAAAGTGGATACATACCACCTGAAGCATTTTTATACTTGGATGCTTATAGCTACCTATCAGATTCCACAAACGTACCGATTATATATCATATGGCAAGACGGGCAACTGATAAAACAATTAAGTACGTGCCAACAAGTATAGGAGATGGAAATACCATCATAAGATACTTCGTGAGCATATCTGAAAAAGACAAAATTAATTTCGAAAGACTCAGTAGAAAAAAATACGGGTGGCTCGACTTGGCTGAGACTGGCTGATAAACGTTGGTGAGCGGGTCCTGCAGTATGGAACTCGTTCGGCCGACTGGCAGTCAAAGGACTGGGTATCGGCGGAACGGAGGGCGTGTGGCAGGACCTTATCCAAGGGTCCAAAGTCTTAATTAGTATTAGGTAGACTTAAACTAGGCTTAGTTAGCGTTAATTTAGTCTTAGTTAGATTTAAGTTCTACTAGGTTTAAATAGTTTTATTATAAATAAAGAAAATATATACGACAGTTGAGTAGGTTTTTTTTGTTTCTTTTTCATCAAATAATATTTAAAAAAAAAAAAACATACAGTACATTGTATAAACGATTTGTAAGGATAAGAAGAAAAAAAAAATTATTGGGTGCCACCACGGCCTTATACATTACAACAACAACAACAAGAGATTATAGTTTTATGTTTATTTAGACTAAGAAACAAAAAAATGTAATAGTATTTAAGTAAAATAAATAAACGTTAAAAAACGTGTTTCAAATAGTCTACCATATCAGGGCCCCGTTTCGATATGGTAAGGTCTGCTTACTGTTCTGATCCGACCCGGTGTCAGAGAAGCGCTATTATAATACAGCCGGTATACCCCTGGCTGTAAACCATCCAACGGGCATGGTGACGTGTAACACCTTGGATTAGGTTGCCCCTATTGGAAGCGTATGCTTCCGTCATCATAGCCAGAGCGATTCATTGTAATTGAAGCCCCTACACCACGTTAAGATTTCTGCCAAGTCAGGGCCTGAAAAATAAAAATAAATTAATTCATTAATTAAACTACATGAAAATGTCAACTGTACTCCGTACAAAATTTTGAAAATATTGTTTTTGGAAAAATGGTAAGCTTTTGAAAAAAACTCAGGAAATGACATTTGTTTATTAATGAATTTTGTAATACAGCATACACCGCGGAATTTAAAGAAGAAGCCACAGATAAAGTTTGAATTCAATCAGATACAAATTTAGAAGGTTACCTTGGAAGCCAATTTGAAAAACTGAGATAATCGCGTTTAAATTTTAAGTTTTCTATGATTTAACCTTGAAAATTTATATAAACATTTTTTTTTCCGTTAGTTAGTAATGCCAGCACCTTACAAATTACCTTCCAAGTATATATTTGTTTCACCTTCCAATTTTTTCAGCGCTCTAGGGTTCGACTCGCTCGTTTTTGCAACATCCATCCACGACGACTCGGGGTGACTGATTCCCGTTTCATTGTTTTCTATATGCAATAATTGTAAAAAGTCAAGCCTATCAGCAACCCCAGGACCTCCATTATCTTGATATACCTTCATATACCGAAAAATCCATCCATCCAATACAGTTTTAAGTTCTGTTTAATTTCATACGAGGGTAGGGTGAAAAGTTTCAGGCCTGTCCTACAGATGGCGCCAGCAGGTCTAGTTTTTGGCTTGTATTCTATAGTACTGGGCTCATTAGCTTGTATATACATTTTCAGATAGATTGCTTTGTTAGTATACATTTGAGAGATCAAGACGGAAACCATTCACAGAAGTAGGTTTCGATTTGTGGAAATGTTACTAATTATAAGGTTGTAGGAAGAGCATTCATTTGGGATCACTACAACCTCTGTTATTGGCGTCTCAATTCATTGCTTACAAAAGTATATGATTTTAACTTTTGTTTTTTTTTTTGTTGACGAACGGCATAATTGAAAATTTATTTCTTATCCATAAAACTGATTTTCCGGGATAAATATCGTTTGGATCACTGCTGTGACTGAATTTACATATGTGTTAACTTCGAACTTTCTCATTTAAATTTCTAATCACGAAATATATGCCGTAAAACAGAATTTTATATTTGGTGAGGGCGAAACCCTCATATGGCTTAGTACAAGCGTCACCGGCACGTCAAAGAGAAAAGACGTATATCTGGCAACAGGAGAAAGCAAAAGAAAAGAAAAATAAATAAATAAATTCGTCACGCAAGTGTAAGTGTGCAAGTGTGGGTTACACAGTGTGGCCACCACTGAGAACGGTTGTTTAAAAAAAAAAAAAAATTGTGGAAACAAACAAAGTGCTAAAGAGCTCGTCGCCTTTCATGAAAAAGGGCTAGGCAGACCTGAAAACGATGACACGGAGCCGACTCGAGTGACAGCCGAGTATTATAACAAAGCGCCACAAGCCAAATTCAGAGGGCGAAAAAAAATGCAAAAGGAAAGAAAAACGAATACACAGGCGCAGGTAACCAATTCAACGAATTGGTTGACCTTGACCCAAGTGAAATCGAATTACCTGCTGAGGAAGAAAACAATATGACAGGTACTGCAACAGATCCGGCGGAATTAGAAAAACTCCTTGCGGATATTGACACAAAAAAAGAGGAACTCAATAAACAAAGAGAAGCAATCCTCAAATTAAAAGACCTGGTGCAGCAACAACAAAACCAAGAAAATACAACAGCACAACGGAAAAATCAGGAACAACATCAGGAAGCAAACAAAAGGCAGCAAAGAATCGAGATGCAGAAGCAGCAAACAAACCAGCACATCGTAACCAACAAAAAGGAAAAGTCGCCGCCTATAATACTTACGTCCATGGAAACAAAGGACGTTATAAAATTAGGTGAGTTAACTTGCAAAAATTTCAAAACAAAAAAAATTAATAATTCTAAAATAAAATTAATGTGCGATGCTATTGAAGGTTATCGCAAAGTAATGACTGCTTTGGGTAGGACAAAAAGCGAGTACTACACGTACACCCCGAAATCGGAGAAAATAATCTCCATGCTCCTAAAAGGCGTTGATCCATGTTTCTCCCCTGAGGAGGTATTAGAGGAATTAAAAAATGTCGAAACCGACAATTTAAAATTTACAGGTGTGAAACCCTTCTCTACCGCCAACTCCAGAAAACGCAATTGCAAATTGGCTTTTTTTTATTGTATCACTGAGTCCCAACAGTAAAGTTGATGCTCTCCGATACATCAAACACCTCAACCACCAAACAATAGGTTGGGAAAAAATTAGAAAAATCGATCGCGTATTGCAGTGTATGCGTTGTCAACGCTTCGGGCATGTGGCATCAAACTGTCACATGCAATTCAGGTGCGTAAAGTGCCTCTCCGACCACACCATTGGTGAATGCCCCTTGGGCAAGGAGCAGCTTCCAGATAGGAAAACACTGTCCTGTGTCCTCTGTAAAAATACAGGTCACACTGCTAATTTTAGAGGATGTCCTAAATTTCAACAAATGAAATTAAAATTGGAATCCAAAAAGAAACAACTTGAAGAAGAGAAAAAAAATGAAAACTCGTTCTTACAACAATTTCGTTGCTCCTTGTGTGTCATATGCACAAATGGCCGGTGCTCCTAAGCAACCAGCATCCATGGAACATACATATAGTAATGGAAGAATGCCTGATCCAGAGGCACATTCAGAAATAATAACAATGTTATTAACCATGCAAGGACAATTTGCCGAATTTCAAAGAACACTGACTGAACAAAGAGCACGTATAGATACTCTCTATTCAACCCTGTTCTCAAATAACTCTCCACATCAAAATCTTCAACCCTCCGTCTGAACTTAACCTAAAAATTATAGCTGTGAATGTAAATTCACTAATCCACATCAAAAGAAGGGATAATTTAGGCAATCTGCTCCAAGTCGAATGCCCAGATGTGCTCTTGGCTAGCGAAACTAAGCTAAACCAAAGGCACAAAATGGGCTACAAAAATTATAACATAATTAGACGAGATCGACCACACTCTACTCGACGGGGTGGGGTCGCTATCTTAGTTAAGAAAGGTCTTCACCATAAGGTCGTTTACAGCACGGAAGCACACAAATTCCAGGTGCTAGAGGCATGCATTATAGATATTCTTGTAAAAAGTCAAAGTCATCTATATATAGTCGCTGCTTACGCTCCTGAATCTGTTCAAGGTACCCAATTTATCAGTGAAATCGATACGCTTTTCCGAAGTCTCAAGTTAGATTTGGAAAACAATTACTTTTTAATGGCAGGTGATTTTAACGCCAAGCACAGTGCCTAGGGCAATCTGACCTCGAACACCAGAGGCAATGCCTTGTTTGATTGGTGGCAAACCAACGCGATCGAGCATAAACTAGAATTGTACGCTACAAGTACACCGTCTTATCCAAGAGGTAACTCCTTCCTGGATTTACTTATGACAGATTATCGAATTCAGTTACCAGATACCGAGGTAACTACTCGAAATTGTCTTCGCACAATTGAGTACGATAGCGATCATTACGGACTTGGAGCCGTAATACACGTGCCAAACGAGTACCATCTACTTGAACAGTAGGACCAGGTACACTCTTTCGAAAAGTACATTGGTCGCGTTTCGATTGCATAGTAAAAAGAGAAATACGCAACATTGGCATAGACCCACCGACTAATAGAAACCTCCGTAATGATGAAATCGATCATTACCTCCTAACTATGAACGATATTGTTACTAATACAATGAATCGTTCTATCCCCAAAGTAGCTCATATGGATGGCTATACCCACCGATATAGAAATGCAACTGTAGGGGTTTCTCTATTCTATAGGAGAAACAGCCCACAATTCCAACCACAATACCTACCCATTTCCTTGATAAGTTATTTACCTGTAAAACATGTCAAAGGGACGCATAGCTAAACTCATTATTCTATGCAGATACTGCGTAATTGAGTTTGGCTACAATCAACGACATACGGCAACACTATTGCGCTAACCATGGGATTTCCACCGGAAATTCCATTCGTATTGGTTAGCAACAACCAAGTCAAATCAAGCGACGCGGTTGCGTCATAGTCCATAGACTTGGGTATTTTCGAACATTCCACAGAATGGTATTATATCCCCTATCCTATTGACTTTTCCCAGATCACCCATTCGCTTGGGATCAATGATATCTTTTTGCTGGTGAATAACCTTAGCTAGGTTTTCCTCTCTCTCGTATTTCTGTCTTGCTATAGTGCGTTGACCTAAGAGATTATCACTAGGTCAGTAGACCAGCCGTATACACGGCATTGACGCACACACACCTAGCCAGATCAACCCTGCGTTATTGTGCTTTCCCTTTTGATTTCTCCATTCTGGCTACGCCCATCGACGTCGAACGAATACACAAGTACGTTTCTTCCTGGATGAGTGTGGTGAGTTGGGGAACACACAAGAGAGCATGACTACCATTGGCAGGTCAATGTGTAAAAGGCAGAAATTACGATTTCCACCCTAATTGAACCAGTCTCATCTCAACCACCACCGTGCCAAGCCACGTCGCCCGTTCTGAGAAAATTTTATTTTCGCGCCAGTAGTCATTCAGCCACTGTGCATACACTTTCCCGAGTCGTCTTGCCGCGGAGAATTAGTTGTGTAGAGTATTATAGCCAATAAGTAATTTAGAAATGAACAAGTTATAAATTTATTTGTGCATGTGGAACCATTGAAGAATCAATAAAAGACCCCAAGAGTCAAAGTGTAAATTTGGCAACGATTCTTGGCCGCCTGTGTTAGGACGCCAAGTACTAAGTAAAAAAAATATCAACTTACGTGTACCTGTAACAGTGTAAATTCAAATCACCAGAGAACAATTAGTTAAATAAAGAAAACATTAACAATAAAACCTCCAGTGCTTTCATTTATTCTTCCCTTGGTGAACAATTTCGGCCTAACAAGTGTCGGGGGATTTTAAGTGAATCCTGTGCCATACATTGGCATCATACTTTAACCCCCACACAACTATCGATGCTTTGTATAGGCAAAAGAGCATCCTGCTCTCAAAGCTGAAATTGTGCTATAGGCAGTTCAGTGACCCAAATAGCAATGGAATCAAAACAATCAAGTCCTTGATTAAAAATCTTCAAAAACTGATCCGGGATAATTACCGAGCAGTAATAAATGAGGAGTGGAGCAACAGAATTCGAGCTGTTCGAACAACGGACCGAACATGTTTTCACAATCAAGAAAATATGTCGAAGAAAAGAACACAATGGCATTCCCTGTCTCCGAATTCCACGGACTCCCGAGAATTGTCAGATAATGCTGAACGCAGGACTCACCTTAGAGCACATCAACTCTAATGATAAAGTAATAGTAGTCGGAGATCCGCAAAAAAAAAGCGAATTCAATTGGAGCCTGTTTCGAGTTAACGAATCAGTTCACGCTAAGACTGAAATTGAAAGCAATGCCCGTCAAAGACATTGATCGCTGCGCAACCAACTTCACAACTGGCGATCTCCCGTCAGAAATGAAAATACAAATATGTTTGTGCGCAAGGATGAACTTAGAAACATACTTAGCTCAATAAAAAATAAGAAATCATCTGGAATAGACAGCATTCCAAATGTGGTTCTAAGGCACTTGCCTCGCGAAGCAGTGAACATATACACTACTCTGTTTAACAACGCTCTAAACAATGCACACTATCCAACCCATTGGAAGACTGCAGTAGTCCACCCTATCCCCAAAAAGGCTAAGGATAAGAGCAATCCAGCTAATCTGCGCTCGACCAGCCTGCTTTCCAACATCAGCAAGGTATTCGAAAAAATTATAAACAAAGCACTGATAGGTTGGTGTGATGAAAACGATATCATCCCCAACAACCAGTTTGGCTTTCGAGCGCGACATGATACAGTTCATGCAGCGACGAAACTTGTTTCCGATATACAGTGGAACAAGGCAAAGCGACAATGTACAGGCGCCTGCTTGGTTGACTTTGAAAAGGCTTTCGACACCGTATGGTTAGAAGGACTTGTCTATAAGTTAACAAACCTGGGTATGCCGCAATATCTGTTATACATCATTTATGATATCATAATGGACAAACATTTTGTGGTGAAATGCGGGGACATACTCTCCAACAAGACCTTCCAAATTAAAAACGGCTTACAGCAGGGAGATGTGAATTCTCCCAGTCTATTCAATATTTACACTAGTGATCTAGTGAGTTCTCTCGAAAACGCCATTGCGTACGCCTTCAAGATGACTTCAACAAAATAAAACAATTTTGCGACGACTGGAAATTAAAGATTAATTTCCAGAAAACCGAGACTATCTTTTTCAGAATGCCTCTATCCAGGGCCTCGAGGGATACAAAATACAACTGGAAACACTTTTCTATTGTAGGTAACAATAACCTTCCACTGCAAGTGAAAACTGTAGTTAGATACCTTGGTATCTGGCTTGACCAGCATTTATATTTTGACAAGCACGTAGCAGCGTCCCTCTCCACAGCTAAAAGTGCATATTCTATGACAAGAAGTCTATGCCGGAGTAGTCTTCTTGACCTCAGAGTCAAAACAATTTCGTACTCGTCATTCATCCGACCAGTTTTGGTTTATGGCTGTCCAGTATGGTATAATATATCTCCACTTTATATGGAGAAGTTTCGTGTGTTCGAACGGCACTGTTTGCGTTCCTGCCTCGGACTTTATAGAACACCAGAGTCGCAATACAAAAAATTCAATTCAATTCAATTCAATTTTTATTTGGTAGATAATTACATTTATGGTATATTTTACAACTAGTACTTAAGAGATTTAGGATAGCAATTCCTTTACAACTATAATCTTAAATCTATATAACGACAATAGCACAATTTTAATGAATAGCAAATAATAAATTAAGGGAAAACTACAATAAAAAACCCTTATTTGAATCTTAAGACTAATATTGCACGAGCTTCCGGTTATTTTATATAATAATAACCTCGATATAATTTTCATAGACAGAGTACATATGTAGTGATTTAGGATAACGCAAGACGGGAAACGAGAACATTGTCAGAAAAAGAACAATTGACGAAGAAGTTTTGATTGATTTTGTCAATAAGGAACTCTACCGGTTTAACGTTGGCGTTTTCATGTAGTTCATGTGTCGAATAATGCCATGGCAAATTCAGCAACATTTTCAATATTTTATTTTGACACCTTTGCAATTTTATTTTGTGTGTGCGAGCACAATTACACCATACAGGGGCCCCGTACAGGAGTATCGCTTGAAAAATGGTTTTATATATTATAATTTTATTTTCGATGCTAAGCTTTGACTTTCTACACACTAATGGATACATAACTCTTACGACTTTGTTTATTTTGTCAATTGTGGTAGTGATGTGTTTTTGAAAGATGAGTTTTTTATCTAGAATAATACCTAGATATCTACAGTCTTCGGACCAATCAATATCAACTGCACACATACTGAGTTTAGTGCCATTTGGTAGGTAGCAGTGTTTCCTACATCTCGAAAACCAGACAGCTTGTGTTTTATTACCATTTATTTTTATTTTCCATTTGCTGTAATATACTGCTAGTTTGTCAAGAGCTGCTTGCAAAGAGTTGTAGACATTAGTGAATAAAGCACCCGAAGAGAAAATGGCCGTATCATCGGCAAACATAGCTACCTGAATGTTTTCACCTAGATATGGTAAATCTGCGACAAACAATGTAAATAATATGGGACCAAGAACCGAGCCCTGTGGCACACCATAGTGGATTTGGTGAGTAGAGGATATGTCGGTTCCTAAACTCACAACATATTTTCTCGAACAAAGAAAGCTCTGGATAATTTTGATAAGCGGTATTGGCAGCTTAAGTTTTAGTAGCTTATAAATCAAGGCATCGTGCCATACCGTATCAAAAGCTTTTTCGATGTCTAGAAGAACCAGTCCCGTTGACTCCTTGTCGATGAATTTACCAGCTATGTGGTTTTTAATGCGCAAGACTTGGTGGATTGTGCTGTGACCACTACGGAAACCGAACTGAAAGTTTGGTAAGATGTTATTGTCTTCCACAAAACGATCAATCCTTTCCTTAATAATTTTCTCTAAGAGCTTACTTAGACAGCTAAGTAGACTAATAGGTCTGTAGCTTTCGGGGCTGTTCTTCGGTTTGCCGGGTTTCGGGATAGGTATTACCTTTGCTGTTTTCCAACAGTCCGGAAAATAACAATTCTTAAGACAAGCGTTGAAAATGAACGTTAAATAGTTACTTGCAGCAGGTGGAAGTGCTTTGATTAATTTGTTGTTAATATTATCGAGACCCGCAGCCTTTTTTGATTTCGATTTTTTTATCAATTCTTTAACTTTGCTGATATTAGTTGCGTAAGTACTTTCAGCTGGTGTTTGAGAAAGTACATGGATAGTGTTAGCAACTTCAGCTTCAGTATACGCGTCGCTTAGATGCATAGATATGGAGTGGTTCTTACTAAACGTGTTAGCAAGTAGGTTCGATTTCTCCACTGAAGAAATAAACAACTTGTCGTGAACTTTAAACGGAGGAATACTTGACCCTCTCTTTTTCATAATTTTTGATATTTTCCAGAACGGTTTGCTAGCTTTGTCAAGAGAGGAAAGGTGTTTATTCCAACACTTGTTCCTATATGTTGAGATTTCGTTTTTAATTATATTATTTAAGACTTTAACATTAACTAGAAAACAATCGATTCTATAACGCAGCCATTTTCTTCTTTCAGAGTTTCGTAGCCTAATCAGATGTAAGATATTTTCAGGAAGCGGTGCCTTATCAACTGGAGCAGTGGAACATTTAGGTATCGCAAGATCGGCCGCTCTATTGATAACAGAAACAAAATTGTTACATAGGATATCAATGTGCTCGCTGCAGGTTATAGAATTTAGGCTGGTATCACCTAGAACCAAGTTCGTGTTTATATATGATTTATAACAATTCCAGTTGGCGGCGGAATAGTTGTGGTATAAACTGGTACGATTTACAACTACTGTATGATTCACTGTGAGGCTGATCGGAAGGTGGTCTGAACTTAACGCATTTAGAGTTAATGGCACTGTGCAGTAATTTGGAATATTAGTGATATACAGATCAAGAGTTGAGGGGTTCTTGTTAGCACTCGCTGGGATATAGGTGGGGAGAAGTGGATAAAGTATGGAAAAATTTGGGCTGGATTCAGTAACATCTAGTAAAATGTTACCCCAGCAGTTTGCCCTAAGACAATTCCACGACTGATGTCTGCAGTTTAGATCACCACCAATAATTAGCTTGTTTCGAGTGTTGACTCTATACAATTTTCGCAAATCCCGCTTAAAGTAAGTAGATTTCTCTAGGTTTCTATTTCCTCCAGGGAAATAGACCGAAAAAAGACTCACCTTGGAGTTGTCACTTAATGTTACATCTATACTAATTTCCTCAATTAACTTAAGGCGCAATGAAGGACGCAAGGAATGTTCTATACATTTTTTCACAACAATGGCGACACCTCCACCACTAGCATGTACCCTGTCTAGGCGATAGCATATGTAATTTTGATGTGAGAAAGAAATGTCTTGTTTGAGCCAGGTTTCTGAAACAAGTGCAATGTCAATATTAAAATTTATCAAGAAACTAAAAAATTCATGCTTTTTATTTTTGATGCTTCTCGCATTCCAAGTTATGATGTTAAGAGAGTTTCTTAACATGTTTTTTCCGAGTATATGTACTTAATAGCTAATGAAGTAATGACGTTAAATTGGTCAGCTTTGGTTTGACAAGCACTAAGCTTGGTTACAACTTCATTAAGAAGAGAGTTTATCTCGCTAAATGAGAACAGGTTATCATTAGTTAATGTTTCTGACGGATTTTTCTTCGTGTGTGTCATATCACTGGTGGAAGGTTGCTGGGTTTGATGGAGGCCAGAAGCCCAAGTGGATGAAGGAAGTGAAGGTTGACGCACAGATCGGGGTAGTGGAGGAAAATTATCAATGGATAATCGGTCGGGCACTGGCTGCTGTTTGTCACTCGGAGGCTGTAGGAACGTTGTATTTCCTGTACCACGTCCACGTGGGGATAATTTGCGGCGAATGTCTAAGTACTGCTTTCGGCTTATGCATTCTGGATCGGTGGATTTATGTGGCCCACTACAATTTGCACACTTGATGACCTCATTCGTTTTGCAGTCGGATGTTTTATGGTTTCCCGAACATATTGCACAGAAGCTATTTATATGACAATGCATCGAGCCGTGACCATAAAGCTGGCAATTGTGACATTGTGTGACCTTACCTGGATTATGTTTTTTAAAGTCCCAGCGAACGATGGTTTTGAACAAGGTGGAGTAGTTCCGTTTTAGTTCGTTTAATTTAACAGTACCGCGTTGAATGTAGACGATGTACAAGTAGTGTTTGTACAGGGCTTTTGTTGACGGATTTAATGTGATGGTTTTAACATCTAGGCACTTAATCCCGAGTGCAATTAGCTCATTTTTCACTAAATCGTTGCTAATTAAGTCTAGCCCGGATAACACTACCTTTAATGGACGATTTTCCTTACGTGAGTGGGTGAAAAACTCACATTTTAACCGTACGAGTTCGGTTCTGATTTTATTATATATGTCCATTGTTGGGGCACATATTTTTTGCCCAAGCGAAATGTTTTTGATTAAGTATTTGTCTATCTTAATGTTGCTCAAAATATCACGCACTTGAGCACTAGTTGTTTTTAATACCACAATTGGCGGAACGGTTTCCTTAGGAAGTTCTGCGCACTGTTCGTCATTGGTCGGATCCATTTCAGGAGAGTCTTCCATCAGACTTTGAAGTGGTTGAAAAAAGTTAGTGTTGGAACACATTTTAGATTTTTCTAGAACTTTATTGTTCACTTTTGAAAGTTTATCGGGAGGAGTTTGGCCTCCAATAACGGGGTCGTAACGCAACCGTTTGCGCTTAATTTTGTTAAACACACGTGGCCCAGGGGCCATAACTTAACGGTTTTAACACTTGTTCAAATTTTTGTATGCGGAAAACGAGGCAAAGAAAGGGCAAGGGCAATGTGCAGTGACAATAATCTTATCGCGGGAGCATTCTATCCCAACGATATGTATCTGGAGAATACCCTCCAGAATGGGTTTATTCCCCAGAAGCGTTCCCTTTCTTGGATCAAAAAGGCCTTATCCAAGACGTGCATGGAGTCCCGATTATTTACCACGCTCTCCGTGGTGCCAGGGACAAACGAATTCTCCATGATAGTGATATCTCCAATGCCCCAGACCGCATGCGTTTTAGCACGGCGATCAGTGAAAGAGATAAATCAGTCACAGATCGAACATCTCCCAAATGGTGGTGGCTTCTCAACGAGGAGAGGACTTCACTTCCTCAGATATAGTATGCCTCTCAAGAGCAACGCCCCCCCCCCCCCCCCTGTCCGCCTTTCCCAATTACTTTTGTGTAGCTATTTTATTTTATTTTTTATTTCTTATTTTATGTTTTATTTGTTTAGATCTATATGTATACATTATTATTACAATTTTTTTTTTTATAACAAACAAAAACAAAAATAGATATATATATAGATATATATATATATATATATATATATATATATATATATATATATATATATATATATATATATATATATATATACGAAACAAACAAAAAAATTTGTACGCCGAAAGGCATATATAAAAATCAAGTTGTAATGTGTAATTTAGCTCGCATAGAGCCAGTAAGTTAATTTAAGGACCGTGATTGTAGAAAAGGGTTTCACATTTACCCCTATTATTATACATGTAAAAAGAATTAGGAAAATAAATGTGGTGTAAAAACTAAAAAAAAAAAAAAAAACAAGCGACATATCATACTTCAAATAGCTCCACGTTACCATACTTGGCGAGGCTCCTTAAGTTGGTCAGCAGTTTGAGATGCAAATGATTGCACAACAGACATAAGATAATGGACTGAATTCCTCAATGTGGTCGTAATCTCGTGGGAATATTAGCTCGGACCACATTAAAAAAGAAAAATTCAAGCTGTTCTTCTACTAGCCTAGTCAATTGATGTCTGATGAGAAATAAGGAATTTTTCTTGGTCTCTTCGCTGAATCGATATAATAATGATGTATAATACTCGCCAGTTTTCGTTTTTCCTTTTTCCCAGTAATGAATGTAGATGATGTCGCGTGTATTTCAAAATATCGTTGTCTTCACCTCCCCGGCCGATTTCACCTCGCCTCCCACTTCAACTTCTTCGGAGTACACTTTCAAGAAAATATAAAATTCTTTTGTTCCATTGTTTCTGGAATTTGATTCACAATTAGTATAGACATAGAAATTCAAGGTACATATTTGAAACCACGTATTTGAACTTTTTCGCCGGTCAATTAAACAGCGACAAATTGTCGCGAATTTTTTACGGCTATTTGATGGATCATATACGTGGGGGGGTCCAAACTGCATACCTAATTTTAATCTAGATCGGATCACCGGATTTAGAAAAGTTTATTTATATTTTTTTGAAAACTAAAAAAAAAGAAAGATATTTTAATCATATCTGATTGTTAAAAAATATTTTGTCGAAGTTACTCTCACCACATCGTTCAAAAACGCGTTGGCAAGTTACTCTTGGAATGATGTTGATCTCCCGTACAATGTCTATTGCTGACGAATTACCTTTATCAGCTCTTGGTTTTAAGTATCCCACAGAAATTAATCATTTGGGGTGAGATCCGGGCCTCATAGGGCCATTCAATATCTCCTATTCATGATATGAGTTTCCCAAGGAACACCTTCTTCATAATATGAATTTCGCAGGGAACATCGTCGGATTCAACCCCTGTATCAGTTTTGTTTTCTTACGAGATCTAATAACACGCTGATTACTGGCTTCGGGCGTCCTTCCTTCATTGTTATTATTATTGACCCGGTTGTCTCAAACCTTGCGATCCATTTACGAATAGGCTTTGCGATTGGTGCTTAATTAATGTCTCGTAAATTGAAACGAACACGAAGGTTTCACAGAGTGACGCGTCTAAAAAGACACCGTTGAAACAAACCATGCACATATGTGTGGGGGTTCTCTATACTACATGGAGAACCAACCCACTATTTCAGCCTTACTTCGACCGCTAACAGCGTGTCATATATATTCCCCAATTTCTTCTACCGACATTATTCACCTGAGAATCATTGTTTTCTCCAAGGACGCATAGCTAAACTCATTATTATATGCAGACAGTGCATAATTGAGTTTAGCTACCTTTTTGCCATATGGCAACTCCATTTTGCTAACCCATGAGATTTCCACCGGAAATCACATCATGTTGGTTAGCAACAACAAGTCGAATCAGACGACGCTGTTGCATAATCATGCAATCGCTGGGGAATTTATCAAAATATTTAATTAGTTCCCACGATAAATTACCCTAGCCAATTTAGCGTCTCTTCGGCTTTTTCCTAGCCGCTCTATTCGCTTGGGATCAACGATCTCATTTCACAGGTGAATAGCACCAGCTACATTTTCCTCTCCTCCATAATTCTGTCTCCCTACAGTTCAATGCACGCTGAGATCACCACAGCCATCGCACTAGGGCAGTAGGCCATATTCAGAGACAGCATTTGATACAAGCGCACAAGCTAAGCCAACCCTGAAGTTATTGCGCTCTATCTTTTGTTCTTTTCATCCTTCGCATGTCCAGCGACTGTTGAGTGTTATTCACCTCACTGAGACATGCAAATGAGAGGATTCATGAGAAGCGCGCAATGATGATTGGCTAATAGCTGTGCAAATTCAAAATTGAAATTTCATCCCTAATTGAGACCAGTCATATCTCAACCACCACTGTGCTAAGTCACGCCAACCGGGGTAAACTTTAATTACGACACTTTTAAAGGCAATCATTATTCATTCCTCAAACGACACACAAGTATCTGAAACGCCATCCAACATACTCGCCGCAGTCCTCAAAATGTTTTTATTTCCTTGTGTATTATTTGCCAAATCGTACTTTTCCAATAGTTACATTGCGTCGTGATCCCTTCCTGTGTAGATACAAATACAAGTTCTTCAAGCTGAATCTTGTGATAATTTATTTTAATATAATAAAAGAAATGGATTATATTAACAAATAAAGAAAAAATGAACAACTAAATTAACCAGTGCCATATAATTTATTCTGCTCTTACCTTGGTGCTTGGATTTTTGGTATTATTTATCCAGTGACGTGGTGGGATTAAGTGAATCCGTGCCCCTGTTCTACCCCCCCCCCCCCCCCACATATATAAATACCATCCTTACTAAGTTAGTTTCGTCCCCGTAACGTGGACTCACAATCAAAACCATTTTGCGATTAGTTTCCTCCATGCAACAGACAACGGATATGAAAAAAAAAGACAAGAAAAAATATTGGGATGCATGCCGGTTCGTTTCTTTATTATCATTCCTCTCATACTCTGTATCCATAGAATACGAGGGTTGCCTTTTATATTTCGGGATTAGAGAACAAAAACAAATATTGATCATCGAAAATCACATTATTGTTTTTCAAAATATTCCCCATGAAGATCTATACACTTTTGCATGCGTTTGAACCAATTGTCGAAGCACTTTTGCCACTCTGATTGAGGTATCCCCAACACATGCATTCTGAATGCAGCAACCGCTTCTTCAGGTGTCGAAAAACGTTGACCTCTCAGTTTGTTTTTTACGTACGGGAATAAAAAGAAGTCATTCGGTGCCAAGTCAGGACTATACGGCGGATGACCCATCAAATCGATGTTTTGGGTGCTCAAAAATGCAGTTGTCGCAGCCGATGTGTGAGAGCTCGCATTGTCGTGGTGAAGAGTGATCCGTCTTCGGCGGTTGGTTTTCCTGATTTCTTGGAAGACAACTGGCAAACAAATGGTTGTGTACAACTCAGAATTGATTGTTCTGCGTTATTCTAGTGGTACAGTTGCGACATGTCCAGTTTTTCCGAAAAAACAGGCGACCATTTGCTTGGAAGTGCTTCGTGCGCGCACAACTTTTGTTGGATTTGGCTCACCTTGAAACACCCAGACAGTCGACTGCTGTTTACTTTCGGGCTCATACGCGTAAATCCACGATTCATCACCTGTCACGATGTCATAGACGTGTTTCGAAGCACCGCGACCGTATTTTTTGAGCTTTTCTTTCGACCAATTGACACGGGCCTTTTTTTGGGCGATTGACAAATTGTGTGTTATCCAACGCGAACAAATTTTTTTGACAGTCAAATGTTTATGCAATATTGAATGTATGCTGGTCCCACTAACGCCTAAGGTTGTCTCAATCTCACGATAGGTCACATGACGATCTTCCAATATCAGTTCGCGCACAGCATCAATGGTTTTCGGAACAACAACTGATTTTGGACGGCCTTAACGAAATTCATCTTGGAGTGGACTACGACCTCGATTGAATTCACCATACCATCGATAAACACTGGTCCTTGATGGAGCCTCATCGCCAAAAATTGAATTAAGTTCATCCATGCACTGTTGCTGAGCTAATCCACGCCGAAAGTTGTAAAAAATAATCGCACGAAAATGTTGACGATTTAATTCCATTTTTGGGCCGAGATGAATCTTTTAAGTTACTGTAAACAACACAAATAGCGCTCGTATGTCAAAACGTTCTCAGTGCGTATAACCTCAAAAATGTCCAACTTTACGACAGAGCTGTCAAATGCCGGATTGCAACACTAGGGTTGCCAAATCCCGAAAAATAAGAGGCAACCCTCGTAATTAATATATTTGTATATTTTGATATATTGTGTGCATATAATAAAAAAAGGGTTTGAAATATAATTGGGCAAAAGGAATTGTGATATCCCAAATCAAATAAATCTTCGCACAAGATTACTTAGTGTCTGTAGTCTCAAAAACATAGAAATTGTAACCTTTAGTTGTTAAAAGTGTTTTTTTTACCCTCTGCACAAATTCACTAACCACATTATCGAACGTTATTAATTCAAGCTCACACCCAATAGACTACGGAAAATAATGTTTGCAATTATCATCCGATTGCTTCTGCCAACTTCCGGTCGTGGCGTGCATTCAAACCGATTTCAGAAATCTCATTCTACTTCGAAAACTCTCGGTTCTACACTACACTCGTCTATTTACATCACAAATCACCCAACATGTTTACAATAATGTAAACGAAAATCGAATTGCAAATTCTCGACGTTCATATTCCACTTAGCGCCGCTAAAAACGACAGCCTGACCATTCGGAGCTCCGTGCTAAATGCAATTTTCGACTTGAAAATTATTTTCGCATTCCCCCATTATTCGATAGCTCTCCAAAGTTCTTAGGAATACCTTATTATGACAGCGCCGGTAAGGCGGAGAGATAGTTTATGCCGCACGAGACAACGGAAATTAATTGAAACTAATGGCGCAGCGCGACGATGTATTTAGAACAAAGTACTGTGTACTTTCAAGATATGTTGAGTGCAATACCTGTTAATGACTGGAGCGACTGAATTGCATGGAATCGGTATTTTTACAAAATTATTTTCAAAAATATCAAAATATACTTTCCAAAATGTTGTGTTCTTCTCGAATATAACAATGGATCAAACTAGACGTCTACTTCCAATGACCGATAATTTTCGAACATATGTTTTCGAAAGACTTCTCACAGAACTCTAAGCAAAGTAAAATTTTGAAATCGAAGATGGGTACTTAACGTCACCCTTCACTTTATCCGATACATCTAATTTCGGTCATTAATCTGTTCATATAAACACTCCACAGGGAAATTTAATACGATCCATTGAATGTTGGTAGATCCCTTTTAAGTGTGCGCATAGCTAATAGCTCGAAACGATGAAGTTAAGGCGATTTTCGTTGTTTCAAAATAAACAAATGATTTCGAGTTATTTGGCGGCACAGATAAAGGTTTCACTGTTACCTTTAGGAAACTGTTTTCAGGGTTTACTAGTGATTTCCTTCCGAAGAACTATTAATCCTTTCTCAGCTCATCGACATCGGCATCAGTTTCTATAGAGCTACGCTTCCATATTCAGATGAAATCTAATAAAAATGCAATTTTTGGGAATTGCTGCCGAACTCTTGCTTTGGTAATCCGGACTTCAATCCTCCGTTGGTTTTCCGACGTCACGATAACTTTAGCGGTTGCGAGCAACGCGGTATGCTGTGAAGGGGTGCTGACTGTGCGTGCGCAGGCCCCTTCATGGGAGTCGATCTGAGGGGCGGCGGTCGTCCGAACATGCAACAAGGTGTGATGTTTCCGCTGGCATCGACGGCACGCCTTGCTGGAGTGGTAGTCGCGTAGGCGGTGCCGACCTAAACAGTTGAGGCACATGTTTCTTTTGTGTGCGAAGGAGTTTCGACTGCCAGGTGTGAGTGATCGGAAGCCCTCGCAAGCCGGCTACTGTTGCTGGGACAGTCGATGGCTTGTTCGTGGAAGGCATTGGGGTTAGTTCTGGCACGGAACCTATGTGCGCCGTGCCCACTCCTTGCTCTGGAATCGGTGTGAAGGGAACCAGTTCCTCGGGTCGGAGTTGAAAGCTCGCAACCCACGAGGAACGGCCATGTTATGTTGTGCCCCACAACGCGTGCGCGGCATTGGGTCACTCATCGGGACCTGGGCCGGGTTGAGCTTTGGGCAGGCGGTACTCTGGTCGGCGGCCTGCTGGTTCCTACTCACTGGTCTGGCTTGGTGGCGACTGTTGGCAGCTCGCTAGGGTGGAGGCGATTGGCGTTGTTGGCCATTGTTGGGGGGCTGACGCGAGCGCGTACTGGGCCTCGAGGAGCTTTGTCTGTTCCTCGAGGTATATTTCTTCGGTCTCGCTGATAAAGTTCTCCGCGAAGTACGCGTGTTGTCGATATTCCAGTACCGCCGTGTAGAAGATATCGTGGTGACGCCTGGAGATGACTTCCCATTCGGCACGGAGTGCGCGTTTGGTTGTTTCTATCCTGGTCAAGGTTGGTTGTCCCTTGTCCTGCAGGTTGGGGAAGGTGCGAGCGATGGAGTCCTGTGCCGCGAACTGAGCGGCGATGAGTTCCTCAATCGTCATTGGTTGTTGTATTGGAGCAGATGTTAAAGGCACTTTGGTTTGAACTATTGTTGTAGAAAGTTCGTCGTCCAATTCTTCGTCTTCGAGGATGGAAGCCGCCACTTCTGCATAGAAATTGGCAGCATTTTTTGACGCTGTTACTTTTGGTTCCGACTCGTAAAGCATCTTTTCCGAATCGGATTCATCAAAATCGTCGTCATGCTTTCGTTTTGTAGCAACAGGGGTTTCCGGTGATTTTTTATCCAATATGTCACCAAGCATTTGATTTGCAATTATCGTCTGGCGGCCGCTGACCTTCGATCCACGATTTAAAGAATCCTTGGAACTGTCATCTTCAATAATGCATGTACTTATATTTTTACTCGACTTTGTTATGAGAAGCTCTTCGAAACTGGCCAAGGAGGCTTCACCTTCAATTTGCGATGATCTAATAACACCAGAAGCAATAGAAGCCGAACTCGAATCGTCGTTGGCTGGTAATATTTGCTGTTGTAGAATGACATTGGAGCGTACTAATGCTCCAGAACTAAGTGGTGCCATTGATGGCATGGGATCCCAACTAGAATTGTCCGAATTTTCACTACCGATGATGGTACTTCTTTTCTCAGGTCCTCCGTTGGAAGTAATTGGTTTAGTTGTAGTTTGGCCAACTTTTAGAGATGTTCTCTGCATTAATGGATTATTAACCAGAGCAGTAATCGATGTACTTAACAGCTTTATATGTGAACTTTGTATATGTTGCGGTTGGACTGCTAGCTCTTTCTGTTTCTGCTGGCGTTGTGTAACCTTATTTGCCAAAAGACTTTTAATGAATGACGAGGATGGTTGTGCACCACTATTACCACCGCTTGTTGGATTTTATCGACTGCTGGTGACGAATTGGGTAATTTGCTGTTGTTGACTCTCGTCAATCCTAATGACACTTTGTTGTGGATTTTATGCAGTAGGTGAACTGGGTTGTGAAGTCGTCACTGATGTGACTGTCGTTGTCGAAATTGTCTTCTGTGGCTGCTCTTGAGTAGTCCCCGTGAACATCATTTCAATGGTGTACAATTTTTAACACTGCAAATTGAAAATGTTAAACTTAATGATCTTGGACAAGATATATATAAATATGTGTACTAAATGATTAGTACACAAGCGATTGAAAATATATTTCCTTTGTTGCAATTACGGCGCAGAGAGCACGACTACGCGAAACGTTTTCGATTTATTGATGAATCTGCTCTTCGTCTGCGTTGCTGAATCCTTATCGTTTTTGTTTTTACACTGCACACTACACTTTGAACTTCATGTTAGACCATTCGATTGGTTGAAATAGTTTCTTGGGAAAATAAGTTTCTGCAGTATTCGATTACGTATAAGTTTGAAATTCTAGACGATGAACGTACTGTATTCTCCCCGCTGCATTTAATTGCGAATCCGCAATATATATATATATATATATATATATATATATATATATATATATATATATATATATATATATATATATATATATATATATATATATATATATATACCTCTTTGGAGGTAAATATGGCGAGGAGGCAGGACAATGGAGGAAACTCCATAACCACGAATTGGAAGAGCTATATCGCAAACCTACAATTGTGAGAGTAATCAAGTCGCGAAGATTAAGATGGGCCGGACACGTGGCGCGAATGGGGCACGATAGGACCGTGCATAGAATTCTTGACGGTAGACCAACGGGAAAGAGACCGGTAGGACGGCCGCGACGGAGATGGGAGAACAATGTTAGGTTCGACCTTGAGGAGATCGGATCGAATGGTCAAGCGTGGAAGGAGAGTGCCCAGGACAGGGAACGATGGCGCAGTCGAGTTGGTGAAGTCATGAACTTCCGGGTTCCTACAGGCCAATAAATAATAATACGGTGTGCCGGTATGAAGTGAGCGTTTTTTTTAATAAATAAAACACTAATTCTTCTTTGAGGCAAACCATTCGGGGTCCCAATTTTCGACTTCTTCGTAGGAATTGAAATGCTGCTCAGCCAATGCGTGTCCCATCGATGAAAACAAATGGTGGTTCGAAGGAGCGAAGTCTGGTGAATACGGCGGGTGGGGTAACACTTCCACCCGAGAGTTTTTATGGTTTCTTTGGCGGGTTTTGCTGTATGACTCGGAGCATTATCATGCAACGAAATTACCTTTCCATGTCTTATGGCCCATTCTAGTCGTTTTTCGATCAATACATGGTTCAAATTGATCATTTTTTGTCGGTAGCGTTGAGCATCACCAGTTTCGCCAGGTTTTAGAAGTTCATGATACACCACCCCCGTCTGGTCACACCAAACACATTGCATTGTCCTTTTTCCGAACCGATCAGGCTTTGCAATCGATGTTCACGTTTCTCCTGGATGTACCCATGACTTTTTGCGTTTAGGTTTTTTTAAATAAATCCATTTTTCACCACCAGTCACAATTCGATACAATACTGACTTCCTTTCGTGCCGTAGAAGCAACGTTTCACATGTGGTGTTTCGCTTTTCCATCTGCCTGTCATTCAATTCATGTGGCACCCAGTTACCACACTTTTGGATCTTTCCCATAGCTTTTAAACGGCCAGAAATTGTTTTTTGTGCAACATTTAATATTTGTGCCATTTGTTTTTGACTTAAAGTGCCATCTTGATCCAATATTGCTTGCAATTTGGCGTCTTCAAACTTATTTGGTGGTCTTCCACCTTCTTCATTTCGCACACCAAAATCATTATCTCTCAACCGCTTAAACCATCTTTTGCATGTTGCTTCCGATAGAGCATGATCACCATAAGCCTCGGACAAGCTTTCGATGCGACTCTGCAGCACTTTTCTTAAAATGAAAACAAAAAATTACTGCTTTCCGCAAATCATCATTTTCTGGTACAAAATTCGACATTTTTAACAAAAAACAACATCATTTTTAAAAAAAAATGATGTTGTTTGTACAATGACTTGATGCATACTAAATATGTTTGACAGATGTCATAGCAACCAAATAAAAAAAATATAAGGGCTCGTTCACAACAAACGTTTCCTATCGATACATTTGTATCTTGACGCTGACTTCACACCGGTACATCTGGTATATATCGGGTTTTCCAATAGGGACTTGAATTTAACTTAAATGGCAACTTTGAATTTAATTTGTGAACGCATCCTTTCACTGATCATCGAACTGTCACTGTCAATTTATGCAGGAAACTCAACATGTTCATGGTTGGTTAAGTACACGAACGAACAACGTCTGCAAATTATAAAAATGTATTACCGAAATTTGGAGTCGGTGACCGCAACTTTAAGAGCGTTAACTCCAATTTTCGATCGTAATTCTCGCCCTAGTAGACGGGCAATAGCAAGTTTAGTGCAAACGTTTGAGTCTACATATTCGTTGTGTGATGTTGCCGTTCCAGTGAGACAACGGGTTGGTCGAAGTGTCGAAAATATCGCTGCCGTTCAGGCGCCCGTAGCAAACAATCCAAATCAGTCAATTACACGGCGTTCTCAAGAATTGGGCATCGCCCAGACTGCTTTATGGCGAATTTAGCGTAAGGATCTTGGTTTACACCCATACAAGATCAAGCTGACTCAAGAATTGAAGCCAATGGGCCATTTGAAACAAAAAATAACTGTTTGGTGCGGTTTGCATACCGGCGGCGTCATTGGGCCATATTTTTTCGTCGACGATAACGATCTTCACGTTACTGTGAATGGCCATCGTTATCGCGCCATGATTACCGATTACTTTTGGCCGGAATTGGAAGATATTGGATTTGGGCGACATCTGGTTTCAACAGGATGGTGCCATAAGCCACACAGCACACGATACAATCGATTTATTGAAGAGTAAGTTTGATGAGCGTGTTATCTCAAGAAATGGGCCAGTCGGTTGGCCGCCTCGTTCGTGCGATTTAACGCCTCGAGACTATTTTCTTTGGGGCTACGTCAAGTCATTGGTCTATGCCAACAAGCCGACGACGTTGGAAGAGCTCAGAGCCAACATTGAACGCGATATAGCGGCCGTTTCGGCCGAAATGTGTGGCCGCGTCATCGAAAATTGCGACCAACGAATCGACCGCTGCAAACGTGCCCGCGGTGGCCATATGAACGACGTCGAGTTCCATTCATAAATGTTTTGATTGTACTTCAAGTTTTTGAAATATCTAAAATGGTTTGCGTTTTATTTTAAAAAAAAGTTGTCAAGTCCCTATTGGAAAACCTGATATATGTATATCAATTTTTTTTATTATTATTATTATTATTATTATTTTTTTTTTTTGAATGGAGTGAAATATTTTAAGGTACTCCATACATTTGCTGCACTTTCGCAGTTTCAAATATGTGGTCATTCCAATTAAGAGTAGAATTAATTCGAGTGCCGAGTATTGATACTTCCTTGTTTTTGGAGGCATTGAGTTCTACTCAGGTAAAAAAATCCCCATTAATATATCTTGTTGAGGTCTTCAATGTATCAAGCATAAACTGGTGGTTGTAAGTGACATTCGAAGAGAATGTTCATATGAGTATGAGAAATTCAACGTGCTATCATCAGCAAACGAGTGAATTGGGTTTTGGGTAATTGACAAGATATCATTCATAAAGATCAGGAAGAGAGCGGGTGCGAGTACAGAACCCTGGGGAACACCTGCATTAATTGTTGAGGGACAGATTTGACACCATCAAGAACCACTTGAGTTTAACGGCCAGAAAGATAGTCTCTTATCCATAGGATCAGGGAATTGTCCACTCTATAGGAATGCAATTTTGACAGAAGGGCTAGATGCCAAACTCTGTCGAACGCTTTTAAATATCCAATGCGACTACCTTGCTTCGCCGAGGTAGGGGATGAAATGAATACACTTTTCGGTAAGGTACCCCATCAAATCTCCTGTGGACCTGTTGCTACGAAAGCCATATTGGCTGTCATTGAGAATGTCATTTGATTCGAGATATTTCAAAAGTTGACGGTTGATAAGTGATTCCATTACCTTTGAGAGAATATAAGTTAGTGCTATGGGTCGATAAGAAGAGAGGGACGATTTGTCAGCGTTTTTGGGAATTGGCTGAATGTTCGCTGACTTCCATCTATTTGGGAAATGACCAGTAGAATAAGACAAATGGAAGAGTTTCCGCAGTGGTTTAGCGAGTGAAGAGGAACATTTCTTCAAGAAAATTCGGGGAATGCCATCAGGACCAGCGGATTTGTTGGCGTTTAGCTCCTTGAGTACGCAGGCAACAGTACGCGGAAGCGAATCTAGCTCATGGTGTGTTGCTTATGCTCAAGTTGAGGCGGCACTGATGTGGTATCAGGCAGCCTCGAGTTCACTGCAAAATGTGCAGTAACTAGATTCGCCTTCTTTATTCCACTGGTGACTGGTCTGTCATGGACTATATGGATGGAATGGAATGGTTGACGAGACCGAATTTTGAATGTTTTTCGCGAATGTCCAGATGTTTCTATTACCTGTGGGAGAGTGTAATATTTTTTGTCTCTCTCTTTGGTGAGAAACAGGCCCAGTGTGTTGGCGAAATGAACATATATATCTGGTACCCGTGCTGGCTCATTGACAAGTTGAGTTAAGCTATTTGAATCAGCAAAAAGCTAGACATATTGACCTTCAGGTGTTGTGTGTCCGGGGTGACGAAGCCACCGAGAGTTATGCACATTAAAATCACCCACAATAACGATTTCAGTGTGCGGATATAGGCTCAAGATCCTATCGATAGAATCATACAGATCATCAAATTCATTAAAAGATGCTTTTGGGCTTCTGTAAAGAAAACAGTAATGTATGATATGCTTAAGAACGTGAAGTTTTAGCCACGATAAATTAAATTTTAGATTTGAGCAGAGCTCATATTGTGGTAGAAACTAATAAGCAATATAATTTCGTATGTGGCTAGAACACGATGTGGAAAGAACAGAGGTACTAAGTTATATATATATATATATATATATATATATATATATATATATATTTTTTTTTTTTTTTATTTTTTTTTTATTTTTTATTTTTTTTTTTTATTAGACTTCTCTCGGGAGAGGCGAACCTATAGCTCCGAATGGGCGCCCTGTGATGCCACCAAATAACTGTTGCAGTTCTTTTTGAACAGTTGCAGCTTGTAACGCTCCGGCAACACTCGCACGGGAAGGGAGTTCCACAGCTTCCCCACTCTGTAACGGAACGATTTCTGATGCAGGGATGTTCGCGCCATCGGGAGATGAACCACAAACGGCTGCGATCCGTCGGATTGTCTTGTGGAGCGCACATAAACTGAATTGCGTGGAACAATATCACGAATTTCCGAAGAACAGTACCCGTGATAATATCTGTTAAAAAGACAGAGGTCGGCTACACGCTTCGATGTGATAGCGACTGTAGTCCCGACGTCAGCGCCGATTCCCCGATCAGGCGGATCGCTCGTTTCTGTATGCTCTCAGGTAGGTCGAAGGTATATTTAGGAGCCGAGCTCCAAACATGAGAGCAATATTCGAGCGCGGGTCTAATTTGGGATTTACATAGGAAACGAAGTTTTGGCGGTAGTAAATTATTCTTGGAGCGATTGTATGTTGAGTAACTTCGGGTTGGTACAATGTTCCGCCGAACACTGTTCGCACCAGAGGAAAAAAAAAAAACAAGAAACCAAAACACGGATTGAATCTTTTTTAATTTTTTTAATCTTTTATATTCTTGTAATGTTTCTTACTTCGTTAAAGGTCCCGTACAATATTCTATTAAAGAGAGTAGCGAAATACACGCACGACACACACGTTACACACTTGGATCCTATTCCACTATCAATCGGATACTGTAATCTAACTCCTCGACGTTTTTCCGTTGTCTCCTCCTTCACGATCAAAATCTCTCTGAGACGGATTGTATCTCTAACTCTATCCAAAAATTTTCTTAGTTACCCTGCTAACAGAATTTCCGGATTCCTGTTAGCAGCATATTATCGTATCCCCGGGGATATTTCATAGTTTTTTTTTTTTTTGAGAAAGGGAAGGTCATCCTGCATACATTCTTCATTGGTGATAGCATTTCCTTTTTCACGGCCTTCTGTTTGCACAGAACATCTGGCGCGAAGGCCGAGATGATTTTTCGGGCGTACAGCCCGTGGTTGTTTGCCTTTTGTAAACACAACCGAAATCCATTAGATCCTTCTAATGGGCGTGAAATTTTTACAAAGGAATCGTGGGACCGGAGTATTTCCTTTGTTGGCGTTGGATTTGTAAATCTTCCGAATTATCTTGTTGCGATAATTTCGGTTGTTTACAATTTTGGCCGCGGCTAGGCGATATGCTTTCTTGCGTTTAGCTGCCGGCGTATGCATCCGTTGTTATTTATTTACCGAAAATGCAATTCCTGGTACATCGTGCAGATGCTTTGGATGGAAGATTTATGGCCTGTAATCTGGAATTGTTTTGCATACTATGAATGGATGCGTTGACTCGATGCTGAAAGTTTTTGAACGTTAAGTTCCTTGTTTTTTGATGTCGGTTTCAACATTGTTTCAGCTTCCTATGCCCTTGTTACAGGCCTGATTAATGAGCTTTGGGGACACGTGTCTGTGGGCAAGTGTACTGGATAAGGTAAGTCAGTTCCTTGAAGGTTTGGAACCTTACCTGGGCGGAATTGTGCGTTCGTAGGACGCTACAAAGTTGGGCCGGAGTAAAATATTTCTTGGCTCTAAAAAGAGAGTTTTCCTGAGGCTGACCTGGCGATACTTGACACGTGTTTATGCCATGATACATTCCCACAGACCGTGACGCCGAGCAATTTCAAACTTTCCCCAGCCTCGAGGGCCCGGCCATTCATCATCAGCTGTGGAACAGATGATCCATTTTTTTTTGTGAATGTTGTGTATTGTGTCTTCGCTGCATTGAAGTCGACGAGATTAGCTTTTTCCCACAACAGGACTCTATCTAGATTCTGATTCATAGAGTCAATCTGTCTGCATCTCAGCTGATGCGACGCAGATGCACCAATCGGTCGAACATTCGAAAAAGAGGAAACAAGCGTACTATCATCCGCAAAACTGAACACTTTGTTATCCGTTGCCTCCAACAAATCATTTATGTGAAGCTAGAACAAGGTTGGAGCCAAAATAGAATCCTGGGGCACCCCCGAATTAACAGGATACAGATCCGAACACTCGCCGTCCACAACAACCCGGATCGATCGATTCTCGAGGAAGCTCCTCGTCCAGTCCATATGAACGAAGTTTGTTCAGCAATGCCCCGTGCCAGACGCGGTCAAAGGCCTTGGAGATATACAATGACTCGCCATGCCGTTCAATCGCAGATGTCCATATATCGGTTATAAGTGTCAAAAGGTCTCCCGTGGACCGCCTGCCATGGAATCCGTAATCACGATCATTCAGAAGTCCGCTGCACTCCAAATACTTAACCTACTCTGTATTGATGACTTTTTCCATTACCTTAGATAAAATAGGCCGTAATGCTATCGGCTGGTAATTTTGTGGGATACACTTTTTTCCCGTCTTTGGGATTGGCTGAACTCGAGTGATTTTCCGGCAGGCAGGAAAGGTCCTCCGTGCATAAGATAAGCGGAAGAGTCTGCCAAGAACCGGCGATAGTTCTGGAGCACAGTTCTTAAGGACTATTGTTGGTATTCCGTCCTGGCCGGTTGCCTTCCTACAATCCAGTTCACGTAGAACGCGTTGAATAGTGCGCGGACGAAATCTTACACCACGCATGGAAGACTGTACCGGCGAGATCGCGGGTGGCTTCAAAAGGCCGGGATCGAGGCTTGAATTCGCGGAAAATAAATTCGCGAACACATTAGCTTTGTCCTTTGAATTCGTGACGAACGTCCCACTGTCTGTCACCAACGGGGGGAATGAGGAGGATGCGAAGTTACCGCTGACAGCTTTTGCCATTGACCAGAAGGAGCGCGAACCAGTTGGACACCGAAGAAGCTTATTGATCACCCTGTCGTTATGAGCTTTCTTCGCGGTATCAATCGCCTGGAAAATTCGTTCTGTTAACATCGGTGGGATTGGAGCGCCATTGCTTAAAAGCTGTATTTTTTGCCGCTGTAATTTGCTCGCATTTTTTATCAAACCACGGTTTATCAGACGAACTTCGTTTGATGGAATGTGGAATATACATCTCCATCCCCAGAAGAATAATCTCTGATACTGACTCCGCGCAAGCGTTAACACCGGAGTTTCCGAAGCACACCTCGGACCATGGAAACGATGCGAAGAAATCCCGCAAATCGTCCCAGTTAGCAGCCCCATACTTCCATACAAGGCGAAGCTGCCTAGGCCGGTTATTCCCTTGATATGCAAGTGCTTACGCGACAGATACCAAGCAGTGAACTGAGTTTCCCAGTGGCGCAGAAACCTCTACGGTATAAATACTGGGTTCGGATGTCAAAAACAGATCCAGGATGTTCGCATAATCGCCTCGGGTATCCGGCACTCGCGTTGGCTCCGCCACGAGTAGGTAGATTAAAATCGAATATCTGTATTAATTATTACGTGGGTTTTGATAAGTGCATGGTGGTCTCTGGTTAGAAGCGTGGGCAAAGAAAGAGGAGAAATCTTTGGCCGCGAATGTTATAAAAATCACCGCGAAATTCCTGTTCCATTGGGATAGCCCTACACAGAAAACCATTACCGCCTCGGGAAAGGATGTAAGTCAGGACCAGCGATAGATAGGCGGAAGCAACCACCACAGGTGTTATGCTCTTGTAGTAGGTGTCCCACTAGATCCGTGCCGAAATCCAGGTCATATCCCTTCCATGACGAATATTATGCCACTCAGGCACCAAACACTCTTCAAAGATTATAAATCAATTGAGATTATCGATGGCTGAGGGGGGCAAGAGAGATGTGAGAAAGAGGAAAACACACACAAGGAAAGGAAAGGATAGAGAGTTTTCCAGCACTGCACATCACTCGCGTGTATATCTTCGCACCTTTCACAGCACTAAGCTGCGTGTGTGGAGACCCGTTTATTTGCTTAGGGTCGCACACATAATTTTGAGCTGCACTCGTTCGCGTGTGTGTAGATCGGTTTGTTTGCTAAGGATCTGTGGCGGTTCCACTAAACGCCACTATTTACCTTCCCAATTGTCCCAAAGCTTCCTATCCGGAAGCTCAAAAACCTATTGTTTTCCGCTAATGCAATTACATTAGCACCTTCAAGCATTTCTCCCACAAGGGCGTTTCTCCCACAAGGGCATGCATCTCAGCATTTTTCTGAAAAGAAAACAATTCGGTTGCTGTACTAAGTAACCCAAATAAACCATGGAAACATCATCGGCACCCCTGTCTGCCTACGTATTCTGTCACACACGTGCGCGGCAGATTTTCCTAGTTTATCTGTATCACGGCGGCTTTTGTCCAACCGACAAAGCATATCGCAACTCGCCTCTAGCAGCCAAGAACCGAATTCTTTTTAGTGTAAATAGTCGCACAAGAATTCGACCCTGGTCGCCATATAGAGGCTATACAAATCGCCATAGCGTAAACATCTAATTTGCTATTAGCACCATTTCCCTGATGAATGGCGATCAATTTATTCAGCTGCAATGCTAATCTCATAAATGCCCTTTGTTCCTTCTACGTTTCAGTTTTCGTTTCCCATGAGCTTCGTTGTATGGGCAAACAAAGTGATCTCCGTGTGAATAACTACACCCTCGCTGGGATCTAAGTACCAGAGATCTTCTCCCATTGGTCAGCCTCAAAAGGAACATTTCATTTCCTTTTCACCACACCACCAAACTCACCTCGAATAGAGTTTTGGATAGAAAGTCGTCATTCAACCATCAAGGCGGTCGGATCGTCTGCCATCTATCGTACCGGCGCCGGTACGGTGTGAACACAAACATGTATTCGGTGTCAGTGGAGTGTTACAAAAGGGACAATCAATTAAAAACAAACAATTCGCGACAAATCCCTTCACAAGTGCATACCAAAAAAAAATATCTTAATATCTTAATGTATCATCATTCATTATTCGGCACTACAACCGGGATCCGGTCTTGGCCTTTTTTATCAAGTCCCGAGGCTTGTTAAATTTTCCAGAATAATTTGTTTTTCCGGGCAAGGTTATTAGACTTGCGCCAATCTTAATGTATCAAATGTTGATAAATGAAACTTCTGTTTTGTTATAAATAATAATTTCCTCCTCGAGTTGCTCCATACAAATTTGTTAAAATAGAACTAAAATAAAACAAATTATAATCAACAAAATCTTGTGTTTCAATTGCTTCTTATGGACGGTTGTTATGGAGTTTTACTTATTTGGTGACCGCAATTCGGCGATCGTGGTTTGGATATTTCACTGTTTCAAACGGTGTTTCTCGCACCATTTGGTGATCAATTTTCGGCAGAACTATTATGATGGGAAAAGGAGTTAACCAGTGCCGATGTCGGCACATCTATCTCTTAACCCCCACAGATCACACAGCAAGACTTATCGCGTGAACCGATAGAGCAATTGGCTATCTTGGGTGTGAGGGTGGGCTGAAATGTTTCCGACCTAACAAAGATACAAGACATTTTTTCTTAAAATTTATTTTTATTTTTCTACATAGTCTCCTTGTAACTCTACACACTTCTCTCAGCGATGCTCCCATCTCTCTAACCCGTCCAAATATTACTCGGCGTTTTTCCTCTGCTAAATAACTATTCACGAATGTGATTGCCTCCTCATTTGACGAAAATCTCTGTCCTCCGAGCGCAATTTTTAGATTAGGGAACAAAAAGAAGTTGCTTGGGACTAGATCTGATGAGTAAGGCGGTTGATCAAGCAGTTCAAATCGTAATTCGTGGATTTTCGCCATGGCAACCGCTGATGTGTGAGACGGCGTGTTGTCTTGGTGAAACAGGATTTTCTTTTTCTGCAAACGTGACCATTTTTCTGCATTTTCTGCCTTCAGGTGGTCAAGTAATGATGTGTAGTATGTTCCTGTAATAGTTTTTCCTTTCTGAAGATAATAGATTAAGTTAACTCTATGACTACCCCAAAAAACAGTCCCCATCACTTTCCCAGCCGGAAAAACAGTCTCTGATTTTTTTTTGGGCCGATTCCCCCTTTTTAGTCCACTGTTTTGACTGTATTTTCGTTTCGGGCGTATAATGGTGTATCCAAGTTTCATCGACAGTAATTAATCGGGACCAAAACTCTGATTTATTGCGCCTACACTAACAGAGCGTTGGAAATGTTTATTCGAACACTTTTTTGGTCTAACGTGAGCAAACGCGGCACCCAACGCGCGGAGACTTTCTCATGCCCTAATCTTGATTTAATATGCGATAAACACCTTCTTTGGGCATTTTCATTGTCTCTGCTATCTCTCCCACTTTAATTAGGCTATCGTCTAGCACTTGGTGAACTTTAGCGATGTTATCGTCAGTTGTTGTTGTTGTTTTTGGACGTCCCGAATGTTCATTGTCTCCCAAGATCTCACGGCCACGTTTAAAGTCAGCCGCCCAAAATTTCACTATATTAAATGATGGTGCAGAGTCCCCATACACAGAGTCCAACTCATTTTTAATTTGCCTAGGCGTATTGCCTTTCAGAAACAAAAATTTAATGACAGCTCGATACTCAATTTTATCCATTTTGACAAAAACGCTCACATCGACTCACTCAAACGACTGTCAAATAAAAACTACGCGTAAAAAATGGCTGAAATTTAGGTGAGTACCTGTCAAAAGATGCGCAACTACATTCATCAGCTTTCTTTATTGACGAGTGCTAATATCTTCACGCTGATGTGAAACTTTTCAGACCACCCTCGTATAACTTGGAGATCAGTTTGTTTGCTTAGGATCCCACAGTATGATTTGTCGCGCGAACAAGTAGTGCAATTGGCTATCTTGAGTATATATAAGATTCCCAAAACGGATTGCACAACTGATCCGATGGTACGGATCACGAGATAGAAGCGCACGTGCGTGATATATATATATATATATATATATATATATATATATATATATATATATATATATATATATATATGTATATATATATATATCCTTGCGGACGTGGGTGATTCTGGTTATCGTAAAATGACTAGAAGCCAGAGATAAGATGAAGGACACATTTGTCCTTGTCACCCTAAAGTCGGCCTCTCGCTACCCCATTTTTTGTTTTTTTTTTGTTTTGATTCGGGGATCAGTCTCGATTGGCGTCCGGGGTGGAAGGACGCCGATAATCAAAACTAGAATTAATAAATAGAATTTATTTTTAGTTAACATTTTTTTATTGGGCTTGGCCAATTCCCAGGCCCATATTCACCTCTCGGTGGCTACTCTTCCCGGAGGCTCCGGAAGCACGATGGTGACTGCAACGACCCTACTTAGGAGCGGTCTACTAAAGAGATCCCTCATCTTTTAAGGACAAGGAGACACGCTCCCTGAGAGACAGGCTACTACAAAGTGGCCTAGATATTTAATATAATGGTTAAGTTATGTTGGTAAAGTTTGAGCAGTATCATAAGCTGTTAATATTTCTTCTCTCACGACATCTATGCTTACCTTTGTAAAGACTGTCGATCCGTTTCAGTAATCCGGAAGATAAGGAGCTTGCCTTGCGGCGACGGAACTTTGTTTGTGGCAATACTAATGATTATATAAATGACACAGAAAAATTTTGAAAACTTTGTGTTGAATTTTTTTTCTCTCATAGAACATCCACTCACTATACAGAGCTCGAGCTGCACAGCAGCTAGCCGATGCCCTGTCCTAATATAAGGCTGACATAACAGCATTACAAGAAATAAGTTGGACGGGGAGAGGTGTTATTCAAAGAAACGAGTATGACATTTAACAGTCATGCAAAACACCATATGCTCCGGGTAGACTTTCTAGTCAGCCAAAAGCTGAAGCCTGCCATTATCGGCTTTAATGCAATGAACGAAAGACTATACACTCTTCGCGTGCGAGGCAAGTTTAAGAACATAAGCCTCATAAACGTTCACGGACCTACAGAAGTCCTGACGACGAAAAAGAAGAATGCTAAGAGAACGTCGAACGGGCCCTCAATGCCTGCCCAAGATGCGATGTGAAAATCGTTCTTGGTGATTTGAATGCGAAAATAGGTCGCGAGCCGATTTTCAGGCACTACGCAGCCTCCCATAGTTTGCATGAGCATGAACACTAATGACAATGGACTACGAGTCAGCGAACTGGCAGCATCGAAGAACTTGGTCGTTGCGAGTGCTAGGTTTCCGCGTAAAGACATCCTCAAAGCCACCTGGGTATCACCTGATGGAACCACTCGCTATCAAATTGATCGCTGCTGATAGCTTGCCGCCACTCTTCGAGCCGAAGGACGGTACGAATGTACCGAGGTGCCAATGTCGACTCGGATGACTATCTTGTTGGTACAGTTTTCCGAGCGCGGATTTCCTTATGGAGATGTATTGCATCCGCACATCAGGTTCGAATCAACACGGCTGCTTTACACAATGAGAATACCAGGAACACCTTTGGCCATGCGCTAGGACTTGCCCTCGGAGAGTAAGTCCTGGGACCAGAATGCCGGGCGTTGAAGATAAATGGACAAACCTTAATAATACTGTCGTTAGAACTGCCAACTCCATCTTAGGCAGTAGTCGTAAAGATCAGAGCGACTGGTTTGATGATGAGTGCAAACTAGCGACTGAACGTAAGAGTGATTGAACGGGCAATACAGCAGTCTCATAGGAAGCGGGTACGCGAGGAGAAATACAAAGAGCTCAGAATTTCTGAAAAAAAAATTCCACAGACAAAAGAAAAGTGCCAAAAGAATCTAGTCTGTGAAATAGAGGAAAGTAGAGAGCGAGGTTCGCACCAGGCGCGGAAGTTCTACCAAATAATCCGCAGTATGACGCAGTACACACCACGCTGCACTTACTGCGAGTACAAAGACGATAATCTGATCACCAATCTTGAAGGCATTCTGGAGCAATGGGAAGTCCACTTCAACGAATTGCTAAATTTTCAGCTCACAGAAGAATTGGAGGCGCCACCAATACCAGATCAAGACGAAATGCTGCCGCCACGAAGCATTGAAGAAACAGTAAAAGCCATAAAACAGTTCAAATCAAATAAAGCTCCCGGAGCTGATGGCATACCAGCTGAGTTGATCAAACAAGGAGAGACAGCGTTGCATCACGCAATCCATGAGATTGTGGTGCACGTAGGGGAACAAGAGGATATGCCGCAAGATTGGGGTCGTGAAACAATTTTCCCTATACATAAGAAGGGAGATATCACAGTGTGCAGCATCTATAGGGGTATAACATTGCTGAGTACCGCCTATAAGATACTCTCCACTGTCCTACAAGACCGGATAGCCCCATGCGCTGAAGTCATCATTGATCAATATCATTGTGGCTTCATCCCAGGCAAATCAGCAATTGATCAGATATTCACCCTTAGGCAGGCGATGGATAAATGTCTGGAATTTAAGATTCCATTATATCATCTATTCATTCACTTTAAGCCCGCCTACGACAGTATAGCCAGGGTAGAACTATATGATGGCATGAAAGAGTTCGGCATTCCAAACTAATTGGTACGACTTTGTAGGTTGACTATGATCAACGTAACTAGTCAAGTAAAAACAGTGGGATTGCTGTCCAAACCAATAAACATCTTTAATTGACTCCGACAAGGGGACGGCCTGGCCTGCCTCCTCTTCAACCTGGTGTTGGAGAAAGCAATCCGTGACTCTGGCGGTACAACTAGAGGGACTATTATCACCAAGTCCTGTCAGATACTTGCATACGCAGATTATATCGACATCATCGGTAGAACCGGATCGGCGGTACAGGAATCCTTCTTCCAGATCGAGCTCGTGGCACAAAAACTGGGATTGCATATTAATGAGGGAAAAACTAAATACATGGTGGCAACATCTGCGAAGAGAAGACCTAACGTTGGTCGAACTATCAGGGTAGCGGAGCACGAATTTGAAGTAGTGCAATCCTTTAACTACCTTAGGTCAATAGTATCAGCCGATAACAACATGGAAGAAGAAATACGCGGACGGCTGATCAAATCCAACAAACCCTACTCTGGTCTATCAAGGCTCTTTAAATCCTGAAACTTATCCAGAATATCCAAGCAACTACTGTACAAGACCATGGTCTTACCAGTACTCATGTATGGATCCGGGACCTGGGTGCTCAATAAAAGGCACTCTGAACTCTTAGCCGCGTTCGGGAGGAAGGTCTTAAGGAGAATTGTTGGCCCCGTATGTGAGCGAGGACGATTCCGGAGACGCTACAACCACGAGTTGCACGCGAGCTACCTTGAAGCTGATGGTGTAAGAAAAATCAAGCTCGGTAGACTCCGGTGGGCGGGACAACTAGCTCGAATGAGTGAAGAGGAGCCTGCCCGGAAAGTCCTTTGTGGCAGGATGTATGGAAGGAGCCATCGCGGTAGACCCTGTCTGCGTTGGAGGGATGACGTAGACCAGGACGCCCAAAGCCTGGGAGTGCCCAACTGGATGACATCGGCTCAAAATCGGGAACGGTGGAGAGATTTGTTAAATAAGGCGAAGACCGGATGCCGGTTGTAGTGCCGATGATGATCATGATGAATTTAATCTTTTCTTCGGTCCTACCCATATAGGTAAGCAATATGGTGATCTTGAGGGTCATACGATTCCCTTTTTTAGTAATTCATTAATTTATTTATTCACGAACTCTGAATGGATATTGCTTAGAATAGTTCTTCTGTTCAAGTTCTAATCGTTGCGACTATATTAGTGGCACACGGTGTTTTTATCAATTCTCTTATTTCTTTCCATAAATTTTTCTATTTGTATTTTTCATTTATCTCCTAATAAAAATTGACCTTTGAGTTTTTTATATTATCACTGGTACCTATGTCAGTAGTCAATTCGATTTTTTTAAATCTACCTGTGAATTTAATGTTCGTAATCCTCCCAATCCTATTAGTAAATCAAATTCGTTTAACTCGCGGATTTCGTAAAGCCTAACCCTATTGTCTAAGCATAGATCTAATATATATAATATGTTCGTGTAAGCTGTTCGTCCAGTCCATATCCACCAACCTTACTTAGTAACGCTCTGTGCCTGACGCGGCCAAAAGCCGTAGAGGTAAAAACCCTACGGTCTACTTACCTGAAAAAACCCCATAACTACAAATCAACTCCCTGTAGTTTGCTAATGCACCAGTATTAGTACCTAAAAATGCTGCGCGCATTTAAGAGATCAAATCTATGATCTTTAAGTCCCTGTAAAGAAAACTTACCTTCATGCATTCTCTTCGCATACCATTGCTCCTTAAGAATTCTTTATTAACTTACCAGGAATTTCCAATCAATTTCGGCATCTATGTCGCCAGTCAAATTCCCTTAGATGAATTCTTGTAAACAAAATAATTCGGATTGCATTCAATGTAACCGTCATGACAGGGACCATAAATATCGCGCCGTCTATTTTCCCAGCCGCGTCATGTACCTTTTCATACACATTGCCTGGCAACCTTTTTTGTTTGTCTTATCAATAAACAACCCAAGCAGCTGCATATAATTAGCGCAATAGACGCTGAAACCAAATTCTCCAGCATTTCCTAATGCAAATATGAACCCGGTTTCTATTGCAGCCAGAGATGCCATAAACATCCAATTTGCTTTTACACCTTTTTCTCCTAACGTCGAAAATAGCGACGAGGCATCGTGTAAACAATGACCCGCATTACCAGCGGCGCATGTCGTCATTTTTCCCTATTGTCCTTGCCGCCTGCCTGCTTTCGAACACATGCAACAGCATTGAATGTGTTCGATCGCGCACATATACCACTGCACCACTAGTCACACCCTTAAGAGAAAAGTTTTTCTCTCTCTTCCTTTTTTTTCCTTAGCGAAATCATCTCTGCATGAGATGACGATCGCTAAGTCCTTTTCCATCCTTCGACCTGTTCAGGTCATGTCTCCATCGCTACCCTGGTGCGCACAGGAGAGCGATAATCGCGTGAGTCGAGAGTCGCGTTCGGTAACCACGAAATGTATTCGGTGTTTTCCCTGTCAAATAACATTTCAACTTAAAGTTACATCAAATCGTTTTGTTTTAAATTGTGTATTTGTGTCACCGTCAACGAACAGAGTAACATTAAAATAAAATAAAAGAAAATGTAGTTACCACAGTTTGTTTAACTTTTCCTGTGTTGATGTCGCGGGGTTTCGCTTTGTGTTTCCCTCTCGGTGCGCCGGTTTTCCCCTCAGGGACATTTTGCTGTTTGTCCTGTCGTTGTGTCCGGAGAACTGTTTTCAGCGGAATTATAATGGAGGAGGAAGTGAATCATGTACCCATGCTGGTACATACTTCCTCCCCACAGTATCAAATGCGACCGCTCTTGAAACACCATATTTGTAATTGCAGAAGTCCATAAAGGTGGATTGTCTGCTAGGTTATCCATATTGCCGATTATTTAGAAGTGCATTGCATTCTAAGTATTTATACGGATAACGTAGATAATAATGCTTTTTGAGGATAATTTTGCGGGAGACACCTTTTCCCCTTCTTTGGGATTAGCTAACCTCGTGCAATTTCCCACCTGGTGAAAAGGGTCTTTTGTGCATAAGACAATCAAAAGATTTTGGTAGGAGCCAGCGACAGTTCTGGGGTACTTTTTTAAAGGACCATTGGTGGTATTCCATCCGGACTGGTTGCTTTCCTACAATCCAGTCCATGGAGCTCGTTGGCGTTGCGTAGCTCATGGGGGGAATCTGTGGGGTTAGGGGTTGGGTGCGCCGGCGTACGGCACTGGATTCACTCCTAACTACCATCGTCACCGAAACAAAGTTCCACCGATTAACAAATTGGAAATTGTCACACACCGAACACCGCGGCAAAATGTTCACGGTCAAAAGAAGTAGACGCTGTAAGTCCTAGAATTTAAAACACACTGTGGAAACTGAATTTTCTTTTATTTCACTTTAATTTTATTCGTTAATGTAAATCTTAGGCCAATGGATATATTCACATTAAACGAAACGAAGGGAGCTTATACTTATTTATCGATATGAAATTAAGATAAAGTAAACCCGATCGGGATACGACCTGTGTGCCTCGGACCGTACCGATGCACTCGGTACGGCGGATGATGACGCGACCGCCGCGAACGGTGGTTGTAATAAGACTCTGTGATTCAATCCTCGTTTGGGGTGAGTTTGGTGGCGTGGTGAAAAGGAAATGAAATTTCCTTTGACCAGGACCAATGGAAAGCGATCTCAGGGACGCGGTGGTGTATGTGTGTGTTCGTACACATCACTGTGTTCATCGATGCGTTTTGCCTGAAACGAGGAAAAAAAGAACAATGGTGAAACGACCTACGGCATCTTTCGGTAATCAGGGTCGGCTGTCTAAATAGCAGCCACTCATTAGATGCTAAAAGGGATTGCGATAATTCATACAATAGAGATCGTGTATCGTGGTGTCGGTGATTGTTTGAAGATTCAGACAAAGAAATATTTCCGCGAGAAGTGCTCAATAGTTGCAAGTCTTCGGAAAGTAATTTAGATGGGTACACAATGACGCTTGTGTATACCATCTGTGTCAATTATGCATGGCATCTATGGCGACGGCTGGATCGAATTATAGTGTGAATATCTACACTAATTGGAAATTCGGTTTTTGGGTCGCTAATGCAGAGATGCTTGGTAATGTATCAATGCCCTTGTAGACGCAATTCTTTTTAGGAATTCAAAGTCATGCTTGTATGCATTAATGTTCTTGGAAAAGGAAATATTTTCAGGTGCCAATGCGATTGCATTGGCGGGAGACCGTCCAGACCGAGTGGGCCGTGGGGTTTGGTGGAACCGCCACAATCTAACATCCGGCATTGAACACTGCACTAGCAAGATCACAGGTGGCTCCAAAACGTTGTATTTACGGAAAATAATTCGCGAACATATTGGCTTTTGAATTCGTGACTAATGCCTTGTTGCGCATTACTAAGTGGATTCTTTGTGTAAAAGAAAAAAAAATAATGACAAGGTTTTTTATGCTAAATTTTAGTTGTTTCAATAAAAGTTGATAAAGATATCAATACGCAATATATGACATTAGTCACCTCATGTTTAGCTCATAGACTCCGCCAGGGACCAAATCTAGGAGAAAGAATAAAATAAAAAATGTACATAAAATGGAAATGAATCAAATCATGATTGGTTCTAGAATTGTTTAATTTTTTTTTTCTTTTTTTTTTTAAAGACATTCTTTCTTCGGTGGCAAAAACGCTTAATAAGAACAATCTTAGTAAGAACAGTTTCACGTAAAACACCACCCGGACATGTATCAAAAAATTCTCATTATACATGCATACCAAGAATAACATTAAAAGAAAAAGGAGCCAAAGTCAAAAGGAATGTTTTTATGTGCGTATAAATAAATTATTAAGTAGAAAGTGGAAGTTTGCTGTGTAATATTATGTTCCCGCCAAGATGGAATGGCTCTTCATATCTCGATGTGTGATTTCTCTCACACAGCATTTGAGTGTTTTTTGAAAATCACGTAAAACCAATGACTAAAAAACTGGCTGGCATATTTCTAGCTGTTTGATGATAAGCTCCAGGCAATTCCTTCTTCCATTGTAGTAGATATGCCTTATATAATATTTCTTCTCTTTTCTAAGTCATAAGGTCCACGGCCCTTCTCTATTACTAAATCGTAATCAGTTCCACTTCAAACGCGTTCATGCGAAAAACATACGACACTTGAGGCTTATTCTACATTTGGAAGTCTCAACCCCGTCACATAACTCCATAATAGACCATCAGATATCACCCTTAGGACATTTGACGTTCGCTGCATATATCGTCATTTCATCTGACAATACACATAAGTGCGATATTACTCTAAGAGTTGCTCAGGGTTGTAAATCCACCTCGTACTTGAGATTATGCAAACGGATTCACTTCCGTTTCGTTGACCACAAATTATCCGCCCATGCACGTTTCGAGTTTTGTTTAGGGTAATTTTTCATCCACGGCGACAAGTCTTCAACGACCCGTTTCACTGGTTTATAGTTTTTCTTTCTCTTCTGCCTTCTTAACACTTTCGGCAACCGAAAGGACTTAACCAACAATACGTGAGAAATTAGGGAACAATATGCCAATTAATAGATAATTAAGGATAATCCTCAACGAGTGCTGGAAACCCCAAGGAAGTTCAAAAGTCCGGACAAGGACGTACGTTAGAGATTTGTTCTGTTTGTATTAACTCAATTGTTATGCTGTTAGAGGATAATGGGATTCCGAGGATATTTTGACTGGTGCCTTTTGTCAAGTGTACTTCGAACGAAATATGAAAATCACTTTCCACCACCTGAACAGCAATTATATTTGCTCAAATTTTGTGGTGCTCTTTTTTTTGCCTTTTATTAAGTTGACTAATGGCATTATGACATTAAAATGTGCGCCGTGGCGTCAAGAGAAACCAAATAGCAGGGGAAGGAAAGGTGAGTGGCGATGTATCGGTCAAAATATTCAGCAAAAATAAACATATAAATAAATAATAAATGAATAAATAAATAAATAAATAAAATAAATTAAAATTAATAGATAAATAGTATAAAAGTACATAGTATTACTGCTTCTGTTTTTGTTTTTTCCTTTTTAATAATACCTGTAACAAGAGGGATTTTGAGATATGCTTGAATACTAATGCACAGCGCAAGCGAAAGAGAAGAAAGTAATAAGGTGTACGCGTAAGTGTCGAATTCCATTACTTGTTCATTTGAAAAAACCACTGAGGAACACATAACTAGGAAAAGTATTTCACGCTTGTGTAGTTCGACTGAAGAACGACTTCTTGAGTTTATCTATCAGACTAAAACTGATTACTAATGTGAAGTAATGTCACTTCTGAGCGATATTAGATACATTGGAGAAATATTCCATAGGTGTAATGAAAAAGTGCAAATGAGTGGTTTTCTTGCACCGTAAACATTTTCTATACACTGCCTTTTAGAATGCATATAACTAACCTACAGGCTATGGATCCAACACTTCTTTGCGGTAATTTAGTATGCTTTAATAGAAAAAATAATATGTTTTAAATATCATCATCATCGGCACTGTAGCGTCTCTAACAGATACACACACAATACACAAGCAAATAATGAAGAACACCGAACGAAAATCCATCAGAGCCGTATACCATAGCGATAACATAACAATTCACATCAGTGTAATATAGTTGAGTTTAAAAATCGAATTCAAAACACGGCCAGTAGCCTGATGTGTTACGCTTAGTTTCAATTTTTAGTGATTCTAACTGTCATAGCGTCAGTTCGAATTACACGTTCTTCACTATTATCGCAAACGCTATAGCACTACAACCGGGATCCGGTTTTGGCCTTATTGAACAAATCTCTCCACCGAGCCGATGTCATCCAATTGGGCACTCCCAGGCTGTGGGCGTCCTGGCCTACGTCATCCCTCCATCGCAGACAAGGACTGCCGCGCTGTCTCCTTACATACATTCTGCCACAAAAGACTTTCCATGCAGGCACCTCTTCGCTCACTCAAGCTAGGTGTCCCGCCCACCGGAGTCTACCAAGCTTGATTTTTCTTACAACATCAGCTTCAAGGTAGATCGCGTACAACTCATGGTTGTAGCATCTCCGGAATCGTCCTCGCTCACATACGGGGCCAACAATTCCCCTTAAGACCTTCCTCCCGAACGCGGCTAAGAGTTCAAAGTGCCTTTTATTGGGCACCTAGGTCCCGGTTACATGAGTACTGGTAAGACCATGGTCTTGTACAGTAGTAGCTTGGATATTTTGGATAAGTTTCAGGATTGAAAGAGCCCTGATAGACCAGAGTAGGGTTTGTTGGTTTGTGGTTCCTTGTTGTTATCGGCTGCTACTATTGACCCAAGGTAGTTAAAGGTTTGCACTACTTCAAATTCGTGCTCCACTACCCTGATAGTTTGACCAACGTTACGTCTTCTCTTCGCAGGAGATGCCACCATGTACTTAGTTTTTCCATCATTAATACGAGGGTTGCCTTTTATATTTCGGGATTAGAGAACAAAAACAAATATTGATCATCGAAAATCACTTTATTGTTTTTCAAAATATTCCCCATGAAGGTCTATACACTTTTGCATGCGTTTGAACCAATTGTCGAAGCACTTTTCCCACTCTGATTGAGGTATCTCCAACACATGCATTCTGAATGCAGCAACCGCTTCTTCAGGTGTCGAAAAACGTTGACCTCTCAGTTTGTTTTTTACGTACGGGAATAAAAAGAAGTCATTGGGTGCCAAGTCAGGACTATACGGCGGATGACCCATCAAATCGATGTTTTGGGTGCTCAAAAATGCAGTTGTCGCAACCGATGTGTGAGAGCTCGCATTGTCGTGGGGAAGAATGATCCGTTTTCGGCGGTTGGTTTCCCTGATTTCTTGGAAGACAACTGGCAAACAAATGGTTGGGTACAACTCAGAATTGACTGTTCTGCGTTGTTCTAGTGGTACGGTTGCGACATGTCCACTTTTTCCGAAAAAACAGGCGACCATTTGCTTGGAAGTGCTTCGTGCGCGAACAACTTTTGTTGGATTTGGCTCATCTTGAAACACCCAGACAGTCGACTGCTGTTCACTTTCGGGCTCATACGCGTAGATCCACGATTCATCACCTGTCACGATGTCATAGACGTGTTTCGAAGCTCCGCGATCGTATTTTTTGAGCATTTCTTTCGACCAATTGACAAGAGCCTTTTTTTTGGCGATTGACAAATTGTGTGGGATCCAACGCGAACAAATTTTTTTGACAGTCAAATGTTTATGCAATATTGAATGTATGCTGGTCCCACTAACGCCTAAAGTTGTCTCAATCTCACGATAGGTCACATGACGATCTTCCAATATCAGTTCGCGCACAGCATCAATGGTTTTCGGAACAACAACTGATTTAGGATGACCTTCACGAAATTCATCTTGGAGTGAACTACGACCACGATTGAATTCACCATACCATCGATAAACACTGGTCCTTGATGGAGCTTCATCGTCAAAAATTGAATTAAGTTCATCCATGCACTGTTGCTGAGTTAATCCACGCCGAAAGTTGTAAGAAATAATCGCACGAAAATGTTGATGATTTAATTCCATTTTTGGGCCGAGATGAATCTTTTAAGTTACTGTAAACAACACAAATACCGCTCGTATGTCAAAACGTTCTGAGTGCGTATAACCTCAAAAATGTCCAACTTTACGACAGAGCTGTCAATTGCCGGATTGCGACACTAGGGCTGCCAAATCCCGAAACATAAGAGGCAACCCTCGTATGCAGCCCCAGTTTTTGTGCCGCCTGGGTGAAGGAGTCCTATACAGCCAAATCGGGTTTACCGATGATGTCGATGTCATCTGCGTAGGCAAGTATCTGGCTGAACTTGGTGATAATAATCCCTCTTTTTGTAACGCCAGAGTCACGGATTGCTTTCTCCGACGCCAGGTTGAAGAGGAGGCAGGCCAGGCCGGCCCCTTGTCGGACCCCATTAAAGATATTTATTGGTTCGGGCAGCAATCCCTCTATTTTTACTCGACTAGTTACGTTGGTCATGGTCAACCTACAAATTCGGATCAATTTGGTTGGAATGCCGAACTCTCTCATGCCATTATATAGTTCTACCCTGGCTATGCTGTCCTAGGCGCCCATTTCAATTCAATTCCAGACATTTTTCCATCGCCTACCTAAGGGTGAATATCTAATCATTCGCTGATTTGCCTGGGATGAAGCCACACTGATATTCTTCAGGGTATGGGGCTATCGCACCTGGTGCGTTCCTCGCTCTCTATTTTTCTCTTTTTCACGGACAAGGTTTTTTTCCAGGCACTTTTCTTTTGTCTGTGAAGTCTTTTTTCAGATCTTCTGAGCTCTTTGTATTTCTCCTTGCGTACCAGCGTTCTATAAGTCTGGTGCATTATATGTATGCAGCATTCTTACGTTCAGTCGCTAATTTGTAGTCATCATCAAACAAGTTGCTCCGATCTCTACGACTACTGCCTAAGATGGAGTTGGCAGTGCTAATGACAGTATTCTTGAGGCTTGTCCATTTCTCTTCTACGCCCGGTATTCTGGCCCCAGGACTTAATCTCCCTCCGAGGGCGAGTCCTAGCGCATGACCGAAGGTGTTACTGGTATTCTCATTGCGTAAAGCAGCCGTGTTGATTCGAACCTGATCCGCGGATGCAATACGTCTCCGTAAGGAAATCCGCGCTCGGAAATTGTACCAACAAGATAGTTATCCGAGATGACGTTGGCAGCTCGGTACATTCGTACCGTTGTCAGGCTCGAGGAGTGGCGGCAATCTATCAACACGTGGTCAATTTGGTTGCGAGTGGCTCCATCAGGTGATACCCAGGTGGCTTAGTGGATACCTTTACCCGGAAGCCTGGTACTAGCAACGACCAAGTTCTTCGATGCGGCCAATTCGATGACTCGTAGTCCATTGTCATTAGTGTTCTCATGCAAACTATGGGAACCTGCGTAGTGCCTGAAAACCGGCTCGTGACCTATTTTCGCATTCAAATCACCAAGAACGATTTTTACATCGTATCTTCGGCAAACATTGAGGGCCCGTTCGACGTTCTCGTAGAATTCTTCCTTTTCGTCATCATGGGACTACTCTGTACGTCCGTGAACGCGTATTAGGCTTAAGATCTTAAACTTGCCTCGCACGCGAAGAGTGCATATTTTTATTGTATTAAAGCCGATATTGGTAGGCTTCAGTTTTTGGCTGACTAGAAAGAGCACATGGTGTTTTGCATGACAGCTGTAATAAATGTCATACTCGTTTCTTTGAATAACACCACTCTCCGTCCACCTTAGTTTTTATTGTTATTTTTTACACTGGCGCGCGTACAAAAGGGGATTTTGAAGTACCCTTAAATGTCAGAGCACAGTGCGAGCGGATGGAGAGGAATTGGATAAGGAAACGAGGTGTTGATGTATATTGTTCTTGAATGTCTGGACATCACAACGGCCAGCAAACACATGATCAGGCAGAACATTCCACATTCGTGTGGTTCGGCTAAAGAATGACTCTCTATATTTATTTGTGCGCGTAAAGACAACTTTCAGCGTAAACTGATGCGCATTCACAGATTGACGGGTATCGCGGGAAAATGTCTGAAGGGGCTTGTCTGTAATGCTGTTATGTCAGCCTTATATTCGGACATGGCATCGGCTAGCTGCTGTGCAGCTCGAGCTCTGTATAGTGAGCGACGTTTCATAGGAAAATTCTTAATTCGTTTAGCCACTTTCGTTTCTGTTGTCGTTGTCGTGTATCCGGTCCATATCAATTTGTTTCAAAAAGCTTACGCTAGCTATAAAATTATCAACCTTACTTGGATAATGATCTCATTGTATCTTGGTTCATTTTATAATCTTTAACCTTCAATTGTGTACTCTATTCTCTTGTCACCGACAGTTCTACCAACTTTTAGATGCATCTAGATTTACTTAGTGTAAACCTTCTCAGATAGAAAATTTATTAACAATTTCTGAAACTTTACCTAAACCCACAAGAATTTTAGAAGTTAACCAAACAGACTGCGCAAAATAACACATTTGGATTTATAACTAATACATTGTCAACCCAAACCCCACTAGATATTTTATTTCAATTTCCATAAATTAACTCATGACGCGGTGGAACCTCCGTCCTAGATATGATTTTTCTCTCACTCGACTGGTGGACATTATCCGCCATTTCTAGAATTCTCCACAAGTTGTCATCTATTCAATAAGGACATACTCCGAGCTATAGCATGGAAAGGAAAGAAGTTAAATTAGATTCTTCCCAAAGCGTTCTTCGCCAACGTTGTCCTGCGGCAAATCAAACCAAAAAAAAAAAAAGAAAAGGAGAATCAAAAGAATTATTTTTCTAAGAAGGCCAATCAAGGACGTGCAAGGATTTCATAAAGAAAGAATGAGAAAAAAAACCTCAATTTCCCTCGCCAGTCCCTTCCGTAAAACCACACAGCTTCAAGGATAACAATAAGTACTACGTGTCTGTTGGTGAATCCTTAAGACGAACTAAGATGAACAAAATTGCACATCTTAAATGAAAATCACTGGGCGGGAAAGACTTGAGTTTAATGTCAATTTAAACGGCAACGACGAAGGATGTCAGGACTAAAAGTGTATTTGTAGAAAAGTGTATATGTGTGCAAAGTTAAGGGGGGAGCAGAAGGGTGGCGATTGCTGGGCTTCCGTTTCCCGGTATATAAAATCCCGTTTCGAGTCCCGCACAAAAAAGGATCTATAATTTAGAGCTTAACAAAAATCGAAAAGCGAAGGAGATAATTTAAAAAAGTAAAAGAGCGAACTAACGAGCTGGACTATTAGAGGCGGCAATTATGATTAGGAAGGGAAAACTGGTTGTTGAAGAAAATTGCAGGGCAATCGACTGATTGCCGCGCTTAAGGAGGGGAAGCCAATCCTCAATTGGAGTCGTTAAGAATGTCCTTGCAGAGTTAGAAAAATGTCGATTCAGATCTGTCACGTGCCTGAGATGAATCAATCTCTACGAATATAGTCAGAAGACGTTGGCGTCTTCTCTATTAGTATTATTTTTTCTTACAAAAAAGAGAGTTATAATCACAAGGACAATAATCTAGAAGAAAAAAAAACCGGTGACAGAATATAGGCCGAAATAATTTTGCATGGGTACAATTCTCGATAACAATACTAGAAAAGTTATTTCGCCGAAAAGAAAATTTAAAAATGTAATTTTGTTTAGAAATTTGTTGAGGAGCATCGCATAGCTCAGATGCATCTCGTAGACTTTTCGTAATTCATTATCTTAGAAGAAAAAGCGGAATAGTGTAATGGGAACACGTTCTAAGTTTCTTTTGTATTTTAGGCGATTGACTGCTGAACAGGGAAGATGTAATCTTATCGGCAGTTGAGATAAATAAAACAGATGTGGTCTTCAAAATAATATGTGGGAATGTAAAAATTGATAGCAGAATTCACGTCTTCGAGAGTGGCTTGTAGATTAAATGATTTCTTTTCTGTTTTTGAATTTATCAGTTTTACACGGGGTGTCCAATAAAGAATATGTGACGCCTCCGTCTTCCCAGTAATGACACTGAACTCTTCCAAACTCATCCAAGCGACCACAGCTTCAACTCTAGACTGGAACACAAAACTCGCAAAATACTGAATGAAATGAACTTGGGGGATCTACGTCTTCCCAACTCTCCTGAGAAACGAACGATTCGGCCAGCGAAGGAATCACGGACGAAGTTCGGCATGAACTGTGGAAAGAGAACCCCCACAACTGATACAACCTCATTTGTTCATGCAATCCAACCTTAGCCTTGAGTGTTTGGCCAAGTTAGTGTACCGCCTCCTACTATATACTTCGAACAACACAATATTCGCTATTCACAACTGAGACACAATGCAAGCATTTAGCAGTGTATAATCCCAGCGTACACTACACCAAACTCAAATAACATTAAAAACCCTTGTAGTAGCTTGTAGTTAGCAAAGCAACTTCATGACATCGAAGCATAGCAGCAATGACACAGCAACTCACAATATCACAGTCGTGTACAAAATCCCGGAAATTTCCGTCCTAGGAAGAGATCACGGACACCTAATCGCAATAGCTATTGGTATTTTCAGAACAGTTGGGACAATGACGCTCGACAGTGCATACAACCATCCAAATTCTCACCCGTCTTCCGGAAACACTCGGAGAAGCTAGATGATAGGAGAGGTTGTTAACACAAGCAGCAAATTACTACCCCAGGAGCTCTGCCTACATATATACGACTTTACTATCATCATCATCGGCACTACAACCGGGATCCCGTCTTGGCCTTAATAAGCAAGTCTCTCCACCGGTGCCGATTTTGAGCCGATGTCAATCCAGTTTGGCTCTCCCAGGCTCTGGGCATCCTGGTCTACGTCATCCCTCCATCGCAGACAAAGTCTGCCGTGCTGTCTCTTTGCATACATCCTACCACAAAGGACTTCCTGGACAGGCTCCTCTTCGCTCATTTGAGCTAGATGTCCCGCCCACCGGAGTCTACCGAGCTTGATTTTTCTTACAACATTAGCTTCAAGGTAGATCGCGTACAACTCATGGTTGTAGCGTCTTCGGAATCGTCCGACCTTACATACGGGGCCATCAATTCTCCTTAAGACCTTCCTCGCGAACGCGGATAGGAGTTCAGAGTGCCTTTTATTGAGCACCCAGGTCTCGGATCCATACATGAATATTGGTAAGACCATGATCTTGTACAGTAGTAGCTTGGATGTTCTGGATAAATTTCGGGATTTAAAGAGCCTTGTTGGACCATAGTAGACTTTGTTGGATTTGATCAGCCGTTCGCGTATTTCTTCTTACATATTGTTATCGGCTAATACTATTGACCCAAGGTAGTTAAAGGATTGCACTACTTCAAATTCGTGCTCCACTACGCTGGTTGTTTGACCAACGTTAGGTCTTCTCTTCACAGAAGTTGCCACAATTTATTTAGTTTTTCCCTCATTAATATGCTGTCGCAGTTTTTGTGCCGCCTGATCGATCTGGGTGAAGGATTCATGTACAGCCGATTCGGTTCTACCGAGGATGTCAATGTCATCTGCGTAGGCAAGTATCTGGCAGGACTTGGTGGTAATAGTCCCTCTAGTTGTAACACCAGAGTCGCGGATTGCTTTCTCCAACACCAGGTTGAAGAGGAGGTAGGCCAGACTGTCCCCTTGTCGGAGTCCATTAAAGATGTTTATTGGTTTGGACAGCAATCCCTCCATTTTTACTTGACTAGTTACGTTGGTCATAGTCAACCTACAAAGTCGTATCAATTTGTTTGGAATGCCGAATTCTCTCGTGGTATTATATAGTTCTACCCTGGCTATACTGTGGTAGGCGGCCTTAAAGTGAATGAATAGATGATATAATGGAATCCTAAATTCCAGACATTTCTCCATCGCCTGCCTAAGGGTGAATACCTGATCAATTGGTGATTTGCCTGGGATGAAGCCACACTGATATTGACCAATGATGGCTTTAGCGCATGGGGCTATCCGGTCTTGTAGGACAGTGGAGAGTGTCCTATAGGCGGTACTCAGCAATGTTATATCCCTATAGTTGCTGCACACTGTGATATCTCCCTTCTTATGTATGGGGAAAATTGTTTCACGACCCCAATCTTGCGGCATATCCTCTTGTTCCCCTACGTGCACCACAATTTCATGAATTGCGTCATGCAACGCTGTTCCTCCTTGTTTGATCAACTCAGTTGGTATGCCATCAGGTCCGGGGGCTTTATTTGATTTGAGCTGTCTAATGGGTTTTAATGTTTCCTCAATGCTTGGTGGCGGCAGCATTTGGTCTTGATCTTGCATTGGTTGAGCCGCCAATTCTCCTGTGATCTGACCATTTAGCAATTCATTGAAGTGCACTTCCCATCGCTCCAGAATGCCTTCAGGATCGGTGATCAGATTACCCTTGTGGGGGTACGAATTCGTTGGTGCCGGCATGGGCGCAGGGTTGTACTTCGTCCTCACAACTTAGGTGTTTCGCCGCAAACTCCGAGAGAAGAAATTTGTTCAAGAAAAACAAAACAAAACTAAACTCTGCAACACACCGTCCACAAGAAGCAAGTAAAAGGAAACACTTATTGCTAATGTATTTTTTTTTCACGTGGAGAGTTTACAATTTGTAAGGAGCGGCTTGATGAGGAAATTATTGTTAGTAACAAGTACTTAAACTGAAATTACATTTAAGAACAGTTGACAAATTAGGATGATTTTTTGTCTTTACTGGTGAAGTGATTCGTTGCGAATTGTTTGTTCAATTAGATTGTTTCACATCTGACACTCCACTGACACCGTATACATTTTGGTTATTAATTGTTCGTTTTACGGTATGTTTAACTTTAAGGATTGAAAATTCGCGGAACTGTATAACACGCACGACTGGTATCGAAAAAAAAGACTCGCTAGGGTGTGCATTACGAGCACACCCTACAAGGGATGATGAACGGCTCGACCGATCCGTTCTGTGGTTGGAATAGCCCTCAACTGATATCCTCTCCAATAAGGATATCGTTTTTACCTAACACCGGGGACACGTAAAGTCTCTCTTGGTGGTATAGGAAACCAGATCTTGTGATAAAGGTCATGGTAGTATGTGTGGTGATCGTTCAGATCGATGCTATTCACACGTGCTTGACAGCAGTGGGACAACGAAACAGGCAGGCGGCAAAGACAAAAGGAAGAAAATGACCAAATGCGCCGTTGGTAATGCGGGTCATTGTTTACGCGATGCCTCGTCGCTATTATCGACGTTGGGAAAAAAAAGGTGCTAAAAGCAAATTGTATGTTTATGGCATCTCTGGCTGCAGTAGAAACCGGGTTCATGTTTGCATTAGGAAATGCTGGAGAATTTGGTTTCAGCGTCTATTGCGCTAATTATATGCAGCTGCTTGGGTTGTTTATTGATAAGACAAAGAAAAAAGGTTGCCAGGCAATGTGTATGAAAAGGTACATGACGCGGCTGGGAAAACAGACGGCGCAATATTTATGGTCCCTGTCATGACGGTTACATTGAATGCAATCCGAATCATTTTGTTTACAGGAATTTGTCTGGTACCGAATTGGTTTAGAATACCAGATAAACAAAGAAAGAAATCTTACGGAAAATTGTATGCGAAGGGATGCATGAGAAGGTAAGTTTTCTTTATAGGGATTTTAAGATTATAGATGGTGATCTATATAATGCGTGAAGCATTTACAGGTGCTAATACTGTTGCATTAGCAAACTTAAGGGGGTTGGGTAGTAGTTATGGGGGTTTTTTCAAGTAAGTAGGCCGTAGGGTTTGGCGGAACCGCTACACCCTCTTTATCCTTGTAATAAGTGCAGCGTGGTGTGTACCGCGCCATACTGCGGATTATTTGTTAGAACTTCCGCGCCTGGTGCATATCTCGCTCTTTACTTTTCTCTATTTCACAGACAAGGTTTTTCTCCCTCCCACTTTTCTTTTGTCTGTGAAGTCTTTTTTTCAGATCTTTTGAGCTAGTTTTATTTTTTCTCGCGAACCGGCGTCCTATGAGACTGCTGCATTGCCCGGTATGATGGAGTTGACAGTACTAATCACCAGGAATTAATCACTTAAAAAGTCCGCTTAAAGGGATTGTCAGAATTATTTCTGTCACTAAGTTGGTACAGCTGTCCCCTATCCTGTTAACCAGAAGTGTCGCCTTCCAACTGACACAAAATCGAAAAAACTACGTCAAAGTCGAACAAAAGCCATGGTAGTGTTCGTGTCGTGCAATAAAGAACATTATCTGGGTGTTATGCGACGTATGAAAGAGGAAATTCATCGCAAAAGGCCAGGTTTGTGGAAAGACAACTCATGGATTTTACACCACGATAACGCATCTTCCCACAAGGCTATCATTGTAAACGAATTTCTGGCCAAAAACTCAACAAATATCATCGAACAACCACCGTGATCACCTGATATGTTCCGGCTGACCTTTCCTCTTTCCAAAACTCAAATTATCACTTCGAGGCACGCGTTTTCAGTCGAGAGGAGACATACAAGAACATTTGCGGCGAGAACTGAAGTAGATTTCGAAAAATGCATTTGAAAAATGTTTTGATGCTTGGATTATTCATTGGTGTATATTTATTATAACGAAAGGGATCTACCATACTTTGAAGGCGACACAAAAATTTGAATGAATTAGCAATATTTTATTGATCAATTCACGGTCAATATCAGTGTGGCTTCATTCCAGGCAAATCAGAGATTGATCAGATATTCACCCTTAGACAGGCGATGGAAAAATGTCTGGAATTTAAGATTCCATTATATAAACTATTTATAGACTCTAAGGCCGCCTACGACACTATGGTATAGCCAGGGTAGAACTATATAATGCCATGAGAGAGTTCGACATTCCAAACAAATTGATACGACTTTGTAGGTTGACTATGACCAACGCAACTAGTAAAGTAAAAATGGAGGGATTGCTGTCCAAACCAATTAACATCTTTGATGGACTCCGACAAGGGGACGTTCTGGCCTACCTCCTCTTCAACCTGGTGTTGGAGAAAGCAATCCGCGACTCTGGTGTTACAACTATAGGGACTATTACCACCAAGTCCAGCCAGATACTTGCCTACGCAGATGACATCGACGTCAGCGGTAGAACCGGATCGGCTGTACAGGAATCCTTCACCCAGATCGATCAGGCGGCACAAAAACTGCGACAGCACATTAATGGGGGAAAAACTAAGTAAATGGTGGCAACTTCTGCGAAGAGAACACCTAACGTTGGTCAAACAATCAGGGTAGTGGAGCACGAATTTGAAGTAGTGCAATCCTTTAACTACCTTGGGTCAATAGTATCAGCCGATAACAATATGTAAGAAGAAATACGCGAACGGCTGATCAAATCCAACAAAGTCTACTATGGTCCAACAAGGCCCTTTAAATCCCGAAATTTATCCAGAACATCCAAGCTACTACTGTACAAGACCATGGTCTTACCAGTATTCATGAATGGATCCAAGACCTGGGTGCTCAATAAAAGGCACTCTGAACTCTTATCCGCGTTCGCGAGGAAGGTCTTAAGGAGAATTGTTGGCCCCGTATGCGAGGGAGGACGATTCTGGAGACGCTACAACCATGAGTTGAACGCAATCTACCTTGAAGCTAATGTTGTAAGAAAAATCAAGCTCGGTAGACTCCGGTGGGCGGAACACCTAGCTCGATTGAGCGAAGAGGAGCCTTCCCGGAAAGTCCTTTCTGGCAGGATGTATGGAAAGAGAAGCACGGCAGACCTTGTCTGTGATGGAGGGATGGCGTAGACCAGGACGCCCAGAGCGTGGGGCTGCTAAAACTGGATGACATCGGCTCGAAATCGGGACCGGTGGAGAGATTTGTAATATATTGGCAAGACGGGATCCCGGTTGTAGTACCGATGATGATCATAATTCCTAGTACTTTTTTGACATAATGTATGGCGAAAAGCGTTGGACCAAAACGGAGAATATACTCGTACCATGCAATTCAATAATATCTATAGATTATAAGAAAATCGTATTATCATTAAGAAAATGGTTTAAGTTCGTAACAACCTAACCTAACTTTTGAGGTTTATGAACATTCTTACAGTGTTAATGTACTAAAGGATGATACCGGAACATATTTTTCCACTGGATCATAATTCAGTTCATTGAAACAAAATACCTGACGACACTTGCCAAAGCAAAGGTATAACATTACAATGCTCATTTCCCAGATCTTCCGATGGATATGTGTCGTGCACAATATGAGATATCACGGTGCATGACGCTCACCTATATTCGTATCATCTGAGAGGTAAGTCATTGTGGATTAGCCATGCTATGTGCAATACATTTGAAGTGACGAAGGTAATTGATGAAACAACCGAAATATGATGGCTTCTAACCTACTAACCTACTTGTTGCTGGTATGCAATAGAAATGTTGGTGGGTATATAGTATTGAATGAACGAATTTTCAATTAATAAATTAGATTCAAACAGACTTTTTACTGTATTGTTTCTCATTCGCGCAGATATTTACGGCATTCGCACCCTGCCCGTCGTTTTAACTAATCAATACACTTTTTGGTAGCCTCCTATGGCATTCGTGCCATGCCTGACTGGTTGAATAACGAACTATCCTTTAGCACTTTCAGCTCTTGTTGATTGATCTATCAACCAGTTAGACCCGACGTCTAATTACGCGCCACCTCTTCGTTCACTGGATTTTGATAGGTGATCTGGCGCATTTCTACTCTAAGGCGGAATATCTCCACAACCATTGCAAGGAAACAAAAAAAAAGAACTTGTTGAATCTCGGTGGCCTCGATACGTAGCTCCTACAAATAAACATAAGTCAACTTGAAAAGTTCTTTGCGGTAAAATTTATAGCGAATGGTAGCCGATATGATCACATTAGCGTTAGCGTTTACCAGAATGCAAAAACCACTTGGATTCCAAATTGAATGATACCGTCTCTAGATCGGAACCTGCCGAAAAGACAATTGAGGACAAAGAGCAGAATATTGTTGCAGACTCAGCTAAATAGCCTTCATGTATAAAAAGACGATTTTTCTTTGAATTCAAAAATATCAAAAACACTAATACCATTAATGCTAGCTGAAACAGGTTGCTATCGTTTTTAAGTCTCTCCTAAGCTGTTGTGCTGGTTTGTGACATTAAAAAAAAATAATAATACAATATAATTTATAGAACCCGTGGAAATTACATTAAGGGTCGTTGCTATGAAAGGAAACTTAAATCTTAGTCTGAGATCGTAAAGATTTTGGAACAAAGGCGTTAATAAAACAATAAGACGTGAAAATGCTAGTATAAATATAGCTAAATATATAGTTATATATCCACCCTCGCCAACTTTTCGCTTAACGGAATGATGCAAGAATTTCCGTGACCACGTCATTCTATAACCAAATTCAGCTACATGAGACGATCAACAAATCCGTGGCCACACACCACGTTTGCTGCGCAAAGTGATCGAATCAGGTACCGAAATAATTGATTGGAATATCAATGAACCCGCCTACATTGGACGCAACTACTTGTTTATGGTTCTCATAGGAGGTTGGTTCCACGAAAAGGATTTGTTGCATCTAATTGTGTCTAATCTAAACAACTTAGTCCGGAGCCCGGTGTTGAATGACTCGTCCAATTACGGAACATTGCCGTAAAAAAATAAACGAGGCCATTACTTAAGTGAACTTGAAGACCTGAGAAACCGAAAAATAACTTCTGACTTATACAAAGCGCGTCATTAGTCGATAAATAAAAACACTGAAGTGCACGCCAACATGTGTGCAGCAGACGTGTCTCAATATTAGACAACGTATTTATTATAGCAAAGGGGCAAACGCCACTGAAAATGGAATGTGGAAAGGTGTATTAAATTACGTAACACTTTCGAGGATATACCTAATTCAATATCCTTTTACATACATAGACAATTGTATTGCATTCATCTCAAGCGGAAGTGTTAGAAATTGCTAGAGGGTACCTGATTGTGAAATTAGACAAATTGACTTTCATCCATTTACAGTATATATAAACCAAACGCCTCGAAACATCACATTAAAGCACGGATTAAATATTGCGTAATTTTATATATATTTTTTTAATTTTGCCGGTCGTAATCGTTTACAAATTAAATATTGTATTAATTCTCTATTGATCAACATTTAAATGATAAGGTAACCAATAATTATTTATTCAGATATTTATAAAAAACCTTTTACTATAGTCAATTTATTAAGTTATAAGAGCGTGTATTGCTTCCATGAAAGACTGGTTTCCAAATTTTCCAGTCGCTTAATTCTGTCCTTATCTCTACAAAAAACCAAAACGTTGTTGGGAATAAGAAAATGTTAAAGGTTTTTTTTTCGCCTTTAGATGGCAATATGCAATGTATTAGAAGAAAAGCCTTGAAAGACATTAATCATACAGAGTCATGTAATTCCAGCATCGGAAGGCGAATAAAAGAAAAAGGCACAGAAATAAAATGTTGGGGACATTTTTTTATTTTTGTTTCATTGTCTGAATTTGACTATTCGACAGTTTCCATCATCATTTAAATATCCACTGGCTCCACTCAATACTTTTGAAATAATTTTCTATTACTTTTATACAGATTACGATTGGTGTATAAACCTTAACTTCACTAATGTTGGTTTTCGATTGCTCAACAATTTAACAACTATCCGTGTAAACTAAAATCTACTTTTCGTTTAAGGAAGATTTTTTTTTCTGTCGTGAGATTACGAGTTATAGATCGCAACACAAACGAGATAAAGGTCACCAATACAACATAACTTAATAAAGCTATTTTCTCACCGTAGATAAATCCTTCCAAAGAAATGCAATACCTTAATACCTGTGATATCTGGCACAGGGAAATAAATCTTGGAATCATTTGTGCAACGATGTAATCCACGTCGCAGCAATAAGTTTCCTTTTAGGTTTGTAACAATTATAAATCAGTCTAAGGATAGATTCACGACTCCGAAGACGGTCTCGATACGAGAGAAATTTGAAATAAACATTAATTGAAAAATATAGAAATTGCATCTTTATTTTTCCATTGAACTCCTTTGTGAAAAGTGGCGCAGCCGCTAGTACCCTAATGTATCCTTAGTAAATAAAGATTATTTTCACTAGATACAGTGCGTATTCACGTTTAATCGGGTATCGTGCAAATTCCTAAAGATAGAAAGTCACTAAAACAGAATATATATATATATATATATATATATATATATATATATATATATATATATATGTATATATATATATAATAAAAAGGGAAATGTAACTTATAGATCGCGAACGACTGAATCGTCGTTTAATATAAAGAAAAATACATATAAAAAGTGTGCAAAATCAATACAAAAATTAAAGTGCTCAAATAATTAAATAAAAACAAATAAACAAAGTGGGCATATAAAAAAAGGAGAGGACGATTAAATTCCCAAAGGAAGGACAATACAGACCAACGTTAAGGTATACACGAAATTAAAACAACTATTTAAAAACAACAACCCCCGCTTGGTAGAAACCTTGACGTGGTGCGGGGGCTTAAACTACAATGAATCACTCAGGCTATGCTGACCGAAGCATATGCTTCCAGTAGAGCCACCCATGTCAGACAGGCTAGCGAGGAGTAACACACAAAGATCTACCACCCTTAATCCAGGGTGTTACGCGTCACCGTGCCCATTGGATGGTTTGCAGCCAGGGATATATCGGCTGTATTATAACGGCGCCTCTCTGACACCGGGTCGAATCAGAGCAGTAAGAAGACCTTACCATATCAAAACGGGGCTCTGATGCGGCGGACTATTTGAAACCCCAAGACTCGTGGAATCAAAAATGAATAATCAATACACAAAAACCAATCCCACGAAAAACCCGGTAGGCGTAGGTGTGATGAGCCGACACTACCATAAGGGAACAAATCATCAAGAAAACACTGACTCGGCAAAAAGAAGACGTAGGGAAAAACGGAAAAAGCGGGATATACGCGTCGGCACGTGGAATGTTCGAACGTTATATAAACCAGGCGCGATACAGACGGTCGTAGAAAACGCGAAACAATATAAAATGGACATCGTCGCGCTTCAAGAAGTCCGACTCCCACATCAAGTAATCGAAACCAAGCACTGGCTTCATCATAAGCATGTACGCCCCATGTACCATAAAAGATGTGAAATTTATTAATGACCGAATGTCGGTGCTAAAAATACAGGGACCATGGTACAATTATGTATTTATAAACGTACACGCCCCACCAGAATCTACCGACGAAGAAACGAAGGACACGTTCTACGAGACCCTAGAGGAAGTATTTGATGGAAACTCATCATTCGATGTTAAAATCCTCCTCGGGGACCTCAATGCGAAAATTGGAAAGGAAGACATCTTCCAACCAACAATAGGCAAAGAAAGCCTACATGATGTTTCAAATGATAATGGTATTCGAATTATCACGTTCGCAGCGTCAAAAGATCTGGTAGTGAAAAGCACGATGTTCAAGCACAAGCAAGTCCATAAAGCCACATGGATATCACCCGACGGCGTGACGCGTAACCAAATAGACCACTTCCTCATAGACAAAAGACACCACTCGAATATCCTTGACGTAAGATCATATAGAGGAGCAAATTGCGACTCCGATCACCTCCTAGTAATGGGCAAAATTAGAAGTGGGCTCGCGGCAAACCCACATGGACAGTCACGGGATACGAGCAAAAATTTCGAGATCGATAAACTAAAAGACCTACGTAAAAGGGCTGAATATCAAGACGAACTAACGAATAGATTTAGCATCCTAGAGAATGACAGTAGTGAGGACGAGGAAGCCAATAGTGTGGATACTAAATGGGCATCGATCAGAGACACAATCAAACAAACAGCCCAAAAGGTATTAGGATTTAAGAAAACAACTAAGTCCAAACCTTGGTTTGACGATGAGTGCAGGGCAAAGATCAAACAACGTAAATGCCTCAGAATGATCCACTTAGAAGCACATGATGAAGTCAACGCAGTAAGATACGCGACAATTCGGAAAGAGACAACCAGACTCTTTAAACGCAAAAAACGCGAATGGGAGAAGACTCGGACTGAAAAAATCATAGAAAATGCCAGAGCAAAGAACAGCGGCATAAATTCAATTAGAAATGGCTAACGAGAGAGAGCCAAAATAATCCGAGACACGAACGGCGGTCTGGTGACAGAAACAAAAAATATCGTGACAGGATAAAAGCAGTACTTTGAAAACCTGCTCAATGTGGGCACCCATCAACCACAAATAAACGCACCAGACGTACAAACAGCCGAGCCCCAGTTCTCAGAGCCCTCTTTCGAGGAAGTTGTAGACGCGATAAATCGATTGAAAAACAACAAGGCTCCCGGAGTCGATTGCATACCGGCAGAGCTTGTGAAGCATGGCGGAGAGGCAACCGCTCGAAAGATCTGTGGCGGTTCCGCCAGATCCGACGGTACGCTTTCCTTAAACACCCCATAACACCCATCTTCCCATATAATTTCGCCAATGCAAATCGCATTAGGCACCTGAAAACGCTACACGCATTAATTGGAGCAAAGATATAGTCATAAAGCTTCTGCAAGAGAATTCTTACCTTTTCAAGTATTCCTTCGCTTACAAATCCCCTGTAAGAGTTCTTACTTTCCTTATCATAAATTATTCTGAAAAGAAAAACCCCGGTTCACATATCATGTAACCATTCCAGCCAGAGATAATTATCATGGCGTCGCCTATTCTCAGCTTCTTTCATGTATACGATAAATTTCTTTATGTATCCATTAGCTGGCGACGTTTTTCTTCCCGCACAATGTGCAACCCAAAGCAAATACGCATTTCGCGTCCCTTGGCATCAATCGAAATCCAAGCATAATCAATGCAAATGGGTATTCAATACGTACCCTTTCTAGCGATGCCATAAACACCATTTCCCAGTAACTTCGCTAAAACCAATTAGCACATTTTCACACCGGAACATCGTCTCTTTGCTTAGCCGCACATGTTCCAACAAAGATTCCATTGGCATCCGACGATTTCGGTTTTATTTGCTTTACCGAAATCGTATCCTAGGAATGCACTTTATGTCTTTCTTTGTTCTAGGCACACATACCGTCATGACCACGATGAGCGAGTGAGCTCTGAACGAGCAAAATATCGTTGAGTCAAATTCCATCCTTCGACCTGACCAGGTCGTGTCTCCATCGCTACCCTGGTGCGCACAGGGGAGCGATAATCGCGTGAGTCGGGAGTCGTCTTCCATCCGTTGACCAGCCTGGTCACAGGCGATCTCCCGCTCACCGCTGCGCACGGTGGCGCGAATCTAGTCGAGTGCGTCGTTGATATCTATCGTGTTTTATTCTATTTTTCGAGGCACTGTGTTGACATCTGCCCAATATAATACGTGTATGAATATAATTATTTTACAAGGAAGCGCACCTAGTTCATTTGGAAATATGCCGCGGTCTGAATAAACGAATTAAATATATTACAAGTGTGTTTTAATTCTACCAATCATTTGGATCTCCTTGGTGAACAGTTTGCTGCGGCGGAACAATCGACGAATGGAAAGGAACTTGTTTTTTTTTTTTGTGAGAACGAAGTGGAACCTAGCGCCCATGTCGGTGCTACGACTTCGCTCCTCCAGATCCACCAACTGGTTAGAACAATATAGGACAAGGAAGTCACTCCGGAAGAATGGAAAACCGCAATAGTCATCCCCATTTTCAAAAGAGGTGACAGATCTGACTGCGAAAATTACAGAGGAATATCATTGCTCCCAACCACATACAAAATATTAACAAATGTCATACTGGCGAGAATTACACCGTACGCAGAACAAATATTGGGAGACTACCAATGCGGATTCCATCGGAACCGGTCAACAAGCGACCAGCTGTTCACAATAAGGCAACTATTGGAAAAGAAGTGGGAATACGGAGAGAAGGTTCACCAACTGTTCATTGACTTCAAAAAACCCTACGACTCAGTCGCAAGGCAAAGACTCTACCATATTGTGGTTGAGCTGGGGATGCCGAAAAAATATGCCGCCCTCATTCAAATTTGCATGAACGAAAACAAAGGGCGAGTTAGAATAGAAAACCACCTCTCAGAACCATTTGAAATCCGGGACGGACTAAAACCAGGGGATGGCCTCACCATGCCTTTTTAACCTTGTCCTCGAGTATGTTATCAGAAAGGTACAAGACGACAACACGGCCGGATCATCCCTGAACGGGGTCACACAAGTGCTCGCGTATGCGGATGACATCGCCGTTCTGGGCGATAATCTCGAAACTGTAAGTAAAAACAGTGAAATCATCATGCAAGCAGCAGAAGTGGGCCTAGAAATAAATGAAGACAAAACAAAATATATGATTACGGCGAGAGCAGGTGGACCTCAGAGAACACATATAAACGTCAGGGGCAAGATATTTGAAATCTGGGAACGATACTGACGACCAGAAACGAAACGTCGAAGGAAATTTACAAAAGACTACACTCCGGCAACGTTAGTTGGCATGCAGCCAGTAAACTGTTGAAATCCAAACTGCTATCACGTAATATAAAGCTCCGTATCTATAGAACCATAATCAAGCCGATTGCTCTATACAGATGCGAAACATGGGCTCTCACAAAACGGGAAGAGAACAAAGTCCGCGTATTCGAGAATAAAGTTTTAAGGGGTATATTTGGCGGTAAATATGACGAGGAGTCAGGACAATGGAGGAAACTCCACAACCACGAATTGGAAGAGCTATACCGCAAACCTACAATAGTGAGAGTGATCAAGTCGCGAAGATTGGGATGGGCCGGACACGTAGCGCGAATGGGCGATGATAGGACCGTGCATAGAATCCTTGACGGTAAACTAACCGAGAAGAGACCGACACGACGGCCGCGACGGGGATGGGGGGACAATGTTAGATTGGACATCGAGAAGATCGTATCGGATGGTCGAACGTGGAAGGAGGGTGCACAGGACAGGGAACAATGGCGGGACAGAGTCGGTGAGCTTATGAACTTCCGCGTTCCTCTAGACCAAAAAATGATGATGATGATGATTTAAAAACAACAAAACACTTAAAATCGAAAGGGGACATCACAACAGTAGTGAGAGGACCTCCAACAATCTTCAACATGTTCCACTCAACGAGGACTAATATGTCGCCAAAAGTACAGAAGACACCCTGTGGGGAGGAAGTATTGTGCGTCGGCGTACGATGCGGACTCACTTCCTTCCTCCATCGTCACTATAATGATCCACCTGGCGAAAACTAGAACTCAGACACTGTTCACGGATGAAACACTGCAGAGCCACCGAATTCAAAAGTCAATCACAAACACGATCACAAAGCAAAACAGAAAACTCTAGGCACAGGAGGGAATAAAAAGAAACACTAAAATTTAGTTCAATGGAGTATTATAAGTGGTGTTTATTGTTTTCTTTTTTAAATGTTAAATTATTGTTATATTGCAACGTTGCACACTGATTACTGCGTTTAATTAAAAGGATAGTTTTTCAGATACCGGTAGTCGATTTTAGAACTAACAAAGTTATATTAACCGATACGACTCGATACGCGTTCGACTCACACTCGACTTTTGTTTCACACCGTACCGGCGCCGGCACGGTGGATGGCGGAGCGACCGTCTCGATCGCTGGATGAAATTCGACTCAACGATATTTTTCGTTTTGAGGTGAGTTTGCCCAAGAAGAAAAAAAATGTTTCTCTGTGGTGGAAACAAGGAAGACAGACTTGGCAATGACTGTGTATGTGTGAGTGAAGATCACATTGGTTTATTTTTCATACACAAGGCCATAGGAATAAACCTGAAACTCAAGGACGGGGCATAATGGGCATCCAAGAGATGTGTGTTTGTTGAAACAACGAATCGCGTCTCGTCGGATGCTAATGGTTTTGTATTTGTTTATGCATCTAGTTCGTAAGGGACAAGATTCGGCGAATCAAAGGACAAGGGAAATATGACCTAATGCATAGTTCGGTAATGAGGGTCGGCTAGATAAATAGCAGCCGCTCATTAAATAGAATATGTGATTCGGATACCTAAGCGATATGGTATGCACTGCAGCTGTTACGATAGCCGCAATGCCGATGCACATGGTGCTAATAGGTTTAAGACGCGAGATGCGTATTTGCTTTGGTTTGCACATTGTGCGGGTCAGGGAATTTTATTGCTGGGAAAAAAGGACGCCAGTCAATGTATACATAAAGAAATTTTTTGTACACATGAATAAAACTGGGAATAGGCCACGCAATGATAATTATTCCTGGCTGGAATGGTTACATGATATGTGAACCGGGGTTTTCCTTTTCAGGATAATTTATGATAAGGAAGGTAAGAACTCTTACAGGGGATTTGTAAGCGAAGGAATCCTTGAAAAGGTAAGAATTCTTTTGCAGGTACCTTTGGGTTATAATAATTGGATCTATTTGATGCGTGAAGCATTTATGATGCTAATGCGAATTGCATTAGCGAAAGCTGGTGCAGACTGGGTTGTGGTTATGGGGTTTTTTTAGGAAGGCGAGCCGTGGGATCTGGCGGAACCGCCACAACCCCAGAAGAAGCCGAGAAATAACCACAGGTTAGCTGTTTAGTACATAGATATATATATGGTAATTTGCTTTTCTCTCTCTCTTTTCTTTATACAAATTGTTTGTGCACCTTAAGATATACAAATATATATATATATATATATATATATATATATATATATATATATATATATTAGGTGTACAACTTTGCTTCCGCCGTTTTGCAATAGATGGCTGTAGCGGTAAGTGGTAGTTGAAATAAATAGATCATAGATGTCATACAATAAGCTTAGGTATTTGTAAACATGACGCCACCGAAATATTAGTCGGTTTATGTCTGCATCATAAAGTTATTCTCGATTAAACATGCCAGCTTACGAGCCAAATTCTCGTCATTTGCGGGAGATTTTAATTTTCTGCTTTAATATGAAGAAATCTGCGACTGAGGCTCATTTCTGCATTTCTGCATCGCATTGTGACTGGGGACGTAAAAATGGGTTCATTACGATAGTCCCAAGCGCAGAAAATCATGGCGATATCCCGGCCATGCTTCCACGTCGACGGCAAAACCGAATATCCACGGTTCCAAAGTCATGCTCAGTATTTGGTGGGACCGGCTCGGCGTAGTGTATTATGAGTTGTTAAAACCGACTGAAACAATCACAGGCGGTTTTTTACAATTAAGCCTCGAATTTCGGAAAAAACGGCGGAAGCAAAGATGTGCACCTAATATATATATATATATATATATATATATATATATATATATATATATATATATATATATATAAGGCATAAATTAAATCCTATAGCATAGGAAAATGCAAATGGGAATGGAATACTTACCCCTGGCGTCGATGCTATAAACACCAATTCCCTGATAATAAGCTGAAAACAATTAGCACCATGTGCAGAATGCGTTACGGTCTATCAGTACAGCCGCAATGCACATTCATAAACAATGGTATATACGTTACTCTTCCCTCGTTTCAGGTTTCGTTTATCCTTTGCTAAATGCACCGATAAACACGGTGATGTGTACGATCACACACCACTGCGTGCCAGAGATCGCCTGCCATTGGTCACTGGTCAATGGAAATTTCATTTCCTTTTCACCACACCACCAAACTCACACCAAACGAGAGTAGAATCATGGAGTTACCTAAAACCATTAACACAATCAGCGTCGGTTTCCGTTTTAACCAAACCAAGTTAAAACAAACCACAGGCACCATAAAACGAACTGCACGTTCACCTAAGCGCTTAACAACATAGAGATTCATAAATGTGCATTAGCATGATTCTCTATTGATTTTTCCTTTGTGTTTTCTATCGATTTCCCACAGAAAAGATCCTTGTCCATTCAGCTAAAACAAACAACAGGCGCAATAAAACGAACTGCACGTTCGCCTAAGCGCTCAACAACATAGAGAATCATAAAAGTGCATTAGCACGATTCTCTATTGATTTTTCCTTTGTGTTTCCTCTATCGATCCCAATTTGTGAAAGATAAAGAAAGGAAAATGGGTCAGGCAGGAAAATAGAGATATCCTTTTATCTGCTGGACGAAAGAAAAGATTTCCATCCGATGGGAAAATAAAAAAACTAAAGACGAGGTGGGTTTTAATACTTGACCGAGGCGGTCAGATAGTGAGTTGTGTTTTGAGATTCTACCGGGACGTAATATATGTGAAGCAAAAGAGGTGAACATTAACATTTAACTAAAGACGAAAAGATGTACTCATCCTCGACGAGAACAGCAAACAAAAAAAAGGAACCAATCTTACTTCGAAAAAGCGTATCCAATAAAACCAAACAAATGACAACCGCACTGAACAATAAAACAGATGATTACCGCAGATCGTCATCACGACATTATTTTATTTCAATCACTATTACATTAAACTGTGTTAAAAGCAAAGGTACTGAAAGCACCGTATATATCTTCGTAAGAGAGACGTTACGTTAAAAAAACAGACTGTTTCCAAAACAGTAACAAACAAAAAGAACTGTGTTACACAGTAACAATGAAACCGTTAAAGAATAGACAATTTTCATCCTCCTCTATTCAGCAACTGGCAGCATTCAGTGCCACCACCGAATCTTCGGTTGTAACCTCATTGTTTGATTTTTTATTGAGGTATAACTTCAGGCACCTGATGTTTGCATGTCTATTCGAATAGACGACGTGTATAGCTGATAGCAATTTCAGTGATATGGCCGTTCGGTGAGTTTGGCATAAAGTCACCATCTTAATTCAACTGTAAGAATGTTCCGATTTGATTGGTACTGTGCCGAGCAGTGCATCTGATATCAATTTGTCGTTTGGAATCACTGCTGGCATTTCCGAGTGACATTTGAGGTTGCTTGATGTTTTCCTCTTATTTTGAATCTTTGTATGCTTTGTTGCTATACTGCAACAACTATTGTTAACTAACCAGCAAAGACAAAATAAAGTAGATAGACATTAAACCACCTGTGTTGATTACCCGAGGGTGAAAATGAAGAACAGCTGGTAGGAAGTATTAATATATTGACAACTGGCGGTAACAACAACTGCTGGCAAGAATTAGAAAGTGCAATATAGTAACAAGTAATTGGATTTACCTGTAAAAAAGAATAGAAACAAATTCGTTTTTTGTTTGTGTTTTGTGAAGAATGAGATTACAGTAAAAGTGCTTCATATCCTTTTAATACTTAGTTGTTGCACCTTTGTTTTTAATGACTGCTTCGCATCTTCGTCCCATGGAAGTGACTAGTTTGGTACAAGTCGCGGGTGGTATAGAGTACCATTCATCTTTTATTTTGGACCAAAGTTCGTCCTTTATTTTGGCTTTGCAGTCTCCCATCTTGCGCTTAAGAATGTCCCATAGGTGTTCTGTAGCGGTTCCGCCAAACCCTACGGTCCACTTACCTAAAAAACCCCATAATTACTACCCAATGTCCTTAAGTTCGCTAATGCAACAGTATTAGTACCTGTAAATGCTTCACGCATTATATAAATCACCATCTGTAATCATAAAATCCCTATAAAGAAAACTTACCTTCATGAATCCCTTCGCATACAATTTTCCGTCAGATTTCTATGTTTGCTTATTTGCTATTCTAAACCAATTCGGTACCAGACAAATTCCTGAAAATAAAAACCCTCGGTTCACATATCATGTAACCATTCCAGCCAGGGATAATTATCATGGCGTCGCCTATTCCTACCTTCATTCATGTATTCGATAAATGTCTTTATGTATACATTGGCTGGCGACGTTTTTCTCCCAGCAATTAAATTCCCTGACTCGCACAATGTGCAACCCAAAGCAAATACGCATTTCGCGTCCCTTGGCATCAATCGAAATCCAAGCATAATCAATGCAAATGGGTATTCAATACGTACCCTTTCTAGCGATGCCATAAACACCATTTCCCAGTAACCTCGCTAAAACCAATTAGCACATTTTCACATCGGATCATCGTCTCTTTGTTTAACCGCACGTGTTCCAACAAAGATTCCATTGGCATCCGACGATTTCGGTTTTATTTGCTTTACCGAAATCGTATCCTAGGAATGCACTTTATGTCTTTCTTTGTTCTAGGCACACATACCACCATGATCACGGTGAACGAGTGAGCTCTGAACGAGCAAAATATCGTTGAGTCAAATTCCATCCTTCGACCTGACCAGGTCGTGTCTCCTATCGCTACCCTGGTGCGCACAGGGAAGCGATAATCAGCGATAATAACTAGAGTCTTAGTATAACCACTAATCAGAGCGGTCGTCGTACACCCCCTTAAGCGTGTGCATCGGAGTGGACACGCCTCCAACGCGTATATATCCCGAAGTCGAGTCGTGTAGAAACTCCGCGCCACTATTTTAATCAAATCAAAGAAATAAAAAAAAACAAAACGATCGCAATTCTATTAGATTACATGTGAACAAGGATTTTAAATAAATTTCCGGAGATACAGTGCGTAGTGAAAATAATAAAGAACAACTCAAAATCAAACAGCTTGCAGTGCGTTTAACTATTCCTCCAGTGTTTATTTCCGCTCTCCTCCAGTGGACATTGTGTTGCGGAGGTTGTTTTGTTTCGCTTAGAGTTTCTTGTCCAGTGAACAATATATGATGGAGGAAGAAGAGAAACCGAGCGCCGTACGCCGGCGCAACATGCTTCTTCCCCACAGTTCTATTGGGGTAAGATCAGTGGACTGCGATGGCCACTCCATAACATCGACTTTGTTTTGAAGAAACCATACTTTAGCCAATATTGAGGTGTGCTTGGGGTCATTATCCTGCATAAACTCCCATTTAATGTCCTCTTCAGAAAATGGTAGCATAACAGTGTTTAAGATTTCTACATAATCTTTAGCACACACACTTTCCTTTATAAGAAAAATTGGACCAACACCAGATGCTGAAAGGCACCCCCAAATCATTAAATTGCCTCCACCATGTTTCACTTTCTTTTTCATATACTTTGGATCGAAATCTAAGTTCATTGGTGGTCTGACGTACATTTTTCCATCGGAACCAAACAAATTAATCTTGGTTTCATCCGAGCATAAGATGTTATTCCAATTCGCACGGTGAAGGTGTTTTTTGGCTAAAACGAGTCTCTGCTTTATATTTTTCTTGCTCAAGTATGAAACTTTTCTGGGACTTTTTCCAGGAAGACCCGCTTCTAATTGTACGACTCGTACAAGGTACGTTTAGGTCAGTTTTTAATTCTGTGGAGTCATGGGAATTGGATGGGAATCGGGATTGGACTCTGGGTTTATTTGCATATCATAAAACATCTGGGTAAAATGCTTATGGAGATATGCATTGCGATGCTTAGATCGCCGGAATTGTGTGTATGCGAACCAAACGGATATTTTAAAATACGCAACTTTTATTCTTTCAGCTACAACAAACAAACAGAAGAATTCAAACTACATTAAGCCCTTCAGGTGAATACAAAGACCGTAGACAGCCGTTACATGGGCGAAACAAATAATTAACGGATTTAAAGATTATACAGTATTCAGGGGAACCAATAACACCAATGGAGTTTTTTTTCAAGGATCATACTGTAATCAAGTTTAAATCCTGGTTAATCAAATCTATCTATTATTTTATTAAAGAACTTTTGTTTTTAGAAAAAAATTACTACAACCTGTATATCTTGCCCAAAAAGAGATAATTTTGTTTTAATATAAACGAGGGAACAAAAGGAGGTTTAGAGGTACCCCTAAATATGAAACCACATTGCGACCGAAGAGGGGATGGAGGAAGGGGAAAATAGGTATAGATGAGCATCGACCACAACGATGAGAAAACACGTGTTCAGGTACAGCATCCTGTGGGGATTAGGAGTATTCTGCCAGACACGGGCACTCGTTTCACTCCTATCCCCATCCGTCTGTCACTAAAAGTTTCGACAATGTTCCGCCAAACACTGTTAGAAAACTGTTCACCCGGAAAGTCATCACTCGATCAAGTAAAACACTGACGCACAGGTTTGTTATTATTAATGTCCAGGAACACTGTTTATTTAATTTAGTTAGAGATCATTTTAAACATTAAACATAATAATTGTTACAGCTCCACCGAAATCAAGAACACACAGTTGGCTTTAATTTATTCAAGTACAACTACTTTTATTACTCAACACTGACTCCATATATCTGCGCTTCTCCGCCGCGCGCGGAGAGCGGGGATGGCATGGCCGTGGTGGTCAGCGGATGGAATTTGACTCAACGATATTCAATCGTTGTCGAAAGAAATTCAGCCAGTGAAACTGGCTCTCTTAAATTAAGGATGCATTTCCTGTTCCAAGAGAGAAGTAAAGTCTCTCTTTGGGGTAACCAAACAGATCTCATACAGAAGATCGCCACGGTACACATGTATGTGTGTACATTGGTTCTTTTATGGATCAAAGCCATGGGAAAGACTCTAAACAAAGAAAGGGAAAATGTGCAATCATGGGATGCGAGTCCGGTAAAGCAAACAAAACCGAAACTCGTCGGATGCTAATTGGATCTTTGTTTGAGATATGCGTCGCGGCTAAATAAATAGACGCGACGCCTCGAAGAAATGGTGTTAATGGGTTTTAGCTAGATTACCGGGAAATGGTGTTTATGCCATCACTGGTAAGGGTAATGTGGGGAGGAAGTAATGTACCAGCATGGGTACTTGATTCACTTCCTCCTCCATCATTCACTCCACTGTCAATCACGAAAATACAAGCAGCAAAATGTCACTGAGGGGAAAACAGGCGCACCGAGGGGGAAACACAAAGCTAAACTCCGCGACATCAACACAGGAAAAGTTAAACACACTAATTTATTGTTTAATTAAGCATTAATGTTATTTTATTGAAGGTGAGTTTATAATATTTAAGAACTGGTGATATAATTAACAAGACGCAACACTACGTAATTAATTTAATTATAAAGATAGTCTTTCATATACCGGTATGGCTTTATATGGGAGGCACCGATAAAAATTACTTTTTAATTTAACAATATAATAATAATAATAACTAACGCGCTCGACCCGAACTAACTTGGTGTTTCACACCGTACCGGCGCCGGTACGGTGGATGGCGGTGACCCGACCGCCTTGAAGGTTGGAATACGACTAAACCGATATCCTCTCCAATAAGGATATCGTTTTTACCTAACACCAGGGACACGTAAAGTCTCTCTTGGTGGTATAGGAAACCAGATCTTGTGATAAAGGTCATGGTAGTATGTGTGGTGATCGTTCAGATCGATGCTATTCAAACGTGCTTGACAGTAGTGGAACAACGAAACAGGCAGGCGGCAAAGATAAAAGGGAAAAATGTCCAAATGCGCCGTTGGTAATGCGGGTCATTGTTTACACGATGCCTCGTCGCTATTTTCGACGTTGGGAGAAAAAGGTGCTAAAAGCAAATTGGATGTTTATGGCATCTCTGGCTGCAGTAGAAACCGGGTTCATATTTGCATTAGGAAATGCTGTTTAACTTTAACAATTGAAAATTCGCGGAACTGTATAACACGCACGACTGGTATCGAAAAAAAAGACTCGCTAGGGTGTGCATTACGAGCACACCCTACAAGGGATGATGAACGGCTCGACCGATCCGTTCTGTGGTTGGAATAGGACTAACACCGATATCCTCTCCAATAAGGATATCGTTTTTACCTAACACCAGAGACACGTAAAGTCTCTCTTGGTGGTATAGGAAACCAGATCTTGTGATAAAAGGTCATGGTAGTGTGTGTGGTGATCGTTCACACGTGCTCGACAGCAGTGGAACAACGAAACAGGCAGACGGCAAAGATAAAAGGAAGAAAATGACCAAATGCGCCGTTGGTAATGCGGGTCATTGTTTACGCGATGCCTCGTCGCTATTATCGATGTTGGGAGAAAAAAGGTGCTAAAAGCAATTTGGATGTTTATGGCATCTCTGGCTGCAGTAGAAACCGGGTTCATATTTGCATTAGGAAATGCTGGAGAATTTGGTTTCAGCGTCTACTGCGCTAATTATATGCAGCTGCTTGGGTTGTTTATTGATAAGACAAACAAAAAAGGTTGCCAGGCAATGTGTATGAAAAGGTACATGACGCGGCTGGGAAAATAGACGGCGCAATATTTATGGTCCCTGTCATGACGGTTACATTGAATGCAATCCGAATTATTTTGTTTACAGGAATTCATCTAAGGAAATTTGACTGGCGACGTAGATGCCGAAATTGATTGGAAATTCCTGGTAAGCTAATAAAGAAATCTTAAGGAGCAATGGTATGCGAAGAGAATGCATGAAGGTAAGTTTTCTTTACAGGGACTTAAAGATCATAGATTTGATCTCTTAAATGCGTGCAGCATTTACAGGTACTAATACTGTTGCATTAGCAAACTTAAGGGAGTAGGGTAGTAGTTATGGGGGTTTTTCAGGTAAGTAGACCGTAGGGTTTGGCGGAACCGCTACAGTAAGTATTGAATTCCTATTTGCATTTGCTTATGCTGTAGAATTTAATTGGTGCCAAGAGATGCGGGTATTTGTTTTGGTCCCTTGGGTGTAGGTCGCCGGCCAATGTGTTTGTCTGGTGATTTATGATACACATGATGAAGCCGGGATAAGTCAACTCAAAGGTAAGATTTCCTGATTACGCGGTTGTATTATATATGAACCGATGAATTTTCTTTCAGGGAATCTATGATAAGCTTGGAGAGAACTCTTATAGGGGATTTTAAATGCGAAGTTATGCATGCAGGTAAGAATTCTCTTTTCCAGGGGCTCTTTTGATTACAAATTTGTTCTCTTTAATGCGTGAAGCAATTAAGATTCGAATGCTATTGCATTAGCGAAAGCTTATGCAGACTGGGTGAAAGGTATGGGGGCTTTTTAGGAAAGCGCACCGTGGGGTTTGGCGGAACCGCCACAGTCCCATTTTCGCGAGGTTCGGCTAAAGAATGATTTTTTGTGTTTGTTTGTGCATCAGAGGTTGATTAACAACGTTAACTGCACATTTTCTAATTGACAAGTGCAGCGAGACAGTGTTTGCAGGTAAAAGGACGTAAAATGTTTTACAATGAGTAACGGGTGGTCCGCAAAATGATTCCAGTTTTGTTATATTCGATTAGGCAACAAAGAACATAAACATTTGTGATTGCTTGCCTAACGTATTCAACAGTTATTTGCAATCTGTGTACTGTAACAAAGCCGACAACGGGGACGGTCTTTCAACGTCATAGAATCGCCTCATTTAAGAGAAATATATGAACACTAATTGGCGCAAGGCTAATAACCTTGCCTGAAAAACAAATTATTATGGGAAATGTATCAAATTTTACTTGCTAAATAAGGCCAAGACCGGATCCCAGTTATAGTGCCGATGATGATGATATGAGCACTAACCGAATCAGTACTTCACCTACGGAAAGTGATGGAAAATTCAACCATATTATATTGGGTATAATATTAACGATCAAGATTGTGTCAAGACATGGTAAGTAACTTTCAGTTGCTGTAGAAGGCGATATTTAGAAGAATCTGATAATAGCATTGCCCATGTGCCAAATTTTCAAAAATGTGATGCTTGAATCACAGTTTCGAGTACTTGAGGTAACAGCTAGAGTTCAGAAAATATCGTACATCCAAGTTGTTAAGACGATTGTTTGTCAAATATATCTCGCGAGTTCCGCGGATAGAAATACCTTATTTGTCGATCTGAGAATGCCAATTACGCGTTGGAACCTATTTTCATCCCAACCCCAATAACGTTAACCACTATGCCGGACATATGTTTGTTCTTTTTAACAATCTCAATGCATTCAAGGTCACTAAGTATTCATACTTCTTATCAAATAGTCTAATCTTCATTTTCTGTCTGCTAGGCTTTCGCATTTATTATAAGAACATCATTGTTCTTACTGTAACAAACATAATCGGATTTGTTAGCCAATAAGACAACGTATAGGTGCAATTTAAAACACATCAAAAATAGCCTCTAAATAGTTCGACCACTTACTGAGAAATAAATTAGTAAAGACGGTGCGAAATGAAAGTTCAACTGATGACTTTATGCTTTGGTAACAAAGTAACTAATTCCTCTTGGTAATTGTGGCATATCGACTACATTATTTTCAGGAGATATTCGTCCTGTAAATACAAAAAAAAATCAATACATGAGTCTTCCAACATAAAACACCATAATTTCGTTTGTATCAGTGCCATCTATGGGGCATGCCCAGAATCGTCCATTCTGTCCTCATATAGAATAACTTGGGGAAATAAGTAGTTCACCGGATGACTAGAGTTTCCACAGGAAAATTCGCTGCTACTATACTATATAATTTCAGCGATTTCAGCCCCGTGTATGTTGAAATAAGATAAGAAACATTTTACGCGCACTTACATTAAGTAGAAAAGCAGTCCATTTTCGAAAAGAGCATTCTGTTTGTTTATCAATACTTAACGATTTTATGTAGAACGGTCTTCTGGTATATATAATGGCTGATTGACGCCCGACTATCAGTTAAAATAACAATCAATTAACACAAACAGCAGGTGCTCGAACAGCTTTTAGATATTGAGGGCATTCATTATGTTTACGTTATTCTACACATGCTTGAGGACATTCACTCTAATTTTCTCCCACCGAATCACAGTTCAACAATGCTGAATCCCATGTATTTGAAAGAGTCGTAAAAAGTACACAAATCACTTCCATCGGAAATTGCATTGCATGGCATCAGAAGTTACAGCAACATTTGTGCTAGACACATGTTGCGAGCATGTTTATTTGCTTAATCGCACGATCGTTTGATTTTCTTAGCGTTGCAAACGCCTGATCGTTATGATAAGCTGCTCCCGGCGAATTGTTTTCCGAAGGCGTTCGCCGATTATTTTCAATTGGTCATTGATTTGTTGGCGTTGCAGCCATTTGATTGTTTTGCTTCTAAGTTTCTCGGTGGATTCGTTGATGGATGTTCCGTGGCAGCTGACATTTGCAAATCAAAATGAAAATTCTTCGTCCGGAATTATTATGCTAGAGAATTGTGAAGGGAACTAAACAATTCTACGATCGTGATGTAGAGTGAAATAGGGTGATTTGTGGTGTGTTTTTTGCTAGGAAGTATGAATAATTTGATTGCTCTTCCAATAAGATATTCAGCAAACATTTTTCAAGTGATGCAATTTCTTAAAGAATATGATTTTACCAAAAGTTAAATACAATAGAAATAAAACACACTGTTTCATAATATTAATCATTTTTCGTGGCTATTGGATTTCTAACTTCACCTGCTGCGGGAGTAGTAAAGCAAACTCATCCTGTAACGGTCGGTAAAAGAGTATATAAGTTCTTGAGCGCTGAACATGAAATCGTTAATAAAACCTGGAAATAGGACGGGTGGCAATGCACATCCCTGGAGAACACCATTATTTACTTTGTGAGGCTCATAGTTTAAACCGCAGATTTCAATTTAAATTTAATGGAAGAAAAGGCAGGCGTTCATGCATTAAAAGATTTTTAACTGTATAAGAATGTGTAGCGGTTACGCCAAACCCTACGGTCCACCAGCATAATAACTACCCAACTTCCTTAAGTTCGCTAATGCAACAGTATTAGTACCTGTAAATGCTTCACGCATTATATAGATCACCATCTATAATCTTAAAATCCCTATAAAGAAAACTTACCTTTTCGTGCATCCCTTCGCATACAATTTTCCGTAAGATTTCTTTCTTTGCTTATCTGGTATTCTAAACCAATTCGGTACCAGACAAATTCCTGTAAACAAAATGATTCGGATTGCATTCAATGTAACCGTCATGACAGGGACCATAAATATTGCGCCGTCTATTTTCCCAGCCGCGTCAGGTACCTTTTCATACACATTGCCTGACAACCTTTTTTCTTTGTCTTATCAATAAACAACCCAAGCAGCTGCATATAATTAGCGCAATAGACGCTGAAACCAAATTCTCCAGCATTTCCTAACGTAAATATGAACCCGGTTTCTACTGCAGCCAGAGATGCCATAAACATCCAATTTGCTTTTAGCACCTTTTTTCTCCCAACGTCGATAATAGCGACGAGGCATCGCGTAAACAATGACCCGCATTACCAACGGCGCATTTGGTCATTTCTCCCTTTTGTCTTTGCCGCCTGCCTGTTTCGTTGTTCCACTGCTGCCGAGCGCGTGTGAATAGCATCGATCTGAACGATCACACACATACCACCATGACCTTTATCACAAGATCTGGTTTCCTATACCACCAAGAGAGACTTTACGTGTCTCTGGTGGTAGGTAAAAAACGATATCCTTATTGGAGAGGATATCGTTGAGTCGAATTTCATCTGCCGACCACGCTGGTCGCACGCACGAGCTCCCGCCCTCCGTACCACGGCGGAGGAGCGTAGATATTTACGGTAGAGTCGCAGGAGTTTTGTCGAACTTGTCGTTTTCAAATTTTTTTGGCGAGTTTGTGCCACAGTTAATTCTAGTAGTGACAAAGAAATTATAAGTGAGTAAAGTAATGTTATTTTGAAACAACAAAATGTAACTAAGTTCAATGAAATAAAATTAAGATAAATAAAATCCAATAGCAATTAACATTAACCCAAATCAGTCCGTTTCATTTATTTGGTGATGAACATTCGTGGAACTTTTAGTGGAAGTGATGGGGAAGAAGTGAACCGTGTGTCTCTGTCTGGCACTATACTTCTCCACCCCACATTGGTGACCTCAGGTTGAACACTGCAACCTTCGACCATCCGCGTTTTGACAACGGTCAGATAAAAACAGCGACTTTTGGTGACCTAGTGACCATTCAGTGCAAGTGTCAACAACAAACAATGGCGGCAATTGTGGCGGCAATGGCTGGTCTCCAATAGACAAACAGACACTTGTGCAAGTAACAATATAGCGCCAATAGGAACTTCAATGGGCAAAACATCGCCCCAACAACAGCACCTGGCGAAGCATCACCATCCCGCCAGGAACAGCGTCCAATATCCCACAGACTCAGCATCACCAGAACTTGGACAATTCATCTTCCAACATCTCCAACAACATGAGAGGTTGCTTTTCTAACATTCTTTTAAAGTTTTTCATTTCTATTGTAAGCTCCTTCCGAGCGAAAATTAAAATCTGTACTAGAAAGCATTTGTGTGCATTGAAGTTTTTTTAAGTGAATTGTTAAATAATTTCATTTAATTAAAGTGTAATTATTTGGAGAAATATTTCGTCCCTCAATTTTATTGGATAAAATTTATCCGTAAATATGCAAATAAATTATTGAAGCTTAACCAAAAGTGTAAACAAACCAACCAGCTATCAAAAGTGCTTTGTTTCTGATTAGCTAACATTATTGTAAGCCGTTATCTAGTTCTTTTTAATCATCTTTTGTTTTGCGCATGCTTACCTTTAACTTAAGCTTTGAAGAAACTGAAAGTGAGAGTAATTTTGTTTCATTACTTTTTCGGGTAAAAGATGAAATTTAAGTACTTAAGCGTATTTGTTGAAAGATACGCACATCAATTTTTTTATTTTATCATTTAAATTAAAATCAACTTCGCACACTTTCTGCAAGTTGCCAAAGGTATGAAATACACATTTTCATTGAATACTGTTTCACTTTAATACAATTACTTCCAACTCGGCACCAAAACATGTTATCGCTATTTCCAAATATAATTAGAGAATGTCCTTACTCACAATCTAAAATAAAGAACATATTTTCAATGAATAAAAATACGACATATAAAAACCTTACATAACAAAATGGTACAAAATCAAAAGAACCAAAAGAGTAAACAAGCCGAACAGCAAAATACATTTTTTTTTAAATTAAAATTTTCAACAATATTTCCAAAATTCATAAAGTATTTATAAAAGATATTGACATTTATATGGATGGATATATGTCCGGAAATATATACATTTATATAGGTGCGGTTCTTTTTTTTGTTTTGTAACCTATTAACGACGAAAACTAAGCGTTATCCTTTCCGATATATTTTGTTGTACACCTTATTCCAAGGTAGTGCTTGTCCAAAAGTAAATCCTCTTTTAATGCATTTACCTTAGAATATTAAAACGATATAATTCTATTTCATTTTTTTTCCTTTTTTTGTGTGTGTGAGTATTTAAAAAATAAAGAAGGAAATATTTCTTCTATAAATTAGAGAAATCAATATCCTAAGCTAACGCATTTAAATATCGAGCCAAGAATTTAATGTAACTATGTTAATACATTTTAATCGAATACTACAAAATTCGTTACAGTTTCCCCAGCTATTCTCTTCCATGTTATCACAACCTTCATATGTTTCTGCTCTCATTTCGTTAACAAATTATAGATAGCATATAATAGAAGGAAAATATAACAATAATAATTTTATAAATGCTAAAAATAACACAATAAAATATGTAAAAACGAAAAAACTGCAAAAATATTTATTTGTGACTTTATTTACAAAAAAAAAGTAAAAGTAATGAAAATAAGTTAAAAAAAAAGACGCATCAACATCGAAAATAAGATAAAGCAGGAAAACAATAAAAGCCTTAAAAACCAAAAAAATCAAAAACAAAAATAAGAAATACTCTTATAATAAATACCTAAAATGTATACGATCAAAAAATAATTATTGTAAACCCCTTTTGGGTACAGATTTTCGACTACACACGACTTCATTTCGACACTTCCGACTCTCTTCCACTCCACCCAAGTTCATTGCGACTCCTTTTAACTCCACTCGACCACCTTAGACTCCATACAACTGTTTCGACATTTTTCACCCCACCGACCCCATTGGCATCATGTTCAACCCTTTTGACTTCACTCGACTCCTCCTATTCGACGTCATCAAACTCCTTCGACTCAACGTCCTCAACGCCACCTCACACCCGACTTCTTTTCACCCTTTTCGACTTCGCTCGGGTTTATTCAATTGCGACGCCTTCTCAACATATTGGCGCACATGCCCGCCAAGCGCAGTCTTCATGCGACTTCGCTCGCCTCTATGCGACCCTGTCCGCCTACTCTCGTCTATATACAATTTCAGCAAGCCGGCTCCTTATGTAACAACAGCTACTACGCGTAGCATATAATCTATAGGACACCCGGTTTTGTCTCGCGCGAAACATCTCACCCTTTTCTGTCTCTTTTCTGATGGTTGGCGCTCACGCTCACCAACCATAGCCTACACGCAACCCCATGCAATCCTTCTCGACTCTGCTTGACCGCTAACAACTTTTTCTCTCCCTGTTCAAATATTGGCGCCCATGCACGCCAAAGACAGTTATCACCCAACACCGTTCATCAATGCTCGACCTTTCTACCCGATTTCAGCAAGCCAGCTGCCCTCGTTAACACAGCTACTAGGCGTAGCAGCACCCAGCAGGACACATGGCTTTGCCTCTTTATTTAAACTTCAGGACCTTCGTCCTTTGACTTCTTAACGTCTGCCAAATGTCTCAGCAACACCGGTCGACAAATCAAATCGATACCACCGAACTGAGACAATATACCTTACCACCTCATGCAGATACCCCAATCTTTAGCCACCATGGCTAACCTGTAGCCGCAACCAAAGGCAATACACGCCCCTCTACGCCGCCCCACACTTATCAGGTGCATAATACTTCGGAGCGCACATCTAGTAACCCTAGGGCACCCTGGGGTTGGACACAATCAACCACCCACCAGGAGCCCCCTAAGCAAAGTCCCCTATTTTTAAACAAGCGTGACCGGCCGGCACCTCGCCACAAGTTCGCGTTCGGTCGAGGTCGCAGCTACCACTACATTGGCACCAATGTACCGGTCCTCCCTCGATAGGCAAAACGTGCAACTGAGGGCCCGCCCTCCTCTACCAGTCCCAGCGGCAAAAAATTCGCCATACAAACGTATGGACAATAGACACCGGCTCTGGACTTGGTCTCTTTCCATCCCGCACACGGCAACCCGTCACTTGGAGGCACTCTTTGAGGGCACACAACAGTCACAAGAGTCGTTCGAGGACTTGCTGAACCAGCTACGAACAACACGACAGGCTCCTGGAGAAGAGATGAATGGTTTCGTCTCAAGATTGGAGCAAATCATGTCGCAGTGCCAAAATGCAGCAAATAAAACGCACGGCCTGATGAACGGCGCTGTGTTCAAGCTGCAGGTAAACTCAGCAGCGAAATCCGCTCTGCAGGGTGGTACTGCAGATCCTTTTCTAAGGCAATTCATGGTACTGGTCGGAGATGACTCATTTCATGGTTTGGCCCAGAAATGAATCCAAATGGAGAAGTCACAACAGGAAATGATACGGTTGTATAACTCCACGCATGCTAGACCCACATTCCCTAACCAATCTGAAAATATGACTCAATTCAACTACCCATGGCTCGATCACTATCCTCAAGTGCAATATAGCACATATCCTCAGGAGATAAATAATATTCATATTCTGCCCGCCCCTGTGCGACAAACTACATATCCGCAAGCCGTATCAAAAAGTGTACCAATCAACGCTCCTTCTGCTTTCATACCATATCCATAGGCGGTGTCTAACAGTGTACCGGTCAACGCTCCTTCCGCCTCTGTTTCATACCCACGTGTGGCAGTAAACCAAACACCAGTCGATTCTCCACTTGCCCCTGGATGGAATTCTGTAAACGCACAGGAGGCTACCCAAAACTTATCGGCTCCAACTGCGTATCCTGGGGAGAGTCAGGTAATACCAGCTCATTTCAGCTGCACCCGCTCTCCTTTTCTACAGGTTACACACATAACTTGCAGTTTCTGCAACAAGAAGGGACACCTTTATGATGAGTGTCTAAAACGCAGAAATACGCCTTTCTGCGTGGGTTGTCGGCAGTATGGACAGGATATTAGGGATTGTCGTGTACCCACAAACCAACCAATGTTTGGAAACTATGGGCCTCCAAAAAGCAGTCGCCCACAATCAAATCTAAGATGACTCCAGGAACAAACGCCACATCCGCTCAGGCACGCCCCACGCAAAACTACAAAGTTTACAGCGTAGGACACAGCTGTGAATTCTGTGGTAGACGAGGCCATAAGCGGACAGAATGCCGCCACAAATTGAATTGGGAACAGGCAGGTCATTCGACTTCCGCCTCCAACAATAATCGGAAATCAAATCCGAAAAATAAGCAACGCGCGACGCCGGTAAAATTAACAAAAGCGCACAGTCACATTGACTGTCAACGTGGATCCGGACTTGGTGTTGGAGGAAGAAAAACAGGTAAGGCATCACAATTCTAACCGAGACCCTCCAAGGAACCGGCCTCAACAACGACCCCGTCGAACAAAGCCTACGCAAAACTCCCACCCACCTGAGCCCAGCAATGCGCGCTCAAATACCAACCCTCCCTCCCAAAGCTGGAGAAAGCCCTGTGAATTTTGCAATAGGCGAAATCACACGGTGGCAGAATGCCGTCAAAAACAAAAATGGGAGAATAGTTCGGGAAACTCAGTACGGTCGGGTTCGAATACCCCAACCGGACCGAATTAAAATCACATAAAATGAACTGTTCTCAGGTGCCAGTAAGCCGTGTCCACATAGTCCAACTTCCTTTGGACATAGGGCAACACAAAAAAATAAAATTAGTAGTAGATACTGGCGCCGAGATCAGTATAATCAAACAAAAAGCACTCCACTCCAATTGCCATATAGATAGCCAAGACTCATGCATCGTGCAGATGCCCTTTGGTTCAGGGAAAACTAGAGGCAGCTGTTTGGGGCATTTCGAGTTGGAACAGAGCGTGCCATGCTCATTCCAAGTGGTACACTCTCTGCCTGGGCTCAAAGAAGATGGTTTCTTGGGCAACGATTTTCTGTCCAGGAATTATAAAGTGTATGGACCGGGACAGTGTCTGGAATTCCCTCGCATGGGCACCAACTCCAAACAACTTACCATCCCCTTCGCAAGAAATCATAGAAAAACAGGACGAACACAGGCAGCCGATGAGAATAGGACTATTGAATGGGACCCAAAGATGTACAACCCATAGTCGGTAGCTCTTCCAAAGCCTTTTCTAGGAAATGTGCTGGCTGTAAAACTGCATCGCTCCCAATATCCCCGATCCGACAAGCAGAGCCCCACACTTCTATAGAAATAAGCAGAGAAAATAGGACTACGGATCCAGACTCTGAAACAGTGGAAGTCATTCTGAGTGAACCGGTCGAAATACCAAGACGTTCACAGAAGGTAATTGTGTTACCAATGAAAATCCGAGAGGAATCTGTTTGCCCAAAGAAATGCAATCAGGAATACGAGTATACCTATCAAATTGTATGTTAAACAATGCTTCGAGGCCAAAGATTGCAGCACTCAATATAACAGGAGTGTCTGGTTAATTTTAAAATTAATTCACCGGATAAGAGTAGAGTTACTGCCCACCAGGGAACACTTATTAATTCCCCTGGATATCCGAGATAACGAAAGCCTCCGAACGCGAGCATGTATGTCAGCAGGCAAAACCGAGTTAACCCCTTCGGAGGTGGCAACCCTCCAACACATAAAATACTTGTACTTGGAAAATGAATCGTCAGGTCAAACCACAATTGATACACGATTGGAGAAACTATATGAGGAACTTAATGTAGGAAAAAATCTAAGTTCTGAGGAGCACCAATCCTTTGTGCGTTTATACCAGGAATATCACGACATATTCCATCTAAAAGGTGATTACCTGACGTACATCAATGCAATAATGCATGAAATCCCTTTGGTACAGGACCAAGCACCAATAAACCAAGGGATGTACAGACTACCCGAAAATAAAAAACAGATAAACGAGCAAGTGCGGGAAATGCTAAAGAATAATATTATTCAACCTAGCAAAAGTCCGTGGAACACACCACTTCTGGTGGTTCCAAAGAAAGCGGGCCCCGACGGAGAAATCCAATGGAGAGTCGTAGTTGATTTCAGGAAGCTGAATGAAAAAACCATCGGAGACACATACCCCTTGCCTCGAATAGAGGATATACTTGACCAGCTCGGTCATTCGCGTTATTTCTCTCCACTCGATCTGGCTAGCGGCTACCATCAAGTATTGGTAGACCCCAAAGACCAGCAAAAAACAGGTTTCAGCACCAATTATGGGCACTATGAGTTTACACGTATGCCGTTCGGATTAAAAGGAGCACCGTTTACGTTCCAAAGACTCATGAACCATTTCCTAACCGGACTGCAGGGTCTCGAATGTTTTTTATACCTAGACGATATTGCCATATATGGCAAAAATTTGGCAAACCATAATGGCAAACTTCAAAAAGTCTTCGACAAAGTAAGAGAACATAGTATAAAACTGCAACCGGAGAAATGTAGGTTTCCTTGGACATGTCTGTTCGGAAAAAGATACAACTGCCAGCGTAAAGACTTTTCCAACTCCAAGACCGGTTAAAAACGTTCAATCCTTTACTATCGAAAATTCATTCCGGATTTTTCCAAGATAGTACGTCCCATACCTAACTTTTAAAAAAAAGATGTAAAATTCACATGGTCAGACAAATGTCAGCAGGCATTTGAAAAAATAAAAGAGTTGTTAACTTCACCACCTCTTCTTATCTACCCTGATTTTACATGGCCTTTTAACCTGACTACGGACGCTAGCAACGAAGCACTAGGAGCAGTGCTCTCACAAGACGAACTAGACATGGGTCAACCTATTGCCTACGCTAGTCGGGCCTTAAACAAGGCCGAAAGAAACTACTCCACAATCGAAAAGGAGTTGTTAGCGATCCTTTGGGCTACCAAAAACTTTCGTTGCTACTACGGTCTACACAGACCACAGACCTCTTAAGGGAATGTTGAAATTAAAGGATCCCTCATTGCGTCTAACAAAATGTCAACAAAAATTAGCGGTGTTTGACTACCAGATTGCGTACAAACCCGGAAAGTACAACACAAATGCGAACGCCCTTAGCCGCATCCCCCAAAATCCTGTTGATCAACTTATCAACGGAACAACTTTCAGGCATACACCAAAAAAAAAATGCCTATTAGAAAACAACCCCCTCAGCAATGTAATGCTGTAACTCGTGCTCCAAGCAAAAGACAGGTAACGAGTACAAATGACGAAGTTACCCAAGGATTTCCAGAGGACACTGATCCTCCTCAAAATGACACTGTGAGTCGCACGTATGAGATAGGGGTAATGGAAATTACAAACCCTGAAGAAGTGCAAATAATAGTCAGAGACTACCATGACCTTCCCATGGGTGGATACCAGGGAGTGGCCAAAACATATAAAAGAATTCGTAGGAATTACTGGTGGAAGAACATGTTGCGTGACATTAAGCACTACATAAAAGTATGCAAAACATGTCAAACCATGAAATCCTCACCAGCCCTGCGTATGCCAATGGTAGTGACTGACATTGCTGAGAGGGCCTTTGATAAAGTCTACTTAGACATCGTGGGTCCTATCGAACAAACTCCTACTGGCAACCAATACAATTAACTTTTCAGGACAATTTGTCCAGGTATATGGATTGCTATGCTCTACCAAATGTGGAGGCAGAATCGGTGGCACAAGTCTTTTTCAAATCAAATCACCAAATCATTGCTCGGTATGGTGTTCCGAAGTGTTTAGTCACCGATCAGAGATCCAACTTCCTCAGCGGCTTATTTAAAACGTGTGTAAGCTGCTCCGTATTAAAAAACTACAAACCTCAGCGTACCATCCACAAGCGAATGGAGCTCTCGAAAGACCCCATCGACCAATCGTAGAATACCTACGCAGCATTGTGGATGAAAACCCTAAAACCTGGGATCAATATCTGAGGACGGCGACATTCGTGTACAACAGCAGTGTACACGAAGGTACAAAACTCACGTCTTTGGATCGTCTCTATGGTTTCACTCCGGAAGTACCGTCGAACTTAAAACGAGCACCGGAACCAGTGTACAACCACGAAAGTTATCACCAGCTATTAAAATACAAATTACAGAAAATGTACGAAATAGCAAACAGCGGTCAAAACAGTACCACGATCGTGTAACACGCCCTTTCACGTTTCACGTGGGCGATAAAGTTTTGGTACGAAACGAAAACAGGAAGGGGAAATTAACACCCATATGGAAAGGCCCTTATGAGGTTACATCAATTACAGGAGCCGTTAACACCACTATCAAGGCAGGCAACAGAAATGTAATGCACAACAATCGTCTGAAGCCATTTTATGAATAAATCAAACTACACATGATAAACAAGCGACCAATACCCCATCCCCATTCCTTATCCACATACATTATTTATTTACTTCCCAGGATAAAACCTTTCTCAGAAATCATAGAAAACCCCCTGGCAGAACACAAATGAATTGTATGTGTCGTAAATATTGTAAGTAAAATAACATCTGTAATGTAAACAAATATGAATAAAAAAATTGGAAATTGTAAGACAAACAACTTGTAATACTAATTCCTATAATAGTATTGCATGTTTTCCCCCATAAAATTAAGCAACCATTATTACCAATAAATTAAAAACAAAAAACAAAAAGAAAAAAACTTAAACCAAAGTTCTAAACATGTAAACAATAATATAATTATTTATTTTACTGCTTACTTCTCACTCGAGACGTATCGCTTGCTTCACTGTCTTACTTATAACTCCCCTCCCGATCTGCGTCCGACGTATTTATACCGTTTTTCCTCATTCTGATTTGGTGTATCGTTTCCGTCCGTTCCATAGTCTTGAATGTTTTATTCCAGTTTTCCAGTATTTCCTAAAATAATCTAGTACTTTGTTTCGGACTTTCTCGAAGATTCCAGTACTGATTGTCATATGCGTCACACTACCCTCCGCCTAGATTAGTTCGTCCCGAACTAAGTTCACTGATCTCCTGGGTTAACAAAAGTCGCCAGTCGGTCACGATGTACCACTTTCATCTTGGCGTTTGGTCTTCGCTGAATCCTATAGACAACGTAATTCTTGTGAGAATCTTATACGGTCCTTCCCAATGTTGCTGCAACTTCTGAGACCTTCCTTTTTGCCGATGAGGGTTATAAAGCCATACATTATCGCCTGCATTAAATCCGGATGCGTTGGCTCGAACGTCGTACCTTGTTTTCATCCTGTCACTGGATACCTTGATTTGCTTTCGAACCAAATGATGAATCTCATCGAGGCGATTTCTCCATTCGGCTACGTAGTCTTCGGTCTTGTCTATGGCGTCTGGAGGTATTCCGAATCTCCCGTCCAAATATAATTTTTGCTGGAGAATGGCCCGTCGTATCGTGATTAGCCGATCTATAGCTCATGAGAAAGGTTTGTACATATTTGTCCCAATCTCTTTGGTGATCACTAACGACCTTCGATAAGTACTCTTTCATTGTTCGGTTGAAACTTTCGACCATTCCGTCTGACTGCGGATGTAAGGGCGTGGTCCTGGTTTTCCGTACGCTGTAATATAATTTCGGGTGATGTAGAAACGGTACCCGGTTAGCGCCTGTTGCAATATTTGTTCATATTATTCGTCTTACGTAGTGTAGTAGTTGCTATAAAATAAGGAAAAGGCTTCCACAGCAGTCGTATGGCCGAGGGAACAGTGCCGGTGGCTTCCGGGACGCGCATGCAGGTATTTCCCACGTTGGTGGCAATTTTCGGCGTAACAGTCCGTTGCGTGCCGTTCGCGGCTACCCGATCTGGTAACGGAGCGGCCACGTTAAATCTTCTGGTCCAATTCGTGGATACGCCCTGATAACTAATTTAATTCGCCGCACTTACCCGTAGTTTCCGGGGACTTAAAACAAGGGGCATCTCCTTCTACACTCGTGTAGCCGCACCTCGGGTTCCAGCAAAGACAATTTAAACCACAGCGGGATAATAAATTTCAATTATAGATACGATTAACAACAGCAAAAACCAAAAATAACTTATTCGCTTCGTGCGACTAAAAACAACGGATAAAAAGAACAAATTATTCTTCAAAAGAAAAACTGAAACTACAACGTGATTCGTCTTCCCTTCCTTCTGTTATCTCTCTTTTCGAACTATGTACTGACTACTAACTGTCTTTCTTGTCGACAACCGTCAACAACGGAACCATAACAAACCGAATTTTAACATCCTCCTGTCTCTCTCATTTCGCTCCCCATTCACGTCCACTTCGAAAACCGAATTCGAACTCGAAGAACTGCACGATCCACACCCGAATCGGGGCGTGTTCGAAAACTCACTTCTGGATCGTGCAACTCCTCCACCACCTTACCATCATACCACCTTAAAACAAATTACATTAAAATTACAAAATGATTAATTGATGGGGTGGCGGACGCACGTAACAACGCCCAGTGCCGCACAGATGCCTTGAAATATCTGTGATTCGAAATTTCGGCCTTGATCGGAATGAAGCTCACAGGGAACTCCATATTTGCTGATCCAATTATTGATTAACTGCTCAATGAAGGTTGCTGCTTCTTGGTTTGGAATTGGAAGGACTTCTACCCACTTGCTGAAGTAATCCATGATAACTAACATGTATTTGTTGTTGTCGTTTGTTTTTGGGAATGGTCCTGAGATATCAATCGCAATTCGCTCGAAAGGGGCACCCACGTTGTACTGCTTCATAGCGCTCCTTGGTTTTTCCGTTGGTCCTTTGGTCGCAGTGCAAGTTGTGCACTTCCTACACCAAGACTCGACGTCATCTCTCATGTGAAGCCAGTAAAAACGAGATCGTAATTTTGAAAGTGTCTTATTAACTCCCAAATGTCCACCGGAGGCCCCGTCGTTCATTTCTGTTAGTACATCCTTCACTTTTGATGGTGGGACTACAACCTACATTCGACGGGATTTTCCGTCCGCGGCTTCCCATTTACGCTTAAGAATACCATCTTCCACTAGCAAGGAATTCCATTGTGCCCAATATGCCTTAAATGTTCCACTCTTGTCGGAAGTATTGTTCCAAGTTGGCCGCTCGTTCTTTTCTTTGTATTCCAGAATTAGCGACATATCTTCATCCTGAAGTTGAGCTGCGCGTATAGCATCACTCGTCCACCCATCTAGTACTTCTACTTGTACATTTCGCAGGTCGTACGCCTCTTCTTTCTCTTCCGCTCTATGACAATATTTACAATCTGGCTTACATGGTCTTCTTGATAGAGCATCAGCGTTATTATGCACCTTCCCTTGACGGTGGGAAATTTGGAAATCGTACGTTTGAAGTCGTTCGATCCATCGAGCTGTTTGTCCTTCCGGATTCTTAAAATTTCGCAACCATTTCAGGGCCGCATGATCCGTCCGAAGGTGGAATCGACGTCCGTAGAGGTATTTATGGAAATTCTTAACGGCTTCTACGACAGCCAGCAGTTCCTTTCTTGTTGCGCAGTAATTTCTCTCCGGCTTAGATAGAACTCGACTATAATATGCGACAACTCTCTCTTTACCATCGACTTCCTGTGACAACACTGCTCCGATTCCTGTGTTACTTCCATCAGTATCCAATATAAATGGGCAATCCGCTCTTGGGAATGCCAATGTTGGTGTCTTACATAACTCGGCCTTCAATGTGTTGAATGCTGCCTCACACTTTTCTGTCCAATTGAATTTCTTGTCTTTACCCGTTAGTTCGTGTAGGGTTCTACCCACGTTGGCAAAACCTTTAAAAAGCCGTCGGTAATATGTGGCTAATCCCATAAAGCTCCTCAACGGCTGCTTGTCTTCTGGAGCCGGCCACTCACGGACGACTGCTATCTTGTCAGGATCCGTTTGAACTCCTGCAGATGAAACGATGTGTCCCAGAAATTTTACCTTTGGAAGAGTTCACATTTCTTCGAATTGAGCTTTAAGTTGGCCTGTCTTAGTCGTTCGAAGACGGAGCGCAGATTATTGATGTGTTCTGGTAAATTACTTCCAACAACGATGATATCGTCCAAGTACACAAGACACGTCTTCCATGTAAGTCCCCGTAGAACACTTTCCATTAATCGTTCAAACGTTGCTGGGGCATTACACAATCCAAAAGGCATCATGTTGAATTGATAAAGTCCGTTTCCGGTAGTAAACGCTGTCTTCTCCTTGTCCTCCTCCTCCACTTCCACTCGCCAGTAACCGCTTGTTAGGTCCAATGTTGAGAACCACTGAGCTCCAGAAAGGGTATCTAGTGTGTCGTCGATTCGAGGAAGTGGGTAACGCCATACCTAGCTTCAAGGCCGTCTCTTATCGCAGCTTCGCGGCTGGTATGGTTTGTAGCAATTCTGCAGCCGCCCCGCGGAGTGACAAGATTAGTGATGTTGACTTTTGCTCATCCGACCACTTATTATAATTGGCCGCGGCGTCAAACTGACGTATAAATACGGAGAAGGGTCCCGTTCCATCGAAGGTTGGCGGTTGCATCCTTGTATCTTTGTAGTCATGTTGATTGCCTCGCGATGTCTTATTTCTCTCAACACACTCAAGTCTCTTTTCGATTCGTGTTATTTCATCGGTGACTTTCTTGAATTCAGCTTCGTTTTTTAGATCTAGATTTTCTACTTCGTTTCGAATTTCGTCCTTAAAGTGTTGAAAATTACATTTCATCCATTGTGTTTGGGCATCCAACTTTGCATTGACATCTGCAGCTTGCGCGTCCAATTTTGAATTTACGGCGTCGAATTTTGAATTTTGGGCGTCGAATTTTGAATTTACGGTGTCGAATTTTGCATTAACATCTGTAGCTTGTGCGTCTAATTTTATCATCATCATCCTGAACATCTCCGAAATGTCCAACTGTGGCGAACTCTTCTCCGTTACATTGGCACCATCTTGACTCGCTGTTTCTTCTCCATCCGGGCAGTCTGGCACAATCGCAAAAACATATGTGTCGACATCAATACCCTCTTCCTCCATTGCTGCTTGTAGACGCTGTCGAAGAATTTGCTTCTGTCCTCTGCTATCCAGATTCCGGTCCTCAAGTTCCTTCTTGAACTCAGGAACGCGAAGATCTTCCAAATGTCGATCTGACATCACACTTATTCACTTAAACAATAATTAATCCCACTTCTGACACCAATTGTAGCGAGCTTAGGGTTCGCTGGATTAATTATTTTAAAATAAATAAGAGCCGTTAAATCGATTTTGAATTAATATAACACTTTATTAGTCCATAATACAACCGTTACTTATACCGTACACTTAACGATTTCTCTACTTATCGCCTCCGTACTTATCGCGTCTTTTACTGCTTACTTCTCACTCGAGACGTATCGCTTGCTTCACTGTCTTACTTATAACCCCCCTCCCAATCTGCGTCCGACGTATTTATACCGTTTTTCCTCATTCTGATTTGGTGTATCGTTTCCGTCCGTTCCATAGTCTTGAATGTTCTATTCCCGTTTTCCAGTACTTCCTAAAATAATCTAGTACTTTGTTTCGGACTTTCTCGAAGATTCCAGTACTGATTGTCATATGCGTCACAATATAACTAACTAAAAAAAAAAATATTTTTTTTTGATAATTAATATAACCTACTAAACTGTATGATAAGTAATAAAAATGTTCCCTTTGGTCAGTAGTTAAGAAAATACTTATTTTTGAAATCAATTATGTTTATAATTAAAAAAATAAAATAATTAAAAACCACATAGTGTTTAAGTAAACGATAAAAAAAAAGTAATAAATACAAAAGAAAATTTAAATAGAAAGTACAATTTTTTATAATAAAAAATGTAGTAAACATAAAAATATTTTGTACGCCTACACATGGCAATTGCATTTAAATTAAAGTACCCCAACACTATGAGCCCAACATGTGTTTACAAACTATGTGACACAAAAAACAAATTTGTTTAAACAATTTTTGTAAACGCGCACGCTGCCACTAACATTTTTTCACGCAAGGCTTCACGCTCCGGCACCCACTTTAAACACCTTCCAAGAGTATTATTCCTCTTCCAAGAATAATACCCGTTTTGTAAAGGGGGGGGGGGGGGTTGTTACACGTAACGCCTACCCTCGCCTAATACTCACCCTTTTTGGGGGGCCGTACCCCACCAGTAACGGTATTCACCTTCATGTGAAGATTCATATGTTGATTAATCCAAATCAACATATCCAATCCAATGAGTACCTGTAAAAGCGCATTAGATACAAAATGCATATACGGGCGAATCATGGAATCCAGATACCACATCTGGGAAAAATCCAGCACAAAGAAAACAATGTGCTACTCAAAACAAAGAACAATTCTATGGTAACGAAGCAATAAGGTGTACAAAATATCTTTGCCATCGTTGACCGTAAATGAACGCTTGCGTTAATACAAGGTTCTAAGAATTGTATACACGCATCCACACAATCAGATCTCGCAGATCATAAACATTTTCAATGTTTATGATTATCAGGAAATGTACTGCGAGGGATACCTCATGTGTATCAAAAAGATCTATTGTGGGTAAACAATGGATGCATCTTTCGGTCTGCATGACCGAAAGAGAGATAAGGGGGCGTGTGTGTGTATGAACGTCGTCCGGTTTTGGAGATTCTATCGAGAGTCTGTGCGCAGCCGTCAGTACGATCGAACAATAAAAAAGAAAAGTGATTATTACCCCTCATCGAAGATGGAAGCTAAAGTCGTTGCAAGTAACCATTTGACGGTGGTTAAGAAAAAGAACATCGGTGGTTTGCGCTTACCGTACGACTTCGTCGAGTTCCTTTCACGGATAAATTTTATCTCCCCGGTAGATATTCTATAAAAAACCAGAGTGTTCGCAAAGGTGCAACAATAATTCGAATCTTCTGGATACGTGTTCTAAACGCAATTCAGTGTCAGTGTTGTGTTTCTCGGTTTACCCAAACAAGAAGAAGGTTGTGTTAGAAAACTGAATTTTGTGAAGTGAATTTAAAACAAAAGCTAAAAACCGAAGTTACAAATAAAGTTATAACTAAATTATAAAAGTGTGTTTTATTTAGCTGAAATTAATCCTGTGGTGAATCTGCAAGTGTTACGTACGCACATCGTATAACCCTTTCCATTAACAATTTTCTATAACAAGGTCGCGAAGATTAAGATGAACTGGGCATGTAGCGAGAACGGGAAACCACAGAGTCCTACGTGGAATTCTTGAAGGGAGACTAAGTGAAAAGACACCGGTGGGAAGACCGCAACGAAGATGGGAGGACAATATAAGGCGCACCCTTGAGGAGATCGGATCGGTGGGCCAGTCGAGAAAGGAGAGTGTACAGGACGGGGACCGATGGAACAAATGAGTCAGTGAGGTAATGAATTTCCGGGTTCCTACAGGCCAGTAAATATAATCAATAGTAATAAAATATAATTTAATAAATAGTAATAAACCGAATTATAAACTACATCTTTTTTGCGTCGGATGGGATCATGTACACATTGCATTGTATCGAACATGGCAAACAGATTTTGTCAGCCGAGTTTATGATCCATATTCTGAGTGGACTTCTCTTAGTATTTGCAGTCGAATTTTGTTAACTAATGACCGAACCGATGTACTTGTACCCTATGCACCTAAGTTTTATCATATCTTAATAAGAACGAACACGAAAAAACGGATTTCGCACTGGCAAGGGGATACTTTTGTTATTTCAAAAACGTTCTTTGTTTACGTCACAAACGACTGACATGATATATATATTTGGATCTATTTCCCTAGACTAGATGAATTGATTCAAAGAGGATAAATCCATTTCAACGATTTTCAAGTATCTCATAATCACAATTATTTTATCGAATTTCAGAGAAGATGTCTATGCTTAAGACACTCCACGCATTTGCCTAATGAAAGGTCATGCGCTAGCGTAACCTCTGAACGGATTCGAGTGGAGGAACTTAAGTTTTCCAGTAAATTTTCAATCCAAAAGATGAAGCTGTAGATGTAATTAGTAATGTTTTAGGGGTGTTAATTGATGCTGAGAATTATATGGTACATGGCCAACTATTTGAAGGGCAACAAGGCGTCAAGGCTATGAGAATCCACTTAAAATTCGGTGGCTGTTGTATTATGGATCATTAAACATAAGTGACTAGCTTAATTGATGTTTGAGAATGCCGATGAAGTTAGAAGTGGATGTTTCTGAACTGTATCTCTCGTCAAGGTTCTCAGGGTGATAAAGTTCAAGGATGATGTGAATGGCTTTTGTGAAAAATATGAAATAGGTTTATACGCAGCATATCTCAGTCAGAATTGTTTGAAATTCCACACTACAATATAATCTCGTGCCGAGTGTAATAAATCTTGACGAGTTGCAAATACTGACATCAACGTTTTAGATGTCAATTTCTAACTATAACTTTGTTCCGGTTTTCTTTTCACATTTTATTTTTTTATAATCTGAAAAGTATTTCCTTGTATCTAGAACTTATCCCACGACACGATATTATTACTTTAAATGAAACCCAAATTTAGGAACAAAAACTTCGTTAAGCAAAGTGCATGCTTTATTTTCTTAATATCCTCTAGTGACTATTTCATTAAGGCACTCGTTATGTTGCTCGCCTCACACTTTAACAAGTCTTTTTGACTGTTAGCTCATCATATTGTGCTGTATCATTTCATACAATGTAGTGGTGATCTAACGCTTTATGGCTGTGGTCCATATAGCTTTTGCAAAAACAGATTCATAACAAATTTAGTAGTTTTTTTTAACTATCTCTTAACTATTATCTACCATCCTCCTTTACTGATGACAGCACATTGAACGTTACCAACCTATTAAAATACATTGATGCTGCCGAACGTATTAAATTCAAGCAACTTTTTTTTTGTTTTAGCTTTGTAATGCACTTATTGATGAGAGATTTTCACATTTTTTTAATCTTAGAGTAAGTATTAAATTTTATGGAGGGATGGGAGCGAACATACAGGCAAAGTCACTGATTGCTTTCAACCCGGCGAAGGCCAGGACGATCCTTGTTCCTGTTCAATTCAAGTTGAGATGGAGACTCCACGTGACACCCCTGGATGGTTACTTTGGCACCCGCCAAGTAGTGAACCAATGCATGCAGCGACATCCTGAGAAAAGTTGGCGCAGGATACACCACGACGACCAAGGAAACGAAAATGGCTAAACGATTTAAGAATTTTCTCATGGAGCGTCCGCTCACTATACGGAGGTCGAGCGGCACAGCAGCTAGCCGATACCCTGTCCGAATATAAGGCTAACATAACAGCATTTCAAGAAATAAGATGGACGCGGAGTGGTGTTTTTCAAAGAAAGGAGTATGACATTTATTACAGCTGTCATGCAAAACACCATGTACTCGGGGTAGGCTTTCTAGTCAGCCAAAAACTGAAGCTTGCATATCATCGGCTTTAATGCAATAAATGAAAGGCTATGCACTCTTCGCGTGCGAGGCAAGTTTAAGAACATAAGCCTCATAAACGTTCACGGACCTACAGAGGAGTTCCCTGACGACGAAAAAGAAGAACACTACGAGAACGTCGAACGGGCCCTCAATGCCTGCCCAAGATACGATGTGAGAATCGTTCTTGGTGATTTGAATGCCAAAATAAGTCGGGAACCGGTTTTCAGGCACAACGGAGGTTCCCATAGTTTGCATGAGAACGCTAATGACAATGGACTACGAGTCATCGAACTGGCAGCATCAAAAAACTTGGTCGTTGCAAGTACCAGGTTTCCGCCTAAAGGTGACCACATATTGATAGATCGCCGCCACTCCTCGAGCGTGATGACGGTACGAACGTACCGAGGTGCCAACGTCGACTCGGATCGCTATCTTTTTGGTACAGTTTTCCGAGCGCGGATTGCCTTACGGAGACGTAATACATCCGCGGATCAGGTTTGAATCAACACGGCTACCTTACGCAGTGAGAATACCAGTAACACCTGTCAGGCGCCAAGACTCGCCCTGAAAGAGCCCGACGGAGGGAGAGTACGTTTTTTTTTTTTTTTTAGTTTTTAAACAGTCCTGAGGCCAGAATGCCGGGCGTAGAAGAGAAATAGACACGCCTTAAGAATACTGTCATTAGTACTGCCAACTCCATCGTAGGTAGTAGTCGTAGAGATCGGAACGACTGTGTTGATGATGAATGCAAACTAACGACTGAATGTAAGAATCCTGCATACCGGGCAATGCAGCAGTCTCATAGGACGCGGGTACGCGACAAGAAATATAGAGACCTCAGATGCTCTGAAAAAAGACTTCACAGACAAAAGAAAGGTGCCTGGAAAAAAAACTTGTCTGTGAAATAGAGATAAGTAGAGAGCGAGGTCCGCACCAGGCGCGGAAGTTGTATCAAAATAATCCGCAGTATGACGCGGTATAAACCACGCTGCACTTACTGCAAGGATAAATAGGGTAATCCGATCCCCGATACTGAATACATTCTGGAGCGATGGGAAGTGCACTTCAATGAATAAATGGTCAGCTCACAGAATAATTGGAAGCTCCACCAATGCAAAATCAAGACCAAATGCTGCCACCACCAAGCATTGAGGAAACATTAAAAGCCATAAGACAGCTCAAAACAAATAAAGCCCCCGGAGCTGATGGCATACCAGCTGAGCTGATCCAACAAGGAGGGACAGCGTAACATCACACAAATCATGAGATCGTGGTGCACGCATGGGAGCAAGAGGAGATGCCGGAAGATTGGTGTCATGAAATAATTTGCCCCATACATAATAAGGGAGATATCACACTGTGCCGCACCTATAGGGGTATAACAATGCTGAGTACCGCCTATAAGATACTCTCTAATATCCTACAGAATCAGATAGCCCCATACGCTAAAGTCATCATTGGTCAATATCAGTGTGGCTTCATCCCAGGCAAATCACCCTTAAGCAGGCGGTGGGAAAATGTCTGGAGTTTAATATCCCATTATATCATCTATGTATAGACTATAAGGCCGCCTACGACTGTATAGCCAGGGTAGAACTATATAATGCCATGAGAGAGTTCGCATTCCAAACAAATTGATACGAGTTTGTAGGTTGACCACGACCCACGTAACTAGTCAAGTAAAAATAGTGGGATTGCTGTCCAATCCAATAAACATCTTTAATGGACTCCGACAAGGGGACGGTCTGGCCTACAATTCTCTGTAAGAGTTCTTCATTACCTTTTTAGGAATTCCACAACTCCAATTGTTTCCCGCCAATGCATTTGCATTGGCACCTGAAAACATTTCCTTCTCCAAAGACATTTGATGGATACAACGCATTATCTGAAATTCCTAAAAACAATTCTTAAACGAGCATATGCACCATAGATTCCCGACCATTAGGCACCCTTGTTTCACCAATGCAATTCCGCCGTACATGTGCATACCACATGTACCTTGCATTCCCACGGCCGCGGCAGCTCTTTGACCATCAGACAAAAGCAAATACTCTCATCTTACCCTAGAGTCATAAAACGAATTCCTTCGCATGTAATCATGTATACAATTCGATCCCTTTAGCATCACCAGCGATACACCTTTCCCATTGTGTAAATAGAAAATCCATTAGCACTTCTTCCTAATGGCGATACATTTACTTACGCATCCGCACCACTCATCCATGTCTGTATGATGACCTTATTTGCTTTTACCACATTTCTCCGATGAACTGCCGCCTATGATAGCTGCAATGCACAGCATAGACACGGATCATAAATCTCCTTTGTCTTTGCCGCTTGCCTGTTTCGTTATTCCACTGCTTTCGAGCACGTGTAAATAACATCTATCTGTACGGTCATATACGCATACCATTGCACTGAAAGAGTGCATTTCCGTGGCAGCCGCACTCTTAAGAGAAACGTTTTTTTCTCTCTTCTTTTGTTCTTAACCCTAACCTAGGATGGAATTCATGTCAGAGTTCTATCCTCGGTGAGTCCACTTCCATCCGCCGGCCGCCATGGTCGTTGCCACTCCCGCTCTCCGTCGGCTGCGGAGACGCGATAATACCAGGAGTCGTGAGAGGTATTTCGAACTTGTCGGTTTCCAATTGTTTGTCGAGTCTGTGCCGCAATTCGTTTGTAATAGTGAAAGGAAAAGAATTTATAAGTGAGAAAAGTAACCTTATTTAAAAACAATAAAAACCAATTGCAATAAATAAAAGCAGTGTTTCATTTTACTTTCTTTATTGGTGCATGTCTTTTGGCGAACAGTTTTCTTTCTCCTGTTGGTGTTGCCTTTGATACGCGCCGGAACAATTAGTGACAGTCGGATGAGGATAGGAGTGGACCCAGTGCCGTACGCCCGCACAATACTCCTAATCCACACACATCTTTTGACAGTTGCTCACCTAAATGTCAGCCATTTTGGATGCGTAGTTTTTATTCGACAGTCGTTTGCGTGAGTCGAGGTGAGTGTTTTTGTGAAAATGGACAAAATTGAGTATCGAGCTGCCATTAAATTTGTGTTTTTGAAAGGCAATACGCCTACGCAAATCAAAGATGAGTTCGACTCTGTGTATGGGGACTCTGCGCCATCATTTACCACAGTGAAATTTTGGCCAGCTGAATTTAAACGTGGCCGTAAGAGCTTGGGAGACGATGAGCGTTCGGGTGAGAGAGATAGCAGAGGCTATGAAAATGTGCAAAGAACGTGTTTGTTACATATTAAATCCAGATTTAGGCATGAGAAAGCTGTCCGTGCGTTGGATGCCGCGTTTATTCATGTTAGACCAAAAACGTGTTCGAGTGAACATTTCCAACGCACTCTTTTGGCGCAGTTTAGGCTTAATAAATGCGAGTTTTGGCGCCGATTAATTACTGTCGATGAAACTTGGATACACTGTTATACGCCCGAAACAAAAATACAGTTAAAAGAGTGGACTGCAAAGGGGGAATCGGCTCCAAAAAAAGACAAAAACATCGACTCACTCAAACGACTGTCAAATAAAAACTACGCGTCTAAAATGGCTGACATTTTGGTGAGTAACTGTCAAACAATGCACAACTACATTCATAGCTTTTTTGACGAGTGCTGCTATCTTCACGTTGAGGTCGGAAACTTTTCAGCCACCCTCGTATCTTTTACTATTACAACTGTTTTATATAACTGTTTTGTTTTAATTCAAGTTTTTATTGATATCTATTTCATTAATTTTTTTTCTTTTTTATTAATTATTAATAAGAATATTAATTTTGACGACAACATTTTAAACGAACCAAATACAGAAACTAATTGAATAATATATAAATACAAAAACAAAAAGAATTATATTTGCCTCTAAAAACTGCTATGATTCGTATTCGCATATCTCCACATCAAATTTTAATCCCAAGTTTGTAGGAAAGTTGGTCATATCGCACCACGTAATCAATTGGGTATTGATTCTAGCAATTCAATTATTGTGTTGGTAGGTATAACAAGTATATTTGGCCCAGTCGAAGAAAGGCTATCTTAAGCAGTTAGGTTTATCGCTGAATTTGCGCCAACCAATTAAAAGCATTGGTGTTTTTCTGTCGTAGGAACAACGCAAAACGAATCCCATAATTGACCCTAATTGTTCGTTAATACTTAACATTGGGTCGATTTTCTGACGGGTACCCTTATAGTCGTTAAACGGTACGTGCCTACCCCTTGACCTGTTGTTTATTAAAATCCATGAATCGAACTGATAGTCACTTGACTCCACAGGATATTTATTAACACTAGTATCTGCAGTATGTATTGTAACTTGAATGCCACCTCATCCACCAGGTCTACATAGGAAAAGTCTGAGCACATTATGTGCGCCATGTGTTTGTTTACAGCAGAAACGGCGACGCAAATGGTTCTGGCCGTAGTTAGTTGGCTCTTCATCTCCAGGATGCTGTCACACTACAGAACGGGTGATGAGCCCAAGTATCTGTTGCCAATGAACCGCCGGCAACTGTTGGTGTTGTTTTAACGCTCCGGGCAGATTCCTATTGCAGCGACCGGCACACAGATTTGTTTATCTGAGATCTGTGTATAAACAATGGCCCGCATCTGAGGATGCATTCTTCTGGGCCATTAAACGCTACTAATCGTTCCGAAGTGAAGTTTTAATTGAGTTGAATTGATAATTGATTGATTGTGATTAACTTGACGGTGGCGAAGTGGGTGCGGATGGGTATTTTCGGCAGGCAATATTCATATTCCCTGCTGGACGAATTGACTCTGTTGTTTTGTTTTGAGTTTTTGCCTTTAGTGAAAATGTGTTATGAGAAGAGTCGCGAAACAAATGGATGAATCAGGTGCTTCTTGATGGGGTCTATTTTGGTCGTATATTTGAATTTCGTTGGTATAGGTGAATGTGTTGAAGTAGATATAGGGAATAATTTTGAGTGGCATTGTAGGATGTGATCTTCCGAAAAATTTTGAACCTGAAACTCAATCTGTGAACATATGACTAGAGTTCCGAAATGGTAAATATCTCGACGAAGGTAAAGTAGACCTTTAATGGATCGATTTTATTATAAACAATATTTAGTGTGTGATGTTTATATTTTGAAGTACATTCATTTCCGCTTCATCATCTTCATCTTCACTCAGTACAGAATTATACTTGTGATCACATTTTCCTTTCTCTGTTATTTATTCTTTTTCGCATTCTTTTTTTGTCTATTTTATGTCTCTGATTAATATGTTCCTTAGCTCGTTATTTGTTAATAAAAAATCATACAGCGCACGGTGATAATTAAACATAATTTATATACAAACAAATAATCACGGTGCTACAAGACTTAAGGTGCACTTCAAACCTTCAAAGCAAAATGTTTAAACTACAGAAATTATCGTTTTTTTTTGTGTTTTGGAAAATATATAGAGAATAATAGACGCCATCTTCTAAGAGTTTTGATCGGCTCTTAATTTTCGATTATATTAAATAAAAATATGATCGTTTCGATTATTATAGATAAGACATTTACCTGTCTTCCACCGTATAAGCCAATGGATAACTTCGGTTTTATTTTTACCCTTGATATTTGGCTCATAGCAAAGGGTTCACTGTTTACGGGTGTAATCCAAACATCCTTCGGTTCCGTATAAATTCATTATTTACCTAAAATTTCAGAACGAAAGCCTACATCATATTATTGGCTGATCACTGCCACTTGTTTATTATTTTAATATGCGTCTGTCACCATTCCGAATAACTTGTGTTTATTTGTAGCCGGTGATAGTATAGATATCTTATTGTGTTTGTTTCCACGTAATTGGTTGTTGTATGGGTAGCACTATTTTTTTTTTCTTTTTTTAGACTTCTCTCGGGAGAGACGAACCTATAGCGCCGAGTGGGCGCCCCGAGATGCCATCAAATAACTGTTGCAGTTCTTTTGAACAGTTGCAGGTTATAACGCTCCGGGAACACTCGCGTGGGGAGGGAGTGTGGCGGTTCCGCCAAACCCCACGGTTCACCTTCCTGAAAAAATCCCAATAACTGCTACCCAGTCTGCATAAGCTTTCGCTAATGCAATCGCATTAGCATCTAAATGCTCCACGCATTAAAACAATCAAATTTATATAACCTAAAAGTGCCTGGAAAAGAAAACTTACCTTTCATGCATCTCTTCGCATACAATTCCTGTAAGATTTCTTTCTTACCTTATGAGGAATCTCAAACTAATTCGTCACCTTCAGTGTCAAGCAAATCTCTCTAGACGAATTTCTGTAAACAAAAGGATTTGAATTACATATAATGTAACCTTCACCATGGGGCCATAAACATTGCGCTGTCTATTTTTCAGCTTCGCCATGTGTATGATAAATCCCTTTCATACACATTGGCTGGCGACCTTTTTTTCCCATCAATAAACAACCCAACCAGCTGCCTATAATTAGCGCAATAGACGCTGAAACTAATTTCCCTAACTCGCACCAAGTGCAAACAAAAGACCGCTGGCCTTCATCAGGCATTCTGGCGATACGCAAATAATTCAATACCTACCCTTGCTAGCGATGCCATAAACATCATTTCCAAATCGTATCGTCGTCTCTTTGTTTAAACGTACATGTTCCAACAAAGAGCCCATTAGCATCCGACGATTTCGGTTTTATTTGCTTTACCGAAATCGTATCATAGGAATGCACTTTATGCCCCTTTCTTTGTTCTAGGCACACGCACCACTGCACTGAAAGAGTGCATCTCTGTGGCGGCCACTCCTTTAAGAGAACATTTTCTGTTTCTCCTCCATATCCCACTCTTAATTGAGGATGGAATTCAAGTCAGAGTTCTATCCTCGACTAGTCCTATTACATTCGCCGTCCGAGCAGGTCGTGTGTCACTTCCGCCCCTCGTCGCGCACCGAGGGTGCGTATATACCCTACTTCATAATTAGTAGTTTTTACCAAGTCGTGTGGCAGTGCGTTGTGTTAACCGAACAAAATATCATAAACTCCTTGTAATCGTAACAAAAGTAATATAAATATAGTTTGTTTTCAGTAAAATAAACCAAAATAAAAACAGTACGTTTCTTTTCCTGTGTTCCAGTTCCCACCCATGTGTTACATCGTACTTTTCCTTTCTGGGCGTCTATTGTTTGTCAGTGACTTTGCTGATCGTGATTGTTATTTTCGGCGGACCTTCTAACAATCGCGAAATTGTATCGGTGGAACAATTTATGATGGTGGAAGAAGGGAAGGGAGGTCTGTGGGGAGGAAGTAATGTACCTGCATGGGTACTCCGTTCTACTTCCGCCTCCATCATGTATTGTTCGCCGCGCAAATCACCGAACCGAAAAAAAACGGAACAAAACAAAACCTACGCCACACAAAAACACTGGAAGGAAAGTTAATGTTCTTTTATTTTATTGGATGTATTATTCGTTTTCACAAAAAAACTATTGAACACTTCGTATGGACTTAAGGATATTGTTTTATCAAAGAGACTATTGTATACCGATTTTTTTTTTTTTTGCCGCACTATATGTTTTCAATAATAAACAATTTGGGATCAATAAATTTACGTTATTTCATAGATTCACGGATAAATTTACGTGGAAAAATAAACTAAAACTTCCTAGAGTTGAAAAATAAAACACACACGACTCACGGGTATATATTCGCGTGTTACTGTTTACGCTTCTCCGCTGGTGGCGCGGAGAGCGGGAGTTTCACCGTGCGACCAGCGTGGTCGGAGGATGGAATAAGAATCCAACGATATCCTCTCCAATAAGGATATCGTTTTTTACCTACCACCAGGGAAACGTAAAGTCTCTCTTGGTGGTATAGGAAACCAGATCTTGTAATACAGGTCATGGTGGTATGTGTGGGATCGTTGAGATCAATGCTATTCACACGTGCAGTGGAACAGCGAAACAGGCAGGCGGCAAAGACAAAAGAAAACGCGACCAAATGGTTCGCTCTTTAATGAGGGTCATGTTTATACGATGCCTCGTCGCTATTTTCGACGTTAGGAGAAAAAGGTGCTAAAAGAAAATTGGATGTTTATGGCATCTCTGGCTGCAATAGAAACCGGGTTCATATTTGCATTAGGAAATGCTGGAGAATTTGGTTTCAGCGTCTATTGCGCCAATTATATGCAGCTGCTTGGGTTGTTTGTTGGTAAGACAAACAAAAAAGGTTGCCAGGCAATGTATATGAAAAGGTATATGGCGCGGCTGGGAAAATAGACGGCGCGATATTTATGGTATTTGTCTGGTACCGAATTGGTTCAGAATACCAAATAAGCAAACAAAGAAATCTTATGAAAAATTGTATGCGAAGGGATGCATGAAGGTAAGTTTTCTTTATAGGGATTTTAGGGTTAAAATAATTGGGTCTGTTTGATGCGTGAAGCATCTAAGATGCTAATGCGAATTGCATTAGCGAAAGCTGGTGCAGACCCGGGTTATGGTTATTGGGGTTTTTTCAGGAAGGCGAGCCGTGGGATCTGGCGGAATCGCCACAGGTCCATACCTCTTCCACACAAACCCATCTCTGAAAGGAGATTTGATTTGCTGTACATTAGCAAAACCTCTTAGATTGAGCCTGTGGGGAAGAAGTATTGTGCCAAGACACGGGGCCCAAGGTTCACGTCGTTCCTCCATCATAATTGGTCCATCGTCACAACAAAAGGAAACTGTTCACCAAATAAGTCTCCGACAAGCACCGTTTGAGACAATAAAATATTCGAGCAACGCACCAAGTAGCAAAACGGGAGAAATAAAACACATGGATTTAGTTTATTATTATTTATTGAGTGTTGTTGAAACGAAAAGAAACCGAAACCAACAAACGGCGCTTCTCTAGTGCTGCCTCAGTCTCTCTTCGAGTGGACTGTATATTCCGGCACTGGCCGGCCAACGATGCTTTCTCAATAAATTAGAGGAATTGTACCGCGTTTGAGTCTTGCCCACTACAGATTCCTAACCAACCAACAACAAAAACAATACAGGACCAAGGAGAAACAACGCGTTGCAGTACAAACGCCAGTACGATTAGAACGAGACTTTGCCTAGTTCTTTATTTGCTGAATTTTATGAATAGGAATTTTTATCTGTGTGTTCTCTTTATCGTGGTCTTTAACAAGACCTTTTCCTTGGGAGCTCCTTCGACGACTCCCGCCGCTTCAGCGCCGCGCTCGCCTTTTATTGCCAGCAGCTGTCTCCTCGTCCGCTTGTTTTCGATAAATCACTCGTTTCCTGTTGAATGATTTATCGCGACTAGTATACAGCTGTCTGTCATGCACCTCCCTCTTGAGTGCTTGTGCGCCGATGTCGAGTGCTTGTGTGCTGGTGCCCAGTGCTTGTGTGCCGATGCTGAGTGCTTGTGCGCCGATGCTGATCGCATCGCCAACATTGAGGATAAATAAAAAAAAAACATGAATTACAGTCAATGGACCTTATTACGTATTTTAGTCTAAGCTCTCGCACATTGTTTGTTAATTAGAACGTTATTTTATGATTAATTAAATTGTTTCCGATCCGGTGACAAACGTTAACCACGCGACTCGCGGTTGACTTTCGTGTCCCCGTACGCACCGGGGAGCGGAAGAGACATGACCGGCGTGGTCGGCGGATGTAATTGGACTCAGCAATATTTGGCTCGTGCAGCGCTGACTCGCTAATGGGGTGAGTTTGGTGGTGTGGTGAAAAGGAAATGAAATTTCCTTTGACCAGTGACCAATGGAAGGCGATCTCTGACACGCAGTGGTGTGCGCGTGTGTTCGGATAAGCGCGCCGGGTTGGATTCAATAGCATAAACATATCAATAGCATAAACATATGCAAACAAAAGGAGCATTTCTGGGTAAAGTGCTTGCAGCTGAATCAATAGTTGCAATTCTTCGGAAAGTAATTTAGATGGTTACACAATGACGGTTGTGTATATCAATTGTGTCAATTATGCATGGCATCTACGGCGACGCCAGGATCGAACTCTAGTGTGAATATCTACACTAATTGGAAATTCGGTTCTTGGTCGCTAATGCAGAGATGCATTGACACAAGTGTGAATGCCCTTGTAGAAAAAATTCTTTGCAGGCATTTCCAGGTAATGCATTGAAAGCATTAATTATCCTTGGGAAGGAGATGTTTTTGCTGCGGGGAGATTGCGGTGCAGGTGTGGGAAGGTTGGAATTTGCCTGGCAACCGAAGGTACCGAATATGTTTTGGTTTAATGCTCCTGTATAATGGAAAGAATTCCTGTAGGGAATTTGTACGCGAAAAGATGCATGCAAGGTAAGAATTCTTTACAGGGACTTTTAGTTTTATATATTTGATTTATTTGATGCGTGAAGCATTTAAGGTGCTACTTATAAGATTGGTAAGTGGACCATGGGGTTTAGCGGAACCGCCACAAGCGTTCTTCTCGGATATCAACGGTGCGTATCAAAACCAGAAACCACCCAAAATAAAATAAACAACACAAACAGGTGCACCCTGGAACTCCCACACATTTCTCCTTGATATTTTCACAATGTATTCAAACGAATTTTAGAGGCACTATGAAACTCCAGTCGATTAGTGTCACCTGCTGTGGCTACCGGACTTATTACGACGGTCTTATTGCTCTTCGACTGATCTAACAATATTGACCAATATTTCAATTGGTACCTACGCCAATGGCAATTCGGGCGAACAATGTTAGCCTTAACACAAAGATTCTTCTGAAACTGAACAAATGGTTCACTAGCTCTGCTTAATCGAACCACAACGGTGGTAGATGAAGTCCGGCTGCTCGGCCCTTCTATAAAACCGACTTCTCGGTAAAACTGATGCGACTTCTTGAAATCTTCCCTTCTACCTTCGAGCGTAACCTTGACTTAAGTTCTCTAAGAGCGGTTTTTAATTTTGTCTTAACTCTTGATAAATTCCGTGATTACTCTAAACTTCTGGCACTTAAAATCAATATGACTCGGTACCTCACTAGTACGAGAGAATGTATGGAACAATAGACATTCATCCCACTCCACGTACGCGGGTCCGGGTCACTTTGGGTTTTGGTATTTTCTTGAATTTATTATGGATATGTATGCTTCTCTACGTATGCAGGTTCAACTGACATCTTCAAGCTAATGAAGCAGCTGAGCTTGGAAAATTCCGCCGAATTGTGGAATTTTGACAGAATTCAGGTTATCAACCACTGAGTTTGAATGTTTTTTTTTTTCTATTTTTAACGTATTGTGTACAAAATGCTAAACGATAAGATGAAGAAGTACAACATTTTCCAACACGAATTGAACGTAAAAAGCCGACTATATCGTATAGTCTTATAGGGATTTTTCAGCCCATGTAGTAAAATAAGACGCAGCTACCCAGTCAGATGACTAGAACCGCACTTTCAATGCGCAAAAAGCCACTATTAATCCAAGTAAACACTATGTCAAATCTAACCTCAAATGTTCCCAAACAATCGTAGAAACATTTAATTTTCTTTGACATTCAGCGATCGCCCTTCACAAATGTCGTTCCGCTAAAGCTTTATGTTTTCCAAACCTCAAAAGACACTCGGAACTCATAATAACTTGTCTACGACGCAACGATCGCAAGGACCACGCAATCTTGTGTATCTATCCTGTGCCGGTGCCTATGTTTTTAAAGAGCGAATTAATAACAAATCGGTGATCGGTTCTCGCGTAAACGACACACATGTGACCGCCTACAAAGTGAATTTGTGATTTGAAGTTCCAGAATGAAACTGGCTCCGTAGCGGCGCCGTCGCCAACTTGACATCCCCTCAGCTAATTGCTGTAATCCTTTGGTAACGAGGTCAGGGACTCTACATACGTACGAGCTACTTTACCACTTCTTTGCGCTTCGCAGAGTGATGTGTGTTACTGATGACTTTTTGATCTAAGAAACACGAGATGGAACTACCGCCACCATAACCGCTGCCATAAATACCACACTAGAGTTGTAAATATTTAACGTTCTATCAGCTAAACAAAAAGTTCTTTATTTTTGTCTTAGATGGCAATGAGACTAGAGGACTAAGATATGATCGGGATCGAGAACATGATCAAAAATGTATGGTCAGAATAGACAGTGATTAGCTAGAGGGGCGTGACGGTGACGACGGGTCGTAGAAGCTGTAAAGTCAAAACCAGCCGAGGGTATGGGGTATCGGAGATATAAATCTTATGTTGATGTTTTTGTTTTCCTACCTCGAGCTCGAGTGAAAGCAAATAAAAGAGTAAAATCTCTTTTGGGAAACTTAGAAGAACATCGCGAAGCAATGCCGCGCGATTCTGGCGAATCAGATTAACCTGGGGGGTGCGCTGTTTACCCCTTTTCACAAACTCAAACAATCGTCGGTGATTTTTGGGCGGTTTAATTGACCACCATAGTGGGAGTTTAACTACAATAGACTTTCAAGCGCTTTGGGTGGTCTGGACTATGTTTCGCTGTTGTAATGGATGTACTCTCCGTTCGTGTAAGTATCTGCGGACGGGCTTACGAAATTTGAAAACAATTCACGCAGATGGAGTCTTTATGTGCGTAGCATTAATGGTGTTTTTGTGGAACTTAAATTGTGGCCGGATATTTAAATGCTAATTACTCGTGAATTCAGGGGAAATTTGTTTAGACTTCCATGGGATGTATGCGCTGTAAGGCTCATGCGAGGGGGACAGTATATGAAAGATTGTATATTCGATTGTGGTGTGAAAAAGTTTATGCTTTTGGTTATTTTTGGAAAAGTGGTCTGATTAAGGGAAGAGACGGAACTATTTAGATGATTTGTGCGAATATTCGCTCGTTGCAATGGTGCACTGGATTTAAAAAAAAGTATGATGTTAGTTTTATTGGACGTTTTGAATCACATGGAATTTGCAGATGTGCAACGATCAAATTGGGATTTAGGTGGGTGTAACAAATGTACTTGAGGTATGTCTTTTTTTCTGTTGTTGCAGTTTAGTTAATTAATAATAATAATAAGTTTTACATTATCTTTAAGATGCGGTAAAATTAAATTTCAATTCAAATTCAAATTTATTTCTTCTTCAGTGAAATCGTGTTACATGGTAGAATATTTATAACATATAGAGATTAGAATGCAATGATTCTTAACAGCTAAAGATTTTATAATATAGAAAATTCTTATGAAAGTGGAAGTTATTATGAGAAAAATTGCAGAAAAAAAAACTCAATGGATGCAAAAAACTAAAATAATCTCAAAATCTACTTAATAATAACTTAAACTAAATTGGTATGTTTAAACAAGTGAATTTATTAATACATTATCGTGAATCGAACATTTGTTCTCAAATTTATTTGAAATTGTTGTAATTTTAGACTTGATTGTTGGAATTTTAGTAATGTCATGCAATGCTAGTGTGGAAAAATGCCAGGGAAGATGTATAATCATTTTTAGAGTTTTGTTTTGACAAATTTGAAGTATTTTCAGGTGACATTCAGCACATTTATACCAGCAAGGAGAAGCATATACTAATGAAGGTAGTATGACGACTAGATAAGAATTTTTATTTAAAAGTGGAAATAGAATTTTTATTAAAACATTTACTTTTTTGATAGAGGTAGTAATATGGTTTGAAAATGTTAACGTCTTATCGAGAGTGATACCAAGGTATTTAATTGTTGTTGTCCATTCAATTGGAGTGTTGCAGATCGACAGATTATATTGAGGCAGATTTGAGGCTTTTCTCTTTCGTGAGAAAAATATTGCTTGAGATTTCGATGGGTTTGTGGCGGTTCCGCCAGATCCCACGGTACGCTTTCCTTAAACACCTTAACTTTTCCTGTGTTGATGTCACGGAGTTTCGCTTTGTGTTTCCCTCTCGGTGCACCGGTTTTCCCCTCAGAGACATTTTGCTGTTTGTCCTGTCGTTGTGTCCGGAGAACTGTTTTCAGCGGAATTATGATGGAGGAGGAAGTGAATCATGTACCCATGCTGGTACATACTTCCTCCCCACATTGGTGAACCGGGGTTTTTCTTTTCAGGATAATTTATGATAAGGAAAGTAAGAACTCTTACAGGGGATTTGTAAGCGAAGGAATGCTTGAAAATGTAAGAATTCTCTTGCAGAAGCTTTACGACTATAGCTTTGCTCCAATCAATGCGTGTAGCGTTTTCAGGTGCCTAATGCGATTTGCATTGGCGAAATTAGTTGGGAAGATGGGTGTTATGGGGTGTTTAAGGAAAGCGTACCGTGGGATCTGGCGGAACCGCCACAGGTTTATTTTGATTTTCCACCTGTGAAAAAACTTTTCGATATTAAATAAAGCATTTTGTAAATTCATTAATATACTTTGACAGTCGTTAGAACTACAGAATATAGCTGTGTCGTCAGCAAAGAAGGCATTTTCACAGTGTAAATCTCTTGGAAAATCAGGAATATATAAGTTATATAAAAGGGGCGATAGGGTTGAACGTTGTGGAACGCCTGCTTTTATGGGGAACAGAGGTGATGAATCTGATGTTGGCATAAAAAAGCCTATCTGTAAGAAAGCTTTGAATAATTTTAAGAATGTAAGTAGGAAAATTTTGAGTAAATAGTTTATGAAGCAGGCCGTCGTGCCAAACACTGTCAAATGCCTTTTGAATGTCAAACGAAACCATACCTAAGGATTTTTTGTTTGAAAGTGATTCTTTTACTATACTTGTGATTCTTTTTAGTTGGTGGGTCGTCGAGTGTTCCCTCCTAAAACCAAACTGTTCGATAGGAACAAGACTGTTTGATTCTACAAATTCATTCGTCGTAAAAAAGATAATTTTTTCAAAAAGTTTGCCTAAACAGCTGAGTAAACTTATTGGGCGATAACTAGATGCCTGTGTTATATCGAAGTTTGACCTCCGATACAAACATTTAAATATTTGGTTATCTGAAAATCTATTGGGTTAGCTGGGTTATGGTTATTATGGTTATGGTTATTGTAATGAAATATCTGAGCGTAACCCCAGATATTTTCATTAATTATTTAGTTATTAAATATAGTTTTAGTCTTTGATTACTTACGGCGTTTGTATCAGTGTTTATATGCAATGCTCTAGGGTCTCTTCCCTGGATGAAAACTACGCAAAATCCTGTTGTTTATACTTTTATTTTGCAACTAATTCTACTTTCACATTCAAATGGGAATTTCGTTCCCTGACACTGCACTGTTCGACCCTATAGTAATTTAATCGCAAGAAGACCCGCTCTACTTACGGATGGCCGCAGTCTTCTTGCTTTCAATTACTGAGTGAATTACAACTCACTTGCAGCCATTTTATATACCAATTGGCTATCAATTATTTCCGCCTATGATGCATCTTTGCCCAAACGAATAACCTATTCAACGGTCATTCGCCTGTCATTCTTCATTTGTTTGATTGTGCTGCAAAAACTGCAGCGATATAGGTTTTACCAATTTCTTAATTGGTTTACCTGCGAAAATTGCAACCGCATCAATTCATTCGTTTAAACGATGTACGAAAGCATTGACCGATCTAATTTCAGTCCATTACCCCGTACGATGAGTTCCGTCTTTTGATTCCTATTTCGCATATGTTGGCAGTCCGCTGCCATTGAGCCGATCTTCAAAGAAAACCGACTTATGTTTACACTTGTAAACATATATTATTGGAATATGAGGCCGCGCCGACGGCGAACAGGTGTCCGTCTGTTTTTTGTCAACGCCGCGGAATCTACGGTGAAACGATTTAATTCTGCGATATGACTCATTTTGAAGGCTTTACTTTTGAATGAATTTAATGTTGCATTGATTGCAGAATATGATTTTGATATGAGGCATTGAATGCAGAATTGGAAGTTATGTTTGGGATATTGCTTTGTAAGCAGAGTGCGGATTTGAATGGATAGTTGGATTTTAATGAGAGGAAATCTTATTGATATTAGATGGAGGGTGAATGATGCATCACTCAGGTGATGAAAAGATATAGAGGTCGGTAATGAAATGTAACATTCCTCCCCCCTGAAAAGAAAGAAAATCATCGGCACGAGTGATTTTCTGTGGTATAAGAGTGGGTTGCAGTTGTGAGTTGAGTATGGTGTTTACAGGTTTTATGTAGTTACTTATGATCTTCTATGTATGGTGTGTACTTACATAAGTATTTTCTATGGTTTCTAACATGTATTAGTGCATTATGTTGTAGTTTGCTCATAGAGTTTTCTTTTGTGTTTTGGCGTAAGTTTACTTTTAACAATTTGTTTTGTCTCTCTGTAACATTGCAATAATTATATATATATATATATTTTTTTTTTTTTTTTGTGTTAACTCATTATTTTATCTGTATTAGTCTTAGATATTACAAAAGTTTTTTCTTAATTTTCTGTATGTATATGTATATATATATAATTTGTTTTCTTTTGGATATTGGGGCTTACATAGTAGTTTTATTGCATCTGCTAATATTAATGAGTTTGTTTTAAGTATATGAAATTATTAATAGTTTTACTTTCTAATTAGTTTTGCTTTTAACAGAAATCATATAGGTAGTAGCAGTTTTACTTTTTTTTTGTGTTTTTACTTAATACTTTAATCACAAGATGTGGTTGTAATAATCCTTTTATAAATGGTTTATTATCTAACAATTTCCTTCGTTATCTGTATAATTTTGGTGTAATAGATATTACTTATCAACAGTTTTTGTTTTTCTTCATAATCTGTATGTATATACGTAAGTAATTAATTATTTACAATTTGTAATTTAAAATTTTCTTTGTATATGTGTAAAGTATGTATATACGTAATTAATGAATGATATATATGAATTGATGATTTTCCTTGGTATATATATATAATTGTTTTCTTATAGTCTATTAAATAATTAGTAACAAAAATTTTTTTTTTTTTTGTTTGTATGATTAGTTTGATTGTAATAGGAATTATTTTGCTAATTTTAATAGTGTTTATAATAGTAGAACTTATTTGTACGTTTTTTTTTGTGTAGCGATTGTTTGTTCAACCCTGTTTATTTATTAATTTTAACATTAGTGGTAATAATGAACGAAATTAATATATTATATAATATTGTGCATTTATTCCTGTACCTGACCATATTGTGTATGTGTGAATGGATTTAAAAATGGTACCTACTGGAGATAGCAAATATGTTGGGCTGGGTAATAGGTGTGCATCGAAACTAGCTAATCTTGGAATATGGTTTTAACCTACCATTTCGAACTATTATCAATTTTTGGCCAACGTCAATGGCTGTCTTGTTTGGCCTTGTTACTGCCGTAACGAAAAACAGGCCTTTCCACATGGGTGTTTGGCCCTTAGGGTTTTTGGGTTTCTTCACCATTTTGTTTCCCTCATGGAATGTTTGAGTGATTTGCTCGGTTGTTGTGGACCTTTGCAAGAATAATTTTTTGTTGTTTTGCGGTGAGCTAAAATATGAGTTTATTGTATTTGAACATGTCTCATATGTCCTTTTTGTATTTCTCTGATTAGAATTGTATGTAAAGGTGTTTCCTTTATCTTGGATTTGCTTAATAATATTTTTAGATATTGTGGGGTTTTTCCACAATTTTTTAGTTTGTGAGGAGCTAACGTATGAGCTGTCTGTTTCTGAACATGTCTTATATGTCCTTTTTATGTTTCTCCATGTAAAGGTGTTGCCTTTATCTTGGGTTTGTTTCAGTTTGATTTTTGTGGGTTTTTTCCACAATTTTTTGTTTTGAGAGGAGCTAGGGCACTTGCCGCTTGACTTTTGGTTCCTCTTATTAGGATTAGAGTTTAATGTAAAGGTGTTACCTTTGTCTTGTGTTTGTTTGATGAATGAATTTCTTCCAGCTCCGGAGTCCACTACTAGAGTTATGTTTCTTTCCACACCAACGTCTAACGGTAGCTGAACAGTTGGGATGCTGGTTAATAGAGAGTGCGGGCTCCTATGGTGGTGTCCCTGTCGGTCAGAAGAGTCGCAAATCTGCCGTATGCGCAAAATCCTTTTACCGGTTTCTGTGTGTGCGGTTGTATATGTTTGCAGTGGACAGTTCGATAGGAAGGATTCATCGCCTGATTTCTGATTAAGACAGAGCGCTTCTTCCTTCGGTTCCACTGGAACAGCTTTCGTCTTGTGAGACCGCACAGGCCCGCAAACAGTTCTACCTGAAACTACCTCCACTGGTAGGTGGTGTATCCCTATCGCTGAGGTTTCGCAGCCAGTTTCTCGAGTAAGAGAACTCTTGGAGAGGTTACAGGCGGTATATCTGACCTCTTTGGGTCCCGCTGTGACTGTAACTTGACTCACTTCGGCTGCCCGTTTGTGATTGGGGTTTTTGGTTTTAAATTTCAGGGGTATATCAAATTCTTCCGAATTTTGTTTCCTGCGTGTTAAGGTCAACTGTTGGTTATTTAGGTTCGCTTGTTGAAAATTTTCCGTCACTGGGGTTTCGCAACCAGATTCTTTTTTGGAAGAATCCTTGGGGGTGTTACAGGCGGTATGACCGACCGCTTGGTCTATAACTTGCCCTACATCGGCTGCCCTTTTGTGGCGTGGATATTCGATTTTGGAGTTTTGTGGAATACTAAACTCTTCAGGATTTCGTTTAGTACGTGGGAACCTAAGTTGCTGATTTGGACCTTCTATAGTACAATTTTCGGACAGGAAGTCGTTCCCTAGTAACCCGTCTTCGGTTAGGCCGGGCATATTATGCACGACTTGGAACTTGTAGGGAATTAAGTTGAAGTTTCCTTGGCAACTCCCTAGGGTTCTTCCTGTTCCATATGGGGATTTCAACGCGCAAGTATTATCTCTTTTAATTTTAATATCCCTGAGTGCTGGCTCAGTGATCATGCTCACTTCAGCGCCTGTGTCTATCACTAGTTGAACATGGTCGTTTAGACCTATATCTAGAGGGAGGTTCACTGTGGGTGCGCTAGTTCGTGCCGGCTGCGGGTATTCTGAGTTGTAATTATTTATTGAAGTTGTACAACCGGGTACGTTTTTCCGATTTTGAGATTCCCATTTTGCCTTTTGGCGGCAGTCTAAAACGCGATGGCCTTGTCGACCACAAAAATCGCAGGCTATTCTTATGCTATAAACCTTAGGTGAGTTTTGAGTGTAGGTGCTGTTAGGGGAATTCAAGGGGGTGGCCCTGTGTTGATTTTGTTCCCTAAAATGGTTTGTATTTTGTATTGGATTAACGATATCTGTGTGCTTTTCTGTCTTGGGGCAGTCTGCAACATCGTGGTTGTAGATCGGAGTGTTTTTCCGTGTGAGGCAGTCGCTATATGTATGCCCTTTTTTGTGACAGTAATTGCATATGATTTTGGCGGTAATTAAACGCAAATGTTTTGTACAAGGCTCGTTTTGCCTTTGTTTTGCAGTGTCATTTTTTCTGCATTGTTGAGGGAAATCTGCATAGTGGAGCCCCGAGGTAAGTGGAGTATTTGAGTTGAGAGGTACGGCTCGTGTGTTTAATTGATTCAGGGAATTAGAGACGTGAAGGGGTTGAGTAGAACCTGGTATGACGCTATATTGTTGTGTGAGAAACGCGGCCTGTTGTAGCTTTTCCATATCTAAAGCTTTTTGAATTAATTCGTCTACCGTTTCATCCCCCAGGGTCAGTAAATATTGGCAGAGGCGTGAGTTGTTGACGCCACTTTTTAGTGCGTTTTTGGCGAAGTCCTCCAACTGTGTCTTCACAGCGGAGGCTGCTGTCACACCGTATTTTTGGTCCGCGGCTTCCTTGCAAAGCATCAGCATCTGCTTTATCCTTGCGGTAAAAGTGATGAGGGCTTCCAAAGGTGGTTGTCGGATCGTAATCAGCTTATTCACTAACTCCTGGTATGTTTCCCGAGGTAGGTAGGAATTTTTGAGGAGTCTTTCGGCTTCCTCGAAGGTGTTGGGAGGGTTTGAGGCAATTAATAAATATGCCTCACCTCGCAGACGCGTGGGGAATATTGTTAAAAACGCGGAGTGCTCTTCTGCAGGTAGGCATCCGATTACCTTCCTGCAGCATCCTAAAAATACTTGTAACTCATTGTCAACCAGGGGACTGTGCCCGCCCGAGAAGACTGGTACAAGCTGGGAAGTAAGTTTTGCGATTTTAATAAAATCGATGGGCATGATTTCGACAGAGGGTGACGCGGTTAAGTAAGTAGACGAGGTCTTAGTGATAATTAAAAAGGGGAGATTTATTAGTTTTTAAAACGCTTTCGTATGCGATTGTTGTATTATTGTAGTGGAAATGCTTCCCAAAGATTAGTGGTCGCAGTATGGAGAGATATGGAGACGACAGAGTTCAAAAGTTGGTTTTGTTTGGAAATTCGACAGGCAGACAGTGGAATGGTCTAGTAATGAGGGCGGGCGGCAGATGATTGTCGTAGGTAATAATTGAAAAGGGGAGATTCAAACATTTGCTACCCGTAAGTTATTTGTTTATGTAGGGGTGGAAATTATTCCCTACGATTACTAAACGCACAATATGGTCTACGACAGTGTATTATGTATCTTACAAGGTGGAGTTTTTTTTTTTGTTAAAAAAAAAAATTTATTTAGGATTAGCAACTAAGATTACATGAAGCAAAATCGTGTATATATGCAAAAAAAATGTTCGCTTACTCGGTTCTATTGACTGCTGCTACTGTTACTACTGGTGTCGTGCTGTGCTGCTGTTTCCTACTGGTATGATGGTGAATAGCCGTTGTCACTGGGGGTTTCTGCTGTCTTTGGTGTTGTGTTATTTGGTGCTGCCAGGTAAGCTTCACGCCCTACAGTTGATTTTTTCTTTTGACCTGGTCTTTCATTTGATATTATTTGATTTGCAGATTTTTGATGGTTTTTAGTTTAAAAAATGTTTTGTGTTGCGGTCTTTTGGACTGCTTCTCCAATGCTGCCTTGCATGTTTATGCCAGTAATTGGTTGGCATGTAATTGTCGTCCGCGTCGCGGGAGTAGGGGCCTCTGGTCATCGGGTTTGCAATCTTCAGAGTTCATAATTTTTTGCGTTTCCCAAACTGGTCCTCTATTACCAGCTTTGCGAGTTGTCGGTTTTGGATTTGAGTTTTGTTGATTTGTTTTAGTAATGAGGTTAAAAACTTCCTTTTTGTTTGCTCTTGTACTTGTTTGCTTATGTTTCATTATTCTTTTACGTCGATTTAGTTTTGTTTGTAATATTTGTAATTATATTATCGTTTTTACATGGTATATATGAAGAGTATTTGATTTCTATGTTTAGAACGAACGGTCCGAAGTTATGCCCGCTGGATAGTGCGTTGTATATTGTTTTGCTTGTTGCGATGGCATCATTTGTTGGCAGTGGTTGTCGTTACTTTTGGGAGAAACCGTTGTACCGAATCAAATGCTCTGGATAGAATATGTGTTTTATCAATTTGTACCCTCGAAGCCAGACTCAGCTCCGAGTGACGGGGAAAGGTGTCTTTTGCCCAGTACAATTGGGGTTAGTTATTATATTGGCTAGGGTTTTTAAAAGCACTTACAAGTTATCAAAACTTGGGCTTCCCTAGTCCTGTCACGGTCGCCAAAAATGTTATATCGAAGTTTGACCTTCGATACAAACATTTAAATATTTGGTTATCTGAAAATCTATTGGGTTAGCTGGGTTATGGTTATTATGGTTATGGTTATTGTAATGAAATATCTGAGCGTAACCCCAGATATTTTCATTAATTATTTAGTTATTAAATATAGTTTTAGTCTTTGATTATTTACGGCGTTTGTATCAGTGTTTATATGCAATGCTCTAGGGTCTCTTCCCTGGATGAAAACTACGCAAAATCCTGTTGTTTATACTTTTATTTTGCAACTAATTCTACTTTCACATTCAAATGGGAATGGCGTTCCCTGACACTGCACTGTTCGACCCTATAGTAATTTAATCGCAAGAAGACCCGCTCTACTTACGGATGGCCGCAGTCTTCTTGCTTTCAATTACTGAGTGAATTACAACTCACTTGCAGCCATTTTATATACCAATTGGCTATCAATTATTTCCGCCTATGATGCATCTTTGCCCAAACGAATAACCTATTCAACGGTCATTCGCCTGTCATTCTTCATTTGTTTGATTGTGCTGCAAAAACTGCAGCGATATAGGTTTTACCAATTTCTTAATTGGTTTACCTGCGAAAATTGCAACCGCATCAATTCATTCGTTTAAACGATGTACGAAAGCATTGACCGATCTAATTTCAGTCCATTACCCCGTACGATGAGTTCCGTCTTTTGATTCCTATTTCGCATATGTTGGCAGTCCGCTGCCATTGAGCCGATCTTCAAAGAAAACCGACTTATGTTTACACTTGTAAACATATATTATTGGAATATGAGGCCGCGCCGACGGCGAACAGGTGTCCGTCTGTTTTTTGTCAACGCCGCGGAATCTACGGTGAAACGATTTAATTCTGCGATATGACTCATTTTGAAGGCTTTACTTTTGAATGAATTTAATGTTGCATTGATTGCAGAATATGATTTTGATATGAGGCATTGAATGCAGAATTGGAAGTTATGTTTGGGATATTGCTTTGTAAGCAGAGTGCGGATTTGAATGGATAGTTGGATTTTAATGAGAGGAAATCTTATTGATATTAGATGGAGGGTGAATGATGCATCACTCAGGTGATGAAAAGATATAGAGGTCGGTAATGAAATGTAACACCTGTGTCAATGGTTGAGTAGGTTTAGCTATGGGAATTATCTCAGCAAACTTCCATATTCTTGGAAAATATCCGTGTCGAAGACAACTTTCAAATAGGGATGTTAAATACTGAACAGCATTTTTTGGTATGTTTTTAATGACCCTGTTTGAAATTTTATCATTACCAGCTGCTTTTTTTATGCGAATAGAAGAAATGGTGTCTTTATAAGAGATATTGGTATATGGATATTATTTAATTCTATTGCAGATAGATTAATAGAGTTAATACTGTTTTGTACTATTTGTTTGGTTTGAATGTCACTAAAGCCGTCTGTTATTGAGTGACTAGACAGAAAACATTTACCAAATTCAGTAGCCTTCTCTTCATTTGTGTGAAGAATTTGGCCATTACATTCGAGATATGGGATTCTATTATTTTTTTTCTTAAAAATCTTCGAAAGTTTCCATATTTTTTGGTCACGTTTGTCAATTTGGGATATCATTCGATTCCAGTCTTTATTACGAATTTCCTGCATTTTTTTTATAACTAGTTTGTTAAGCAAATTCAATTGAAATTTCAGAAATAAGTCTCTTGACCTTTGATAACGTCTACGAATTAAGTTCCTAAATGTTATCGTCCTTCGTACGTCATTTGTTAGCAATGAAATTTCGCTATTGTTTTTATGGGAGGCAGAGAGCAAAGGGACAGTCGCCTTAACCCCCTCTTTAATGGAACATTCAAATGCATTAACTTTATCATCAATTTCCTCTAACGTAAAGGTAGAGAGTTGAGAAAAGTCAGAAAGTGAATCGTTTACGTGACGTTTAAATTTTTTCCAATTAGCCCGATTGAAAATATAATTTTCAACTGGAGTTGCAGGGGTGAATGATTCATTAAGAAAGAAAACAACAGGTTTGTGGTCAGATGAAAGATCGTTTATAACAATTGGGCGAGAAATATTGTCAATTGTATTTGAAAGTACCAGATCTAAGGTTGAGGGATGACCTCTTCCATTGGAAGGATAGTAAGTTGGCTCAGATGGAAAAGCAATATCGAAATCTTCGAAGACCTTGAGGTCTGACAAAATTGTTCCCCAGGCGTTTACGCGAACACAACCCCATGACGACTGACGACAGTTAAAGTCTCCGCATAAGAGAAAATTTTCGTTTGTTCTTAAACCTCAAGATGTCAGACTTAAATTTATGTTTTTTTTTCATTAGTTACTCCACTACCGCCAGGAAAATAGGCAGCCATAATTTTGAATACTTTTGTGGGGCTACATTCAACTTCAATTGATAGTGTTTCTATCAAATAAGTTTTAGTAATTGGAATTAATTTATGTTTCACAGAATTGTTTACGGAAATGCATACACATTCTGTTAATCTGTCCAATCTGTAACAATAGCAATTTCTGTTATATATACTGATATTTGGCTTAAGCCAGGTTTCGGTAATCACTGCGGTATCAATTTTGTTTTCAATTAGAAAATTAAAGTATTCTATTTCTTTGTTTTTTAAACTTTTAGCATTCCACAAAAGCATTTTTAATTTATTGGCCATTGTTAATATAAAGATATTTAATGCTAAGATCAGCTATGACGTTAAATTGATCTTGTCTACTTTTACAAAAAGATAATTTACTTAACATGTCATTTTTAAGAGAAATAAGTTCATCAAAACTAAATAAATTGTTGTTTTGGTTTGGCGGTTGTGGTGCTGTTGTCATCTGTAAACTGCTACTGGTGAGTGTTGTTGGAAGGCTTCGCGGTGCAGACACGGGACGAGTGTTGTTTGAATGTTGTTGTTTTTTCTGTTAGTGCATTCTTGTGAGTTATGTGATTCAGAGCAGTGGTGTTGTGGTCCTTCTCTCAGGTAGCGTGTCTTCTTATCCTGAAAAGGACGTAAGATCTCTTAAAGACCGCTCCCGAGGGGACCCGTTGCGGTTGCCGCCGTCCTTCCTCGAACCTCGAGGGAAGAGCAGCTTCCGATTGTTCTAGGGACGTCGTTTTGGAATTGCGTCCCTGTGCCGTGGAACCAGGTGCCTTTGGGTGATGTCCGAAATCGTGGACGCTGCAAGGGTTTAGTTTGTGGGCTTGCCACCACTTTACTCACCGGTTCTTTTTGCTGGTTGGAAGTCTCCTCCTCTCCTAAAGCCACCAACGTTCCTCAGTGAATCCATAAAGCCCGTCAATGAAAAATACCTTTTATTTTGTCATAATAGGTGCATTTTTTATTTAATTAGATAGGGAAACAATTGATTATCCTGGGGACACCACCTCCAAGATCCTAGCTTTATCTTCTGATCGTGGTCCTTCAGCACTTCTGCCGAGGACTAGGTACATGACCAGAATGCTTCCTCGAGATCGCGATACATCACCTTTTAAACGAAATCAAATCGAGATTTCTATCTCAAATATGTACATTTTCATGCAATAATCTCGATTTTCGCTACATTTCGTGCGATGCTCAATGTTTGTTTTAGATAAGATTCAGTTTTCTGAATCTTCATCAATCTATTTGCATATGAGAATTGGAAATGGTATTTGGGTATTGTTTGCTTGTGGCAAATTCGGACATCTGGTGCGATTTGCCATGGATATGGTTTATTTGATTTTCTAGGGAAATTACCAGATTGAAATGTATTTCTGGATTTTGAATTGAGATTATGCCGTGGGGCAAATGCAAAGCTATAAACGAATATTTGATTCGTTTATTGCGAATTTTGATTTTAGTTTAGGTTTTTTGATTAAATTATGCCGTGGAGGCAAATGCAAAGCGATAAACGAATATTTTAATTCGTTTATTGCGAATTTTGGATTTAGTTTTGGTTTTTCAGGATTTTGATAGGATTTAATGTCTTAGCGTATTATAGCTAGGATTTGGATGTAGGAATGGGGGAAAAAGGTAGTAGGGTTTTTTGGAGCACTACAGTGGGAGCATGCTTTTTTTACATTACAAAAGGAAGAGCCATGCCCAAACATTAAACATTTATGACACTGAGGCACGAAGTGTGGGTTCTTTCGATAAAAGTCCCAATATACTGAAACGTGATTAACAAACTTAGCTTGTCTTCTTAGTTCATTCATTTTAATGCTTTTATTGTTAAAGTAAACTAAATAATTGCACTGTTCTTTGTATTTGGGATTTTTAATGTTTATTAAAGAAATTTGGAGAACTTCTAATTTAAGATTTGTACACAATTCAGTTTTAAGGTTATCAGTATTCTTTTTATGTAATCCATATAACACTACTTTAAATGGTTTCAGGTTTTTAACATTATGTGTGAAAAATTGGAGTTCTTTTTCGCGAAGGGCAGATTTAATTTTATTTAATTCAGATTCAGTGTAGCGATTAAAGCGGCAACCAATTGAAGTGTTTTTGGAATCGAATTTGGCTATGCCGTTATCATTCATGCATTGAGTCACAAAGACGCGATTTTTTCCTATCAAGTGAATCGGAGGTAGTTCAATTTTTGTGGGTACTTCATGTACAGGCTGTACATGCTCAGTCATTAATTCATCATTATCGGATAAATCAGAAAGATCACTGAAGCGATTAAAAGAAGATAAATTATTTTGGGAGCTACCCGGATTATTTGTCACTTTTTTACGTCGGCTCATTTTTACAGATGGGGGATTCTCATCAGAAGATATGAGTCCCGTAACCGTTTGCGATTTAGCAAAATAATCAAGCGCAGTTAGAAATAACACAAGAGAAAATATCTCGGGCAAGTATAACGATGTGCGCGGCTTGACGTTTCAAACTGTACTGAAATTAAATTTCAAATCTCAGAATAAGAAACCGAAGATTAAAACCACATATGTAGGATGAAGATGTTTTTCTACATTTTCCGCAAACCCTCTTTATTGTCTTCCACTGGCAAGTAACATCCGGAACGCTGTTGTTTTTTTTTTTTTTTTTTTTTGTTTAACGAACGCATTTATCTGCAAAAGAAGAAGAAGTACATATAAGGTTTTTTACAATATTAGACTAAATGCTAAGCCTATTTTAACATATTATATTTTGATGTAATTTACTTGCTCTGTATAAGAACTCTAAATTATTCTACGTAAATTTATTTTGTTTTCTATACAAATATGTTACCTTCGGTGTACAGTATTTTCATTTTTTATTGTTTCTACTTTAGACAAAATTTACAAATTATATCAGAGAAAAAAAGGTAAACTTGAATCTGGTTACGGTATTATGATTTTGAGGTTTTTTTATTGTTTTCATGTGTATATGTGGGGGTAAGAAGTATTGTACCGGACACGGGCACTTGTTTCACCTCTCCCGCCAATAATTACGTCGTCAAACTTGCTCTTAAGAGGAAAGAGGAAACGAAACCACCGTTTTATTTGTTGTTTTTATGTTCTTTATTTTTTGCAAATTATCTATAGAGATGGTTTGTAATTTTTGTTTTCCTTTTTTACTTAACTTAGAACTTATTATTAATATTATTAATTTGTTTTTTTTTTATAAATATTGTGACGCATATGACAATCAGTACTAGAATATTCTAGAGAGTCCGAAACAGAGTACTAGAATATTATATATAGTAATGGAAAACTGGAGACTAGGGACAGTAGAACATTCAAGGCAATGGAACGGGCGGAAACGAAACGCTGAAACAGTATAAATACGTCGCACGCAGATGGGCAGATGAGTTATAAGTAAGACAGTGAAGCATGGCGATAAGTGCGGAAGTAATAAGTAATGAGTAAGAAGTAGAAAGTGTTTACAAAGAAATCGTTATGTGTACGGTAAAAAGTAACGGTTGTATTACGGACTAATAAAGTGTTCTATTAATTCAAAATCGATTTAACGGCTCTTATTTATTTTAAAATAATTAATCCAGCGAACCCTAAGCTCGCTACAATATTATACAAGTTGAAACACTTCTTTCTCGACACTGTGACCGCGGTAATTAAAATTTAGACTCGACTTATTAAGCGGCGGCGTTTCCGACCGTGATGATGATTGTGTAAACGTGTGCTCCGTTTTGGTGATGATTAGCGACTGACTGGAATTAGGGATGAAGATGGGATTTTTTGATTTGCTCTACAAGCAACCAATCGAGATCATCTTTACATTTGCGCTCTTCCCCGCCCATCGAGGTAGATAAACGCTTCGGTTAATTCGATAGTCAACGGACAAGGGTGAATGAGAGAACCGGAACAGAATGTGCAATGATCCCGGGGTGGATTTGGTCTTAGTGTGCATGTAGCAATGCAACTCTGAGGATAACCCACTAACCTAATTCGTTGAATGTGGTGATCTCAGAGTACATTGATCTGTGGGAAGATAAAATTGAGAAGGAGAGAAAAATGTTTTGTAGCTATTCACCTATAAAAAGAGATCATTGATCCCCAGGGATTGGAGTGTCTGGGGAAAGTGAAGGTGACGCTACATCGGCTAGAGAAATATTACCGTGGGAAACCCTAAGGACTCCGGTAATTACCCAAGCCATTGCATGATGATGGGGGGATGGGTGCGAACATACAGGGCAAAGTCTCTGATTGCCTTCAACCCGGCGAAGGCCAGGACGATCCTTGTCCCTGTTCAATCCAAGTTGTCATGCAGTCTCCACGTGACACCCCTGGATAGCTACTTTGACACCCGCAAATGCATGCAGCGATATCCTGAGAAAGGTTGGAGCAAAGCTAATAACCAGGCCCGTAAAAAAGAATTATTATGGCAAATTTAACAACCCTCGGATATGGACCGGATACACGACGACGACCACGGAAACGAAAATGGCTAAATGATTTAAGGATGTTTTCATGGAACATACCTTCACTATACAGAGCTCGAGCTGCACAGCAGCTAGCCGATGCCCTGGCCGAATATAAGGCTAACATAACAGCATTACAAGAAATAAGATGGACGGGGAGTGGTGTTTTTCAAAGAAAAGAGTATGACATTTATTACAGCTGTCACGCAAAACACCATGTGTTCGGGGTAGGCTTTCTAGTCAGCCAAAAACTGAAGCCTGCCATCATCGGCTTTAATGCAATAAATGAAAGGCTATGCACTCTTCGCGTGCGAGGCAAATTTAAGAACATAAGCCTCATAAACGTTCTCGGACCTACAGGGGAGTCCCCTGACGACGAAAAAGAAGAATACTATGAGAACGTCGAACGGGCCCTCAATGCCTGCCCAAGATACGATGTGAAAATCGTTCTTGGGGATTTGAATGCGAAAATAGGTCGGGAGCCGGTTTTCAGGCACTACGCAGGTTCCCATAGTTTGCATGATAACACTAATGACAATGGACTACGAGTCATCGAACTGGCAGCATCGAAAAACTTGGTCGTTGCGAGTACCAGGTTTCCGCGTAAAGATATCCACAAAGCCACCTGGGTATCACCTGATGGAGTCACTCGCAACCAAATTGACCACGTGTTGATAGATCGCCGCCACTCTTCGAGCCTGATGGCGGTACGAACGTAGCGAGGTGCCAACGTCGACTCGGATCGTTTTCCGAGAGCGGATTGCCTTACGGAGACGTAATACATCCGCGGATCAGGTTTGAATCAACACGGCTGCTTTACGCAATGAGAACACCAGCAACACCTTTGGTCATGCGTTAAGACTCGCCCTCGAAGAGCTCGACGGAGGGAGAGTAAGTCCTGGCACCAGAATGCTGGGCGTAGGAGAGAAATGGACACGCCTTAAGAATACTGTCATTAGTACTGCCAACTCCATCTTAGGCAGTAGTCGTAGAGATCGGAACGACTGGTTTGATGATGAGTGCAAACTAGCGACTGAACGTAAGAATGCTGCATACCGGGCAATGCAGCAGTCTCATAGGACGCGGGTACGCGAGGAGAAATACAAAGAGCTCAGAAGATCTGAAAAAAGACCACAGACAAAAGAAAAGTGCCTGGGAAAAAAACCTTGTCTGTGAAATAGAGAAAAGTAGAGAGCGAGGTCCTTCAATGAATTGCTAAATGGTCAGCTCACAGAAGAATTGGAGGCTCCACCAATGCAAGACCAAGACCAAATGCTGCCGCCACCAAGCATTGAGGAAACATTAAAAGCCATAAGACAGCTAAAATCAAATAAAGCCCCTGGAGCTGATGGCATACCAGCTGAGCTGATCAAACAAGGAGGGACAGCGTTACATCACGCAATTCACGAGATCGTGGTGCACGTATGGGAGCAAGAGGAGATGCCGGAAGATTGGCGTCGTGGTATAATTTGCCCCATACATAAGAAAGGAGATATCACAATGTGCAGCAACTATATGGGGTATAACATTGCTGAGTACCGCCTATAAGATACTCTCCACTATCCTACAAGACCGGATATCCCCATACGCTAAAGCCATCATTGGTCAATATCAGTGTGGCTTCATCCCAGGCAAATCAGCAATTGATCAGATATTCACCCTTAGGCAGGCGATGGAAAAATGTCTGGAATTTAAGATTCCACTATATCATCTGTTTATAGACTTCAAGGCCGCCTACGACAGCATAGCCAGGGTAGAACTATATAATGCCATGAGAGAATTCGGCATTCCAAACAAACTGATACGACTTAGTCGGTTGACCATGACCAACGTAACTTGTCAAGTAAAAGTAGCGGGATTGCTGTCCAAACCAATAAACATCTATAATGGACTCCGACAAGGGGACGGTCTGGCCTGCCTCCTCTTCAACCTGGCGTTGGAGAAAGCAATCCGCGACTCTGGCGTTACAACAAGAGGGACTATTGTCACCAAGTCCAGCCAGATACTTGCCTACGCAGATGACATCGACATCATCGGTAGAACCGAATCGGCGGTACAGGAATCCTTCATCCAGATCGAGCGGGCGGCACAAAAACTGGGACTGCACATTAATGAGGGAAAAACCAAGTACATGGTGGCAACTTCTGCGAAGAGAAGAGCTAACGTTGGCCAAACTATCAGGGTAGTGGAGCACGAATTTGAAGTAGTGCAATCCTTTAACTACCTTGGGTCAATAGTATCAGCCGATAACAATATGGAAGAAGAAATACGCGAACGGCTGATTAAATCCAACAAAGCCTACTATGGTCTATCAAGGCTCTTTAAATCCCGAAATTTATCCAGAACATCCAAGCTACCACTGTACAAGACCATGGTCTTACCAGTACTTATGTATGGATCCGAGACCTGGGTGCTTAATAAAAGGCACTCTGAACTCTTGGCCGCGTTCGAGAGAACGGTCTTAAGGAGAATTGTTGGCCCCGTATGTGAGGGAGGACGATTCCGGAGACGCTACAACCATGAGTTGTACGCAATCTACCTTGAAGCTCATATTGTAAGAAAAATCAAGCTCGGTAGACTCCGGTGGGCGGGACACCTAGCTCGAATGGCAGGATGTATGGAAGGAGACAGCGCGGCAGACCTTGTATGCGATGGAGGGATGGCGTAGACCAGGACGCCCAGAGCCTGGGAGTGCTAAACTGGATGACATCGGCTCGAAATCGGGACCGGTGGAGAGATTTGTTAAATAAGGCCAAGACCGGATCCCGGTTGTAGTGGCGATGATGATGATGATTGCATGATGATGCGACCGCGTCGTTTGGTTCGACTGGGTTGTTGCTAACCAACATGAGTTGCAATTTCCGGTGGAAATCTCATGGGTTAGAGGAATGGAGTTGCCGTATGGCAAAAAAGGTAGCTGAATTCAATTGTGCATTGCCTGCATAGAATAATGAATTCAGCTATGCTTTCTTTTACAGGTAAAATAGCTGGAAAGTGGGATAGGGGATAATGTGACGCGCTGTAGGCGGTCGAAATTAGGTTGAAATTGTGGATTGGTACTTCATGTAGTATAGAGAACGCCTACAAGTCCATTGTAGGTGTAGGAGAGTAAAGTCGCCAAAAACAACGACGTCATCCCGAGAGTCGCTATCTCGATTATGTTGTAGCGATTCTAACAGATACACACAATTCACAAGCAAAAAATAGTGAAGAACACCGAACGAAAAAAAATCGAATAAGAAAAATACATCAGAACCGTATACCAAGCGATAAAATAAAAATAATTCATACCAGTGGAATGTAGTCGAGTTTGGAAATCAAATTCTAAACTCGGTCAGTAGCCTGGTGTGTAACGCTTAGGTCAAATTTTTTTCGTGATTCGAGCTGTCATAGCGTCAGTTCGAATCACACGATCTTCTTCACTATTATTTCAAACGCTATAATTGGTGACCCCGACGTGATCTGAACACGCAGCATCCACTTCCCATAGTAAAGCAGAACTTCACACACGGTCACGACTTCCGCATAGAGCCCAGCCTCCGACGTTTTCACGTTTCTCTCTCGATCGTCCGTCGTCCGCATACGAATCTGATCGTAACGAAGTTACTGCGGCGGGAGTGTGTAGCGATTCTAACAGATACACACAATTCACAAGCAAAAAATAGTGAAGAACACCGAACGAAAAAAAATCGAATAAGAAAAATACATCAGAACCGTATACCAAGCGATAAAATAAAAATAATTCATACCAGTGGAATGTAGTCGAGTTTGGAAATCAAATTCTAAACTCGGTCAGTAGCCTGGTGTGTAACGCTTAGGTCAAATTTTTTTCGTGATTCGAGCTGTCATAGCGTCAGTTCGAATCACACGATCTTCTTCACTATTATTTCAAACGCTATAATTGGTGACCCCGACGTGATCTGAACACGCAGCATCCACTTCCCATAGTAAAGCAGAACTTCACACACGGTCACGACTTCCGCATAGAGCCCAGCCTCCGACGTTTTCACGTTTCTCTCTCGATCGTCCGTCGTCCGCATACGAATCTGATCGTAACGAAGTTACTGCGGCGGGAGTGTGTAGCGATTCTAACAGATACACACAATTCACAAGCAAAAAATAGTGAAGAACACCGAACGAAAAAAAATCGAATAAGAAAAATACATCAGAACCGTATACCAAGCGATAAAATAAAAATAATTCATACCAGTGGAATATAGTCGAGTTTGGAAATCAAATTCTAAACTCGGTCAGTAGCCTGGTGTGTAACGCTTAGGTCAAATTTTTTTCGTGATTCGAGCTGTCATAGCGTCAGTTCGAATCACACGATCTTCTTCACTATTATTTCAAACGCTATAATGTGGTCGATAGCTTTTATTGCTAGTTCGTACGCTTCAGTGGGTTTGGGGTGGCAGTAGAAGCAGATGAGATATATTGATTTGCAGTATAATTTTATTTTGACAGATGACTGCATAACGTTCAAACATTCCACGTTGCGACGAGTATATCCCGCTTTTTTCGTTTTTCCCTACGTCTTCGTTTTACCGAATCGGTGTTTTCTTCATAATTTGTTCCGTTATGGTAGTTTAGTTTAGTGGGACTATCACCCCTTTTTTTTTAGCTTGAATCAAGCAACATAATTACCTAGAACTAAAGTATATATATAGCGTTTTGCGACGATAGTGAAGAGCAAGTGATTCGAACCGACGCTATCACGGTTCGAATCACTAAAATATAGAACCAAAGCTCAACGCACCAGGCCACTGCCGCGTATGGGAATTCGATTTCCAAACTCAAATACATTCGACTGAAGTAGAAATGCTATATTATTGCTATGGTATACGGCTTTAATTGGTGTGCTTTTGTTGGTGTTGTTTTTCACTATTGGTCGTGTGTATCTGCTAGAAACGCCACATATATAACTTACAAACTAAACAGCTTAACAACTATCTTAACTAAACTTAACCTAAGGTAACCAGGGCAGTAGTGTGGGCTTGTGGGGAGGAAGTATTGTGCCGAGCATGGGCACTCCGTTCACGTCCTCCTCCATCATAACTTGTCACTAACGTCCGACACGTATCAAAGAAAACGCCAAACAACGGACAAATAAAAAATGTAAAACACAGGATTTCTATTGTTTATTTTTATTTATTTTATGGTAGCACTACGTGCAGGTTACTATGTGGAGTCAATAAAAACACAATCTTCGAAGACAATATAAAATTCGACATTGCTGCTACAAACACTGCTGGTACGGACTTGCTTTTGATTATAATTTAATACAACACTCGCCATGAGTCGGGGTATATCATCGTCACCGTGCGCACCGGTGAGCGGCAGATCGCGTGTGACCGGCGTGGTCAACGGATGGAAGACGATTCACCGAGGAGAGCACTCTCACATGAATTTCATCCTAGATTAGGATTAAGAAAAAGGAAGAGAGAGAAAAACTTTTCTCTTAAGGGTGCGACCGCTGTAGGAAATGCACTCTTTCAGTGCAATGGTGCATGGTTCTTTCATGGATGAGAACAAACCTAGAACAAAGAAAGGGCATAAAGTGCATTCCTAGGATACGATTTCGGTAAAGCAAATAAAACCGAAATCGTCGGATGCTAATGGGATCTTTGTTGGAACATGTGCGTCGCGGCTAAACAAAGATCCGACGATACGATGTGGAAATGTGCTAATTGGTTTTAGCTAGGTTACTCACAATAAGACAACTGCTGGAAAAGAAGTGGGAATACGGAGAGACGGTTCACCAACTGTTCGTTGACTTCAAAAAAGCCTACGACTCAGTCGCAAGGCAGAGACTCTACCATATTCTAGTTGAGCTGGGAGTCCCAAAAATATGTGCCGCCCTCATTCAAATTTGCATGAACGAAAACAAAGGGCGAGTCGGAATAGAAAACCACCTCTCAGAACCATTTGAAATCCGGGACGGACTAAAACAGGGAGATGGTCTATCATCGTGTCTTTTTAACCTTGTGCTCGAGTATGTCATCAGAAAGGTACAAGACGACAACATGGCCGGGTTATCCCTGAACGGGGTCAAACAAGTGCTCGCATATGCGGATGACATCGCCGTTCTGGGCGATAATCTAGAAACTGTTAGTAAAAACTGTGAAATCATCATGCAAGCGGCAGAAGAGGTGGGCCTAGAAATAAATGAAGACAAAACAAAATACATGATTACGGCGAGAGCAGGTGGACCTCAGAGAACACATATAAACGTCAGAGGTAAGATATTTGAGAAAGTTAAAGAATTTAAATATCTGGGAACGATACTGACGGCCAGTAACGAAATGTCGAAGGAAATTAACAAGAGACTGCATTCCGGCAACGCTAGTTGGCACGCAGTCATTAAACTGCTGAAATCCAGACTGCTATCACGTAACATAAAGCTCCGTATCTATAGAACCATAATCATGCCGATTGTTCTATATGGATGCGAAACATGGGCTCTCACAAAACGGGAAGAAAACAAATTCCGCGTATTCGAGAATAACGTTTTGAAGGGGCATCTTTGGAGGTAAATATGACGAGGAGGCAGGACAATGGAGGAAACTCCATAACCACGAATTGGAAGAGATATATCGCAAACCGACAATAGTGAGAGTAATCAAGACGCGAAGATTAAGATAGGCCGGACACGTGGCGCGAATGGGCAACGATAGGACCGTGTGTAGAATTCTTGCCGGTAGACCAATGGGAAAGAGACCGGTAGGACGGCCGCGACGGAGATGTGAGGACAATGTTAGGTTTGACCTTGAGGAGATCGGATCGAATGGTCAAGCGTGGAAGGACAGTGACCAGGACAGGGAACGATGGCGAAGCCGAGTGGGTGAGATCATGAACTTCTGGGTTCCTACAGGCCAATAAATAATAATAATAATAGCATACTGGAAATGATGTTTATGACATCGCTAGTAAGGGTAGGTATGGAATTATTTGCGTATCGCCAGAATGCCTGATGAAGGACAGCGGTCTTTTGTTTACTCATGATGTGAGTTAGGGAAATAGGCTTCAGCGTCGATTGCGCTAATTGAATGCAGCTGCTGGTATATTATTGCTGGGAGAAAAAGTTCGCCGGCCAATGTGTACGTTAAGAGATTTATCATACACATGGCGAAGCTGAAAAATGGACTGCACAATGTTTATGGCCCCTGGTGAAGGTTACATTATATGCAATTCAAATCATTTCGTTTACAGGACATCGTCTAGGGAGATTTGCTTGACACTGAAGGTGCCGAATTAGTTTGAGATTCCTGATAAAGTAAAAAAGAAATCTTACAGGAATTATATGCGAAGAGATGCATGAAAAGGTAAGTTTTCGTTACAGGGGCTTTAAGATTATAGATTTGATCTAATTAATGCGTGAAGCATTTTCAGGTGCTTGATGCGATTGCATTAGCAAAACTTATGCGACTTGGGTTGAGGTTATGGGGGTTTTTAGGTAAGTGTACCGTGGGGTTTGAGGCCACCGCCACAGGCTCATCACACCTCCGCCTACTAGGTTTCTCGTGGGATTTTTTCTTGTATATTGGTTATTCATTTTTGTTCCCACGAGTTTTTGATATGGTGAGGTCTGCTAACTGCTCTGATTCGACCCGATGTCAGAGAGGCGCTGTTATAATACAGCCGATATACCCCTGGCTCCAAACCATCCAATGGGCACGGTGACGCGTAACACCCTAGATTAGGGGTAGCAGATCTTTGCGTGCTATTCCTCGCTAGCCTGTCTGACATGTGTGGCCCTATTGCTAGCGTATGCTTCCGTCAGTACAGCTTTAATGATACATTATGATTTAAACCTCCACACGACATCAAGCTTTCTACCAAGCGGGGGGCGCAACCTGACTTGGAAATGTTTATTCTGCCCAATTTATTAAAAAAGAAGTCAATCGAACAGTATTCGTATAATACTATATACGCTGTCTTGTCTTAACTCTAGTGAAGTACAAGTGCATTCCAAATCCGGAGGCGTTTGAACGATAGGTAAATCATTTCGAGCCTCTGTTCACTCTTTTCAAACTTCACATCGATTAAAAATGAGCATATGATAATGTTGCTTGTGCAAAGGTACATGACTGAAATACTATGCCTTTTAATTGTCCGGCTGTGAAGATGATGGGGCTTTTTCGTTTCGAAACTATATCCACATACATTTTTGAATTGCTGGTTTAACTAATCAATATTGTATGATGATATGTGTATTGCAGCATGTTGAAAAACTGATCCGAATCGTAAGAGCCTTGTGCGAAATGTAACTGATTCCATAACGTGTCAGTCTTACTATAATAATATAATAATAAAAAAAAAACAATTGATTAAGATTAATTTATACTTTTACGTTACATTTTTAAAAACCACAGTGGAACGTATCTCAGTGTGGGTCGTAATGAATCAACATCGTGTCACACTAGAAAGATTATTCACCATTGTGGAACAATGCACCAATTGAGAACAGTATCCAAATATAGAGCAACGTACTATTGTCGAATATGCTGCAGTACAACAATATAGCTTTTGAAATCCACCACACAAATCTACAGCTTTTGGTGATGATTTCTACTTGTTGGTTCTGTCATTTGCTAATGAAGCCATCCGAATCACAAAATATTCTGTACACTAAACAGTTCTCTCACACAACCGCCTCAGAAATTCAAAACTGGAATCGTTACTTTGTCACTGATAAATGTAGTTGCCTCTAGAAACCCATAACTGCCACTTCTCATTTGTTGTGTTATAAAATATTCCAATCAACAATTCGAGATAATTCTCATATAATTCACCCACCTCGGATCGAACACGTTAAATAAATTTACCCACCATTAGCAGGCAAATTTACACTAAAATAACATTAAAAGCAAATTTATTTAGAACGATTTGGTAATTAAATGAAATACTCCAGACCGGTCCACTAGACTTGGTCGGACCATGTACAGAAATAAAATATGTTATCTCAACACATGTTCCACTTGATTAGCTGAGAGCTATTTATTTTCTGTCTTCCATTAAGCAAATTAATCAAAATCAATAAAAACGGTTGAATGTATCTGAACGATTGATGCTAATTTGGTACGTGTTCTAGAAATTCGTGTTGTGAGAGGTGAAATTACTTGATCGTCTAGTTAATCAATCGATTAGTAAGCGTTTTATGAGGAGAAAAAAGTAAATCGGTTTGTAGATGGTAAAGCTTTAGACGGACTAATCAGCATAGAAATGTAAAAGATTGATTGAACGATAGGTAACTGGTTTTATTAGACCAGAAGCTGGAGGTCATTTCATTATTTCTAGACCAGAGCTGGAGAGTTCTTTATAGCAGAAGTTTAAGGTTAATACTGCACTCATTTTCTAAATTTAAATTTTCATTACGTCTGCACTAATTGATGATTAAAAATGAGAGCAGTGCTCTTGATTAAATGCCAGTTTCCAAACGACTGCTTACAATAATGACAACAATAAATTTAATAGCTGAGATAATTATAAAGTGGGACAATAAATAAACAATGAATAGTTTATTTTTCTCATAGATTAAAGACCTACAGAAAAGTTGAAATAATTTTATAACAGCACTTAGTATTATCTTCACTGTAGTTTATCTTAGGGCGCTATGTTTTTAAATGCGACAGGCACTTATAATTACCAACAAAAAAAATATAATAGTTTTAATAGTAGCTCACACATGGACAAAAACGCCTGAAATCAATTAGAAGCTCCCCAGCTCCCCTCAATTTTATCAAAATAATTTAAAAATTGATTGCTCCACTCCTTTGAAGACACACCATCATCAGTTGAACTTATAAGCAGCCGAATACGAGTCATAACTATCATACCGGTTTTTTTTTTAATCGCGTTTACCTTACATCCTTAAATGATAAACCACAATGTGAAAAACGGAGAAAAAGAAGGCATTGATGTGGTAATTAAACTAGGAGGAAACACATTGCATGATGAGGTTGTAGATGATATGATGAGGAAGGACACGATCAAGTATCGAGGTTATGTCCGTACGGTTTGCTTGAGTGATTTTTCGAATTGAGTTGGTAGAAGCCTTAGCGTTTCAAATGTTCCCGGTGTGAAGTTTCGATTTTAAAAATATGTTTTGGCTAACATTAAAGAAAAACAGAAGCAACGTTCGTCTGTTAGTAAAAAGCAGGATGTTCAAGCACAAGCAAATTCATAAAGCTACATGGATATCACCCGACGGCGTAACGCGTAACCAATTAGACCAATTCCTCATAGACAAAAGACACCACTCGAATATCCTTGACGTAAGATCATATAGAGGAGCAGATTGCGACTCCGATCATCTTCTAGTGATGAGCAAAATCAGGAGTCGCCTGCCAGCAATCCCACATGGGCAGTCACGGGAGACAAGCAAAAAGTTCGACACTGATAAACTGAAAGACCGAATAAGAATAAGAAAAAGAATAGATTTACCATTCTAGAGAATGTGAGCAGTGAGGAAGAGGAAGCTAATAGTGTGGACACTAAATGGACATCGATCAGAGACACAATCAAACTAACAGCCCAAAAGGTATTAGGATTTAAGAAAACAATTAAGTCCAAACCTTGGTTTGACGATGAGTGCAGGGCGAAGATCGAAGAACGTAAACGCCTCAGAGTGATCCACTTAGAAAGATATTATAAAGTCAACGCAGAAAGATACGCGACAATTCGGAGAGAGACAATGAGTCTCTTCAAACGCAAAAAATGCGAATGGGAGAAGACTCGGATCGAGAAAATCCTAGAAAATTCTAGGGCAAAGAACATCCGAGGTATGTATGTCGGCATAAATTCAATTAGAAATGGCTACCGAGGGAGAGTCAAAATAATTCGAGACGGAAACGGCTGTCTGGTCACAGAAACAAACAATATCGCGACAAGATGGAAGCAGTACTATGAAAACCTGCTCAATGTACGCACCCATTAACCACAGATAAATGCACCAAGCGTACATACAGTCGAGCATCAGATCCCAGAGCCGTCTCTCAACGAAGTTGTAGACGCAATAAAGCGATTGAAAAACAACAAGGCTCCCAGAGTCGACTGCATACCGGCAGAGCTTGTGAAGCATGGAGGAGAGGCAACCGCTCGAAAGATCCACCAGCTCATCCAAGCAATATGGGATAAGGAAGTCACTCCGGAAGAATGGAAAACCTCAATAGTCATCCCCATTTTCAAAAAAGGTGACAGATCTGACTGCGAAAACTACAGAGGAATATCATTGCTCCCAACCGCATACAAAATATTAACAAATGTCATTCTGGCGAGAATCACACCGTACGCAGAAGAGATACTGGGAGACTACCAATGTGGATTCCGTAGGAACCGGTCAACAAGCGACCAAATGTTCACAATAAGACAACTGCTGGAAAAGAAGTGGGAATACGGAGAGACGGTTTACCAACTGTTCGTTGACTTCAAAAAAGGCTACGACTCAGTCGCAAGGCAGAGACTCTACCATATTGTAGTTAAGCTGGGGGTCCCAAAAAAACATGCGCCCTCATTCAAATTTGCATGAACGAAAACAAAGGGCGAGTCAGAATGGAAAACCACCTCTCAGAACCATTTGAAATCCGGGAAGGACTAAAACAGGGAGATGGTCGATCACCGTGTCTTTTTAACCTTGTGCTCGAGTATGTCATCAGAAAGGTACAAGACGACAAAATGGCCGGATCATCCCTGAACGGGGTCACACAAGTGCTCGCATATGCGGATGACATCGCCATTCTGGGCGATAATCTAGAAACCGTTAGTCAAAACTGTGAAATCATCATGCAAGCGGCAGAAGAGGTGGGCCTAGAAATAAATGAAGACAAAACAAATAACATGATTACGGCGAGAGCAGGTGGACCTCAGAGAACACATATAAACGTCAGAGGTAAGATATTTGAAAAAGTTAAAGAATTTAAATATCTGGGAACGATACTGACGGCCAGTAACGAAATGTCGAAGGAAATTAACAAGAGACTGCATTCCGGCAACGCTAGTTGGCACGCAGTCATTAAACTGCTGAAATCCAGACTGCTATCACGTAACATAAAGCTCCGTATCTATAGAACCATAATCATGCCGATTGTTCTATATGGATGCGAAACATGGGCTCTCACAAAACGGGAAGAAAACAAATTCCGCGTATTCGAGAATAACGTTTTGAAGGGGCATCTTTGGAGGTAAATATGACGAGGAGGCAGGACAATGGAGGAAACTCCATAACCACGAATTGGAAGAGCTATATCGCAAATGATGATGATGATGATGATATCGCAAACCTACAATAGTGGGAGTAATCAAGTCGCGAAGATTAAGATTGGCCGGACATGTAGCGCGAATGAGGAACGATAGGACCATGCATAGAATTCTTGCCGGTAGACCAACGGGAAAGAGACCGGTAGGTCGGCCGCGACGGGGATGGGAGGGCAATGTTAGGTTTGACCTTGGGGAGATCGGATCGAATGGTCAAGCGTGGAAGGACAGTGCCCAGGACAGGGAACGATGGCGAAGCCGAGTCGGTGAGGTCATGAACTTCCGGGTTCCTAAAGGCCAATAAATAATAATAATAACGTTCGTCTTTTGCGAAATATCACATTTACAAAAGGATAACTCCAATGTTTAAAGAAAAGTGTTTTCTTTTTCTTAGTAAATAAATAGAACTTAAACTGACGAGATACGAGGTTTGGCTATTTACAAAGAAATTTTGGGTACAATAACTATACATGCGCCAAAGTCGGACGATCTATGTTAGTAGTTAGTTAGTCTGCCCGACCCTTGCATTGTATAAGATCTGATCTTGTCGGAAGAACGATTTTGTGAGGGAAACTTGTGGGGTACGAAGTAGATGTGCCAAACACGGGCACTCGGTTCACTCCTATCCCCATCAGATTGTATCGCTGGATAAAGTTCGCCCAGACACAGTGGAAAAGAACTCTCCGGGTTGTAATATTCTTCTATTGTTCTTTTTTTATTGTCAAGATGGAACGGCAAAAGGTGTAGGGGGTGTAGCGGACACGGCACAGCACAGAAAAGAATAAACACTCATTTTGTTAGAAATAAACTTTTTATTGAGATCTTTTATTTTAGGACACTGTTTATTGTTTATTAATAGTTCCTTTAGAGGCACGTTTAACAGAGGCTTTATGATATTTTCCGACTGCACAATTTTGTTCTTAAGTAAAGTCTCGACACTATTTGTTGCTTATCAATAGTTTCCATTAGAGGCGCGAATAACAGAGGCTTTACGCAGAAATATGGATTTTACGAATAGGAGAACTCACACCGCCTTAATTTTACTCGGGGTGTGTGCATGTGGCGGTTCTTTGGAGTCTTCTCCAAGAACCACCCACTTCCTCAACTAGACCGTCTTTTCCCTCACCTACAAGACACCATACCTAGCTGCAATTTTGGGCAGCGTAAGCTTCCAGCAGCATTTTTCATACCTGAAAGGAAATCTCCCGACGGCATACATAATTCTGAACTTTTCTGGTTCATACTCCATGAACCAGTTTACATCTCCTATCGGCTCAGCTTGTCATCAATTAACGACAAACACACGCTGGCCAGCGGATCTGTTGACACAGCTGCAGCGGATTTTTCCGACCATTGATCGCCCAAGCGACACCCGATCATCGAATAGGACATGACGCGATCGTTGTTCAAATAATCATCCTAATGATCATGTCCTATGATGCAGTTTTCCGAAAACTAACATCCATTGAATCGGACACGATCACGATTGCTATTTAAATAATCATGCCAATGATCGTGTCCCACGTACAGTTTTTATAACCAAACAATAGCCACCCTAGCCTTTGCCATAGGCGAACAAATCTGCGGTTGGTTTATCGTCACAGAGAAATCTATAGCCTGCAATGGTATGATTCTGGGCGATTATGTACACAGCCGACGTTCCCATGCAGCATTGCTTAAACCGAACAAATGCGCATCTCAGCGTATGACCCTCCGAAATAGCATTTCTATTTACAGAACACACAGAAACCTATTTCTTCCTTCGGCGATTTTTCGCCATCGCTTATCTCAACGATGCCTGCAGCCGCTAATACCAATTCCCTTCCATCGGTTATCAACTGATCATGGAATTTGGCCGTGGATATGATCATTGTTTAGACAATCTTACCCGAGTCATGCCTTATGATGACCCACCAGCAAATCAAAGCAAACACACAGTACCTCACTGCGTTTGTTTTGTTTACTAACCCTTGGTCCATGGTTCCCCTGGGTGAGACGTTAATCTGCACATCTGCAGGTCAAATCCCTCACCACCATGAATAATTTCCCGCCTTGTGCACCAGTACATTGACCTGAAAGGATATATGAAAAATCCATCTTTATGGCGGCTGGTGGTTGATCTCGACGAACATCGTTGAGTCAGATTCCTATTACCGCAGCGGACAGTCGCACCCGCTTAGAGTTCCACCTTTTACCAGCCCCGCTACTGAGTAGCCAATTTCGTTTTTATACATTTAAATATTCGCGTTGGAGTGCCGTTTTTCCTTGCTGTCAACTAGTCGCGGAATTCGTTTTGTTCGGTAAAGTGAACTTCGTCACCACGATCCTGAAGGAGTGCAGGCGCCCACCAGCTAATGGATTAAAGCATAGTATTGTTTACTCCTAGTTACCAGATTAGTGAATTAAGTTGTGAACATCCCGTGTTATGCGCATGTGCCGATGCCATAACGTAAATTTAAATAAAGAACACTTGCTAAGAAATACTTGCGTGACTATTTTAATAGTAAGTGATTGGGTGTTGAGTTGACCTAGTGCCCATGGCTGGTACAACAACCAAGACCCATATACACTCTCCACTGGGAATGAAAAAAACGAACTCCTGTGTGTGGTTGAACGACTACCTATCAGCAGCGTGACCTGCCGCGCTTGTGATTGAATAAAGACCGGTTCAATCGGGGATGAAACTTTGATTTTGCACGACGATCAGCCGATGGTAATCGTGCTCTCCTGTGCATTCTTCAATTCTCTCCGCTCATCGAGGTGAATAACTACTTGTGTATTCGTTCGACCGTCGTGGGCATAGAAAGGATGAAGAAATCGAAAGGAAAAGCACAATAACCCTGATCTGGCTTTGGTGTGCGTGTAACAATGTAGCCTCTGAGGACGGCCCACTGGCCTAATTCGGTGACTGTGGTGATCTCAGAGCGCAATGTACTAGGGGAAGATAAAAATGGAAAGGAGAGAAAAATGGCTTGTGCTATTCACCTGCAAAAAGAGATCAATGATCCCCAGCGAATAGAGTGTCTGGGAGAAATCAAAGGGACGCCAAATCGGCTAGGGAAATATTACCGTGGGAAACACGCTAAGTAATTTGGTAATTACCCAAGCCGTTGCACGATGCTGGAACCGCGTCGTTTGGGTCGAATTGGTTGTTGCTAACCAACATGAATTGCAATTTCCTGTGGAAATCTCATGGGTTAGGGGAGGGAGTTGTCGTATGGCAAAAAGGTAGCTAAACTCAATTATGCAGTGTCTGCATAGAATAATGAATTTAGCTATGCGTCCTTTGGAAAACATGGTTTTCAGGTGGAATAGGTTATAGGGGGAATTGGAGTTGAGTTGACATGCTGTTAGCGGTCGAAATAGGGCTGAAATAGTGGTTTGGTTCTCCATGTAGTATAGAGAGTCCCCGCAAACTCTCTCGTTATTCGCAAGCATAGTTAATTTAGAACAGGTACAGTTTTGATATTTAATACCCACCTTATCGTACATCAAAGCACAATGTGGTCGAAAGAGGAAGGTATAGAAAATAAATATTGATAAATACCGGTTTTAAATTATTATGACTATAGGCAGCAAGTGATCACGAAAAGACTCATGAGAATCATTTAACCAATTCTCCGTATTTATTCTGCCGTTTAAACTCGCCCTCTTCGATTGACAAGTATCATAGAAAATTTGCGGAGAGGTGGGATGCATTCATCAAATAATGTGTGATAACATCTCCAGAAGTAATGGGCGATAACATCTTCAGAATAGGGACAGACAGGCTATTATGGAAGTGAACGATTTTCATGTGAGCATACTATAAGTTTCACTACTCGTTTTTGAGGAGTATAAGTGGACTAGCTCTCAATCGGCGCTAGCCGAGTTCGAGTGCAGGTTACTAAGAAACTGTATTGCGTCGAGGTTCGTACAGGCACACCTGTTCGCGTTTGTTTTTTAATTGTAATGAAAACAGACCGGAAAGACCAGCATGAACATGGACGAAGAGAAAACGCAACAACAAATAAAAGGAAAGGGGGCCCCGAAAAATATAATTGTGATACGAAATAAAGCCACCAAAATGATGATGGAGAAAGAACAACAAATGGAGGAGGGGAGTGAGCTCCCCTGCCCCTCCAACTGTGACTTGTATGTGGCAAATATTGCTTTCGCTTTTCTTACATCGCCCGAGTCTAAGGATGAAGAAGAGGAGATGAACGAATTGAAAGCAAGACTTGCAGTAGTAAGAACACGGCTAGAGGAGAGACGCCGAAAGAAAAATATAGCTGCGCTCGAACAGCAAAAAGCCATCCAACAACAAAAAAAGCCGACGCCAAAAGTCGGCAAATATCAACAAAACCAAGAGCAACAGCAACTGCGAACACAACATCGCCCACCGTAACAGCAAGCAGCACAACAGCAGCAGATCAACGCAAAAATAAAGATGCCACCTATCAACACCATCGATATTGATTGTAAGGAATTGGTAAGTCTGTGTAAGGTAGCTGTAGGTAACAATTTTTTAATTAAAAGGCTGGCAGGTAACAGGCATGCCAATCAAGCTTGTACGGTGACAGACCACAACAAAATGTAACAGGTCTTAAAAAGAGCCACCGCGGAATTTTACTCGTTCACGCCGAAACAAACAAAGAGCGTAACAGTTCTATTAAAGGGCGTCGATCCTGAAACGGAACTGGGGGTCCTACTCGAAATGCTCCAAAAGTTGAAGCACGAAGATCTCGAGTTTATCGCGGTAAAACCGTTCACCGCAACCAATGCAAGAAGAGAAAACCGTAAGCTACCCTTCTTTTTAGTTCAACTAACGCCCAGCAGCAGAATTGGTGGTCTAAGGAAAATTACAGTCTTGGATCATCAAAGTGTCACATGGGACAAATTAAAAAAAAGGCACAGACATTCTGCAATGTGTCCGCTGCCAAAGTTTTGGTCACGCAGCGGCGATATGTGAAATGCAGCATCGATGCGTAAAATGCGGACAGAACCATAAGGCTGAAGAATGCCCTCTGGGGAAAGAAAGGGTATAAGATAAAGCACTTCTAAAATGTGCAGTGGGTCGGAATGAGGGACATCCCGCTAACTATCGAGAATGTCCTAAATTCCGAGAATTAATGTCGAGAAGTGTGACCGGTCAACAAAAAAACAGAGACAACTCGAACAACAACAATGGCCGTAACATCACAGCGACCGTATGCACAAGTTGCGTCGGGCGGGAGAACACCAAAACAGGCTACAACACTGGTAGCCACAAATACTCCCACACAGACTAAAACAACATCGCAAGCAGACGTGTTCACGGTCCTGCTCAATCTGCAGAGACAGATGACACAGCTGCAAAATCAAATAAACGAGATCTACTCGCACTTACCCAGTCTAAATAAAAATGCAATATAAACCCTCTAACCAAAACATCAATCAAAGCTCTTGTCGTGAATGTAAATTCACTAATAAGAACTGAGAGAAGAGCCAATGTTTTCAAACTGTTGCAAGATGAACAACCTGATGTACTTCTGGCGGGGCAAACAAAGTTAAACCAGAGACACAAGATATCGCATAAAAACTACGATATTAGACGTAGAGACTGACCCAACTCCTTTCAAGGGGGAGGTGTCGCAATGTTTATTAGAAAAGGAATCAATCATAAAGTAATATATAGTAGAGAAGTGCGCAGGTTCCGGGTGCTGGAAGTCTGTATCGTACGCATGCCACTTCAGCAAGGATGGGGTTTGTATGCGATTGCGGTCTATGCACCTGAGGAGCACCAACATAACCTATTTATAGCGGAGCTCGAGACACTCTTTCGATGCTTACAATTGCACCTGGACAACAACTATTTTATCCTAGGTGGAGATATGAACGCCAAGCATAAAAATTTGGGAAATTATATATCTAATACCAGAGGAAATCAGTTGGCTGGTTGGTTCGATCCGTATCATGTAGAATATAAAACTGACCTACTAGCAACGGAATATCCATCGTTCTTAGATATCTTGATTATTGACTCACGACTCAGACTACTTAACACCAACAGACGAAACAGAAACTCTTTATGGACAATTGAATACGACAGTGACTACTGTGCATTCACGGCAGTAATAGAGTTGCCGAACGATCTGGCAGATCTGAAGGACTTCGTGATTCCGCAACCCTACAACTACGGCGCAATGCGATGGCCACGGTTCACCAGATCATTAACAAAAGAACTTCGTCCGAATGACTTTGATCTGGCAATAAACTGAAACCTGACAGATGACGAAATCGACAAATAAAACAATTACACAGACAGTTTACAGACAGACAAGACCAGGAGATAATATCATTGTAATCCCGATTAAGAAAACTCCAACAATTACTTAAAGCTAACTATAGATTAGCAACAAATTTGTATTGGAACAACATAATTCGACCTAAAAAACTAATAACCCGAATATGTTCCCACAAATAAATAAAATATTCAGAAGAAATAATCAAAACGAGATTCAGTGTCTCCAAATTCCACGTAGCGATGTAAACAAGCAGCTCTTAATCAACATTGACATAGATACAGAGAACGTGATCCTCAATAGTGAGTTTTTCATGATCGAAGATCCTTTGGGAAAGGTGTACGCTGTGGGACCTGTCTTTCAGGAAATGTACATGGTGAATGAAAGCATTCGCAGAAATCATGACTTGGAGGACAGAGTTCTACTGAATCACCTGCATCTCCAAAATGAAATTTCACTTAAGCAATCGGTTGCCGAATTCAGTGACGATAATCTGTGAATTGACATTGATGCCAATGGTCGGGCTAATAGCCTTTTAATTGCGAGGGAGGGAATCCAGAGTATCTTCGACTCATTGAGAAGCAAAAAGTCAGTGGGAATAGGAGTGTGGCGGTTCCGTCAAACCCCACTGTTACTTACCTGAAGAACCCCCATAACTTTAACCCAACTTATAAGTTTCGATAATGCAATCACATTGGCACCTTAAATGCTTCACGCATTAAATAGATCAAATTTATATAACCTAAAAGTCCCTGTAAAAGAATGCTTACCTTTCATGCATTTCTTCGCATACAAATTCCCTACAAGAATTATACGGGAGCATAAAACAAAACCTATTCGGTACCTTCGGTTGCCAGGCAAATTCCAACCTTCCCACACCTGCACCGCAATCTCCCCGCAGCAAAAACATTTCCTTCCCAAGGATAATTAATGCTTTCAGTGCATTACCTGGAAATGCCTGCAAAGAATTTTTCCTACAAGGGCGTTCATACGTGTATCAATGCATCTCTGCATTAGCGACCTAGAACCGAATTTCCAATTAGTGTAGATATTCACACTAGAGCGATCCTGGCGTCGCGATAGATGCCATGTACAATTGACACAGATGATATATACAAACCGTCATTGTATAACCATCTAATCTGCTTTGCAATGACTTGTAACTATCGATATAGCTGCAAGCACTTTGCCCAGAAATACTCCTTTGTTTGAATCTCCAAACAATCATCGACTTCACGCATAGCCGCCGGATTGAATTCAAAGCATAAACAATGCAAATATAGAATCAGTTTCCCATATACGAATTTCCCTGCATATACAAATGCAAGCAAGGGATTCGTTTCGTCCACCAACTCATTAGCACCTTTTCACAATGGCTATTCGCCTATTTACACAATGGCATCACTAATCTAAGACTTTTATGATGCCCTCATCCCACATTTGCTTTTAGCACATCTCTTCGATGCATCGTGGTCTATTTTAGCCGCGGTGCAAATCATAAACCAGGATCGCCTCGATTCCTTTGTCCTTGCCGCATGTCTGTTTGTTTTTCCACTGCCTTCGCGCATGAGTAAACAACACAGATCTGAACGATCACACACATACCATCATGATCTCCATGACGACATCTGGTTTTCTATTCCACCGAGAGAGACTTTACGTTTCTCTGTTGGTAAGTAAAAACATATCCTTAGTGGAGAGGATATCTACCACCACACCACCAAACTCACCCCAAACGAGGGTTGAATCTTTAAGTCGTATTCCAACCGCCGATCCGGTCGGTTCATCTTCCGCTCCCCGTATCGCCGGGGATGCGTAAATACCGTCGACTCGAGAAAGCGCGCTTTTAATTAAAATAAGTTTAATGTCTTATATGTTGTTTCTGTGCGTCCTTTTATCTTTGGTGTAATTATTTTGTTTCTTTCCAATTAAGTGCAATAAGATTTATGGACCAATAAAAATAATAAAATTAAAAAGCTAACTTCGAACAACATACGCCGGTGTTTTATTTGTCCAGGTGATTACTTTCCGTGTGAACAGTTTTCCTTCAGTGTTTGGAGGAACATTTTTGGAACTTTAGTGACAGACGGATGGGGATAGGAGTGAACCGAGTGCCCGTGTCTGGCACAATACTTCCTATCCCCACAGGAGTACCTAACATCGTACTCAAGAACCTGGCCCCAATGTCAATAGATATATACACTATCCTGTTTAACAACGCGTTGAATAATGCATACTTTCCCGCGCGTTGGAAAACGGCGACCATACAGCCCATCGCGACAAAAGGCAAATACTGTACAAACCCAATGAACATGCGTTCGATAAGTTTACTCCCAAGCATCAATAAAATATATGAAAAATCCATTAATAATGCTCTGCTAAAATATAAAACCACACATGCCGCAGCTAAACTGTTCTCCGACAAACAGTGGAATAAATGTAAGAACCAATGCACAGGTGCCCCTCCGATCGACTTGGAAAAAGCTTTTGATACCGTCTGGATCGAAGGGTTGTATTACAAACTGGTCAGACATGACATATATAAGCCTTTACTATATGTACTTTACGATATGTTAAAGAACAGGAGGTTCGTAGTCAAAAGTGGAAAAGTGATCTCCAATATAACGTAAAATATCAAGAATGGTTTGCAACAGGGAGCGATACTTTTTCCGATTCTTTTTAACATTTACATTAGCTGCCGGAGGTTAGTTATTTTGGGACCGCATGGAGGTAAACTGGAAACCAAGAGTGTAGTTAAATGCCTTGGCCTCTGGATAGATCAATATCTGTATTTCAACAGACATTTAAAGACTGCTTAGGCCAAACTTAGGAAAACTTTTACTATGACAAGGAGGCTATTTCACAGTAGCCAACTTGGCAGTTGGGTAAAAGTAATATGTGTTACGTCTCCAGCGCCGTGCTTCCTCTTTCGAGGGAAGAGCGTGGGGGTTATATATTTATTAAATTAATTATTGTTAGTTTTTATTTATTTTATTTTATTTGAAGTCAGCTATCTCAAGCTGAGCTCTCTTCTGAACTACTTTTTCAATATAAATTTTCCTGTTTTTATAGAACATTTTGTTCCAACTAACTGTGTCGTATAAAATGAACAAAACAATCTAGAAGTCTTTGTGACTTAAAATTTTGAATAAACTTTGAACGAAAATCAAAGTGGCTATGTTTTGAAATGAAAAATGTGCTTGTTATGAAAAGGGGCATGTTTTTAAATGTGCTGTAAGTGACTGGATATAGAATATTGTGTCTGTTTATTTATGAATTGTATTAAATGAGAATGTAAGATATGTGCGGATGTAGTTTTAAAGGTTGTGTTAGAAAGTACATGAGATTAGTGTTAAAGCGAATAAGGGTAGTATTCTGGAATACAACATATGCTACATGACGCTAATCAGGCCAATGATCCTATATGGTTGTCCATTATGGTTATAACATAGGTCCAAATTTAATAGAAAATATTCGGGTGTTCGAAATAAAGTGTCTCAGGACTTGTCTCAGATTATATCGAACATCGGAATCGGACTATAGAAATTATTATTCAAATGAGACTTTGAAGCCTTCAGAAATAGGGATATGAAAGCGTGGATTGCAACGGCTTTGTTCCACCAGAGGCATTCCTTGATTTGGACATGAATGGGCTTGTGGGGTGCAAGTAGGTGTGTGGCGACTCTAACAGATACACACACAATTCACAAGCAAAATAGTGAAGAGCACCGAACGAAAAATCGAATAAGAAAATACATCAGAGCCATATACCTTAGCGATAACATAACAATTCACATCAGTGGGGTATAGTCGAGTTTAAAGACCAAATTCTAAAATCGGCCAGTAGCCTGATGGGTAATGCTTAGGTACATTTTTGGTGATTCAAACTGCCATAGCGTCAGTTCGAATCACACGTTCTTCTCCACCATAATTTCAAACGCTATAATTGGTGACTACGACGTGATCTGTACACGCAGCACACACTTCCCGTAGTAAACAGAACTTCACATACACAATCATGACTTCTGCATAGAGCACCAACGCACACTCGCTTGCTCCGACATTCTCTCGTTCGCTCGCTCGTCGTTCGCACCGAAGCAGATTGTACCGAAGTTACTGGGAAGGGGGTGACGTGGCGACTATAACAGATACACACACAATTCACAAGAAAAATAGTAAAGAGCACCGAACGAAAAATCGAATAAGAAAATACATCAGGGCCATATACCTTAGCGATAACATAACAATTCACATCAGTGGAGTATAGTCGAGTTTAAAAATCAAATTCTAAAATCGGCCAGTAGCCTGATGGGTAACGCTTAGGTACAATTTTTGGTGATTTAAACTGCCATAGCGTCAGTTCGAATCACACGTTCTACTTCACTAATATTTCAAACGCTATAGGTGTGCCAAGACACGGGCACTGTTTCACTTGAATCCCCATCAAATTGTTCCGACGAAAACTGTTGACGAAACTCCAGAACTCAAACACCAAAAGTAAAGATGAAGGAAATAAACGCACTGGTGGTCTTTTGTTGGTTAATGTTTTCTTTAACTTCCCTTTAAACTTTTCCATATGCACAAATATATTAATGAAATTTACTGCTTTCTTGAAGATAATTAATCCGACTTTTAGTGGGAAATGTATAATTGCAAAATACATCGGTTAATTCGATAGTCGACGAACATGGGAGAATGAGAGAACAGAAACACACAGGTCTATGATCTCGGGTTGGGTTTGGTTGTGTGCGCATGAATCAATGCAACTTTGAGGGTAACCCACTGATCCAATTCGGTGAGTGTGTTGACCTCAGCGGGCATTGAACTGTAGGAAGACATAACTGTGAAGAAGAGGAAAATTTGGCTGGTGCTATTCACCTGCGAAAAGAGATCATTGATCCCCAGCGGATAGAGTGTCTGGGGAAAGTCGAAGTGACGCTACTTTGGCTAGGGTAATATTAACGTGGGGAACATGTTGTGGACTTCGATAATTACCCAAGCCGTTGCATGATTATGCAACAGCGTCGTTTGATTCGAATGGTTGTTGCTAACCACATGGATTGGAATTTCCGGTGGAAATCTCATGGTTAGAGGACTGGAGTTGCCGTATGGCGAAAAGGTACCTGAATTCAATTATGCATTATTTGAATAGAATAATGAATTCAGCTATGCGTCCGTTATTGTAACATGCTTTTCAGGTGAATAGGTAAGTAGGAGAAATTGGGGTTGGTTTGACACGCTGTTGCCGGTCGAAATTAGGCGGGAATAGTGGGTTGGTTCTCCATGTATTTAGAGAACCCCCACAGGCTTATACAGGATGGATCCGCAATTTGGCTGATCTATCATGTAAGTACATCATCCAGAGACGAGCGATAGTACTATGTCCAAGAAGTTACGCCCACCGAAGAAGAGCTCTTGCGCTTCAGTAGGGCTATCTCCCACAGAGACCGGGACGATAATATTAAATAGCACCAACAGTTTTGGTGGTTGAATGGCAAAAAAAGACCTGAATACCAAGCGTGCTATTATTGAATTAAAAAGTGATTCCTACAAAAATGCATCAGCGTTTAAATGCTGTTTATAGTGATGATGCGTTTTGTACGTCTACTGTAAATCGACAAGCAATACAATGTCGTGGTTGTAAGTCTGGAAAATATATAATTGTTGATGGTACAGGTCAATAATCATCAATAACCCATAATCAGTACAAACTCTTCAGCCGTTTGAGTCATGAATGAAATGACCAGCGAAACACTCAAAACCATATCGGACTATCCAAGGAACCTGTCGCTCCCACGCCATCTCAGATACGAGAACAAACAGCGTCGATTGGAAAGCTGTAGCAACTTTTGCAGCATTATCGTGACGAAGGAGACGCCTTTCATTTGAAAATTGTGACAGGGGATGGGTCATGGATTCCTCATTACGATCTGGAAGGGAAAAAACAATGCGCTGAATGTCTGAATCCCTCTTCTCAACACCCGATAAAGTTAAAAACACAACCATCCATAAAAGAAAGCTTCTTTTGATTATGTTTTGAGGTGCTCATCGAATTTATGTGACCGATTTTTTGTTACGAGTAAATTTTTCTCAGTACATACAGACTCTGAAATATGTCAAGAGAGGCCTTACGGTTAACCATTACACCTCGAAAAATGAGGTGTGGGTCGCTGTCAGGTCCTGGATTCGAAAAGTCAAAGGATTTTTTCAGTGACGGAATAAAAAAAAACTTGTTACACGTTGGGAAACATGTATTAGTCTCCAAAATAAATATGTGATTTTGATTTTAATATGTAGATTACCCGATCTTGTGGTTTTGTTTTTGTTCGCACTTCAAAATAATGTTCCTATTACTTTTCAGTCTACCCTTGTACATTTTGTCAAAAACGTACTTTGGTTATTGCGTTTTATGAATGTGGGGTAGGCACTATATCGTTCTATCATGTCTTCAGCAACCCTTACGCGTGTAGTGATCCTAAATCACTACACTCGCCCACTTACCTATAATTCCAATCCAATTGAATCATATTCACGATAGATTTAAACCACAAGTTAATTTGTTGCGCATTGATTCAATTTCCAAGTACCTTACATCCCAATCCAATTGAATCAAGTCCATTTGTCGTGCATTGATTTAATTCCCTATAATTTGAAATTATGAAATGCGTAATACTAAATGCATTTCATGATATCTCCTTCCGGGAATTTGTTCAAGTAAAATTCGTATACACTTCCGGGAATCATATTCCAACTGAACTATACAAAATTTTGTTTGGGCTTCTTGGAATTTTTAAATAATATTTTTAACAAATCTCTGTTGCCACAGAATATAAAAGGGGAGTGCATTTTGGATTCGAGATCAACCTAATACCTGATTTCCAATTCGGATTTCGAAGATCGCACAGCACCACTATGGCTCTCAATTTATTTCAAAACCACGTCTGCGTGCGGCTCTTTAATAAGGAACCCACCGTTGCGCTAAGCCTAGACATTGGAAAAGCTTTTCATACGACTTGGATCGAAGGTCTCGCTTTTAAACTACTGAATACTGGCCTCAGTAGAACGCTATGTAGCATCATCTACCAGTTCGTTCGAAACAGAACCTTCCAAGTTAGAATGAATGGAAAGCTTTCCCGAACTTTTCACGCTGCTGCAGGCGTACCACAGGGCTCCATTCTAGGCCCCATCTTATTCAATATTTACACCTCCGATATTCCCCATCCTGTGGACGGGAGAGTAAACCAAATATGCTATGCGGATGACGTCCTGGTGTACACGTCAAGCAAAGGCCCTAACCTCGCAACAAATCGACTCAACCGTCACTTGGACAAACTGTATCAGTATTACAGTCGATGGAAAATCCAACTTAATCCATCCAAAGCAGTAGCCATAATTCTGAGTAGTAAACACTCCCAACCTGCTTCTCGATATTCACAGAATATTCGAATAAAAATGGGAGATACTACGATTAGACCACAGGACAAGATGAAATATCTTGGGGTCACTTATACCCCAAAAATGAACTTCATCAAACATGTGACCCACATTCTCCAAAGGGGCCTCGGTCGGTCTAAGCAACTGCACAACATCTTGAAGTGGAGGAACAAAGTTGACACCAAAGTTAAGCTTCTCTGCTATAAGCAGCTAATCCGATCTGGAATATCGTACGCCTTTCCCATATGGTCCTGCATATCTTCGGCTCAAATGGAAAGACTTCGGGTTTTCGAAAGGAAACTCCTCAGAAGTTGCACCAATCATTCTAAAAGGCCCGACAGCCGTCATTACCCCAACTTGCTTCAATTAGCATATAAGTACCTCGAAAACATTCAGAACAGCGAGAACCTACTTGTACGGGACTCTTCCGTTCTTGACCCTTCTCTCTCTCGATCTCTTCGGATCAAACCCCCACAATTTCTTCTTCAGTACAAATCTGAAGAAAGCACCCTTCCCAACAACATTCCCGTCTATAATAGAGGATTTCTGGACCCATCCCATAGGGTCTACTATTAACAAACCACACACACGATCGCACAGTAGAAGACGGCACAAACACAAACATACACTCCGACCAAAGCGCAGATTATCAGACGCCAAAGACGTGATCTGTGTTCACTACCGCACCCAAGACCTACCGGTCTTGTACGATTTCTTTCCCACCATCCCTCTATAAAAGTAGTTAGAGAACACCCGGACTAACACTGTCCACACTATCCTTGGATACCCCCCCCCCCTTTTCTCTTTTCTTTTCAGAGATCGCGAGACCGAGCCCAACATCCTCACGGATGTGGGTGATTCTGGTTATCGCAGATGACCAGAAGTCAGAGACAAGATGAAGGACACATATGTCCTTGTCTCGCTAAATTCGGCCTTCTCGCCACAATTTTTTTTTTTTTTTTGGATTCGAGATCAGTTTGGATCCGGAGGCCAGAACGGCTACAACAAATAAAATAATAAATAAAAATTAATCACTAAATAAAAACAAAATTAAAACTTCTTTTCAATCGGGTATTCACCAAAAAGAGGTAAGAAAAACAAATAAATACAAATATAACCCTACACGCGGTTGAGTTTTTGAAGGAATTTCAGGACAAATCGCAAAACACACTTGAAATGAACAAAATCGAGCACTATGCATAAACTTCAATACAGAGGATACTTGTAGAAACATAACGACAAATAGAATTTGGCAATCCCCTTGTAGTGCTTCAAGAATACCTACCATTTCCCTCCCACAAACTCACTAATAAAATTTCCATTCAAAGCATCCATATCCCCCAATCAACTTTGCATTCAATGTCAAACAAATTGAACCAAACGTTGAATTGTCGAACATTGAATTCAATTCCGTACAATTCAAACATTACAACGCATATCTTCACACGCATTATATGTTCAATTATCAATTTCCAGCCTCTCTGCGATCGTCGAAGTGTGTAGACGCGTCCTACTACTGCTTTTGAAAAACAAAAGAGAAAAGAAAAATTAAAAGAAAACACGTGTGCGCGTGCAGACATAAATGTGTGACCGTCATTAGGAACGGTCTGTGGCCGAACAATAGTGTATCGTGTATAATATTAAGTGGAAAATGTTGATAAATTTCTGCGCGACATTTTAAAATTTAAGTAAAATTGGTAAACCAAAACATAATATCAGCGACCGCATCCGGAGTTTGCGTTCGCAGATGCTGGTCAGCGGCCCCAGTACTGCCGAGCTACCTAAAAAACGAAAGAAAAAAACTGCTCACAGTCCTCTGAACGCACCGAAGAAAGTAGCTACAATGGCTACTCAACTAACAACGGAATACCACAAAAAATACGATGATGCGATGGAAACAATAAGGATACTAACAGCCCAAATGGAACAACTACAAGAAAAAATTCGCTCTCTTCAAGCGCAAACCAAAACCAATGTCGACGTCCCCATGAAGGAAGTGCCTCCCCAACCCATCTCATTAACATTCAACAATAACCCATCATCATCGAATATCTCGCCACCGCCCCAAGATACCCACAAACCAGAAGACCACTGGCAAACAGTTGGACAGAAATCTACAAATAAGGTGAGACCACCCCCAATTTACATTAAAAATCCTAATAGTACCAAAGAAGTCATCAAGACGCTTGAGAATGCCCTTGGACACAGAAATTTTACCACAGACTCAAAAGGATCTTCGATCTCTATCAAGACGATGACTATAACGGATCACGACATGGCAATAAGAAAACTCTCAGAGAACAAACACGAGTTCTTCACATTCCAACATGCCCAGATGAAACCAAAAACATTCATCATAAGGCACATTGATCCAGCATGGACTACCGAGGAACTTACACTCGAAATCTTGAGGATATGCCCGTCTATGAAAATCCACAGATTGGACTACTTTCAAACCCCACACATGAGGGAGAATAATATTAGGAGCTTGCGAATCATACAGATCCCACCGAACGGTGATGTCACCCAACTTAAACAAATAAAATATTTGTTCACACACAAAATCACTATCGAGGAGCCACATAAACAGAGCATTCTCCATTGCAAAAGGTGTCAAGGATCAGGACACCTAGCAGTTGCGTGCCACCTAAGTGCACGATGCGGAAAATGTGCCGAACAGCATATACCAGGAGAGTGCAAAGTGAACCCGCCTGGCACAGAACCATCAATAATTCAGCAAACAAACGCCGATGGATCAACATCCACGAAAAAAATTACCATAACTTGCTGTAACTGCGGAGGCCCACATCCAGCTAGTTTTTCACAATGCCCCGAAAAGCTACGGATTCTGGAGAGACGTTCGTTACACACGGTAACTAATACGGCCAAACCAGCTGCAACGAAACCCTTATCACCACAACCATCCCATCTCAGGGGGTCAGGAACATCATATGCAGAAATTACGAAAAGTTCCCGTAGCTGCCCGAAATCTCAACAACCCAACCCCAACGTTCTCAACCTGGATATCTTGGGATACATCAGGAGCCTGGAGACACTACTACCAACCTTAAAACACAGTTCCGAATTGGAAAAAAAAGGTCAGATCTTAAATTTAATAACTTCCCACATCCTTTCCCTTAACGTATAACTTAACCCTTATCTGCCTCAACTCAGAGTCCATTTATTCCCACACCCGTAGACAACACCTCCGACTGTTTGTTGAAAATTTCTCCCCAGATATTCTTCTGCTTTCAGAAACTTGGCTGAAATCCACTTCTCGAGTCTACATACCTAATTACACATTTGTGTCCAACCCACGAACCTCTGGCCCTCATAGAGGTACGGGAATCCTAATACATAAAAAATTCCAATTTGCTGAGATTAGATTTGCTAATATAACTAGTGTCGAATACACGGCTGTTAAACTTTTCTGCCGAAATAATAAAGTACTGGTCTTGTCCTCCATATACATTCACCCTTCTCGTGAACCAAACTTCCCTAGTGCAGACATCTCACAAATAATCCAACAGTCTCTGCCAGCACCTTTCATAATAGGAGGAGACTGGAACGCACGACATACTGCATTTAATGACATCAAATGCAACAAATACGGCTGCCAACTCCTTGATCTCCTCCGACTTCATCCATATGTCTACGCAGACTGCCCGTTGCAACCTACTCGAATTTGCAGCTCAACCAAGTCAACAATCGATTTCTTCCTAAAGTCTACAGATAGCTATTCATCTAATCCTCCCACAGTGTCATTCACATTCCCTTCGGATCATGGCTCTGTCCACACCTCGGTTCAAATCCCCTCGCTTGAACCACTCTACACTCTGAATCCTATTCCAAATTTCACCAAAACAAACTGGAAAAAAGTCAATAAGGATATTGCTGCTAGCTTTTCAAAATTTTCTTTACCGGAATCTTCTAACCTGCCCCCTACACAAATTGACCAAGCAGCGGCCCAAATAGAGCAAATACTGGGAAATGCTCTCTTCAGCCATACTCCCACTATCTTTCCTCATAATCACTTAGGAAAACCCCTACCCAACCTACTCACAAAATTATTACGTATAAAAAAACAACTCCGACGAAAATTGCACACTAGCTACTCACCTTTTATTAAACAACAGATCCAGCTATTGACCTCCCTGATAAATGGACAACTAAAAGTTTTCACTAATCAGACATACACATCCACCTTAAACAGTATCAAACCAAATCGCGATCTATTTAAAAACATAAACAGACTAACGGGTCGCAAACTCAAGCCTCGAACAGATTATCTTATTCACCCAACTAATAATAACATCGTCCAGTCGGACACTGATATAGCAAACTGTCTCGCTGAACATTTCTGCAAAGTCCATAAGCAAAACGATACCCTCCCAGTAACAAATTTCCACGATACCGTGAACGATTACATTCCACGCTCACTGGAGCCATCCCTCACACCATTTATTACTGAATTCACCGAAAGCAATAAAGCATCACACCCCGTAGGAATCGACACATTCCTAAGCCTTGAAGAACTATCCGAAGTCATTACTTCACGTAACAATAAAAAATCGACTGGCCTAGATGGAATCCCTAACCTCCTATTCAAAAGACTCCACCCAGGCAACTTGCTCCCGATTCTCGTTCTTCTCAACCACATAATAAACGCTTCACATTTCCCTAAAAGTTGGAAAACAGCGGTGATCGTCCCTATTAGCAAATCTGGGCCCTCCAAGTACCCGGATAACTTCCGTCCGATATCGCAACTAAACTCGCTTAGCAAGATTCTTGAATGTAAAATCTACAAAAATCTTCTCTCATTTGCCAGGGATAACTCCCTCATTCAGAATTCTCAATTTGGCTTCCGCTCACAACACTCCACTTGTCATGCTCTCTTAAAACTGACACATGATGTGACGACCCACCTCCAAAACCAATCTCCAACGGTATGTGTCTCCCTAGACATAGCTAAAGCATTCGACTGTGTCTGGATCGCAGGACTGTTATACAAACTTCATTCAATGTATGGATTAAACGTCCACTCCACAAAACTTCTCGCTTCTTACCTCTCTGATAGAAAGTTCATGGTGAAAATAAACTCAACTCTCTCGACACCTTATAGCATAACCGCAGGAGTTCCTCAAGGATCCATCCTCGGCCCACTACTATACCTTCTTTATACATCAGACGCACCGCAGCCACTGTTACCCAATACAACAATGCTCAACTATGCCGACGACACCTTAATTTATTCAAGCAACAAGCTTGTCAAGGAGGCAAGAAACTGTATTAACAGATATCTCCCAATCCTGTCAGCCTACTTTACCAAGTGGAGAATTCAACTAAATCCAACCAAAACTCAGCTCATAGTTTTTAAAGGCAGAAACGCCAGTTGTACAAACAACACTATTCGCTGCCATAATAAAATCAGAATTAAAATAAATAACAATATAATTAAACCCTCCAAAACCTTAAAGTATCTAGGTATAACCTTTACCAACAATCTGTCATTCTCCGCCCACATTAAAAAATACGATTCGTAAAGCCACAACCCAACTGAACCTCTGCAGAAAAGTCATGTACAAACCGAATGGTCTCTCTCCCAAAGTCAAATCACTTATCTACAAACAAATAATCAGACCCACTCTCACATATGCATGCCCGATATGGTACCATATCACACCCGCCCAAATGGAGAAGCTACGCATTTTCGAAAGGAAATGCTTCAGACTTATCACTGGCCTCAACCGACATCCCAACTCCCACAAATATTACAACAGTAGTTCGCTCTACTATGCCGCTAATATTGAACGTATAGATCGACGCTTCCTCGAGCTGTCCATCAAATTTATCGAAAATCTTCCCAATAATCCCAATCCGATAATAAATGCGCTCACATCGACTCCGTCAGACAACCGAACTGCCTACCCGAACTGTCTCCACACCAGAACCCTCTTCACCTCTGGCAGGTTGGTCAACAACTCCAATGAGATCGTATACCACAATACTGAACTCTCACCTCACCAGTTTAAATATTGTAATATACAACCCTTCTCTAATATCTTGCGTTTCAACGACCAATCGGAAAGTGTTCCCCCAACCCATATCCCCGACTCATAGTACCCACCCTAACCCAAATTCCACCCATCAACCACTATACCTCCCGCCCCACCCTACTCTAACTTATTGTAATAATAATAGATTTAATAATTAGATAAGCTAGGCTAAGCTAAGTTAAGTTAATTAAGCAAATTAGTTATAGGTTAAGTAAATAATTATATCCTGGTTTTCTGACCTTTTCCAGGAAGCCCCACCTACTCCTATCTTGTCCACCCATGAAATATATAACTTTATAATAATGTTTGAAAAGTGTACTAGCAAGTATGTGTAAACGATTAAAGCTAAGATAATTATAAGTTATCTGTATTACTTATTGTAACAAATCATTTATGGTCAATAAATACAGAAATGTAAAAAAAAAAAAAAATCAATTTCCAAAATCCGATAAACGAGCCAAATGTTCCTTTATCATGCATACACAAAATTCAGTCAATCTAAACATCACAATACATTTCTCACACTGGTGCACACGCTCCAGTCAGAACAGAAGAAGTGTTGTTAAGTGTCGTCAGACGAACGTAGTGTCCCGGTAGTTAATCGAGAAAGAGAAACGCGTCGCTTTTCAAAATACACTAATCGCGAATTATTTATTTATTAAAGCCTACGGCAAGTAATAATAATTGAGAACAATCAAAATTAAATTACAACAAACCAAGTGCCTTTCATTCATTGCCTTTTTCCTGGATTTTGTGGATATTCGACGAAACATTGATGGAGATTCAAGTGAACCCGTGCCATACGTTGGCATTAATACTTCTACCCCCACAACTGTGTGGAAAGGCATTCGAATATATGCATATTTAGATCGACTTGGTCTAAACGACCGGGTGAATTTGTGGCGATTCCTACACACTACGCGTACGCAACCTTAGTGTAGAACACCAAAAGTTGAATCGAAAAAATCGTCAGGGCTATATATCAGAGGACTAATGTAGTGAGTTGACACATCCCCCAAAATCAGCGGCGGTAATCTGATACATCGGTGCTTTCATTGTAACTTTTCACAGCGTGGGTTCGAATCAATTTCTATACAAGCACATGGTGAACTGTACACAACAATACATTCTCCGATATTAAACCACAGCTTTATATCGTTTCCTCGCTCACCTCGCTAGGCACACTCTAGCTGCTCTGTCGCTCATTGATGGTCCGATTGGTGTTAAACGTATTTAATCATTCTCAAATTCATGATTCGCTAAACTCCACGAATGTTTTGCTTGGTCATTGCTACTTCCATTTCAACTGTGTTGGTTGGGCAGGTCGGAGGACTCATTTCATTGGTACGAGGAGGTTGAATCTTCAACTGAATTTGACCGCCAAAAGCCACAAATCAGACGCGAACAAGAAGCGTGAAATAAGTAAAAATCATGAAAATCTGTTTCCCAGTGATGATCTCTACTCTGGAGCAGGGAACAAATATAAAGACCTGGCCGTTAAGGAGTCAGTGGAAAATAAGTTTGATGGCGACCTCGACAACATTATCGCTGAGCTTATCAAAACAAGAGATGAGCTGTGCAGAGAACTAAAAGCAGCTATGGAAAAAAAGAACATACGACGTTAACAACTATGTGAACAAGAATAACAACGACGACAACAGCAGCAGCAGCAGCAGGGAAAACAGCAACAGAAACAACAAATTGATAGGAAAGAGAAAGTACCTATTATTGTGAGCCACATGGAAACCAAGGACGTAATTACACTCGGTAAGTTAACATGTAAGATTTTTAGAACCAAACGCATCAATAATATAAAAATTAGTTTAATGTGTAATGATTTAGAGGACTACGTTAAAATATCATTAAAACGCCTGAACCGGAGGCACAAATAAACATAACAACAAGTTTACTGTCCATATAAGCATAGCTTGCTGGGTTTGAGAAAAGAATCGAATTAATTGAAAAACAAAGTGAAGGAACATGTTGGCCGAATAGATATTATCCACTCGACTCTCCTTTCAGATAACTCAATACACTAGTCACAATAATCACTTCCGCTGAGTTAACCTGTGGGGAGGAAGTATGTGCCAGACACGGGCACTAGGTTCACTTCCTCCGCCGTCAAAAATTTTTCCTCCGACGAGCACTAAACAATTCCGCCGAAGCAAAGGAACGAAACGCCGCCGCGCTTGTCCACCGCCGGCAGTAAAGGAAAATCATAAGCACACTGGGAGAGAAGCACAAGCGAAAATCCACAACGCAACGTCCACGAATTGTTCGAAAGAGGAAAAGGAAGTTCACACAAACACTCAGGAAACTGCAGCGAAGGATAATAAAATGCTCCGTTTTGATTTAATTAATCCGTTTAACTTTAACGATCGAACACTGGACTGGAAATGATAAATTAAATGCAAGTTCATATCGTTGGATTTATGAGTTTTATGTAATTTTTCCGAAACCGTTTGGTTGAAATAAAAACAAATCGACAAAACACCGCTCGACTTACTGGATGGCGAATAAAATTCACTACGCCAATGACTCCGTATAAATCGTCGGATGCTAATGGGATCTTTGTTGGTACATGTGCGTCGCGGCTAAACAAAGAGACGACGATGCGATGTGGAAATGTGCTAATTGGTTTTAGCTAGGTTACTGGGAAAGGGTGTTTATAGTATCGCTAGTAAGGGTAGGTATTGAATTCCTATTTGCATCCGAGAGACGCGGAATGCGTATTTGCTTTGGTCCCCTGGGTGTAAGTCGCCAGCCAATGTGTATGTAGGGAACATTGTTGTACACATGGCGTGGCTGGGAAAATAGACGGCGGAATATTTATGGTCCCTGTCATGACGGTTACATTGAATGCAAACCGAATCATTTTGTTTACAGGAATTCGTCTGGTACCGAAGGCGCCGAATTGGTTTGGAATTCCAGATAAGTAGCAAGAAATCTTACAGAAAATTGTATGCGAAGAGATGCATGAAAAGGTAGGTTTTCTTTACTGGGACTTTAAGATTATAGATTTGATCTATATGATGCGTGAAGCATTTTCAGGTACTAATGCGATTGCATTAGTGAAGTTAGGAAATTGGCTGAATGTTATGGGGGTTTTACGGTAAGTAGACAGCAGGGTTTGGCGGGACCGCCACAGGCCTCCTTTGACCTTTCTCTGTTTAATCTTGATACCTGAATTAGGAATTCGCCAGGGCACAGACACCCGTGACGTATATTTTTTAGTTGTCGCCTAGGCTCTTTAACCTATGCGTCCTGTAGAAAAGTTTCTGCTGAAACAAAAAACAATCGAAGTACAAAAATCTTGTCTGTTGCTCATGGTGTCGAGCAGTGAAGGAGGTAATCTTTATTTCGAAATTATTTTGCCTTATACATTACAAATCTTAACCTATAAAACTTACTACCTAACAATTCTCCTTATTTTTGTACAGTTGGAAAACAAAAAATTCTTTCCAATATACCTACAATAAAAATATAAAACTACTCAGACGACCATATGGTGATCAGCATCATCCTTACAATAGGCATACATTTTCGCATCACGTCAAGTGACGGGTCGAACATTTTCTTAATTACCTACCTCCTATGTCTACTTCATGCATAAATAAAAAACGATACCGCCGAGGCTACATCATAAAATGTGTGTAATGCTGAACCGAGGTCGTGTCATCGGCGGGAATTATCTGATAAAAGAATTGCCGTAGACAAGAGGACTGTCATAAAAATAGTGTCTCCGTGAGTACTATTCAATAACTCAAGAATACAATTCTGTGATCGCGTAATGGTGTGCGCTGTTTTTATTGATGTATGAAACGGAAATGAACTTATCTATAAATGAATAAAAATACGCTTAAGTTACTTGAATTAACATCAATATTGTACCATCTCCAATTGTTTGTATTTCGTACTACTCATGGTTATTGGTGTTGGAGTAGTGCTTAACCGGAACTGTGGATGTAATAATTCAGTATGTCAGTTGGTCGGCTGGAACACTGGTGCGATGAGATGAGTTAATCCGTATGATTTGTCAAATTAATCCATATGATTTGTCCCGTTGAGGCAGATCCTTTTCTAATTTACCGATAATCTTTTGATACACACTTACTTCGGATAATACAATATTATTTTAATTGGAAAATCAATTATTTTTGTCTGATTTCGGAGAATTTCTGCTAGATTTTTCGTAAATCTGCGTACCATTTTCTCGAGCCTGGTCCGTTTTTTTTTTTTTTTTTTTTTAACGGCTGTCCCTTGTTCCATTTCAATCCTTTGTTCTATCATATTTATTACCGCTCCTCCACCTGTCCTCTAGTCTTCCACAAATTTTCCGTCATCTTAAATCAAGAACAGTACCGTTGTCCCATTCTCTTGATTTCGCCCGAGTATTTCTTGTGTCACCACTAAACGTAATCAATATCGAGCTCAGAGGTTGTGACACAAGATAATACGTCGAGCGTGTAGTATGAAGAGTTACTTAATAAAGTACTATAATGAATACTATCGTCATCACTAGTTGCATACTACAAATTTCAAAGATATTTTTATGTATCTTGTATCTTCTACCCACATTCTCAAGTACCGCCTCCTAAATCGTTCCTCTCCATCACACTCTCCAACACATCCTAAGCGTCGCTTCCTATACTTGAGTTAATAGTTGAAATGTCCAAACCCGTTCAATTGTAAGTGCCATATACCCGCACTTGTCGTCTTTTCTGGCTACGAGAGGCAGTATTGAGCCTTTGAGGTAATGATTTCCACTCTGTAGGAGGTGAATATGTTTCAAATACCAACTAACAATAGACAGGTACGATGTGCTGCATATATTTTCCAATAAGGGAATTGGAAAGTTTGCATCTTTGTCCTTTATGGGTTTCACTGCTCATTTAAGTATCCATGAAGTATGCGCTGTTTTTCTTTGTGGATATATCTGACCAAATATTGGAGCTGAACTACTTCTTACATACATATGTTAAAAAACAAAACATCTCGAACACTTTTCACATCCCCAAATATAGATATACCTGTTCATCTGAGTGTCGTGCACATTCGACTGCCAAGAATTCAAAGTTCTTTGGTTTCTGTGAGTAAGTGACATGGAAAACCAATATTCCCGTAGGGTCGAAGATTTTGCCCTAGAAACTACACGGTTTCCTCTCGCCATTGTTTTCCCATGTTGTAGGTTGAAGATCTGCATCAGTCGTCAACCGTTGATCGGAGTGAAAAGTAGATGTTCAGGGACAGTCGTGTGTGTGCAAATAAATTATAAACTTATCTAATAATCTTATTTAATTATAATATAATTTTGCAATTTGCTGTTTAATGAATTGACTGTTTCCGAGAAATTGATCCTTAGTCGCCCTATGCAATAAACTGTCCTAACTGTGAGTCTGACCAGAAATCCTTTTAACGCATGTTTTCAAGTTCGAGCAGTAGATACTTCCCTTTCCGCTGTATCTAACACTTCGTAAACTTCTGAGAAACATTTGGTTCTGAATAAAATATGTAGATTGAAGACTGATATTGGTTTGGAAACCCTTTCTGTCTCTTGCTCGCTCTCTTTTCCAGTCTCTCTTTCACCCCTCCACTCTATTTCTCGTTGCAGTTCTCTCACCCACCCCCTGTCTTTTGCCTTTTAAAATCCCACCCATTGACTCAACCCCTGCCTCTCTTACTTTCTCTTACTCTCTCTCTCTCTCTCTCTCTCTCTCTCTCTCTCTCTCTCTCTCTTTGTTTTTCCAAAAGATATTTTGTGATCATCCTTTATAACCACAAAAACAAATCGAATTGTTGTTTACTACTTTATTACTAGTGTCCGAAGAATTTATACTTTTCTTCGGTGCCTGCTTTAACTGTTCTTCTAGGTAGAATACAAGTCGATTACAATTGAAATGCACGAATAACTTAACGATAAAATCACATAAATCTTAACACAACTTAATGGGGTTGTAGAACCTTGTGACTATATACATACATTGAGTCTTATGCTCAAATAACTATTTACAAGTCCATAATAACTTAAACTTAAAAATAATTCATGTTGCATGTACGAGTACTGAAGCCAAGGTTGGGGTTCATCAATTCCACTAGCTAATCACGTCTATCCAAAGGTCATTACTGTGGTTGCCTTGTTGATCGTCTCACATCATCCTCCTCTCTATCGGGGCGTCTCTTTAAAATATTTAAGTCATTAACATTCTCTAAAAAGCAATTATGTCCTGACAGTGTAGTGGCGCTTTCCACATCCTTCTTCAGTTCCTCCATGTCACGCTTCAGCTTGGCCCTGCGATTCTGGAACCATGTTATGACCTAAACAAGAATCAACCAAATATCATAAGTTTTCACGGGCTGGTTGTATAAAAACATACACATGGATTTAGATGCAATAAAATTACCTGTGCATTAGATAGACCTAGTGATGCAGCGATCTCGTCACGATCAGCTGGTGATAAGTACTTCTGGTATAGAAATCGCTTTTCCAGCTCGAATATTTGATGATTGGTAAATGCGGTGCGTGACTTTCGTTTCTTTTTCGGCTGCGGTCGATTGGCGAAGAGATTCATATGGGATTGATCTGAAATTTATAACGAACAATAGAGATGGTCAGTGTCAGTGAGAGGGGACAAAAGCTACATTAAGAAGTGTTAATTGAAGTTGTTTATGGCGATCGATCGGCATTTATAAATCAGACATCTTGTCGTTCGTTTGAATCGTTTTTTGTCTGTTTCTGGTTTTGGTGGAAGTGTAAATCAAGTCAATCAAAGAAGCTCCGAGAATGATCGACGGGCTGATCAAAGGAAGCTTAATTGCTTTTCAACGAATCGGGGACTGCTGTGGGCATTGTTTGCTTATTTGGCTGTGTGATCAATGAGTGAAAATCGTGGGGCCGCGGCATGCGAATAGCTATGAGGTAAGAGGTATGAATATTTACGGCTTGTTTCGTGTTGTTGAGAAATATGTTTGATTTGTTTAAACTCGCATATTAGTCAGCGGGTGACCTAATTTAGAACACTTTTATGGACACTTTAGTAAGATATACTTTGTGTTTTCCATTTTAAACAGTTGAATCTCCTGTGTAAACATACTATATCTTATAATTTATTGTTTATTGTTTTCCGGATTTGAATTTTTAACTCTGATTTATTAAAAAACGAATTTTTTAAATAAACAAAATCCCACCGTTGTCTGTAAAGTATGAATTTTATTTAAAAAATAAGAATATTTATTGTGGCCTTTAGTCAGGTCGTATTAATACATTCAATTTGAATAATCTAAACAATTTCCGAACCCGGCAATAATTTGTTGGCATTAAAACTCCTTGCTATTTGAAGAGCTCTTAACGAAGACAGATTTTGCCATATGAATCATGGGTCACAAGCCACCAGATAAGACAAATAGGTACCTTGAATTGCAGACCAAATATCGCATACCGAAGCACATCCCTGGATATTATCCTCAAACCCCGTTAGCCACCAACCATTCGTTTTCCTATTGAAATGGATGATATCTATTTTGTGTTTTCCGCTACAGTATTTCCTGAGTTAATGGGTGTATACAGAATACATGTATCGACTGTCTGACTGACTACTGCAAATTACAACTAATCGTTGCGCTCGTTGTACTTGATATACTGCCGCCAGTATTCAATTATAGGAATGCCTCCGATTTTATATAACACCTCCCTAAGGCATTTTTGAAATACTTTGAAAAGGAGAAAGTTATAGAAGAAGAAGCTCTATAGCGCTACCTCACAAGGCTCAGAATCACGTTGCCGATTCTGAGCACACCAGAATCATCCAATAGTCGTTTTTACTGACTAATATCGCACTGACATTCAGAATATGCGCCCCCGAAACTCAATGCACTTGCTGGACAACAAATTCTCCCTAATAAAATCTTTTGTATGTAATATGGTCATGCTACTGGAGTTGGAATAGATCAGAATTGTGTGGCTAGTGTATTTTGGCCCATGTATAACATTTATAAATGTTTGTAATTGCGCTTTTATGTGTTCACATTTCGCAGCCGAACGATTGGTTGTGGTGTTCGTGGTATGTTTTATATAATATATTTTGAAAAAACAATACACGGCGTGGAGGGTGCTAGTGGTGTTATTAGACACTGTGGGTAATATTAGGTAGTTATGCCAGCACGGGCACGTGTTTACTAATATTCCACCGATTCACGTGGGGATGCAGTCGATCACCGGACGTCACATAATAAAGACAGCTTTTTTCACTTTCCTTAGTGTTTTAAGACAAATTATAAGAGCGTTTGTTAAATTGACATGATCTACTGTTCTCAAAATGGTATGTTTATTCGCCCATGTCACATTTAAACTATATCAAACCCTTTTGTCGAAAGGGTGGGGGGGGGGGGGGGAGAATGGACACAAATTGTTGAAAGAAAAAGGCAGTTTGTTCTCCGGTGATATCTCACTGTTCACAAATTTATTGTTGCACATAAAGTATTAGATGGAGTTTATTTACAATTGTGGTTTCTTAGATTAAATCCTAGTTCGGTAGACCCTTGCTAGCCGGCGCTGACATCATTTGTCACTCCCGTGCCGTTATTTCATAAGAGGGCTTTACACTTAGTTAATCACAGCGGAACGTTGTGTATTATTCGACATTACTTTGTTAGTATCCCGTCTAAGTTATAATTTTGGTTGGCGCTTTCATACTTAATTGTCCCCGATGGGTTAATCGCCCGACTCACAAGACACGCGGCTCAGACTGCTGTCCACTCGCCCGTACCGACTGTGCGAATCCCGACTCGTGGTTGAAACTCTACTCCCCGGTGTACACTCTCGTAAGGTAAGAACTCGCCTGACTCATTAAAAGCGAGGAAAAGTTTATCGCGTCGTGGCAGTGGAGTCATGGCTAAATAAACTCACTGCTACTTACTAGGAATTTTGAAAAAGGTTGCTATGCTTGCATAGGGGATTGGATTCCGGTGAATCGCTGCCGTACAGGCTGAGTTAAATTCCTCTGTCGCTATGTATACGAGGAAATTGGTTTGGAAATACGACCAAGTGTGGATATGAGTTGTCGGTTAGACAACGGAATGTGGGCCTTGGTCGTTGCGATGGTTGTTTCGCGGAAATGCAACGCATCGTGCTGGTGACTTGCCAGTAAGGATTTTGGTTTTGGGTAGGATGGGAGCCGAAATGATTTTCGGGGAAACTAAATGTGGCTTGATTACAAGCGAGGAAATAGTTTAGGCAGGAAGTGAGCCGCAATGATTTTCGGGGGAAATTAGAATTGCTTGGTTGCAAGTAAGGAATACCATTTAGATAAGATATTAACCGAAGCGGTTTTTTGGAAAAATGTATGCGGCTCGATGTAGTTGATGGAGATGGTGGGTATTCCGTTGTAAATTTGAATATGCATTTATTTCAGCTTGGGAATTGGGTTCTTGGTAAGTTGGGGGATGTATGCAATTGCGGATTTGGGGACGGATGCTATTGCATATTGGGATGTGTTCCTTGCATGTTTGCGCATGGGTTACAGTTAGGGTTAGGGTGGCGCGCTGTTAGCAATTGAAGTTAGGTAGGAATTGTGGGTTGGTTCTCCATGTGATATAGAGAATACCCACAAGCACTTCACTCCGTGAAATTTTTAGTCGCAGTCGAGCCTTTCATAGGAGTAGAGAATGCAGTTTGTGTTTGTGCGTAAAAAAAATTTCTGTGACGAATTCAAAACGAATATATTGTGCTCACTTCTGTTTACGAGATAGTACTCAAGCAAGAGTAATATCTCTGAGCGGTGGTTTTCTATTCTAACTTGTCTTCGTTCATGCAAATTTGAATGAGGGCGGCATGTTTGTTCGGGATTCCCAGCTCAACCACAATATGGTAGAGTCTTTGCCTCGCGATTGAGTCGTTGAAGTCAACGAACAGTTGGTCTCTCCGTATTCCCACTTCTTTTCCACCAGTTGCCTTATTGTGAACATTTGGCCGCTTATTGGCCGATTCCTACGGAATCCGCACTGGTAGTCTCCCAGTATTTCTTCTGCGTACGGTGTGATTCTCGGCAGTATGAAATTTGTTAATATTTTGCATGTGGTTGGGAGCACTGATATTCCTCTGTAATTTTCGCAGTCAGATGTGTCACCTTTTTTGAAAATGGGGACGACTATTGAAGTTTTCCATTCTTCCGGCATGACTTCCTCATCCCATATTGTTTTAATCAGTTGGAGGATCTTTCGAGTGGTTGCCTCTCCTCCAGGCTTCACAAGCTCTGTCGGTATGCAGTCGACTCCGGGAACCTTGTTGTTTTTCAATCGGTTTATTGCGTCTACAACTTCGTCGAAAGAGGGCTCTGGGATCTGAGGCTCGGCTGTATGTACGTCTTGTGCGTTTATTTGTGGTTGATGGGTGCATACATTGAGCAGGTTTTCAAAGTACTGCTTCCATCTTGTCACGATATTGTTTGTTTCTCTGACCAGACAACCGTTTCCGTCTCGGATTATTTTGGCTCTCCCTCGGTAGCCATTTCTAATTGAATTTATGCCGGCATACATACGTCTGTTCTTCTTTGCTCTGGAATTTTCTAGCATTTTTCCATCCGAGTTTTCTCCCATTCGTTTTTTTTTTTTCGCGTTTGAAGAGTCTCCGCTTGGTAGATACCATGACGTGGTGCGGGGGCTTAAACTACGATGAATCACTCACGCTATACTGACGGAAGCATACGCTTCCACTAGGGCTACCCATGTTAGACAGGCTAGCGATGAGTAACACACAAAGATCTACCACCCCTAATCCAGGGTGTTATGCGTCACCGTGCCCATTGGATAGTTTGCAGCCATGGGTATACCGGCTGTATTATAACGGCGTCTCTCTGACACCGGGTCGAATCAGAGCAGTAAGCAGCCTTACCATATCAAAGAGAGGCTCTGATATGGCGGACTATTTGAAACCCCAGATTGCACTTTTACCTCCTGACACATTTTCCGTATTGGTCAGAAAGCATTTTCTCATTTCAGTTTGATGGCAGACCTAACAACCAGATAACAAGTACAAAACCATTCCAGTCTCATAGAATGTCCCATGCACGACAACGATTACATACTAAAGCAACTACGAGGCAAAGACACAAATGATTTTGGAACCCCCTTTCAAGCAAGATAATAACATATCTTCAAGTAGACTATGAAGTTTCTTCATAGCAAATCTATCTGTTTTTCATAAATCAAGCGGCAGCCACTACTTGCGCCAGCTACAAAAAAAAAACATATGACAGAAATAGTTATCGTAAACTTTAGCATGACGTCTTGCCCAATAAAATAAAACCTGTTATGTAATCTCATGCCCTTCGCCATTACTGACCAATCCCGTAACTACTTTAAACCTATCATGTGGCATTATGTAGGAAAATAATGATAACATTCAATATTCTTTCAACCAAGCAACTACAAATGCTAAGTGTTAGGGATCATGGACTCCGAGCGAAATTCAAAAATAGAATACTTTGGCGCCCGGAGGAAATTTTTTTTTTAGAATAAAGGAATATATATAAATTGAATAGGTAAAAACCACCTTGAGATGCTCAGGAGCAGAACTACTTTGAAATTTTTCGCAATAAACACACAAAAGTAAAGGTAAAGGTATTTTTCGAGACTTACTTATTATTCATCATCATCATTGGCACTACAACCGGGATCCGGTCTTGGCCTTATTTAGCAAGTCCCGAGGCTTGTTAAATTTTCCATGATAATTTGTTTTTCCGGGCAAGGTTATTAGCCTTCCGCCAACTTACTTATTATTACGTCGTAATTATTATTATATACTTTAAAGATTGTACTTATAGGTGAGAAATACAAAATGGCTTCAATTGTCACTGAAGGATTTCAACAAAAATCTGTCTGCTTCAATGAAACTATATCTTATAGAAAAGTTGAGAGTTATTTGATTAGGAACAAAACAAAACTATGCTTCTACAAACACAATATTATCCAATTACATATCAGTTGGAAAAACTCCATTACAAACGATGAAATTGTACACACGCTCAAAGTCAAAAATAAAAGTCGCGTTAAGTCAATGTGTCCGTGCTTTAACATATCTATTTCTTTTATTTATGTATTCAACAAAATCAATTTCAAGGGGAGTAAACGGACAGGCGGACAGTAATCAATATACCTGAGTGTGTTTAAAACAATTAATTTGTAAAACTTTTAGTGACACTAAATTGCTGTTTCTGTGCGAGACATTTCGGCAACACCCAAACGGTGTTCAACTAAATGCACGTGCTCACCAGATAAGAAATTTGTGTAGAATTAAAATAACCAAATATAAAAAGGAACATTAAACAAAAAAAAAACAAACATTACAAACCACCTCTCTGGATAATGTGCAAAAAAAAAAATTATAAAGAACATAACCTCAACAAATAAAAACGGCGTTTTCGTTTCCTCTTTCCTCTTAAGAACATTTTTGACGACGTAATTGTTGGCGGGTGAACCTGTGTCTTTCGTAAATGCCACAACTTATGCCCCCACATAACTTATGAACAAACTTAATTAACAACTTAACTGCGATGGGGGGGGGGGGGGGGGGGTAGGAGGGGAGAGAGGTACATCCAGGAAGCGGTGTTTAAGAGTGAGGGTACTGAGTGAGGATGACGTACCTAGTTACTAATAAGCAGTAAGCTGCAACACTTTAACTATCTCGTATCTAGTAGATAGTATCTCGCCACTAATATATTCTTAAAAGTTAATGTCAACTAACTTACAGTAGTGATCAACCCAACTAATTAGTAGAAAGAAGTATCTAATACTTACTATTTAGTATTTATAAACCAAAGAATTAATATCTAGTAGCTACGAGGGTGGGCTGAAAAGTTTCCGACCTACAAGACATTTTTTCTTAAAAGTTATTTTAATATTTCTACATTTTATTTATATCTGTTGTGTGTGCAGTAAGAATTTAAATATAAACCATAACAATTTTGTTGGTGACGCTATAGCGTTTGAAATAATAGTGAAGAAGATCGTGTGATTCGAACTGACGCTATGACAGCTCGAATCACGAAAAAAATTTTACCTAAGCTTACACACCAGGCTACTGACCGTGTTTACAATTTGATTTCCAAACTCGATTATATTCCACTGGTGTGAATTATTTTTTTTATTTATCGCTTGGTATACGGTTCTGATGTATTTTTCTTATTCGATTTTTTTCGTTCGGTGTTCTTCACTATTTTTGCTTGTGAATTGTGTGTATCTGTTAGAATCGCTACAACCCTGTGGGGGTTCTCTATACTACATGGAGAACCAACCCACAATTCAAACCTTATTTCGACCGCTTTCAGCGCGTCATTTCAACCCTTATTCCCCTACAAGCTATTCCACGTGAAAACAATGTTTTCCCAAAGGACGCATTGCTAAACTCATTATTCTATGCAGACAATGCATAATTGAGTTTAGCTACCTATTTGTCATATGGCAACTCCATTCCTCTAACCCATGAGATTTCCATCGGAAATTGCAATTCATGTTGGTTAGCAACAACCAAGTCGAATCAAACGACGCGGTTGCATCATCATCCAATGGCTTGGATAATTACCGAATTCCTTAGCGTGTTTCCCACGGTAATATTTCCCTAGCCGATACGGCGTCCTATTCACTTTCCCCAGACACTCTATTCGCTGGGGATCAATGAACTCTTTTTACAGGTGAATAGCTACAAAGCATTTTCCTCTCGTTCCCATTTTTATCTTCCCGGGTTTATTGCGCTCTGAGATCACCACAGTCACCGAACTAGGTGGGTGGGTCATCCTCAGAGGCTGCATTGATACAAGCACACAGGCTAAGTCAACCCCGAAGTTATTGCGCTCTCTCTTTTGTTCTTTTCATCCTTTCGCATGCCCAGCGACTGTCGAATGTAAGTGAAAGTATTATTCACCTCGCTGAGACATGCAACTGAATAGATTCATGAGAGAGCGCGATGATGATTTGCTAATAGCCGTGCAAATAAGAAATTCCAATTTCCATCCCTAATTGGGATCAGTAATTACTCAACCACAATCGAGATCGAACACGCGCCGCTACTTCGAACGTTCAAAACCAAGTAGTAATTCAATCACCCAAAGAGGACGGTCGCGCTGTTAAAGTTCCTTTTTCATACCCCGTGGCGCGCACACACGATAAGTGTATTAAAGTGAGTCGAGAGTGGCCAACAAGCGGTTGTACAGAGCTGTGTCGTGTTTTCTTTAACTAAGTCTCCTTTTTGATATCACACTATTTTCATCATCCAAACCAAATAAAATCATTAATCAAATCAACAAAAAGACAAACTATTTAAGCTAACTTACTTCGATAAGTGTTGATGAATTTCCATTGGATGGAAGTACGCAAAAATAAAGTGATAACCAAAAAGACAAACTAAAGCAAAAGCAAATAATTTCATTAATAATTTAAAAGTAAATCTAATTTAATTGCAATTCAACCAAATCCAAATTAATTATTGTTACTCCGAAACCAAGGAACAACTGTAACTTAAGCCAAATTAGAAAAATATAATAAAAAAAAACTACAGGTATTCCCCGACTTACGACCGAGATAGGTTCCTGGTCATCGGTCGTAAGTCGATTAAGTCGCAAGTCGAATTTCATATAAAAAAATTCCGACTTAGCTAATGTAATGTATTATTTGTACTGAAATATGTATGTAAATCGAATTTTTTTACTTTGTTTTATTTTTTTAATTTTTCTCATATATTTTAGGGATTCCCCGCAACTACATATTTGTCTTCTTTAAGTATTTTCTATGAAAAAAATTGGAAAAAAATGGTCGTAACTGCGAATAGTCGTAAGTCGAACGGTCGTAAGTCGGGGACTACCTGTATTTCAATCCATAACAGTTTGTGTTTACTTTCTTTCCTCCCTCGTTGGTTACGTTTCGGAGTGGTATTTGTTCAGTGACGTGTTGGGGATTTAAACGAACCGCGTGCCCCTGCTGGTACAACACATTTAAACCCCCACAGCCCCGACGTGATCACATTATAATAGAGTATACCATAAGTATGAGATTATTTTGACTTTAGAGTCTAAAGGTCTACTACGGAATAGACCTCTTGTCATAGCATATGCGCTTTTAGCTGCGATAAGAGCAGCTGCTATGTGGATATAAAAGTATGTTATAAAATTATTTTTTCTTATCAAGGAAGATTACAATGGAAACTTTTTTCCAATTCCCTTTGGTATCCCTCGATGCGTTGGGTAGCGCCGTTCTGGAAAGGAAGTCTCTGTTTTCTAGAAACTGTTCTTTAATTTCCAGTCGTCCCAAAAATGTTTAATTCTGTTGAATTCTATTGAATCTTAGAGATCTCTGTTCATTACATCAATCGTTTCTCCAGATCTCGGCGTATGCAATTGCATGGTTGAGAGAACTCACTAGATTACTAGTGTAAATGTTAACAAATTGGAAGAATTCACTGGTCCCCGTTGCAAGCCATTATAGATGTGAAAGGATTTGTTAGAGGTCATGTCTCCACATTTTACCACAAATTGTTCACCCGTTTTCAGATGCTTTATAATGTATAACGAATATTCGTGCATATCTACATTAAATAACTTATATACAAACCCTTCTTACCAAACGCTAGCGAAACCCTGTCTAAAGTTAACCAAACAGGTTGAATACGGTGGCCGAGGAAAAATAATTGGTTTCGATTATTACCAATAAATTGCGAGCAGGCAGGAGAGTGTGAGTGAAGGTAGAAATAGCCACACAAACTCATATAATTATAACTTCGACAGTTAAAATAGACTTAATATTCAAAATCGGTATGGATCTGGATGATTGAAACATGGGTATATGGATGATTGAAACATGGGTACTAACAAAATAAATTTTTTTTTTTTAGTAATCCAATTTATAAAAACCGCAGAATTCCCGCTACTTTTTGATCACATTATGTATACAAGAGGTTAATTTGCTAGTTTTAGAAGATAAAGTATGGCGGATGGGGTAGAGAATAGTTGCTACATAGGTGAAGTCATTCTTCAAGAGACGGTTGATTAATTATGGGATGTTTTTTTTTTCGATTACTTACGTTCGTTGGATTGTTTTTTTAAGGGCAATAACAAAATAAACTGTTTGGGTTTCTCTCGCTTAACAAATTAGCAAAAATCTACTTAATAGTGACCGTGAACATGGACTAGAAGGCACAATTTGTAATCACAAAAGTAACAAATAGCGCACCATCTGTATCTATAAATCTAACCTCACTCCAACCTTCTTTCGTAATATCTTTTCCGATATTTGTTAAGCACATTAAATCACAATCTTTATTACATTAACAAATCACCTTCATCAAGAGAAAATTAATGATCTAAGCTTCTGTTTGCTTGCCAGAATATTGGGGACGTTCTTATAAACGCAGGCGCTTACCTATACCAACTAACTAGCTTAGGCTGCACTCTGTACTGGTCTTGTATACAAATGATAATTTTGTATGCCCGCCATTGGGTTTTAATGGATCATTTAGTATTTTTACGAGCAAAAATTTATTTCACAATCAAATAAGTCGGGAATTATGTAAATGAAATGCGCTGCTGTGTGCCTCCACACTGAGTGACGAGGTGGCAAGGATTTCTACTGTGTTCGCACCTCATACCCTGTTATAAATCAGCTAATAAAAGAAAACGTTTGAGAATCCATCAATAAAATTGTCATTGACATTTTATTGGGTGGATTTATTATTCTCACTTGTCTTCTGGTTTTGTTTTTTTTTTACCTTGTTTCTCTTCGCAGTTCTTTTGATTATTATCAGCCGCTACTAGTATTCGTATTGTGTTTTTTATCCTATTGACGCCAGTCTGGCAAAGATCAATTTGCATAAAATGAATTCGGAAAAATAGGGTCATAAATATCTCTTCATGTGTCATAGGACGGTTGAGTGAGACACAATTTACATAATGTAGAATAAAGATAGGGCCAGAGACTTCTCCTTGAGGTACTCCTTTTGCCTTACAGCATTTTAAGTATCCACTTCGGCAATTAATTACACGCCATCTTTTCATTTTACATGAAAATGCCATAGACCATCTTAAACGTCGATCTGAATATCTTAATTATCCATAACAAATCGATTGTGGAATGTTCCTCCTCCTCTTGTTCGATTCCGTTTCTCAAACTGCTGTTTCCTCTAAGTAAGATGCATTTTTAGGGTTTTATATTTCAGATCGGGTTCTCTTTTTGCTTTTCTTTTCTTTTAAAGTAGAAAACCGCAGAGAGAGATTAACACATTCGTCGTATAGATTAACAATAGGAACATTTCGTTTAGGGTGGCCAGCAGTAGACGCATATAAATGTGACAAACCACAACTAAAAGTTGTACGTGCCCTTCCACACCCAAGTCGTGCATCTGTACACGCATTTCAGACAACATGACGCACGTCATGAGTATGAGGTACAATGGTTGTGTTTATATAACAAACGACCAGGGAATTAGGATACTCTATGAAAGGCCAGTGAGGGGTGAGAAATAACATAGATCGGGGTGAGTTTTGACAGGTTTATCAAGGAGGTGGTCTGTGTGGTTTTTGAAGGCACAATTTGTTTCAGTTCTTCGGCAGCTGGCCATATCAGTAACAATGAAAGTGCTGTAGGGTAAATATAGTGAACTGTCGCCTTTGGTTGTAGAAAAAAGCGGGCTTGTTTCAAAATGGCGGATTTGAACACTGTATTTTTGTAGTCTACCAAATAAGGGTTTTCAGAACGATTATTATAGAGACCAAATGGAAGAGTAGATCATTCTCAAAATTCTGATATTTCTTTATTATTTTTTTATACTACTGGAAATCTGCATAAAAAATCAAGAATTCATAATGAAGTTTGTTAAAATTTCACCACTTCAATTTAAATAGTTTGAAGTGAAATGGTGAGGATATTACCAAGGAGAAGGGTTACTCTAGCATTGGAATTAATAGACGGTATTAACATTACCTGATCGTCTGGAGATTACCTATAATAGGTCGAGATTGAAGTTTTACTCATTACGATGACGGGTAGTTTGAGAGATTCAATATATTGAAGGTACACTATATGTGAACAAGGCAACATTTGTTAGTAAAGAACGAGATTGAAGGTTTTCTTAAGTGAGGTGGCGAAAAACAAAGGTCTTTTAGGTAAGTACTAAGTTTAGAAGAGACCAATAGGTAGAATAATTCTCCAACTGATGTGCACGACTCCATAGCAGTGGGCCAAGTCATGTATTCCCCAGTCTTCTTTGAATGTCTGAAGCATTTAAGATCAATATGTATCACGGGACCATTCTTAACGTAGGTTCAACAGGTGATGCATTTTCTTTACATATATTGAAAATAGAAAAAGAGGAACCCTTCTTATACATTATGTCATCATCATCATCGGCACTACAACCTAGAACCGGTCTTGGCCTTATTTAGCAAGTCCTGAGGCTTGTTAAATTTTCCATAATGATTTGTTTTTTTCCGGGCAAGGTCATTAGTCTTGCGCCAGAGGCTCCCCGACCAGGAATCGAACCCCGGTCTCCCGCGTGACAGGCGGGTATACTAACCAGTATACTATTGAGAATACATTATGTATTCTCAGTTAAAAACAAATAATAATAATAATAAAAACAAAAATGTTTATCGGAAGGCATAAAAACAAATAACGGCTCATGCAATTGAATTAATTGAGAGGTCTTGAGAAGAGCCAAGGAGTTAATGCGAGAAGATTAAGAAAGTAAGATTTAACATTTGATTGATTTAACAGTTGTAAAAACTTTAAAGGTATTTAAGGATTTTTAATCAAATTCAACTTTATTGGAAAAGATACTTATACAAAAATTGTTAAATATTGCTTGGAGAGAAACTGTTAACTGTCCTGCAAGTTTTTTTGAGTTTGGCATGGATTTTCATCCAGTAAAACTTAAAGTTCTTTGTTGTCAATTTTTTTACTACACTTGGACGTGGAGCGTCCTCAAGACTAAAATTTGCTTCACGAAATCTTGAAAACCACTTTTTCACTCACAGAATGTTCAGCCAAGGTCGAAATAATCAATTCCATAGTTTGAGCAGCATTTTTTTTTTGCATTTGAAAACACAATAGATTCCAATGCCGTAAAAGCTACTTATCGACAACCATCCCTTATACAACTGATCCACACGGAATGAAAGCTTTTATATCACTGAAACTTAGTCATAAAAACAGCAATGACGAAGCTACATATATCCAAAATGGCGATCGAATTGGATGTGTTCAAGTATGTTTTTAATGAAACCAACTTTAGAGCCGCGTTTCCATTTGCACACCTTGCAGTAAATAGGTTTTAAATCCGAACAAAAGTGTTAGGTACAGGATTGTATGACCCTTGGATTTTATTTCATGTTATACTCAAAAGCAGCCCATACCAATTGTAAGGAACTTGGGATATGAAGGCTGATGTATTGTATCATATATAGGTTCAATTGACAACTCAGTACTGTTGTGGGGATTAGGCAATTCACTTTCTTTTTAACTTCCATAAAGTTGAGGCATTTTATGGAAGTTAATGTCTGTTAAAATTGATGACGAAGTGCCGATGATGGGTTTTATTAATACTGTTGCGTTATTATTTTTGGAAATATTTATTTTAGCTTACCCGGACTCGGGGAGACGGTGTCTTTCTGCTACGGTGGTCTTCAATGGCAGGATTGGTCCGTCCGCTTCATTGCGTTGCGTGCCTTTGTGGCGGTTCTTTAATACATTCCCAAAGAACCGCCCATCCTCTTAAATTAACCGCCTTCCAAACCCATAATACTTACCTGCATTCGAGCAGCTTAAGCTGTCTTTCAAATAACTTTCACCTGAAAGTTGAACCTCATTAAGGCATGCATCACATTGAATTTTTCCGTTTATGAACCGTACCATATCTCCATCGGTTCGGCTTGTCAGCAATTATAATAGATAAATACTAGCTGGCCAGCGTAATTGTTGACATAGCCGTAGCCGATGGTTTCTTGCTATGGTTCATACCCATTTATTGCCCCAGTCCCAAGGTTCGCAACACTTGCGACCAATTTCCTTTGTCGGTTATCTACCGATCATGGGATTTGGGCACTAATATGATTGACGCTAGACAATCATACCCCAGATCATGTCTAACGATGCTCCGGCCTGTTAAATAAACAAACACGATGTGCATATCACCGTGACCATTGAAATAGCGTTTTTGTGTATCTTGAAGCAAAAACCTATTTCGTTCTCAGGCGCAGGTCATCTAAGATTTATGACCCTCGAAATAGCGTTTCTGTTTATTTAAGACACAACCTATTTCTTCCTTCGGCGATTTTTCGCCATCGCTTATCTCAACGACGCCTGCAGCCCCCAATACCAATTCATTACACCATCATCATCATCGGCACTACAACCGGGAACCGGTCTTGGCCTTATTTAGCAACTCCTGAGGCTTGTTAAATTTTCCATAATGATTTATTTTTTCTGGGCAAGATCATTAGTCTTGCGCCAGAGGCTCCCCGACGGGGAATCGAACCCCGGTCTCCCGGGTGACAGGCGGGTATACTAACCACTATACTATCGAGGAGCCCAATTCATTACACTAGCCCATGTTTATTTACGACACATGAACCTATTTCTCCCGTCGGCGACTTCGCTATCGCGTATCTCATAATGACTACTATTCATTACATGTGAATTCCCTCTTTGAGTCAGATTCGAGTCGCGCAAATTATGTTTTCTTAAACTCCACTTGAGTGAAATGAAGGAAAACACTTCTAAATAAAATTTATATTTTATTCAATTTCGAATTTAACAAACGTCTGCTCTTCAGAGTGCCGTTTTGTAAACTAAACTTACTCTAACATAAAATCTAATATCTAGGTTTGTTTCTCTACGTTGCAATATAATATCTTTATCACAATGGATATTATATTGCAATTAGTGTAATATTCATTTTCGTGTTTCCACGAGTTCTTGCTACTTATCTTTGAGTTTGTTCATCTGGATGAAATGTGCAATTAGGTAACATATGTTGTGATATACATTATATTCTAATTTGGTTATTCCATATTTTACGTTTCTTTGAATTTTCGTAGTTAGTAACCTTTTGAGTTTTGTTCTTAATAATATTTCTGTCTAGACAAAATGTGTAATTAGGTTACACATTTTGGTTGATGGGTTTTTGTGTCGTCAAGAATTCTTTGACGTAACACGCAAGCAGATACACGTTCCGGTAACGTGTTGGTGAAGTCGAGTTTCATCCCTAGTGTTGAAATCAAGCCATACCCCCGAGGTGCTTATACAAGTTGGAGTGCACACAGTCAGTTTGTCGGTGTAAGATCGTACTTTAGATTCCCTTTTAAATCGGTCGTATTAATTATCAATTTGTTTGCCTTCTTGGCGCTCGTGCCCAATAAATTAATAAATCAGTAGACGCGGAAACACAACGTAAATGAACATCAAGTAATATATTGCAAATGTAAAAAAGGAAGTTAAGTGAACATTAAAGTCAATAATCCTTAATAGTGAAACTAAATGTATTCTCGAGAGGGAACTTGTGTCAAATCCGAATAGATTAAAGTAAATGTTAACAATAAAGAACTGTGACTGAAAATAGAAAGAGGCGGAAATAAATGCAATAAAAAAAATCAAAGTGTTTCATTTCCTTTTTCCGCTTGGGACGTCGTCGCAGAATTGCAAGTGATTCCAGAGGACCAGCAGTTGTGAAGTAGTGGAAGTTAGTGAACCCCGCGTCCGTGTCGACGCACTGACTAATCTTACACTACACCTTTGGTATCCTCGATGGCTCGTTTCTTTCGCCTGGTTTCCTTGGTAGTAAGTGACTTAGGATGGCCGCCTAGTAAGGCAGGGGTGCCAACTGCCTTGCCCGCGGGTGTGGGGTGGACCCCCAGTTACTACTACAATTATTACCGGTGATGAGGGTAACCAGCAATCGTTACCGGTAGCGAGTGTGACCAGCGGATAGTATTAAATTAAAGGCCTGTAATTTTATTCTAACTTTGTTTATTTAACTTTTATTCCACAATTCTTGGTCGTACCTCGGATTTCGACTCATGCTTTTGTAGTGCTCTAAAAAGCCCTACCACCTTTTTCCCCATCCATACATCCTAATCCCAGAAATCCTACATCAAAACATTAAATCCTATCAAAATCCTGAAAAACCAAAACCAAATCCAAAATTCGCAATAAACGAATCAAAATATTCGTTTATCGCTTTGCATTTGCCCCACGGCATAATTTAATCAGAAAACCAAAACTAAAATCAAAATTCGCAATAAACGAATCAAATATTCGTTTATAGCTTTGCATTTGCCCCACGGCATAATCTCTATTCAAAATCCAGAAATACATTTCAATCTGGTAATTTCCCTAGAAAATTAAACAAACCAAATCCATGGCAAATCACACCAGATGTTCGAATTTGCCACAAGCAAACAATACCCAAATACCATTTCAAATCCTCACATGCAAATAGATTGATGAAGATTCAGAAAACTGAATCTTATCTAAAACAAACAATGAGCATCGCACGAAATGCATTGAAAATCGAGATTGTTGCACGAAAATGTGTATCTTTGGGATACAATTTTCGATTCCTTTTCCTTTATAAAGGAATAGTATAGTGATCTCCGGGCCGCAGTTAATTATCGTCCGTTGTCCCTGAAGGAAAATATCCTGGAGAAGGGCGAAGTTCAAATTAGAAATAAATGAAATACAAAAAGGAAAAACGAGCCTTCTTTTCATTTTTCTGGTGAGTAAAGTATAGGTACTCCCTCAAAGAGAATACTTCTGAAGATCTGGAGTATAACCTGGCCCCACGGAAACCAGTGGACTTGCGAAGACTGAGGCCAAACTAAAAGGACGTTACTCTTCCCTCTGGATCAGAGGAAGCACGGTTAACGACCCCTTGTAGGACAAGATTTCAGGAGCGGTCTGTTTTAAGAGATCGCCTTGTCCTTTTAAGGATCAGGAGACTCGCGTCCTGAAACAAACCCCTACAGAACACAACACTTTGACCATAGGTTCGGCCTCCTGGAACCTGACTGATGTTTTGACCATAGGTTCGGCCTCCTAGAACCTTACTGATGCTTTGACCATAGGTTCGGCCTCATGAAACCTTACTGATCGCGAAAGAAAAATGTGCCACCCTTTTATTCTCCGGGTCATCGGGATTTGTCAAATTTTATTTAAAAATTCCAAGCAGCACAAACAAGATTTTGTGTGCTTCAATTGGAATGGGATTCCGGGAAGTTGTTAGGAATTTATTTGAGTAAATTCCCGGAAGGAGAAATCATGAAATGCATTTAGAGTTAAGAATTTCATGATGTTAGGATTTTTAGGAATTGAATCAATGTGCGACAAATAGACTTTGGTTTAATTTTGTCGTGCATCGGATTCAATTGGGGAACATGATTTGGATTATGGGTAAGGGTAAGATAATTAGGAATTGAATCAATGTGCGACAAATTAACTTTTGGTTTAACTTGTCGCTCAATGATTCACTATAGGAATAAGGTTAGGATTATAGGGAATATTGGGGATTTGGTTGGGAGTAGTGATTTAGAATCACTACAATACCATAGTTTATTTTTTTTTCTTTTTATTGTAAATGAGAAAATAAATTCACAGTAGCTAAAATGAGATCTCACGTAAAAACCCGGTAGGAGTAGGTGTGATGAGCCGACACTACCATAAGGGAACAAATCATCAAGAAAACACTGATTCGGCAAGAAGAAGACGCGAGGAAAAACGGAAAAAGCGTTATATACGCGTTGGCACGTGGAATATTCGAAGGTTATATAAACCAGACGAGATACAGGCGGTCGTAGAAAACGCGAAACAATATAAAATGGACATCGTCGAGCTCCAGAAAGTACGAAAGTCCGACTTTCACATCAAGTAATCGAAACCAACGGACTTACACTGTTGTGTGGAGGTACCGATACACATAACCTCGGAACTGGCTTCATCATAGGCAAGAAGCTTACGCCCCCTGTAAAAGATGTGCAATTTATTAATGACCGAATGTCTGTGTGAAAAAAATAGAGGGCCCATGGTACAATTATTTATTTATAAACGTACACGCCCTAACAGAATTTACGGACGAAGAAACGAAGGACACGTTCTACGAGACCCTAGAGGAAGTATTTGATGGGATCTCATCATTCGATGTTAAAATCCTCCTCGGGGAGTTCAATGCGGAAATTGGAAAGGAAGATATCTGCTAACCAACTAGGGGTAAAGAAAGTCTACACGACGGTTCAAATGATAATGGAATTCGAATTATTACATTCGCAGCGTCAAAAGACCTGTTAGTGAAAAGTACGATGTTCAAGCACAAGCAAATTCATAAAGCCACATGGATATCACCCGACGGAGTAACACGTAACCAAATAGACCACTTCCTCATAGACAAAAGACACCACTCGAATATCCTTGACGTAAGATCATATAGAGGAGCCGATTGCGACCCCGATCATCTTCTAGTGATGGGCAAAATCAGGAGTCGCCTCGCAGCAATCCCACATGGGCAGTCACGGGAGACAGAGACAGAGACCTACGCAAAAGTGTTGAATTTCAAGACGAACTAACGAATAGATTTACCATTCTAGAGAAAGGGACCAGTGAGGAAGAGGAATCTATAGCTATATATAGTGTGGACACTAAATAGACATCGATTAGATACAGAAGCAAACAAACAGCGCAAAAGGTATTAGGATTTAAGAAAACAATTAAGTCCAAACCTTGGTTTGACGATGAGTGCAGGGCGAAGATCGAAGAACGTAAACGCCTCAGAGTGATCCACTTAGAAAGATATTATGAAGTCAACGCAGAAAGATACGCGACAATTCGTAAAGAGACAATGAAACTCTTCAAACGCAAACAACGCGAATGGGAGAAGACTCAGATGGAAAAATCCTAGAAAATGCCAGAGTAAAGAACATCAGAGGTATGTATGCCGGCATAAATTCAATTAGGAATGGCTACCGAGGGAGAGCCAAAATAATCCGAGACGGAAACGGCTGTCTGGTCACAGAAACAAACAATATCGTGACGAGATGGAAGCAGTATTTTGAAAACCTGCTCAATGTGCGGACCCATCAACCACAAATAAACGCACCAGACGTACATACAGCCGAGCCTCAGATCCCAGAGTCCTCTTTCGACGAAGTTGTAGACGCAATAAACCGATTGAAAAACAACAAGGCTCTCGGAGTCGACTGCATACCGACAGAGCTTGTGAAGCATGGAGGAGAGGCAACCGCTCGAAAGATTCTCCAACTGATTAAAACAATATGGCATAAGGAAGTCATTCCGGAAAAATGGAAAACTTCAATAGTCGTCCCCATTTTCATAAAAGGTGACAGATCTGACGGCGAAAATTACAGAGGAATAACATTGCTCCCAACTACATACAAAATACTAACAAATTTCATATTGGCGAGAATCACACCGTACGCCGAAGAAATACTGGGAGACTTCCAATGCGGATTCCGTAGGAACCGGTCAACGAGCGACCAAATGTTCACAGTAAGGCAACTGCTGGAAAAGAAGTGGGAATACGGAGAGACAGTTCACCAACTGTTCGTTGACTTCAAAAAGCCTACTACTCAGTCGCAAGGCAAAGACCATATTACCATATTGTAGTTAAGCTGGGAGTCTCGAAAAAAATGCCGCCCTCATTCATTTCCATGAACGACAACAGAGGGCGAGTTAGAATAGAAAACCACCTCTCAGAACCATTTGAAATCCGGGAAGGACTAAAACAGGCAGATGGCCTATCACCATGTCTTTTTAAGCTTGTGCTCGAGTATTTCATCAGAAAGGTACAAGACGACAACATGGCCGGATCATCCTGAACGGGGTCACACAAGTGCTCGCATAAGCAGATGACATCGCCGTTTTAAGCGATAATCTAGAAACTATAAGTAAAGACTGTGAAATCATCATGTAAGCGGCAGAAGAGGTGGGCCTAGAAATAAATGAAGACAAAACAAAATCCATGATTACGGCGAGAGCAGGTGGAACTCAGGGAACACATATAAACGTCGGAGGCAAGATATTTGAAAAAGTTAAAGAATTTAAATATCTGGGTACGATACTGACGGCCAGTGACGAAATGTCGAAGGAAATTAACAAAAGACTACACTACGGCAGCGCTAGTTGGCACGCACTCAGTAAACTGCTGAAATCCAAACTGCTATCACGTAACAAAAAGTTCCATGTCTATAGAACCGATAATACTACAGACCTACCATATGTAAGGAGGGTAGGGTATATGAACTGATTTCAAAGAGGTCATTGGTTATTAACTAGAGAAATAAAGTAGGACATCGATAAAAATTGAAGATCGGCAATATACAACGAAAGGTATTTGCATACCAGATAGCGTTTGATTAAAAAAAGTATAGAGTCCACCTAGAAAGTGAGAGTTGCGAGACGTCGTCTGTTACATCAGCATTCTGATCCGTCCTCCACCAATAAAAAGGTTGTTGAGGTCAGGTGTAGCCGGCCTGTAGCGTCACCCAAATGAGAAAGTGTTCAATATATTGTCTATCTCTATAAGTAAATATGGTTGTCATCATACTTCCGTCGAACTCTCCTTCCGTCTGTACAACTCAATGATTCTAAGGATTTATAATTAGTTCTGTATATTTAAATTAAACAAGTCCCAATATTGCCTTGTTTGATATGCCTTATTCGTACACCCAATAATTCTATGTAAAGTAGATGTAGCTGAAAGAGTTACCTCGTGCGCAGGATACATTGAACGATAAACTTACTATCCTTATCGACAACCTAAAATAATTTTCATGACTAATGATTTGCAACGCCACGAGTTTGTTTGCCATAGTCCGCTTTGTCCCTGTCGTGTTTGCTATTCCATAATCCCTAATGAGAAAAACAACAATTCCACATTCACAAGGCTTCTGTTCCAGCCTAATTAGCCCCATAAATAACGTCGCTATTACAGATTTGCCTTCTTCCCTCAGCTCCAGTAGACAAACTCCACCCAAGTCGCATAATTTTCGTATAATTTTTCACTTGAACTAAACCTACTTGAGCTCCTGAATAATTCTGCGAAAATTAATAATGGAAACCATATATTGGACATGAAATGTGTCCTTGCAGGCGAAAACAAATGAACATTTCAAGTCCCACCCTACAAGGGGGCCGCAATCATATCCAATGTGTCTTGATGGATTGCGGGTGTAATTAGAAAGTAATATGTAACTCTGCGCGGCCAATTAGACACACAACATGGTTTCATGCTGATGAAATCTTCTCATTCCCTAACAAGGTTTTTTGTTTGTTCGTCCGGCGTCCTGTGGTGTTCCATTAGTACCCTCGGCAAAGGGTGGAAGCGCCCATGCAAAGGCGTCAGCTCCCTTTTGCTGCTCACAATGAGTTGTTGAATTAATTAATTAATTAATTAAAACAAATTTATCCAAAACACGAAATGATGGCGCGAGGATATTGTACGCCATTTTTTGGTATTGTTTTCTAAGCTCTACGCTTTTGTATTGCGTAGCCTGCGGTCACGCATCGATGAGTACCCTGATCTAACGAGATAAATAGACTGACTGGGTAGTTGAATAGGGAAATGCTAATGCGGAAGACCATGAGGACATGAATGTAAAAATGGTCTTAGAAAAAAAGTGAACGTGGAGGTGGGAAGGGACCTCTGTTATGACGGTAGTTGAATCTAGAACTGAGGACAATGCCGAACAGCCGGCGGCGTCGTGTTTATAATACATAGCCTTCATATAATATTGTCATGTGACTTCAAAATGCTAAGACACTCAGATAGTATCACTTTTTGAAGTTATATTATGAATACATTTATTGTAACCAAAGCATTTAATGGGCTACCAAGGCTGTTGCCAAAGTTCCAAAAGGCATGCGTTTTAATGAAGGGCTGTGTACACAATACATTGGACTTCAAATCCGTAAGAAATTTCCTTGTTCAGAAGCCTTGCCACGAATGTTCTAAAGGGATTACATGGGTTTGAAAATTAAAAAACGATTTCTTCTCAATTTTTTTTTTTAAATACAAAAACTAATTTATTTTATTTAAACTTTCAAAGTTAAGCACAGGCAACATTTAAATATTTTATAACATTTTCAGAAAAAGATGTTGAAAATGCAGCCGTTACGACCTTGTTTTCAGAGACCCCTTGGAGATATGGTGATCAGGATAACTTAAGATTATATCAGATAATTTTATCTGAAATGAAAAGTTTAATGTCTGCGGTGTTTGAGAGCGAGGGTAGCGAAGTTCAAATCAAACATGGTGAAGTTAGTGGTGACATTTCTCAGCATCCGCTACTGGGGCTCAATTAAGCCGTAAGGGGTGTTGGGGGATAAAGAAAAGGTGGTGGTATTGTGGGGGTTCCTGACCACTAACAGCGCGTCACTCTACCCTAAACTATAAACATGCAAAAACGAATCCCAATCTGCAAACGCATCCAGTCCGAACTTGCAAGAATTCATCTCCCAATATGCAATAAAAAAACATTTTCCAAACTCCCAACAGAATACATTCTAATCATCCCCACATACATTTCCCCAAAATCGCTTCGGTCAATTATATTTCCTCCTTGCGACCTAGCAATCCTAATTTCCCCGGAAATCGATAAACCATAATATAATGCATATTCCAACCTACAACGGAATATCAATCATGACCCCCATTACATCACCCCACATACATTTTCCCAAAATTGCTTCGGTCAACTTTCTACTTAAGTTATATTTTCTCACTGCAACCAAGCAATCTTAATTTCGCCGAAATTACTTCGGTTAATATTTTACCTAAATGATATCCCTTGCTTGCGCTCAAGCAATTCCAATGTCCCCCGAAAATGCATGCCCATACTTGCTCCCGTTCCCAAAGCCAATTTCCCAGTATACACAACCAACGGATCCGACTCAGCTTATACGGCCAGGATTAGCTGGAACTGAATTCCTATGCAAGCATAGCATTTCTACTCGAAATTAGAATAAATTCTTTCCTTCATCAGTCAGTCGTCCTCCAACTACCAACACGCGCGTATCGGGAGTCCCCTGTAACCGCCGCGGCCACTCGGGGGCACGCCGCCTCCGTGTGTAAGAGTAAGTTGAGCTTCAACAGCCCCCCGTGGTACACATAAAGGTCGAGTCTTAACAACTGGTGTGCGCGCACATACCGGGGTGTCGTATTTTCTAACACGTGGGCTGCCCCGGAAGTGTAAAATAGTGAACAAATAAAGAACATTATCGTGGAAATCATTCAGTGCCTTTCATTCATGTTTTACCTTGTGGTGCCTCCTCCTCGCGGATGACAGTTTCACAGCAACTCTCTAGTGGGGCGATAGTGAACCGGTGCCATACGCTGGCACACCGCCATCGTATCCCACAGTATCGTATGTTCGTGTTGAGAAGAATTGATTTGTGCAGATTGGTGCAGTCGACCGAGCCGGAGAAGAGCCGCTGAATGAACACAATGTCGGATAGGACTATACCGACCGGTTTTTAGGTGGATTAATTTTGACTGTTAATTTGAGACACCTTTTCCATCCCAGACCACCGAGAGCAAGTTGTAAAAACGACGTTGAATACATTCGATTCTGCGGATAGAAATCTTTTGATAAGGGGGCCTACCTGCCCTGCATGTTCTAGCAGTGGATGGATGAAGGAAAGGTAAGGGGATTGAGAAACCTAGTAGTTGGAGAATTCCCTCGACCAGCGTTTCACGAACCCCCAGATTGAGTAGGCTTTCGGGATCTTCTCGTCAATATGAGAGAGAAAATTAGGCTCCCTGTTGCATAGGACCCCATAGAAGGACCCTATAAGAGGACCCCATAGAAGGGCCCCCTCTTGCATAGGACCCCATATTTTGGACAAGGGTTAGGGGTTGGTTATTGAGGACATTGAAGATGAATGGAGAGTGGCTAAAGTGGCTGGTTTCTTAAAAAACGGGGGGGGGGGGGGGGGGGTGCGGGTGGCGGCGAATTGTGCGTCGCTTGATGCAATTTTAGTCACGATGAAGCCCTTCACGGGACAACAGCGTGCTTTTTGTAAAACTATTTTACAAAAACGATTCCTACGCTACTGTACGACGTCTACTTAGAATTGAAGCGATGAGAACATTCGGGGGGTTGAAATTTTCGCACCTCGCAGCATGTGTCAGCGGGTTTTCCAAAGTTTGCGTAGTCGATTGCATGAGTGCCAACGACGAGACGGGTCACATCTCAACGATGTCATTTAAAAAAAAAAATTCAATAAACGTTTATTACGTTAAATAAATGATCAGCAAAATAACATTTGTAGTTTTATTTCCATTCATGTTTCAAATGAGCAAACATTTATGGCCCACCCTTTAGATTGTCACTTGACGATGTTAAATACGAAGCAGTGTTTACTACACCAAGCCGAGAAGTTGTTGAGGTCTGTTGCAGCAGAGCAGAATCAAGTAGTGACGCGATGATTTTATAGAACTTAGTGCCATCAGAATACAGGGACACGCAGGAATGCTTAATGACCTTAGTGGTTAATATATAATAGGAGGGGGTCCACGCGGTTTCCTTGAGGACCTTGAGGACCTTAGAGGCAGCATGGAACGGGCTGGATGTTACAGATCTGAACTGAACTGAATAAAGTCTATCTTTAAGATAAGAAGAAATCCATTTCAGCACTCTGGGTTCGAAGGCGAGGGCGGATAATTTGAAGATAATGAGATTGTGGGAGATTTGGGCAGTAGCTTTACTGAGATCGGTTGCGATCACGTTGACCTCTTTATCGCGCTCTAGTACTAAGAGTATAAATGAAGCGTATTCAATAAGGTTGATAGTGGTTGATCGGCCAGTGAGAAAACCATGTTGCCTTCGAGAAATAAGAGATTTGCAGCAAAAACTTAACGTTTCGTATAAAATTCCTTCGACAAAGTTGGGTAAGCGGGAAAGTTTGGCAGGTAACATTGGGAGGTAAGTTTGGCAGTTATTTTGGGCGGTAGTTCATGAGATCGTTTTCGGCCCCGCCTTGTGGATGAGGGCAATAAAGGAGGTTTTACAAATCTGGGGAAATGCATCCTGAGTGAGGAAAAGGAGAAGAAGAGAGCACGGTTGAATATTTTTTAGAAGAATTGCTGAGATACCATCTGGGTTCGGAGTGAACTTGTCGGGTAATTTAGATTCAATTAAGGACTGATCAATGGACAGAAGAAAAGGGGTCCCAGAGAAAAGTGGTATAAATAATACAAGTAAGAAGGGTCTGCAGTAAAGAAGTCATTTGTGAACGATTGTTGGAAATCAGATGCAAGGAGATTATCAATAGTAAGAGGAACAGATGAAGTTTGAGACTTAAAGATAATAAATATAAGCGATGTGGTGTAACTATCGGATTTAAATTTATGACTGACGAACTCAAATATGGATCTCAGGCCATTTTCAAGTTGGCTTAACTTTTGATTAGGTAGCTATGATAGTTGGGTTGAGTTTTGATTAGATAGTTTCGATAAATAGTGTTGCATAGTTCAGTGAACTGCAGCTACAATCCGAGAAAGTTGTAGCAGTCGAGAATGCGTTGATTCCGTACTAAGGTGGCTTACAGCTTGCTACTTTTGCTTCGCAGCGAAGGCAGGCTGCGATTGTACCAAGATAGGGATGAGGTCGATCTCCGCCGCGGTCTTCCCATCGGTCTCATTACCGTTGGTCTTTCATCAAGAATTCTACTTCCGTTTCTTCCCATTCTTGCTACATGCCCGGCCCATCTTAATCTTCGCAACCTGATTATTCTCACAATTGTAGCTTTGGGGTATAGGTCTTCCAATTCGCAGTCATGGAGTTTCCCGCATAGTCCCGCCTCTTCATCATATTTACTCCTTAAAACTTTATTCTCGAATACGCGGATGTTTCACATCCGTACATCGGCATGATTATGGTTCTATAAATACGGAGCTATATATTACATGACAGCAATTTCAATTTTAATAGTTGCCGGAATGGATTTTTTTTATAAATTTCCTTTGACAATTCATCACTGGCCATCAATTCAGTTCACAGATATTTAATTGTTTTAAATTTACTATTTACCTCCGATTCGTTTCACTATTTTAGTCGCCGATACTTATTTTGGCTTTTATAGTTTAGTTTAGTGAGGGCGGAACCCTCTTTTATTTGGCTTAATACAAGCATATAAATAAGCTTAAGGACTTGTGGGTGGGGATGCGTGGTGCGCCGGCGTACGGCACGGGTCCACTGTCATCCACCGACGGAAGTCACGGGAACTGTGAATAGTCGCAGAATGTCCAACCATAGAAACCAAATGAAACACTACGGTGTTGTTGTGTATAAACGTATTTTTTTATTTAAAATGGCATAAATGTTCGTTAAGTCTGAGGTTCTAATGGGTGAAGGGAAAGGATACTGTACAATGGGTGTTAGCCGGATTTAAGAACTAAAACTTGTATTCACAATTGGTATTCGTTTAGATATTGTTATTATATTTTTCTTTCTTTAATGTATGTCGGCCACGGGGACTATTATTTCTTATACACTAGCGGGTGCGCCGGATTTAAGAGCTATTGTTATTATATCTTTCTTTCTTTAACATATGTTAGCGCTAAAACTACAATTTCTTAGGCGCTAGTGAATGTCACTGGATTCGGAAACCACAACTTGTACGAGTATTCACGATTGGCAATCGTCTAAATATTGCTATTATATTTTTCTTTCCTTAATGTATGTCGGCCACGGAAACTATGATTTCTTAGAGTCTGGGACACGAATTGCTTAAGGACTTCGACTCGTTGCCACTCCACGACACTCGACTGCTAGATAATGGAAGTGACCGATCCCGACGGTGGTTGGATTGGGACTGACCCGGTATGGTGCATGTGTACACCTTGACGGTTGTGACTCGACTGACTGATTAAAGGCAAGAAAAAGTTCATCGCGTCGTTGCCGTGGAGTCATAGCTAAATAATCTCACTGCCACTTACTCGGAACTCGAAAGGGATTGCTATACTTGCATAGGCGATTCAGTTCCAGCGAATCCTCGCCGTATAAGCTGAGTTGGATTCGTTGGTTGTGTATGCCGGGAAATTGGCATAGCCAAGTATGATCAAGGGTCTTGATCGTTGTGATTGTTTCGTGGAACATTAGCTGCCGATCGGTTGCGACCGAGAAGTATAGTTTAAGGAGGAAATGGATCGAAGTGGTTTTTGGGGAAGATGCATACGGATTGATTGTAGGAAATTAATGTGGTTTTACGTCTTTTAGGTAGAATAGGAACCGAAATGGGTAGTATAATTCAGATAGAGAATTAACCGAAGCAGTTTCGGGGAAATGTATGCGGATCGGTGTAGATGGTGGTGATGACTAATGTTCCCTTGTAGGTTTGAGTATGCGTTTTATTACAGCATATGAATTTCCGGGGAAATTGGGATTGCTTGGTCGCAAGGAAGGAATATGACTTAAGTAAAGAATTGTCCGAAGCAATTTTGGGAAAATTTATGCGGGGATGATTTAGAATGTATTCTGTTGCGGATTTTGGAGTGTGTTTTATTGCGAAGTTTGGAATGTATGCTATTGCGGATTCTGCATGGGGAGTTGGGTTCAGGTGACGCGCTGTTAGCGGTCAAAGTTGGTTAGAATTGTAGGTTGGTTCTCCGTGTGATACAGAGGACCCCCACAGACTAACTTAAAATATAGGGTATAAAGAAAAAAAAAGCAATGTTTAAAGTTGAAAGTTTAGTGGGGCTACCAAAGAGAAGGAAAAAGTAGACTGGGCGAATGGGGTGGTAGGACACTGGAGGAGAGTGACTGTATGTAAGAATGGCATTTGTGATTTAGTGTGAGTGAATGGTATAGGGGCGGGTTGGTAGGTGGGCGGGGTTATAGAACAGGAGCGGTGAGGTTGAAGTTGTGGGAAACGATGAAAAGGGGTAGGGGGGTGTGGGGAAACTAGTTTGATGTGAGGGGGGGGGGGGGGCTAGCGCGGGTATGGAGGGGTTGACGTCAAACGACATGGGGAAAAAGTTGGCCTTTCGTAGCATAAGCGAAATGGATTCGATAGAGCCATAAGAGATGTGATGTGCCGGCGAGAAGAAGAGACGACGGTTACGTAAGTTACAGGAATTTGTGTGAAATGTTATGGAGGAGAGCAGGCTTGGGCAATTGATTGATCTTGAGAGAAGAGGGTGGATGAAGAGAATGTCGGCATGGATTCTGCGCTCTTCAAGTGTGTTAAGATTGATTAAAATAAACCGGCTTGTGTATGGAGGTAGAATCAGAGGATTTGCCCAATTTATTCCTCGGAGGGCAAAGTGCAAGAAACAACTACGAAAGCTTTCGAACTTTCGAATGTGAAACAAATGATACGGGGACCAGAGCTGACTAGCATATTCGAGAAGAGGACGGACAAAGCTTATGTAGAGTGAGCGTGTGGCGTAGGGATTTAGGAATTCTTTCGGCCAGCGTTTAACAAAGCCAAGGGCGGCATTGAAGTTGAGGATTATGTCGTCAATACGTGCGATAAAATTGAGCTGCTAGTCACATAGGGCCATGAATCGATTTAACTGATGTTATCGCTAGTTCAAGTAAAAGATAGAAGCGCAGCGACGTGGGCTATCGGGAGAAGGTAATTGCATGACATTTGGCGATATTCAGTTCAAGGCAGTTTTTTGGCATCAAATCGAAAGGCTGTCAGACTGGAGAAGTAGGAGGCTAGGGGAGAGCGGATTTTCTTGAAAAGTTTGGTATCATCCGCGTAAAGTTATTGAAACCAGTGCCTATGTCGTTAATGGTTAGTATAAATAGGATGGAACCGAGATAACTGCCCTGGGGAACCACTGAACTTGGAAAAAAAGGATTGGAGAGGGGGGATATAAATCTCACTCGGCAGGTTCGATTATTAAGACAGGATGAAATCCAGTTAATCAGTAGGGGTTCAAAGCGGAGAGGGAAGATAACTTAAAGAGAATGAGATTGTGGCGGATTTTGTCGAAGGCTTTACTGAAATCGGAAGTGATTACATCCACTTCATCGACGTTTTCTAAGACAAGGAGTGTGTGGGATAAGAATCTTACAGGGTTGGTAGTAATGAGCCTATCGGAGAGGAAGCCGTGTTGGTTGGGAGGGATAATGCGTTTGCAGGGGAAACAAAACTAAGCATATAGAAGACCTTCAAATCGTTTTACAATGTAGAACTCGGTGGGTTAAAAACTTTTGGACAATATTTTTGATATGTTGTATTCATCATCATCATCATCGGCACTACAACCGGGATCCGGTCTTGGCCTTATTTAACAAATCTCTCCACCGGTCCCGATTTCGAGCCGATGTCATCCAGTTTAGCACTCCCAGGCTCTGGTCTACGCCATCCCTCCATCGCAGACAAGGTCTGCCGCGCTGTCTCCTTCCATACACCCTGCCACAAAGGGCTTTCCGGGCAGGTTCCTCTTCGCTCATTCGAGCTAGGTGTCCCGCCCACCGGAGTCTGCCGAGCTTGATTTTTCTTACAATATGAGCTTCAAGGTAGATTGCGTACAACTCATGGTTGTAGCATCTCCGGAATCGTCCTCCCTCACTTACGGGGCCAACAATTTTCCTTAAGACCTTTCTCTCGAACGCGGCCAAGAGTTCAGAGTGCCTTTTATTAAGCACCCAGGTCTCGGATCCATACATGAGTACTGGTAAGACCATGATCTTGTACAGTAGTAGCTTGGACGTTCTGGATAAATTTCGGGATTTAAAGGGCCTTGTTGGACCATAGTAGACTTTGTTGGATTTGATCAGCCGTTCGCGTATTTCTTCTTCCATATTGTCTATCGCAGTAGTTGCCACCATGTACTTGGTTTTTCCCTCATTAATGTGCAGTCCCAGTTTTTGTGCCGCCTGCTCGATCTGGATGAAGGATTCCTGTACCGCCGATTCGGTTCTACCGATGATGTCGATGTCATCTGCGTAGGCAAGTATCTGGCTGGACTTGGTGACAATAGTCCCTCTTGTTGTAACGCCAGAGTCACGGATTGCTTTCTCCAACGCCAGGTTGAAGAGGAGGCAGGCCAGACCGTCCCCTTGTCGGAGTCCATTATAGATGTTTATTGGTTTGGACAGCAATCCCGCTACTTTTACTTGACTAGATACGTTGGTCATGGTCCACCTACAAAGTCGTATCAATTTGTTTGGAATGCCGAATTCTCTCATGGCATTATATAGTTCTACCCTGGCTATGCTGTCGTAGGCGGCCTTGAAGTCTATAAACAGATGATATAGTGGAATCTTAAATTCCAGACATTTTTCCAACGCCTGCCTAAGGGTGAATATCTGATCAATTTGTATTAGATTCAACAACAAAAAAAAAATAAACAAATGAGTTGACAAATAAATAAATAAGAAAAAAAATTAAATAAAAACTAAAAGAATTAAAAAAATGAAATAAAAAATGTATAAATCTTTCTACAATATAAAATAATTGTCTCCAGGCAACAACAGAAAACTTGCTCCGGCCGGAATTCAAAAAAGTCCTGTGGGCAATAAGGTTCTTTTTGAACTCCATCGGACGTCCCAAAAGTTTCTCTAGACGACACTTTTGTAAACCACCTATTCCCACAGAGAGAAAAAAAAAGAAAGGAAAATTTTCCGCGTCACAAGTTGCTTTTGGTACTTTGTCTGTCTTTAGTAAAATTTAAATAAAAAACATAGTAAACAAATTAATAGAAGATAACAACATTCCTTCGGTCGCCAAAGTCTTTTTTTTTACATTTGAACCGATCCAAAGTAGCATTTGTCTACTCCTCACAAGCAGACAAATGTGAATATAATGTGTAATTTATTAAACTTTGCTCGCAAATCTTCTACGATATTTTTTTGTTTTTCTAATTGGTGGTATGATAAGTGTTATCATACTGACTAGGAATTAGAAACCTGGACGTTGCTCGAACGAAGTTTCATAAAATTGGAACGTTTTGATATTTTTGAATATTATCGTCGTTTCTTGGATAATTTGTTGGTGTGTTATTCTGCTCAACGGATATCATTTCGATATGGCTTCACCTTCTCAAATTGAGTTAAGATTAAGACATGTTGAGATAACAAGGAAATAAGTTCATTGCCCTGCTCCATAAAAAATGACGCACCTTTGTTCATTAGGAAGTACACTTTTACCTAAGCCAAGAACTTTATATCGTCCTCGTGTGTGGACATTAGATTTATGACCCCGCATTGACGCATTGTGATCTCTTACGCATTTAAGTATGTTGACCCAGACTCCCAGCTACTCTTGTGTTCATTTCGGTTAATGCAATAAAATTTATCACAATTCAATATCTCATTATCAGATATGTCCTCGCAGTATTTTCAGTGATGAATTGTTGATGATGCAATGCCGGATCTATATTGTAAAACACATGATGTGACAGTTTTACTCTGCTTTTATTTGCAGTCATGGGGTTAGCTTTTATCTTTGAACAACAGAATTAACTATGCAAATAAAATTAACAATAATTTATGTGTTTTAGATCCCCTATGGAATTATAAGTCTGATCTACCCACATTTTACCCAAACACACAGGATGCACATTCTCAATAACACGATTTGGAATGTGCTACATCACCTAATTCTTTGCGGCGAGATGATGAATGAAGCGTAAGATGATCCTTTATGAGCGTCCAAAATTTAGCCCTCTGCACGTAATGAAACTTCAGTCGGAGCTCCGTTGTACAACAGGTACAATAATAACAGAATGCCGCATAAACGCGTCCTAATTTACGATCATGTAATAAAATTGCAAAACCAAAGAAAACAAAGCTAAAGACAAGATCAACAAAGCGAGCAAACTGACCCAAACCCGGAGCAGATACAGAAGAAGGACAACAAAGGGGACAAGGTACATGTGTATGAGTTGTAGATAAGAACAGAGAAAAAGGAATTTAGGTGTTGGAAGCCGATTGCAGACAACCTGGAGGGTGTTACATTTTTAATGATCGATACGATCGCTTCGGCTGCCGGACTGAGGTGATGGACGAGATCGGACGACGATGAACTCGGGGTATTCATATTATTTATGTCGTTTTGAAATGTTTTCGGCAATAATGGACATTTAAATCAATAACCATTAAGGGTAATCAATTTAAAGAGCTGCTGGGTTGAATGTTGAATTTGCGGAGTGAGTACGATCGAACTGAGGAACTGATCGATCGAAAAGGGGAAGGTAAGCATAAATATAAATTTTGATCCCGATTAGCCACAACCTGTTTGGTGAGATATAACTGGGTTAGTTATAAAAGAAAGAAGGTCGCAATGAGGTTAATATATATGGGATGTGCCGTAATAGTCGTTTGTGTGGTTCTTGGCTTAGTTTTTCTAATTAAATCATGATGTTTGTGATTATTGGGTAGCCGGATAACTGTCGCATAATGGGAATAATATGTGCTATACAAATATGACTTCATAGTGATTCCCACCTAAAATCATCGCTTGTCTATAATATTTTATTTACGAAACCTAACAATCGGTCTTTTCATTTCGGTTAAATTTATAAAATTAACTTCGGCACTATTCAATTATTCAAGGCCAATTTGCATTGATCCCTCCTTTCCCTACTTTCCTCCCCTTCTTCCGTCGCATTGCGCCTTGACATTAATTAAGGCTGATAAAAAACTCATGCATGCTTAATGTATATTAAAAATAAGTAAATAAATAAATGAATAAATCAAACTAGAAGACGGGAACAGACTCAATATAGTATAGGTTTAAAAACGAATAATTCCGGAGCCAGAAAAATATACAATGGTTATCAGACGGATTAAAGAATTCTCTCTTATATATTATATGAGTACAAAGTTAGTTTATTTATCCATTTACTTATATAAATATTATGTATGCATTTATTTAGTTATTTATTTATCATTTATTTGTTTATTTAGTTATTAATTAACCAATTAATCAGTCAATAATTTTATCAATTTATTTATTTATTTTTAAATTGTGTTTGTATCATTGTTTTATTTCAATTTTTGATGGATTGTTGTATTATTTATTTACTTATTTTATACTGTACATTATATATTTATTTTTTTTTATTAATTTACTTATTTATATATTAGAAAACGTTATTGGTCGCTACCCTCCACCACAATATCATGCTCTATTTTTTTGTTTTCAAAACTCCTATTGTTTCCGTTTAATTCTGCAGTTACTCTTTAAATTCCAGCCATCCTTTTTTACAAACTAGACAAAAATATTATTCATATGCTTGATAGTGTTATTTTTACTTACTTTTGTAATTAACAGTCAGTTGATACAAAGCGTGTTTGACTTGACGCATTTGATTAATTTTATATTAACTCTACAAATGTCAAAATGATTTTGTGGGGGTTCTCTATATTACATGTGGAACCAACCCACAATCCCAACCTTATAATCGATCGCTAATAGCGCGTTACATCACCGTCCAGCTAATTCACCTGAAATATCATATTTCACAAATGGACGCACAGCCGAATTCATTATTCTATGCAGATAATGCATAATTGAATTCAGCTCCCTTTTGTCAAACGGCAACTCCATTTCATTAACCCTATGAGATTTCCACCGAAAATCTCAACGTCATATTGGTTAGTAACAACTAAGTCTAACCAAACGACGCTGTTGCATCATAGCAAAACCGCTTGGGTTATTTCAGCGTCTTTGAGTCTGGTTCTCACGCTGATTATTTCCCAAGCATCGGCGGCGTCCTATTGACTTTCCCCAGACACTCTATTCGCTGGGGATCAATGATCTCTTTTTACAGGTGAATAGCTACAACCATTTTTCTCTCCTTCTCATTTTTATTTTCCCATAGTTCATTGCACTCTGAGATCACCACAGTCACCGAACTAGGTCAGTGGGTCATCCTCAGGGTCTGCATTGGTACAAGCACACAAGCCAAGTCAACCCCGAAGTTATAGCGCTCTCTCTTTTGTTCTCTTCATCCTTCGCATGCCCAGCGACTGTCGAATGAATGCGCAAGTATGTATTCACCTCGCTGAGACATGAAACTTAATGGATTCATGAGAGAGCGCGATGATGATTGGCTAATCTCCGTGCAAATAAGAAATCCCAATTTCCATCCCTAATGGAGATCAGTTATTACTCAACCACCGCAGCAGGAGTCAACCTTACATTCCCTAAGTAATTACTCAAATAGCGTGGCAGTCGGTCACGCCGCTTAAAGAAATCGAAATATATCAACTGGAGAGCAGAGGTGCGTGCGTACAAGTCTGTAAAGTCGAGTCGCGAATTATTTTTAGTTTCCGAAATTTTTTCGTTAAATTAGAAAATTCTAAGCGAACTGTAGATGGATGAAAGATGTTAAAAGGTGTAAATAAAAGAAAATCATTAGAACACTTTGCCGTAACCAAACTAATAGAAAAGGTATAAGTAAAAGAAACTCATTGGAACTCTGTGCAGTAACCAAACTAATGAGATAGGTGTAAATAAAAGAAAATCATTGGAATACTGTGCAGTGATCAAATGAATAGAAAGGTGTAAATAAAAGAGGGGTTCCTCGATAGTATAGTGGTTAGTATACCCGCCTGTCACGCGGGAGACCGGGGTTCGATTCCCCATCGGGGAGTCTCTGGCGCAAGATTAATGACCTTGTCCGGAAAAAAAAAATCGTTATGGAAAATTTAACAATAGGACTTGCTAAATAAGGCCAAGACCGGCTCCCGGTTGTAGTGCCGATGATGATGATGTAAATAAAAGAAATTCGTTGGAACTCTGTGCAGTAACCTAAATATTTTGCCGTAACCAAACTAATAGAATAGGTGTAAATAAAAGAAAATCATTGGAATACTGTGCAATGATCAAATTAATAGAAACGGTGTAAATAAAAGAAAACCGTAAAACACAAAAAAACAACTCCAGCGTGTTTTCATTTCTTCTTGGAAATTCGGGTGAACAATTTTCTGCGGATCATCGTTGGGGATTTCAGTGAATCCGTGCCATACGTCGGCACTCAACTTCTACCCCCACAATCTCCGGCCGGAGTACATTTTAGTCGCCCGGAGAAAATTATTTTACATCGTATAATATCAATATTCATTTATTTATTTACGTGTTTACTTATTTTTTCATATATCTATCCATACATGGTTTAGCCAAGGAATGTGTAATCTTTTACCAGTACCATGGGCTCTAGCTTTTGGCGTGCGCGGCACACGGAGTTGTATGTAGCAGTTGTGCGCCTATACACTAATACGCAACAAGTTTAATACAAGCCCGTATTTTTATCAATTTGTTTGTTTATACTTTAATAGTTCCTGTTATAAAAGGTGAGGATCGGAAGTGATTATGTGGGAAAGGAGGTCTCTTTTAATGTCTTCATTAATATTAATGTTCATTTCGCTAAAATGAACTGTCAATTTCAATACAATCTGTGGTCGCCCTACGCCCTCTCTGTCTAAGGCCAGGTCCGCAGTGGTAACTAGCCAGGGTGCCAAGAAGGTTTCATCCTCTCTGAGTTCATCATATATGTGTGCACTTTTGGGTGAATAATGTGAAATTCCTCGATACACCGTATGAAAGTAAAACTCCTCGATGCACCGTATGAAAGTCGATACAACATTTTCGACCGCATTAACGATCGATAATATTTAAACTGCAAACTGAATCTATACTGACGTCGAGAGTGTACGAGTTGACGGCGAAGATTAATGTCTCAGGTAAAGGATCCTCTAAAGTGGGGGTATTGCACGGAACACTGATACGACAGCGGATGCGTGCGCAGTAAGAGGTAGAAAACATTGCGTTAATCTCGCATCGTTCATGTTCTTCATCGTAGGTGTTCTAAATCGTTCATATTCTAAGTCCTATGTGGTGCTAGTGGCATCAAACGAGGAACCAAAAGAGTTTCGCATTGTTTCCACCCAGATGCGGAGAAGCCGCATGGTGTTTTGTCGTGATACGCGCGTTATGGGAAGTCCTTTTCGTGACTATGTCATTGAAGGAGGAGTAATGTGGCGTCCTCTAAGAGCCTATCACAAGTCAATACTTTATAACAAGTGCCGTCCTCTCGTTTATATGGAATCAGCTTCTACACTAAGGAACGAATTCGGAAGTACCACCAACAACGGCCGTCGTTATTGTAGCAAATCCAGCAATTCTGGGGGTATATGAACCCGATCGTGTTGTGTCGTGGAGTTCATTTTTTTGGTTGAGAATTTTGCCTTAACAAAAACGAAATCATTTTTGAACTTATCGAAAATACCGTTTTAATGTATGAAACATTTACTTAGGTTCTTCTGGTTATGAAGTGCAAAGCCGGTTGTGGTGATCCCATCTGGCTTGACACTCAGTGTCTTAGTAATCAGAGAACACTTTTATGATTCGATGCCTGCAATCGGTTTCTAGTCAATTTATTTGTAGTGGGCATCTATACCCTCTCTCACTATAGAATTTGGGAATTATTGCAGAACGTAATCGAACCCACGCCATGACGAGATTAACATGAAAGCACTAATACATCAAACTGCGGTCGCGTGTGTGCAAAGTTTTCTCAATTTGAGTCTTAAGCTATGGGTTGCTACGTTAATGCTCTGGTAAATGGTTTTAATAATTTTCTTGTGAAGTCGTTCTGCATGCATGGGAGCTTAGTAGTCCGGAGTTTATAAGTCAAAAAATCTAAAAGTACCGGTGTTTGCGCGTCTTGAAGCCTGGGAGGGTCTGAGTCAAATAGCCAGAGAGTTTGAAATCCAAAACGTTTAAGACCAGTGTCAGAAATTTGGAGTTCCGGAACACTCAGGATCTGAATTTTGTAAACTAAGAGCCTAAACATGTCGAAGCCTAAAAGTGCCAGAGCAGGTTGTCGAAATCACGGTTTCCGGCAAGTAAAAGAAACTGACCATTCTGTAAATCAATACACGTGGTTGTCGTCTAGTATTGTCGAAATATAAATTGGACAAATAAAAATACTCTTGCGGTAAATTTTATTTTCGTGTTCAGAAATACTATGGCGGTTTCAACTAACGCCAATGCTCGCCTTTTCCACATACGACACCATGGTGTGGTCCTGTGGGGTTTCTTCAAGGCGCCGAAGAGCCACCCATTACTTTAACCCCACCTAACCTTCCTCTACCTTTACAAGGCTATGGTACTTACCTGCAATCAGGCAGCATTAAGCTACCCTTCAATAATCTTAAATACCTGTAAAGCATCCCATGGCAAGATCATCACCTTGCCACAGCATCATCCATATCGCTGTATTCCTAAAAACATATTATATTTGTTTCCTTTGGTCGGCACCCATGTCCATTGCCAACCATTAGGAAATCGTCCACGGTCCCCTCGTCGGTATTCATGCCAATCATTATCACAGCAATCTCACTGTGTTTGTTTTTCTCAAGCAACCGCTGATCCCACGATCATGACATGCAAATCGCTAGCTAATACAGCTGCAACCAATTATCTCAGATCGGTCGCATAGGCGATAAACCAGCAATGAATTGAATGCGATCTTAATGTGTTTACATTAGCCAATCCAAACAAATGCGCATCTTAGCGCTTGCCCTTTTAGATACCATTACAATATACCCTCTATCGTTTATGATAGAAACGTTTTCGGTCTATGCACGCTTATGTTAGAACAGCTGCATATTTACTTTCTATTCTTTCTTCAACGCGCGTTTCGTTTGTCCCTCCTTCCAAGAGGAAGACATTCATTCCAACCGTAACGATATCTTTCAACAACCTTCCAATGGGACGCGATCGGTTTCTCATTGGTCGCAGCTTGACGGAAGGATTGTTTCCCTTGCGATGGTGTGCGTGGAAACCCATCGCAATCCCCGAGGCTGGGTCAATGTCGCCCAGCAACGAGGAGTCAGATTTTATCCGCCCAACGAGTCAGAGGTCGTCTTGCAACCCTCGTCGTCTATACCACGCGTATTAAAAATCTAATTTTAACCGCTGAAGGAGTCAGTTGAGTCGCGGGTCTAGTTTTACATCTGTTGAATGAGACTGTATAGTGGAGTGTCAATGAAGTGGAATTGATTTTTGATAAACGGGTTGAAAATTAACCAAAATCGATAGACGTTGTGAAACATACAAATAGTGCTAGTCGGAATGCATGGACGGCTTAACAAAATATCATCGTTATTTTATAGACAATGTTACGGTAGAAAGGGATCCGGTTAAATAATATATGTTAGAAACCACCAATACTTGAACTAAGTGAATGTGTTGACACCATAATTAAGTGAAGAAAAATAAACAACATTAAATCGGCAAAACAACTCCAGTGTTTTCTTTATTTATTCATTCTTTGTAGGTGAACAATTTCTCTGCTGTTCAGTGGGTGTTTATGTAACCCGCATCCTTGCTGATGCCATCATAAGAACTTACCAACAGTCCTTCTCTCAGGGAGCGTGTCTCCTTGTCCTAAAAAGGATGGGGGATCTCTACAGACCGCTCCTGAGGGGACCCGTTGCGGTCGCCACCGTGCTTCCGGGGCATCCGGGAAGAATGACAACCGATTGTTGAATTTAGTGCAAGAAGAAAACGTTTACCTTTATTAATGACTACTTTTATTATTTTAAATTCGTATTTTAAATTTATTAGATTTTTTGGCGTCCTTTCCAATCGGACGCCAATTGAGACTGATCCTCACATACAAAATTCATCGCCCTTTTATACAAATCTTCACTGAGATTTGTATGTGAGAAACTGGAGAGAAGGAATGGAATATCTATTTTTAGAATGTACACATCTGGCTGCAATCCTGGTGGAGACTAGGATTTTCGAAGTGTATGTGTTTTGCTGTTGTAGGTTTCTGTTTCAGGAAGCGCGTCTCCTGAAACAACGCACTACAGCAAGTGGTCGTTGCCGTGCCTCCTCATATACATGAGGGAAGAGTAACGTCCTTAGTTTGGTCCTGCCGTTTATTCGGTTTTCATAGTCCTCGTCTCCGCAGGTTTGCTTGAAATGGGGATTGGTCAAAATGAAAACTAGGTTTTACTTACTAGAAGATATTTATTTATTTATTATTTATGTTAGGCGATAAACGAATGTTTGATTCGTTTATTGTGAATTTTGGTTTATGTTTGGGTAAATGCGGGTTTTGATAGGATTTTGGGCTTTGGAGTATTACAGCTGGGATTTGGATGTAGGAATGGGCGAGAAAGGTGGTAGGGATTTTTAGAGCACTACATGTGTATGGAAACGCAATGGATATATTTTAATGTGCGTTTGTTTGCATATGGAGATATGCATTATGGTGTTTGGTTTTTAGGAAGGATTTGGAAATATGAGTATGGTAATTGAACAATTCAATTTGTCTAACAATGGATTGAATGGTAGTTTGGGGATATGGATTAATGATATATGAGTGGGGGAAGGAGGTGGTATGGCTTTTCAGAGCACTACAATACATCTTCCCCCTAGAGCATACAAAAACCATATAAACAAATATTGTGGCAGTTCCATGGAACGCCACTACTTACGTTTTCAATTGCCAACATAAAATTCTCCTAAGTATCTAAACCTATAATTTGCGCTAAGGCAATAGCATTAGCACCAAACAATAATTTTCCTAAGGACATGGTTACTTAAAACGCACCATGTTTTCTAAAAGCAATTTGGTCGCACCACCAGCAAACCAACATGACTCGAACCATTTCGGTGCTCAAAACTCTTAACAAATGCCGCCACACACGTGCAGGAAATATTTCCCTTTTTTATCTACGAACATGTCGACCAATCGTCCGACCCACAGGCAATTCAATCCTCGCCGCCAGGGGAAACCGAATTTTCAAGAATGTAAACTAACATAGAAGAGTTCGGTCCTTCGAGATCGACAACGATGCGCGCAAGCGGCTGGATGCTGTACGCAGTTGCCGATGATATAAACAACCGACGTTCCTTTGGCACGATGGCCTGCCCTGTTGCAGCCCCTTCGTGTAATACTGCTTTTTGTTTCTCGTGTGTGTTTACTTTCAGGGTGTCTGCCGGTCGTTCGATCGTAATAGACATCCAAACCATGGTCGATGTGAGTTTTTGCACCAGCTGCAACCTTTTCGTAATGTGTTTCCAGTACGAAAATCCTAATAATCCGCTGTTCGCATACTCATGGTCACTTAGCATGAGCGTGTGAAGCAACCCCATCATGGTGTGCATGCACATCATCACTGGGATGAGTGTCGGAGATCTTTTTCCATTGGTTGCCGATCAAGAAAAGGGGATTCGATTTTTTCTCCCTTATAGTCAGTCGAGTTTCATCCCTCAGCGCGTCCGTACGGTTCACCAGTAAAACGAGATCGAGAGGCAATTGGAAATATCCTAACTAGAAATAAACTAATCGGAGTACAGTAATTACTTTTAACACTTGAATTTAAATACAGTGTTCCTTTGTAAATTATATTGACTATCTTAACTAGAAATAAACTAATCGGAGTACAGTGATTACTTTTAACACTTGAATCGAAACACTGTGCTCGTTTGTAAAATATATTAATTATAGGGTTTGGGATGATAAGGACGAATGTGTGATTCGAATTGACGCTATGACAGTTAGAATCACCAACAATTGAACCAAAGCGCAACCCATCAGGCCACCGCCGTGTGTACGAATTCGATTTCTAAACTCAAGTACATTCGACTGATGTGGATTTGTTATGTTATTGCCATGGTATATGGCTCTGATGCATTTTTCTTATTCAATTATTGTTCGGTGTTCTTCACTACTTGCTTGTGTATTGTGTGTATACTCACCGGAAACCATTAAAGTACGGTTACCCTATGGTACCATGGGACATCGGAAATATCCGTCCTGGATGCCATGACTGCAGAACTTCTAGGTCTGGCGAACTCCGAGCCTGAGGGTGTAAGGAAATTCGATCCCAGAAGAGTCGGAGCTTGATAATGTCTAAATATAGGAGTGTGGAGCCTAGCTGGATCATGGTTTAATAGTGTTGCAGCTTGGGAGAAGCAGATTTTAAGAGTCTCCGAACCTAGGAGTGGGATAGCCTACTACAGTCTTGTTCTAAGAATGTTAACCCTGAGACAAGCGAACGCTGAGAGTGTTCGAACATAGAAGTCTGGAAGTCTAGTCTCAGAATATGGAGAAAAAGGAAGGACTACGATGAAAGAACGTCCTATTCTTGTGTAAAATGGTAAATTAATTGACCCACATCTATATCGGGTAGGCTTTGGGTCTACGGAAGTAAAGTAGCAGTCGGTATTAGATTAGAGAGACTTCATTTAGAATAAGTTATTTTATCCAAAATATTTTCAAAAGAAATAGCGCATTTATATAGCGTACTTGTACATGGCTACATATAGCATTCGAGGATTGTTTACCCCACGTTTTTCCTTTACCCGGAGAACACAGATTTATCCGCTGCCAGAGACTTAGTTAAAAAAAAATCATACAGCTGAGGCAAGTGTAGTGTAACAACATGTCCATGAAATGACCATGAAGAATAATATCAAATGAATCCACTGCCCTTGTCACAATTAGCAAGTGTCACGTAACCAGCATTCGTTGTCGACAATAATTCAAGGTCGATTCTTTTCATTGAGTAAAAGAAACGAATTGCTCCAGTTACGATTTGAAACAATCATATGACACCGACTTGCGAGCTTGCCACTAGCAAGTGATTCACAGATTAATTGGGTCAAATCGTGTCATTGTTCTTACACTATGCGCCAAGCTGGTGATAGAAAATAGAATAGCACAATAAGCAAATTGTATTGAGTGAATTAGGAATTAAGGATGAAATGGCTTGTTAAGCAAAAATTGTATGAGTGGATTAAGAAATTTGTAAATAATTGTGTGGTTGATTGGGAGTATAAATACCCCAGCAATTTCGATAAGAAATCAATCAAAAACCAACAGCGTCTCAGATTCTCCAACTGGGGCGATTTCGCCATACACTTGCAGCGGGCTGCGCTTAAACACCAACCATTAGGGAAGTTAGGTTACAGACAATCGTAGGATAAAGTATACATTCTTTTCAACCAAGAATATATTACCACGAATATATCACATGGCGATCCTAACCCGAAAACATTACACAAGTTTCGCTGTCATTCTTGGTAAAACATCTTTTATGGGGTGACATAACTTAATACTCATTGGCGAACTCAAGGTTAATTTCTAGCTCCCGGATTTTATTCCAGGCAGTTTTGTGGAATCTTAAACCACAAGAAAACAAAAAGTTATTTAAACCCAACTCTCGATTTCTTCTTTTGTACTCCTCGTTTGATATGCAGTTGGATGGGATCACATTTAATCCCATCGCGTTGTCCAGAAGCCCAAAATTATAATCAAAAACTAATTTTAATCCCCAAACCCTCTGTCTAATACCGCTGCCACCATCGGGCCAGGCACTTTGCGACTGCCCAGGACTTAGCCCGTAACTCACTCAATTGACCACTTCAAAGTTCCGCGCCGCAGCGGAATCCCCTTTTCACCGTATAATACTCAAAACCCCAACTGGTTATATACCTGTGCGGCGGTATTCCTTTGGCTTGTGACTCCTCGCAAACGAGACAGAAAGTGAAACAAAATTAAAAACAAAGCCAAGCCCGAACCAAATGAATGAGAATCTTTTCCGCTGTGGTCCGTAGCCATCAAAAGTTAATTAGAAACGATGTGGTTTTAGGGTTTGGGGGGTTATTTGTCGTGAGGAAGGGTAGTAAGGTGGGTTAACAATTTTGTACCTAAGCCAACAGTTGTCGACTTTTGAAGCCGCAGCTCAGACAGAGCGTCTGATCATATTTTGCATCAGGAATTAGTGTCCAGAAGCTAAAACATATTGGACTGTGATTAAGGCATTCCTGGTGGGCTCAATCAAATTCCCATTTTCAGATGACTGCCGCGTGATAATTGAGTCTTAAGTTGAACCCCCGCGTGATGACGCATTTATCTGTTGGCATCGTGAGAGCTGTATTTTACTGAAATTCGATCATTTATTCCGGTCAAATTTGAGCCAAATCCGTCACGAGGTTTGAATGATTTCACTGGATTCACCGCAACATGACCTCGATAGACAACGAAATCGGGCGAGAGTTTAATCGATTGCCATTTAAAGTCTTTCAATTAATTAAAAATTATTAAGTAGCACCCTCGTAGTAGGAAGGTGCACTGAACCGTCTCGGCTTTTATGGTTATGAATCCCATTTTATGGCACCGAGGGAGTCAGATCCACAGCGGTACTGGTAGCCGTGCCTTGTAGATGTAGATAAATTTTCATTGGAAGTTGGTCTATTCAACATTGTCAACATTGTCTCATCGATGTTCAGTTAATGATTTTGCACCTAAACCGACAATTTATAGACAACCTTTGTGGTGACCAGTTATGCTGCTATAAACTAATTAAGGTAGCATCGAACGACATTGTCTAGCGGAGGTAGTGCAGCCTGTCGGTCATAAGCGCGTTGTTTAATTAGAAAGCCGTCGGTTCGGCTTGTTAGGAAATTGGCGCATATATCGTAGACTTAATCGATTCAATCATGGCTACTCAACTGCCAGTCGTTAAGGTCTGACGAGACTTTATTTGCCTATGCGGCGCGACAGCGAACGGATGAGGTCAATTTGAAACGACCTAATGTAAAATCGGTGGCGATGCTGAAAGTCGAGGGACAACAAATTTTAACCATAATCTGGAGAGTTACATTTTAACGATGCAACATGTCTTTTCCATTAACTATCGCGTGCGTGATGCTTCGTGGTCAAGACATCTCGAGCCAGACATAGATTGAGGATGGGAAAGTTTCGATGTGTCACATCTGTTGCACATATATAACGTAGAAAATTGGAATTTTTTATCGAGACGGAGATGTCCGGTTTGATTCTGTATTATTTTTTCATATTGTCTCTTAATGTTTTGAGTAGTGACATTATTTTGTATTTGGGTTGATCTCGTACATCAGAGACAAGTAGACTGTGTGGGTTGTTAATTGGACGGGATCAGGCTAGTTTATGGTTTATAATACAAGTCCAATATTTTCGTTGTATCAAGAATACCGCCTATTGATTCCATATCGATCGCATGCCAAATATTTGAAAATTGGACGTTGGCTTCTTGATTAAATATTCAGTGAATACTGGTTGACAACGTTGAATACTTCCTCCGCTCTAGATATCTATAAATGTGCATCAGCTTTTGATTCTGAAACGTGAAGACTTACTTGTATGAGGAAATTTATTGAATAGTATATTGTAAATAATTGTGTGCACACGAGAGTGGATTACCACAAAGGAATAAACTTGTGCAATTAAACTAAAGTAATAAACGATTTTACTTTCCTATCTTCTAATTTGGCCTTTTAAAGGGTTAAGCTAAGATTCGCAACATGTAAAAGTTCTTCCACTAATCGTTTACACAATTTTACCAAGTTCTTCATTTTTCAATACCATTATCTTTGATTTTGAAAAACCTAGCTAATTAGTCCTCTGTTTCTTCTAAGGCAAACCCATTAAGTTATGAATCAGAGATCTGGGTGGAGATATTAAGAAAGTCACACAAATTTTACAAAATGAGAATTTTTAAACCTAGGTGAAATACCATCCCATCAAGCTATAGACTCCGTGAAATGGTCGGGACAAACCTCTGACCATCTTTCGGAGCTTGGCAGATGGACTGGTTCGAAAAAAAGTCTGTTTAGGCTGTAAGTCGGTCCCAAGGCGAGATAGCACCCCGTCATTCTGTACATTCCGGGATATCGCCGGGAAAAATGTTCGACTATGTTTTGGATGTATGGCCTGGACTGAGACGGAGATAAGTCATTATGGTGTCTGGTGAGAATTCCGGAGGTAAACTAGTTCCCAATTCGGTTCTCCGGGGGTGGCTATGAGGTGGTTCTCTATACCGCATGGAGAACCAACCCACAATGCCAACCAATCTTGACCCCTAACAGCGCGTCACCTCAACCCAACTCCCCATTCAAAACCTGCAATACACACATTCGCAACCATACAAAACCTGCAAACGCATCAATCCCAATATGCAACAGCATCCGTCCCCAATCCGCAATTGCATACATCCCCCAATTTACCAGGAACCCATTTCCTAACTGAAATAAATGCATATTCCAATTTACAACGGAATATTAATCATCTCCATAAATTACATCACCCCACATACATTGTTTGCTTCGGTCAATTCTTTACTTAAGTTATATTCCTTCCTTGCGACCAAGCAATCTTAATTTCTCCGAAATTCATATGCTGTAATAAAACGCATATTCAAACCTACAACGGAACATTAACCACCACCACCAACTATACCGAGCCGGATACATTTCCCCGAAATTGCTTCGGTTAATATCTGATCTAAATGATATTCCTTGCTCGCACCCAAGCAATTCCAATTTCCCCCGAAAACCATTTCGGTTCATTTCCTCCTTAAACTACACTTCTCGCTTGCAACCAAGCGACAGCTAATTTTCCACGAAACAATCACAACGATCAAGGCCCTTGATCATACTTGGTTATGCTGCCGAAACCAATTTCCCGGTATACACAACCAACGAATCCAACTCAGCTTATACGGCGATGATTCACTGGAACTGAATTCCTTATGCAAACATAGCAATCGCTTCCAAGTTCCGAGTAAGTGGCAGTGAGATTATTTTAGCTATGACTCCACTGCCACGACGCAATGAAGTTTTTCTTGCCTTTAACCGATCAGTCGTCATTCAACTACCAACGCGCGCACATCAAGTGGATATCCAACCGCCACCGGGGCCGGACGCATATCGAGGAGTAGCCTTCTATCAAACCCGGGGTGTCGCGCTGAGCCGCTGAATTTGATTTTGCTCTGATTGAGTCTAGTTAGTTTAGTTTTTAGTGCACTTTTCCATTTAATTAAGCTAATCTGTTCCTTTATACCGAGGTGGATCGCTTTGTAAACATAGTTTAACAATAAAAATAAAAAAATGAAACACTTGACAATAAAACTTTCCAGTGAGTTTTCATTTACGCTCGGTCCCTTTTGGTGAACAACGTTTGGCGGAACTTTCGATTCTTGGGGAATAGGAGTTAACCAGCGCCCGTGCTGGCCTGCAACACATTCAAAACCCCACAACTGTATCAGGGGAACATCATGCACATATTTTGATAAATAAACGAACTTTAGGAAATTCGTCATCGCGTAACCGGGTTCGTTCCCGAAACTCTATCGAGGTTCGACTGATATCGGCATTTTGTAACATCAAGGGCAACGGGTTTACCAATACAATGTAAACGCCGTCCACCAATATTTGCAAACAGTGAAACCTGATATTTTTGCCCTAACTTAGGCTTAGGTCGATTCGTCAACTAATTTGATACATCTTCGTTGCACATCATTTTTTTTTTTTTTACACTAACGCGCACACAAAAGTGGATTTTGAAGTACCCTTAAATGCCAAAGCACAGTGCGAGCGGATGGAGAGGACGTGGATAAGGAAAGGAGGTGTCGATGTATATTAGTCTTGAATGTCTGGACATAACATCGGCCAAGAAACATATGATCAGGCAGAACATTCCACATTCGTGTGGTTCGGCTAAGGAATGACTCTCTATGTTTATTTGTGTGCTTGAAGCTCAATTTCAACGTGAACTGATGCGCATTCACAGATTGACGAATATCACGGTAAAATGTTTGAAGGGGCGAATAACATCAGCAAGTACAATTGAGCAACGACCGTGGTAAAGTGGCGGTTCCGCCAAACCACACGCCCCACTTACCTGAAAAACTCCGATGACTGCTACCCAACTTCCGTAAGTTCGCTAATGCAATTACATTAGCACCTTAAATGCTTTACCCATTAAATAGAGCAATTTATAATCTAAAAGCCCCTAGAAGAGAATTCTTACCTTCATGCATAACTTCGCATACAAATTCCCTATAAGAATTCCTTCCTAACTTATCATAATTTTCCTGAGAGAAAATTCATCGGTTCTCATATAATACAACCGCATAATCAGCGAATCTTACCCTTGAGTTGGCTTATGCCAGCCTCAACGTGTGTATAATAAAAACTACCTACCTAACATTGGCTGGCGATCACTTTAACCAACGATGAACAGTCCAACGCAGCTGCATGTAATTAGCACCATAGACGTTGAGACTATTTCCCTAACTCGCAGCATGTGCAAACAAAAGAACGCTGTCCTTCAACGGTTTTCCGGCGATACCATAAACAATTCACATCGTTTGTGGTATCCCAAATGCAATTCCCATTTAATGAGTTCCAGCTTATTTATTTAGCTGACCCTAATCACAGACCGATGCATTAGGTCGCTTCTCCTTTCTTCTTTTTCCCTAGCTGTAGGTTTTGTTTATCCTTGCTGAAATGCATTGATAAGCACGGTGATATCTACGAACACACATACACACCACTGCACCAAAGATCGCATCTCCTTGGTGGCCACACCCTTAAGAAACAATGTTTCTCTTTTTCTTCCGTTCCTTAACCCTAACCGAGGATGAAATTCAAGTCAGAACGCTGGTTGCGCGATCTCTCGCTCCCCGGTGCAACCGGGGACGCAACAATTTACACCAGTCGAGTCTAGTGAGCGCGCGATTAATACCAAAGTAATTCTTTCTAGTGCCTGAAGAATAATCACCACAAGTAGTGTACACCGTCTTACATTTTCGCGCATCCGTGTCATCGTCGGTGAAAGTAGAATCTATTTCCCATAAGCTAATTAAATACCGTAAGATCAGTTTTAAATAAAAAGAACCTCAGTAAACTATAATTACAATAAAAAATCATTCGAACGTTAACCCAGTGTGTTTAATTTCTGTGCTGTGGTATCCTGGTTGTGTCTATATCTCCCTTTAGGTATTTTGGGAACTATCATCAGCGGACCTTGTAGCAGTTGTAGAATTGTGTCAGCCGAACTTTGATTTAGCGGTAGTGGGTTGATAGTAGAACGCTCGCCCATGCTGGCGTTGCGACTATCTTCCCCACAGTGATACCTATAGAAAAGTGATAGGGATGATATGTTGCCCATGTGTTCTAACGACGGAATTGATCGAGTTACGGCTGAGTCCCCAATAAGTTTCACTGCTCGCTTTTGCATCCTGTCGAGCACGTATAATGCAGGCCAAGACCAGATCCCGGTTGTAGTGCCGATGATGATGATACGCCTTGTAAATAGTAGGATACGACTTACATTCGAGATTCCGTTTTAAGGGCAGACTCTGCGTCTTAGCGCGGCCTGATCTGGCTTCCCAGAGGATGGAGGCGTTGGAAGCCAATAACATGGACATAATGAGGTTGGGAGTTGTACTGAATTCTATTTAATTTTTTGTTGACTTTACCGCTCGGCGAACGACGATCGGCCGGTGACACTTTTCGAAGACCTATCATGTACCGTCAACTGGATATACGATATAATTATATACTGGATATACAAGGTAATTATGCAAACACGATGGATCTGTTTTTGATATCCGAGCCGAACATTTATACCGTGGAAGTAGGTACGAGCGCACCGAGGCGCCAACGTCGACTCGGATCACCATCTCGTTGGTATAGTTTTCAGAGCCCGGATTACCTTACGGAGACGCAACACGGCTGCCTTACGCAATGAGAATACCAGCAACACATTTCGTCATGTGCTAAGACTCGCCCTCGAAGAGCTCGACCGAGGGAGAGTAAGGCCTGGGGTCAGAATGCCGGGCGGAGAAGAGAAATTGACATGCCTTAATAATACTGTCATTAGTACTGCCAACTCCATCTTAGGCAGTAGTCGTAGAAATCGGAATGACTGGTTTGATGATGAGTGCAAACTAGCGACTGAACGTAAGAATGCTGCATACCGGGCAATGCAGCAATCTCATAGGACGCGGGCAGGCGAGGAAAAATACAGAGAGCTCAGAAGATCTGAAAAAAGGCTTCACAGATAAAAGAAAGTGCCCGGGAAAAATACCTTGTCTGTGAAATAGAGAAAAGTAGAGAGCGAAGTCTGCACCAGGCGCGGAAGTTCTATCAAATAATCCGCAGTATGACGCGGTACACACCACGCTGCACTTACTGCAAGGATAAAGAGGGTAATCTGATCACCGATCCTGAAGGCATTCTGGAGCGATGGGAAGTGCACTTCAATGAATTGCTAAATGGTCAGCTCACAGAAGAATTGGAGGCTCCACCAATGCAAGATCAACACCAAATGCTGCCGCCACCAAGCATTGAGGAAACATTAGAAGCCATAAGACAGCTCAAATCAAATAAAGCCCCGGAGCTGATGCCATACCAGCTGAGCTGATCAAACAAGGAGGGACCGCTTTACATCACGCAATTCGTAAGATCGTGGTGCACGTATGGGAGTACAAGGAGAGCCAGAAGATTGGCGTCGTGGAATAATTTGCCTCATACATAAAAAGGAAGATATCACACTGTGCAGCAACTATAGGGGTGTAACACTGCTGAGTATCGCCTATAAGATACTGTCCACTGTCCTACATGATCGGATAGCCCCATACGCTAAGGTCATCATTGGTCAATATCAGTGTGGCTTCATCCCAGGCAAATCAGCGATTGATCAGAAATTCACCCTTAGGCATGCGATGGAAAAATGTCCGGAATTTAAGATTCCATTATATCATCTATTTATAGACTTTAAGGCCGCCTACGACAGCATAGCCAGGGTAGAACTATATAATGCCGTAAGAGAGTTCGGCATTCCAAACAAATTGATACGATAGGTAACTAGTGAAGTAAAAATAGCGGGATTGGTGTCCAAACTAATAAACATCTTTAATGAACTCCGACAAGGAGACGGTCTGGTCTGCCTCCTCTTCAACCTGGCGTTGAAGAAAGCAATCCGGGACTCTGGCGTTACAACCAGAGGCACTATTATCACCAAGTCTAGCCAGATACTTGCCTACGCAGATGACATCGGCATCATCGATAGAACCGAATCGGCAGTACAGGACTCCTTCACCCAGAACGAGCAGGCGGCAAATAGCTGGGACTGAACGTTAATGAGGAGAAAACTAAGTGCATAGTGGCAACTTCTGCGAAGAGAAGACCTAACGTTGGTCAAACCATCAGGGTAATGGAGCACGAATTTGAAGTAGTGGAATCCTTTACTTACCTTGGGTCAATAGTGTCAGCCGATAACAATATGGAAGAAGAAATACGCCAACGGCTAATCAAAGCCAACAAAGCCTACTGTGGTCTATCAAGGCACTTTAAACCCCGAAATTTATCCAGAACATGCAAGCTACTACTGTACAAGACCATGGTCTTACCAGTACTTACCATGGTCTTACCTGTGAGAGGAAGGTCTTAAGGAGAATTGTTGGCCCCGTATGTGAGGGAGGACGATTCCGGAGACGCTACAACCATGAGTTGCAATCTACCTTGAAGCTAATGTGGTAAGAAAAATCAAGCTCGGTAGACTCCGGTGGGCGGGACACCTAGCGAAGAGGAGCCTGTCCGGAAAGTCCTTTGTGGCAGCATGTATGGAAGAAGACAGCGCGGCAGACCTTGTCTGCGATGTAGAGATGGCGTAGACCAGAACGCCCAGGGCCTGTGAGTGCCAAACTGGATGACATCGACTCGAAATCGGGATTGGTGGAGAGATTTGTTAAATAAGGCCAAGACCGGATGCCGATAATGATGATGATGATCGGCAATACGGCCACTGTTACTGGCGAACTCTACAGGGCCATGATAAACGACTTCTTACTGCCGGAATTGGATGAGCGGGGCTTGGTAAACATGTGGTTTCAACAAGGCGGTGCAACCGTACACCCAGCACGAGCCACAATGGATATTGTGAAAAAAGCGTTTCCTGGTCGCGTAATCTCCCGTTTTGGCGATTTAGTATGGCCAGCAAGATCGCCCGATTTAACCATCCCAGACTTTTTTCTCTAGGGCTACTTGAAGTCGCGGGCTTATGTCAACAAGCCTCAGACATTCGCAGCCCTTAAGGAGAATATTCGACAGGAATGCGAACAGTTATCACCGGAAATCTTGCGGAAAGTCCTGGAAACTGCGATAAAATGGGTACAAATCTGTATCAACACTGGCGGCAGCCACTTGACGGTTATCATCTTTTCCACTTAACACACCCATTATACGGATTCACTTAATGTGAACTTACCTGTAAAAATACATGAAATCTGAAATCAATAAACAGGCTCCAGAGAGAATACAGATGCATCCCGTTTGCTAAAATTGTACGATGGCACAAAATGTAAATACCCTTTTTGGGATAATAGTGCTACTTAGAAAAGAACTAACTATATGGAAACGATACCAATAAGATACGCAATAATACCTCTGGTATATCACAAATAGACACTTGTGTAAACTCATCTTGGTCGGGTTGGTAACTACACATCCCAAGTAATAACCAAGTGCCTAAGATCAATTAGGAATCGGAGTATAAGCATCAGCTTAAATCTTGGATAAAAGAGATTGAACTGCGATGTATGTTTAGATTACATTCATTGATAGTGTGTTCTGATTGTATTAAGCTACAATAATTACGTGCTAAGAAAAACTGAAAATGTATTCTTCGATCGAACAAGAGCGCATATTGATTATTAATGACCGATCTGAACGGTAGCATTTGGAAAATAGGCGTGATTTAGTATTGGAAAAAGGTTGTGGGTGAGGCGTGGTTTAGTACCGGCAAAGTGTTGTTGGAGCGGTTGCACTGCAGATTGGAACTATTTCAAAAAGAGGAAACCATTCAGTGTTATCAAGTAATCAGAATAACTAATTTTGTGTTTTGTACTCGTTGTTATTTTAAATTACATATATAATATAGCGGATAAAGCGGAAAAAAATTAAATTAATGTGTTTAGTAACAGTTTATGAAAATATCTATTGAATTAAAGACAAGCAATTAAAAAACTTTAAGTCAGTCTGTCAATGTGAGTAGGGCGTTAGAATATACTCACAGCTAGGCTGGCTTGTCGTAAGAGGCAACTAAAGGCCGATTAGTAGCCGGGGTCCCAACGCCCTGTGCGCCCGGTGAAATACCACCCCATCAAGCTTTAGGCTCCGTGAAATGGTCGGGAGAAATCCCTGGCCATCTTTCGGAGCTTGGCTGATGGACCGGTTCGAGAAAAGGTTGGTTAGGTGGTAGTCGGTCCCAAGGTGAGATACCACCCCGTCACGCTGTACATTCCGCGATATCGTCGAGAGAAATCTTCTACGGTGTTTCGGATGTGTGGCTGATACGACTTACATTCGAGATTCCGTTTTAAGGGTGGAGTCTGCGTCTTCGCGCGGTCCGATCTGGCTTGCCACCGGATGGAGGCGTTGGAACCCAATAATATGGACATCATATGGTTGAGGATCGTACTGAGGAATTCCGTTAAATTTCTTTGTTGTCTTTACCGGTCCTCGAATGACGATCGACCGGCGACGTTTTTCGAACATCTTTCACATACCGTCGACTGGATACAGATCAACCACCCAGCTTCTGAAATTGTTGTCCTTGGCGATTTTAATGTGCACAATTCCGGCTGGTGTTTACATTCTAACAGAACCGACGAAGCTGGGAGGCTGGCGGAGATGTTTGTTGTAAGCCACAACTTGACTCAACTCGTGGGGGAGCCAACGGGAGTATCGGATGCCCGAGGCGATTATGCGAACACCCTGGATCTGTTTTTGACATCCGAACCGAGTATTTATACCGTAGAGGTTTCTGCGCCACTGGGAAACTCAGATCAATGCTTGGTATCTGTCGCGCAAGCACTTGCAAATCAAGCGAATAACCGGCCTAGGCAGCTTCGCCATGTGTGGAAGTATGGGGCCGTTAACTGGGACGATTTGCGAGATTTCTTCGCTTCCTTTCCGTGGTCCGAGGTATGCTTCGGAAACTCCGATGTTAACGCGTGCGCGGAGTCGGTATCAGAGATTATTCTTCTGGGGATGGAGATGTATATTTCACATTCCATCAAACGAAGTTCGTCTGATAAACCTTGGTTTGACAAAAAATGCGAGCTGATTACAGCGGCAAAAAATAGAGCTTTTCAGCAATGGCGCTCCAATCCCACCGATGTTAACAGAACGAATTTTGTTAGAATCAGAAACGCGTGCAACCAAGCGATTGATACCGCGAAGAAAGCTCACAACGACAGGGTGATCAATAAGCTCCTTGGGTGCCCAACTGGTTCGCGCTCCTTCTGGTCAATGGCAAAAGCTGTCAGCGGTAACTTCGCATCCTCCTCTTTCCCTCCGTTGGTGACAGGCAGCGGGACGTTAGTCACGAATCCGAAGGATAAAGCTAATGTGTTCGCGAATTTATTTTCCGCGAATTCAAACCTCGACCCCGGCCTTTTGGAACCACCTCTGATCTCGCCGGTACGGTCTTCTATGCGGTATGTGAGATTTCATCCGCGTACTATTCAACGCATTCTACGTGAACTGGATTGTAGGAAGGCAACCGGCCCGGATGGAATACCAGCAATAGTCCTTAAGAACTGTGCTCCAGAACTATCGCCGGTTCTTGGCAGACTCTTCCGCTTATCTTATGCACGTAGGACCTTTCCTGCAAGCTGGAAATTCGCTCGAGTTAAGCCAATCCCAAAGACGGGAAAAAAGTGTCTCCCACAAAATTACCGTCCGATAGCATTTCTGTCTATTTTATCTAAGGTAATGGAAAAAGTCAACAACACAGAGTTGGTTAAGTATTTAGAGTGCAACGGACCTCGGAATGATCGTCAATACGGATTCCGTAGCAGGCGGTCCACAGGAGACCTTTTGACACTTATAACCGACATATGGACATCTGCGATTGAACGGCATGGTGAGTCAAGGACGGTCGCATTGGATATCTCCAAGGCTTTTGACCGCGTCTGGCACGGGGCATTGCTGAGCAAACTTCGTTCATATGGACTTCCCCAACAACTTTGCGACTGGACGAAGAGCTTCCTCGAGAATCGATCGACCAGGGTTGTTGTGGACGATGAGTGTTCGGATCGGTATCCTGTTAATTCGCGGGTGCCCCAAGGTTCTATTTTGGCTCCAACCTTGTTCTTGCTTCACATAAATGATTTGTTGGAGACAACGGATAACAAAGTGTTCAGTTTTGCGGATGATGGTACGCTTGTTTCCTCCTTTTCGAGTGTTCGGCCGATTGGTGCATCTGCGTCGCATCAGCTGAGATGTAGACAGATTGACTCTCTAAATCAGGATCTAGATAAGGTCTTGCAGTGGGGAAGGGCCAATCTTGTCGACTTCAATGCAGCGAAGACACAATATACAATATTCACATAGAAAAATGGATCATCGGTTCCACAGTTGATGATGAATGGGCGGGCCCTCGAGGCTGGGGAAGGTTTGAAATTGCTCGGCGTCACGGTCTGTGGGAATGTGTCATGGCATAAACACGTGTCGAGTATCGCCAGTTCAGTCTCAGGAAAACTGAGTTATCTTCTTAGAGCCAAGAAATATTTTACTCCGGCCCAACTCTTCTCCTATATAAATCCCAAATTACACCCGCGCTCGAATATTGCTCTCATGTTTGGAGCTCGGCTACTTGAGAGCATACATAGACGAGCGATCGGCCTGATCGGGGACTCGGCGCTGACGTCGGGACTACAGTCGCCATCACATCGAAGGCGCGTAGCCGACCTCTGTCTGTTTTACAAATATTATCACGCATGCTGTTCTTCGGAGATTCTTGGTATTGTTCCACGCAATTCGGCTTACATGCGCTCCACAGACAATCCGACGGATCGCACCCGTTTGTGGTTTATCTCCCGACGGCGCGAACATCCCTGCATCAGAAGTCGTTCGGTTACAGAGCGGGGAAGCGGTGGAACTCCCTTCCCACACGAGTATTCCCGGAGCTTTATAACCTGGAACTGTTCAAAAAGAACTGCAACAGTTATTTGATGGCATCTCGGGGCGCCCACTCGGCGCTATAGGTTCGCCTCTCCCGAGAGAAGTCTATTAAAAAAAAAAAAAAAAATAGTACACAGCTATAATGGCAAGATGGCTCCTCGATAGTATACTGGTTAGTATACCCGCCTGTTACGCGGGAGACCGGTGTTCGTTTCCCCGTCGGGGAGCCTCTGGCGCAAGACTAATCACCTTGCCCGGAAAAAACAAATCATTATGGAAAATTTAACAAGCCTCAGGACTTGCTAAATAAGGCCAAGACCGGTTCCCGGTTGTAGTACCGATGATGATGATGATGATGGCAAGATGCACCTTCAAAATGGTATCATGGTGAGGCAGAATTCGACCCAACGCCAGACAAATAACAGATGTTTTGACTAATAACAGGTCTGTGCTGATTCACATACAAGAAGACTCACACCTTCTGTCCTGCACAAGGTGTATAGGAAACCGAAACAAATCTTCACTGAATGTAACCGATTACGGTAAAATCGCAGTAGATGCAATTAGCATCGGTGATAAGGTTGCACTCCAACAACGGATAGAATTTCATTAGCGCGGCGTTCAACAGCTTTGCCTAGAAGCCTCACACATTAGAAGAACGCCGAAAACGCTGGTGAGAAAATATAGCAACCTCATCCTCGGAATGATGGTTTCGCGGGAAACAAACAGGGATGTCTTGTAAGAGAGTTGCATTTACTTCATAAGCTTCATAGAGTTCCAAGATAAAAATGGGCAAGAAGGTGAACTTGGATCACTCATATATTTTGAGTATTACCACTGTTACGGAATAACTCGACCACCGCATTTGTTCCGCTGAGAAACCAGTTAAAATAAATAAGTATGCAAAACATGCATTTAATCATTCATTTGAAACATACATTCCCTTACATATACCAAATTCACATTTTGACATTTAGACTAAAATTTCAAGTCAAAACAAAAATCATATCATAAACAAAAAATTCAAAATATGCATTCATTCATACTCCGATTCTTTACATCCATTCATTCAACCAATTACACATGATTAACTGATTTATATTTTAATTGAATTAAATTAAAATTAAATTAACTGATAAACACAAATCAGTAATCAAAACAAAAGTGTAAATAAAAAAATGACGGGAGATCATATCTCATTTACATTCTCATCAGTAAGGCCGAAAAATTGGCTATTTCCATGTTTTTTTTTGAGGAAAGTAATAAATCTAGACACTCGCGATTTTTCATTTATTATACTTTTAAGTAGCTTTTAAAAAATGTTCAATTAATTTCATGATAACCCCGAGGTAGGGGCACGTTGCGCCCTAGACCGCTGCGAAATAAAGGATCTCGATGGCGACTGTCCTACAGGTCATAAGACTTATCTGAAACAAAAAATCGAAAAAGTTTACTGGTTAATATGAGTGGGGTTATGGCGTGAACCACGAAAAATGAAATCTATTCACAAATAACAAAATGGCGGCGTTTTAAAATTTATGTGCGCTTTTCATGAATTTTTTCGTTTTTTTTTTTTCTTGTTTATAAAAACATCAATTTACAACGTATCGGCATAATTATGGTTCATGCTTTCAATTACGCGTATTTAAAAAAAAAAACGTTAAGATTCGTTGAAAATTGACTGAGTTATCACAGTCGCCAGCTCGAAAAACGTTGTTTTCCAGAAAACGCGTTTAAAGTTTTAAGTGTAGTTATTTCGACATACTACCTGCTTTGACTCAGTCGGCTCGGAGTCTCATAACTTTTTAACCGTTACGAATTTCGATTTTTCCTTTTAACATGATATTCTAGAGAGTTATAGGTACCGAATTCCGAAAATTTGACCCAGCTGATGAGAATGTACCCTTAAGACCGCAACATGTGATCAATGGTCACCGTTAGCAAAATCGCCCCATTAACCCGACAAAGCCCGGTTGATTCGCATCGGGCGATAAATAGTCTAAAGAGAGAGAGAGAGAGAGAGAGAGAGAGAGAGAGAGAGAGAGAGAGAGAGAGAGAGAGAGAAGTACTGAGTCGAGGGTGTTTGCAATTATTACCTGAGTGCAGTTGTCTGTATTGTTTTGAGATTATTTTATAAAATATTTTGACGAAATATTGAATTAAGTAAAAAAAAAAACCTCTATGATCAGTGTTTGAAAGAGAGTGATATTCCATTTTTAACAAGTAGTAATACAACGTCGGTATATATTTTACTTCGAAGTACTTGAATAATATTCTTTCAGTTTGTACGGAACACATTAGTTTGAATCTCTTGCGACTTCCAAAGCATACAATTTGTCTATTGAACTCATAACTCTTGTCACTAAAAGGATATATATTAATAAATGCTCAAAATATAGAATAAAGTAGTGAATAGTTGAATTGAAAATAAAATACAAAGCCCATTGTCTTCCAACACGAGCGTATGTGTAAATTTATAATTATCAGTGCAAGAGAATAAACTGTATTAAAAAAGAAAAGACAAAGAAAGTATTAACAAAAACAAAAGACAACCAAGGATAAAATAAAGTTTAGAGAAAGAGAGAACGAAAAAAGCCGGGTTTAGTGTGAATTGATGAAACATATACATATATAATATAGATCACAAAAGACATAATCTGTTTGACCGCATTCGTCATATGTCTAATTTCTTAAATTCAATCAGAACATCATGTTACAAGCAATGGGTATATTTAAAAGAAAGTTATATTTTCAAATTGTCTCTATAGACAAGTTGTCATGCATTGTCCTCCTTAAATTCTGAAATGTGCTACTAAGGGACGGACAAGACTCAAACTTAGCTTGTAAGCTAAATACCCCACCAAATACATCATCATTAGTGCCCCTCACAACAATCTACGTGCACGGGCACAGCTTCACCTCCCCTCTACTCACTTCTCGCATATAATTTAATAATAAACACAAAAGGCAACCTGCGTACGCAAAGCACTTTTAACAAAGTGCCGGTGCTGGACAAAGTGGCGGCATCCTTTGATCAAAACATATAAAATACTGTAGCCACGCCTCGAAAGGTAGATTAAACGAGATGGCGCTCACTACGCCGGTCACCCTCTGACGAGCGCGGTTGCGCCTCGATGTAGCGAACACCTAATGACTTGGCTGACCGTTGCCATTGACGAGATCGGCACATCACCTACAAACACACACTTGTAACGTTGCTCTGGCATAGATTTACCTGTTTCTGACTCCTTACACGACATGGGTTGTGAAGGCTGGTATATTATTCCCAACTTCATCATCTTAATGCGCTGGATACTAGTTGAGATTGTGTGTTCGGAAGTTAGTCTTGTTGCAGCTGTTACTGCTCTTGTTGATGTTGCTATTGTTGTTGTTACCGGTGATCCGAGGAAGAATCCACAACAACAACAACAACTGTCAAAAGGGAACACATAAAATCGAACCTGACTATAATGGTCATCATCATTAAAATGTGATCAAAGCATCTCTTGATATCCGTACGATCATGCTCACAAGGAGGATATGATATCTTGAGGACGTACAAGACATTTGAAAGAGGATTTTTATTGCATCCATTGGCATTAAGAGCATCTGTGACATTTGCCTGCCAAGGTAAAAAGTTAGTAAAAGAGTTTTGTCGCAAGCCAAGTAGAAATAGAGCTCGTGTTAATTTGGTACCCTGGAGCATTCCGAAATTAATAGCATTAAAATAAGTATCGTGTTATATTCTCGGAGAAACCTTTTATCTAGTCACAAAGTTGTGTGAAAAACAGGTAGGATAGAGATTTATTTAATAACGTGTTGTACGTAAAGCGATTGAACACCTACTTTTGAGTGACCAGGTTTATTTAAGGTTTAAAGTTATTATAGACATTTAATTAAGCGGAATTGTTAACCTTGTTCATCCCTTTTGATAGCATGGACAGAAAGACTATCGACAGGTAATTTTCGAGAAACCCCTTTTCCCAATACGTCTGGGGCGCCTCAATTGCTGAGTTGGTGAAGAGCTTGTGTCTTGCATTTGATTGTGCAAACCTAGGTTCAACTGACGACTCTTGCTATTGTAGAGTTCGACACAACTATTGAGTGGCAGGTAGGGTCCCAAAGCCCAGCCACCGGTGAAATACCATTCCATTAATCCATAGGCTTGACCGCATTCGTCATATGTCTAATAATTTAAATTCAATCAGAACATCGTGAAATGGTAGGGAGAAACCACCTTTCGGACCTTGGCTGAGCGACTCGGTCGAGAAAAAAAGCATCTCAGGGCGCTGGTTCAGCGCTATAGGTTCGCCTTTTCTGGGAGAAGCCTTTTTTTTATATAGTTATCTCAGGAGAGGCGAACCTATAGCGTCGACACAGCGCCCCGAGGTGCCATTAAATAACTGTTGCAGTTCTTCTTGAACAGTTGCATATTGTAACGCTGTGGAAACGCTATAGAACCAATAGATGAAATAATATTTCAAGAAAGGTATGTGTCTGGGTAATCACCGGCGTACGGCACTGATTCACTAACAACACCTACGTAAAAGCTGACGAAAGTGATCAACCACCGAGAGACTGTGGGGAGGAAGTAATGTGCCTAACACGGACACTCGGTTGACTTCCGCCTCCATCATATTAATTGATAATTGGCCCGCCGTCGCAACAAGAGAAAACACGAAACAGGATCTCACGAGGAGCAAGTTAAAGAAAACATACTGATTTTATTTTATCTTTGGATTACACGCTGGTTCACGGGATCACAATTAAATGAATAGCTTGTGTTGAACGACTGTTTTAATGATTACAAGGTAAAATCTATAATGTAATAAAATATTGTATATTTAATTAAGAACACTTAATACTGACTCGCGGAGACAACGACTCGAACGATTATAATCGATTATCGCTTCCCTGTGCGCACCAGGGAAGCGATAGGAGACACGACCTGGTCCGGTCGAAGGATGGAATTTGACTCCGTTGATCGTCATCTCATGCAGAGATGATTTCGCTAAGAAAAAAAAAAGGAAGAGAGAGAAAAACTTTTCTCTTAAGGGTGTAACTAGTGGCGCAGTGGTATATGTGCGCGATCGAACAGATTCAATGTTGTTGCATGTGTTCGAAAATAGGCAGGCGGCAAGGACAAAAGGGAAAAATGACCACATGCGCCGCTGGTAATGCGGGTCATTGTTTACACGATGCCTCGTCGCTATTTTCGACGTTAGGAGAAAAGGTGCTAAAAGCAAATTGGATGTTTATGGCATCTCTGGCTGCAATAGAAACCGGGTTCATATTTGCATTAGGAAATGCTGGAGAATTTGGTTTCAGCGTCTATTGCGCTAATTATATGCAGCTGCTTGGGTTGTTTGTTGATAAGACAAACAAAAAAGGTTGCCAGGCAATATGTATGAAAAGGTATATGACGCGGCTGGGAAAATAGACGGCGCGATATTTATGGTCCCTGTCATGAACATTGTTATGTTACATTGAATGCAATCCGAATTATTTTGTTTACTGGAATTTGTCTGGTACCGAATTGGTTCAGAATACCAAATAAGCAAACAAAGAAATCTTACGGAAAATTGTATGCGAAGGGATGCATGAAGGTAAGTTTTCTTTATAGGGATTTTATGATTACAGATGGTGATCTATATAATGCGTGAAGCATTTACAGGTACTAATACCGTTGCATTAGCAAACTTAAGGGAGTTGGGTAGTAGTTATGGGGGTTTTTCAGGTAAGTAGACCGTAGGGTTTGGCTGAAACGCTACAAGACGACAAACGAATAAGAAAACGAAACACAAGTATGATTGTTCGGTTGTAAAATGTTATTTTTATTGAATTCACTGGTGTACAAACTTTACAATATAATCGTTGCAAGGTTCCTTCATATCCGGTTACTCGGGGTTGCAGCACAAACAATAAAATCACTAAACCAACGTTCTTAACCTCCAGTACAACTGGTGATTAAAAATGAAACACGCTCGACAATACTGGGTAATGATATCGATTGCACTTGGATTTTTACGTTTACAAGCACGCACGACAATATTTTCGAAAAAAAAGGACATCGACTAAGCTGTTCCAGTCGAACTCAATTACACTCCTGCACGAAACTGCTCGATAGGTGTATCTTCTACCACGATCCAAATCTGACTCGCCGAGAAATCGTCCTCAACATTTCTTGTAGTATCGGGTACCTCTGGAGTACCAGGGAAATTCCAATACACATCTGGTAAATAGAGACTGGCAGAAAATGTAGTCATAAATCATGGGAAGGGTTTTCCCATGATGTTGATATAATATCAACAGAAACCCAAGGCTGCCTGAGAGCATGTATCTTTTCGACTACATTATTTGTGTAGGAAATTGCCGCCTGGACGAAAATGTTTTCTTTTGTCTACATTGGATAGACAGAAGTGTTTCGGGTAGTATAAAGGAACAATGCTGGCGGCGGCAATTGGGTCTTCTGTGATGTAAAATTCACAGAAGATCGCTGGCCATAGCAACTAGAAAAAAAGGTTTATTGGTCTTTGGGATATTGGACTTTTTATTATCCCGCTCATTATGTGTCCTATTGCAGGGCTATTAGAAATCTGGCTTGCAGATGTGCAAGCCGGTAAATAGCCCGGCATATATTTATGAACGCGGTGTTTGTATACCGTTTGTTCTGCTGAACAATAACATTCCGTAGGTCGATGTATCGAGTAAGTGTTATTTTGAATGGTGCCCGATCGGTTGTAAGTAGCCAATAATGGCTACACTGAATATCGTCGATAGGACGATCAGCCGATGGGTCTGCAGTTAAACGGTAAAAATGACATGCCGGGTGTAGAGGAAAAGCTCCTCAGCTATGATGGGATATTCATGTCGGTTATCCCTAGAGATAACCGAATTGTTTTCAGCGATTAGGTCGGGAATTAATGCCATGGAAAGGTTGTGTAATCTTGCCAGGGATTCGACTTACGGGTATGGGGTTTATAGATTTTAATGGGCCTAAAATGATGCGAGGCTCTTCGGGCCCTGAAAAGCCCCACAACTCTGTTGACGTCCGGCGCCGTGCTTCCTCTTTCGAGGGAAGAGCGTGGACCTTTTATTTTTAATCTTCTATTAATATTAATTAAAACTCAGGATTCTTCTTTTACTCTTCTTTGAGTTTTCTTTGTTGTTTTTCTTATTTTTATTTAATCTGTTTTTAATTCCACTTCTTATCTTGATATACTTTTATTGTATTTTTAAATCTTCCCTTTATATTCTGCGGCTGGTTTGTTTGACGGATTACTTATCAGGTTGGTAAATGGTGATTTTCACTTTAGATGGGCATAATGTTCTTCTAGACTGATTTGCCATTGCTTATTTGAGCTGGTCGTCTTTTCAATATTATTTGGCAAATTATTATTATTATTATTATTATTTATTGGCCTGTAAGAACCCGGAAGTTCATGGCCTCACCGACTCGGCTTCGCCATCGTTCCCTGTCCTGGGCACTCTCCTTCCACGCTTGACCATTCGATCCGATCTCCTTAAGGTCAGACCTAACATTGTCCTCCCATCTCCGTCGCGGCCGTCCTACCGGTCTCTTTCCCGTTGGTCTACCGTCAAGAATTCTATGCACGGTCCTATCGTTCCCCATTCGCGCCACGTGCCCGGCCCATCTTAATCTTCGCGACTTGATTACTCTCACTATTGTAGGTTTGCGATATAGCTCTTCCAATTCGTGGTTATGGAGTCTCCTCCATTGTCCTGCCTCCTCGTCATATTTACCTCCAAAGATGCCCCTCAAAACTTTATTCTCGAATACGCGGAATTTGTTTTCTTCCCGTTTTGTGAGAGCCCATGTTTCGCATCCATATAGAACAATCGGCATGATTATGGTTCTATAGACACGGAGCTTTATGTTACGTGATAGCAGTCTGGATTTCAGCAGTTTACTGACTGCGTGCCAACTCGCGTTGCCGGAATGCAGTCTCTTGTTAATTTCCTTCGACATTTCGTTACTGGCCGTCAGTATCGTTCCCAGATATTTAAATTCTTTGACTTTTTCAAATATCTTACCTCTGACGTTTATTTGTGTTATCTGAGATCCACCTGCTCTCGCGGTAATCATGTATTTTGTTTTGTCTTCATTTATTTCTAGGCCCACCTCTTCTGCCGCTTGCATGATGATTTCACAGTTTTTACTAACAGTCTCTAGATTATCGCCCAGAACGGCGATGTCATCCGCATATGCGAGCACTTGTGTGACCCCGTTCAGGGATGATCCGGCCATGTTGTCGTCTTGTACCTTTCTGATGACATACTCGAGCACAAGGTTAAAGAGACACGGTGATAGACCATCTCCCTGCTTTAGTCCGTCCCGGATTTCAAATGGTCCTGAGAGGTGGTTTTCTATTCTGACTCGCCCTTTGTTTTCGTTCATGCAAATTTGAATGAGGGCGGCATATTTTTTTGGGACTCCCAGCTCAACTAGAATATGGTAGAGTCTCTGCCTTGCGACTGAGTCGTAGGCTTTTTTGAAGTCAACGAACAGTTGGTGAACCGTCTCTCCGTATTCCCACTTCTTTTCCAGCAGTTGTCTTATTGTGAACATTTGGTCGCTTGTTGACCGGTTCCTACGGAATCCACATTGGTAGTCTCCCAGTATCTCTTCTGCGTACGGTGTGATTCTCGCCAGAATGACATTTGTTAATATTTTGTATGCGGTTGGGAGCAATGATATTCCTCTGTAGTTTTCGCAGTCAGATCTGTCGCCTTTTTTGAAAATGGGGATGACTATTGAGGTTTTCCATTCTTCCGGAGTGACTTCCTTATCCCATATTGTTTGGATGAGCTGGTGGATCTTTCGAGCGGTTACCTCTCCTCCATGCTTCACAAGCTCTGCCGGTATGCAGTCGACTCCGGGAGCCTTGTTGTTTTTCAATCGCTTTATTGCGTCTACAACTTCGTTGAGAGACGGCTCTGGGATCTGAGGCTCGGCTGTATGTACGCTTGGTGCATTTATCTGTGGTTGATGGGTGCGTACATTGAGCAGATTTTCAAAGTACTGCTTCCATCTTGTCACGACATTGTTTGTTTCTGTGACCAGACAGCCGTTTGCGTCTCGAATTATTTTGGCTCTTCCTCGGTAGCCATTTCTAATTGAATTTATGCCGACATACATACCTCTGATGTTCTTTGCCCTAGAATTTTCTAGGATTTTTTCGATCCGAGTCTTCTCCCATTCGCGTTTTTTGCATTTGAAGAGCCTCATTGTCTCTCTCCGAATTGTCGCGTATCTTTCTGCGTTGACTTCATCATATGCTTCTAAGTGGATCACTCTGAGGCGTTTACGTTGTTCGATCTTCGCCCTGCACTCATCGTCAAACCAAGGTTTGGACTTAATTGTTTTCTTAAATCCTAATACCTCTTGGGCTGTTAGTTTGATTGTGTCTCTGATCGATGTCCATTTAGTGTTCACACTATTAGCTTCCTCTTCCTCATTGCTCACATTCTCTAGAATGCTAAATCTATTCTTTAGTTCGTCTTGATATTCAGCCCTTTTGCGTAGGTCTTTCAGTTTATCAGTGTCGAACTTTTTGCTTGTCTCCCGTGACTGCCCATGTGGGATTGCTGCGAGGCGACTCCTGATTTTGCCAATCACTAGAAGATGATCGGAGTCGCAATCTGCTCCTCTATATGATCTTACGTCAAGGATATTCGAGTGGTGTCTTTTGTCTATGAGGAAGTGGTCTATTTGGTTACGCGTTACGCCGTCGGGTGATATCTATGTGGCTTTATGAATTATTTGGCAAAGAATACAAAAATTCGATTGCTTACCAGAATGTTCCGATTCTTATTTTCTCCAAATTACGAATTTAATAATTTTAATTCTTTATTTCTATTGTAATAACTTCTTCTCTATTAATCTATTCTTTTTCTCTCTGTATCTTTTTCTCTGAACTGTATATTCTTTTCTGAACTTCTTTTTGTCTGAACTGAACTGTCCGAACTGATTTCTTTCTATTTAATTTTCTCTCCGTGACTTTTTACATGAATGAAATCTGTCCGAAAATCAAAGTTACTATGTTTTGAATGAATAAAAAGGTGCAGGTTATTAAATGTGCTGTAACTGGTAATATTGTGAATGTTTATGAATGGTATGTAATATATGTTAAGTGAAGTTTTTAAGAATGTGTAAGGAGATTCAGTGTTAAATTTAATAAAGGGTAGTATTCTGGAATACAACAACTCCAATGAATATAATTAAAAATTGAGTTGTTAATCATTTATTATTTAAAGTTAATCCAGTAAATTATGGGTATCAGTGTGTAAATCCGGCTATAATAGCAAATACAGCTCCTATAGATAATACGTAATAGAAGTGAGCTACTACATAATATGTATCATGTGATACAATATCAATGGAAGAATTAGCTAGAACTACACCAGTAAGTCCTCCTACTGTAAATAGGAATACAAACCCTAAAGTTCATAATAAGCCTAGTGAATAAGAAAGTTGAGTTCCTTGAAGAGTAGCTAGTCATCTGAAAATTTTAATTCCAGTTGGTACGGCAATAATTTGTAACGGAACGAGTTCTGACGCCGGGATCCGTCGGAATGTCTTGTTGAGCGCATATAAATCGAGTTGCCCGGAACAATGCCTCGAATCTCCGAAGACCCGTGATAATATCTGTAAATCAGGTAGACGTCAGCTACGTCCCTTCGATGTGATAGCAACTGTAGTTCTGACGTCAGCACCGTGTCTCCAATCAGCGGATCGCTCGTCTCTGTATGCTCTCAAGTAGGTCGAGGGTATGTTTAGGAGCAGAGCTCCAAACATGAGAGCAATATTCGAGCGCCGATCTAATTTGACATACAGGGTTTAATTTGAGATATACAGGAAAAGGAGTTGGGACGGAGTAAAATATTTCTTGGCTCTAGAAAGTTAACTCAGTTTACCTGAGGCCGACCAGACGATGTTTGACACGTCTTTATCCCACGATACATTCCCACAGACCGTGACGACGAGTAATTTCAAGCTTTCCCCAGATGCTCCACTTTTCTTTGTAAATGTTGTATATTGTGTTTCCGTTGTATCGAAGTCGACCAGATTGGGTATTCCAGATCCCGATCCAGATAGTCAATCTGGCTACATATCGCTGGTGCTACGTTGATGCACTAATCGGCCGGTCACTCGAGAAAGAGGGAACAAGCGTACTATCATCCGCAAAACTGAACACTTTGTTATCGCGGACTCCAACAAATCATTTATGAGAAGCAGAAACAATATTGGAGCTGAAATAGAATCTTGAGGCACCCCGGAATTAAAAGTATACAGCTCTTCGTCCATTCGCAAAGCTGCTGAGAAAGTCCGTATGAACGAAGTTTGCTTAGCAATACCCCGCGCCAGATGCCGCCAAAAGTCTTGGAAATATCCAATCCGACCACCCTTGGCTCACCGTGCCGCTCAATCACAGATCTCCGTATATCTGTTATAAGCGTCGTAAGGTCTCCCGCGGGGCACTTGCCGCGGAATCCGTAGTGACGATGATTCAGATGTCCGTTGCATTCCACATACTTAATTAAATCGGCATTGGTAACCTTTTCCACCAACTGAGATAACACAGACAGCAACGCTATCGGGTGGTAATTTTGTGGAACATGTTACATAATTAACGTGCTTTAATAATCACCCCCCCCCCCACCCCCCCACACCCACCGCCCTTAACCATAAAAATCGATCGCTAATTTGTATCCATATCCAAAGAATCACGCATCACATTCCTGAAAATAGTATATATCCTCCATGCAATAGCCACATTTTAAAACAATCGCCCCTTACAATAAAAAATCCCATCCCAAAAAGTTGATATTCTGCGGCCAAAACTTTCCGTTGAATTTCAATATAAAAACTTATCATTTTCCCATATCAAATCTCCGGTGTTCAGATTCCGACACCAAATAGGAATTTTTCATAATCTAAACGATTGCCCAAAATAGCAAATACACACAAAACCAACAACAACTCCCTTATCCAGAAATTTGCTACCTGAATTAACCGTTGCAGGTGTAGTACTCCGCGCCGTGCTTTATCGGAAACTCGAGAGAAGAGCGCGAAGTGTTGTGAGTGAAGAATAAAAAGCGAAAGGATTGGGTTAATGTAAAAATAGTTAATTTTGATTGTGCTTGGATCAGTAGTGTGGTTTGACTGGAGGCACGGCCGGCGGTTCGGCCTCTGGAATTCTACTGATCACGAAATCGAAAGTCACTGCCCTTTTATAGTTTTTTCTGTTCACTTTTGTAAATTATTTTAGTGTCAAAATTCCAAGAAGCACACGCAAGACTTTGCGTGCTTCGATTGGAATTTTGTTCTGAGAATCGTTTGAGGATTTGGTTGGATAGATTCTGGGAAGGGGAATCATGAAATGCGTTTTGAATCAAGCATTTCATGATATTAGGATTTTGGGAATAGAGTCAATGTACGACGAATTAACTTTTGGTTTAATTCGTTGTTCATGTGACTCAATATGGAATTTGTATGTGTATCATGTATTATTGGGAAGCATTGGGGATTTGGATAGGATTATTTGATGTTATTGGGGATTTGGATAGGAGTAGCGATTTAGGATCGCTACACAGGCAAACCTTTGCACAGAATGGGAAGATTTGGGGAAGATTCCTTGCGAGGAATCGGTTGACGGTGAAGAGGGAGCAAATGCTATCGAAAAATAGGCTCACGAATTGGCGAGAGAAGTTAGTTGAAAAATAATTGTGAAGCGCGGCGGTTTGGTCTAACAAAAACAGAAAAGAAGTAAAAACCAGAACGAAAATAGTTTCAATAGTTTAATAAAACAAGAAGACTACAAAAAGAAAAATTTCGTCACTACCACCCACGACACCCCCGCCAAGTCAAGCCGAGGTAAGTACATCATTTTTAGTAAAATTAAATATAATTTATTTGCAAAGAAAAATTGCAACTTGCAACAATTTTATGGTGTTGTTGGTCTAGAAATATTTGAACCGTTCCCCTATGATCACCTATGAAGGTGGGTTTTTACATCCCTGTTTGAAATTTATTCGTATATTGTTTTGTATAATATGCTCTTGTATTGGAAATAGAGTCATTGTTCGAATTAAGTCTAAGAAGTATTGGCTTTATTTCAACTGACCTATCTTTTTTAGTGATCTTATTCGCCATTGATCTACACCAGCGTTCATGTTTGAATATCTCGAAGTATATTTTCAAAAATTATTGGATTTGCGTACAAAAACCTTTTAATGCCTTTATAGACTGGAACCACTAACCATTACTTTTTTAAACACCTTAAACACCCGCTGTGTACGCGTTGTCGTTTTCCCTTTGATACGATTCCGTTCGCATTATTTGACGCGTTCCGTTGAATTTCGATTGAGCATTCTTTCCAATTAGGCAATTTGCTAAGGTGGAATGTCTGGTAATGAAAGGACTTCACATCTCAGCGTGATGCCTTGAGATCCATTGTCCCAGTTGACACTGTATCTTACAGCACGACTCTATCAATCACTTCTTAATGCTTCCTCCTCCAGTCATCGAATGACCATGGTAAATGGTATAATCTGCCATCGGACGACAGACAACATTCGTATCACTAAGTCACAGATGCAAACAAACGCCTGACATCGCATTCCATGATCATCTTGATCTAATGATTTTGTTATGGTCGTTCTGTCCAAAAGCCAAACGACATCTTGGCAGAAGTGTGAACTATATTCTTTATGGTTGTCGTGGGGTACATCGTTGGTGGCACTACCGGTTATTGTCCACACTGACACCTCATAACAATGCTGCTCACCATTGTTGTGGAACAATAGGGCTCATTGTTGTTGAGCACGAGAGGCATGCGCATTGTACCCACACCTGAATTGGACAAAGGCGCACAAATGACTCTGAGCAAGATCACGACACGATGACAATAGCCAACAATGATCGAGATGATGTATTCGATGGAAATTAGTCCTTCGGTTGGACCCACTCAGGCAGTCTTCAAATTGAGTGGAACTAATCAATTGCTAGTTGAGACGTAAACGAAAATCTCTATTTATGAGCGGAAGAGGTCTCTATTATGTTACTCGAACATTCAAGAGGTGAGCTGATGCAGGTGTTAAGAGCGATGATGTTCAACATAATAAATACCAATACCGGGCGTCGTCGGTATTGTACGATAAGTGGTAGAACTTAAGAGTGGCGTCAGTCTCGGAGTCATCCGAATGCCTTCAATTTATTTAGGTTTTACGATATTTGTGCAGTGAAAGTCGTTGAGAGTTTCAATGTAATTAGATGTAATTAGGACCGGGCCACTTGAAACGCTTGGGTTTACGACAATCAGACGGAGTTTGTTTAATGCTAATGGACCCGGTCACGAAATTGTTCTTCTATATTTGGAGTAACATGTTATTTTTTTTGGCTTAAATGTACCCGAGGTTCTTTGGTCGATCCATTTGAAAATAAATTTATTTCTTATTAAGGAGATTGAGATCAGGATTGAATTTCGTGACTTATGTTTATTGAAAAGTAGTAGGGATCATAATACCAATATCACATCACGAAATCGTGGATTAGAGGGCTAAATTGGTTTTGTTCCAATAGTAACGGCAGTGACGATGACGTAAGACTTCAGCTTCTCTGACAGATGCCTATTGATTTTAAAATGTTTTTAGGACATCTTAAAAGCTATTAACTGGCTGTTAAAAGCATTTGGGTATAGGGAAGAAATGTACCTTTAAAGTTGTAATTATTTTGGAGCAAATCACGTATCTCTTATGTCTAATATAAAGAAAACCTGCAAGTTTCGGTTATTCAACCTTATCCCAGTTGATAGTTGAGAGTTAAAAGCAACTAACTCCATTAAAAAATATTGGACCTACACGTGGATATATTTAAACTACAACTGCTTTTCATATATATTAATTCGAGGAAAAAGAAATTCACTACTTTTCGCTAGAAGGCTACAGTGATACATATCGTTGTGTTGATCAAACAAATTCAGACTTGTGCTAGTGAGAAGAGTGACATTCCGTAATAGAAAACAATCATTAACCGTTTGTCGATTATTTTAATCACTTATCAAATAGAGAGTATAAATATAAAATTTAACGACTAAAATTGGTTAATTTTATTAACTAAAATGTGTGGATGTTGTTCATGGTCCTGATACTATTACAACCAATTACGTGTAAGTTTATTCCGTTCTAATGTTAAATATGCTCCCCCCACAGGAAAGTGGTCGGAATGGCTGAGTTGGTAAGGAGGTTGTGTCTTGTGTTTGATACAAATCTAGGTTCAACTGACGACTCTTGTATTGTGCAGTTCGGCACAATTACGGAGTAGTACGTAAGATCCCAAAGCCCAGCCGCCCGGTGACATACCACCCCATTAAGCTATAGGCTTCGTGAAATGGTTGGGAGAAATCCTTGAGTATCTTTCGGTCGAGAAAATCTCAGGGCGCTGCCTCGGCGATATATGTTCGCCTTTCCCGGGAAAAGTAAAATAATAATAAGAAAACTGGTTCAGCATTGAAAATGTAGATAAAATCACGGAAATGATCGAAGTATACCATACGTCAGCATTCATAGCATCTTCCAGAGTAGAAGTTTAACAACAATACAGCAATCTTAAATCACCTGCAGTCGTATGTTTGGGTGCCATACGAATATATGGAAAAAGCATTATGGACCGAATTTCCATCTGGGAAGCCTTGATCAAGCGGAAAGAAATAGAACTGTGGGGGTTCTCTATATCACATGGAGAACCAGACCACAATCCTAACCTAATTTCGACCGCTAACAGCGCGTCACACCAACCTCTATCCCACCGTTCATGCTATTCACTTGAGAATCATTGGTTTCCTAAAGGACGCATAGCTAAACTCATAATTATATGCAGACAATGCATAATTGAGTTTAGCTACCCGTTTGCCATACGGTATCTCCATTTTAGCTAGCCCCTAAGATTTCCACCGGAAATCACATCATGTCAGTTAGCAACAGCAAGTCGAATCAGACGATACTGTTGCATGATCATCCAACCGCCGGGGAATTTATCGAAATATCTAATTAGTTCTCACGATAAATTACCCTAGCCAATTTGGCGTCACTTCGGCTTTTCCGCAGATCATCCATTCGTTGGGGATCAATGATTTCTTTTCGCAGGTGATAACACCGGCCACATTTCCTCTCCTCCATAATTCTGTCTCCCTACGGTTCAATGCACTTTGAGATCACCACAGCCTTAACACTAGGACAGTCGATCACTCTAAGAAACTGCATTTGATACCAGCGCACAAGCTAAGCCAACCGCGGAGTTATTGCGCTCCTTCTTTTGTTATTTTCATCCTTTGCATGTCCAGCGACTGTCGAATGATGCGCGAGTATTATTCACCTCACTGGGACATGCAAATGAGAAGAGTCATAAAAAGAGTGCAATGACGGTTGGCTAATAGCTGTGCGAAAAAGAATCCAGATTTTTCATCCCTAATTCACAAGTCACTATCAAATCACAGCAGCGTATACACGCTACGCTGCATCCAGAGTCACATCTCAAGCACCATCGTGCTAGGTCACGCCGCTCTTAGTCGAATTTAATTTCGCCCACTTTAAAGCACTCGCTGTTCAATCTACAAAGGGATCGGTCACGTAATAAGTTGAGTCGCATTTTTAATGACTGAGGTGCGCCCATCTAAAATAGAAGTACGTCTCTGCGAGAGTAACAAAGTTTTACCACTCAGTCGGACTGCAAATATGCTCAGTGGTCGTCGTTTGGAAGTATAAAGAAAGTTAGAGAAATACAACCTCCCTTTTTATTGTGTTCGTTAAAATCCGTTTTGTTAAAATAAATATAAGCAAATTCGCCATCGGCGTTTTGAATAAAAGTTGACTATTGTATTATTCATCACCTCAAACCTGTGTAAACAAAAATACAAGTTAAATAAAAGAACCATTAATTAACAATTAAATCACACCCCAGTGCATTTCATTTATTTCTTTTGGCGAACAATTTTCGACGTCGGAACAGTTGGGGAGTTAAGTGAACCAAGTGCCCGTGTCTTGGCACACTACTCTGTACCCCCACAGAACCATTCTTTAAACGAAAAAAGTGGCGAGTGGAGATCAGATATGGGACATATATGACAATATTGTGTGAAAAAATGCATGGTAAAAGTGTGCTCAATCCTCTTAAATCGATTAAGATGGCCCAACCAGGACTAATGGCCAGTCATTGTTTGCTTTGCACTTGGTGAAATCACCTCCAATGAGCCACTTTAAATGGACAAACACTAAATTTAGACCTGTGCTGTCAATTATTAAACCATTCGAAGCGAGCGATTGAATGAAAGCGAAGCCAGAAGAGGTGTCATGCTCCATCAAGATAACGCCAGATCACAGATATTTATAACAACTCGGGAGCTCGGTTGGGCAGTTTTGATGCATCCACCACATAGTTGATTATTGAATATTTTGGAGGAGCTCTTATGAAGTTGCTTTTAAAGTGGTGTGACATAATTAAAGAAAATCTCAGGGCGCTGCCTCGGCGATATATGTTCGCCTTTCCCGGGAAAAGTAAAATAATAATAAGAAAACTGGTTCAGCATTGAAAATGTAGATAAAATCACGGAAATGATCGAAGTATACCATACGTCAGCATTCATAGCATCTTCCAGAGTAGAAGTTTAACAACAATACAGCAATCTTAAATCACCTGCAGTCGTATGTTTGGGTGCCATACGAATATATGGAAAAAGCATTATGGACCGAATTTCCATCTGGGAAGCCTTGATCAAGCGGAAAGAAATAGAACTGTGGGGGTTCTCTATATCACATGGAGAACCAGACCACAATCCTAACCTAATTTCGACCGCTAACAGCGCGTCACACCAACCTCTATCCCACCGTTCATGCTATTCACTTGAGAATCATTGGTTTCCTAAAGGACGCATAGCTAAACTCATAATTATATGCAGACAATGCATAATTGAGTTTAGCTACCCGTTTGCCATACGGTATCTCCATTTTAGCTAGCCCCTAAGATTTCCACCGGAAATCACATCATGTCAGTTAGCAACAGCAAGTCGAATCAGACGATACTGTTGCATGATCATCCAACCGCCGGGGAATTTATCGAAATATCTAATTAGTTCTCACGATAAATTACCCTAGCCAATTTGGCGTCACTTCGGCTTTTCCGCAGATCATCCATTCGTTGGGGATCAATGATTTCTTTTCGCAGGTGATAACACCGGCCACATTTCCTCTCCTCCATAATTCTGTCTCCCTACGGTTCAATGCACTTTGAGATCACCACAGCCTTAACACTAGGACAGTCGATCACTCTAAGAAACTGCATTTGATACCAGCGCACAAGCTAAGCCAACCGCGGAGTTATTGCGCTCCTTCTTTTGTTATTTTCATCCTTTGCATGTCCAGCGACTGTCGAATGATGCGCGAGTATTATTCACCTCACTGGGACATGCAAATGAGAAGAGTCATAAAAAGAGTGCAATGACGGTTGGCTAATAGCTGTGCGAAAAAGAATCCAGATTTTTCATCCCTAATTCACAAGTCACTATCAAATCACAGCAGCGTATACACGCTACGCTGCATCCAGAGTCACATCTCAAGCACCATCGTGCTAGGTCACGCCGCTCTTAGTCGAATTTAATTTCGCCCACTTTAAAGCACTCGCTGTTCAATCTACAAAGGGATCGGTCACGTAATAAGTTGAGTCGCATTTTTAATGACTGAGGTGCGCCCATCTAAAATAGAAGTACGTCTCTGCGAGAGTAACAAAGTTTTACCACTCAGTCGGACTGCAAATATGCTCAGTGGTCGTCGTTTGGAAGTATAAAGAAAGTTAGAGAAATACAACCTCCCTTTTTATTGTGTTCGTTAAAATCCGTTTTGTTAAAATAAATATAAGCAAATTCGCCATCGGCGTTTTGAATAAAAGTTGACTATTGTATTATTCATCACCTCAAACCTGTGTAAACAAAAATACAAGTTAAATAAAAGAACCATTAATTAACAATTAAATCACACCCCAGTGCATTTCATTTATTTCTTTTGGCGAACAATTTTCGACGTCGGAACAGTTGGGGAGTTAAGTGAACCAAGTGCCCGTGTCTTGGCACACTACTCTGTACCCCCACAGAACCATTCTTTAAACGAAAAAAGTGGCGAGTGGAGATCAGATATGGGACATATATGACAATATTGTGTGAAAAAATGCATGGTAAAAGTGTGCTCAATCCTCTTAAATCGATTAAGATGGCCCAACCAGGACTAATGGCCAGTCATTGTTTGCTTTGCACTTGGTGAAATCACCTCCAATGAGCCACTTTAAATGGACAAACACTAAATTTAGACCTGTGCTGTCAATTATTAAACCATTCGAAGCGAGCGATTGAATGAAAGCGAAGCCAGAAGAGGTGTCATGCTCCATCAAGATAACGCCAGATCACAGATATTTATAACAACTCGGGAGCTCGGTTGGGCAGTTTTGATGCATCCACCACATAGTTGATTATTGAATATTTTGGAGGAGCTCTTATGAAGTTGCTTTTAAAGTGGTGTGACATAATTAAAGCCCCCCCCCCCCCAAAAGCAGACATTGAGCACTCACAAACATACCTGCTGGCTAAAAAGTTAGACACCCATCCTAAGCCGCTGTCCGAGGATTTGAACGAAATCATCGACAAGTCGACCGAGTCCAAAGAGGGAAAACTGTGAGTAACCATTTCCTTAATCTCTACTTTTGTGCAACAAATTAGTATGCCGCAGTGGGAAAAATATAAAACAAAACGATGCATATTTACACCCAAATTATACAACCTGAAGCATCTTAAATAAGGTCTTGAAATAAACGTAAACATAATGGGTGTATCATTTCCCTAGAATAATACGAGTATATAGTTAAACTGAGGAGCTTCGCACAATGCGAGTTTCTTAACCCTTGGCAGTGGTGTCGTAACGTTCTACCACAGCATCTTTGTCTGGTATCTCAATGCAAAGATCTCATTAATTTTTCATAATCTTCATTGAAATTTTATAAATTCTAACCTAAAGTCCTGTTAAATAATAAATGTTGCAATGTAGCTAGCAGCGCACGTCCGTGTATTTCCTACAAACGGCATCCGTTTTTATTGCTTAGGTATTTTTATAACACCTTCCCTTCTAAATTGATAGTTACTTTAATTTCTTAAAATTTTAACTTCTGCACCAACCGCAGAAAAACAATTGCAAATATTTCAATAATTATAATTTTTCCCTAATACGAATGACTTCGTACCTAAGTCACGTTGACCGCGTAATAAAGCCAGATTTAAACTGCAACGATATTCACGACAAGTAATACTATTAGTCCTGTGATTACGACCTTAGAATTTACTCTTTGCCAGGCCGGGTTGTTGTAAAATGCGAGTAAAAGTCAAGTGGTAGGTGGGGTCCCAACGCCCTGCCGCCCAGTGAAATGCCACCCCATCAAGTTATAGGCTCCGGGAAATGGCCGGGAGAAATCCCCGGTCACATTTCGAAGCTTAGCTAATGGATCGGCCTGTAAAAAGGTTGGTTTAGGTGCTAAGTCGGTCCCAAGGTGATCCAAGGTGAGATACGCCGTCACGTTGTATGTGAAACTATGTCGTGGGGAGAAATCTCCAACTATGTTCGGACGTTTTGCTGATGGTCCGGACTGAGATAAAACATGATGGTATCTTTTGATATAATGAAATGCGGAGGTAAACTAGTTCCCCATTGAGATCATCAGGGGGTCATGTCAGGGCGAATAACCTAATAATTTGGACATCGTTCGGAAGAAGATCCTGAAGAGTTCTATAACATTTCTGTTTTTTTCTTTTAATTTACAAACGCCCTTATTATTTCACAAAAAAATTTACAGATTGTACTTAAGAAGAAATGCTAAGCCCTATTTACTTATCATCAATTTACTAGTTCTTCACAAGCACTCGAAATTGTATAATATTTCTTTTTGTTTTGTTTTTAAATTTAATATTAAATACGTATATATATATATATATATATATATATATATATATATATATATACATATATATTTATACCATAGAGACGACTGCACCATTAGGAAATTCAGATTACGGGTTGATTTTGCTTGGGGCACCCACTTACATTTCAAGTGAATAACCGACCTGGGCGGCTTTGCCGTGTATGGAGGTATGGGGCTGCCAACGGGGACGATTTGAGAGATCTTTTCGTATTCTTTCCGAGGTGTGCTCTGAAGACTCCGATGTTAACGCATGCGCGGAGTCGGTTACGGAGATTATAATTCTCAAGATGAAGATTTACATTCCGCATTCCATTAAACGAAGTTCATCTGATAATCCTCGGTTTGATAAAAAATACAATAGCAAAAAATAGAGCTTTTAAACAATGGCGCTCCAACCAGGCGATTGATACCGCGAAGAAGGCCTACAACAACAGATTTTAATGTTTAATTAATTTAATTAATTTTACTGCCAGCTGGAAGATTGCTCGAGTTCAGCCAATCCCAAGGAAACGGTCATCAATACCGAATTAATTAAGTATTTGGAGTGCAACGGACTTCTGAATTATCATGAATATGGATTCTGTGGCAGGCGGTTCATGGGAGAGCTTTCGACTGTTATAACCGATATACGTACATCTGTAATTGAGCGGCATGGTGAGTCAACGGCGGTCGCATTGGATATCTCCAATGCTTTTGACGACGTCTGATATTAGGCATTGCTGAGCAAATTTCATTCATATGGACTTTCCCAACAGCTTTGCGACTGGACGAAGAGATTCCTCGAAAATCGATCGATCCGGGTTGTTGTGGACGGCGATTGTTCGGATCTGTATCCTGTAAATTATGGGGTGCCCCAAGGTTCTATTTTGGCCCCAACCTTGTTTTTGCTTCACATAAATAATTTTTTGGAGACAACGGATAACAAAGCGTTCAGTTTTGTGGAGATGTACGCTTGCTTCCTGTTTTTCGAGTGATTAACCGATTAGTACATCAACGTCGCACCAGCTCTTTGAATCGGGATCTGGATAAGGGCCTACAGTGTGGAAATGCCAATCTCGTCGACTTCAATGCAGGGAAGGCACAGTATACAATATTCACAAAGAAAAGTGCAACATCGGCTCCACAGCTGATGATGAATGGCGAGCCCTCGAATCTGGGGAAAGCTTGAAATAGCTCGGCATCACGGTCTGCGGAAATGTATCGTGGCCAGATTCGCCTCAGGAAAACGGAGTTATCTTCACAGAGCCCAGAAATATTTTACTCAGGCTCAGTTGTTCCACTAGAGGCGTCCCTTGATTTGGACATGAATAGGCTTAGGCAGGATGGATCCGGAATTCCGCTGATCTATCATGTAAGTAGATCATCCGTAGACGGGTGATTGTGCTACGGCCGGGAAGTCACCCACACCGAAGAAGACCTCTTGAGCTTCAGTAGGGCTATCTCACAAAGAGACCGGGACGATAATATTAAACAGCACCAACATTTCTGGTGGTTGAATAGCAATTAAAGACCTGATTACCAATGTCGGTAGAATCACTGCATGATCAGCCAGCTGACACAGATTTAGCTTTTCTGGAATTAGGGTACTACCCTATTTAAGTTATGTTCTTTCAAGTAAATAAAAAAAAACTTGAATTAACTTAATTTTAAGTAAAAACAGAAAAAAAATTGGCACAATGCTTTGTTAGACAAATAATCACAATTGTTAGACAAAGCCACAAATAAAGTCCTGTCGCCGAAAGGCAAATTGCACAATAGTCTTATAGCGTTTGAAATAATAGTGAAGAAGATCGTGTGATTCGAACTGACGCTATGACAGGTCGAATCACGAAAAAAATTTTACCTAAGCGTTACTCATCAGGCTACTGACCGTGTTTAGAATTTGATTTCCACACTCGACTATACTTCACTGATGTGAATTATTTTTGTTATCGCTTGATTTTTCGTTCGGTGTTCTTCACTATTTTTGCTTGTGAATTGTGTGTGTATCTGTTAGAATCGCTACAGTCTTATTATGTTTAGCTTAGAGCGTCTGCGTAGGACCAGTAAGTTATAATATAAGATAAGTAAGCCCGAATTTTTTGTCTAGCATATAAAGTAGAAACTAAGAATATAAAACGAAATTAAAAACGTTACAAAAATGAAAATAAAATGATCCCCCTGATCGGGGACACGGCGCTGACATCAGAACTACAGTTGCTACCACATCGAAGGCGCGTAGCCGACCTCTGTTTGTTTTACAGATATTATCACAAGTACCATTCTTCGGAGATTCGCGATATTGTTCTGCGCAATTCTGTTTATATGCGCTCTACAAGACAATCCGACGGATCGCACCAATTTCCGGTTCATCTCCCAACGCCGCAAACATTCCTGCATCAGAACTCGTTCCGTTACCGAGCGGGGAAGCTGTGGAATACCACCCACTTCTAATTACATCTAAATTGCTCCATCGACCGGAATGCCTCCGAATTTGGGTACGAACTCGGAGTATTTGACTCATTAACGAACTCAGAATCAGATAGGATACGCATGCTTTTGGCGATGTTCGACAAATCGATACATTCCCCCAGACCGTGACGCCGAGTCACTTGAATCTTTCCCCAGATTCCAGGGCATGGCCATTCATCGTCAGATGTGGAGCCGATGTTCCACTTTTCTTTGTGAATATTGTATACTGTTCCTTCCTTGCATTGAAGTCGACGAGATTGGCATTTCTACACTGTAGGCCTTTATCCAGATCCCGAGTCAGAGAGTCAATCTGTCTACATCTCAGCTGGTGCGACGTTGATGTACTAATCGGTTAATCACTCGAAAAAGACGAAGTAAAAGTACCATCTCCGCAAAACTGAACACTTTGTTATCCGGTGTATCCAATAAAACGTTTATGTGAAGCAAAAACAAGGTTGCAGCCAAAATAGAACTTTGAGGCACCCCACAATTAACAGGATACAATCCGAACACTCGCCATCCACAACAACCCGGATCGATTGATTTTCGAGCAAACTCTTCGTCCAGTCACAAATCTGCTGGGAAAGCCCCTATGAACGAAGTTTGCTCAGAAATGCCCCGTGCCAGATGCGGTCAAAAGCATTGGAGATATCCGCCTGCCACGGAATCCGTATTGACGATCATTCAAATGTTCGTTGAACTCCAAATACTTAATTAATTCGGTATTGGTGACCTTTTCCATCACCTTAGACAACATAGACAGACATGCTATCGGTCGGTAATTTTGTGGCAGTAATTTTTTTCCCCTCTTTGGGATTGATTGAACCCGGGCGATTTCCCAGCAGTTAGGAAATGTCCTCCGTGCATAAGAGAAGCGAAAGGGTCTGGCAAGAAGCGGCGATAGTTCTGGAGCACAGTTCTTAAGGATTATTGCTGGTATTCCGCCCGGGCAGGTTGCCTTCCTACAATCCACTCCACGTAGAATGCGTTGAGTAGTACGCGGCCGAAATCTCCCATCCCGCATCGAAGACCATACCGCCGCGATCACAGGTGGCCACAACGGGCCGGGATCGAGATTTGAGTTCCCCGAAAATAAATTGGCGAACACATTAGCTTTATCCTTTGAATTTGTGACTAATGTCCCACTGCCCGTCACTAACGGGAGAAAAGGGGAGGAAGCGAAGTTACTGCTGACAGCCTGTGCCATTGACCACAAGGGACGGGAACCGGCCAGACACTCAATGGGTTAATTAGTCACTCTGTCGTTGTAGTCCTTCTTCGCGGTATCAATCGGCTGGTCGCACGCGTTTCTGATTCTAATAAAATTGGTTCTGTTAACATCGGTTGTATTGGCGCGCCATTGTTTAAAAGCTCTATTTTTTGCTACTGTAATCTGCTCGCATTTTTAATCAGATGAACTTCGTTTAATGGAATGCGGAATGTAGATCTCCATCCCGAGAATTATAATCTCTGTGGCCGACTCCGCGCATGCATCGGCTTCGGGGTCTGCAAAGCATACATCCAACCACGGAAGGGAAGCGGAGCAATCTCAAAAATCGAGCCAGTTGGCAACCCGTACCTCTATACACGGCGAAGCCGTCCAGGTCGGTTATTCGCCTTTTTTTCACACTAACGCGCACACAAAAGGGGATTTTGAAGTACCCTTAAACGCCAGAGCCCAGAGCGGTGGGATAGAGGAGAAGTGGATAAGGAAAAAAGGTGTCGATGTATTGGTCTTGAATGCCTGAAAATTACTACGACGAGGAAACACATGATCAGGTAGAGCATTCCACATTCGTGTGGTTCGGCTAAAGAATGACTCTCTATGTTTATTTGTGCGCCTGAAATCCACTTTCAACGTGAACTGATGCACAGTCACAGATTGACGGGTATCGCGGGTAAATGTCTGAAGGGGCGGAACGAATTGACCAAGTTCAGTTGAGCAACGACCGTGGTAATAAAAAATAGATAGGCACGATCGTTGCGTATATGTTCTAATGAGGGAATTAAACGACTCACAGCTGAATCCCCAATAAGTTTCACTGTTCGTGTTTGCATCCTATCGAGCACGTGTAGTGAATTTTTGGATGCGCCTGAACAAATATGGGAATTAAACTCCATTTTCGGACGAATATACGCCTTATAAATAGTGGTCAGGTTGGATGGAGTGAAGTAACTTCTGCATCTCATAAGAAACCCCATATATTTAGTTGCACTTTTCGCAGCTTCAAATATGTGGCCATTCCAATTAAGAGTCGAATTAACTCGAGTGACTAGGATGGAAAGCCTCCACTTTTCGGTACGGTACGCTATCAGATCTCCTGTGGACCTGTTGCTACGAATGCCATATTGACGGTGATCGAGGAGGTCATTTGATTCCAGATATTTCAAAGTGATTCCATTACCTTGGAGAGAATAGAAGTTAGTGCTATGGGTCGATAAGAAGAGAGGGATGATTTGTCATCTTTTTGGGGAATTGGCTGAATGTTCACTGACTTCCATCTATTTGGGAAACAATCAGTAGAATAAGAAAAATGGAAGAGTTTCCGCATAGGTTTAGCGAGTGAAGAGGAACATCTCTTCAAGAGAATTGGGGGAATGCCAATCGGACCAGCGGATTTCTTTGCATTTAGCTCTTTGAGTGCATGGGCAACAGTACGCGTTCGGAAGTGAATCTGGCTCATGGTGTGCTGCTTATGCTCAAGTTGAGTCGGGACTGATGTGGTATCAAGCAGCGTTGAGTTGGCTGCAAAATGTGCAGCAAGTAGATTCGCCTTCTTTATGGCACTGGTGACTGGTCTGTCATCGACTATAAGCGATAGAATGCACAAAAAGTCCTAGTTTTGAATGTTTTTCACGAATGCCCAGAAGTTTCTGCTACCTGTAGGAGAGTGTGGTATTTTTTGTCTCACTCTCTGGTCATGCAAGAACTTGGCACTTTGAAAATACGCATTGCAGTCATTTCTAGCTCTCTTAAAGCTTTTACGGTTTTGCTCAGTATTATTTGATTTATAGATTTGGAAGCTAAACTCTTTAGCCTTAATGGCTTCTGTGCACCCGAATTCGAACCACATATTTTTTGTGGGTTTGATACTCTTTACCCTGTGTGGAATAAAGGTTCGCATGCCATGTAGAATCGTGTCTGTCAATGTGTCCGCTATAGGGTCTGTGGGGCTTTTCAGGGCCCGAAGAGCCACGCATCGCTCGAACCCCACCATTATCAGCAAATACAGCTTACCTGAAAGTTGAATTTTCGGCAAGGTTACTCAATCTTGCCATGGCATTAACTGCCAACCTTTTAGCAGAATAACGATTGTTGTAAACCCCTTCAGGGTATTAAGTGACATATAATCCCATTTCGGCAGTACTTACAACACTACTTCATTGCTTCAAAACATTTTCAGACACACACACTCCGACAAATGTTAAATCCTTGTTTGTTTTTTCTTTTTGAATTATAATCGTGGTTTTTAATTATATAAATTGACGTTTAATAATTTTAAAGTTCAGGTAGGCAATACTATAACCCTGTCCATCAGTGTTAGAGACCCGCTTCTACTTCCGCTGACCCACTCTCAACTCCCTGCGACTTCTTTTGACTCGTTGGCGACCTTCTTGCGACCTTTTTCGCGTCCTCTTACGCCCCATTGCCACGGCAAACAGCACAATATGGTCGACACGCGAAACAGCGCGGCCAAAAAGGCTCAAGAACAATCCGAGCCCCTCGAATTCCACGACGCCTCCAGCGTCGACTTCTCGCTGAGCAAGTCGATGCCGACCAGGACCTACCTGCACAACCTGCTTTCCTGGCACCACCGCTTGCCCCCAGTCTCGTTAACCGACCCGTACCTACTTCCGCCGACTCACTCCCGACGGCCTCTAACGCCCCTAGAGCCGGCTCTTTGGTGGATCCTGGCATTATAATGCCCAGAACTAGCGCCGGTACCTCTCAACAAGCCCATAGGCAATCAGAGTCCCAAGAGTTCCACGATGCTTCCAGCCTCGGGAATAGGACTCATCCTACAAATATAGGGCTTCCCCCCTTCGATGAGGAGGATCCAGACCTTTGGTTTCCCGTAGCGGATCGCATCTTCCTGACCGCCGACCTACACGACGAACAACTTCGTGCAGTCGAGCTGTTGCGAGTGCTTAACCGCACTTAGCGAACGCATGTTTCCCACATCATTAGGACGGCCGACCGAAACCCTTATAGCAACATGCATGAGGCTCTGCTCGACGCTTTGGACGAGCCCGGAAGTTTGCGGCAACAACGCTTGGCGGCCGAAACCAACCTATCGGGGATGAGACCGTCCCTTTTCCTGGCCCATTTACGCTCTATAGCGGGGACCAAGATCGGGGACAACCTAATAAGGCCTCACTTTTTGAGATGTCTCCCCCACAGACATTCCAGCGTTAAAATTGCGGAAGCAATTATGGAAAGCTCAGACCAGCATTCTGAGCCTCCAGCGTACCAGGTAGCGGCGGTTTCTCAACACGCCGCCCAGCCTACACGGCACTCTCTTCTGCCACTAACAGCCCCCCAGATGGCTCCAGCGCAGCAACCTCCTCAGCCACAGTTACACCCCAGAAGGCCTACCTCAACCAATTTCCCACAGCAGAACCAAGAGGCAAGGGCCAATGAATTACGCCAGAGAACTCAGGTAACTACTTCTGATCCCACTCCGTCGCGAAATAAATCAATTTCGGGCGGAGATGAGAAACGACCCACAAAGCGCCCAGAATCGTGCCATGCGAGCCGTCCTTTCAATCGGCCTAAATACCCCTCAGCGGGCCAATTCCCATCGAGCACCGACTCGACCTCCCCGTAACGGCAATTCCAATAGGCAGAATACGCCTAATAATGCCGTTACTCTCCCTTGGTGCGCCAATCATCGACGATACAGTGATCGCGCATTTAATTGTAAGGCGCCTTGTGGGTGGACTCCAGCAGCCAGCAACCAAGGTCGGCATTTAAACTAATATTCCCGACTGATACCCTCGCGCAATCGGCCGGCACCCCTGTAATAAGTCTGTGGCGACTCTAACAGAACACACACTATTCACAAGCAAAAATAGTGAACAACACCGAACGAAAAATCGAACAAGAAAATACATCAGAACCGTATACCAAGCGATAACAAAAATAATTCACATCAGTAGAGTATAGTCGAGCTTTATAATCAAATTCAAAACACGGTCAGTACCCTGATGGGTAACGCTTAGGGTCAATTGTTTTCGTGATTCAAATTGTCATAGCGTCAGTTCGAATCACACGATCTTCTTCACTATTATTTCAAACGCTAAAAGTTGCCTAACCATCCGGGATGCTAAACTGAATATCGCTTTTACTGTCGATGCGGCGCCGATATCTCAGTCCTCCCGCGATCGTTTTCTCGGCGGAAACGCGTGCCTGCCGCACTTAAACTGTCAGCTGCGAATAATTCATCGATACTTACGTACGGTCGAAAAAAACTGACACTTCAACTGGGTCTTCGACGTCCGGTCACTTGGCGTTTCGTCATTGCGGACGCAAATGAACCCCTAATAGGTTCCGACCTATTAGGCGCACACAACCTGTTGGTCGATACGACCCATAACAGGCTGATGGCTCCAACCGCACCCCCCTTGCCGGCATCTTCAACGGCACCATCGAGGGCCACAAAGTGCACCGACCCGATACAGGCCATGGTACAGGAGTTTGTCAGTACAACAAGTCCTCTACCTAATCAGCACCGGCACAAAGCCACCGTGTTTCATCACATCGAAACACGCGGTCCCCCGGTGAGTCAGCGCCCACGCCGACTGGCTGCCGAAAAATTACGTGCGACACGCACAGAATTCGATCACATGATCGAACTTGGTATCTTCCAACCGTCGGACAGCCCCTGGGCAAGCCCACTCCACTTAGTAAAGAGACGTTCCGGTGAGTGGCGCCCATGTGGTGATTACAGGCTGTTGAACACAGCAACTGTCCCGGACAGATACCCTATCGCACACCTCTACGATTTTTCGTATAAACTACGAGGTTGCAATGTCTTCACTACCCTGGATCTCACCAGGGCTTACCACCAAATTCCGGTGGCACCCGAAGACATCCCCAAGATCGCAGTCATTACACCTTTCGGACTCTTCGAGTTCAAAGTGATGACTTTCGGCCTCAGGAATGCCGAACAGACATTCCAGCGTTATATCGACTCGGCATTACGTGGTCTCAGTTGCTGCCACGCATATCTTGATGACATTCTCATCGCCTCCAAAGACCACGCCGAACACATCCGCCACTTACGTCAAGTCCCAGAGCGCCTCCGTGAATTCGGTCTTGTCATCAACCCAGATAAGTGTCAATACGCCGAGGAGCAAATAACTTATCTGGGTTAGGTCGTTGACAACCAGGGCATTCGCCCACTACCAGACCGTGTGGAGCCCCTCATGAAGTACCCCTGTGGGGTGGATGTAGGTTGTGCGGGCGTACTGCACTGGTTCACTTCACATCCCCATCATTCACTAAATGTTCCACCGAATACAACGCACAAACACGAACCTCAGCAACGCACCGCCCTCCAGGAGGAAAATTAAATACCGATGAAAGGAATCACACTGCACATAGTTTCTGAATTATTTTTATTGTTCACTTGTTGTAATTTGGTTTGTTTGTTGTTTTGATTTAGCAATACATGAACGTAATTATGGTATAATGAAGCCAATTATGGATATAATTAATTTAGAGCAATTATTAAAACATGATCAAAGTTGCAAATTTATAGTTAACTGTATAGAAAATTGATAAATTGTTTATTGTTTGTCTCTTACATTTTTGTATGATTAATACGTTTTCCAAAAACTATTGAACACTTCGTATGAACTTAAGGATAAATAAACTAAAACTTCCTAGAGTTGAAAAATAAAACACACACGACTCACGGGGGTGCGAACTCCGACGCACCCCTCGATGGTAAAAGGGTGGCCCATCGTATTTACGCGTACCGAGCGCACAGGCAGCGTAGTGGAGACCCGACCGACTTGGTCTGGTGATGGACTGAGACTCAAACGATATCCTCTCTAATAAGGATATCGTTTTTTACCTACCACCAGGGAAACGTAAAGTCTCTCTTGGTGGTATAGGAAACCAGATCTTGTAATACAGTTCATGGTGGTATGTGTGGGATCGTTGAGATCAATGCTATTCACACGTGCAGTGGAACAGCGAAACAGGGAGGCGGCAAAGACAAAAGGAAAGGCGACCAAATGGTTCGCTCTTTAATGAGGGTCATGTTTATACGATGCCTCGTCGCTATTTTCGACGTTAGGAGAAAAAGGTGCTAAAAGCAAATTGGATGTTTATGGCATCTCTGGCTGCAATAGAAACCGGGTTCATATTTGCATTAGGAAATGCTGGAGAATTTGGTTTCAGCGTCTATTGCGCTAATTATATGCAGCTGCTTGGGTTGTTTGTTGGTAAGACAAACAAAAAAGGTTGCCAGGCAATGTATATGAAAAGGTATATGGCGCGGCTAGGCAAATAGACGGCGCGATATTTATGGAATTTGTCTGGTACCGAATTGGTTCAGAATACCAAATAAGCAAACAAAGAAATCTTATGAAAAATTGTATGCGAAGGGATGCATGAAGGTAAGTTTTCTTTATAGGGATTTTAGGGTTATAATAATTGGGTCTGTTTGATGCGTGAAGCATCTAAGATGCTAATGCGAATTGCATTAGCGAAAGCTGGTGCAGACCCGGGTTATGGTTATGGGGGTTTTTTCAGGAAGGCGAGCCGTGGGATCTGGCGGAATCGCCACACCCCCGTCCTACTAACGTGAGTGAGCTCCGTCGATTCCTGGGCATCCTTAACTTCTATCGTCCAACGCTGAAGAACGCTGCCCAAATTCAAGCTCCCTTAATTGAATTCTTTAAAGGAGCTAAGCGCAATGATAAACGCCCCATCACTTGGACAGAAGTCTCTGATCGAGCATTCCAGCTGTCCAAAGAACAATTGGCAAATGCCACCTTACTCCGATACCCCCTCGAGGGAGCGGCACTTTCTATCCAATGCGACGCATCGGATACCGCAATCGGAGCCGTCCTTGAACAGGACATCGAAGGCCGACCGGAACCACTTGGTTTCTTTTCAAGGAAGCTGAGTCCTACTGGGCGACGTTACAGTGCCTACAACCGCGAATTACACGCGATCTACAGCGCTACTTCCGTCATATGATAGAAGGACGTTCGCTCTCTATTTTAACAGACCACAAGCCGCTGGTCTATGCGTTCCGGAAGAAGTTGGGAAATGCCTCCCCCCGACATGAGCGTCAATTAGACCTCATTGGGCAATATACCACGGAGATCAAGTATATCTTCGGTAAACAGAACGTCACGGCGAACGCCCTTTTTCGAGTCGATACGATTCACTTGCGTACCGCCTTGAACAACACTGACCTTGCCCTAGCTCAACAGGAGGACGAACAGCTTAAGTCCCTCCTGACTGCGGAAACGGCACTAGAGCTAAAGAAAATCACTCTCCGCGACCCTTTGGGCGAAATTTGGTGTGATATCTCTACTGGAACCGCTAGACCTTACATTCCCGAAAAACTTTGTAAGGGCGTGTTCCAGATTTACCACAACCCAGCCCACCCCAGCGGCCGATCTACAGCCGCTGCTGTCAGTCGCAAATTCATTTGGCCCCAGATGAACAAAGACCTCACCGGTTGGGCCTGTGCTTGTCTCCAGTACCAACGCTGCAAAATAGCGCGACATAATGTACTGGAGCCAGCACAATTCAAGCTTCCCACGGCACGCTTCGGCCATGTCCACATAGACATAGTGGGACCGCTTACTCCATCAAGAGGATTCTCTTATATCCTCACTATGATGGATCGCTGCACGCGATGACCAGAAGCGACACCTCTCAGGGCAGTTACTGCCGAATCAGTCGCCAACGCTTTTTATTCAACTTGGGTCACCCGCTTCGGTGTACCAACCACCTTAACTTCGGATCAAGGTCCACAATTCGAGGCGGCAATATTTAGGCAGCTAACAAATATCCTCGGCTGCCAAAGGAGTCGTACGACCGCCTACCACCCGCAACCCAATGAGATGATAGAGCGCTGGCATAGATCCCTCAAGGCCTCACTCATGTGTCATAACGACACCCAATGGTTCGACGCCCTTCCCACGGCCCTCCTCGGCCTGAGGACAAGTATTAAAGAGGACCTAGGTGCTTCGGCAGCAGAGCTTACCTACGGTACCAACCTCCTTCTTCCAGGAGAACTTTTCCTGGACGGCGAAACCCCACGTCACCAACTTCACGAATTGACCTGCTACGTAAGGTTAGGGCAATCCCAGTAGCCAGGCACGGCTCCAAAAAAACTCTTAGTCCGCCCTGAACTGCACAGCTGCACGCACGTCTTTGTCAGGGTGGATAAGGTCAAAAAACCCATCGACCCACCTTATGATGGGCCGCATCAGCGACGATCCATTGCCGTATCTAGGAACAATCACCAGCATCGGTCATGACCAGGAATTAGTACCTAAGCAACGAGTAGCCACGATTCTCACGCTGGCCATCGAAGCTGCTTTCGTTTACACAAAGTAAACACCCAAGCCAATACTTTCGCCTGGCGGCACCACTAACGGGATTAGCATACCCTAAAACAATATAGCACCCATGCATTGAATTGAACATGACCGAAATATGTTTACTTTAAGCAAACTAGCAACGGTCATATCCCATGTTTAGTTCGCTAACCCAAACGGATGCACATATTAGCGTTTGCCTGTGGGATTGTTTATACATTATCGCAAAACAGATTCCTGCCTTCGGCAAGAGTTTTATTGACTAACGTCAATCAAGGAATCTATCCCTTGCGGATGGCGGCAGTAAATCTTGCCCATACATGGAGCAGCAGATTTGAGCTGCGACATGCGTTTCTTTCTTCCCTTTCTTATTACCTTCGCCATGGTACGTCATGCGCTTGCCTTCCAGGGTGGATCTTTCCAATTTTCTTGGACGACGTCCATGGAAGCGAGCCAATGGAATCCAAGCACTGATTGGCTACCCTTCGGCGGGGAATCCATTAGGATCATGTTTGATGGAGGTCGGTGAACAGACATCCGGGAGTCAGATTTTAACAGCTCAACAATACAGAGGTGTCGCGGTCGTTGCGTCTCGTAGCCTTTTTTTTCCACCCAATGAGCGAAGTCGAGTTGTAGCAGTGTCAAGTCAGAATCCAGTTGCGTTTGCTGATGAAGTTAATTTTTACCTTCAGTGCCAGGCCTAAACTTTCATGTTCGTGTCCAGGACAAGTGAATTAAAAAAGCACCACGCGTGGAGAAACAATTAATTAATTAATATTGATGTGCCGGGATAGACTAAAGTTATTCCAACACCGTTTCCGGTTAAAATTTATTTTCTTATTGGCCACACGTGTTTCAATTAGAAGTTTAATAACCCCTATTCGACAAATAGTAAAAGTCAATCAGTGAACAATAAATGTATTTCCAGCTACCATTACTGTGTTCTATTTTCATGCTTCGTGGGTGAACGATCTTCTGAGAACAGTTTTCGTGAACAATCCGTGGTGTTTTTATGCAACCCGCATCCTTGCTGATGCCAACATAAAAACTACCTACAGGTCAACCGTTATTTAGGAAAAATAAGGACCAATTTAACCTCCCAAAATCGTCGCTCAGAACTTCCCAGTTGGATTTCTTGCAGAACCATACTGTACTTCTGGGAACTTTCTCATTAACGTTGCTGTTGTTTAGAGCAAATTAAGGCGACACGACACAGTGGTCTGAAGTGGCCAAGGGCGAAGAGACTTCAATTGTGTGTTTGTTTGAGTGGGAGGGGAGAAACAGGTCCAGTGTGTTGGCGAAAAGATCATATATCTCTCGTACCCGTGTTAGGTCATTTACAAGTTGAGTTAAACTATTTGAATCGGCAAAGAGCTGGACATATTGACCTTCAGGTGTGTCCGGAGTGACGAAGCCACCGAGAGTTAGGCACATTAAACGCACCCACAATAACGATTTCAGTGTGCGGATATAGGGTCAGGATCTTATCGATAGCATCAGATAGAGCATCAAATTCGTTAAAGGATGCGTTTCTATCCAAGTTTGGGCTTCTGTAATGAAAGCAGTGTGGGGTACGAGTTGATGTGCCGAACAGGGGCACGCACTTCACTCCTATCCCCATCATATTTTACTGCTGGATAACGTTCACGAGAGTAAAAAGGAAACACTGGTTTTTGGTTTTATTCTGTTTTGGTTTATGCTCTTTTTATTTGTTGGTTTTCTTTTTGTTCAATGGAGGTGATGTTCAATTCGGTGAACAATAGAAAAATACAATTATTTACAGCACAAAAACAAAAAGGAAATTAATAATAAATTCATAAAACAAGGATATCAACACATGTTTTTTTTCTCTGCTCATTCACTTTATGACTAAACATCTAAGATCACTTTTAGAGATTTGATCAACCTATTTTTGGATGCACTATTTAAGAGATAACTGCAGCAATCACTGAATTACTTTAAGGGGTAAATATCCAACACAACTAATCCTCGGCAGCAAGACAACTCGGAGTCAAGACTGATCCCAATTAGTGATGAAGATGGGTAATTTTGCAATACGCACGGCTATTAGCCAATTATCATTGCTCTCTACTCATGAATCTTCTCATTTGCATGTCTCAGTGAGGTGAATATCGTTCGACAGTCCCTGGGCATGTGAAGGATGAAAAGAACAAAAGAAAGAGCGCAATAACTTCGGTTGGCTTAGCTTGTGTGCTTGTATCAAATGCAGCCCCTGAGGATGAGCTACTGCCCTAGTGCGATGGCTGTGGTGATCTCAGAGTGTATTCACCTGTGAAAAGAGATCATTGATCCCCAGCGAATGGAGTGTTTGGAGAAAGTGAATAGAACGCCGACATGGCTAGGGAAATCTGATCATGGGAACTAAATTAAATACTTTGATAATTTCCCCAGCGGTTGCATGATTATGCAACCGCGTCGTTTGATCAGGCTATGTCGTTGCTAACCGACATGATGCGATTTCCGGTGGAAATCTCATGGGTTAGCGAAATGGAGTTGCCGTATGGCAAAAATATAGCCAAACTCAATTGTGCATTATCTGCATAGGGTAATGAGTTTAGCTATGCGTCCTTTTGTGAAACATGTTTTACAGGTGGAATATGTTGAACGGTGGTATAGGGGTTGATGTGACGCACTGTTAGCGGTCGAAATTAGTTTAGGAGTGCGGATTGGTTTTCCATGTAATATAGAGAACCCCCACAGCAGCTTACGAACGTGAAGTTTTAGCCACGAGGAGTTAAATGCAAGTGGTTGCGTGAGCGACACCAAGTAGTGATTTGAGTTTCCCAGTGGCGCAGAAACCTCCAAGGTATAAATACTCGCCGCGGATGTCAAAACCAGATCCAGGGTGTTCGCATAACCACCTCAGGCGTCTGGCACTCGCGTAGGTTCCTCCACAAGTTGAGTCAAGTTGCGCTAACAGCGAACATCTCTGCCAGCAGCCCAGCTTCGTTGGTTCTGTTAGAATATATCAACCAGCCGGATTTGTGTACATTAAAATCGCAACGGACAAAATTTTCAGGATCCGGGTGGTTGATATGTATCCAGTCGACGGTACGTGAAAGATGTTCGAAAAATGTCACTGGTCGGTCACCATACGGGGAGCGGTAAAGGCAACAAAGAAATTTAACAGAATTCCCCACCACGGCCCTCAACCATATGAGGGCTATGTTATTGGGTTCCAACGCCTTCATCCTCTGGCAAGTCAGATCGGACCGCGCCAAGACGCGGACTCCGCCCTTAAAACAGAATCTCGAATATAAGTCGTATCCTGAGCAACGAAGATAATCGGACTAATAGCAATTAAAACCTCAAAATCTGTTTGCACTATGACAGCAATTCATAGTATGCGTTTCGTTCTTTCTAATGTTGCTTATCGGGCTGTTACGTGCGGCTTTCACCACCCCCATCATTTAGTTGTTTTTAATATAATTTTGTTGTAATATAATTTGATGGTAAGGTGGTGGAAAAAGCGCACGATCCACATGTGAGTGTTCGAACACGCCCCAGTTCGAGTGTGGATCGTGCGCGAGTTCGAATTCTGTTTTCGGAGTGGATGTCGATGGAGAGTGAGAGAGGGAAAGAAACAACAGGAGGAATTTTCGATTCCGTTGTTTACGGTTTTCGAAGAAAGACAGTTGATTGTCCGTAAACAGTTCGTTAACAGAAAAAGATGAGAAGGAAAGAAACTGCAACGCCCCGTTTTTTAAAAAAGATCGAAGAGGAAAAAGAAGAAAAAACAAGTTTTGTAAGTTAAAATGATATGGATATATATATGTAATATATACAGAAGGGAAAATAAAAGTGCAACAGCATTAAAAGCGTAGTTCCGTTGCGTATGAAGGGAACAATGAACAAGAATAACTTGAAGGGACTCCAATTACAATTTACGAAACCTTTAAATTAAGTGGCACGGGCGAGGACGTTTTGGTTTGCGGCGGAGAATCCAGTGGCGTCCACTCGAGCGAGCTGAGTAACCGAGAGGTTTCGGAAAGTTGTTTCTTCAGTTCTTCCAGCACTGTGACACCTGTACAATTGCTCAATAAGCAATTTCTGACGACATTCAACAATGGAAGGAATGGTGCATGAAGGAACCATTTGAGCTGACAAAGGCTGCTGGACCAGGGTACGATTTCGAAACGTTAAAAGAAGTGTAACCAAAGTTTATATCGTCGTCAACTAAACGACAGGTAAGCTTTTATATATATATATATATCCAAATTTCTGTGGCAAGAAAATACACCACAGGGCTTAGTTCATTTGAGATAGTGGGATAGGGCAATTATTCGTGCATTCGTATTTATTATTGTTGTAATTTTTGCACGGATGAAACGGATTTACTAAAAATATTGTTTACATTAAGATGGCGCCAAATTGCCAGATATTCTTAGAGATAGGTTTACCACATAGGGAATTTCAGTATTTCAAAGCATTTGGGGAAAACGGGTTTCAATATATTTCTATATTTACCTCGTTAAATGGATAAAAATTAGTACAAGAGGTGAAATAAATATGCAAACTGGTTTTCTAATTTACAAAGTGAATTGGAATGCGTTAAAATGGGGCGTCCGTAAATCTAGTGTTAATATAATACAAAATCAAATTCAAACTAGTTTTTGAATATCACTCTCGTTCTGCTTCGGAACGGCGAAAGCAATAGATATTTTTACAATTGTATACATTAATACCATACAAAATAATGTCAAGTCACTCCCAAAAGTTGACAAGGATTGCTCATCTTATCCGAGATTACCCCGTAAATGTTTGGTGTTAGTTTGGCGATAACAAAATAATCGCTTTGCGAGTATAATTTATTTATAGAAAAGCAAAATCCGCGAATCATAAATAACACTCTGTCGTGTTTAACCCATTTTGAATAAATATAATTAATTGTTATGCCATTAAGGCGAAACCAAATTATTAAATAATCTGCACTAATTTCACGGTGTTATTTAACTAATCTTACGATATAAATGCAAACACCTAGCAAATAGATTGGTATCTCAGGTGCGTCAATCGATACATTGGTACAAGGATAAACCCATTAAAATGCACATTGACATGAAGTTACATGGCGTTTTGCACACGTTGTGACCACTTATGAAACTTGTTTCTTCTCTTAATCATGTTTCAGCAAACGAGTCAATTTGTTACCACTCTATATTTGAATCTGCGTCCAACACATTCCACAAATTTAATATGTAGAATTTATACAAATGAGAGCAGAAATATAATCGTCCAGGTTTAATCAGTTATAACCCTCGCCACAGTCAGTCACTCACCCAACAGCCGTCTGTATTCCGGTCACAGTTGACGCATAAAATTTCTAATTTATATGAACCAGGACCTGATATCAACTACATGAATGTCGACCATTGCCCACAATTCAGCATTACCCCTAGGAAATAGGAATAATTCGTTGTAGTAATTATGCATCCACAGTAATTTTTTGTGTAGTTAGGGTAAAAATAAATTAACAAAGTGCATAAAAACCCAATACAAGCCTTCAAAATTAATTAAATAAAATAACTTATCCTCTTTTACTACAAATTAAATTACTTGAATATATTTCAAGGCAATTGATTGAAGCCACTGGTTTTATATGATCACCAAAATTCTTGATCGGATAAGGGTCATAAATTGAAATAATAAAAATATTTTATTATTAAGTAAAATATTAATATATAATATTAAATAAATTCATGAATTTAATTGGCACATGGTGGTATTTTATAACGATGACATCTACTACCTATAGGAAACTCGCGGCATGAAGTAGAAGCGATCCCTTAATGAAATAATATGTAGAATATGTAAGACCACAAAAACGAAAATACACTTTCGTTCAAAAGTATCTGTTCACCATTGTGAATTCTTATTTAGCTTTCGGAAAGAGAAATCGAATGAAATAATACCACGGCAATACATACCAAACAATTGTAACTATAAAATTAATGTTTACATTTTTTTGGTGACTTTTAGGTAATCGGATCATGTAGGGAAGCGTTGGGGGAAAGTGAGCAGTACACGAAACGATATCGATGCCAAGTTAGTGAGACCATTATATTCCGGGTTCCTTAAAACCAATAAAAAGTTAGTAAAGTAAGTAGTAGAGTTTAGTAAGGCAATCATTTTGTTTTCATTTACTATAGGCGCATTAAGGGAGGGGTTTCTCGTCATTTTCTCGAATTTTTTTCTGATAGAAGGAAATAAATAAAAAACTCAAACTTTTTGTCACATGTTTAATATGTTCTATAACACAAAAAAAAATTGTTTTTATTAAAAAATATAGTGACAAAAATTGTTGACATGCCTTGTAATGTGACCGTCTCAAAAAAAGGCAGCTTACTGTTGGCCACTCTAGTTCCTGCAAAAATTATCAAAAATCACTAATCGAAGAATTTTCATAAACTATATAAGTGTAGTTGGAGCCCCCTCTAGAATCATCCATGAAAGTCGAAATTTAACTAAATGGCGAACATGCAAAGTTTAGATATCGATTTTTGCTCTCTAATGTTGAAAAGAAAAATAAAATTATGAAAAAATCATCCACATTTAGGTTCCGACTCCAATAAATGTAATTCACTTGAACAAAAAAAAAAAAAAACCATCCATTGAGTAGTTTTTAAGATATCGTAGAGACCGATGTGAAAAACGTGGTTTTGAGAAAAATTGGTTTAAAGTCTCAAAATGTTATACAAGGGTGGGGTGAAAAGTTTCCGACCTGACCTGCAGACGGCCACAGTATGTCTAATTACTATATCTGGTTCTATAGTACTATGTCTCATTAGCTTGTATATCGATTTTCAGGTCGGTATTACTGTTTTAGAATACATTTGAGAGCCTACTGAACAAGACGCCTCGAAGTGAGTTTGTGGGCGGATTTTATTTGGTTTCAGAAAGGATACGGGTTCAATAAAAACTCCACTGTCGAAAAACACAAGAATTGCTCCAGAGAAGATAGTAGAAGTAAACACGGCTGCTATATTACAAGTACGATGCCCCTTCGCCTGCAACACAGACAACGATCGGTCCGGCACCTCTTCAAACAAATGAACGAGCATAAGGGGCTGTAGGCATTGTTGTCATATATCATCGATGATGCACGCCTGAGAACGAAATAGGTTTCTGCGTCCTAAGTAAACAGAAACGCTATTTCACGGGACGTGTGTGAGAAGTTTTAGATTTCGGAAACATGATGCATTGGATGCAAGCATGCCCCGGGGTGAAAGTTTGATGCCACGGTAAGATGGTAATCTTGCCTCACAGTGTTCTGCTGTAGTGGGTTTCTGATTCAGCAAGCGCGTCTCCTCATCCTTGAAAAAGGATGGGTGATCTCTTTAATAGACCGCTCCTGAAACAACGCACTTCAGCAAGGGGTCGTTGCCATGCTGCCTCTGACGCAGAGGGAAGAGCAACGTCCTGATGTCCGTTTTTTTGTTACCTTGGATATTCGTGGGTTTCGCAAGCCGTCGACTCCGTTGGGATTTTTCCTAGATTATTTGGGTTGAGAAATAAAAGTCGGTATTCCTTTCGGGTGTCTTTATTTTTCAGCTCTTCTATTTGGCACTCGGTCGGCCAATATGCAAATTTGCTGCGAACGGCAGACTGCGCCTTGCAAGTTCCACTAACAACTGCTTCTGGTGGTGGACCACCAGCACGGTATATAACTGTCGATTATCCTCGTCCTGAAACAATGACAAATGTAAGGAAAAGGGGAAACGAATACCTTTAGTTGGATGGACTGTTGACGGAACCTCAAGAAGAATCCTCCAGTTAATGTAAAAAGAACACGGTGGTATTCTGTTGTGCCTTTAAGTTTATTTCCCCTTATTTTGTTTATATCTATCCTTTGAAAACTGTGTCTCTTGCTATGATTTACGACGAATGTCAGCTCATTTGAATATTATTCGAATGTCAGCTGTTTGCTGACATTTGTTATTTGTGTTGTCCTGACAGCATTTCAGTAGTGCCTGCGCCAGTGTTGCCAATATGTGCTGCTCCGTCTCCAACATTCCGCCCACCTTGAACTGTCGGTTCAACGGTCTCATCCTCTGCAACCATCTCCTTAATGCGGCCAGGAAGGTTTTGCTGGACAGCTCGCTAACCCTTCAAGTATTGCCTTGTTTGCCAAGCATACGAAGAGACAGATGTAGCCTTCGACTCGCTTCTCGCCGCGTCCTTTCCATAAATCGAGAACGCCCGATCGCCTGACTGGCCTGCCGTCCCCCTTGCACCTGCGGTTGTCGATGAACCTCTTCAGGCACGCTACTGTTCGCACCGTTCCAGTGAAGCTGGAGAACCTTCTTGTTATAGACAGCTCCTATGGCTGTATTACGAAATACGATGCCCTTCGTTCCTCGAGGTCTACCGGTGTTCCGGTGTCCGCCTCTCGGACTTGATGAGTGGGCGTCCGGGGCAACTTCAGCTCCTTGTCTCGCAGAAAGGCCGGCCCTCGCCACCACATCTCTGCTCCGGCGAGCTCCTTTGCCTTAAGCCCCCTTGATAGGTAATCCGCTGGATTGGACGCAGTCGGTACATGCTGCCACTGGCCCCTTGGCAGCGATGAATGTCTTCCACCGCCTGGGATGATCCGATAGCCATTGTAGAACTATAGTGGAATCGGTATATGCGAAGCATTGAACCTCGCTAAGTTGGAGCGCCTTCCTCACGAACGAAAAAAGCCGAGCCAAGAGATGAGCACCACATAACTCGAGTCTTGGGAGTGACACCTGCTTGACTGGGGCCACCTTTGCCTTTGCCACGATGATACGTACTTGAGAAGCACCGTCCTCCTCAAATCTGACGTAGAGGACCGCTCCAAACGCCTTCTCGCTTGCGTCCGAAAATCCATGTAACTGAAGGGTTTTCGGATGTCCCAACCATCGTGGGATCTTCACCGACTCCACCGCTGGCAAATCCTTCGAAGTACTCCTTGCATTCTCTCCGGATCTCTTCATCCAGTGGTTCATCCCAATCGACACCTCTAAGCCACAGTTTTTGCAATACCAGCTTGGATCATATAGTCTGGAGACATGTGATAGGACCTTCCTCTTCGTGAGCGATGATACCTCCGGAATCTTCTGCACCTTGTAGCTCAAATAGTCCGGTCCGGGATGCCAATTCACACCAAGTAGCTTCGTTTCTTCGCTCGTGATGAACTGGTACACTTCTTCAGAACCCGGTGAATCGGCGGACAGCCAGTTCAGTACCTTGTAGCAATTTGATTTCCACTTACGTAGCGGGAATCCGCCGCCTTTAAGAACCTCCGTCAGTTGATTCACCAACTGGATCGCCAATTTGGTTTGGCCTTTTGATTGGTGTGATTGGTGTGGTATAGATTGCTGCCCCATAGGTTGTGGGGCCAAAGACTGTTGCGGAACAGATTGCTGCTGCATACATTGCTGTGTCCTATGCTGTTGTGGCACAGCTTGCTGAGTCATAGGCTGCGGTAAGGTTTGATGAGAGACAGGCTGCTGTGTCACAGATTGTTGTTGTCCAGATTGCTGTGGTACACACTGCTGTGGCATTGATTGTTGTGGCATGGATTGCCGTGGTACAGACTGCTGTGGCACAGACTGCTGCGGTACAGACTCATGTGACACAGACTGTTGTGGTACAGACTGTTGTGGTAAAGACTGTTGTAGCACAGACTGTTGTTGCACAGACTGCTGTGGCATAGACTGTTGTGGTACAGACTGCTGTGGCATAGACTGTGGAGGAACAGACTGTGGTGTTAAAGATTGTGATGCCGTCTGCTGTGGTACAGATTGGTGTTGTACCGACTGCTGCGGCATAGACTGTTGTGGTACAGGCTGCTGTCGCATAAACTGTTCACGCACAGACTGTGGTGTTAAAGATTGATGCGGGGTAGATTGCTGTGATACCGTCTGCTGTGGTACAGATTGGTGTTGTACCGACCGCTGCGACACAGACTGCTGTGGTATAATCTGCTGCTGAACACGTCGCTGTGACGTCGATTGTCACGGCACAGCTTGTTGTGATATAGATTGTATCGGAACAGATTGCTGTGGCATAGATTGCTGCTTGTGGATCGAAGGGCCACTAGCTACTTGGTTCCGATTCTTGTGGGTCGGCTGTAGGTTGGCCTTAGGCTTCTACGCAACTGAGTGCACTGCTGGTTGTGGCTAGCTGTAATCGGCTGGATGACCGACTGTCTTGTTGCTTTGCGTTGCGGTTGAAACGCTTGGGTCACACGTTGCACTGCAGGAGAGGTTGTCCAGTCGGCAGTTGGTGTGTTTACCTCGGATCGTGAATCCTCTAATATGGCGTGACGTAAGAATCTGCAACTCGTTTGTCCACTGCGAACTGGCAGCAGTGGATTGGATCCACAGACTGGTTCCGGCTCGAAGGACCAATTTGTTTGGCACTCGGTCGGCCAATATGCAAATTTGCTGCGAACGGCAGACTGCGCCTTGCAAGTTCCACCAACAACTGCTTCTGGTGGTGGACCACCAGCACGGTATATAACTGTCGATTATCCTCGTTCTGAAACAATTGCAAATGTAAGGAAAAGGGGAAACGAATACCTTTAGTTGGATGGACTGTTGACGGAACCTCAAGAAGAATCCTCCAGTTAATGTAAAAAGAACACGGTGGTATTCTGTTGTGCCTTTAAGTTTATTTCCCCTTATTTTGTTTATATCTATCCTTTGAAAACTGTGTCTCTTGCTATGATTTACGACGAATGTCAGCTCATTTGAATATTATTCGAATGTCAGCTGTTTGCTGACATTTGTTATTTGTGTTGTCCTGACAGCATTTCAGTAGTGCCTGCGCCAGTGTTGCCAATATGTGCTGCTCCGTCTCCAACATTCCGCCCACCTTGAACTGTCGGTTCAACGGTCTCATCCTCTGCAACCATCTCCTTAATGCGGCCAGGAAGGTTTTGCTGGACAGCTCGCTAACCCTTCAAGTATTGCCTTGTTTGCCAAGCATACGAAGAGACAGATGTAGCCTTCGACTCGCTTCTCGCCGCGTCCTTTCCATAAATCGAGAACGCCCGATCGCCTGACTGGCCTGCCGTCCCCCTTGCACCTGCGGTTGTCGATGAACCTCTTCAGGCACGCTACTGTTCGCACCGTTCCAGTGAAGCTGGAGAACCTTCTTGTTATAGACAGCTCCTATGGCTGTATTACGAAATACGATGCCCTTCGTTCCTCGAGGTCTACCGGTGTTCCGGTGTCCGCCTCTCGGACTTGATGAGTGGGCGTCCGGGGCAACTTCAGCTCCTTGTCTCGCAGAAAGGCCGGCCCTCGCCACCACATCTCTGCTCCGGCGAGCTCCTTTGCCTTAAGCCCCCTTGATAGGTAATCCGCTGGATTGGACGCAGTCGGTACATGCTGCCACTGGCCCCTTGGCAGCGATGAATGTCTTCCACCGCCTGGGATGATCCGATAGCCATTGTAGAACTATAGTGGAATCGGTATATGCGAAGCATTGAACCTCGCTAAGTTGGAGCGCCTTCCTCACGAACGAAAAAAGCCGAGCCAAGAGATGAGCACCACATAACTCGAGTCTTGGGAGTGACACCTGCTTGACTGGGGCCACCTTTGCCTTTGCCACGATGATACGTACTTGAGAAGCACCGTCCTCCTCAAATCTGACGTAGAGGACCGCTCCAAACGCCTTCTCGCTTGCGTCCGAAAATCCATGTAACTGAAGGGTTTTCGGATGTCCCAACCATCGTGGGATCTTCACCGACTCCACCGCTGGCAAATCCTTCGAAGTACTCCTTGCATTCTCTCCGGATCTCTTCATCCAGTGGTTCATCCCAATCGACACCTCTAAGCCACAGTTTTTGCAATACCAGCTTGGATCATATAGTCTGGAGACATGTGATAGGACCTTCCTCTTCGTGAGCGATGATACCTCCGGAATCTTCTGCACCTTGTAGCTCAAATAGTCCGGTCCGGGATGCCAATTCACACCAAGTAGCTTCGTTTCTTCGCTCGTGATGAACTGGTACACTTCTTCAGAACCCGGTGAATCGGCGGACAGCCAGTTCAGTACCTTGTAGCAATTTGATTTCCACTTACGTAGCGGGAATCCGCCGCCTTTAAGAACCTCCGTCAGTTGATTCACCAACTGGATCGCCAATTTGGTTTGGCCCTTTGATTGGTGTGATTGGTGTGGTATAGATTGCTGCCCCATAGGTTGTGGGGCCAAAGACTGTTGCGGAACAGATTGCTGCTGCATACATTGCTGTGTCCTATGCTGTTGTGGCACAGCTTGCTGAGTCATAGGCTGCGGTAAGGTTTGATGAGAGACAGGCTGCTGTGTCACAGATTGTTGTTGTCCAGATTGCTGTGGTACACACTGCTGTGGCATTGATTGTTGTGGCATGGATTGCCGTGGTACAGACTGCTGTGGCACAGACTGCTGCGGTACAGACTCATGTGACACAGACTGTTGTGGTACAGACTGTTGTGGTAAAGACTGTTGTAGCACAGACTGTTGTTGCACAGACTGCTGTGGCATAGACTGTTGTGGTACAGACTGCTGTGGCATAGACTGTGGAGGAACAGACTGTGGTGTTAAAGATTGTGATGCCGTCTGCTGTGGTACAGATTGGTGTTGTACCGACTGCTGCGGCATAGACTGTTGTGGTACAGGCTGCTGTCGCATAAACTGTTCACGCACAGACTGTGGTGTTAAAGATTGATGCGGGGTAGATTGCTGTGATACCGTCTGCTGTGGTACAGATTGGTGTTGTACCGACCGCTGCGACACAGACTGCTGTGGTATAATCTGCTGCTGAACACGTCGCTGTGACGTCGATTGTCACGGCACAGCTTGTTGTGATATAGATTGTATCGGAACAGATTGCTGTGGCATAGATTGCTGCGCCACAGATTGTTGCGGTAGAGACTGTTGGGGCATTGGTTGCTGTGTTAAAGGCTGTTGCGTCATGGACTGCTGCTGAATATTTTGTGGTTGCAACGATTGTGGCTGTTGCAGTGGTGGTGGTTGTGGTTGCTGCATTCGCCCATCATTGGCGAAGCCGTTTGTCCCAGGGGACGGAGGCCCAGGGCCTTGGACTTCTATTGATGTGGAGGCATGGAGAGAGCCACCCACCCTGAATTGGTGATGGGTGTATTGATGATGACGAGTGTTTCCTCGCTGGACGGTATCGTCCGATGCGATGCTGCCTATGGCATGTGAGGCCGCAACTTTGAGTGAATAACTGGTGCGGATCCAGTGCTGCATTTGCCCATTCGTCGGAGTCCCTGAATTTGAATAAGGTTGTGAAGATACCTGATAAGAACTCTGTGGTTCATTTGTTACTTGAGAGTTTATGTACGTAGTGCCCGTCATTGTGTTTGTGACACCAGAGGAATAGGATTGCTGAGTCATATTAGAACCAGGTGGTGAATCATAAATTTGGAAGTTTTATTGCTGCGGTTGTGTGGAAGATGATGGAGAAACACCGAGTTCATTTCCCCCTTGATACACCGATGTCGGAACATAAGGAGCTTGCTGATAATTCGTATTCGCAGCTTTACCGTTGCCGATATCGTTATATGTAGGAATATATATTGGCAGTGTGGAACTTTGCGTTGCCTCTTGTTGTTGCTGGAAAGTTGTCGGAACACTGCAGGTCCCCCAGCCATTACTGGTCAGAGGAGTCATTTGATTTACAATGAAGTTTGTTGGCTGAGACGGGCTACTGTAATGTGGTTCAGTGCCGTTCATTTGCGTTTGACCTTTTTGCTGGTAATCCCCATCGAAGGTAGGCACCCCGATATGCCTCAACTTGACGGGTCGGGTTGTCGCTCCACGCTTGGAATCCGTTGCTGTCGGTTCCGTTGACCGCGTAACCAATTGTTCAACCAAGCTGTTCATAAGCCTTTGGCTGGCATTCGTTGAGTCTAGCAGCCTCTCCATTCCTTGTTGCTCCGCTGTTAACGTTGTAGTTGCCGTTGCCAGGGTGTTTCCTGACGTATCCAATGCGGTGGAGCCTGTGCCGGTTGCCTTGGTCAACCGCTGGTTGAGCTTGCTTTGCAGCGAAAAGTATCGCTCCTCGAATTCTGCTCGCTCTTCGATCTCCCTGTCGACGTTCAGTTCCGGGTCGTTCTCTTCGATACATTCCTGAAGGTTCTCAAAAGATTTGAATGAGTTTCCAGTTTGCGCAGTCTGCTTTCGACTTTCTCCCTGGTCACCTCCTTTGACTTGTCCGCGAACTCCTCCAACCGCGTGAGGAATCCCTTGATGACTCCTCGTCTCCGTTTCATTGTCGGAACAGTCATGTCGCCTTAGCCATTGCAACTTAGTTTGCCCCTTTTTCGATGCTTGTGGATCGAAGGGCCACTAGCTACTTGGTTCCGATTCTTGTGGGTCGGCTGTAGGTTGGCCTTAGGCTTCTACGCAACTGAGTGCACTGCTGGTTGTGGCTAGCTGTAATCGGCTGGATGACCGACTGTCTTGTTGCTTTGCGTTGCGGTTGAAACGCTTGGGTCACACGTTGCACTGCAGGAGAGGTTGTCCAGTCGGCAGTTGGTGTGTTTACCTCGGATCGTGAATCCTCTAATATGGCGTGACGTAAGAATCTGCAACTCGTTTGTCCACTGCGAACTGGCAGCAGTGGATTGGATCCACAGACTGGTTCCGGCTCGAAGGACCAATTTGTTTGGCACTCGGTCGGCCAATATGCAAATTTGCTGCGAACGGCAGACTGCGCCTTGCAAGTTCCACCAACAACTGCTTCTGGTGGTGGACCACCAGCACGGTATATAACTGTCGATTATCCTCGTTCTGAAACAATTGCAAATGTAAGGAAAAGGGGAAACGAATACCTTTAGTTGGATGGACTGTTGACGGAACCTCAAGAAGAATCCTCCAGTTAATGTAAAAAGAACACGGTGGTATTCTGTTGTGCCTTTAAGTTTATTTCCCCTTATTTTGTTTATATCTATCCTTTGAAAACTGTGTCTCTTGCTATGATTTACGACGAATCCGTCAGTCGCTAATCATCCGCCAAACCGCGCACAAGCAACATTGTGGAGTAATAACCACCGCGGCGAAACTAAGAGTCGAGCGCGTAGCTTCCTCGGGGCGTATCCCGTCGAGTTCGGATCAATACGGCCGCGTGCCAATATCATCATTTAAGGGTGATTTCGCGGTTTGACAATTGAACTTAAGTGTACGGTGCATCTAAACTAATCAATAAATGCAGACATAGCTTTTAGAGCGCTTTGGTAACCGAATTGATTTCGCGGTTTGACAATTGAACTTAAGTGAGAGCTAGTCAATAAATGTAAGCGTAGCCTTTAGACCGCTTTCGTAAGTGGATCCAGTTGCAACAAATATAACTCGATCGCGGATGTGCTCCTGCTGAATAATTCGGCTCGAAACACTTAATGTAAAATAAGATAACGAACGATAAATAAAAGAAACACAGGCAATATTTTTACAATTAAATAAAGAGAACCTTGCGCAACAGAATTTCCCCACAGTGCCTTTCGTTTACTTTCACCTTGGTGCACGGAATTCGGATGACAGTTTTGCGAAGCACACGTCGGCGGGTGATGGCGAACCCGTGCCCCTGTAGGCATAAAACTTAAACCCCCACAGGTCCTAGGTGCATAAGATGATCGGGGGAGTCTGCCAAGAACCGGCGACTGTTCTGGAGCACAGTTTTGAGGACTACTGATGGTATTCCGTCCAGGCCGGTTGGCTTTTTACAGTCCAGTCCACATAAAATGCGTTGAATAGTACGCGTGCGGAACCTCACATCCCACATCGAAGACATAACAGGTGTGATCATAGGCGGCTCCAAGAGATCGGCATCAAGGTTTGAATCCGTAGAAAATAAATTCGCAAACACATTAGCTTTATCTCTTGAATTTGTGGATAGTGTCCAACTGCCTGCCACTGACGGGTGGCAAAAGGAGGAAGCGAAGGTGTAGGAGTTGGTTATTGTACCAGACATCGGCACTAGTTCAACTCAGCACCCAAACACTTACCATTGGTTTCTCTGAAATTTTGCCACGAAACAAATCAAGTCCAAACAAGCGAAAGTAATAAATAGTCACGCAAGTATTTCGTTATCAAGTGTTCTTTATTTCAATTTGCGTTATGGCATCAGCACATGCGCATAACACGGGGAGCTCACAACTTAATTCACTAATCCGGTGACTGGGAGTTAACAATATAATTCTCTAATCCATTAGCTGGTGGGCGCCTGCACTCCTTCAGGATCGTGATAATGTCAAAACGAAGTTCACTTTAACGAACAAAACGAAATTCTCGACTAGGTGGCAAAAGGTAACACTGCACTCCAACTCACATATTCTGACCGCGTTAAAACCGAACTGGCTACTTGGTAACGCGGCTGGTAAAAATGTAACGCTACGCGGGTGCAACTGTCCGCTGTTGTAATAGAAATCTGACTCCATGAGTGGCTGTTCGTATGACTCGAAATATTTCGACAACTGATGGTTTGTTAAAGACTTCATTACCTTGTATCATCATCATCATTGGCACTAGTACCAGGATCCGGTCATGGACTTATTTAGCAAGCCTCTCCACCGGTATCCGGTCCATATCGGAGACTTGTTAAATTGTTCATAATAATTTGTTTTTCTGGGCAAGGTTATTAGACTTGCGCCCATTACCTTGTGTAGCGAAGAAATAATATCGCCTTAGCTTCTTTCGCGTTTGGCAAAAAAAAAAAAAATACAATTTCGAAAATAATTTGATCATGGTTTACGCATTTTCATTGTCTCTGTTGCAATGATGATGGAATTACCTTTAGTTACGAACAGGATTGTGGAGACACCGATTTTGATATACTTAGCACATATTTAAACACGCTCGACTGTGGAACATTTGCACGAAATGTAGATCACTGCCTTTTTTTTCTGGTCATGGAACAACTATGTGCATTGGATATAGAAGGTGCCCCAGTTTCGTGAGAACAGTGGCTACGAAGAATTAAAATCATGTTCATCATGATCATCATCATGATCATCATCATCATCATCATCATCATCATCATCATCATCATCATCATCATCATCATCATCATCATCATCATCATCATCATCGGCACTACAACCAGGATCCGGTCTTGGCCTTATTTAACAAGTCTGAGCCTTATTAAATTTTCCATAATAATTTGTTTTTCCGGGCAAGGTTATTAGCCTTAATTAAGAATCGATTCAAATTCATTTAATAGTACTTTTAAAGAATCACAGTAAACCATTTCTCGAATTGCAGGGCTACAATTCCCTCATATGCCCTTAATGGTAACACTGTGGCATGTTGGCTAACTAAGAGTACAAAACCGAGTGGAATTCTATATCAACTAAAGACAATGTTACCTGAGGACATGAACACTGCACAGCCGCACTCTATGAATGACACTTTATGAGGATTACACTATATTATCAAACTCAACCAATTCTCGATTATGGCATTCGATGTAACGTGGGTTTTAAGCGACAAGAGCATATGTATGAATTACTTTACGCTAACCGATTTGTCCACAGATTCTCATTACAATCTGTGGACAAATCGGTTGGTATTCATTCAAAACAGTACTAAAGCATTGTTGGGGACGGAGCAGCACACGATGGTAACACTGGATGCGGACAGCGCAGGCACTACTGAAAGGCAATAACAAATGAATATTTAAATTAGCTGTCATTTTTTGTAAATTGACTTACACTTTTCCGTGAACGCTTGGCGACTGCAGTTCAGTCAAATAAAGTTAATAATAATCACAGGCATTGGTATTACTACAATCTGGAGGAAGTTTCAAGGGGAAGTGCTGCAACCACCACACGTTTAGGTATTTCTTTCCTCTTTAAACCCATTGCATTATCATTGTTTCAGAACGAACAAGCAACAGCGCTGAATACCGCACGACATTCCTCGGTCAGCGGAAATCAACCTACGTGTTGTATGAACATCTTGTAAGTAAACCGATAAACCGGGTTAGTTGGTTTACGGCGCTTTACAAATTGGTCCTTCGAGCCGGATCCAGTCTGTGGATCCAATCCACTGCTGCCAGTTCGCAGTGGACAAACGAGTTGCAGATCCTTACGTCACGGCAGTAAGCGGTCACCATTGTCGAAATAATCAAGGACAACGGAAGACACATCATTTGTCACGAAGTGTTGCTAATCACCTCAGCCTTCGTCGATCAAGCAACCGCTGTGCATTAACGCCATCAAATCAGTGACGCAACAACAAGCCCACATTGTAGATACAATACTGCCGCCAGGTTCGTGGCGCAATAAATAAAGCTGTCCCAACTACAGATACATATCTCTGTCCCAGACGCAGCCCCAAGGTCCAGCCTAAGGACCGTCCGCCGTCATTCACGGCGTATTAGAGGATCCACGATCCGAGGTAAACAAGACAAACACAACAGCTGCCGACTGGACAACCTCTCCTGCAGTGCAGCGTGCGACCCAGGCGCTTCAACCGCAACGCAAAGCACCAAGACAGACGGTCGTCCAGACGATCAAAGCTATCAACAAATACAAATTGCTTACTAAGCAACAAGACAGACGGTAATCCAGCCGATCAAAGCTAGCCACAACCAGCAGCGCACTCAGGTGCGTAGAAGCCTAAGGCCCAGCTACAGCCGATCCACAAGAATCGGAATCAAGTAGCTAGTGGCACTTCGATCCACAAGCATCGAAAAAGGGGCAAACTAAGTTGTAACCCAGCAGCGCACTCAGTTGCGTAGAAGCTACAGCCGATCCAATCGGAATCAAGTAGCTAGTGGTACTTCGATCCACAAGCATCGAAAGGGGGCAAACTAAGTTGCAATGGCTACCAGCGATATGACTGTTCCGACAATGAAACGGAGACGAGGAGTCATCAAGGGATTCCTCAACGGTTGGAGGAGTTCGCGACCAAGTCAAAGGAGGTGACCAGGGAGGAAGTCGCAAGCAGGCTGCGCAAACTGGAGGACTCATTTGAATCGTTTGAGAGCCTCCAGGAATGTATCGAGGAGAACGACCCGGACCTGAACATCGACAGGGAGAACGAAGAGCGAGCAGATTTTGAAGAGCGATACAATGGTAAAGCTGCCAATACGATTTATCAGCAAGCTCCTTATGTTCCGACATCGGTGTATCAAGGGGGAAATGAACTCGGTGTTTCTCCATCATCTTCCACACAACCGCAGCAACAAAACTTCCAAAATTATAATTCACCACCTGCTTCTAATATAACTCAGCAATCCTATTCCTCTGGTGTCACAAACACAATGACGGGCACTACGTACATAAACTTTGAAGTAACAAATGAACCACAGAGTTCTTATCAGGTATCTTCACAACCTTATTCAAATTCAGGGACTCCGCCGAATGGGCAAATGCAGCACGGGATCCGCACCAGTTATGCCGCCAGGATCCGCGGACGGTGCCATGGAAGACGTCGCACCAGACTAAACGTTGCGGCCTCACATGTCATAGGCAGCATCCCGTCGGAAGATACCGTCCAGCGACGGAATACTCGTCATCATCAAGACATCCATCACCAATTCAAGGCGGGCGGCTCTCTCCAGGCCTCCACATCAATAGAAGTCCAAGGCCCTAGGCCTCCGGTCCCTGGAACAAATGGCTTCGCCAATGATGGGCGAATGCAGCAACCACAACCAGTGCCCCAACAGTCTCTACCACAACAGTCTATGCCACAGCAGTCTGTGCAACAACAGCCTGGACCACAACAGTCTGTGCCACAACAGTCTGTACCACAACAGTCTATGCCACAACAGTCCGTGCCACAGCAGTCTATACCACAGCAATCCATGCCACAATAATCAATGGCACACCAGTGTGTATAACAGCAATCTGTACAACAACAATCTGTGACACAGCAGCCTGTCTCTCATCAAACCTTACCGCAGCCTATGACTCAGCAAGCTGTGCCACAACAGCATATGACACAGCAAAGTATGCAGCAGCAATCTGTTCCGCAACAGTCTTTGCCCCCACAACCTATGGGGCAGCAATCTATACCGCACCGATCAAAAGGCCAACAAAATTATGTACCGACTGCGTCAAATCCAACGGATTACTTATCAAGGGGACTTAAAGCAAAGGAGCTGGCCGGAGCAGAGCTGTGGTGCCGAGGACCCGCGTTTCCGCGAGACAAGGAGCTGAAGTTGTCCCGGACGACCACTCACCAAGTCCGAGAGGCGAACACCGGAACACCGGTAGACCTCGAGAAACGCAAGGCATCGTGCGTCGTAATACAGCAAGAGGAGCTGTTCGTTACAAGAAGATTCTCCAGCTTCACTCGAACGGTACGAACAGTAACGTGGCGGAAGGCGGACCTAACGGCCATGAGAGCAGGGAGGCAAGTATCAAGGCGAAGCGAACTGATTGCGATCAACCCATTCATCGATGGCCAAGGTACCCTCAGGGTGGGCGGAAGACTAGAAGCAGCAAGGATGGAATGCGAACGCCGACATCCACCAATCTTACATCGGCACCAATCTTACATCGGATCATCGTGAGAGATTTGCACTTGAGACTGAAGCACGCTGGAAGCCGGTTACTGCTATCCGCGGTGAAATCCTGGTGCTGGATCATAGGGAATCGAAGACTTGTCCAGGGGGTCATCGCGTTCGTCACAAGGGACGAGTGCTATCTCAACAAATGGCGGAGAACGAATACCTCCACACGCTGCAGGCTCGAATTAAATGGTATCATCCGGAACAAAACCTAGGAAATCCAGTCTTAGTACTCCTGAAGGACGAGCAACTATCTCCGACCTACTGGCCCATGGGGAGGGTTATCGAGCTTCATCCTGGCAGAGATGGCAAGGTGCGGGTGGCAACCGTAAGGATTCAGGGGGGCACCCTTAAGCGACCCCTCACGAAGTTAGAACTACTCCCGGTTGCAGAAGATCAGACGGTTGAACCGACAGTTCAAGGTGGACGGAATGTTGGAGACGGAGCAGCACACGATGGCAACACTGGATGCGGACAGCGCAGGCACTACTGAAAGGCAGCCATGGCCACACAAATAACAAATGAATATTTAAATTAGCTGTCATTTTCTGTAAATTGACTTACACTTTTCCGTGAACGCTTGGCGACTGCAGTTCAGTCAAATAAAGTTAATAATAATCACAGGCATTGGTATTACTACAATCTGGAGGAAGTTTCAAGGGGAAGTGCTGCAACCACCACACGTTTAGGTATTTCTTTCCTCTTTAAACCCATTGCATTATCATTGTTTCAGAACGAACAAGCAACAGCGCTGAATACCACACGACATTCCTCTGTCAGCGGAAATCAACCTACGTGTTGTATGAACATCTTATAAGTAAACTGATAAACCGGGTTAGTTGGTTTACGTCGCTTTACAGCATAACATGTTGAGGGACTATACTCACGTTTTTCAATACCAGCCTGCCTATCACTGTTCTATAGGGGATTTTGCTCGCTTTTTTTATATACATATATTTTTTATGTTTTTATATAGATAGAGACATGCTTTTTTAAATATAGGTATATACTTCTCTCAGGTATTCCGAACTGAGTCAGCGCCCCTAGATACTACTTTCTTTCGAGGGGTTCACCGGTCAAGCTCCAAAATATGATCAAGGATTTTCTTTCAAACATTTGACAGAGGCTGTTGCTTAAGAAGGTGGAATCACAGATGGCGGTGGGGCACTGGGACAGAACCTACCACTCGGTGATTATGCGCACTATGAAAATAGCAACAATCGTCGATTGATCCTACGTATACGCAATCAAACGATGACAAAACTTCTGCACCAATGCAGAAAATGAGGCGGCATGTACATTCCGCCTTACCAATTGGCTTCATTCACTGAACATCATTCAGAGAATGGGCATCAGTTAACCTTAAAAATTTACTTCAGATGTATTGGTAAACAGAGAAAGTTATTCTCCAGTCGATCCACACAAATTTGTGACTCACTTTCTAATCAATAAAATTTTTAGTCATTTAAAATCAGTATATCAAATCCGTGTCCCCCTATCCGCTATCCCCTCTTTCTACTTTCACATGCACTGAGTTTCAACATGTAAAGTTACATAGAAATATATTTCGGACGCGTATCTTATGTAAAAAGATATGTGTAGCTCGACAAAAGATCGTAGCCCATGTTCGGCGCCAATAATCTACTTTTTTATTTATCTTAAAGACTTCTTAACTTTACGGTAGTCAATTACATGTATTTACATCGTACAAGCGATTTATGGTACTAGAATTGCCAAAATATATTTAGGTCAATGGCCAACAGCCCCGACGAGTGATTAAGAAGTTTACCTCAAGGTAATGGATTTAATCAGCAGATTGTTCTTATAATATAGTTTTAATAAGGTCTTTCCTTCAAATCAATTTCCCTTCGTAGTATGTATAATCGGGGTATCATTAATCATGTGCCACCTTATGAGGCTGGTTGGAATTTCATCTACCTAAAAATGTTCACCTGCGTTCAAAATCAATCTAACGAAGATGTAACGCCCAATTATCTCGTTGTGTCGGTCAATGAATGACAAAACACGTGAACAATAAAAACCCCAGATCAGTGGCCAGAGCAGTGGAAAGTCATAATGAAATCTCCGCAGGTATTTTCCCACAATAAATACCACAGCGTGTCTTAGTTGGCATTCTCCCATTTTCATTCTCAATAATCGACGGTACAGAGGGTTGTTGAAAATATCTCAACGACGATGTTAGGCAACAGAGAAATGATTCATGATCTGATCTCGTTGTATCTCATAAAGGTGAGATCAGTCGTGTGATCAATCGAAAGATCAGTCCGAGGCACAATTGATCGTGTTGCGATGGTGTATTTTGACAAAGCTGTCAAATTACTCGTATAAACGAATGTACAACGCAATAATCGAAATCCAATTTGCTTCGGAATGAGTAACACACCTGATCTGGTCCTTTTTTTCCGGACTGCTTCTTCGGTTTCTTTATATTCTTATGTTCTTGCTTTGTTCTGCTTCTTTTTTGTTGCCGTACAAGATCTCGTTTTGAATTGATCCCAATTAAGAAAAGCCAACCTGCCACCGAGTTGGACGGATCAACAAGAACTACCTGCGCCTCAAAAGAAGCTGATCGCCTCTATTTTACACCTTCAACATGGAACATCAAAGGAGATGAAGCGAAACCGAATCCGACACCGAAACGTATTGCTCCCTCTCTCACACTGATTTTGATCTGATCACAGATTCACACTCAGTTCGACTACTTACTCAATGTTATGGGCCCATTTCGATGGTGATCATGCTACGGAGATCAAAGAGATTCCGATTATAATCGCTATACCGGGCGAGAGTTGGAAATCCGTCGGTTGCCATGGTAAGTGTATGCAGCCACCGACCATTAGATCCTGTCCATTGTGGTTTGCTCCGTGCTCCCAATCATATCATTAGATCCGAACATAATGACCCCCGGAACATTCTTAATTAAAACCGATAAACTGCCGCGGGCGGAACTCGCCGATCTTTGGCATAAAACATGTGATTTTATTTTTTTCGATTTTCGCTTTTGGGTCTGTTTTTCTTTTTTACCCATTTTTGTAATTTCTTTTCGTCCAATTTTTCATCTCGGAATTTTATACATTTGCGATCTCTTTTGGTCGCACTGTAGAGTTTGCAAGGTAACTGTCGACATTACGAGATTAGCGAGGATCGCACCGGTGATCCTCCTGCCACCACCCTCCGACATGTTTATGCAACGACTGTACAAGCTGATAATTTCCCATTGAATGGTGACAATTTGGTTCGATGGCCATTGATGTAAGCGATAGGTGTACGGTGTAGAATGTCATTGGAGCCTGTGGTGCGATCGTCGAATACCAATCAAACTGCAGTCCATATCGTAAATTCGATTACAAATTAGTTTTGCATTTAAATTGGCCCTAAAGCAGCTGACTGAAACTTGTCGGCGGGTTGTCGTTCGCCGATAAACAATATTTAACATGACAGCTTCGTTCCGGGACCTCGTGGCGATCGTGTACTTTGGCGATATCGAGTGGATTCCGCGCGCGTCAATATATACGCATGAGACGCGTTAGGATCAAATTGGAACTGCCAATATTTAAAATCAACCCCCGATGGGTAGAATTCAATTTGTGTTTATTGGTTTCCTGTGCAAGCACCCGGGATACCCTAGGTATTTAAATGTTCTGAAGCCGAAATCAAACCGAGTGGGAGCACACCCATAAAGCGTCAGTATTATAAAATGGAATCACGTAAAATTAAAAAATGCCGCCGTGGTAATTCAGTCTCCGGGTGAAGGGATATTTTTAGCATGAATTGGAAAGGTTGGCAGGTAGACTTGTAAAGTAAGTTGTGAAGTTGTTGCCATTAAAAGGGGATTCTGTGTATTTCTTCCGGGATGTAGCTGTTGTAAGTGAAAATTCGTTTCGATTTGGGGCACATGTAGTGCGACCTTGTGATCAAAATGTACATATATAGTCAAAGTTCACAGTATTGCGTTTTTATATGATCTATATTCTCTGAATTATAATTTTACAGAAAAGAGCGAGTCAAGTCACAATGAGTTGAATACCATCAAATAAAACGCCAATTGCGCTAAAATAATTTTTCGAAGACATGCCAGTGACCAGAAAAACAAGGGGATCAATCACTTTTTACCCGAATGAGCACAAAAATAATCGGACTTCCATGTTCGATTTGATGGCTTTCTTAGCATTTTACGTAAATACGTAATCTTACATATCATCGAATTTTCTTATTTTTTCCCTCGCGAGCATGGAATATTTCCAAATGCAAACATAAGCTGATTTTCTCAGATTGCCCAGGAAGTAATCATCGTCTTCGGAACTACAACCGGGATCCGGTCTTGACTTCATTTAGAAAGTCTCTCCACCAGTCTCGATTTCGAGCCGATGTCATCCAGTTTGGCACTCTCAGGCTCTGCACGTTCTGATCCACGCCATCCCCCCAAATCCAAACATAAACTGATTTTTTCGGATTCCCCAGGAAGTAATCACAATCATCGGCACTATAACCGGGATCCGGTCTTGAACTCATTTAGCAAGTCTCTCCACCAGTCTCGATTTCGAGTCGATGTCATCCAGTTTGGCACTCCCAGGCTCGGGCCGTTCTGATCCACGCCATCCCTCCAAATCCAAACATAAACTGATTTTCTCCCAGGCTCTGGGCGTCCTGGTCCACGCCATCCCTCCATCGCAGATAAGGTCTGCCATGCTGTCTCCTTCCATACATCCTGCCACAAAGGACTTTCCGGGCAGGGTCCTCTTCGCTCATTCGAGTGTTGTGTTTAAAAGTGGTTCTCCGCGCCGAAGGCTGTGTGTATTGTTAGATGTTAATAGTGGCTGTGCTTACAAATTACAAAGGGATGGCCGCCAATTGTTGTGTTTACAATTTTATGTTATATATGTGTTTGTTGCTTTCAATAAAGGTATGCACAAAAGGCGGTACTCGCTGTACAAAATTCTCACTCAATGCGTCTACATCCCTGGTGTGCTCGACCTGGTAAGAAACTAGATCCCGTATGAAATTTCGACTGCTCCACGGACAATTTAAAATGCTGGACTTTTGTTGTAGTGAATGGTGGTCATTCAGGTTACGTTCCAACATCTTGACAGCTGCCGCCCCAAGCAACTGGGGTAGATGGTCCTCGCAGTGCTTCTCGAATGTGGACCTATGGACTTATAACAGGATCCCTAATTAAAACATATATCATCCTTACCCCAGAAGTAGTTGCTCTCTTAATCCGTTCGACCAGATGCCGCAGGACTCTCCGCTTGAAAACCAAAACACACTCTCGTCCGATTCCTTAACAAGCATGCTTTATTTCAATTACCGGAATTGTACACTATACTTCTTGAACATATTGTGACGAATTTACACTCGTATAATCATGAATAGCATGTGGAGCGTCTCTCAGCAGTTCGAATTTGGATGTCGAACGATACACATCGACTCAGTAAGAAAAACTGACCGCGTGATATTAAGTGCCAATGAATAAGTGAAAATAAAATAAAGCTATTCAGGAAAGGAGAACAAACTTTTGTTGGATTATTCACAATCCAGAGATCGGGCCTAGGAAGTCGACATTCAACAATACACAGTGACCGAGTGCGGACGTGTTTTGAATTCGGCGATCGAGTTATATGAAAAAAGTTGTTTTTATGAGTCGCGAGTGGCTGAAATATAGAGACTATTTATAAACAAATAAATTCCAGTGATAAAAACAGTCAAAACAAAGTTAATGTATATAAATGTAATCAAATAAAAGAGAACGAAGTCACGTGTTGTGACAGTCAAAGCGGAGAACACAGTTTAATACAAAAGTGTGTGTGTTACTCACGCTCACGGTGTTTACGTATGACTGCGTGAGCATTGTGAGTGTGTGCGCGAGGCAACAATCTGTTTGTCCTTCACGTAATAAAAAAAAAAAAAAAAAAAGTGAATACTTTCCATAATACGGACGTAGATAAAACAATAAAAAAAAGTGAGAACACGCGGTCCATAATATGGACGTAAAACAAATGGATGGCAAAATGGTAAATCGGAGAAGGCAAAATACGGACTAAATGCATTGAATAAAAGAGTGAGAACACGTGGTCAATAATATGGACGTAAATCTAATGGATGCCAAAATGGTGCTTCGGGGAAGGCAAAATACAGACGTAAATCTAAAGGCTGAACGCCTTAGAACAAATGAGACCAAGGATACAGACACGTTGATTGTCAACAGCCTCGACGAAGACAACACCCATGGTGCCCAGTACTTAGAGGCTGGAAACCAATCCCAGGAACTATCTGTGAGCGAAACAAATGCAGACGCCAGGAATCAGATCGAGCTCACAGAGTCGTCCATGAGATTAGTCTAAAAAAACAACAACTGGATAAGCAAATGAAGGAAGTTGTTAAACTAAAAAACAATCTAAGCCAGAACGAGCGAAAAACGAAAATGGTACAACAACAACAGCAAGAACAAAGACAACAGCAACCCACAAAGACAAAGAAAACACGACAAGATAAGGAAACTCAACAGCAGGAATCACATCAACAACAACAGCAAAAACCACATCAACAGCTGGAACCACTACAGCAGCAGGAAACATCTCAGCAGGAAACAACTAAGCAGGTGCCAGTTAAAAAAAGGGAGAAAGTACCTCCTATCTACATCAGCTACATGGAGACAAAGGAACTCATAAAATTTGGTGAGTTGACATGCAAAACTTTTAAAACAAAACGGATAAATAATTTTAAGATATGTTTAACATGCGATGATATAGAAGGTTATAACAAAATTAAATCGGCATTGGGGAAATCGAAAAGCGAGTACTACACGTACACCCCTAAATCGGAGAAAAGTGTCTCCATTCTCCTCAAAGGAGTTGATTCTTCCTTTACTCCCGAAGAGGTGCTCGAAGAACTAAAAAGCTTCGAAAACTATACCTTGAAATTTACAGGTGTGAAACCATTTTCTACAGCAAATTCTAGAAATCGCAACCGTAACTTGCCTTTCTTCACTAAGCCCCAATAGTAAAATTGATGGACATTAAATACATTAATCACCAAACAATAAGTTGGGAGAGAATAAAGAAGTGCGACCGCGTATTACAGTGTATGTGCTGTCAACGCTTCGGGCATGTGGCAGCGAATTGCAATATGCATTTCAGATGCGTCAAATGCCTAAACAAACATGTGGCGGTTCTTTAATACATTCCCAAAGAACCGCCCATCCTCTTAAATTAACCACCTTCCAAAGCCATAGGGCTACCCAAATTATAAAGTAATAAGACGAGCTCGTCCAAATTCCACTCAGGGGGGCGGGGTCGCTGTCTTAGTTAAAAATGGTCTACAACACAAAGTCGTCTACAGTAGAGATGTATACAAGTTCCAGGTACTAGAAGCCTGCGTTACAGATATTCCTTTGAAAAGTCAAAGGCATCTATATGTGATATCTGCTTATGCTCCCGAATCCCAAAAAAAAAAAAAAAAAAAAAAAAAAAATTGTGGCGAGAAGGCCGAGTTTAGCGAGACAGGACATGTGTGTCCTTCATCTTGTCTCTGACTTCTGGTCATCTTGCGATAACCAGAATCACCCACATCCGTGAGGATGTTGGGCTCGGTCTCGCGGCATCTGAAAAGAAAAGAAAAAAGGGGGGGGGGGTATCCAAGGATAGTGTGGACAGTGTTAGTCCGGGTGTTCTCTAACTACTTTTATAGAGGGATGGTGGGAAAGAAATCATACAAGACCAGTGGGTCTTGGGTGCGGTAGTAAACGCAGATCACGTCTTTGGCGTCTAATAATCTGCGCTTTGGTCGGTGTGTGTGTGTTTGTGCTGTCTTGTACTGTGCGTCCGTGTGTGTGTGGTTTGTTAATAGTAGACCCTATGGGATGGGTCCAGGAATCCTCTATTATAGAGGGGAATGTTGTTGGGAAGGGTGCTTTCTTCAGTTTTGTACTGAAGAAGAAATTGTGGGGGTTTGATCCGAAGAGATCGAAAGAGAGAAGGGTCAAGAACGCAAGAGTCCCGTACAAGTAGGTTCTCGCTGTTCTGAATGTTTTCGAGGTACTTGTATGCTAATTGAAGCAAGTACTCGTCGATAGGGGTAATGGAGGCGCCTTCGTATAGGTGAGAGTTGGGGTAATGACGACCGTCAGGCCTTCTAGAATGATTGGTGCATCTTCTGAGGAGTTTCCTTTAGAAAACCCGAAGTCTTTCCATTTGAGCCGAAGATATGCAGGACCATATGGGAAAGGCGTACGATAATCCAGATCGGATTAGCTGCTTATAGCAGAGAAACTTAACTTTGGTGTCAACTTTGTTCCTCCACTTCAAGATGTTGTGCAGTTGCTTAGACCGACCGAGGCCCCTTTGGAGAATGTGGGTCACATGTTTGATGAAGTTCATTTTTGGGGTATAAGTGACCCCAAGATATTTCATCTTGTCCTGTGGTCTAATTGTAGTATCTCCCATTTTTATTCGAATATTCTGTGAATATCGAGAGGTAGGTTGGGAGTGTTTACTACTCAGAATTATGGCCACTGCTTTGGATGGATTAAGTCGGATTTTCCATCGACTGTAATACTGATACAGTTTGTCCAAGTGACGGTTGAGTCGATTTGTTGCGAGTTTTGGGCTTTTGGATGACGTTTACACCAGGACGTCATCCGCATAGCATATTTGGTTTACTCTCCCGTCCACAGGGCGAGGAATATCGGAGGTGTAAATATTGAATAAGATGGGGCCTAGAATGGAGCCCTGTGGTACGCCTGCAGCAGCATGAAAAGTTCGGGAAAGCTTTCCATTCACTGTAACTTGGAAGGTTCTGTTTCGAACGAACTGGTAGATGATGCTACATAGCGTTCTACTGAGGCCAGTATTCAGCAGTTTAAAAGCGAGACCTTCGATCCAAGTGCTCCCGAATCTCCACAGTTTCTACAGTTTATCAATGAACTTGATACCTATTTCGAAGTCTCAAGTTAGACTCGGAAAATATTTATTTCTTTATGGCGGGAGATTTCAATTCCAAGCACGGTTCTTGGGGTAACTTTATCTCGACAACAAGAGGCAATGCGTTGTTCGGCTGATGGCAAACAGATGTAGTCGAACATAAATTGGAATTGCACGCTACAAGTTCGCCGTCTTATCCAAGAGGAAATTCTTTCTTGGAATTACTTTTATTGGACGAGCCAATACAATTACTAGTTACGGATCTAACTACTCGAAATTGTCTTCGCACAATCGAGTACGATAGCGATCATTACGGACTTGGTGCTGTAATACATGTCCCAAACGAACATTCCCTACTTGAGCAGCACAAACAGATACATTCTTTTAATTTCGGAAAAGCACTCTGGTCGCGCTTTGATCGGATAATAAAAAAAGAATTACGCTCCAATGGCATAGATCCACCAACTGACGGAATTCTCAATATTGCCGAAATTGATCATTATCTCTCGACGATGAACAACATTGTTACTAATGCAATGAATCGTTCTATCCCAATACTAGCTCACATGAGAAGTGCTGAAACAATATATCCTCCTTTCTGTTTTGTTTACACTAAGCATGTCAGTGTCGCCTTTGCATAGTAATCACACATCACTCGGCAGGCTGTTCAGAATTATGCTCGGGGATCCACAAGACACAGTTTGTTTATCCATCCTAAATATGCACATTATATCTACATCTTAGCGATCGCACATTCCCCTGCCAAAGAGACACATTCGGGTTTTGCTTACACACCGCGGCTGAGCCTCAGGCAACAACAATCTCGACAAGGAAGGAACCGATGGTATCGAGTCGATATTCACGGTACGGGCAATGGATGTCTTTTTCAAGGCAGGCGACGGTTCAGAGGTTGATCGTTTTGTAGTGCAATCGTTTGTTGCGAGTGTTTTAAATGCCAATCAACTTGTTTAACTCTGTGAACGATATACTTTTAGTGCTATATGCCGATGGTGAACTGCGATCGCTTGTGCCAGCGTTTAAAAACCAATCAGCTTGTCTTACTCTGTGAACCATATAACTTTAGTGTGAGTCAGTGCCTGCCCCAGGTGCTACGTGCCAGTGGATAAATACCGATCAACAGGCTTAACTCTGTGACCCATCTATTTTTCGTGTGAATACCAGTGCGTGCCTCCAGTACTAAGTGCCAGTATTTTTTTTAAAAACCAATCCACAACTATTTAACTTTGTGGACCATCGACTTTAAGAGTTATTGGCTGTTGCGTTGCCTCTAGCGCTGGTGCGCAGTGTGGTTTTCGTTGTGTTTCACTGTGAAATTTGCCTCTTTGCCGTGCGTACATCCTCTTTCCTACAGTGAATAAGCGCAGCTGACATCTTGCGTCTCCATTCGCACTGATGGGTGAGAACACTTTTCACTCACCTCAATTCATGCTGCTGGACTATTGTAGTGCTCCACGAAGCCCCACCATTTCCATCCCCTATACATTTTGCACGTTCTTCCTATAACCATATCCCCAAATCAACATTGAATCCAATGTGGAACAAATTGAATCAAACATTCAATTGTCGCATTGATTCAATTCACACGAATCCTTAAAATTCAAACATCACAACGCATATCTCCATATATGCATTGTATGTTCAATTATAGATTTCCAAAATCCCTAAACTAAATGTGCGGACCAGATGCCCCATCTTCGAACAAATATTATTGAGAATCACAAAATGCGCACTTGAAATCCTCCAAGAATTTGTTTGTACAACTTTGGTGTCACAAAACTCAATATCCATTTACATCTTTCAAACTCAAATACAAATAAATTGCGCCATAAAACCAACCCCACATTCATTTGTTCGCGCATTAACATCTAGGATAATAAATCCGCATCCGCAAGATCCTCTATCTATTGCTTCCTGCCGAAGTGCATTTATGTCCTTTGTTCCTTTCTTTTGCTTTTTATGATCCTAATTCCAAATGTTAAACAAAGTAAATGAATGGCGGGCGGAAATGGAGGCAGTTTAGATTTGGTCTTGTGTGACTCAAGACTAAAGACGAGTCGTGACGAGGTGCCCTGCGAGGCAAGACGTCTCGCGATATAATATATAATTTTATAATTCAAATAGTTTCAATTTTATAATTCAAACAGTTTCAATTGGGTAACTTACTTAATTGTTTACTTATGTAATGTAAAAATATTAAATAAAAAAGGACGTTAGTAAAAAAAAAGTGTTTTTATAAACTCAAAAACCAGGTCGTTCCTCTTCCTCAATTATGAGAAGCACGGGAGCGACATTAATTACACTATTGCCACATGTACCTGTTATACATTTGCCGTTACTTGAGGTGACAGGAGTCTCATGTGCATTTGGCACCTATGTCTAGTTGCTGCCGTCTTACTCAATTGTGCTCAACCGGAGAACCACTTGTCTTCCGACTCGAGCATCTTCATCTGAATCGAGCTCGACCGTAGGGCCACCTTCTTCACCTAAATAGAGCTCGATCGTAGAGCCACTGTAGTGATTCTAAATCACTACACCTTTCCATTTACCAAAAACCCCCTAACCCAATATCCCTTTGTAAAATCCATACTTACCCTCGCTTAATAACTATCCAATTCCTATGCATACAATACTTACCTTTACCTAAAATCCATACTTACCTTTGCTAAAACATAATCCATTCCCATAGTGAACCATATGTGCGACAGGTTGCCACAGTATAAAAGGGCGGCGCATTTTGGTTTCGCGGCAGTAGTAGAACGCTATGTAGTATCATCTACCAGTTCGTTCGAAACAGAACCTTCCAAGTTACAGTGAATGGAAAGCTTCCCCGAACTTTTCACGCCGCTGCAGGCGTACCACAGGGCTCCATTCTAGGTCCCATCTTATTTAATATCTACACCTCAGATATTCCTCGCCCTGCGAATGGTAGAGTAAACCAGATTTGCTATGCGGATGACGTCCTTGTGTACACGTCATCCAAAAGCCCAAAACTCGCAACAAACCGACTCAACCGTCATCTGGACGAACTGTATCAGTATTATAGGCGATGGAAAATCCGACTTAACCCATCTAAAGCAGTAGCTACAATTCTGAATAGTAAACGCTTCCCACCTACTTTTCGATATTCACAGAATATTCGAATAAAAATGGGAGATACTACGATTAGACCATAGGACAAGATGAAATATCTTGGGGTCACTTATACCCCAAAAATGAATTTCATTAAACATGTGACCCACATTCTTCAAAGGGGCCTCGGTCGGTCTAAGCAACTGCACAACATCTTGAAGTGGAGGAACAAAGTTGACACCAAACTTAAGCTTCTCTGCTATAAGCAGCTATTCCGATCTGGAATATCGTACGCCTTTCCCATATGTTCCTGCATATCTTCGGCTCAAATGGAAAGACTTCGGGTTTTCGAAAGGAAACTCCTCAGAAGATGCACCAATCATTCTAGAAGGCCTGACGGTCGTCATTACCCCAACTCTCACCTATACGAAGGCGCCTCCATTACCCCTATCGACGAGTACTTGCTTCAATTAGCATACAAGTACCTCGAAAACATTCAGAACAGCAAGAACCTACTTGTACGGGACTCTTGCGTTCTTGACCCTTCCCTCTCTCGATCTCTTCGGATCAAACCCCCACATTTTCTTCTTCAGTACAAAACTGAAGAAAGCACCCTTCCCAACAACATTCCCCCCTATAATAGAGGATTCCTGGATCCATCCCATATGGTCTACTCTTAACAAACCACACACACACGGGCGCACAGTACAAGACGGCACAGACACACACACACCGACCAAAGCGCAGATTATTAGACGCCAAAGACGTGATGTGCGTTTACTACCGCACCCAAGACCTACCGGTCTGGTATGATTTCTTTCCCACCATCCCTCTATAAAAGTAGTTAGAGAACACCTGGACTAACACTGTACACACAATCCTTGGATACCCCCCCTCTTTTTTCTTTTCTTTTCAGATATCGCGAGACCGAGCCCAACATCCTCACGCACACCCTTATCGCAAGATGACCAGAAGTCAGAGACAAGATGAAGGAGACATCTGTCCTTCTCTCGCTAAATTCGGCCCATTCGCCACCCATTTTTTTTTTGTTTTGTTTCGCGGCAGTCCGTAATCAGCAGTCAATCGAAACAGTCAGTCACAAGGAGTTAGTGATCGACCAGCGAACTTTAAATAACATTAAATAAAAAGTATACGCAAATTATAAAGAGATCTTTTATTCGACTCCGGAGGTAAGTTTCCTAACAAAAACAATAACAAAATTAAACATTGGTGGGTACTGGCATCACACTCGTATGCGAACACCACCATCCTCATCTCGATAAAGCTCGACCGTAGAGCCACCATCCTCATTCGAATCTTTCTCGACTGTAGAGCCATCCTCTTCTTCTAACTCGTGCCCAACCGTAGAGCCACCCTCTTTATTTTAGCCTGTGCTCCATGACCCCTGTCAAGCCAGCCTCAAGTCCATCCACCAATCACTCATTTTGCATCTAGCCTTCATGGTCGTAATTGGTCGTTTTAATCTTCTCAGTTCATCCAATGACAACAGTTCACTTCAACTGTTGATGCTCTTCCTTTTATCACATCGTCGTGTACTTCTGGCTTCATCGTTTCGTCGCCAAACCTATGACCACATCGTTGGTCACACCAACATCAAACATCAAACACGTCTTAACTATTAATCGGCACATTCCCAACCACACAGGTATTTAATAGCACGATCTGATGCCCAGCTGACTGACATTCACAAGCATCTAAAAAAGGGTTCAACCAACGAGATCATTCATCTGCCACTTCCAACTGAACTTTATTATATTTCAACAGGCTCAGGTAAACGATGTGACAGAGGAACATACAAACCGATACAGAAGCCCAACGATTGACGCTCTTTATAGGCAGAGGAACATTCTTCTCTCCAAGCTGAAACTGCTTTATAGACAGTTCAGCGATCCAAATTGGCAGGAAATAAAAACAATTAAGTCAATAATCAGCGCCAATTATAGGTCAGTAATTAATGGAGAATGGAACAATAAAATCAAGCCATTAAAGCTAGTGGACCGAATTTGTTCTCGCAAATAAAAAAAGTATTTAGAGCCAGAGATTATAATGACACTCAATGTCTGCGAGTTCCGCGGACACCGGAAAATTGTCAAACACTGCCGAACGCAGGACTTACACTCGAAAACATCAACTCCAACGAAAAGCTAATAATAGTCGGATATCCTTAAGAGAAAGCTTATAAATCTAAATACAGGTATGTTTGTGCACAAAGACGAACTCACGGACATCCTCAGCTCCACTAAGAACAAGAAGTCTTCTGGTATAGATCGTCCTAAAGCGTTTGCCCCTTGAAGCAGTGAAGGTTTACACTATTTTGTTCAATAACGCTCTAAATAATGAATATTATCCAACCCAATGGAAATCTGCAGTAGTCCACCCCATCCCCAAAAAGGGCTAGGACAGGAGCAATCCAGCTAATCTTCGCTCGATTAGCTTGCTTCCAAACATCAGCAACGTATTCGAGAAAATTATAAATAAAGCCGTGATAAACTGGTGTGACAAAAATTGTCTCATTCCGAACAAGAAGTTTGATTTTAGATGGAACCGCGATACAGTTCACGCTGAGATAAAACTTGTTTTCCACATACAGTGGAACAATGCAAAGCGACAATGCACATGTGCCTGTTTGACTTGAAAAAGCCTTCGATACCATATGGTTAGAAGGGCTTATATATAAGTTATCGAAACTAGGTATGCCGGAATATTTGGTATACATTATCTTTGAAATGTTAATGGATAAACAGTTTATGGTGAAATGTGGAGACATAATCTCTAACAAGACCTTTCACATCAAAAACGTTTTGGAACGGGGAGCAGTGAATTCTCCCACTCTATTTAAAATTTACACTAGTGATCTAGTGGGTTCTCTCAACCATGCAATTGCATACGCCGAAGATATTGTGGTGTATAGGTATGGAGAAAAGATTTATGTCATCAACAGACTTCTGCAAGATGACTTCAAGAGAATCAGACGTTTTTGTGACGACTGGAAATTAAAGATCAATTTCCAAAAAAAACAGAATCTCTCCTTCTTAGAACGCCCTTATCCAGGCCATCGAAGGATACCAAACAGAATTGGAAAAAAATTTCCATAGTAGAAAGCATTAATTTTCCCCTACAAATAAAAACTGTAGTTAGATACCTTGGTATCTCGCTTGATCAGTATCCTTGATAGGCACATCACAGCAGCTCTTACGGTAGCTGAAAACACTTATGCTATGACAAGAGGTCTCTTCCGTAGTAGTCTTCTAGACTCCAAAGTCAAAATAATTACATACTCTGCTTTCGTCCGACCAGTATTGGTGTATGGCTGCCCGGTGTGGTATAACATATCCCTATTCTACACGAGGAAGTTTCGGGTGTTCGAGAGGCAGTGCTTGTGTGTGTTATATAGAATACCAGAGTCGCAACATCAGAAGTTCTACCCCAATAAAGTCCTGTACGGCAAATCAGCACTAAACAGGATAGATAACTTCATAATTAAAAATTATCCGTGATCACAGTGCAAGGGCAATGTGCAGTGCAAATAATCCTATTTCGGGAGCATTCTACCCCAATGATATGTATCTGGGGAGTACTCTGCAAAATGGGTTTACTCCCAGAAGCGTTCCCCTTCTTATAAGACAAACATGGAGTCCGTATTATTTACCACGCTTTCCGTGGTGCCAGGGATAAAAGTGCATGATAGCGATATCGCCTACGTCTCAGTATGGTGATCAGTGAAAGAGATAAATCTAAAAGAGAGCGATTTCATTCCAATAGGTGCCGGGTTTGTAAGGAAGAGAGGACGATACGCTCCTAAATATAGTACGCTTTTAGGTTTTCCGGACGATATCGCGGAATGTACACCGTGACGGCTGATATCTCACATTGGTATCGACTTACTCGAACAAGTCTGTGGCATTTCTAACAGATACACACACAATATATAAGCTTCACACACAATATACAAACTTCCCTATTTATTTTCATTAAATACAGAAAGAAAGTCGAATAAGCAAAAGCATCAGCCATATACCAAGCAATAACATAGCAATTCCAGATCAGTTGAGTGTGTGGGGGTTCTCTATACCACATGGAGAACCAACCCACAATTCCATACCTTATTTCGACCGCTTTCATCGCGTCATTTCTACCCATTCCCCTTATAAGCTATAACACCTGTAAAAGATGTTAAACGGACGCATAGCTAAATTCATTATCCTATGTAGATAATGCATAATTAAGTTTAGCTACCTTTTTGCCATACGGCAACGCCATTTCGCTAACCCATGAGATTTCCACAGGAAATCACATATTGTCGGTTAGCAACGGCATAGTCTGATCAAACGGCGTTTGCTTAATCTTGCGACCGCTGGGGAAATTATTAAAGCGTTTAAGTTAGTTCCCATGATCAGATTTCCCTAGCCAAGTCAGCGTCCTTTCCATTTTCTCCAGACACTTCATTCGCTGGGGATCAATGCTCTCTTTTTACAGCTGAATAGCGCCAGCTTAATTTTCCTCTCTTTCACAGTTCTGTCTTCGTACAGATCAATGTACTCTGAGATCACCATATTACCGAATTAGGTCACTGGGTGCCGCTCAGAACTACATTAATTCATGTACACACAATCAAATTCACCACACATCGACGGATGGGGCAATGAAAGAGCAGAAGTATGTACTCTTTTGGTTGTCAAGTGCGAAATATAAAATTACCCAACTTCATCCCTTTTGGAGTCAATCATTTCATAACCATCGACCAGATCGGTCGCGACTCAACGACCGCAGCATGTGCATGCGGATGCTCATGCTCGCGCGCGAAGCAAAATGAAAGACGTGTCTGTCGGCAATTGGAGTACTACCAACCTTCCCATTAAAGGATTAAAACTAGTTCGATTTTAAATTACATAAATTCCAATTCCATTCGGTCAGCAAGTTTTTATTGTCGGATTTTCATAATGTGCACCGCTGTTAAAATACCAAATGAAAGTGCTTAGGGTTGGTTATCTTTACAAATAAAGTGAAACTCCTTTTTTTAATGTTGTGTACCAGTGTTTGATCTCAAGTTATTCGACATTTTATCGAAAATCATACGAACCCATAGCAGCCAAACACAAATAACGAATGGAACAAATGACGAAATTGTTGAACGACAAAAACTCGTTCAAAACGACCTCGAGACCTAAGAAGAGCCTGTGGCGGTGCTTTAATACATTCCCAAAGAACCGCCCATCCTCTTTAAATTAACCACTTCCTCTTACCATACCAAGCCATGGTACTTACCTGCAATTAGGGACAGCGTAAGCTCCCCTGCAGCATCTTACCTGAAAAGAAAACCTACCTGACGGCATCCATACATTTTGAATTTCCCTGGTTCATATTCCATCAACCAGTTCTTCTCCTATCGGCTCAGCCTGTGTTCAATTACGATAAACAAACGCTGGCCAGCGTATGGTTGACATAGCTGTAGCCGATATTCTTTCCATACTCATAATTGCATGTCGCGCCTATACCCTTAGGTACGCGACAGTTGCGACAATTCCCCGTTATCGGCTATCAGCCGATCATGGAATTTGGGCATGGATAGGATCATTGTTTGGGCAATCTTACCCATGCCATGCCTATGATGACCCGCCTGAAATCTAAAGTAAACATACAGTATCTCACTGTGCGTTTTACTTACCCCCATATTTATCAAACATATAGCCATCCAGCCTGACCCTTTGCCGCCGTCGACGAGGTTTCTGCTGACTTATGTCAACAAAATAATTTGTCTCCTTGTGCACCCGAGCCATACGGCTAGATTCGATATTGCCTACATCGGCGTGTTTGTGTAACCAAGTGTCCACCGATCATCGTTTTCATCGAAGGGCAACATACTTGTCCTATACGGACACATATAGGACAAGTGCTATAGATGCAATTCGCGGCCATCGAATCTGATGGATGTGAATTGCATCGTGGAGTCAGATTTCTTTCGCTGAAGTGTACGCATCCATTTTACGAGCCGGCCGAGGATCGTGCTAGAACATTCGCTGCCAAGTGTATTATTAAGTATTGATTTTATCCAAGTGTGTGCTTCTGTATGGTGTTGTGTCCGCAATTAATTACTGTTGTTATTCCTTACGCGTTATCGAATATAACTTGATTAAAACGCAAATCTGTTGTGACGGTGGTAAAAAGAAAAAAAAACATCGTAACCAAATATCTAGAAGAAAAACAAATCTCTCTTTGCTGACAGCACCAACCTAAAACGAAGTGTATTATACTGAACTCGAAAGTTTTAAGTAACCAAGAACAATAAAATACCGATGTACAACCGAACAACCTTACCGGTGTTTTACTACTTGACATTTTCCTATCTTCTCTCGTGTGTTTAGCGATTTGTCTTTTCCTTGGAGGAGTTTCAGCGAACAATCTGTGGTATTGTGCTCAACCTGTGTCCGTGTTGACGCCTCTAGCATAATATACCCACAAGCCAACCAGCCAATTGACCACGGGTCCACCAGGATATTCGTCAAGCAACATCGTTGGGGAAGAAGTGAACCGCGCGCCCGTGTCTGGCGCAAATACTTCTTAACCCCCACAAGTGTATTTGATTTTAAAAATCGAATTCATAAACGCTGCAGTTGTAATGCTCCGGAAAGCCGTACAATTTCCTTACCCCATAGAAACAATCTCCTTCCCCCACATACAAATCCCTACACCCAAATCAACATGGAATTCATGTCAACCAAATCGAACTAAACCTTCAAACTCTCAAACATTGAATTCAATTCAATTCAAATTCCTACAAGATCCAAAGCCCAAAATGTGCATGTGTCTAAACAAGGGCATATCTATTTGATCCACCGACACACAATTCAAGCAATCATAAACATCCTAATACATATCTAAATGCACTATATAAATGCACTTATTCAAAAACTAACACCCAATTCCCGAGTATCTTGTGTTACCCATCCGAAGGACACGCAAACTCTTGTTTGCATAAGCCATATGGATAACAAAAACAAAAACCCTAATTCCAGTGCATATCCTCATATGCACTATAGTTCCATGAGAACTCATAAAACCGAAGCATTATCCTAAACAAACACTGGGCTTCACACCCAGTGTACCAAAATCGGGATTTGGTATGGAATCGCACGTTTTCGAGATACAAATTTCGATTTGTTTCCTTTTATAAAGGAACCGTAAAGTGATCTCGCTTGCCAGTATCCTAATATTCTTTGTGCCGAGCGAAGCATTATCCTGATATTCTTTGTGCCGAGTGGGCCGAGTCTCTTAACGTTCTTTATGCCAGGCGGCAGTATCTAGATGTTCATTGTGCCAAGCTGTTCATCATCATCATCATCGGCACTACAACCGGGAACCGGTCTTGGTCTTATTTAGCAAGTCCTGAGGCTTGTTAAATTTTCCATAATGATTTATTTTTTCTGGGCAAGGTCATTAGTCTTGCGCCAGAGGCTCCCCGACGGGGAATCGAACCCCGGTCTCCCGGGTGACAGGCGGGTGTACTAACCACTATACTATCGAGGAGCCCAGCTGTTAGTGTGTAAATATTCAATGTACCTGGAGGAAGTGCCCCAGTAACATTTCAAAATTACAAATGGACAATTAGAAGAACCCGAGAAAAATAAACGAAACTTTCTTGTAAGTACAACCTTGTTTTATTTTGACTGCATCCCCGTTTCAAGCAACCCCAGTGGAGACGAGGACTTTGAAAGCCGAAAAAGTGGCGAAAACCAACAAAACGGACGTTGCTCTTCCCTCAGGTTTCGAGGAAGTACGGCAGCGACCACAATAGGACTTTCTCAGGAGCGGTCTAAAGAGATCCCTTCTCCTATCTAAAGATCTCTCTAACTACATGGATGGGTACAAGGCCGGTAGATCTTTAGTGCAGTAGTCAACGTAGATTACGTCTTTGGCGTCTGATAATCTGCGCTTTGATATGTGTATGGATTTTATAGTGTATTAAGAGTAGATCGTTTAGGATGGGTCCAGGAATCGTCTATTGTAGAGAAGAATGTTTCATGGAGATTTGTCTGTGAAAAGTATTTGAACATTCTTGAAAGAGCAGACAGGTGTTATTATGCATTTCGATTAAAATAAAGTTGTATAAGAATTCGTTTGAACAAATTCTCGGAAACGATTGTTCGTAAATTGAATCTGACAATGCGCATTTCATGATTTGGTGGATTCTCGAAATTACGTATACACATGATAAATGAATATCTGGTTCCATTTATCACGCATTCGATTTGATTAGAAATTTGAATACATTATAAAAGATTTAAATATTGGTTATGGGCTATATTCGGCATATATTTGGGTAGAGGAATAGTGGGGCTTTACAAAGAAATCAATCTTTTTTCGGACCGGTCTCTAAGCTAAGCTCCCAAAAATTACTAGGGATTTTTCTCGACCATTTCACGGAGTTTATAGTTTAATGGGTGGTATTTCACAAATAGTACCATATGTGGAATATGCAAATGTCTCTATTATAATACGAGGGCAGTTTGATAAGTCAGTGCCTTTTTGAATTTTCCGCGGAGTAACTTTAAATGCAACACTGCTTCCGTCAACTAGCAGCTATAAGTAAACTATTATCAACCTGTGCCATTTAGTTGGTGTTTGACAGCCATTGAAAGCAGACAACCTCGTGAATTTTAACAAAAATTAACACAAAGTAAATTTCACTCCTGATTAAGCATAATCAAGCAAAATCTATAAATTCGGCTACGAACTGCTACCTCATTCAGCATATTCTCTAGATTTAGTCGCTGCGACTATTGCCTGTTTCCAAATGTGTAGAAATGGTTGGGAGGTAAGAGATTCGGATCGAATGAAGAGCTTGTGGCGGCTCTTGCGAACGCCACTACTTACCTGCTTACCTACCACCAGGTAACCCCCTTTTCATAAGCGTTCGGCTCTGATAAATCGGGTACTTACCTGCATTAGCATTTCTAACAACCACAATGTCTGCTGATATGAAAAGTGTATCAGCAATAACAGGCATTCCCCAAAATATAAATACTTAAAATATCTAAAAGCACGACATGAAGACCAAGCGCAACGTAGTTGCAAGAAGCATGAAACTTTATGTCGTAAGCAAACATGGGACACCTGCACATCGATCTGGTAAAAACATCAACCATCGATTTGATATAGCAGAATAACCATCCAACACATTATGCGGTTGCGCAAGCCTGCGACTAATTCCCAGAATTACCAAGCAGGCGCGCAAGAAACGAAACCCACAACCCATGCCCTTAAAAGGACACATCTCTAATTGAATACAAATACAAGAGATATAACGCATGCCAGTGTAAAGATACATCAAGTCGCACGTATGGGTCACCCGGGCGACCTCTGATATTAAATAAGTATCTACGAAAAAGCCACACACATAACGCCCACCACTGTTAACATGATATTTAGATGGACACCACCAGAGGTACGGTGCACCTATGAACATGAATGCCGGCTCCTGGGGTGACTTACACGGACCAGGGCAAGTGTGATGATCGTTGCCTTGGCTGCGCGAGAGTACATCACCAAGAGTAGATCTCCGCATGAGTTAGTTCGCGGAGAAATGGCTGCGCCTGTGTTGGTGGCAAATAAACCAACCCCTAAGTGCTGGAGCACAGACGAAGTTAGTCTGGAGTGTCGTGTGGGTAGCGCTGTTTCGTGCGGAAACAATAGAGCTTTATATCCAAGATAACAGCCTGAGTGAACCACGGGTTGTTTTGTATATTCATCTGAATTGTATAGCGGGCTGACTCACGAAGCAAAGGAGATTACACTGAATTGTGATTGAATAACATTTGTCCTGTGCGTGGTACCAATCATATCTTACTTTACTTAACCGAACTCTAAGTGTGTACTAAGTTCTATTTGTTTAACGGACCAGATGTGTCGTACCAATTACATTACATTTTAATTTAACATATAATCACTGTTTTATAATATTCAACTGATGTTCTTAAGTGCATTTAAAATAACATATAATCACTATTTTATAATATTCAACTGATGTTCCTAAGTGTATTTAAAATAACGTGTAATCTCTATTGAACCATTTCTAACTGATATTAATAAGTGTATACACCGTGATATATATTATCTCTTCTTAACAATATTCAAGGTATAGCCGTTAGTGCATATTAAGCAAACTATTTAATCATTGAAGTTAACACTGCGTTTATGTTGTCATTAATAAAACCATTTTTAACTAAAGAGAATATTGTACACACCTCGTAGTAGACATTAAGCAAGCTATTTTATCATTGAAGTGAAACACAGCGTTTATGTTGTTATTAATAAAACTAAAGTAACGAACAGAAACGAAGAATGTGTTTTAATAGCTTTTGACGGATAGAACTGTATCAGCGACAGTGCATTTCACGAACCGATCTTCCGCTTAATTACCAGATGAAACCACAATCGAACCTGTACTCCCCAAGTTGTTGACAATAGAGTGCGCGATACTATGGTGGTAGGAGTAGAACCGAGCTAACGACAGCAATAAGACTTCAAACTCCATAAGGTCACCACAAAAATTAAAGCCTATTTTGAGGGCCTTGAGGCAACCTATTATCTGGAAGGAATAAAAAAATTGGAAAAACGCTGGACTAAATGTATTGATCTAAAAGGAGACTGTATTGAGAAATAAAATGCTTATTTGCCGAAAAAAATATCTTTTATTGAAAAAGTCTCCGACTTATCAAGCTGCCCTCGTATATACGAATAATAGGCACTTACTCTAAATCTAAGTAAGTATAACTGTTACATATACCTGGAAATAATTAATTGGCCTTGCCCCCTTGGGGGCAATAAATCACAGATCGTCTTGTAGTTAGATGGACGAACAAAGACATGTTGATGAACATTTTTCACTAAATATCATCTTCACTTATTTTTACCTTAATGGCTCCAAGATTGATTGTCGAAAAGTTTCTGCATCTACAAAACGTCACTGTTTGGTGTGTATTTTATGCAATCAGTGCACCTATTTCCGAAAGTGATGCGGGATATTCTGTTTCGGTGAATGGTGAAGGTTGCCGTGCTATAATAACCAATATGTTGTTACTTTGTTTTTTGGTCTTGATTTGATGTTATCGATACCGAAAACGTGTTATCTAAACAGAATGTCGCCAGATGCCACACAGTCCATGTCACAACAGCTTTACGGAATGAGAATAATATAATAATATAATAATATAAAAATATAATAATATAATAATATAATAATATAATAATATAATAATATAATAATATAATAATATAATAATATAATAATATAATAATATAATAATATAATAATATAATAATATAATAACATAATGATATAATAATATAATAATATAATAATATAATAATATAATAATATAATAACAAAATAATATAATAATATAATAACATAATAATATCATCATCATCATCATCATCATCTGCACTACAATCGGGAACCGGTCTTGGCCTTATTTAGCAAGTCCTGAGGCTTGTTAAATTTTCCATAATGATTTGTTTTTCCCCGGCAAGGTCATTAGTCTTGCGCCAGAGGCTCCCCGACGGGGAATCGAACCCCGGTCTTCCGCGTGACAGGCGGGTATACTAACCACTATACTATAGAGGAGCAATATAATAATATAATAATATAATAATATAATATAATAATAATATAATATAATAATATAATAATCATGAGATTTTGCGGCTTTGAACGTCTCTTTTGTGATTATCTTAACTTATTAATTCCACTACGTAGCAAAATATGATTTAGAGGTCGTGATTAGAATGAATGAATTTGTTCACCATACATGCAGTTAGTACATAATTAATTACCCCCCTTCCCCTCTCTCTAATTGATTACGCACATTCGCATCCTTTTCCCATAAAATACACATATTATATCCAAAAACAACATTGGATAGCAGTAAATTACCTGCGATAGAGTCATTGTGCTGGTTTGTGTGTAAAAATATTGAAAAGGCCCTCTTTTAGAGCATTTTGTAATTTTTTTTTTAACTTAAGAACTACGAAAATGCGAGATAGGGGATGAAAAGGGTGGAACATGTTTGTATGTTATATACGACGGAAAGTGTTGACCATGAATTGTCATTGCTGGAATAGGATTATGTGTTGTATGGGATGGTGAAAATGCGATTTGAATTTGAAAAGTACTATTGAAATGTAGGACAATGTTGTTTTTTGGATACGATGGGATAAGGGCACGCATTTGCGATATTCATCCAACTGGAGGCTTGGGGGGGGGGGGGGGGGGGGTGATAATTAACATTGTTAATTATGTAACTAGAGTACATTTTTGCAACACAGTAAAAGAAATACTAATTGATTTGATTTCGCTTTATCTTGTCTTTACTCGACTCTTTATCGTGTTGCGTGGTACATCCGGAATTCAGCAGGATTTGACAACTTCGTCAGCGGGAATTGCAGATATGGAACACCTTTGAGTTCGTTTTATTAATTTGCAAGAATATATGACAGCTGTACGAGAGATATTCTTAAAAACAACCTTTCACGACAATAACGACAGACTATTAATGCGAAATAGACGACCTTCAACAAAAATCCTTGTACGGCTTTGTTTGAATTCAATATTTTATGGTTTTTGGGAATTCTGTACCTTCGATAAAATATTGAACAGCTAAATTCAGAAGTGAATTTGTATGAGGATCGTTCAACTTCCGCTGTTGTAAATAGATACATTTTGGTCTATTTAAATGGGCGTCATTCACAAACTAAACCACACAGCTACTTGCAGTCTGAGAGTATTATTCTTCAAAATAGTGTTGACAAACAATATCATGACTTAATCCTAGCATTGCTTTGACCTAGGACATCTACATATCATACAGCCATCAGATTTAATGGCCTGCATTTTGTTGTTTCACTCTTCATTGATTGGTGACCGAATGTTAACATTTTTTTAACAGTTGTTTTAGTTGTAGTGTTGTAATTTAGTTATTTTTATTTCCTAACTATTTGAATCGATGAACCGTGTATAAAAAAGTTTCATATTGATTTGTTCATCAGTGGTTACTATGTCCTTCCATGTAGTAAATTCGATTGAATTCAATGGTAGAAGATCTACCTGCTATACTGAAACTTTATAAAAAAAGGTTATAACATTAAAGGCCGGCGTTGATCTTCAAATAGAAGGATATCAATGTATACACCCACGAATTAAGTATAAGTGTCAGTTAATATGTCCAGGAATTTTTAAAATTTCCACAGGCGTGGTTAAAAATCAAAGTTTCCAGTAAGTTAATAAAGCAACTTTTTAGTTTTTAGGCTTCCGGCTTGAACCAATATTAATACCCCAATATTAATTGCCAATATGTCCAGGGTCAACATGTGCTGATTACAATAGATACACACTCACACGCAACCATTGTGAAGAATATAGTACAAACACGAAATCGTATACCAGAGCATTATTGTAGCAATCTACTGCTTAATTATCCAGTTGTAACATCCTCATATTAATGTGGTTGAGGTCTGTTTAGTTGGTGTTCAACCTTTTCGTAGCGTAGGTACGAATGACGTTGATTGCATGATTGTGTATCACACATAGCCACAAAAGTTATTACTAAACACATCCTTTTACTGGTTCCAGTTCGCACGTTGTTCATATTAACAAAATGCCTTTGGAACTGTAGACACACTAACCATTGCTCACTTATAAGAATAACATTTCAAATAAAGAAAAGTGGGTGGACCGATATACATTCTGCCAAAACAGTACCGGGAATTGATAATTTAAAAAGCTTGTTGAAAGGGATTGTCAAAATACTGTCGCTAAAGTGGCACAACTGTCTCCTATACTGGGGTGAAGTTTGAGCTGATCTGTCGTTTAGGCTGTTTACAAGACAGACAATGCTCGTCAGTTCAACTCAAGTGTGTTTTGTAATGTTCCATAAAATTTCTTCAAAAACTAAATTGTGTCAAGGTCGCATTTTCACAGAATGTAAATCTAACACTTTTAAAATTTTTAACAATATTAGTTGAAAATAAAGTTCAGCTTTACAAGTACGGCAATAATCCAAATTGGCAACTATTCGAAAATTATAACCATCGTGCTATTCAAGAGGTGTTACGAGAAACCTTAAGATGATCATTGGCGCGTATTATGGTTAATATCCACCAAACGTAATAAAAAAGTCAAACTTTAAAAGTTGATCACAACCGCCGTAGAATAATCAATATAGATTACGAACGTGAATTAACATCTTTCATTATATTTTAGGCGAATTTTGAGTGATCTTCACCGCCATTTTTTTTGAAAATGAGAGAAAACCATCATCATCATCATCATCGACACTACAACCGGAAACCGGTCTTGGCCTTATTTAGCAAGTCCCTGAGAATTGTTAAATTTTCCATAATGATTTGTTTTTTCCGGGCAAGGTCATTAGTCTTGCGCCAGAGGCTCCCCGACGAGGAATCAAACCCCGGTCTCCCGCGTGACAGGCGGGTATACTAACCACTATACTATCGAGGAGCCCGAGAGAAAACCATATATATATATATATATATATATATATATATAAACATGGGTGGTCTGACCGTTCCGACCTAACAAAGATAGAAGATATTTTATCTTAAGATTTATTTTTATTTTTCTACATAGTCTCCTTGTAACTCTACACACTTCTCCCAGCGATGCTCCCATCTCTCTACCCGCCCCAAATAGTACTCGGCGTTTTTCTCTGCAAAATAACTGTTTGTGAAATTGATTGCCTCGTCATTTGACAAAAATCTCTGTCCTCCGAGCGCAATTTTTAGATTATGGAACTTAAACAAGTCGCTTGGCGCTAGATCTGGTGAGTAAGGCGGATGGTCAAGCAGGTCAAACCGTAATTCGTGTATTTTCGCCATGGCAACCGCTGAGATGTGAGACGGCGCGTTGGCTTGGTGAAACAGGATTTTCTTTTTCTGCAAATGGGCCCGATTTTCCACAATTTCTGCCTTCAGTTGGTCAAGTAATGATGTGTAGTATGCTCCTGTAATGGTTTTTCCTTTTTGAAGATAATCGATTAGGATAACTCAATGGCTATCCCGAAAAACAGTCGCCATCACTTTCCCAGTCGAAAAAAACAGTTTGCCTTTTTTTTGAGCCGATTCCCCCTTTGCAGTCCACTGTTTTGACTGTATATTTCTTCCGGGCGTAAATTGATGTATCCAAGTTTCATCGACAGTAATTAATCGGTGCCAAAACTCGGATTTATTGCGCCTATACTGCCCCAACAGAGGGATAGAACATTCCAACAGGTTTTTGGTCTAACGTGAGCAAACGCAGCACCCAATGCGCGGACACCCTTCTCATACATAAATCTTGATTTAATATGTGACAAACACATTCTTTGGACATTTTCATAGCCACTGCTATTTCTCTCACTTTAATTCGCGAATCGTCGAGCACCATTTAGTGAACTTTAGGGACGTTATCGTCAGTTGCTCCAGTTTTTGGACGTTCTAACTGTTCATCGTCTCCCAAGCTCTCACGGCCACATTCAAATTCAGCTGCCCAAATTTCAAATTTTTTTTTTAAATATATTTCTCTCAGGAAAGGCGAACCTATAGCGCAGACACGGCGCTCCGAGATCCTACTAAATAACTATTTCAGTCCTGTTTGAAGATCTGCAGGTTGTAAGGTTCTGGAATCACTCGCGTCAGGAGGAAATTCCATAGCTTCCCCGGTCTGTAACCGAACGAGTCCTGATGTAGGGATGTTCGGGCCCTCGGGAGATGAACCGCAAATTGGTCCGAACCGTCGGATTGTCTTGTGGAGCACATATAAATCGAGTTCCGCGGAACAATACAACGAATGTCCGAAGGACAGTACCCGTGATAATATCTGTAAAACAGACAGAAGTCAGCTACGCGCCTTGGATATGATAACGACTGTAGTCACGACGTCAGCGTCGAGTCCCCAATCAAGCGGATCACTCGTCTCTGTATGTTCTCAAGTAGCTTGAGAGTATGCTTAGGAGCATAGCTCCAAACATGAGAACAATATTCGAGCAGACGGCCGCTTTTTTTTTTGGATTAATATAGAAGTTTGGGATTAATATAGAAGAAAAAGATGGGCCGGCGTAAAATATTTCTTGGCTCTAAAAACATAACTTAGTTTTCCAGAGTCAGACCTGGCGACGATTGGCTGGCGTTTATGCCACGATACATTCCCACAGACCGTGGCGCCGAGCAATTTCAAGCTTTCCCCAGATTCGAGGGTCTGGCCATTCATCATCAGGCGTGAAACCGATGATCCACTTTTCCTTGTGAATGTTGTATACTGTGTTTTCGTTGCTCCGATTTAGAGAGTCAATCTGGCTACATCTCAGCTGGTGCGGCGTTAATGGGCTAATTGACCGATCACTCGAAAAAGAGGAAACAAGCGTACTATCATCCGTGAAACTGAACACTTTGTTAACCATTGACTCCAACAAATCATTTATGTGCACCAAAAACAATGATAGAACCAAAATTGAACCTTGAAAAATCCCGGAATTATTAGGATACAGATTCGAACATTCGCCGTCCACAACAACCCCGATCGATGGATTTTCGAGGAAGGTCTCTGTCCAATCGCAAAGCTGCTGAGAAAGTCCATATGAACGAAGTTTGCTCAGCAATGCCCCGTGCCAGACGCGTACAAAAACCTTGGAGATATCCAATGCGACCGCCCTTGACTCACCATGCCGCTCAGTCGCAGATGTCCATATATCGGCTATGAGTGTCAAAAGGTCTCTCATGGACCGCCTTCCAAGGAATCCGTATTGACGATCATTCCGAAGTCCGTTGCACTCCAAATACTTAATTAACTCCCCATCGATGACCTTTTCCATTACCTTCGATAACATAGACAGTAATGCTATAAGCTGGTAATTTTGTGGCAGACACTTGTTGAGATCGGCTGAACTCGGGCGATTATCCAGCAGGTAGGAAAGGTCATCCGTGCATAAAATAATCGAAAGAGTTTGACAAGAACCGCCGGTAGTTCTGGAGCACAGTTTTTAAGGACTTTTCTGGTAATCCGTCCGGGCCGGTTGCCTTCCTACAGTCCAGCCTACGTCGAATGCGATGAATAATTCGCGGGCGGAACCTCACATCCCGCATCGAAGACCGTACTGGGGCGATCCCATGCGTCTCCGACGGACCAAGCTCGAGGTTTTAATTCGCCGAAAATAAATTCGCGAACATATCTTTTGAATTTGTGACTAACGTCCCGCCTGTCCGCCAGTAACGGAGGAAAATAGGAGCAGGCAAAGTTACTGCTGACAGTCATTGCCATGGATAAGAAATGACGCGAACCAGTTGGGCGCTCAGTGAGTTTATTGGTCTTGTGGGGGATAGGTATGTGTGTCGGCAAGGGCACGGGTTCATCGATATTCCCACCCACTTGTTCCACCGAAAACGGAAGGAACCAAGTTCACCCACAGGCTTTAGGAAAGTAACAAAAGTCAAGCACTGGAATGTTGTTTGAATTAACGTTCATATATTTATCATGTATTAACTTTACAAAATCCGTTTGTGTAGATTCCTCGCACTCGAAACAAATTCTAATCCAATTAAGTTCGTGAGTTTTAACTAATTGGTAATTCAAAATTACAGTGTCATAATCTCACATATGAATTCCTCGCACTCGGGGCAGATTTCAATTCAGTTAAGTTCGTTAATTTTAAGTAATTGGTAATTCAAAATTACAGTGTCACAATCTCACATATGAATTCCCAGATTTTAATTCAGTTAAGTTCGTAAATTTTAAGTAATTATTATTCCAAAACTAAAATGTCACAATCTCACGTAATCGTTAGCGTAGTTAATCAAACACCTAGCCGTTTAAATATTGCGTACACACGTCGCGCGTAGGGAATCTGAACCAGGTGACCCGGTCACTCGAACACGCTCTCTTAAATACACGCCCATTAATTTGCGATGACGATTCGTTGAGGTCAATGACCCGACTATTCAGGAATGTTCGCTGGGGGGTATGAAGGGACGTCTGTCCTCTGTGGCGGAAAGAAAGAATCCATTCATCACGTCGTGGCGGCTGAATCATAGCAGAAATAAACTCACCGGCACTTCCTAGGAACTCGAGGGGGATTGCTATGCTTGCATAGGGAATTCAGTTCCAGCGAATCCTCGCCGTACAAGCTAAGTTGGATTCGTTGGTTGTGTATACCGGGAAATTGGCATAGCCAAGTATGATCAAGGGTCTTGATCGTTGTGATTGTTTCTTGGAAAATTAGCTGTCGCTTGGTCGCAGACGAGGAAATGAACCGAAGTGGTTTTCGGGGGAAATTGGAATTGCTTGGGTGCAAGCAAGGAATATCGTTTAGATAAGATATTAACTGAAGTAATTTCGGGGAAATGTATGCGGCTCGGTATAGTTGGTGGTGATGGTTGATATTCCGTTGTAGGTATGAATATGCGTTTTATTACAACGTACGGATTTCGGCGAAATTAAGATTGCTTGGTCGCAAGAAGGGAATATGAATGAAGTAAAGAATTGACCGATTCAATTTCGGGAAAAATTATATGTGGGGTGATGTAATTGAGGGAGATGATTTAGAATGTATTCTATTGAATTGTATTCTGTTGCGAGTTTTGGGAAATGCCTTTCATTGCAGATTGGGAGATGGATTCTTGCAAGTTCGGGATGGATGCCCTTGCAGATTGGGATTTGTTTTTGCATGTTTTGAAATGGGTTACAGGTTAGGTTAAGGTGACGCACTGTTAGCGGCCAAGATTGGTTGGCATTGTGGGTTGGTTCTCCATGTGGTATAGAGAACCCGCACAATCTTTCTGTCATTATAGCCCTTCTTAGCGGTATCAATCGCCTGGATGAACGCGTTTCTGATTCTAAGAAAATTCGTTCTATTAACCTCGCTGGGACTGGAGCCTCATTGTTTAAAATATCTATTTTTTTGCCGCTGTAAACCACGGGAAGGATGCGAAGGAATCTTGAAAATCGTCCCAGTTTGCAATCCGTACCTCCATGCACGGCAAAACCGACCAGGTCGATCATTCGCTTGAAATGCAAGTGGTTGCGCGACCGATATCAACTAGTGATTCGATTTTCCCAGTGGCGCAGAGAACCTCCACGATATAAATGCTCGGCTCGGATTTCAAAAACAGATCCGGGGTGTTCGCATAATCAGCTCGGGCATCCGGCACTCGGGTGGGTTCCTCCACGAGTTGAGTCAAGTTGTGGCTAACAGCAAACATCTCCCCCAGCCTCCCAGCCCCCCACCCTCGTCGGTTCTGTTAGAATGTACCAGCCAGCCGGAATTGTGCACATTAAAATCGCCAAGGACAACAATTTCAGAACCCGGGTGATTGATATGTATCCAGTCGACGGTATGTGAAGATGATCGGTGGTCGATCGTCATTCGGGGAGCGGTAAAGGCAACAAAGAAATTTAATAGAGTTGGTTTACAAGCAATTTAGTGGTACAGGTAAATTGTGTATGTGTTGTAATCCAGCGCCGTGCTTCCTCGTTAGAGGGAAGAGCGTGGACATTTTCTATTCTCTTTATTCTATTCTTAATAACTTCTTCATTTCTCGTCTCTATATTCTTTTCTCTCGTCTGTCTATTCTTATCTGTATTCTTATCTTTTTTGATCTCTAATAACTTCTCTCAACTCTATCTCGACTGTATCTCAACTGAAACTCAACTTAACTTTACAATGAAATTTTCCCTCTTCTTATATAACATTGTGTTCTAATCTACTGTAAATTATAACTTGAACAAAAGCAATTTTATCACAGTATTACTTAATCTACTGACTTTTAATTTTGAACAAACTTTGAACGAAAATCAAAGAGCTATGTTTCGAATGAAAAAAGGGTCATATTATGAAAACATGTGTGTGTTCCCGGAGCGTTACAACCTGCAACTGTTCAAAAAGAACTGCAACAGTTATTTGATGGCATCTCGGGGCGCCCACTCGACGCTATAGGTTCGCCTCCCCCGAGAGAAGTCTAATAAAAAAAAAAAAAAAAAAAAAAAAAGGGGCATGTATGAAGTGTACTGAAACTGACTTGATATAGAATATTGAGGATGTTTATTAAGGATACATATTAAGTGAGAATGTTAGATATGTTAAGAGAATGTTTTAAGGATGTGTTAGATAAATAATGAGATTCAGTGTTAAAGTTAATAATCATAAGGACAGTAGTATTCTGGAATACTACATATGCTTATAACCGGGTACCTTAACCGCTCAAGCAACTACACATCTAAAACCTTATTACAATATACCGAATGTGATCACATCGAACAACAGTACTAGTCTACAAGCCACAGAACGAGTTGCTATCACTTCACACTTCATTATTTTATAATGGACGGAAAGGACATCAGTGTTCCGTTGCCTTTCTGAATAAATATCAGATTCTCCAAATTATCACAATTTTACAGGAACAAAAACTAAATTGATAGCCAATCCACTTTAATGACACACGGTTGTTGATTGAACCTACACACAATCACGAAATGTTCTAATCGATTCAATAATTGTACTAGTGAGGTGGATTAAAAGTTGAAAAAAGAAGTGATTCAGTCTCACTAGTTCACGAGAAGTAGCAAGGTTGCTCACATATTCGTATAAAGTTCCACAACCTTCATCGTTCTAATCACAATTCATAACTTCGATTTTTAAGGGAGCCAATTTCTATTATTTCTCAACGAGACATTTGATTGGGTACCACATTTCACTGGATCATTTTTGCTATAAATAACAATCAAAAGTCTTTGCACTACTATCCTCTGGATATTTATAGTGCCTCGATATTAAACTCAACTACATTAGATAACCGGCCTCCTTTCACGTCTCGCGTTAGCATCTCATCGTAAAACTTTCAAATCCTTATTCCGAACAACATTGTATCATAACATGGCCACCGATCAATAGCAGGTCTTACACCTTTCCTGTCGTTAAATCGTTAAAGTCTCAACAGGCACAATAATTAAAATAAAGTTATTAATAAGCTCTTAAGATAGTACATCGTATTCGCAACAATGTTGCTACTGTGAACCCTTTTAACTCAACTACACGGGGTCTAGGCATATAGTATGGCAATAAAACTCAAGCCAATGTTACGGTTCACAATGGTATGCGTAAATCTTGACCAATTAATCGACCTCGAGGCGGAATCAATAAAATGCGCTTCCCCCCGTCGACGTCGTCGGCCAGTTAGCATGCAACAATGATGCCACAGTAAGGACATACTTAACGCTGCAACGTAAGGCGACTATTAAATTCATAACGCGAAAGCGGCCTACACGCACCTGATAACTTTTTGATATGAAGCCTATAAACCACGTCGGCATTTTACTTTTGTATTGATCTCACGCGTTGGGGACTAATCAATGAGCTGCTTAAGCGTTCGATTGTCGCGGTAATAAAATCTCGGAACCTCACTATAACGCAGATAAGTATCGCGGGCTGTAAAATTCAGATGACCAGCAAGTTGAGTGCAGCCTTGAGTCATTAAAACCGCTGTGGATATGGCGTTGCTGCTGTTATTGGTAACAAGGAAAACCGGATAGGCTCCTGGTGGCGTCAACTTGTTTTAAATGACTTTCCCAAAACTTTGAATTACGTGTTTGATGCTCAACGATTTCCCAGGGTGATGTTTAGGATGACCTGGCCCCTCAATTAAATTAAACCAATAAATGACATTACGCGAATTTGATAAAACGCTAAAATTAGCAGTCACCATTCCGGTCTGTCAGGTGTGCTGTGAATGTGATTTTTAATTTCCATCACTCCTTGTTTGACGAGTTGACGCAAAAGACTTTTCCTCGGCAAAATTAATGATGCCACCAGCAGGCAATTTTAAGAAAATGGGGTTGATGACACCCCTTTGTGCAAGGTCCCTTAGGTTAATTGTCTTCTAAACGATCTACCATCGCCGGGACCATCATCATCAGCCTTATCGCCAGCACCCACACCCCAAAGTGTTCGGTTATTGTTGACTCAGTTCCTTTTGTTTAATAGGCCTGCTGACATACATACGTGAGGCAAACAATGGGGTGACAGGCTGTGCACAACACAAATTGGAAATAGAATCAGTGGCACGGAAAATTCAAAAGTAATAAATTTATCTATGTGATGTCATTTGGGAGGTTGGACAACATGGCTTTTGTGTCCCTTTTATTTGTATACATATTGCAAGTGTCGGTGAAGGGACTGGAAGTGGAGAGGATAAAGGCTGGATGCTTTATTCTGAATGTTATTACAAGGAAAGGGAGAGCTGCAGTAGAGCGGTGAAAACCTCGACGACAAGATTAATAATCTCTGTGGGATATAAAGTTGTATGTCACACCCGCAACATATACCAGCGTGCTATAATGTTGCCGTGCCCATATCTATCATCGAACAATGAAATCAATTTCGAAGTCATTAAGTTTGTTCGATCTGCGTTGGAGAAGTTGTTGAGTTATTAATGTGTTGCTGGGGTAACTAGTTGAAGAAAGCGAACTTTTCAAAACCGAATGCTGTCTCAAGTTTGAATCGATGTGGGACGATTTTTGTACTTATAATGATAAAGAAAATGTTATTGGCTTTATTTAGGGTACAGGAGGAGCTGCGGTGGCATAATTGTGTAAATTGAATTATGTTAAACTCCGACAATAATCCTGGGTATTTAGTGTACCCGTGGGTAGGGCGTTAGAATATACTCACAGCTAGGCCGGCTTGTCGTAAGAGGCGTCTGAAGGCCGAGTGTTAGGTATGGTCCCAACGCCCTGTCGCCCGGTGAAATACCACCCCATCAAGCTATAGGCTCCGTGAAATGGTCGGAAGAAATCCCTGGCCATCTTTCGGAGCTTGGCTGATGGACCGATTCGAGAAATGGTTGGTTTAGGTGGGAGTCGGTCCCAAGGTGAGATACCACCCCGTCACACTGCACATTGCGCGGACACGGAGATAAATCATGATGGTGCTTTCTGATATAAAGAATTTCGGAGTTAACTAGTTTTCCATTCAGATCTGTGTGAGGGGGGGGGGGGGGGGGGGGGCGTCACGGGGACATCATGCAGATATTATGATCAATAACCGAACTTTAAGATCGTCATTGCATAATCGGGCTCGCTCTCGAGGCTCTGCCCACGGTCGACTGGTAATCGTATTTTGTAACATCAGGGGCATCGGTTTCACCAATACGAATGTAAACGACGTCCACCAATATTTGCAAACAGCGAAACCTGGTATCCTTGCTCTAACTGAGACCCGGGTCGATTCGTCAACTGATTCGACATATCTTCGTTGCTCAGGATACGACTTACATTCGAGATTCCGTTTTAAAAGGGGAGTCTGCATCTAGGCTGGCAGAGGATGGAGGCGTTGGAACCCAATAGCATGGACATCATACGATTGAGGGTCGTGGTAAGGAATCTTGTTAAATTTGTTTATTGTCTTTATCGCTCCCCGAATGATGATCGACCAGCGATATTTTTCGAAAATATTTCACATACCGTCGACTGGATACAGACCAACCACCCAGCTTCTGAAATTGAAACCCTTGGCGATTTTAATGTACACAATTCCGGTTGATTGGTACATTATAACAGAACCGGCGAGGGTGGGAGGCTGGCGGAGATGTTCACTGTTAGTCGCGATTCGACTCAACTCGTGGAGGAACCCACGCAAGTCCAGATGCCTGAGGAGATTATGCGAACGCCCTGGATCGGTTTTTGACATCCGAACATAATATTTATACCGTTGAGATGGGTTCCCATCCGGAAAACTCGGGCCACTGCTTGGTATCTGTCGCGCATCCACTTGTATTTCAAGCAAACAATCGGCTTAGGCAGCTTCGCTATGTATGGAAGTATGTAGCTGCCAACTGCGACAATTTGCGAGATTTCTTCACATCCTTTCCATGGTCGGAGGTGTGCTTCGGAGACTCCGATGTTAACGCTCGCGCGGAGTCGGTCACAGAGATTATTCTTCTCGGGATGGAGATCTACATTCCACATTCCATCAAACGAAGTTCATCTGATAAGCCTCGGTTTGATAAAAAAATCAAACATTAGATCGACAAAAAAAAAGAGCTTTTAAGCAGTGGCGCTCCAATCCAAACGATGTTAACACAACGAATTTTGTTAGAATCAAAAACGCGTGCCTTATTTTCCGCGAATTCAAACCTTGATCCCGGTCTTTTGGAGCCATCTGTGATCGCGGTGGGATGTGAGATTTCGCCCGCGTACTATTCAACACATTCTACGTGAACTGGATTGTAGGAAGGCAACCAGCCCGGTGGATTACCAGCAATAGCCCTTAAGATCTGTGGTCCAGAACTATCGGCGGTTCTTGTCAAACTCTTTCGTTCTTGTCAAACTCTTACTGTCTATATTATCGAAGGTAATGGAAAAGGTCATCAATGGAGAGTTAATTAAGTATTTGGAGTGGAACGGACTTCTGAATGATCGTCAATACGGATTCCGTGGAAGGCGATCCACGAGATACCTTTTGACACTTATAACCGATATATGGACATCTGCCACTGAGCGGTATGGTGAGTCAAGAGCGGTCGTATTGGATATCTGTGGGGGTAAAAGTGTTATGCCGACGTACGGCAAGTATTCAATTCACTTCCCCCAACGATGTTGCTCCGTGAAAATATCCGCAAAAGACAGGAAAACACTTTTTTTATTTATTTAACTTAATTAACATTTAGTTTATTTTTTTTGATTTAGATTACACTGGTATTTCCTTTGAATATGATCGATACATATGTACTTCCAATCAGTTGATCGTTCTCGAGATGCGCACTCTGCGAGGGTTGAAATTCCTTTTTTACACCGACTGTGTTAAAAAACAAAATAGCGCGCGACTCCTGTTGTGTGTACGAACACCTCGGTGGATGAAAACTAACTTGTGCGGCAGCGTGACTGCACGCAGTGGTGATTGAGATGTTACTGGTCTATTTAGGGTGGAAATCGTACTTTCTGCCTTTTACACATTGATCTGCCAATGGTAATCATGCTCTCTTGTGTGTTCCCCAACTCACCACACTCATCCAGGTCGAAACGTACTTGTGTATTCGTTCGACGTGGATGGGCGTAGCCAGAATGGAGAAATCAAAAGGGAAAGCACAATAACCCAGGGTGGATCTGGCTAGGTGTGTGTGCGTCAATGCCGTGTATACGGCTGGTCTACTGACCTAGTGACTATCACTTAGGTCAACGCACTATAGCAAGACAGAAATACGAGAGAGAGGGCAAACATAGCTGAGGTTATTCACCAGCAAAAAGAGATCATTGGTCCCAAGCGAATGGGTGATCTGGGAAAAGTCAATAGGACGCCGCATCGGCTGGGGATATAATTCCATTCTGTGGAATGTTCGATAATACCCAAGTCTATGGACTATGACGTAACCGCGTCGCTTGGTTTGGCTTGGTTGTTGCTAACCAACACGAATGGAATTTCCGGTGGAAATCCCATGGTTAGCGCAATAGTGTTGCCGTATGTTGTTGATTGTAGTTAAACTCAATTATGCATTATCTGCATAGAAAAATGAGTTTAGCTATGCATCCCTTTGACATGTCCAGCTGGTAAATACCTATCAAGGGAAATGGGTAGGTATTGTGGTTGGAATTGTGGGCTGTTTCTCCTATAGGATAGAGAAACCCCTACATATCTCCAAAGCTTTTGAACGCGTCTAACACGTGGCATTTGTGAGTAAGCTTCGTTCGTATGAACTTTCTCAGCAGCTTTGCGCCTGGACGGATACCCTCCTCGAAAATCGATCGATCCGGGTTGTTGTAGACGGCGAGTGTTCGGATCTGTATCCTGTTAATTCCGGGATTCCTCAAAGTTCAATTTTGGCCCCAACATTGTTTTTGCTTTAGATAAATGATTTCTTGGAGTCAGTGGATAATAAAGTGTTCAGTTTCACGGATGATAGTACGCTTGTTTCCTCTTTTGTGAGTGATCGGTCAATTAGCGCATCAAGGTCGCACCAGCTGAGTTGTAGACAGATTGATTCTCTGAATCGGAATCTGGATAACGCCCTGCAGTGGGGAAATGCCAATCTCGTCGACTTCAATGCAACGAAGACACAGTATACAACATTCACATAGAACAACGGATCATCGGTTCCACACCTGATGATGAATGGCCAGGCCCTCGAATCTGGGGAAAACTTGAAAATTCTCGTCGTCAGGAATCGTGGGAATGTATCGTGGTATAAACGCCAGTCAAACGTCGGCAGGTACGTCTCTGGAAATCTAAGTTATCTTTTCAGAGCCAAGAAATATCTTACTTCGGCCCATCTTTTTCTTCTATATAAAAACCAAATTAGACGGGCGCTCGAATGTTGCTCTCATGTTTGGAGCTATGCTCCTAAGCATACCCTCAACCTACTTGAGAGGTTGACCTGAAAAGTTTCCGACCTTATCGTGAAGATAGCAGCACTCGTCAATAAAAGCCAGTGAATGTAGTTGTGCATTCCTTGGCAGTTACTTACCTAAATTTCAGCCATTTTTGACGCGTAGTTTTTATTTGACGTCGTTTGAGTGAGTCGATGTGAGTGTTTTTGTGAAAATGGACAAAATTGAGTATCGAGCAGTCATTAAAATTTTGTTTTTGAAAGGCTATACGCCTACGCAAATTAAAGATGATGAGTTGGACTCTGTGTACGGGGACTCTGCACCATCATTTACTACAATGAAATTTTGGGCAGCTGAATTTAAACGTGGCCGTGAGAGTTTGGGAGACGATGAACGTTCTGGACGTCCGAAAACTGCAACAACTGACGATGACATTAGTGAAGTTCACTAAATTGTGCTAGACGACCGTCGAATGCAAGTGAGATGGATATCAGAGGCTATGAAAATGTCCAATGAACGTGTTTGTCACATATTAAATCAAGATTTAGGCATGAGAAGGCTGTCCGCGCGTTGGGCGCAGCGTTTGCTCACGTTAGACCAAAAACGTGTTGGAATTGTCATTTCCATCCCTCTGTTGGCGCAGTTTAGGCGCAATAAATCCGAGTTTCGGCACCGATTAATTACTGTCGATGAAACTTGTATACATCATTATACGCCCGAAACAAAAATACAGTCAAAACAGTGGCATGCAAAGGGGGAATCGGCTCAAATAAAAAAAACAAAAGCGGATTTTTCGGCTGGGAAAGTGATGGAGACTGTTTTTTGGGATAGTCATGGAGTTATCTTAATCGATTATCTTCAAAAACGAAAAACCATTACAGGAGCATACTACACTCCGGCTACGCTATTTGGCATGCAGTCAGTAAACTGCTGAAATCCAAACTCCTATCACGTAATATAAAGCTTCGTGTCTATAGAACCATAATCATGCCAATTGTTCTATACGGATGCGAAATATTAGGTCTAACAAAACGGGAAGAAAACAAATTTCGCGTATTCGAGAATACATTTTTAAGGGGTATCTTTGCAGGTCAATATGACGAGGAGGCAGAACGATGGAGGAAACTCCACAACCACGAATTGGAAGAGCTATACCGCGAACCTACAATAGTGAGCGCAATCATGTCGCGAAGATTAAGATGGGTCGGACACGTGGCGCGAATGGGCAACGATAGGACCGTGCGTAGAATTCTTGACGGTAACCCAACGGGAAAGAGACCGAGAGGACAGCCGCGATGGGGGTGGGAGGACAATGTTAGGTTTGAGCTCGAGGAGATCGGGTCGAATGGTCAAACGTGGAAGGAGCACATGACAGGGAGCAATGGCGGAGTCCAGTCGGCGAGGTCATGAACTTCCAGGTTCCTACAGGCCAATAAATAGAATAGATAGGAGCACCCTACGCATCATTATTTGACCAACTGAATGCCGAAATTGCGGAAAAACGGCCACATTTGCAGAAAAAGGAAATCCTGTTTTACCAAGGCAACGCACCGTCTTACACCTCAACGGTTGGCATGGCGAAAATCCACGAATTACGTTTTGAACTACTTGACCATCCACCTTACCCATCAGAATTAATCCCAAGCGACATCTTTTTGTTCCCTAATCTAAAAATTGTGTTCGGAGGACAGAGATTTTCGTCAAATGAGAAGTCAATCACCTTCGTGAACAGTTATTTTGCAGAGAAAAATGTTCAGTACTATTTCGACGGGTAAGAGAGATGAGAGCATCGCTGGGAGAAGTGTGTAGAGTTCCAAGAAGACTATGTAGAAAAATAAAAATAAATTTAAAAAAAACGTCTTGTATCTTTGTTAGGTCGGAAACTTTTCAGTCCACCCTCGTAGGCCTATCTCGTCTTTTTTTTTTTTTTGTATAGTGATATGTTACCCCTAAGATCGCATTTCTACCAGCTCACAGCCGTTACGGAATACCAAATAAATACCATGGTCAACAACTATATTAATAAATCAATTTATGACAGAATTACTGTATTTCAATGAGTTTAAATTTGCTCTATCCCAAAAAAACACTATGAGAACAGATGGTGTATCTACCGCAGTACCTGCATTGAGAAAATAAATAAATCGATTATCATTCAATTCTTTAATCATGTATGTTAGGTTTTCTTTTATTGCTGTCACGGCAGTATTTATGTTTTGAATAAAATCTGAGGAATATCCAAGCCTTCCTCATAATGTATCCGGTTTTAAATTTTTCCATTACAGCAAGAAGATCTAATACAATCTACAAACATCATTTGCCGTGCAAAAAGCTAATCAAGGTAATTTGTGATTAATGTCGGAATCTTGATGTGCACGATCTCTTTGGACGTGCACTAGTAGCCGCGTCCGTCTATTTAGCATCTCGCATTCTTTCAAGTTACACGTTGCAATTTGAAAATAATTATCGCAATAGAAATCCCTACTTGGTAATGATTCCAAAGTAGATGTAGTCTTATCCAATATCAAGAAGTACGTTGACATTCTAGTTTCTAGTGCAACGTCAACTATCGTCACACTTGACGAGTTAAACATTTGCGTGCTGACCCGCAGCTATACCTCAGACTCCAAAGAAGCACACTCATACTCACACCATATATAATTAATTGCGAATTTTCCTGTCAATCGTGCAGGTAATACGCTGATAAGTACCTGTGAGTGAGAATGCAACATACAACCCTCATTTCCAGTCCTTCCTCGGCTGGCGGTTCAGTCATACCCCAGCCTTATACCTTCCTATCAAACTAACCACATCCAAGACGAAGCCAATTCACTTAAGCCAAAACCAGCCAAAGTACGTTGTTGTTACATGAACGTTCTGTGGTCGCGATGTTATCGTGCAACATTTCGAAGTTGAACAGAACGCCAACGGACAGAAACAAGTGTACCACACCTCCTACTCAGGTATTCTTGTTCTAATGCCGCTAAGGAGGTCTGCGTGTCCAACTTTCGTACATAATCGACGACGGACAGGGAAGTCGTACGTCAGTGATGTCCACCGAGTTGCGTTTGATGGCAGTCATCATTGTAAAACACTTGTCAACATTGAGCCATGGGTGTGTGATCGGATGTGTTGACCGCCTTTGATCTTGACCATCATAGATTGTTAGCAGTCAATTAAAAGAAGGAAGTAAATGAATCCTCATTTATCAACAGGAATCTAATCGTTGAGACAATCCAGTCACTTGAATTGACAATTGTCATAATTTTGCGCTCAAGGAAGTGACATGTATTACGAGGACTTATACGAAGTCCACCTGCCCCGAGACGAATGTACGGCTGAAGCATGTGCTCGTGAGCCTGAGTAGCTGCCTTGTCGATGTCGAGGCACATTGCGGTAACGACTTAAACGCTTTAATTTGTTTCGATTCATCAGTTAACGGTGAAATGTGTGATGAATTTGTTCCACTTTGTGATAAATTTTGTGGAATGTGTTTTTTCTGTCTGTCCGAGGTGTGACTAATTCGATTGCAGCTTGTCGTGGAATGGTTTTTATATATTTCCTCTGCTTGAGTGGAATTTTACGATGGGAACGGCATGAGGTCGTCACTCGATCGGTTGAAGATGGTAGATTTCTTAGCCAGAAAATGCCGTAGGAGTCGCTAGGCATGGGTGACCTATGCAACTTCAATTTTGGGGGATTTTATTTATAATTTGGCGTACCCAAATTAAATTGTATAAATTGTGGTATCTCTGTATGTAATGAAAACAGAAGATAAAGATAAAAAAATGTTTAAATATATCAACTTGAAACACCTTTAGAAACTGTCCCTCTTCTGAAACGAATCTTCAAGACAACAGATGAAACATTCAAGAGTAATGTTTATTGGCGCCTTTACTTATTCACTCCCTTTTCTTCCATCAGCACTGTGACATTTAAGGGTACCAAAATTAACTTTTTGGGCGCATTTCGTATAAATAAAAATCCAAAGAGTTGAAAACTCAAAAAATGACACCCCATTCTATGGTTATTCAGGAAAAGAAAATGGGTTCAAAACGTGATCATTTGCGAAGGCACTGAGCCAATTCCATCGCCTGTCACTTATCTGAGGTTCTCTGATAGTTGCTAGATGACAAATAGAGTTTCTTACGTCTTAACACTTTCATGTCCGGTGACACTGTGGGGGTTTCTCTAAACTACACGGAGAACCCCCCACCAATCCCAACCAATTTCGACCGCGTTACAGCGCGTCAAACCAACCCCATTCTCCACTACTTACCTGTTCACCTGCAATGCATGTCACCTCCAAGGGAGCATTGCTAAACTCATTTCCCATGAGGACAACGCATAAAAGAATTTAGCTTCCCTTTTTAGCCATGCGGCAACTTTTGTACATGTCGATTAGCGACAACCAAATCCAGCCGGACGAAGTTGTCGCATCATTGCAGAACCCCTTGGGAAAATTATCAGAACATTCGATCGAATCACATGATAATATTTCCCTAGCGTTACTTGGCCTTTTCCCAGTTCCTCCATTCGCTGGGGATCAAACATCTCTTTACCCAGGTGAATAGGGTAAAACACATTTTCCTCTCCTCTGCATTTCTTCCTTGCATTGGCCATCCGCCTCCGGGATAATCACCACACCACACTACCCCAGTGCGATACACCTCGGAGGCCACATTACCACACGCACACTAAGCCAGATCAACCCGAGTTATTGCGCTCCTCGCTTTGTGCTTTTCGTCCGTCCTGCGCACATCGGCGTGCAACGAATGCGCCAGCGCTTGTTCACCCCGGTGCGCATGGGGAAACGAAGAGCGCACAAGAGAGAGCACAAGCATATCGGCTAGCTAGTGCGCACCAGCCATAAATTTCCCTTTCTTTTTTCCTTCTCGTCACTTTCTTAAACCAGAGTCGAGTCAGTGGTCATTCAACCACCGCAACAGGCAGTCGCAATTCATCCGCCGCCTTGCCCGCACACGGAGTCGATATTCTTACACCGCTGCGTCCGCACATTAGTCAGCCGATTTTCAACCATTGTGACGTTCGCACAGGAGTGCCAGTTCAAAAGTAATCGGCATTTCTGAATTCCTTGGATGCGATAAACCGTTCAATCATTTTTAAATCAGTAAATCATTTTAAGACAGTTAAAATATATTAAATCAGATAAACCAAGTTAAAATCAGTTACAGCATTTCAATTCACCAAAGCATATTAGACCAGTTCAAATCATTTCAAAGCATTTCCAAACATTTTAAATCCTAGAGGGCTGTGCAACCGAGTTAGTGCGGTTTTTCGTTTTTGTTTTTCTCTATGTAAAATCTTTAGAGAACATAACTTAGCGCCTAAGCTATCTGCATTAGCAAACACGTCAGGACAGTGGAGTCACCTTTTTTCGTTGTTAAAGCCCGAAGAGCAATGTCTTTTTGATTTAGTTATCGTTTGCGTTTAATAAACTGTAAATAAAGAAATAAATAGATAAAAATAAAGAAATTAAAAAACTTTATACCATCAACCGACATCAGTGTATTTTCTATGGTTCCTACTCTTCGTTGGCGAACAATTTTCTCGGATCATCGTTGGGGATATCAGTGAATTGCGCGCCCGTGTCTGGCGCAAGAACTTAACCCCCCACAACACCAACGTGTTGTCACGTGAAAACCAAACGTGAGCTGTCGGTGACAACACGTTGGTGCCATACGCAAGCCATACACTAACAGCCGGTGACAACAGTGTGTGTCATGTTAAAGCCAAACGTTAGCGTCATGTAGCATATAACTTTTACCCTACTGTCAAGTTGGCTACTGTGAAATAGCCTCGTTGTCATAGTAAAAGTTTTCCTAGCTTTGGCCAAATCCGCCTCTACATGTCTGTTGAAATACAGATATTGATCTAGCCAGAAGCCAAGGTATTTAACTAAACTCTTGGTTTCCAGTTTACCTCCATGCGGTCCCATGATAACCAACTTTCGCCAGTTTTTTCTTGTGTCGTTCGCGGCTTTATATATTGGGGTTCTAAATAGGATGGCTGCACACTTCTGGAAGTTGATCTTAAGTTTCCAGTCGTCGCAATTGCGCTGCAGTTTGTTGAAGTCTCGTTCTAGTAAACTATTTATGATCTCAACGTTCGGAGCTGTTCTGTAAATTATGAGCTCTTCTGCGTACGCAATAGTCTGTGGAAGTGCATCCAATAAATCACTAATCTAAATATTAAAATGAATCGGAGAAACTACCGCTCCCTGTTGCAAGCCATTCTTGATATTATACGTTTTATTAGAGGTCACATTACCATTTTTTACCAAGAACCTCCTGTCCTATAACATATCGTAAAGTACATATTGTAAAGGTTTATGTATGCCATGTCTGACCCGTTTGTAATATAACCCTTCGATCCAGACGGTATCAAAGGCTTTTTCCAAGTCTATCAGACAGGCACCCGTGCATTGGTTCCTACATTTATTCCGTTGTATGTCAGAGACCAGTTTAGCTGCAGCATATGTGGTTTCATGACCCGCTTTAAAGCCAAACTGGTTATTTGGAATAATGTTGTTGTCGTCTACCAATTTTAGCAGAGCTTTGTTAATGGGGTTTTCAAATACTTTACTAATGCTTGGGAGTAAACTTATCGAACGCATGTTCATTGGATTTTTACAGCCTTTGCGCCTTTTTTCAGGATGTCCTGTATGATTGCCGTTTTCCAACGCGCGGGGAAGTGTACATTATTCAACGCGTTGTTAAACACGAGCGTGTATACGTCTATTGCCATTAGGGAGATGTTCTTGAGTACGATGTTAGGTATTCCATCTGTGTAGCCTGTTTGTTTATTTCCATAAAAATCTCAATATGCTCCCTAATAAAGTGCTTAAAGATCTTTCGGCATTTCGCTAATATATCGACAACAAAATGACCTATCCCAATAATGACAAGCACTTTTGACCCTAATCAGTCCCCATCTCGTCCCCCTCATCTCCCCAATACGCTCAATACGCTCACCCTAACCATCTACTATCAGAATGTTAGAGGTCTTCGCTCCAAAACACAATCGACTCTATAAAAGGCACATTCCCTCCCCTTCGACCAACCTTATCCCTAGTATTAATAGTCTTGAACTATTCTCTCCCTCCTTCAATGTTTTTCGCGATGACAACGTTCATCTAGAAGGCCCCAATTCCCCATGCCGTGGAGTGCTGCTTGCCACTCATAACAGACTCAATTCGTCTCTAATTGCCATCTCTTCTTCTCCCGATCTTGGCTACGTCACAATAAAAATCGACAAACGCTCTAAATCTTTATACATTATTTGCTTTTATATACCTCCTTCACGACCCATCGTATCATACGAACTCACAATAGAATCGGTTGATAACCTAACCGGGTTAAGCACCTCCCTAGACGATATCGTCGTTCTTGCCGATTTTAAACTCCCCCTTTTCTAATGGACATTGACTGATGATCAAGCCTTCTACTTCTCAAACCCCACAAGTTCCAAGGAACATATTTTTATAAACGGTCTCACCGACTCATGCCTCCGTCAAATAAGCAATGTCCCAAATCATATGGGGAGACAACTGGACCTCGTACACATTCCAACGCATATGCCGTTCATTGTCGCTGTCTCACAAATGTCACATTTGCCACCCCCACATACTCGCTCTTCTCCAGCCCCCTACCTCCTCTACCTCCAAAGTCCTCTCTTCCTTGTTTTTTTTTTTAATTATACTTTTTTTTTTAATTACTACTTTCGTCTTTAACATCGAAAGAGTGTCTGGAGATCTGCTATAAAGAGGTTACGTTGGTGCTCCTCTGGTGCATAGACCGCATCGCATACAAACCCCAGCTTTGAAGGCGTACGATGCAGGATTTCAGCACCCGGAACCCGAGCACTTCTCCACTATATATAACTTTATGATGGAGTCCTTTTCTAACAAAGATTCCGACACCTCCCGCTTGAGAGGAGTTAGGTCGATCTCTTCGTATAATATCGTAGTTTTTGAGTCCTATCTTATGCCTATGGTTTACCTTTGTTTCCCCCACCAGAAGTACATCAGGGTTTTCTGCTTGCAACAGGTTGAAAAGAGTGTCTCTTCTCTCAGTTCTTATAAGTGAATTTACATTCACGGCAATAGCTTTGATTGATGATTTGGTTAGAGGGCTTATATTGACTTTTTATTTAGACTGGGCAAGTGCGAGTAGATCTTGTTTATACGATTTTGCAGCTGTGGCATCTGTCTCTGAAGATTCAGCAATATTGTGAACACCTCTGCTTGTGATGTTGTTTCAGTTTGTGTGGGAGTATTTGTGGCTACCAGTGTTGTAGCCTGATTTGGTGTTCTCCCACCCGACGCAACTTGTGCGTACGACCGCTGTGATGTTACGGGCATTGTTGTTGTTCCAGTTGTCTCTGCTTTTTTTTTTTGCCGAGTAACACTTCTCGACATTAATTATCGGAATTTAGAACATTCTCGATAATTAGTGGGATTTCCCTCATTCCGACACACTACACACTTTATCTTCTACCCTTTCTTTCCCCAGAGGGCATTCTTCTGCCTATGGTCCTGTCCGCATTTTACGTAACGATGCTGCATTTCACAGATCGCCGCTGCATGTCCAAACCTTTGGCAGCGGACACATTGCAGAATGTCTCTGGTTTTTTTTTAATTGGTCCTATGTGACAATTTGATGATCCAGTACTGTTATTTTCCTTAGAAAACCAATTTTCCTGCTCGGTGAAAATTGAACCAAAAAGAAGGGTAGCTTCCCGTTTTCTCTTCTTGCCTTGGTTGTGGTGAACGGGTTTACCGCGTTAAACTTAAGATCTTCACGCTTCAGCTTTTGAAGCATTTCGAGTAGAACCACCGGTTCCGTTTCAGGGTCGACGCCCTTTAATAGAACTGTTACGGTCTTTGTTTATTTCGGCGTGAACGAGTAAAATTCCGAGGTGGCTCTTTTTATAACCTCTTTAATTTTGCCGTGGTCTGCCACCTCCGTCATTTGAATGGCATGTCTGTTACCTGCCAGTCTTTTAATTAAAAGATTCTTACCTTAACTTACCTTAAAAATTCTTAACTAGCTTACACAGACTTACCAATTCCTCACAATCAATATCGATGGTGTTGATAGGTGGCATCATTATTTTGTTGTTGATTTGCTGCTGTTGTGCTGCTTTCTGTTGCTCTGGGCGATGTTTTGCTGGTAGTTGCTGTTGCTGTTGGCCGAATTTTGGCTTCGGCTTTTGTTGTTGTTGGGTGGTTTTTTGCTGTTCGAGCGCAGCTAAATATTTGTTCTGACGTCTCTCTTGTAGCCGTGCTCTTGCCTACGCAAGTTTCGCTTCCAATTCGCTTATCTTCTCTTTTTCATTCTCAGACTTCGACGATGCAAGCGAAGCATATTACGTAACCGACATAAATCCTCGAACTTGTCCATGCTTACAAGAAGAAGGTATTTTCACCACACACGTGCAGGCCAAGTCATATCAGCATACTCTAGCGATATGTGCACGATTAGTGTAAATGCTGTACGCAGTTACTGATCGGGTAAACACCTCAGGTATCGTCTTCATGATACTTGCCCAGATGCAAACATTTCCTTTTATGGAAGCCGAATACCCATGGTTCGCATGCTCATGGACATACAGCATGAGCGTGCGAAGCAATCATATCTGTGTGCGTGCACATCACCAACCATGATGGTAACCGAAACGATGGATGAAATTTGGTATTCTGTCGTTTCGGAGGGAATCTTCAGTCTTCAGTTAGATTCCGTGGAGGCAAGCCTTGTCCTCCATGTAAACAGCAAATGGACACCAGTCGCGATTGATGGCCAACAGTGGTAGGATGTCTTAAGCCCATTCCTGGTTCTACTTTCGATTGAATTATTTAGTCACCAGCCTTACTTACAATATAAATTATTGAGTTACCTAGTGTGTGCCCTAACTAATTTAAATAAGTGCATAATTCGAATTCTAATCTAATCTCGTGATTGTTAAGTGTATATAACAAGTAACATTCAAATACTCATGGACTAAGTTTTAATCTAATTCGTGTAATTGCTAAGGATACATAACCAGCAGCATTAAAATATTTACGAACTAAGTTTTAATTTAAGTTACCGAATTACTAAGTGTGAACTGAAGTTAAATAAAGGAGTTAATGACCAAGAACTGAGGACGTGGGTTTCCTTGGGATTACGTCCTAGCACGGAGTTAGAAAAAAAAACCCCAAAAGCTCACTGTCCTTCTCCATTTGCTGTTCTTTGTTCATCATTAGTTTCACGGCTTGACTTCGCGTCACAACTTCATTTTTCGGGGCACCTTTCCTTTGGTTTGCTGTTGCGTTTTTCTCTTCGTCCGTGTTCATGGTCGTACTCTCCGGTTTGTTTTCATTAAAAAAAAAGCGACCTGCTTCTATGTACGAAAGTCGACGCAATTCAGATTCTCGGTAACATGGACTCGAACTCGCCTAGCGCCGATTAGGAGCCAGTCACCTTAGAACAACGCTAAATGTTAATTTAAATATCACTTGCTAAACGAGCAATATATTCTCAGTTGTGTTTTTCACGCTTGCGGCCGACGTGATATATTTTAATTAATTATTAAGCTATACCACAAACCTACAATTGTGAAAGTAATCAGGTCGTGCAGATTAAGATGGGCCGGACATGTGGCGCGAATGACCAACGATAGGAACGTGCGTAGAATTCTTGACGTTAGACCAACGTAAAAGAGACCGACAGAACAGCCGCGACGGAGATGGAAGGACAATGTTAGGTTTGACCTTGAGGAGATCGGATCGAATGGTCATTCGTGGAAGGAGAGTGCACAGGACAGGGAACGATGGAGGAGTCAAGATTTTTTACGCACTTTTATATTTTTTGTTTTTTTTTTATGCACTGTTTTTTTCACCTTTATTATTAGTTTCGTTTGTTTGTTTTTTATGTTCTTTTTTTTAATTGTCACAACACATCACGGTACTGTTTTTCCTTTCCGTGGCTTCGTTCTTTTTTATTTGATTATTTACATATATATCAATTTTGTTTTGACTCTTTTATCACTGTGAAGCACCAGCATATATTTGTGTCACTCAAATTACAACAGCTATAAACTTTTGTTTCGCGAAACTATCTTTTAGATCGGTTTAGGAAGAGAACACAAAACTCATCTTGACGTGCAGCTGTAGTGTCCGCTACGAGGTATGGTATCAGCCGAAACAGGTATACACGGCAAGAAATGCTAACCGCCGTTCGGGATGCACAAGGAATGGTATTTGAGAACAGCGCATGATGAAGAGAATGTTTTGATTCAAATGGCAAGAAAATAAAACAGACGACTCCAAATGACCCTGAATCTGTGTGACAGAAGTCGAGTGAATGAATTTTTCCTAAACTGTAAGATATTCCGATAAACATCCTTTGTTGATCCTAATAAATGTTGGTGCATTTTGTTCATTAACATATCCTACGTGATAATTTACCACAAATCACCACAATTTAGCACAAAAAAAGCAATCAGTAGGAACAATCTGACAAGACAAAGTACTGTAAAAAGCTCGATTTTTTAATATTTCATTTTTCAAAAAGCCGTCATTCGTTTAACTTTAGCGAGTTTTAATAAATTGTGGTGAATTATTATATAAAAAATCGTTCCCCCCAAAATACTGTTTGACTATTTCATTTCCAACTTGCTAATGGTGAGGTTAATTGTCCGTGGATGCTTCCGAGGGCTCAACCTAAGTGGCCTCCACAGGTTATACAAAGAACCATATTTAAAATATTTTTGTTTCTACTCTTGAAAAATGTAAAAGGGTTTAAAAAATCGTTCCATGGTTTTACATAATAAAGAAATGAGAAGAACATAATGCTTAAAGTTATTCATCCTTGTATTTTATACTACTCCAATTTACGAAACGATAATATGAGATGTGTTCAAAAGGCAATCATAATCTTTTAATTTTGTGGGCTTTACGAATTAAATCTTCAAAGAAAAATGTCCTATGGGTACGTGCGTTGTTGGCGTATTTTTATATTTACAGCCATTTTGAATGTGACTTTATTTTTGATTAAAAACCACCTCGTTATTATTTCTCCGCCTTTTCGTTGTATTCCCGAGCTTGATAGAGCCACGGAAAGACAACGGTTTTCCAGCTTAGGTAAAATAAAAATCAAATCGTTAAAGAAAACTATCAATTGAATTCTAGAACTGCTTCCAAGATTGGCAAAAATGTTGGAACATCTGTTTTATATATGAGGCAGATTACCTTAAATACGACAAAATTGATTAGTTTATAAAAATTAACTAATAAATATAAATTCTTTAAAAAAAATAAAATACTCATGGAAAACACTTTGTATATTCTTTTCAAAATGTTACTCTGTAGGCATATCAAATCATGTGCATCGAAAAAGCATGGCATGGAACTTTTACAAAAATGCTCAATTTTGTCATTAGAATACTGGGGGATGCACGCGTGTTACGTCAAAGAATCCTTGACGACACAAAAACCCATCAACCAAAATGTGTAACCTAATTACACATTTTGTCCAGACAGAAATATTATTAAGAACAAAACTCAAAAGGTAACTGTGGCGATTCCGCCAGATCCCACGGCTCGCCTTCCTGAAAAAACCCCCATAACCATAACCCGGGTCTGCACCAGCTTTCGCTAATGCAATTTGCATTAGCATCTTAGATGCTTCACGCATCAAACAGACCCAATTATTATAACCCTAAAATCCCTATAAAGAAAACTTACCTTCATGAATCCCTTCGCATACAATTTTTCATAAGATTTCTTTGTTTTCCTATTTGGTATTCTGAACCAATTCGGCACCAGACAAATTCCTGTAAACAAAATAATTCGGATTGCAATCAATGTAATCGTCATGACAGGGACCATAAATATCGCGCCGTCTATTTTCCCAGCCGCGTCATATACCATACATACACATTACCTGGCAACCTTTTTTGTTTGTCTTACCAACAAACAACCCAAGCAGCTGCATATAATTAGCGCAATAGACGCTCAAACCAAATTCTCCAGCATTTTCTAATGCAAATATGAACCCGGTTTCTATTGCAGCCAGAGATGCCATAAACATCCATATTGCTTTCAGCACCTTTTTCTCCTAACGTCGAAAATAGCGACGAGGCATCGTATAAACATGACCCTCATTAAAGAGCGAACCATTTGGTCGCCTTTTCTTTTGTCCTTGCCGCCTGCCTGTTTCGCTGTTCCACTGCACGTGTGAATAGCATTGATCTCAACGATCCCACATATACCACCATGACCTGTATTACAAGATCAGGTTTCCTATACCACCAAGAGAGACTTTACGTTTCCCTGGTGGTAGGTAAAAAACGATATCCTTATTGGTGAGGATATCGTTTGAGTCTTATTCCATCCTCCGACCACGCTGGTCGCACGGTGAAACTCCCGCTCTCCGCGCCACCAGCGGAGAAGCGTAAACAGTAACACGCGAATATATACCCGGAGTCGTGTGTGTTTTATTTTTCAACTCTAGGAAGTTTTAGTTTATTTTTTTTCCACGTAAATTTATCCGCGAATCTATGAAATAACGTAAATTTATTGATCCCAAATTGTTTATTATCGAAAACATATATATTTCAAAAAAAATCGGTATGCAATAGTCTCTTTGATAAAACAATATCATTAAGTTCATACGAAAGTGTTCAATAGTTTTTGTGAAAACGAACCAATACATCCAATAAAATAAAAGAACATTAACTTTCCCTCCAGTGTTTTTGTGTGGCGTAGGTTTTGTTTTGTTTCGTTTTTTTTCGGTTCAGTGATTTGCGCGACGAACAATACATGATGGAGGAGGAAGTAGAACGGAGTACCCATGCAGGTACCTTACTTCCTACCCCACATAACAAATAACAGAAATTCAAAAAAACATAAAATATGGAATAACCAAATTAGAATATAATGTATATCATCACATATGTTACCTAATTGCACATTTCATCCAGATGAACAAACTCAAAGATAATTAACAAGAACTCGTGGAAACAAGAAAATGAATAATACACTAATTGCAATATAATTTCCATTGTGAGAAAGATATTATATTGCAACGTAGAGAAATAAACCTAGATATAAGATTTTATGTTAGAGTAAGTTTAGTTTACAAAACGGCACTCTGAAGAGCAGACGTTTCTTATATTCAAAATTGAATAAAATATAAATTGTATTTAGAAGTGTTTTCCTTCATTTCACTCAAGTGGAGTTTAAGAAAACATAATTGGCGCAGTCGGTTAACTTATCATCCGAAGATGATAAATCGAACATATAACTTACGCGATAAGTACAGTGAATTATTTTATTAAATAAATATAAAAAAAAAAAAATGTTTAATCAAATCAAATTTAAAGATAATAGAAACAAAAATTAATGAGCATACTAAACGAAAGGAATAACAAACAGTTAAACAGTGAAACAGTGAAAAAAAAACCTAGCTGAAATTTAAAAGTGCTTCAAATCGAACGAAATTAACAACTTTTCGTACCGTGTGGAATTAAATGAACAATATTCAAGGTAGAAGACTTAAAGTTAAAATTAAAGTGTCTTATTCTTATAAAGATAAAATAAAGAAGAAAACATAATTCGCGTGGTATTTAATCAAAAGAGAGACAGTTATTGAAAATTAATAAACAGTAACATTTAACTAAATTATTAAGTAAAAGTGACGGAATTTTGGAAATAGTAACAGTTTATTGAAAATTAGTAAATAAAGTTTTGGTGTAAATAAAAAAAAAAAAGAAACAATTAAAGGGTGACAAACACCCCAACAACAGCAACAACAAAAAAGCATTCGTGAACAACAAGGGTAAGAAGAACCCCACCTCATCTCTAATTGCAAGCCGTACAACACCAAGAACACCACTACAAAGGAGGAAGTAAAAGTGAGCAACATTTATTTCAAATATTAGATTTATATTCATAAATTCATACATTGTACATTTATATTCATAAATTCATACACTGTACATTTATAAATTCATACACTGTTTAGAAAATAAGTTAGTTTCATGTCTTTTGGTTTTAATTAGTGGTATCGAGAAAGAATTTTTTTTTTTAAATCTTAAAAATATAGAAAACCTATTTAAAAACAAAAAAAAAAATTCCAGCCGAAATACCGGCAGTCGAATTAATAAGGGAAGCCGCGAAAATAAAAGAATTTCACGGGGATGGAAAATATGACTTGTCCTCCTTTATAAGGGACGTAGAGCTTATTCTGCCACTTTTTAATGAAAACCAAGCGTTGAAAAATTTCATTGATCAACGACATGTCCGCAATAAAATTCAAGGAGCCGCTCTCCATTGCATAAGGACACTAGGACCCAATCCCACGTGGGAAGGGATAAAAACAGTATTAATTAAAAACTTGGAAATTAGGGAAACATATCACAAATTGCACCATGAAGCAGTGACATGTAACAATTCATCCGTAAGCTCATACTATAGGGATCTCCGGAGAATATTAGACAAATTAAATGGTAAATACGAATTCGATGAGAAAAAACCTAGCGAATTTTCCCCAACGTCGAATGAATCCCTTATACTAAAAATATTTTTAAATGGAATTAACCCCAATTTATCAAGTATAATTTACAGTAGGAACATAGAAACACTTACAGAAGCATATTATACTTTAGAAGAAACAGGAATGCTTAGACATTATAACAAACCAAATAATTACGAAAATAGAACAAATAGACCTAACAACCAAAATTTTAATAGAAATCAATACCCCAGACATAATGACTATAGAGAAAACCTACAAAGAGACAATAACGACCCAACCCATTATTACAATAGAAATAATACATGCCAATACAACAACACATACGAAAAGAATTCTAGGCAAACTAGACAAAATAATCACAATACATACGGAAACAATTCCACCCAAATGAGACAACATAATAACAATACCTACAATACCAACAACACATACCATCACAATACAAACCGGAACCAAAGTTTTCCGAATAACTCTAATCAAACAAGACGAAATCACACAAACTATACAGGCAGAAATTACACCCAGGCAAGAAACAATTCGGTTGAACCAATGCAAGTGGACCATATCTACAACACAAATCAAAACTTGGACCATGAACATTTTCAAGTGACCAGCTTAACAGGAACTTTACCAGTAATCGAATTGACAATAGGTAATGACAAATTAAAATGCCTAATAGACACAGGGTCAACAACCACTTTTCTAAACTCAGACAAACTGCCATATTACAAAAGAATAAAATTAGAAAACACAATCCCCTGTAACACTCTTAACGGACAAATCTCAATAAACACTGAGATAATAACACCATTGGCAAACGAGTTCAATGAGAAGAACTATATGCGTTGGAAATTAACTCCTTTTTATAATAAACCATTCGATGGACTTATAGGTCAAAACCTACTCAAACCTCTGCAAGCAATAATTAACTTAGAAGAGGAATACATAGAAATAAATAACACAAAAACGAAATTCATTAACTCTTGCCCACTCAAATACGAGGAAATACATACATTAGAAGAACCTAAACTAAAACTAGAAAAATTAGAACGCGAAGACATGAATAGGGAAGAAAAAAGGGAACTACGAAAATTAATTAACAAAAATGGAGATCTCTTTTACCGAGAAGGACAAAAACTTTCACATACTCACGAGATCCAACATGAAATTACAACCTGTGTAGAAAAACCTATATACTCAAAAATGTACAGATATTCCCAAATACATGAAACAGAAATAAATAGACAAATAAAAGAAATGTTGTCACAAGGTATTATCAAAGAAAGTAATTCACCATACAACTCCCCATTATGGATTGTTCCGAAGAAAATCGATAATTCTGGTGAAAAGAAATGGAGAATAGTGATCGATTATAGAAAACTTAACGAAGTTTCTATATCAGACAAATATCCAATCCCTAACATAGAAACTATATTGGAACAATTAGGGCGATCACAATACTTCACTACCTTGGACCTTGTCAAAGGATTTCATCAAGTATTAGTCAAAGAAGATGACAGAAAGAAAACCGCATTTTCAACGTCTCTTGGACATTATGAGCTTATACGAATGCCGTTTGGACTCAAAAATGCCCCTGCAACTTTCCAAAGACTAATAAATGCAGTTTTAAGAGAGCACATTAATCGAATTTGCGTAGTTTATCTGGACGATATTCTTATTTTTAGTACGACCTTAGAAGAACACACTGTAAATATACAAAAAGTGTTCAATAAACTTAGAGAACATAATCTGAAGATTCAAGTTGATAAGTGTAATTTCTTTAGTCGAACTATAGAATATTTAGGTCACACTCTGATAACAGAAGGTATTAAACCTAATATGAATAAAATTGAAAATATACAGAAGCTTAAATTACCGGAAACCCAAAAACAAATAAAATCATTCCTGGGAATGACTGGATACTGTTGTATTCCAGAATACTACCCTTATTAAATTTAACACTGAATCTCCTAACACATCCTTAAAAACTTCACTTAACATATATTACATTCTCACTTAATACATACCATTCATAAACATTCACAATATTACCAGTTACAGCACACTTAATAACCTGCACCTTTTTATTTATTCAAAACATAGTAACTTGGATTTTCATTCAAATTTGATTGAATGTGAAAAGTCACAGGGAGAATATTAGAGAATAGAAAAAAAATCAGTTTGAGTTTGGAGTTCGAAGTCAGTAGTTGAAATTAATATAGAATAAAATATGCAAAATATAAAAGAGTGAATAAAGAGAATAAATAAAAAGAAAAACAAATTACAATTACTCAATAAAGAAGACGGACGGAAAGCCTTATATAAATAGGATATAAATTAAATTCGAAGTCTGAGATTGATAAATGGTCCCCGCTCTTCCCTCAACCGAGGAAGCACGGCGCCGGACATTCAACAATACTATCGCAAGTTTATTAAAGACTATGCAAAGGTTGCCCACGGTATGATAAAGTATTTGAAGACAAATTCTAAAATTGATAAAAAAGACCCTCAATATACAGATTCACTTCAGAAGCTTAAAAGATTGCTCATGGAAGCACCAATTTTAAAATATCCAGATTTAAACAAAAGATTTAAGATAATAACGGACGCCAGCGATTTTACTTTAGGCGCAGTCTTTACACAGGACAACCACACACTAAGCTTTGCAAGTAGAACTCTAAACGACCATGAGAAAAAATACTCCACAACGGAAAAAGAACTTCTTGGTATCGTTTGGGCCGTTAACTACTTTCGCCCATATATTTATGGTAGAACTTTCGATCTACTCATGGATCATCAACCTCTAAAATGGCTCCAAAGTAAACATAAAGGGAAAGATATCAACCCTAGATTACAAAGATGGTTGCTTAAACTTGGAGAATACGACATAAATATAAATTACATTAAGGGCACAGAAAACAAAGTTGCAGACTTTCTATCCAGAATAAATGCAAACACAGGAAAAATAAATGCCATCGATTTAGAAGAACAAAATGATAACATGAGCACAGATGCAACAATACACTCACAAGAAGAAGAACAAAATGATCATTTTCCAATTTTAGAAACAGTTGTTAATAGATTCCAGACACAAATTATTTTGACACACACTAAAACAAAAGAAATCGAAATTATAGAAGACAAACGAAAAATTTACATAAGTACAAATGACATTGAAAACAACTTCTTGACTGATATATTTCGCAGATTTATAAAATCAGGGAAAATAAGAATTTTTTCAGAACTTTCTGACCATATATATAACAAATTACAACAAAAATTAATCAAACTATTCAATACAAAGTTGAAATTTTATAAATGCACCTACCATGCAAAAGACATGACGAATGAAGACGAAACATATAAATACATTGCAAAATATCATAGGAACGAAACAGGACATACAGGAATTAACGAAAATTACGAACGACTAAGAAAAATTATATATTTCAAAAATTTAAAAACATATAGACAAAAGTACATTAACAATTGTGATACTTGCAATAAAGCAAAATATGATAGGAAACCATTAAAACCAAAGTTCCATATAACTGAAACCCCCAATAACGTAAATCAGATAGTTCACCTCGATGTATATATAAACAAGAGACATAGCTTTATATCATTTATCGACAAATTCTCAAAACATGCAGTAATACTAAATTTAGAAGACAGAAATAGCGTTACAATCATTGAAAAAATACGACTATACTTTTCCATCAAAGGCAAACCCAAATTAATCATTTTAAACAACCAATTCAATTCAATTAACATCAAGGAATTGTTAAGAATAGAAGAAGTAGAAACACACTTCACAAAACCAAATAGTCATACAGGTAATTCAGATATTGAAAGATTTCATAATACATTAGGAGAAAAACTTAGAGTTCTGGAAACCGAAAACTCCGAATTATCAATTCAAGAAAGACTTTTCAAATGTGTAGAATGGTATAATAAATCTATTCACTCCGCCATTAAAGCAAATCCAATAGACGTAATAGAAGGGAAAGTCGATAGAAAACAAATAGAAAAACTTTTAAAAGACTACAAAGAAAAAATCATTAACAAGCGCAATGAAAAACGAGAAACCTATAGACCAAACCAAGATGAAGGTTACGTAAAAAATTATAAAGCATTAAGGCACAAAGACCAGGCTAAATATAGAAAACTTAAACTAGAAAATATACACCCGACAAATATAAAACGACCCACGAAATTTTTAGATCAACTGGACGTTAATACTTACAATAATGACAGTAACAACACTGATCCACACAACGACAGGAACATTTAGGAATAATTGACGAAAATAATCATAGCATAATCACCAACTTAATAAAACATAGATATTAAAGATCATTTCAACTTAACGTTCAAAAAGATTTAAAAAAAAACAGTAGTAATATATTAACTTAAGAAGGAATAAGAAGATATGAAGTAAAATGATACAAACTACAAAATATCAGACTCGGTATCGCAGAATACAAGAAAGAAAAAATAATATTATTCATAAAAATCCCAAAAGACATAATAAAAACTAAATATTCATTTATAACAACTCTATCCAATGAAAATTATGAAGAACTTGTGTTCAATAATAAAAAAAAAAAAAAAAATTTGCTTGTAATTTATAACGATAAAGAAAAAGAATTTGTACAGCATTTTGTAATGAAGACTAATTTGAATTAAATATATTAATATAATACCACACTATCATAGAAGAACTAAAATTTAATAAAAAAACAAAAAAAAAACAATATATTTGGTATAATTGGACAATTATAATTGTAATAATCATAACCATTTTTTACTACCTGTATATAATTGAATTAAAAACAAAGCTCAAGAGAGTTTAGGATTAAAAGGGGGAGGTGTTACGTCAAAGAATTCTTGACGACACAAAAACCCATCAACCAAAATGTGTAACCTAATTACACATTTTGTCTAGACAGAAATACTATTAAGAACAAAACTCAAAAGGTAACAAATAACAAAAATTCAAAGAAACATAAAATATGGAATAACCAAATTAGAATATAATGTATATCACCACATATGTTACCTAATTGCACATTTCATCCGGATGAACAAACTCAAAGATAATTAGCAATAACTCGTGGAAACACGAAAATGAATAATACACTAATTGCAATATAATTTCCATTGTGAGAAAGATATTATATTGCAACGTAGAGAAATAAACCTAGATATAAGATTTTATCTTAGAGTAAGTTTAGTTTACAAAACGGCACTCCGAAGAGCAGACGTTTCTTAAATTCAAGATTGAATAAACTATAAACTTTATTTAGAGGTGTTTTCCTTCATTTCACCCAAGTGGAGTTTAAGAAAACATAATTCGCGCTTTGAAAATTATCTCAAGGAACGTCGGTTCACTATACAGAGCTCGAGCTGCACAGCAGCTAGTCGATGCCCTAACCGAAGATAAGGATGACATAACAGTATTACAAGAATTAAGATGGACGAGGAGCGGTGTTATTCGAAGAAACAAGTATGACAATTATTATAGCTGTGCTCGGGGTAGACTTTCTAATCGGCCAAAAACGGAAGCCTGCAATTATCGGCTTTAATGCACTAGACGAAAGTCTATGCACCCTTCGCGTGCAAGGCAAGTTTAAGAACATAAGCCTCATAAACGTTCACGGACCTACAGAGTAGTCCGCTGACGACGAAAAAGAAGAATTCCAAGAGAACGTCGAACGGGCTCTCAATCCCTGCCCAAGATACGATGTGAAAATCGTTCTTGGTGATTTGAATGCGAAAATAGGTCGGGAAAATCATCGAACTGGTAGCATCACATAACTTGGTCGTTGCGAGTACCAGGTTTCCGCCTAAAGACATCCACAAAGCCACCTGGGTATCACTTGATGGAGCCAGTCGCAACCAAATTGACCACGTGTTGATACACCAGCGCCACTCCTCGAGCCTGATGACGGTACGAACGTACTGAGGTGCCGACGTCGACTCGGATCACTATCTTGTTGGTATATTTTTCCGAACGCGGACTACCTTACGCAGACGTATTGCATCCGCGGATCAGGTTCGGATCAACACGGCTGCCTTACGCAATGAGAACACCAGCAACACCTTTGGTCATGCGTTAAGATTCGCCCTTGAAGACCTCGATGGAGGGAGAGTAAGTCCTGGGACCAGAATGCTGGGCGTAGAAGAGCAACGGTATCTTAAGCAGTAGTCGTAGAGATCGGAGTGACTGGTGTGATGATGAGTGCAAAATAGCGACTGAGCGTAAGAATTCTGCATACCGGGCAATGCAGCAGTCGCATAGGACGCGGGTCCGCGAGGAGAAATACAAAGAGCTCAGAAGATCTGAATAAAGACTCCACAGACAAAAGAAAAGTGCCTGGAAAAAAAAACCTTGCCTGTGAAATAGAGAAAAGTAGAGTGCGAGGTCCGCACCAGGCGCGGGAGTTCTACCAAAAAATACGCAGTATGACGCGGTACACATCATGCTGCATTTACTGCAAGGATAAACAGGGTAATCTGATCACCGATCCTGAAGCCATTCTGGAGCGATGGGAAGTGCAGTTATATGAATTGCTAAATGGTCAGGTCACAGGAGAATTGAAGGCTCCACCAATGCAAGATCAAGACCAAATGCTGCCGCCACCAAGCATTGAGGAAACATTAAAAGCCATAAGACAGTTTAAATAAAATAAAGCCCCCGGAGCTGATGGCATACCAGCTGAGCTGATCAAACAAGGAGGGACAGCGTTACATCACGCAATTCATGAGATCGTGGTGCACGTATGGGAGCAAGAGGAGATGCCGGAAGATTGGCGTCGCGGTATAACTAGCCCCATACATAAGAAAGGAGATATCACACTGTGCAGCAACTATAGGGATATAACATTGCTGAGTACCGACTATAAGATACTCTCCACTATCCTACAAGACCGGATAGTCCCACACGCTAAAGCCATCATTGGTCAATATCAGTGTGGCTTCATCCCAGGCAAATCATAGATTGATATTCACCCTTAGGCAGGTGATGGAAAAGTGTCAGGAATTTAAGATTCCGTTATATCATCTATTTATAGACTTTAAGGCCGCCTACGACAGCATAGCCAGGGTAGAACGACATAATGCCATGAGAAAGTTCGGCATTCTAAGCAAAATGATACGACGTTGTAGGTTGACCATGACCAACGTAACTAGTCAAGTAAAAATAACGGAGCTCAACAAGGGGACGATCTGATCTGGACTGGTGACTCTGGAATTACACCTAGAGGGACTATTGTCACCAAGTCCATCCAGATATTTGCCTACGCAGATGACATCGACATCATCGGTAGAACCGAATCGGATGTATAGGAATCCTTCACCCAGCTCGAGCAGGCGGCACAAAAACTGGGACTGCACATTAATGAGGGAAAAACTAAGTACATAGTGGCAACTTCTGCGAAGATAAGATCTAACGTTGGTCAAACTATCAGGGTAATGGAGCACGAATTTGAAGTAGTGCAACACTTTAACTACCTTGAGTCAATAGTATCAGCCGATAACAATATGGAAGAAGAATTACCCGACCGGCTGTTCAAATCCAACAAAGCCTACTATGGTCTATCAAGTTTCTTTGAATCCCGAAATTTATCCAGAACATCCAAGGTACTCCTATACAAGACCATGGTCTTACCAATACTCTTGTATGGATCCGAGACCTGGGTGCTCAATAAAAGGCACTCTGAACTCTTGGCCGCATTCGAGAGGAAGGTCTTAAGGAGAATTGTTGGCCCCGTATGTGAGGGAGAACGATTCCGGTAACGCTACAACCATGACTTGTACGCGATCTATCTCGAAGCTAACGTTGGGTGGGCGGGACACGTAGCTCGAATAAGCGAAAGGGAGCCTGTAGCGGTTCCGCCAAACCCTACGGTCCCCTTACTTGAAAAAACCCCCATAATTACTACCCAACTTCCTTAAGTTCGCTAATGCAACAGTATTAGTATCTGCAAATGCTTCACGCATTATATAGATCACCATCTATATTCTTAAAATCCCTATAAAGAAAACTTACCTTATCATGCGTCCCTTCGCATACAATTTTCCGTAAGATTTCTTTCGATGCGTATCTGGTATCCTAAACCAATTCCTGAAAAGAAAAACCCCGGTTCACATATCATGTAACCATTCCAGCCAGAGATAATTATCATGGCGTCGCCTATTCCTACCTTCATTCATGTATTCGATAAATTTCTTTATGTATACATTGGCTGGCGACGTTTTTCTCCCAGCAATAAAATTCCCTGACTCGCACAATGTGCAAACCAAAGCAAATACGCATTCCGCGTCCCTTGGCATCAATTGAAATCCAAGCATAAACAATGCAAATAGGTATTCAATACGTACCCTTACTAGCGATGGCATAAACACCATTTCCCAGTAATCTAGCTAAAACTAATTAGCACATTTCTACATCGCATCGTGGTCTCTTTGTTTAGCTGCTACGCACATGCATCCGACGATTTCGGTTTTATTTGCTTTACCGAAACCGTATCCTAGGAATGCACTTTATGTCTTTCTTTGTTCTATGCACACATACCACCATGAGCACGATGAACGAGTGAGCTCTGAACGAGCAAGATATCGTTGAGTCGAATTTCATCCAGCGATCGAGACGGTTGCTCCGCCATCCACCGTACCCGCACCGGTACGGTGGATACACACAAAGTCTCTGCGCGAGCTCCTACGCCAAGTCGGGCGTAATCGAGTAAGCGAGTATCAGCTGTGTAAATCCATTTTTACCTGTATCGTGAGTTCGTCGATCCCAGTGCTGTAATCGGACGCGATTGCAGCTTTATTGTTATTTTTGTTGAGTGTTGTGTTTGGGCCATATTATGAATATGCATGCTATACCCGCATCAGCTTTATGAAGATTTTAAAGCTCGAAAGTGAACCGTATGTAACAATAAGAGTGAATTAAAACAAAATGTTAACAAGTAGTCATTAAAATACATTAAAATAAAAGTCATTCGGACATTAAAAAAGTGTGTTTCATCTACTTTCTCTTCTTGTGTTGGTGGGCGGTGTTTTGGATTTCCTTCGGTGGAACATTTAGTGACGGTGGAGACGAGGTAGAACTCTCGCCCATGCTGGCGTCGCGATCTCGTTCCCTACAAGCCTCTCCCGAAAGTCTTTTAAGGCAGGTGTATGTAAGGCGCCAGCGTGGCAGGTCTTGTCAGCGATGGAGGGGATGCCGTAGACTAGAACGCCCAGACCTTGGAAGTGGCAAACTGGATGACATCGGCTCGAAGTCGGGACCGGTGGAGAGACTTGCTAAATAAGACTAAGACCGGATCCCGGTTGTGCCGACGATTATGATGATTTCTGTATTTAATCAAATACTACCGTTTGATAAGTAAAATGTTTAAAGTGTTAGGATATATATATGAGCTCCTCGATAGTATAGTGGTTAGTATCCCCGCCTATCACGCGGGAGACCGGGGTTCGATTCCCCGCCGGGGAGCCTCTGGCGGAAAACTAATGACCTTGCCCGAAAAAACAAATTATCATGGAAAATTTAACAAGCCTCATGACTTGGTAAATAAGGCCAAGACCGGTTCCCGGTTGTAGTGTCGATGATGATGATATATATGACCGAAAAATAAAAGCCGAGCACAGGGTTCAATAAACCTGTGCTAATGATATAGCAAAAAGAAATAATAACTTAACCTACTAAGCAAATTTACGACGCATAGAGTATGTGAATAAAAAAGGCACATCTGTACAGGCGTCCAAGCAGCCTTATCCGGAGTACTGCCAACGCTGGCGGACAGGATGTAGTACGAGAATTATCCTGGCGACGATAGTCACATCAGTATTTAGGTATGCCGCGCCAATGTATATTATAAATGGGACAACCGACGAGTATGATGAGAGCAACAAACATGCTTAGTGCATTAAGGGGGAACTGTAAACGACGTGTTTTCCAATAATTCTTTACGAAACACTGAAAAGTTAGAGGAGAGAGACCTGTATTGGTATATGGCATGCCAGATAGAACACAAGCTTAAAAGGTAGACGGACTTTTAAAATCACCGCGTCCCTAGAAGTTTGGGTAAAGAGCTCACACAGGAATCGCAACTACTACCTTGTGCAGCCCTTGTCTGGGAACAGCGGGTATAAAAACTATCTAAATCGTTTTAAACATAATCGCTCACATCTCTGTCCATAATACGAAGAGCATGAAAAAGAAACTGAACATGCGTATTATGCAGACGTTTCAGTTAACAGAGGAACAACCTCTCGAAGTTTACATTATACACTCAGAGTTTAAATTTAAGTTTAAGTTTAGTGAGGCTACCACCACATTCATTGTCTTAATTCAAGCAATATAAATACTTATAAGGTAAAGTATATATAACTAACTTAACAAAGCTTAACGTAAGGTAAACAGGACATCTTATGAAGGCTAGAGTTGGTGTGGGAGATGGGGGCAAGTGGGAGAGGCTCCGATGACTGAACACTATGTCAGCCAGGACCTTGCGCTCCTCAAGGGTTCTGAGGTTGATTAATTTGAGACGGTTAATGTACGTGGGCAGGATTAGGGGGTTTTCCCATCCTAGCCCTCGGAGAACGTACCGAAGGAAGCGATGTTGAATACTTTCGATTCTATGGATATGGATCTAGTGATAAGGGGACCTTACCTGGTAGCATATTTTAGCACTGGACGGGCGAAGGTAAGATAAGGTGATCAAGTTACGTGAGGGTCAGACCATCGTTTCACGAACCCGAGAGCAGGGTTGGCTTTCCGGATAGTCTCGTCAATCCGAGAGAGCAAGTTAAGCTTCCTGTCGCAATGGATCCCGGGATCTCAAACATATTGGACAATGGTCAGGGATTGGTTATGCCGGGAATAGGGACACGGGGATGGATGAAAACGCTTACGGGAAAAGGTCATACATTGGCATTTGGTGATGTTAAGAACAAAGCAATTTTTGTCACAGGAAGTCGAGAGCTTGTCAAGGTCTGTTTGCAGCAGGGCAGTATCAAGTGGTGACTCGATAATTTTATATTACTAAGTGTCATCAGCGTATGGGGACAAGCAGGAATTCTTAATGACCTTCTCAATGTCATTAGTGGCAAGTATAAATAGGAGAGAGCCCAGGTGGCTTGAGGAGGTCCAGAGACGCCAAGGAAGGGGTTGGATGTCGTGGACCTGAACCGAACGGAATAAAGTCTATCATTTATATAGGAAGAAATCCATTTCAGAAATCCAGGTCGAAGCCGAGGGCGGCTAATTTGAAGAGGATTAGATAGTGAGAGATTTTGTCGAATGCTTTACCGAGGTCGGTTGAGGGCATGTCGACCTCGTTACCGTGCTCTACTGTTGAGAGTGTAAAGGAAGTAAACTCAACAAGATTGGTTGTAGTTGATCGGCCATTGAGAAAACCATATTGTCTTGGTGAAATAAAAGATTTGCAACGAAAACTAAGAGATTCGTATAGAATGCTTTCGAGAATCTTGCGTAAGTGGGACAGTTTGGCGATGGGGCTGTAGTCCGCAACATCGTTTTTGGGACCCTTCTTGTGGATAGGGGTATTGGACGAGGTGCTCCAAATGTGGAAGAAAACGCCTTGAGGGAGTGATTGATTGAACATTGGTGAGAGGACAGCAGAGAGAATGGATGAGCATTTCTTGAGGAGAATTGCAGGGATATCATCAGAACCCGATGTAAACTCGTCTTTGAGTTCCAGTAACCTAAATTCAAATAAGGTCGGACCAAAGGAGTTGTGGAGAAGGGGCTCGAGGGAAAAGTTAGGTAGTTAATTGAAGTACGATGGGTCATGGACAAAAGAGTCATTGATGAATGACTGACTGAAGTGACTTGCGAAGAGGTTAGCAATTGTAACCGGATCAGATGAGGTATGAGAGTTTAACGTAAGCGATGTAGGGTAACCATCGGATCTACGTTTATGATTGACGAACTGGAGGAAGGTTTTCGGGTCATTTTTGTGATTGGTCTGAGTTTTGGTAAGATAGTTGCGATAAAGGGTATTGAAAAGTTCCGTGAATTGGAGGTAACAGGCAAGTAAGTTGGAGTAGTCAGGTATAGTTCGATTCCGAGAGAAGGTGACGCATAACTTATTCCTTTTGTTATGCAGGGAACGAAGCTAGCGATTGTACTATGGGGAGGAAGAGGTTGATGTTCTTGGTCCAGAGTAGGGGACGAACAGGGGAATAGATTAAAGGATTTCGGTATATAAATGGGCGAGGTGGCGTCTTCGATGGATAGGTGGTCGTGTTTGAACGGAATGTGGCCTAGGTGAGCGTTGATGAGGTACAAGTTAACTTTATGGAAATCGTAGGCGTCGTGCTAGGGAGGGAGGGGGGGGGGGGGGGGCAGATGATGCCGAGTGGACTCGAACGAAGGTCACGAATAGAGGGGGGTGGTGGTGGTGGTCTATAGACCTAATGATGAAGGGGTTGGGTGAGACAGATCTATTGATAGGGTCTGTTGTAAGGATGAGGTCTAACTGCCTACCCAAAAGTTGCTGATCTGACAGAGACAAGAATCATCTAGTCGATCAATGAAGTGTGGTGGGAGGTTGAGTGTGATTGAGCGCCAGATAAAGCCAAATTGAGTTGTGGAAAATTAAAGTCTTCATAGACGATTATGTTTTCCTCGCAATTACTCAGCTCGATTATATTGTCGATAGTATTAAGAGTGAGCTCGTAAACTTCAATAGGCTGGGGTGGCAAGATATAGAAGCACATGACAAAGATTGATTTCCGGGAAATAGTGATTTTGACTGTCACAAAGTCCAGCTTGAAGGGGGTAGGGAAAGCGATAAGTGACACTCCTCGTATGGAGGAAAAGTCAGTGGCTAGTTTGAGGAGGTCATTGCAGAAGATAGTGGACGAAGGAGGAAACAGTTCCAGGTTATAAATGCTGGGAATTAAATTCGTTTGACTTAAAGCAAAAATGTCAACAGGTAGGGCATGGAAGTTTCTCAGAATGGATTGGGTCTTTGAGCGAAGAGGGTATAATAGAAGGTAAAGGAGTTACTGTGGGGTTTGGTAGAGGGTGGGAGAGGTAGGAGTTTAGGGACGAAGAAACTTGTTGAGGTCGGCCTTACTACGTTCAAGGTGTGATAAAGTTCTAGAGTGAACGAAGTGGCCTTGAGGTTTAAGGTCATTCGACACTTTATGAGGGGATAAAATGAAAATTACGTGGAATTTTAGGATTATTTTGTGGAGACTGGGAACGTCAGTGGATAAACCTTGCTGTTGAATAGAGAGCCCGACACTGGTTTTGGTTTTGCCTTCGTAGCAGACAGTATCGGACTTGTCGTGGAGATACGCTAGAAAGAGATGAATATGTTCATGTCTTTTGGTCTCTAAGTTTCCACAGTGCGTAGCTGCAACCAAATCTTTCAGAGGTAAGCTGTGTGATTTTTACTGAGGGAAGAAAGACGGTGTCAAAAATGGGCTGGGGACGAGGGGTGGAAGCGAGAGGGTGGTTTCCAAGCGCGGGGGGGGGGGGGGGGGGATGAGTGGCCAAAGTTATTTGGGACGGTAGATAGTTGGGTCGAGCTGGGAGAGTGAGAGGATTTGGAAAATGACTAGTCTGATGTGTTAGGTTAATAGAATGGGTTCTTATGAAATTGGGATATTTGTTTGATGTTATTGGGGCTGGGGGTGAGGTGGGATGAGCAGGGAGAGTATGACTTGGGGATTTTGATGAGTTGAGGAGGGTGAAGTTAGGGGTAAAAAAAACTCTTTTAGGAGGTGGTTTGGGGGAAAACTTCTTCTTACGAGAGAAGTTCTAGTAAGTGGTTTTCTGTTTATGGGGCGTAAGACAGTTGTCTTGATAAAGACGCGGTGGGGGTAGTGTAATTTTGGGGCGGGCGGTACGAAGAGTGCAGTCGGGATTGGGTGTGCGTATAAGCATTGGCCGCTTGGGAGGTTTAGGCGTGGGGGTCGGGCGTGATAGCGGGTTTGGAGAATCAGCTGCGGCCTGGTAAAATGCTATATTGATGACAAGTTTTGGGTGGGTGTCTTGTTGAATTACAATGAGGACGTGGGGACGTTTACGAGTGGGGCTATTTTTATGAATAAGGGAAGTGTTGATATTGGTATCGTTTTTGGAAACGGAGAATTTTCCCAGTTAAAGAGCGCTACCTGACGGGTGAAGGAATAGCCATTCATAGGGAGAGGGGATGTAAAAACAAAATGAGTTGGAGGCGTGGTTAGGGATGCTGATTGCGCAATTCTTTAAGAACAAGTTGGTTCTGTGTATCCACCAGGAAGCATCAGCGTTTATGGGGATGCCGGTGATGGTGAAAGCAGAGAAGTTGTTTTTATTTAATTTAGTGATCTTCGCATTCCACTCTTCTTGGGTCCAAGTTGATCCGGCGCGGTGAATAGCAGGGATGGGCGTGGTCAGGGGCTCGGTGTTCGTAGGCCTAGTTTCAACCAAGGAGGGAACCTCATCACCCAGGAGAAAAAAAATTGGGGATCGGTGTATTGGTAGTTAAATAACGAGCGGATTCGATCTCGGCTTCCAACGAGTGTAGTGTTGAGCCAAAATCTGTATTCTACTAACCTGATGCAGCTACGCGAATTTAAAAGATAAAGACGGGAAGTCACAGAAAGCAATAGGAGGCCAGCCAAAATCGTTAACACGCGAAGGAAATCTTCATGTCAGTTCCTGCAGAAGAATGGTAGAATACACAACTGTGTATTTTAGTGTGTAGTGTTATTACTGTACAACTGTAAACCGACTCAGGGTAATGATATTTTTAGATCCTCCCGCGCAACTAAAAAAACTGTTTGCTGACAATTTTTTGGGCAAATCAATTTCTAAAGTTAAGTTAAGATAACTAAGGCTTCGTAAAAAAACAATGTAAATAGATTTTCTGCAAAATTGTAGAACGTATTTTTGTTAACCTAATATTTTCTCTTCTGTTCATGTGATAATTTGTTGTTTTGGATTTTATCCTTCATATTCTGCTAGGATATATACAAATGCCACTGATTTAACCAGTTAAACTCCTAAGCAAACAATCCGAATGTTAACTGAATAAATATTTGACTTCACTTTAATAACTCAGATGCATCTTAAATGATTTGAAGTGTGGTTAAAAACCGGTGTTGATGCGCTTAATAAAAAACACTATCAATTAATTATGGAAACTAGGCACTACTAGTTGCTGTACAATAGATCAACAACCGTTTTGTAAACCTATAACTAGATCCCATTATAAACGAGAATCAATAAGTGAAAACATCTACAAAAATATTATACATAAATCCCATATGTATAGTACCCCTATGCCAACCATGAACTAAATATATTAATAGTAAATTTACATCTTCGACAAGTAATCAATCGAGTGAAACTAACAAGTTATGATCAAATTATCCAATTGATTACTACGGTGCAAACAAATTACTTCACAGGAAATTATTATTGAATAGTAATGACTCCAATATTTCTCCACTTGATGGAAACCACTTTAACACCTCAGATAGCACTCCGATGTATTTTAGATTTTATCGATTTAATAGATTGTTGCTTGACACAGCAAAGCTTTTGGGGTAAAAGCAGCACAGACTAAGTGCATAAATTAATTCTGCACTCAACACTGATACTTTGGTTAAATGCACGTCGAACTAATTGTGGTTGTTAGTCTGCTGTTATTACGGATCCAGTGGACTAGGTGGATTCTAGGGGTCACTGACTTAATTGTTATGTCTTCTCAAGCGGAGGAAGGTAATTCAATCTACTGATTTCAGATTGTAGAGTTGAAGCTCATTGCCAGTGTATGTTGCGCATATTATCGCAAGAGAAAGGTACTATTAAAATGAATGGTCAAATATAAAAAGGCTTAGATACTACTCAGGGGTGATATACCGCCTAAATTCTCAACATACAACTACAATCTTTAATAGGTCTTGTTGGAATCAAAAATTTAAAATTGGTTGCTTTTATTCCTATATGATACGTGTGCAAGTATAAACTCCGATTTCAAGTTGATTACATTAAACAAACTTGAACGCATCGAAATCGCATCCCATTTTGAATATAGTTTCGTCATTGCTGTTTTTATGACTAAGTTTTAGTCATTTATAAGCTGTCATTCCGTGTGCATCAGTTGTATCATCAAGTATGGATGTTGATAACGATTTACGCCATTGCCTTCCAATCTGTTTTCAAAGACGAAGAAAATGCTGCTCAAGCCATGCAATTGATTCAATTTTGGGTGAACATTCTGTAAGCCATTCAACAGTAAAAAGGTGCCTTGCAAGATTCCGTGAATGAAAATTTAGTCCGCTGCACATCCAGGTGCAGTAAAAAAAATTGACGACGAAGAACTTCAAGTTTTACTGGATGAAAATTCGTTTCAAATTCAATAATAGCTTGCAGAACAGGTAAGACAAAAAAAAGCCGAGTCTTACTTGTACACCTATTAAGGGGAAGTTCTCATCAGGGCCAACCAAAAAATCGATTTTTTTTTTTTCATTTTTTTGTAGTAAATTATATGTAGCATATATTTCCAAAACCGTTTGTTTGAATTTAATTTTTTTTTTAACTTTTGGAACACAAACGAGACCCACATTTTTAGTGGAAAATTGAAATCGAGCGCTAGTTCGAGCGGAGCGTATCTTACATCAAAATTTTAGTATTGCGTGTCCATATATCCATACTATGGGAAGTAGAGTTACCAAAAGTGCCACCAGATATCGCATATCGCCAAGATTTCTCAAAAACTACCTGACGGATTACCTTCCTCCTTTTGTTATTTTGAAGTAGATTTTGAGTCATTGACCCCCTGTAGTGATCCTAAGTCACTACCCTTTTCCAATTACCTATAACCCCAATACAAATTCCATAGTCAATCATATGAGCGACAAGTTAAACTAAAAGTTAATTTGTCGCACCTTGCTTTAAGTAACTTACATCCCAATCCAATTGAATCATATGCACGATAAATTTAAACGAAAGTCCATTTGTCGTGCATTGATTCAAGTCCCTATAACCATTGAAATTATGAAATGCCTAATTCTAAATGCATTTCATGATTTCTCTTTCCCGGAATTTATTCAACTAAATTCCTATACACTTCCCAGCATCCTATTCCAATTGAAGCACACAAAATCTCGCTTGTGCTTCTTGGAATTTTCAAGTAAAATTTTATACAATCTCTGTCATCACAGAGTATAAAAGGGCGGCACATTTTTATTTCATAATGAATTTGGATCCGAAGGCCAAAACGCCCACAACAATTAAAAAAGTTAAATAAATAAAATTAAATACATACAGGATTAAATCGCCTTTTAATTTGGCCATAAGAGGAAAACACCCCAAAGGTGGTAAGAAAAATCTAAATACAAAAATATAACCCTACACCCTACTACAATCAAGATGATGTATGCATAATTTTTTTTACAGTGCATTATAGAGGGACAAAATTGTGAAAAACCGTATTTAAAAAGTTCAAATGGCCGCCATTTTGTTAAATTTCGACTTTTATAGACGACTCATGACTACACTCATGATTACTCTCTTATAGTTTATGAAAATTCTTCGATTATGGATTTGTGATAATTGTTGTAGGTGCTAGAGTGGCCAACAGTGGCGTGTCAACAATTGTTGTCACTATATCTTGTAATAAAAAAAAAATTTTTTATACTTTAGAACATATTGAACAAGTGACAAAAAGTTTGAGTTCTTTTTTTATTTCCTTCTATGAGACATAAATTCGAGAAAACGATCCTTTTTTGAGGCTCTCAGATGAGAACCTCCCCTTAAGTAAGTAAAGTAAGTAAGCAAATTCCTATACGAGGGTCGCTCTTTTATATTTCGAGATTAGAGAACAAAAACAAATATTGATCATCGAAAATCACTTTATTGTTTTTCAAAATATTCCCCATGAAGATCTATACACTTTGCATGCGTTTCAACCAATTGTCGAAGCACTTTTGCCACTCTGATTGAGGTATCTCCAACACATGCATTCTGAATGCAGCAACCGCTTCTTCAGGTGTCGAAAAACGTTGACCTCTCAGTTTGTTTTTTACGTACGGGAATAAAAAGAAGTCATTCGGTGCCAAGTCAGGACTATACGGCGGATGACCCATCAAATCGATGTTTTGGGTGCTCAAAAATGCAGTTGTCGCAGCCGATGTGTGAGAGCTCGCATTGTTGTGGTGAAGAGTGATCCGTCTTCGGCGGTTGGTTTTCCTGATTTCTGGCAAACAAATAGTTGTGTACCACTCAGAATTGACTGTTCTGCGTTGTGGTACGGTTGCGACATGTCCAGTTTTTCTGAAAACCATTCCAGTTTTTCCGCGACCATTTGCTTGGAAGTGCTTCGTGCGCGAACAACTTTTGTTGGATTTGGCTCATCTTGAAACACCCAGACAGTCGACTGCTGTTTGCTTTCGGGCTCATACGCGTAAATCCACGATTCATCACCTGTCACGATGTCATAGACGTGTTTCGAAGCACCGCGACCGTATTTTTTGAGCATTTCTTTCGGCCAATTGACACGAGCCTTTTTTTGGGCGATTGACAAATTGTGTGGGATCCAACGCGAACAAATTTTTTTTGATAGTCAAATGTTTATGCAATATTGAATGTATGCTGGTCCCACTAACGCCTAAGGTTGTCTCAATCTCACGATAGGTCACATGACGATCTTCCAATATCAGTGCGCGCACATCATCAATGGTTTTCGGAACAACAACTGATTTTGGACGACCTTCACGAAATTCATCTTGGAGTGAACTACGACCACGATTGAATTCACCATACCATCGATAAAGACTGGTCCTTGATGGAGCTTCATCGCCAAAAATTGAATTAGGTTCATCCATGCACTGTTGCTGAGTTAATCCACGCCGAAAGTTGTAAAAAATAATCGCACGAAAATGTTGACGATTTAATTCCATTTTTGGGCCGAGATGAATCTTTTAAGTTACTGTAAACAACACAAATAGCGCTCGTATGTCAAAACGTTCTGAGCGCGTATAACCTCAAAAATGTCCAACTTGACGACAGAGCTGTCAATTGCCGGATTGCAACACTGGGGTTGCCAAATCCCGAAACATAAGAGGCAACCCTCGTATAATAAGTACGAATATGAAAAAAATTCAAGGTCATTAACTCCACCAAAGGCGGTTGTCCAGTAAAGATACTACATATACAGGCTGCTAGAAAACCGTCTACTTTTAACAAGGACCTGTTGCATGAATGAAGAATTCTTTATAGGGAATTTGATATGATGCCTGGTGAAGGGGTTGGGGTTGGGATTGTGACTGGACTTGTGGGTGTAATTGTGGTTGGACTTGTGGGTGGTTGCTTGCGCAACTTTAAAGAACCCCCACAAACTCCTCTCTGATCCCACTGAAATCAACTGCAATAATGAAACATTCAACCAGACCATATTTTGAAAATGGACCGAATTAATGTATACTCCCAATATGGCCGTGGCATAATATTATTTACGAAGACGCCGTCACTAACATTTACCATATGTCAAGATTTAGTACGATACTTGCTATAAGGGCATAGTTACCACCCACATGCTGTCTAATTCATTCTCTGTGGACGACATTGCAAGAAAGTAACCGTATAGAACTGAATACCAAAAATAGTCCCTAAAACGGGGCGACAGAAGTGTCGGTGGTGCTTAGCAAAGGTTATGCACAGAAATCCGTTCCCAACAGTTGGAAAACCAATTGCATTTAACCCATCCCAATAAAAAGACCAAGTGACTTCCATTACATTATCGCCTTCTTGCCTATCTTTCCCAAGGTGATGAGAAAAGCCATCAATATCGAGTTGATTAAACATTTAGAATGCAACTGGCCACTAAATGGTTGCCAATACGGTTTCCGTAACAAGTGAAACACGGGTGAACTTTTGAGGTTTGTGAACTACAACTATACATTTTCAATTAAAAAACATGAAGAATCATATTGGACCGTGTTTGCAACAAGGCCTTGGTATGTGAAACTTAATTTCTGTGCACTGTTCCAAAACCCTTGCGATTGGATAAACATTTAATTAAAAATCGATTGGTTCAAATTGTATGATGTCTTCGATTCTCGTTCCCATTAACTTCGGAGTGACACAAGGTTCTGTCTTCAACCCAATTGTATTTCTGCTCCAAATGAATGATTTACCAGTTTCAAGGGATAAGAAAATATTCAGTTTTCCGGACAGTATATTGATTTCTTCATTTTTACGCGATCGACCAGTTAACATCAATCTCATAGCGGCTGGGATGTACCGAGGTGGGCTCTGAGTTGAGGGCTCCAAGTGTACCGTCGATCTACTTGATAACATTTAGAACCGAGCATGCGGTCTCTCTCTCCACCTTCACTTACGCTCTATTGTGGCGTTTAAAAGCAACTCAAAATCCCTGCAAATATCATTCGATAACCTAATAGGATTTTCATCATCCGGATATGGATATAACATGGATTTTAAGCTTATTCTTTCCTTTAGAGTCGGTTTTCATGCAGACATTTAAAAAGTTATAGTTATAAACATTACGATTGTGCACTACCAAAAGTCCGCGCTTGGTAGAAACTTTGACATGGTGCAGCGGCTTAAACTACAATGAATCACTCAGGCTATGCTGACGGAAGTATATGCTTCCAGTAGGACCACTCATGTCAGACAGGCTAGCGAGGAGTAACACACAAAGATCTACCACCCCTAATCCAGGGTGTTACGCGTCACCGTACCCATTGGATGTTTTGCAGCCAGGGGTATACCGGCTGTATTATAACGGCGCCCCTCTGACACCGGGTCGAATCAGAGCAGTAAGCAGACCCTACCATATCAAAACGGTAGGCGTAAGTGTGATGAGAAGACACTACCATTAGGGAAAAAATCATAAAGAAAACACCGACTCGGCAAAAAGAAGACGTAGGGAAAAACGGAAAAAGCGGGATATACGCGTCGGCACATGGAATGTTCGAACGTTATATAAACCAGACGCCATACAGACAGTCGTAGAAAACGCGAAACACTATCAAATAGACATCGTCGCGCTGCAGGAAGTTCGACTCCCACATCAAGTAATCGAAACCAAAGGGTTTACACTGGCGTGTGAAGGTACCGATACACATAACCTCACCTTCTAGTGATGGGCAAAATTAGAAGTCGGCTAGCAGCAAACCGACATGGACAGTCACGGGAGATGAGCAAAAAGTTCGAGATTGATAAACTAAAAGACCTACGTAAAAGGGCGGAATATCAAGACGAACTAACGAATAGATTTAGCATCCTAGAGATTGATAGTAGTGAGGAAGAGGAAACCAATAGTATAGACACCAAATGGACATCGACCAGAGACACAATCAAACAAACAGCCCAAGCGGTATTAGGATTTAAGAAAACAACTAAGTCCAAACCTTGGTCTGACGATGAGTGCAGGGCAAATATCGAACAACGTAAACGCCTCAGAATGATCCATATAAAAGCATATGATGAAGTGAACGTAGTAAGATACGCGACAGTTCGGAAAGAGACAACCAGACTTTTCAAACGCAAAAAACGCGAATGGGAGAAGACTCGGATCGAAAAAATCATAGAAAATGCCAGAGCAAAGAACAGCAGAGGTATGTATGCCGGCATAAATTCAATTAGAAATGGCTACCGAGGTAGAGCCAAAATAATCCGAGACACAAACGGTTGTCTGGTGACAGAAAAAAAAATATCGTGACAAGATGGAAGCAGTACTTTGAAAACCTGCTCAATGTGCGCACCCATCAACCACAAATAAATGCACCAGACGTACATACAGTCGAAACGCGATAAATCGACTGAAAAACAACAAGGCGCCCGGAGTCAATTGCATACCGCCAGAGCTTGTGAAGCATGGATGAGAGGCAACCGCTCGAAAGATCCACCAACTGGTTAAGACAATGTGGGACAAGGAAGTCATTCCGGAAGAATGGAAAACCTCAATAGTCATCCCCATTTTCAAAAAAGGCGACAGATCTGACTGCGAAAATTTCAGAGGAACATCACTGCTCCCAACCACATACAAAATATTAACAAATGTCATACTGGCAAGAATCACAACGGACGCAGAAGAAATATTGGGAGACTACCAATGCGGATTCCGTCGGAAACGGTCAACAAGCGACCAGATGTTCACAATAAGGCAACTGCTGGAAAAGAAGTGGGAATACGGAGAGACGGTTCACCAACTGTTCGTTGACTTCAAAAAAGCCTACGACTCAGTCGCAAGGCAAAAACTCTACCATATTATGGTTGTGCTGGGGATCCCGAAAAAATATGCCGCCCTCATTCAAATTTGCATGAACGAAAACAAAGGGCGAATTCGAATGGAAAACCTCTCCGAACCATTTGAAATCCGCGACGGACTAAAACAGGGTGATGGTCTCTCACCAAGTCTTTGTAACCTTGTGCTCGAGTAGGTCATCAAAAAGGTACAAGATGACAACATGGCCGTTTCATCTGGCCGGGGTCACACAAGTTCTCGCATATGCGGATGACATCGCCGTGGTGGGCGATAATCTAGAAACGGATAGTAAAAACTGTGAAATCATCATGCAAGCGGCGGAAGAGGTGGGCCTAGAAATAAATGAAGACAAAACAAAATACATGATTACGCCGAGAACAGGTGGACCTTAGAGAACACATATAAACGTCAGGGGTAAGATATTTGAAAATGTCAAAGAATTTAAATATCTGGGAACAATACTGACGGCCAGTAACGAAATGTCGAAAGAAAAGACTACACTTTGGCAACGCTAGTTGGCATGCAGTCAGTAAACTGCTGAAATCCAAACTGCGATCACGTAATATAAAGCTCCGTGTCTATAGAACCATAATCATGCCGATTGCTCTATACGGATGCGAAACATGGGCTCTCACAAAACGGGAAAAGAACAAATTCCGCGTATTCGAGAATAATGTTTTAAGCGGTATATTTGGCGGTAAATATGACGAGGAGTCAGGACAATGGAGGAAACTCCACAACCACGAATTGGAAGAGCTATACCGCAAACCTACAATAGTGAGAGTGATCAAGTCGCGAAGATTAAGATGTGCCGGACACGTAGCGCGAATGGGCGATGATAGGACCGTGCATAGAATTCTTGACGGTAAACTAACGGAAAGGAGACCGACAGGACGGTCGCGACGGAGATGGGTGGACAATGTTAGATTGGACCTCGAGGAGATCGGATCGGATGGTCGAACGTGGAAGGAGAGCGCACAGGACAGGGAACAATGGCGGAGCCGAGTCGGTGAGGTCATGAACTTCCGGGTTCCTACAGGCCAATAAATAATAAAATAATAATAATACTACCAAAAGTGAATTTCGAAGCAGGTATTAACCGTTCATGTATATTAGCTGCTGCTCTTACAATGTCACCTCAGTTTGTAGCATTTGCCGACAATTAAGACTATTACAATATTACAAGGAACTAAAAAATAAAAGTGAATAGAAAATATGTTGATCCGTTAGTTTCTAAGTTTTTCCCTTTGGTATCAATGACAAATTTTAGGGGCTTCTCGATAATATGCTGGATTTAAAGTACTCGTAAATACCACTTGAAATCGCCTAAAACAGTATTGAAAAATCAAATGGAGTCATTCTACAGTACATTTTTAAATTAGTAGTAGAAATAACAGAGGTGTGTTTTCGTCTAATTAGAACGTTTACTAAATCACAAGACATACGATAAAAATGTCACAGGATATTCAGAACAATTCCATCGAATCTTCGCTCTTTTATCCCCCATTAGTCAGCGACAAATGGATCATTTGTTCGTAATTGAATATTTTGTATAAACTCAACACATATCCGGTATAAATGCGTCACGTCCGTCGTATTAGCCCCGCAGACAAGCAGAACACTCGACTTTGCTCTTAAATCGGTTCAAATGACAAAACCTAAGTATTACCCATTTAAAGTAATTAACTCGACGCCGCTATCACCCGCCCCGGTTAATTGGTTTTTGTCAATTTATCTCAGTACACTTTCCGTGGGAGAGTGTTTGGATATTCAACTTCAGAACAGATTAAAACGACGAGCTAGCAGGAATTGGCCGCAATATTTATGATAATAAAGTGGAACAAATGAGACTGCGCGTACGCAATCGTGCAATGTTTCTGGATTGTTAAACTAATTAAACGAGCGATGTACGAGTATATAGATACGTGTGCGGTGCGGTTGTCAGATAAAGTTGCTTTACTACACGCACCTGCTAAATAAACGGTGAACCTGCGGCAAAGAAGTTTGGTAATTATATTGTAATTAGGGATGCATAAACAGCGAACTACTTTCGAGTTACCTTTGCAAATGTTGCAGACACATTGTTTGGTAGGATGATGCGGTTACATTTACATTAGGGCAAATCAGGGGCGCGCACGGGCAATGTGGAAAACGTTGAAACTCTAAAGCCAGTTAATTATGTGATCCCATTGTGGAGGCAATTGCAAGGCTCTTATCGGTGCTGTCTATCTAGTTGCTGCTGTAGATACTTGGACAGATTTCTCTTGGCTTTCAAGTAGGTGGGCTGCACCTTTGGTAGTTAGTTGTAATGTGGTGACATTTAGATTCAACTCAATTCAGTGAGTTGATTGTGATGACGCGGAGCCGGATGGAAAAGAATGTAATCTGCATAAATATTGGCTTACGTCTTTGCTGTGTGGTTTAGAAGAAGAGGGTTTAATTGCCGTATAGAACGAGCTCTTGTGAGCACTGAAGTGATTGACAGAGTAAAAGGACCATTCCACAACTTTTGCGAAGATTATAATGAGATACGAGAGGCAATTAGGTGAAATGATGACAAAGGAAAACAGGAGTGTAGTTATCGAATGGCTTGTTGGTTAGCTATACTTGCTGGAGTTGTATAAGGTTTACTTTGGAAGACATCATGACAGTTAGTTTTGCTTGCTTTTCTACATTTGGCTTGTATATTTAAGTTTTATAATTTGCGTGTAGTTACTTCTACTTGTTTGCTGATGGCCCAAATTTTCTCTGGATGGCTGAGTGTAGTGATTAATTTCTTATATGTCTGGGATTTCTGTCTTCAGAAAGTTGGTAATAAAACCAAAACAAACAAGAAACAAAAATTGCTACTGCTCAGAACCTTCTAACATGAATTCTACATTTTGCAATCATTATATAGAAATCACCTTCTTCTCTTCTACTACAATAACGTTTGTGGAACTTACTTACAAAATGTGTACAAAGTAATAGCTCTTTTTTCAATGATTATTCAAATACCGGACAATCTCCACGTTCCATAAAAATAGTTGAAATGAGGACAGCAAGCAGGTTTAAGCCGAAACATAGGTTTCGAGTATTTTTTTTTGCAAATAATTACTATTAAGTTTTGTTTTTACCCCAACCCTTCATAGGTTTGCAGTGTAAATTCAAGTATTTAACTTTAATTAATGGCTCCATTTGACCTCCAATAATTCCCCCCAAATGCAGGCAAGCGATTTGTAAAATAAAGCTCCTGATTTCTGTAACTAGAAATCTAGGATTTCCAAAATAGCCAATCGATAATCGGCTTATGATAATCGGGTAATTTATCTAAAATAATTTTTCTTATCCAGCTGATTTCCGAGGAGTGGTCATTAAATAACGACATTGGGCATGCACCACTTCGATTCACAGTCATCATGGTGTGTAGTCCTCTCTTTCTTATGTCATCTCAATGGCGGAGTTGATAAGGTTATATCATTTGGTTGGTTTCTCATACATAGTTTCAACTGTCGACTCTTATTCATGTGGCAGTTCGCCACAATTGCTGAGTGTTACAATGCACAGCCGCCCGGTGAAATACCTTTCCATCAAGCTATAGATTCAGTGATATGATTAGGAGCAATCCTTGACCATCATTCGAAGATGGGTTAAAGAACTCGGTCGAGAGAAATAATAGCAGCTCAGGGTGGCGATTCAGTGCTATATCTTGAAAAGTGTCTAACAAAAAAAAAAAAAAAAAAAAACCGGCCGCTTCGCCTGTAGACATATTAGCTGGCTATGGCCACCGTTTGTATAAGATCTGTTTTCGAAGACAGGTGATGTATATATAAAAGTATTAAGATATATATATATATATATATATATATGTATATATATATATATATGTATATATATATATATATATATATATATATATATATATATATATGTATATATATATATATATATATATATATATATGTATATATATATATATATATATATATATATATATATATATATATATATATATATATATATATATATATATATATATGGTCGCAATGTCTCTAATGGAATTTGAATTTATAACTTTATTTCACTTTATTTAACGGATGTCGAAAATGGTAAGAGTGATAACCGCGTTTGTCGATAATTGATCAGCACATTCGGGCGAAGATGATTGGCTACAATTTGGTGAAAGCAATTTCAGCAATGATGAAACAGCTACACGTATATGTCACGAAACCGAGTAGAGGAACTATCTAGCGAAGCAACTGTTGAGCTGGTTCAAATCAGGTGAAGCTTAAGTGGGGTCCCTTTTTTCACTGGGGCATTGTCAGCTGGCTGGTGACAGTTGGCACATGGCAAGCAGACTTGAATGTACTAGATTTCTCCAGTATATATATTTGTGAGTCCGCAACAATATTCATTGGCTTCTTGAAGGTCTGACGTTTCATTTTCTAACCCGCTCGTACCTTGGAAATGTTATATGGCGGTTCCGCCAAACCCCACGGTTCACTTACCTAAAAAAACCCCCATAACTCCCATCCAATCACATAATTTCGCTAATGCAATCGCATTAGCACCTTAAATGTCTTACGCATCTAGGATCATCTAAGGTATAATCTAAAAAGCTTCAGTAAAAGAATTCTTACCTTTTCTTGCATCTCTTCGCATACAATTCCTGTAAGAGTTCTTTCTCACCTTATCATAAATTTCCTGTAATAAAATTCATCGGTTTGCATATCATACAACCGCATATTAGGGAATCTTACCCCTGAGTTGGCTAATCCCAGCCTCAATATGTGTACATAAAAACTATCTATGCACACAATGGCTGTCGACTCTTTTAGCCAGGGAAAACTAGTCCAACACCAGCTGCATGTAATTAGCACCATCCACGTTGAGACTATTTCACTAATTCGGACCATGAGTAAACAAAAGACCGCTGTCCTTCATCAGGCGGTCTGGCGATACGCAAACAATTCAATCATTCTAGTATCCCAAATGCACCTACCATCTAATGATGTGCAACTTGTTTACTCAGATGAACTCTCAGGTCATAAATTCCTTTTATCCTACATAGTTCTGGATTCGTTCCCATGGCCTTGTGTATGAAAAAAAACCAATATGATCTTCACTCACACATACACATACATTGCCAAGTCTTCCTTCTTTGTTTTCACCACGAGAGATACACTTTCTCTCTTGGGAAAACTCACCCCAAACGAGTGAATGCTGCTCCCGCTCTCCGTCACTGCGGAGACGCGTAAAAATACCCGGAGTCGTGTGGGTAATAGTTTTTAAGTAATTAAAATCAAGTCCGTCGTGCGGGTAGTTAAATTAAATTCAGAAAAATCAAATTAATATTAAAGAATAAATCTAAGTGAAAGAATAAAACGTAACGAATAAAGGATTAACATTAACTAAAACAGTGCGTTTCATTTTTCTATTGTTGTTCCCCTGGTGATCGTTTTTTTTTTTGGTTCGGTGTTTTACGCGGCGAACAAATTATTATGAAGGAGGAGGTGAACGGAGTGTCCGTGTTAGGCACAATACTTCCTCCCCACAGTTATGACACATATTTTGACACTAGCTTGATAGTAATAAAATACAATCTTTGTCTTGCGTCGGAGTAACCGATTTTTTTGAAGTCAATAAAAAGTTGGTGTGAACCGTCTTTCTATTGGTGCGTGTACCTTTATAAGTACATAATTGTACCGCGCTCACGGTATCCTTGGCAACGACATTCTGTTACGTAGTACCTTGTCCACCACCCCTATCCCAGCGAGAAAACATTTAAACAATTTAAGACCACACAGGGCAAAGTCACTGATTGCTTTCAACCCGGCGAAGACCAGGACGATCCTTGTCCCTGTTTAATCCAAGTTGACAAGCAATCTCCACGTGACATCCCCGGATAGCTAGTTTGGCACCCACCAAGTAGTGAACCAATGCATGCAGCCACATCCTGAGAAAAGTTGACGCAAGGCTAATAACCTTGCCCAGAAAAACAAACTATTATGGAAGATTCAACAAGCCTCGGATATGAACCGGACACACGACGACGACCACCGAAACGAAAATGGCCAAACGATTTAAAAATTTTCTCATGGAACGTCCGCTACACAGCAGCTAGCCAATGCCCTGTCCGAATATAAGGTTGACAGAACAGCGTTACAAGAAATAATATGGGCGACGAGTGGTGTTATTCAAAGAAACGAGTATGACATTTACTACAGCTGTCATGCAAAACACCATGTGCTCGGGGTAGGCTTTCTAGTCAGCCAAAAACTGAAGCCTGCCATTATCGGCTTTAATGCAATAGACGAAAGGCTATGCCCCCTACGCGTGCGAGGCAAATTTAAAAACATAAGCCTCGTAAACGTTCACGGACCTACAGAAGAGTTCGCCGAAAGGCAAATTATACAATTGTTATGTAATGTTTAGCTTCGAGCGTCTGCGGAGGACCAGTAAGTTATAATATAAGATAATTAAGCTGGAATTTAAACATTTTTTGTCTAGCATGTAATTTAGAAAAGATAGAAATAGAAAGATAGAAAGAAAATATAAAAAAAAATGTTTTAAAAATGAAAATGAAAAACCTACAGAGGAGTCCGCTGACGCCGAAAAAGAATAATTCTACGAGAACGTCGAACGCGCCCTCAATGTCTGCCCAAGATACGATGTGAAAATCTTTCTTGGTGATTTGAATGTGAGAGTATGTCGGGAGCCGGTTTTCAGGCACTACGCAGGTCCCCATAGTTTGCATGAGAACACTAATGACAATGGACTACGAGGCATCGAACTGGCAGCATCAAAGAACTTGGTCGTTGCGAGTACCAGGTTGCCGGATAAAGATATCTACTAAGCCACCTAGGTATCACTTGATGGAACCACTCGCAACCAAATTGACCATGTGCTGATAGTTCGGCGCCATTTCTCGAGCCTGATGACGGTACGAACGTACCGAGATGCCAACGTCGTCGGATCACTATCTTGTTGGTATAGTTTCCCCAGCGCGGATTGCCATATGGAGACGTATTGCATCCGCGGATCAAGTTCCTAAAGAATACTGTCATTAGTACTGCCAACTCCATCTTAGGCAGTAGTCGTAGAGATCGGAGCGACTGGTTTGACGATGAGTGCAAACTAGCGACTGAACGCAAGAATACTGGATAACTGGCAATGCAGCACACTCATAGGACGCGGGTACGCGAGGAGAAATATAAAGAGCTCAAGAGATCTGAAAAACACTCCACAGACAAAAGAAAAGTGCCTGGGAAAAAGATCCAGTCTGCGAAATAGAGGAGAGTACCGTGCGAGGTCCGCATTTGGCGCGGAAGTTCTACCAAATAATCTGCAGTATGACGCAATACACACCACGCTGCATTTACTGCAAGGATAAAGAAGGTAATCCGATCACCAATCCTAAAGGCATTCTGGGGCGATGGGAAGTGCACTTCAATGAATTGCTAAATGGTCAGCTCACAGAAGAATTGGAGGCTCCATCAATACAAAATCAAGACCAAATGCTGCCGCCACCAAGCATTGAGGAAATAATAAAAGCCATAAGATAGCTCAAATGAAATGAAATCCCGGAGCTGATGGCATACCAGCTGATCTGGTCAAACAAGGAGGGACAGCGTTACATCACGCAATTCATGAGATCGTGCCCGTATGGGTGCAAGAGGGGATGCCGGAAGATTGGCGTCGTGGAATAATTTGCCCCATACATAACAAGGGAGATATCACATTGTGCCGCAACTCTATGGGTATAATATTGCTGAGTACGGCCTATAAGATACTTTTCGCTATCCTACAAGATCGGATAGCCCTATACGCTAAAGTCATCCATGGTCAGTATTAATGTGGGTTTATCCCAGACAAATCAAGGATTGGTCGGATATACACACTTAGGCAGGCGACGGAAAAATGTCTTTAATTTAAAGTTCCATTATATCATCTATTTACAGACTTTAAGGTCACCTAAAACAGCATAGTCAGGGTAGAATTATATAATACCATGAGAGAGTTCGGCATTCCAAACAAATTGATACAACTTTATAGGTTGATCATGACAAACGTAACTAGTCAGGTAAAAATAGCGGGATTGCTGTCCAAACCAATAAACATCTTTAATGGACTTCGACAAGGGTACGATCTGACCTGCCTCCTCTTCAATCTGGCGTTAGAAAAATCAATCCACGACTCTGGAATTACAACTGGAGGAACTATCTTCACCAAGTCCAGCCAGATACTTGCCTACTCAGATGACATCAACGTCAACAGACCGAACAGGCGGCAGAAAAACTGGGACTGCAAATTAATGAGGGAAAAGCGAGGTACACGGTGGCAACTTTTGCGAAGAGAAGACCTAAGGTTAGTCAAACTATCAGGGTAACGGAGCACGAATTTGAAGTAGTGCAATCCGTTAACTACCTTGGGTCAATAGTATCAGCCGATAACAATATGGAAGAAGAAATACGCAAACGGCTGATCAAATCCAGCAAGGCCTACTGTGGTCGATCAAGGCTCTTTAAATCCCGAAATGTATCCAGAACATCCAAGCTACTACTGTACAACACCATGGTCTTACTAGTACGCATGTATGGATCCGAGACCTGTGTTGAATATTGTTATACAACATTTATTATTACTTGATTATATATACAACCTTTCGAGTGTTAGGTCCCGTATATGTTATCTTGCGGCTCTTCTGTCCGTAGGTGAACTGTTCTGGGGGCGCTGGTTGGCCAAATAGACTGTCTTCCTCGTCCAGTCGGGTGCACATCCAAAATTGAAAGAAAACACAACTTTTTACTTGGGCCGGGGACGCGGTAGCTTTTTCTTTATTTTCCTAATGGATCCAGCGGACCAATGGTTCAGTTCAATCCGGCCGATTGAATTAAAATACCGTACCATGTGCCACTCTTTGGCTGTCTGCTTCTAAATCTAAATCAAAATTTGCATACCTTCCCACGGTTCATCGCTTACTTCCAGAGAGCTACCCGGTGCTAGTCCCAGTCGAAGGCCATGCCAACGACGATGAGAATTACAACGTCGCGATTTTTGCCGCTAGTCACACTGTGGCGGCAACCTTACGTCGACTCTGGCTGCAGCTCCACCCCAAAGCCATGGGAAAATTTCGATTCAAGGTGATGCGAATCTGATTTGCCCATAGCAAATAGAATGCATGTGCATGGGTGGAATTACTTTGAAGGTGATGGAGTGTTGGGTGATCATCAAGGTTATGAGAATTTTTTGTTTGCTTGTAGGGCATAGATGGAATGTGGGAATTGCAGAAGTGCAATTCTGATCATTAGAACTGGGAATGCATTTAACAACAGCTAGGCATGTGATAAGGCTTCACAGCTACACCGAAAGGACTTCATCGGTTGCAGCAGGAAATTATATTTGATGCTGCACCGAAAGAATTCATTCGGTTTAAAGTTAATAAAAGATGTCCCATATGCATGCAACATTATTGTATTTGCAGAATTTTGCATATAGCATACTTGTAGAGTATAGGAATTTTGCGTGTAACAAATTTATTAGATTATGGGTTACATGCGTATAGTATACATATTATATGGAATGTATTTGGGAATTTGCGTACAGCAAAGTAATATATGTAAATATATGGTATATTATTGGAGTATTGGATTTCTGCCTGTAACATCTGGGTGCTCAATAAAAGGCACTCTGAACTCTTAACCGCGTTCGAGAGGAAGGTCTTAAGGAGAATTGTTGGACCCATATGTAAGGGGAGACGATTCCGGAGACGTTACAACCATAAGTTGTACGCTATTTACCTTGAAGCTAATGTTGTAAGAAAAAAAAGCTCGGTAGAGTCTGGAGGGTGGAACACCTACCGCCAATGAGCGAAGAAGAGCTTGCCCGGAAAGTCCTTAGTGGTAGAATGTATGGAAGGAGACAGCGCGGCACACCTTGTCTGCGATGGAGGAATAGCATAGACCAGGACCCCCAGAGCTTGGGAGTGCCAAACTGGATGTCATCGGCTGGTAATCGGGATCGGTGGAGAGACTTGCTGAATAAGGCCAAGCCCGGATCTCGGTCTCATAGGGTAGTGTAGACGATGATGATGATGATGATGATGATTTTGAAAGATATAACATTAATAAAGTACGTAATAACTTAAATATAACAATTCAGGCATGAATGAATTCCATGTATTTTACATGAGTTTAATCGTGTTGTTTTACTATTTTATCTTAAAAAAAAACTGATTTGAGAAAACACTAAGACTTTACCGAAAATGATATTTCCGGTTATTGATGATTGTATTTTGCGAATATTGAGAATTACGATACTTCGCTTAACAGTCATATTAATAAGTATGATTTCCCATCGAAAACCAAAAATTTTGTTGAGCAAATCTAGTAGACCATAAACTTATAACCAGTAGCTAACGGCGGCGAACCGTAATATATTTTTCTTATTCTGTCTTTTTTGGAATTTTTGTTTTTAATTCTAATTGACAATTGACGGGTTTCAATTTTAAGTTCAAACAGAACTCCTGAACTGATGACTGAACTCCTCCATCATAATTAATTGTTCCGACGGACACAAAAGGAAAAGCACAACAAAAATCGACGACGCAGCGTCCACAACAGGAAAAGGAAGTGAAACGCACGCAGTTCTTAATTAATTTTTATTTTATTACATTTCATGATCGAAGACCGGGCTGGAAATGACGATTTATGAGTTTTATGTAATTTTTTTTCGTAACCGTTTGGTTCAAATAAAAATAAATCAACAAAACACCGCTCGACTTTATGGATGGCGAATAAACTTCACGACGCCAATGACTCCGTATATCTACGCTTCTCCGCCGCGCGCGGAGAGCGGGAGATCACGTGACCGTTCTGGTCTGCTGATGGATAACGACTCACCGAGGATAGAACTCTGACATGAATTCCATCCTAGGTTAGGATTAAGAAAAAGGAAGAGAGAAAAACTTTTCTCTTAAGAGCGTGGCCGCGACAGAAATGCACTCTTTAGTGCAGTGGTGTGTGTGCATGGTTCTTTCATGGATGAGAACGAACCTAGGACAAGGAAAGGGCATAAAGTGCATTCATAGGATACGATTTCGGTAAAGCAAATAAAACCGAAATCGTTGGATGCTAATGGGATCTTATGTACCGTTCGGTACTGGGGGTCAGCTAAATAAATAGCAGCCGCTCATTAAATGAAAAAAATGTCTTTCAGATACCACAAACGATATGAATTGTTTATGGCATCGCAGGAAACCTATGTTGGAACAGCGTTCTTCTGTTTGCACATGGTGCGAGTTAGAGAATTTTATTGCTGGAAGAAAATGTCACCGGCCAATGTGTACGTAAAGAAATTTATCGTACACATGGCGAAGTTGGAAAATAGACGGCGCAATATTTATGGTCCTTGTCATGACGGTTACATTGTATGCAAACCGAATCATTTTGTTTACAGGAATTATCTGGTACCGAAGGTGCCAAATTGGTTTGGAATTCCAGATAAGCAAAGAAAGAAATCTTACGGAAAATTGTATGCGAAGAGATGCATGAAAAGGTAAGTTTTCTTTACAGGGACTTTACGATTATGGCTTTGAGCTAATTAATGCGTGAAGCATTTTGCGATTGCATTAGCAAAAACTTATACGACTTGGGATGAGGTTATGGGGGTTTTTAGGTAAGTGTACCGTGGGGTTTGGCGGCACCGCCACGGTACTCCCCCTCAGTGACGAAAAAGGTAGGGCTGAAGGGATGCTCGATGGTTGGTGCTGTGATGAAAGGAAGGCCGCACGCTTGGGATACAAGCTGGCCCTGCGTACTTCGGGAGGCGCTGTGATTAAATCAGGGGCACTGTCGTGGTGGCTATTTCCAGGTTATAATATGGGCCTTTGTCGATAATTAGGGTGGACACGGTTGTTACCGCGTTGATGCCGCGGGGCAAGGGGTTTGCGGTGTGGCCCACTAGCCTGTTGTGGGTCGCTTGGACCAACAGGTTTATCGTCCCATAGGTCGAAACCTATCGGAAACCCGCTCGCGTCCGCAGTGACGAAGTGGCGTGTGTGGGATGAGGTTATGAGGGTTTTTAGGTAAGTGTACCGTGGGGTTTGGCGGCACCGCCACAGATCCTCAAACTGAGGACATTGTAAAATAGGCTCTTCAAATGAAATCTTTCGAACCAAAATGAAATTCGTGATGTGAGAATAAATAAAACAAACGATTAGCAGTGGTGTTATTAGTTTTTGTCGAAATCTAGTCGGCTGTAGTCTTCAAGAACTGCTGTAACGTTTTTCTTTGTTTGAAGTATTATATAGGGTTGGCCATAAATTTTTGCGAATGACAACACTTGATTTCTTAAAAACCGTTAGAGAGAGAGGCGCACAAGTGTCAGGGCGTAATAAACATATAAACAATTCCAACAAAAATGTAATAAACAATTCCCGCCACTCGCACGCCCCTTCCTCTAACGGTTTTTAAGAAATCAAGTGTTGCCATTTGCCAAAATTTATGGCCCACCCTATATTTTTCTTTTTCATTTGTTAAAAAAACAATGTTAAAACAATATTTTAAAGAATTTGTATCTAATAAAATATCGCTTAACATCTTTGCTGAATAAATGGCGGAAGTTTGTAAAAGAAACGCTGACGCCTTGAATCCATGACGACCAATAGTTCCGGATATAGCAATAGTGTACCCGAAGTGTAAGGGTGAGTTCTTTTTTACCGCGCTTTCAACTGGGTTTCGGTATTCTTATACGTAATATAGAAACATACAATTCAGGCAATTTCCAACACGGAAAAAGGAAACAGCAAAATTTTAAATAAATAACCCCTCGTAGAAATATTGTGTTTTAATAGTGTTGCTCATGATTATGCTGTTCATCTAATGCTGCAATACTTTTTTGGCAATGACATATTCCAGAAAATGAAAATGATTATTAAGCACATATTACAATCGCTTACAACATGTAACTAAATGTCATATTGCCAAAAACATTTCGAAGGCTGAACATACACTCCCAACCGGTGGATCAGTCTTCGATTAATTACTCTATTTTTCTTTTTCCTCCATGATTTTCTTTTCTTCTCTCAAATAGTTATTAATCTGCTCATTCATATTTCATCGCAACATCGAGCAGCATGAAGAACCATGATAAGAGCACGTTCAAGACCCATAACCAATGGTACGACTCCTCCTACACGTCCCACTATCTGAGCAAAGAGACAATCGCTTTTAGTCGCTTACATATGCGTATCTTCTTCTGGGGCGCATTCTACTTGACTGGCAGTCAGAACGTCTCTTGATCTGCGGTTGCATTGTTGGACCGGTGCACGAACGTTGTGGTTCACTCCCTTTGGCCTCCCATATCGATGATGATAGAGTTATTACAAAATTGTTACCCTGTTCTTAATTTGTTGGCGGCCGCTTTGATGGGGTCTTCCAATTAGCTTGGCCGACACCTCAGGCGGCGGCGGTATCTTTGTCCGTTTGTGTAGAGAGTGTTGGACCACCACCATGTTGTGCAAGTTCGAGGTTTGCTTCAGTTGGATTCTATACTTGAATGGTCGAATCCATTTACGTTGTTGCTTGTGGTATGTTGCTGCTGTTAATGTCTCTGTTGTTCTTGTCCTCATACGTTTGTCATGTCACTCTTTACTATCCTCTTCTTTTAGAGTACTTTCATTCACCTTGTTTTGTTGAAAAGGGTTATTGGAATTTCCATTGTGCACACCTTAAGTTTTTACATTATTTATGATCAGGAAGCACTACTGAAGACATAAACAACTTTTCACTGTTGCTCAACTGAAGAGGTTATGGTATAGGGAAGAATTAAACGACCTGTTCATATTTGAATAAAAATCATCCCAATTTTACATAAATAAATTTGAAGAGAGAAAGAGCAAATTTCGATTGAGTTGGTTAGAGATGTCTAATTTTGTGAAGACCATAATATTGTTGTTATTGAATTATAAAAAGTGGCAGCATTCAGTGTGTACAGATTCCGGGACCTTGCGAACTTCTATGGACTATATAAAACTTTTTTTCGTTTAAACAAGTAAAGTGAAGAGGTTCATTTTATAAGACATATTTCGGAATAAATCGATTTCTTTCCTCTTGATAAATATTAATTTGGTTGAATAGAGCCAATAAATAGAATAAGTGAACAATATAATATGTTCTTGCGTATCTAGTAAAGAATATCGAATATATGGTTCCCTGTCGATTTGCTGAAAACTTGTTGCACTTAATATCGGGTGCACAAAAAGTAATTAACTAAGAAAAAACAACGTACTCAGGGTTCGTGCGGAGTTTCCTTGAAGCCTTCTCCTTTGGGAGTTGGGCGCTTTCCTTGTTTACTGTCCCTGGTCAGACAAAGAACTGCTTGCTGCTTCCTGGGGCAAGTTTAACGGGTGTCTGGTTGTTTTTATTATTATTTCGTATGTTGTCCTGTGTTGTAATGCTTGCCGAGGATGCCAGAGGGCTTCGAATCGCATTTCCATGGGGACGGGTTAGTTTTAAGTACCTCACTGTGTTCCCTGTTAACAACAACCAAATTTCTTGTATTCGCACTGTACACGTGCACAATTCATTAATTATATTTTAATATTTTAACTTAACTTGTTGCCAATTGACCCTTTCTCCATTCTGATCTCGTTGAACTCACAGGTGACGTTTTCCTGTTTCTTGTTTCCTCTTATTTAATCTTAAATTAATTAGTCCTCTTCTTATTGTTTTATTTAACATAATCTTCGTTAAAATTTCTCATTCTATTTTGTTCGAATTTATTTAGTTTGTGCTCTTAATTGCACTTATTATTTAAGTTATTATTTTTCTTCATTTATTTCTTTTTTTACATTGAATAGTTTGGTTTTTTTTAGTTTAGTAGGGCTACCACCCCATTTATTGGCTTAATTCAAGCAACATAATTACATCTAAGGCATATATAAATTACAAACTAAAGAGCTTAAGAACTATCTTAACTAAGCGTAATCTAAGGTAACCAGGACAAATTAAGAAGGCAGGAGAAGGGACGAGCGGTGCGGGCAGGTTATAGTAAAGTGTAGAAGCGCCGCTTAAGATTGGTGGTGAGAATGATTTAGGAAGCGGGAATTGAGAGTGAGAGTAGAGAGGTCGAAGTCGAACAAGGTGGAATTGGAGTTGACATTGCTCGGCATCCGCGAAATGGGGTTTGTTGATACTGTGGAGGCTTTCTATACCACAGGGAGAACCAACCCACAATTCCTACCTAACTTCGACCGCTAATAGTAACCATAACCCAAACCGCAACCATAACCCAAACCTGCAAAAGCACACATTCGCAAACATGCAAAGAACACCTTTCCAATATGCAACAGCGTCCGATCCCAAATCGGCAAGCGCATACAACCTAAGCTCGCAAGTATCCATTTCCCAATCCGTAACGAAAGGCATTTCCAAAAACTTACGACGGAATATTAACCATCTCCCTCAACTACATCAAACCGCATACATTTTTCCCAAAAACCACTTCGACCAATTTTCCATTTAAACTATATCCCTCGCTTACTACCAACCGGCATCAATTTCACCCGAAAACCATTTCGATTCCTATTCTACCTAAAAGATATAAAACCACATCAATTCCCTACAATCCAACCGCACGTATTTTTCCCAAAACCGCTTCGGTCCATTTACTGCTTAAACTATATTTCTCGCTTGTAACCAAGCAACATTTAGTTTCCCCGAAAATCATTTAGGCTCCCATCCTACCCAATACCAATTCTCCTTACTGGTAAGCCACCAGCACGATGCGTTGCAGTTCCACGAAACAACCATCGCAACGATCAAGACTCATATTCTCCTGCCTAACCGACAACTCGTGCCCATACTTGGTCGTGTTTCCAAAAACAATTTCCCCGTATACATAACGACAGAGGAATCCAATTCATCCTGCACGGCAGTAATTCGTTGGAACTAAATTCCCTATGCACGCATAGCTGCCCCTTTCGAGTTCCTAGTAAGTGGCAGTGAGTTATTTAGCTCAACCGCCACGACACGATGAATGATTTCTTGCCCTCTCACAGGTAGTCGAGGTTCATCCGCCAAACGGTGCGCATCACCAAGTTGCTATTCAATCATCTCCGCGGTCGGTCACGCCGCCGCATAGTTAGTCAAGTGTGTCTACCCGTGCTATAGTCGAGGTTCATCCGCCGAACGGTGCGCATCACCAGGTCGCTATTCAATCATCACCGCGATCGGTCACGCCGCCGATAAGTTAGTCAAGTGTGTCTGCCCGTGCTATAGTCGAGTTCGAATTAATATGGGCGGATGTAAATATAGGGATTTATGGATAGTTTCGTGATCTATCAATTAAATGAAGTATACCGAACATCTAAACCAATCACCAAATGTAAATATCGTTTTTAGAATACCTTGTAAGCAACTCCAGTTGCAGCAAATATAAGTTGAATTGTGAATGCATTGCTGCTGAATAGTTTAGTGAAAATAAATATAAAATAACGAACAACTAAATCAAACCAAGGAAATTTTATTTCTCCTCTCTTCTTTCGGCGACTTGGATTTACAGTGAACTATAGTTGGGGGCTCCTCGATAATATAGTGGTTAGTATATCCGCCTGTCACGCGAGTTATGTCAGAGTCAGCGACCGCCAACACAACGATCCCCGACGTAATTTTAAGAAGCAATTTCCGGCCAGAAAGCAAACTGCAACGTAGTCTTGCGAAACTGTGAAATGCACCTTTCCCAGGCACTGAACTTGACACGCCGTGAGGTGCAATGTTCTCCCACCGTATCAAGGTCAGTATGGATAACGGCATTTCTCAGTTTTAGATTTCAGACTTAGAAGCAGTTCGTTTTCAATCGCTGAAATAGTGAGTTCGTTGTGAAACCGAAAAAGCCCAAAAGTCTATAAAAAGAAATAACATTATAAAGTAAAAAGCTCTTGTTAAGTGAATCGGATTTGTTAACTTAAAAGAAACTATTAAGTATTAAAAGTGTTAAAGAAATAAAACGAAATTTTTGATTTTTAAAAAGGCTACGAGCTGAAGGCTCTACGTAATTCGCGTGGTTAGTATATCAGCCTGCCCGGGGAGCCTCTGGCGCAAGACTAATGACCTTGGAAAAAACAAATCATTATGGAAAATTTAACAAGCCTCAGGACTTGCTAAATAAGGCCAAGACCGGTTCCCGGTTGTACTGGCGATGATGATGATGATGATAGTTGGGGAGGAAGTGAACTTATTGTCATACGTTGCCAACATTACCTTTACCCGCACAATACCATAAGAGGCCCGGCGGGGGGGGATTAAAGCTACTTTGAATGTAAGTCTATTAACAATGATTTTTCTCTGTTTGTTTTTTTTTTTGATATCTTTGTATTTTTTTCCGTCGCCTACTTTCTTTTTATATCACACAATATATATTAAAGCTACTACGAATGTAAGTCTATTAACAATGATTTTTCTCTGTTTGTTTTTTTTTTTGATATCTTTGTATTTTTTTCCGTCGCCTACTTTCTTTTTATATCACACAGTATATATTCTGTTTTTTCTCTGCGCCTACTGTAACGCTGGTTGTTCGGTAGGTTATTTTTTATTTTTATATATTGTTTTTTTATTTATTAATTTTCCTTCCACCGTGGAATTACCAAGAGAGCGCCCTTAGGGGGGGTTTAATTATATAACAAGCTATTCCAGTTCAATTTCCCTGGTACAGAAATCAGGAGAGCTAATAATGACTGAGACATGTACATTCAGCCAACTTATTCCTTACAACACCAAAAAGAAAGATCAAAATGCAGTTTTGGTTATTTGTAAAAAACCTGCAAAAATATATCTCTTCATCCAATCCTTTGCTTATTGTTGATAAAAGACCAACACATATGTTATAGCTGCACTTTTAGCGTGTTTGCCACTACAATCGGAAAGAAATTATTTCATCGTGGGTGGCGATTTGAACGCCAAACATAGAGAACGACGCCTTGAATATAAAACTAACCTACTAGCTACGAAATATCCATCGTTTCTCAGAGGAGGATCCGTCTCTGACATTATGCTTATTGACTCACGACTGAAACTTACAAATACTATCAGCCGAAACAGAAACAGTTTACAAACGATTGAATACGCGATCGCGCAACCGTACAAAAACGGAGGAATATGATGGCTGCGCTGTACAAGAACTATAACAAGGGAACTATGCTTGAACGCCAACAAATAGATATCTATTCAATGACGAAATCGACGAATATATACAAAAGATGAATGGAACCATAAAACAAACAATGGACAAAACAATACGAAAAATAATAGCTACCGACATCGGAAACATACACTTTTTACACTGCAAATGGCAACTGTGGCGGTTCCACCAATCCCACTGACTACTTACCTGAAAAACCCCCATAACTGCTACCCAACTTCCTTAAGTTCGCTAATACAATCACATTAGCACCTTAAATGCTTTACGCATTAAATAGAGCAATTTATAATCTAAAAGCCCCTAGAAGAGAATTCTTACCTTTCATGCATCTCTTCGCATACAAATTCCCTATAAGAATTCCTTCTTAACTTATCATAAATTCCCTGAAAGAAAATCCATCGGTTCTCACATAATACAACCGCATAATCAGGGAATCTTACCCTTGAGTTGGCTTATCCCAGCCTCAACATGTGTACAATAAAAACTACCTACATACACATTGGTTGGCGACCACTTTAACCAACGATAAACAGTCCAACGCAGCTGCATGTAATTAGCACCATAGACGTTGGGACTAATTCCCTAACTCGCAGCATGTGCAAACAAAACAACGCTGTCCTTCAGAGGTTTTCTGGCGATACCATAAACAATCCACATCGTTTGTGGTATCCCAAATGCAATTCCCATTTAATGAGTTATAGCTTATTTATTTAGCTGACCCTAATCACAGACCGATACATTAGGTCGCGTCTCCTTTGTTCTTTTTCCCTCGCTGTAGGTTTTGTTTATCCTTGTTGGAATGCATCGATAAACACGGTGATGTGTACGTTCACACATACACACCACTGCGTCAAAAGATCGCGTTTCCTTGGTGGCCACACTCTTAAGAGAAAAATTGTCTCTCTCTCTCTCTCTTCCCTTCCTTAACCCTAACCGAAGATGGAACTCAAGTCAGAGTTCTATCCTCGGAGAGTCCAATTACATCCGCCGACCACCACGGTCGTGCCGATCCCGCTCTCCGGTGCACACGGCGACGCGAAAATCCACCACGAGTCGAGTAAGCGTGCAAAAGTTCATTCGTTTTCATTCCACCGCGAAATGTGTGCGTCGATCTGCTCTATTCCATTCGCTTCTTTTATAAGCTAATAAAAAAAACATATAAATAAGAAAGCAAAAAATTCAGTGTAATAGTTAGAATCCCAAAGGTCAAGTGTACACCTAACGTTAATTGGTTTTATTAAACCGCATTAATTAAAAACGAAACATGATCACAAATAAGTAAATAAAATAGCATTTCTACAATAAACCAAACCACTCCGTTTCCTTTCGTTTGTGTTGCTTGCTCTCGGAGAACGAACAGCAGCGGAACTGTGTCAGTGATTTGTGGGGACGAGGTAGAACTCTGCGCCCATGTCGGTGCCACGACTTCGCCCCCACACAACTATCAACGCACTGTACAAGAAAAAAGTAGATTGGCATCTAAACTGAAACTACTATACAGACGGTTTACAGACATACATGATCCGAAGATAATACCACTGATGTCTAGATTGAAAAACCACCAACACATAATAAAAGATAACTATAGGTTAGCTACAATTATGTACTGGAGTAGAATGTGGGCTATAAAATTCAACAACCCCTGCATGTTCCCTCAAATAAATAAAATATTTCGGAGGAATAATCATAATAAGATTCAGAGTCTCCAAATCCCATGAACTGAAGGAAACAGACGAGTGCTAAGAAAAATAGGTATAGATCCGAAGAACGCCACCCTAAACAAAGACCTCGAAGGGTGATTGAAGATCCCTTGGAAAAGGTGAAAGCTGTGGATGTTTTCTTTCAGGAAGTGTGCAGGGTAAACGATATCATCCGTCGGAACCGCGACCTGGAGGACAGAGCTCTGCTTACCGACTCCTTAAATATGGCATCCGACAGTGCCCATCAAAAAATTAGAGTTTTTATTGAACCTGCGACCGATTAACTTATAATCGAGTATTAGAAAAGTATTCGAGAAGGTTGTAAATAAAGCGTATCTAAACTGGGTTGCAATGGATGAGATACTATATTTCCGGTAGTCCAACCCAAGTATATTATTTTTTTTAATTCGCATTTATTTTCCAAAAAAAAAAAAACCAAAAAAAAAAAAACAGTTTTTACTATTTATAGTTTTTACTTAAGACTAAATTCTATTCTATTTACAGTTATTTTTCTTAATTAACTTACTGGCTCTTGACAAGCACTCTAAATTGTACAATGTTTTTTTTTTTTTTTCTTGTCCAAACACACGAATTTTAGAATCCCAACCCAAGTATACTGGATGATGAAAAATCGATCTCCCATCAAATGAATACTGTTCCTTAAGTCCCCATACTCTTGTCCATTCCACCCTTCAGTTTAATAAACCATTCATAGATCAACACCCAATTTACATATTTGTTGACGTTGAGTTGCATTCGAAAGTAGTCGACCAACCTCCTTGAGTTTATTATCAATCAACGGCACCCGCTCAACTCACTGAATTTTTACGAGCCATCATCTAAAAATAATGAGACTATTTTATTAAAATGTTCATCAAATAAAAAACTTGCTTCAAGATATTTTGGGATTATTGAAAAGCACTGATTTACAAAATAATTTGTCGTAATTGTCATATTGATCCGAAGCAGGAAACAAAAATATTTTGGATCACCGGGGTTTTTCGACGAGTTTTCTCTCTCAAACACCACACACGCCCAGGTAATACTCTTTATTTACTATCTGACCTTGTGACAAGAATTTCGATGCACAATACCGTGCTACTCAAAGAAAACAGTAAACATTGCTATAACTTTTGATAGAGTTTGTCATGGCATTCTCGGTTTCGGCTCAGCTGGAATGTGCCGTTCTGAAGTTTATTGATTGATTTACATATCAAATTCGTAAAACTATGGTATATCTCATCACCAGTTATAACGAATGAAGGGTCGGAACTGATTCGTTCTAGCATGTCTTTAGCGACCTTTACGCCATTGAGTCTTTGAAAAAAATGCAGAAAAAATCACAAAAACACAAGAGATGAACTGACAAAAACGAACACTGATACCAAACTAAACAATTTCGATTCCTGGCATATGTAGTGAAAGGAAAACTCCATAGAATTATAAAAAATTAAATAGACATAGAATTTAAGAAACTTTTTTTTATGGTGACAGTGCGGAAAAGTTGTCAGAGTTTCCTACATCTGGCCGCAATCTACCATTAAAGTCAAGTTCTTAGTTTCACAACACAAACTTGTAACTCTGGTGTACTCAGCTCGGAATTCGTCTTGAAAGAGAAGAGAATAAAATGATTTTTAAAAATGTTGGCATCTATCTTGCACACCTCCTTGATAAATCCGATCCAGTCTGCTTTGAAGGTTAAACGAGAATGATCGTCATTTCCACTCACCAGGAAGACCTATACACCGATTTTCCGAGTCTCCTTAACGCCCTCATGGCATTCCACTAGAATTTCGATATGCTATCCCAAAAAGTGCCAAAAGATATTTCGACTTTCCGTTAATATATTCACATGGAAAGGACTGCTTATTACCAACACAGTAGAGCCAACAATGACAATTTTTTTTCAACCCTAATATATCGCCCATTCCGTCCCTTTCTAAATATGTTTATAGTCCTCCTCTAACATTCTACTACCCAAATGTTAGGGACAATCTATCAGTACTGCAAAAAAATTCTCTTCCTTTCGATATATATGCTATAACCGAAATTAACCTTATCCCCAGGATCAAAAATCGAGAACTGTTTCCTTCATGATAATACTGTTCATCGGCCATCTCCTCATACTCTGCTGTGGTTTGCTCCTAGCCATCCAAAATACGCTTGTCTCATCTGTTATTGCTATTTTTGCGAAACTCGACTACGTGTCAATAAGAATAAATGTTCCTTTAAATTCTTTATACATCATTTGTTTTTAGATATTACTATCGCAATCCACCCAATCACACGAACTCTCAATGATTGCAATCCACAACTTAATAGAAATGACTACTTCCCAAGACGATATCCTAGTCCTTGGCGACTTTAACCTCCCTCAACTCCAATCCTCTTACATCTTATCCACCACTAGAGCCAAGGAATTTCTCTTTATAGATCGTCTTACCTCAAGCCTCTGTCAAGTAAGTAATGTATCAAAGCAGATGGCAGGCAATCCCACCATATCGTCACAACTGGCCATAATAAGTCCTCAGTTACACTCAGTTCTCACACCTCCTCAACTATTGACAATCATGGCCCCCACTTCCCTTGTCCCTTTATCGTTCACCAGCACACTCCTGCATAATCATGCAACCGCTGGGAAAATTATCAAAGCATTTAATTTAGTTCCCATGATCAGATTTCCCTAGCCAATTCGGCGTCCTATTCACTTTCTCCAGACACTCCATTCGTTGGGGATCAATGATCTCTTTTCGCGGGTGAATAGCACCAGCTACATTTTCCCCTCCTCCACAATTCTGTCTCCCTACAGGTCAATGCACGCTGAGGTCACCACATTCACCGAATTGGGTCAGTGGGCTACCCTCAAAGTTGCATTGATTTATGCACACACAACCAAACCCACCTCGAGATCATAGTACCTTGTTTGTTTGTTTCTGTTCTCGCATTCTCTCATGTTCGTCGACTATCGCATTAACCAATGTATTCACCATACCTCGGCGGGCGTGGCAATGAGAGAGCAGAAGCGTGACCTCTATTGGTTGTCCTGTGTGCAAAAATTAAATCCCAAATTGCATCCCTAATTGCGATGAGTCGTTATTCAACTACTGTAGCGTGTGCACGCTGGTGCACACGCTCGAGTCAGAACGTAAGAGAAGTGTTGTCAGGCGAACGTAATGTCCCGTTAGCCAATTGAGAAAGAGAAACGCGTTGCCTTTCAAAATAGACAGTTTGCAATTACATATTTGCCACTAAAAGTCGGTTTAATTATCTTCAAGAAAGCAGTTAAATTTCATTAATTTATTTGTGCATATGGAATCATTGAAGGAACAATAAAAAACGATAAAAGCTAATTATTTCATTTCTTTGCTTTTGCTGCTGGAATTTTTGGTGACAATTTTTGACGACGTAAGTGTTGGCGGCTGAAGTGAATCCGTGCCCCTGTCTTGGCACATTCAACTTACACCCCACAGATCTACTCCCCTCTGTCTTTAAAACAAAAAAAAAAAAACAAATATTCCTCCACTCCTTATATCCCGCTCTCAGTGCTCAATAATCTATACTTTTCAGAATGTGAATTTCCTTGTATTCGAAGTATTCGAAATTCTCGTTTATCACCACCGTACATAAAAAGGGACCGAAAGGCTATAAAAAGCGACCTAAAAGCTATATTTCTAACTATTCTGGGATTGCTAAACTTTCGCACACCTTGAAAATGATCGAGGGCAACCTATATGGAACGTTATATTTCCGTTGCAAATTCTCATCTGACCTAACCAGCATGCTTTCCGTACTGGCAAGTCTACTATGACCAATCTAATTAAATTCTCATCCCACACCCTCCATGCCCTAGAGATCGGAAACGGACGCGATGTTATCACAACCAATTTCAGCAAAATCTTCGATAAAATTTCCCATAAACTCATAGTCTTTAACTTATCTTTCCTTGGCTTCGAACCCCTACTGGTTGAGTGGATTTCTTTCCCTCTATTACTATTATTACTATTTATTGTCCTGTAGAAACCCGAGAGTTTATGACCTCACCGACTCGACTCCGCCATTGTTCCCTGTCATGTGCGCTCTCCTTCCACGTTCGACCATCCAATCCGATCTCCTCGAGGTCCAACCTAACATTGGCATCCCATCTCCGTCGCGGCCGCCCTGCCGGTCTCTTTCCCATTGGCTTACCGTCAAAAATTCGACGCAAGTTCCTATCGTTGCCCATTCGCGCCACGTGTTCGGCCCATCTTAATCTCCGCGACTTGATTACTCTCACTATTGTAAGCTTCCGGTATAACTCTTCCAATTCGTGCTTATGGAGTTTCCTCCATTGTCCTGACTCCTCGTCATATTTGCCGCCAAAGATACCCCTTAGGACTTTATTCTCGTATACGCGGAATTTGTTTGCTTCCTGTTTTGTGAGAGCCCATGTTTCGCATCCGTATAGAACAATCGGCATGATTATGGTTCTATAGGCACGGAGCTTTATATTCCGTGATAGCAGTTTGGATTTCAACAGTTTACTGACTGCATGCCAACTAGCGTTGCCGGAATGTAGTCTTTTGTTAATTTCCTTCGACATTTCGTTACTGGCCGTCAGTATTGTTCCCAGGTATTTAAATTCTTTGACTCTGAGGTCCATCTGCTCTCGCCGTAATCATGTATTTTGTTTTGTCTTCATTTATTTCTAGACCCACCTCTTCTGCTGCTTGCATGATGATTTCACTGCTTTTACTTACAGTTTCTAGATTATCGGCCAAAACGGCGATGTCATCCGCATATGCGAGCACTTGTGTGACCCCGTTTCATTCTCTCTGAATAATCGAAGCCAAATCATCTCCGACGCGTCCCTATTTCTTTGCGCTTTACGCAAAGGGAGCCATTATTGCGATCCATTATTCACAATATTGGTACACTGATAAAACAGAGAATCCAAAACAATCGTACCCGACAATTCGAAGACAAACTGAAGGGTATTCAGATGGACCAGAACGTTTATAAAAATGTTAAAAAGATATGTGCCACTTCCCGTATCATTGGGCCAATCATACACAATGGTGTTGTTTTAATAACGACACCAATAAAGCAAATATCATCGGAGAGACCTTCGAAAATAATCACAAACTTACTCTCGAAGATGGCGACCCAGATACTAATGCGATCATTAGTTCAGACGTCCACAGTAAGTTGGACGACATCAACGAGCCAATTGTTGTCTTTAACCCAACTAACAGTGCATACTTCGATGACACACGTGATAATAGTCACGGTTTCATCGCACCAAATACCCTACAGATCCTGGTTAAATCTTGAAACCCTAAGAAGTCACCCGGTATCGACAACATGTCATACCACTCGTTGCGAAGGCTTTCTGCCTTATTCTTTATAAAGCTCTCCATTCTGTTCAACCATGCTTACAACATCGGGTACTTTCCCCAAGCTTGGAGGCACGCTATTATTTGTCCAATAGCAAAAGCTGGGAAACCAAATTATCACCCCTCAAGCTTTCGCCCTATTTCGCTCCTCACCTGCATCAGCAAAATATATGAACAGTTCATATACGAGAAGCTAAATAAATTTATCAGTGTCAGGAACCTAATACCTGACTTCCAATTTGGATTTAGAAGAGCGCACAGCACCACCACGGCTCTCAACATATTTCAAAACCACGTTTGCGTGCGCCTCTTTAATAAGGAACCCACCATTGCGGTGAGCTTGGACATTGAAAAGGCTTTTGACACAACCTGGATCGAAGGTCTCGTTTTTAAATTATTGAATACTGGCCTTAGTAGTGTGGGGTAGAGAAGTATTGATGCCGGACACGGGCACACGGTTCACTTCACTCCCCATCCTCACCGAAACAAAGTCCACCAGTTAACAAATCGAAAAATTGTCACACACAAGAAGTAAAACCCCGCCACAAGACAGTTAAATGAAATTTATAAATTGTTTATTGTTTGTCTTTTACATTTTTGTATGATTTATACGTTTTCACAAAAAAACTATTGAACACTTTCGTATGAACTTAAGGATATTGTTTTATCAAAGAGACTATTGTATACCGATTTTTTGCCGCACTATATGTTTTCGATAATAAACAATTTGGGATCAATAAATTTACGTTATTTCATAGATTCACGGATAAATTTACGTGGAAAAATAAACTAAAACTTCCTAGAGTTGAAAAATAAAACACACACGACTCACGGGGGTGCGAACTCCGACGCACCCCTCGATGGTAAAAGGGTGGCCCATCGTATTTACGCGTACCGAGCGCAAAGGTAGCGTAGTGGAGACCCGACCGACTTGGTCTGGTGATGGAATGAGACTCAAACGATATCCTCACCAATAAGGATATCGTTTTTTACCTACCACCAGGGAAACGTAAAGTCTCTCTTGGTGGTATAGGAAACCTGATCTTGTAATACAGGTCATGGTGGTATGTGTGGGATCGTTGAGATCAATGCTATTCACACGTGCAGTGGAACAGCGAAACAGGCAAGGACAAAAGAAAAGGCGACCAAATGGTTCGCTCTTTAATGAGGGTCATGTTTATACGATGCCTCGTCGCTATTTTCGACGTTAGGAGAAAAAGGTGCTAAAAGCAATATGGATGTTTATGGCATCTCTGGCTGCAATAGAAACCGGGTTCATATTTGCATTAGGAAATGCTGGAGAATTTGGTTTCAGCGTCTATTGCGCTAATTATATGCAGCTGCTTGGGTTGTTTGTTGGTAAGACAATCAAAAAAGGTTGCCAGGCAATGTGTATGTATGGTATATGACGCGGCTGGGAAAATAGACGGCGCCATATTTATGGTCCCTGTCATGACGGTTACATTGATTGCAATCCGAATTATTTTGTTTACAGGAATTTGTCTGGTGCCGAATTGGTTCAGAATACCAAATAGGAAAACAAAGAAATCTTATGAAAAATTGTATGCGAAGGGATGCATGAAGGTAAGTTTTCTTTATAGGGATTTTAGGGTTATAATAATTGGGTCTGTTTGATGCGTGAAGCATCTAAGATGCTAATGCGAATTGCATTAGCGAAAGCTGGTGCAGACCCGGGTTATGGTTATGGGGGTTTTTCCAGGAAGGCGAGCCGTGGGATCTGGCGGAATCGCCACAGTAGTACGCTATGTAGTATCATCTACCAGTTCGTTCGAAACAGAACCTTTCAAGTTACAGTGAATGGAAAGCTTTCCCGAACTTTTCACGCCGCTGCAGGCGTACCACAGGGCTCCATTCTAGGCCCCATCTTATTCAATATTTACACCTCCGATATTCCTCGCCCTGTGGACGGGAGAGTAAACCAGATTTGCTATGCGGATGACGTCCTAGTGTACACGTCATCCAAAAGCCCAAATCTTGCAACAAACCGACTCAACCGTCATCTGTACGAACTGTATCAGTATTACAGTCGATGGAAAATTCGACTTAACCCATCTAAAGCAGTAGCTACAATTCTGAGTAGTAAACACTCCCAACCTACTTCTCGATATTCACAGAATACCCGAATACAAGGAGGTACTACGATTAGACCACAGGACAGGATGAAATATCTTGGGGTCACTTATACCCCAAAAATGAATTTCATCAAATATGTGACTCACATTCTTCAAAGGGGCCTCGCTCGGTCCAAGCAAATGCACAATAACTTGAAGTGGAGCAACAAAGTTGAAACCAAAGTTGTTTCTCTGCTATAAGCAGCTAATCCGATCTGCAATATCATACGCCTTTCCCATATGGTCCTGCATTTCTTCAGCCCAAATGGAAAGACTTCGAGTTTTCGAAGAAAACTCCTCAGAAGATGCACCAATCACTCTAGAAGGCCTGACGGTCGTCAATACCCCAACTCTCACCTATACGAAGGCGCCTCCATTACCCCTATCGACGAGTACTTGCTTCAATTAGCATACAAGTACCTCGAAAACATTCAGAATAGCGAGAATCTACTTATACGGGAGTCTTGCGTTCTTGACACTTCTCTCTCTCGATCTCTTCGGATCAAACCCCCACAATTTCTTCTTCAGTACAAAACTGAAGAAAGCACCCTTCCCAACAACATTCCCCTCTATAATAGAGGATTCCTGGATCCATCCCATAGGGTCTACTGTTAACAAACCACACACACTCGGACGCACAGTACAAGATGGCACAAACATACACACACCGACCAAAGCGCAGATCATCAGACGCCAAAGATGTGATCTGCGTTTACTACCGCACCCAAGACCTACCGGTCTTGTATGATTTTTTTCCCGCCATCCCTCTATACAAGTAGTTAGAGAACACCTGGACTAACACTGTCCACACTCTCCTTGCATACCTCCCTTTTTTTCTTTTCTTTTCAGATATCGCGGCTCATGGTGATTCTGGTTATCGCAAGATGACCAAAAGCAAGAGACAAGATGAAGGACACACCTGTCCTTGTCTCACTAAAGTCGGGCCTCTCGCCAACCCATTTTTTTTTTGTGGTCCCCTTATCATATGGCCCACATTCGCAGGAATAAGAGCATTTAACGTCGCTTCTTACGTTTTGCCCTCCGAGGATTGAATGGGGAAAATGCTCTGATCCTACCTCCATACAAAAGGCGCCGCCAATTAATTAACCTTAACACACTTGAAGAGCGTAGAGTTTATGCCGAAATTCTCTTTATTCACCTTCTTCTCTTAGGTTCGATCCAGGTCCCAAGCCTGCTCTCTTCTATCCCATTTCATAAATATAAATGAAAATCCGGTACTTAGAACATTGGTTTCTTCTTTCCCGTCCATCATAACTCTTATGGCTCTAACAACCCATCTCGCGAATGTTAAGGAGTGTCTACTTTTACCTCACCTCCTTCAACTTCAACCTCACTGCCGCTGCTCTCAAAGTCCGTCTCTTTACGGTTAAATTGACAACAAAAGATCAGAACAAAAGCCGCGTATAAAATATGAATTGATTTTCTCAACTACTCGTTACTGAAATAGAAATGCGTGTTAAATGTTATGGTGTACGCCTTTGGTGGTTTATATCTTCGATTTTTCTCTTGGTGCTGTTCTTCGCTATGGTTTGTGTACCCACACGTCTTAACAAATACCTGATCAATCGATATCTCACACTTTGCTACCTTTACTATCTTACTTCCGAATACGAAACATCTAATTTCCTGATTGGTACATCCCGTTTTGCAATACGAACACTAATTAGTCGTATTTGACCCGACACACTATCTAGCATTAACCTGCTTACATTCGATTAGAATTTAAATTAACTATTCGGCAATTAAAATAACACCAATCACTATAGCTACACCTAATAATCTCATATGCCTGGTCACAGTCCGTGCCCGCCATTAGCAATACCATAGCTTTTGCTAAGCACCTTGATGCAACAGAGTAATTAATTATAAGAATATTAAAATTCAGAAATAGTTTGTTGGCATTTAAGTTTAACGATCGCCAGCAATAGATGGTGTCGCTCCCACAATTAGTCAATTTGCCAACTGACGGGGACGTCCACTTAGTTTATTAATAGAAAACCAAAAAATTAATAACAACCATCATTTTGCATAATTTACGAGCCATTAATAAACAAATAAAATGTCCGGTAGGTGTGAGCATATAGGTACTTTTTTTTACCGATTGTCCTAAGTACGCCGTAGAACTGACCGTGGTATTGCGCTTGTCTCTATTGATTTTATGGCCGACTGGGTAAATTGTTCGGCGGACAACAATAGTCGTAATCGTGTACTTCATATCGATGCTAATGACTTTTTCATTTCGCCTTTTTGGCGAGAGTCTCTGCTGTGTTGTGGTTTTGCATTGTCGCTTACATCAATATAGGTCGATCGGTGCGGGGAAACGAGGAAAAGATCGCCCGTTGGACTAACAACTCAAAGTCATCGTCGATACGGTTTAGTCACGCTACTTTACATGACATTATGTCGCCTGTTTTTATCTTCGCAATGACAATCGCAAACAATGTACTGCAGATGAAGCTACATCGCCGCGAGTCTCGAATGAGTTTGTAAGAGGAGGCTATTTAACGCGACAAAGAGTACGAATATCTTGATTCCGGAATGAGTTACCGCGTTAATAAGATAAACGGGAATGAGCGTTAATGACGAAAATTGACAGAGAAGGCACAACAGGGCCAGGTGCGTTCCAAAGAGGCATTTCCAAACTTTCATATATAATACAGTTTGTGCTGATGTATTTAATACTAACGTCGGTAGTAATAATTTTTTGTTCATTTTTTTGGAACATACAACGGCGGTGCCAGAATTAATCGGCCTGACAAATAGATGGCGATTTTTTATTTATTTTTATTATTTACTGGCCTGCAGGAACCCGGAAGTTCATGACCTCACCGACTCGGCTCCGCCATTGTTCCCTGTCCTGTGCGCTCTCCTTCCACGTTCGATCATTCGATCCGATCTCCTCGAGGTCCAATCTAACATTGTCCTCCCATCTCCGTCACGGCCGTCCTGTCGGTCTCTTCCCCGTTAGTTTACCGTCAAGAATTCTATGCACGGTCATATCATCGCCCATTCGCGCTACGTGTCCGGCCCATCTTAATCTTCGCGACTTGATCACTCTAACTATTGTAGATTTGTGGTATAGCGCTTCCGATTCGTGGTTGCGGAGTTTCCTTCATTGTCCTGACTCCTCGTCATATTTACCGCCAAATATACCCCTTAAAACTTTATTCTCGAATACGCGGAATTTGTTCTCTTCCCGTTTTGTGAGAGTCCATGTTTCGCATCCGTATAGAGCAATCGGCATGATTATGGTTCTATAGGCACGGAGCTTTATATTACGTGATAGCAGTTTTAATAGTTTACTAACTGCATGCCAACTAGCGTTGCCGGAATGTAGTCGTTTGTTAATTTCCTTTGACGTTTCGTTTCTGGTCGTCAGTATCGTTCCCAGATATTTAAATTCTTTGACATTTTCAAATATCTTGCCCCTGACGTTTATATGTGTTCTCTGAGGTCCACCTGCTCTCGTCGTAATCATGTATTTCGTTTTGTCTTCGTTTATTTCTAGGCCCACCTCTGCTGCCGCTTGCATGATGATTTCACAGTTTTTACTTATAGTTTCTAGATTATCGCCCAAAACGGCGATGTCATCCGCATATGCCACTACTTGTGTGACTCCGTTCAGGGATGATCCGGCCGTGTTGGTTGTCGTCTTGTACTTTTCTGATAACATACTCGAGGACAAGGTTGAAAAGGCATGGTGAGAGGCCATCCCCTTGTTTTAGTCCGTCCCGGATTTCAAATGGTTCTGAGAGGTGGTTTTCTATTCTAATTCGCCCTTTGTTTTCGTTCATGCAGATTTGAATGAGGGCGGCATATTTTTCGGGATCCCCAGCTCAACCAGAATATGGTAGAGTCTTTGCCTTGCGACTGAGTCGTAGGCTTTTTTGAAGTCCACGAACAGTTGGTGAACCGTCTCTCCGTATTCCCACTTCTTTTCCAGCAGTGGCCTTATTGTGAACATCTGGTCGCTTGTTGACCGTTTCCGACGGAATCCGCATTGGTAGTCTCCCAATATTTCTTCTGCGTACGGTGTGATTCTCGCCAGTATGACATTTGTTAATATTTTGTATGTGATTGGGAGCAAGGATATTCCTCTGTAATTCTCGCAGTCAGATCCGTCGCCTTTTTTGAAAATGGAGATGACTATTACGGTTTTCCATTCTTCCGGAATGACTTCCTTCATCATCATCGACACTACAACCGGGGACCGGTCTTGGCCTTATTTAGCAAGTCCTAAGGCTTGTTAAATTTTCCATAATGATTTATTTTTTCTGGGCAAGGTCATTAGTCTTGCACCAGAGGCTCCCCGACGGGGAAACAAACCCCGGTCTCCCGGGTGACAGGCGGGTATACTAATCACTATACTATCGAGAAGGAATGACTGAATGAAGTACCATTTCCGGAAACCAAACTGGGAATCCCCTGTAAATTTAACCCATGTATGGGGTCTCTGTCCATTTCTTAAAAAAAATGTCCCTTGTGTTTTCCTAGGTTGAATAAGGGTGAAATTGCTCGGTTAACTTGTGAGGGTTCTTAAAGCTCACCTGAAGAACCCCCATATTCGCAACCCATATTTGCACCTCAATCTCCCCGCTTCAAAAGCATTTCCTTTCACAAGGGCATTTTGCATGTATCAACGCATCGGCAAAATTTTGCCAAAAGAATCCTCGAGCATTTCTCCCATCTAGGGCATTCACGCATTTAATGCGTTGTACCATTTTCCCTGAAAGAAACGCCATTACTGCAGACATCAATGCACCTCAGCATGGTTCTGAAAAGAAAAACATTTCGGCTGCCGTACTAGGTAACCGCAATAAACTATGGAAACAATCATCGGAACCCCTGTCTGCCTACGTTTTCTGTCCCACACGTGCGCGGCAGATTTTCATAGTTTATCTATATCCACGGTGGCTTCTATCCAACCAACAAAGCACAGCGCCTAGCTGGCAAGAGCCGAATTCTGTCAGTGTAAATATTCACACTGGAATTCGACCCTTGAGTCGCTACGGATGCCATATACAATCGACGTAGTTGTATACACAACCGTCATTGTGTAATCACCCCAATGGGTTCCTAATGACTTGCAGCTATTGATTCAGCTGCAAGCAATCCCCACAGAAATGCTCCTTTAAGGGGGGAACCTCATGTAAAATGAAACTTTTTAGCCATTTTTTGTTTTTGCCTAAATAGGAAATTTCCTCAAAAATACGAGAAAAAAAGTTAGAAAGTGATCCGAGACCTCCTTGTACTTTATTTTCAAAAGAAAGTAAACAGTCTAATTGGGCGATGCCACCAAAGAGGCTGGTACTTTTCGACAACAGGAAAAAACGGCTTAATTAGAACAGTTTGAAGAAGAGGAAGGTCTACTCTGTGGCCCTGGAATCGCAGATTAGCAAAAACCTGCGGTAAGTTAGAACGAATTACGAATTTTTTCCTGATTCTTCTATTAGTCAAACTTTAAACGCGTTTTTCTCGAACCGCAAATTTTCGCGCGCCGTGCAACGTAGCTCAAAAAATAATTATTCGATCTTTATGAAGTTTGGTATAGAAATATAGATATTTAGCCTCAGCATGACGAGCTCCGATTTTATATTTTTTTATTTAAAACATTGTTATTAACAATTGTTTATAAAAGAAAATCCTATTTTTTTTTAAAACTTCGCCATTTTTGCAAATTAGCAAATTTTAATAAAAGAGGACCGTCATGCTGATCGTTTTTGCATAAACTAAAGAAACCATTTTGTGTTTTGTGTTTCAGATCATTTTTGTGAGCTGTATGCTGCACGGCGCATTTTCAAGCGCTGTTTTCAAGCCGCCATTGCACCGTTTTATTGTTAACGATTAGTCTTAAAAAATAGTTTCTTTAAATATTATAACGTAAATAAATTGTGCCTTAAATTGCAAATTAATCTACGCATTACATTTTTCAAAAAAAAAAATTCTGAAAAACAGGCTATTTACATGAGGTTCCCCCCTTAATTCGAATTGCATTCCCACGGTTCGTCCACCCATGAGCTCGCAAACAAAGTGATCCGCACGTAAGTAGACACACCCTCGTTAGGATTTTTGTACCGGAGATCTACTCCTATTGGTCGGTCTCAAAAGGAAAATTTCATTTCCTTATCACCACACCACCAAACTCACCCCAAACGAGGGTTGAATCATTGAGTCTTATTCCACCCACAGACCATGTCAGTCGGTTTTTCTCCCGCTCCCCGTATCCCTCACGGGGACGCGCACATCCCAGAGTCGCGAAATTCGCAATCCCGAGTGTATAACGAAATTTAACGGAGTCTTGTGTCGAAATAGAGTCGGGTTGTAGGGGGGCGAGGTATGTTGCACTGGCGTACGGCGCTGGTTCACCTCATTCCCCATTCACTAACGTCACTTTATAAATCTCCAACAAGAAACACCGTCAGTCGGATGGAGGACAAAACACTGAACAACACCGCCAAAGGGTTCATCAAGAAACAGGCTCCAAAGCACACCACACAGGAATAAAACACGGCATTATAGTTATTGGTTTATTTAGTATTAATTGTAGGTTCTTATGCACTAAAGTGATTCTCGGTTATGCACTAAACAAAGTTTCCACTAACGATCATTGTTAATTTACACAACTGTTATTAAGTACGAAGTCGACTCCGAAATGACTAACCCCGACTCGTTAATGATGACTCGCGCTTGAATTTCACGTCCCCGTGTGCACCGGGGAGCGGGAGTGACATTGCCACGACCTGCTCGGAAGGCGGATGTAAAAGGACTCAACGATATTCAATCGTTGTCCAAGGGAAATTTGGGTGCATTCACTTTTATATCTCAAAATGCATGTTCTTTTTTCGTACAGTGATTATTTTTACTTGTTTTCAAGTAGGAAAAGTACTCGTTGAGGTAATCATTGAGTATAATTGTTGTCCATTTAATTCTCGAACCTTTGGTTTGGAATTTGTCAAGTTCCTTGGGCCTGCTGATTTCTTGTGCCTTAAATTATTAATAATAGTGGCAACTTTCTCTTTCCTGGTGGAACATTTAGAAGACTCTGAATTTAAGATAGTTACTTCATCATCATCATCATCATCATGGGCACTACAACCGGGATCCGGTCTTGGCCTTTTTTAGCAAATCTTTCCACTGGTATCCGGTCTTCATCCGAGACTTGTTAAATTGTCCATAATAATTTCCTTTTCCGGGTAAGGTTATTAGCCTTGCGCCAAATATAGATACTTAACTCCACTAAATGGTCTCTTTTTTACTCGACCAATTCAACGACCTACACTTCAAACCCGATCCTTAGACCTGTATCAAATTTCGTAGGCTGAGATCGGTAACTCGCCTCAAGGTGTTCATCTACCATCATCACTTTCTGATCGAAGACACTCAATGTATAATTTGCCATCTGAAACTTATTTATTGGGGCGTTTCTTTTTTGGATTCCCAAGAATATACTTACACTCTTAAAGCTCGGAGACCGATGCATTGGAGAGTGCCGTTTTTGTAGCCACATGTTTACCCATTCGCTATATGGCTTCCAATTATGATTTTAGGTAACGTTACCTCCACCGAGAGATCCTTATGATCTGGAAGATCCTTATATCTTCTCATATAGAACAATATTTGCCCAGAGTCAGGTTGTTTTGCTTTGTGGACAGCCGAGTGAAAGGTGAGGATATGTTATTATATTTCGCATTAGACATGTTCCGGTTTCTGGCAGGTGGTACAAATTTAGATTCATATCAATTGTACGTCATTCCGCAACCGCCTTCAATCTCTTCCCTTAAGGTTTCGATAGTTTGTGGCTTGAATGGCCTCTAGATTAAATTGCTGGAAATTTATTTTTATGTAGAGGGAATCACAAGCTTTTAGAGTTTCTTCTTGATTGAGCGCTTCGGCTGAAACAAGGCAAAATGTAGAGAGGTACTCACATTTCTGAGCTAAAATGATGTCTCTTTCAAATTTTTGCTCCCAAAGAAAGAATGCATGTCGCAGATTCTGAAATTCATTTAGGCCGATTCTGGATCTGCTTGGACTGCAAAGTTCCTGAGTTATGGTACTTTTCGGAAGGCACCAGCTAACCGAACTTTAAACACGACCCACTCCACCAAACATTCTGTGATTTTCCACATATTTCGCACTGACCATTTCTATTTGATCCTCTTGTAATCTTAGCACCCTGGCGCCACTATGGGTATAAGCCAGACCGCGAAATTATATGCAGATCCTTTTCTGGCGTGATGTTCGTTCACGATCATGTTTACACACAAAGGTTACCGCATCCGCTGTGGCGGCAAAGTTCAACACAAAACCCATTGTCTAACAAGATGCGCCCCCCCAAAGCAAGGAAAATTATCAAATTACACCATTTCCCATGATTGAAGTAGAGTTCAATCCCAGTAGCCCGTCGCAGTGATGGGCTGTGGGTTATCATTATGATTAGTCCAGCAACTGATTATGCTGGCCACTGGTCACCGGCTGGTCTTCGGCATTGGGCATCGAGCATCGGGCAACTGGCAGCAACCGCGAATGCATTCCTTCGCGGAATTCCCAGCTTCTGCAATAAGACATACGGCTTGTTCTGCGTCGCGGTGCGCTTACCTAACTGAATCGAATTGTTAGCCAGACGAATGGACGTCAGCTGAATGAAATTGAAGGCACCCCTGATTATGGAGCGATTTATGCGTACGTGCTTCGCGCAAATTCAATTTAGCTAGGGGATCAATTCTCGTCAGCATCTTGGTATGGCACCGTCAAGCCAGTAGCCACTTGTTGCTCATAATTCGAGGTCTCTTGTACCTTAACAAGCTGGCAAAGATGAATGCACTGCCAACACAGTGGCGGATGCTGTTGATGCTATGCGCGCTTGTGCGTATCTGAGAGCACTTTGATTAAACCACCTTCCAGATGACCTTACTACTGTTCTTACGCTTTGCCGCATGAATATGATTATGGCATGACATCAAGTGAGATCGCGTCGATCCGTTGAGATTTAATCGGAACGCGTGCGTAAGTGTGAGTATGAATACTAATATGAATATGAGAATGTAAATCTTTGATTGGTTTCCGTTTATGGCCTAGCAAGGTCCCTCTGGTAACAGGAAATTGCCGGAAAAGAAGAATCGTGACGATAATCTGAACCTGCTTACAGGAATGGTCCACATGTTATAGAAATCGATTGACTATACTTCTCGATCAGTGAAAATGATGTTATGCTATAATCGAGTAGAAAGATCTCAACTGTGATGAGCTGATGATTCCTTTGGTACTGTATTGTGGAGCCGATTTACGTTACCATGTTTGTCACTCACGAGAATATATATAAAGCTGTGTCAACACATTTAGCACTAGACAGGCTGTTGATATATTAGCAACCGCCTAGACGTCTCCTCTTGCAGTTTTTTACCGTAGCCTCGGAGGTTACTGATATTCTATTTAAAAACTTGTCGCGGATTAGGTTAAGTCCCAGGTCATTTTCAAAATTAATTTCTTTCACTTAAAACTCTTAAATACCTCCACACATGTGTAGATGCAATAAATATTATAATTTAAACTCGAAATGAGCCCCATTTTATACATATATATAGACTTGTATATTCCGCTATTTGTGAGGTAAAGGGTTGCCGACCAAAAAAAAAATTACATCATGACCACTGGGAATTCAGGAAATCGTTGAGGGGAAGCCAAGGCCGGCACAAGTACAACACCTTATTGTATTAAGAACAGACACTGAGACACTCTTCACCGCTGAATCAATGTAAGCCTGTTGAGGAGAAGAAAGCATTGCTGACTATGCAAAGGCATGTGGGAGATCTGCCTTAAATCAACGGTGCACGTGAAGAATGGATGGAGGAGGACGTTCGATGTAACGGCGTCCGACTTCACCAACGTGAAGAACTTTGTGCCTTTACGAAGAGAACTGCAACGGAGAATTCGAGATGCAGTGAGACCTCTTTTATATATCGCCGCGAATCTGAAAGAGGTCCTGAAAGCATTCGATGTACATTTTGGGAGACCGGGAGCGTTGGCATTGGCAACATTGATGAAGCTCGAAAACATGTCACCACTAAAGGAAGACCCGAGATATACGCACGTTCTTCAGCGGCATGAGGAACTCTGTTGCCACCATTAAAGCATTACAAAAGGTCCGATATTTGAAATACACACAAGGCAGGAAAAGAAATGACCACCGAGAAGCCATCAGCTCTGAATATGGATGGTCCATGTGCTACTACAATCACCGAGGGGAAGAGGAACCAGACACTTTTCATTAACTTCATTCGCAGACAAATGCGAGATTTCACTCCAACCGATGTATCCTGGGAGCTATTGAGCAATCATTGGCAATATGGTTCACCCCAATGGCTGAGTTGGTAAGGAGGTTGTGTCTTGCATTTGAAATTGCAAACCTGGGTTCAACTCACGACTCTTGATATTGTGCAGTTTGGCACAATTACTGAGTGATAGGTCGGGTCCCAAAGCCCAGCCGTCTGGTGAAATCATCATCATCACCATTATCGGCGCTACAACCGGGATCCGGTCTTGGCCTTATTTAACGAATCTCTCCACCGGTCCCGATTTCGAGCCTATGTCATCCAGTTTGGCACTCCCAGGCTCTGGGCGTTCTGGTCTATGCCATCCCTGCATCGAAGACAAGGTCTGCGGCGCTGTCTTCTCCCATACATCCCGCCACAAAGGACTTTCCGGACAGGCACCTCTTCGCTCATTCGAGGTAGGTGTTCCGCCCACCGGAGTCTACCGAACTTCATTTTTCTTACAATATTAGCTTCAACGTAGATCGGTGAAATACCACCCCATTAACCTATAGGCTTCGTGAAATAGTTGGGAGAAATCCTTGAGCATATTATAACCTTGGCTGATGGACCCGATCGAGAAAAAAATAGCATCCGAGGGCGCTGACTCAGTGCTATAGTTCCACAATTCCTGGGAGAAGTAAAATGAAAAATAAATAAAAAGAAAATAAATAAAAAGAAAATAAATAAAAAGAAAATAAATAAAAAGAAAATAAATAAAAAGAAAGCACCTCACGATGGATATAGGATGAAGGATCCAATATGCCCCGAATGATATGGCGTCTTCAAATGGGGCAAATATAGGATGGCTGGCTCCAGAGAGAAATGAGAGCTGCCCAAGCTTTAAGTGTCTTCGCTGCCAAAGATATCAAGCTGCAAAGCAACACCCTGTAAGACGTATGACGGAAATCATTGCACTATCTTCTACCCGGATGACCCCCATTAATGATGGCGCAGGGAAAAGGAAGAAGGCGCCGCGGTTGTACCTCCAGATCAAACAGCGAACCGATGACGAACCAAAGCCGCTGACAGAGGAAAGTATTACTACCGTGTTCACCAAGTCTTACTTAAAAATGGTTCCAGTCGATCTTTACGGCCCTAAACCCCCCGACACGAATTATAGCTCATCGGGATAGTTTACTAACTCTACTAAATTCAGTAATCGCAAACAATATTAGCACAGGAGAGAAATTGGGTGTTTTTTGGTTTTTTTTTTTTTGTTTTAGTTTTTAAACCACACTTATTTTCCTAATTCTTTTTACATGTATAATATTAGGGGTAACTGTTAAACCCTTTTCTACAATCACAGTCCTTAAATTAACCTACTGGCTCTATGCGAGCTCTCTAAATTACACATTACAACTTGATTTTTATATATGCCTTTCGGCGTACATCTTTTTTTTTTGTTTCTTATATATATATATATATATATATATATATATATATATATATATATATATATATATAATAGGTCATGTATTGGAGGGACTCGTCGTTTCCATCTATATGCATACATTATTATTACAATTTTTTTTCTTTTTTATTAACAAACAAAAACTTCAAAACGAAACGAATAAAAAAATAAAATAAGAAATAAAAAATAAAATAGAATAGCCACAAAAAAGTAAACGGCGGGGGGGGACAGGGGGAGGAGGGGCAGGAGGGGGGGGGGGGGGGGGAACAAGAGGAAGGAGAGCGTTGCCCTTGAGAGGTATACTATATCTGAGGGAGTGAAGTCCTCTCCTCGTTGAGAAGCCACCACCATTTGGGAGATGTTCGATCTTTGGCTGATTTATCTCTTTCACTGATCGCCGTGCTAAAACTCATGCGGTCTGGGGCATTGGAAATATCACTGTCATAGAGAATTTGTTTGTCCCTGGCACCATGGAGAGCGTGGTAAATAATCGGGACCCCATGGACGTCTTGGATAAGGCCTTTTTGATCCAAGAAAGGGAACGCTTCTGAGGGAATAAACCCATTCTGGAGGGTATTCTCCAGATAAATATCGTTGGGATAGAATGCTCCCGAGATAAAATTATTGTCACTGCACATTGTCCTTGCTGTGTGACCACGAATAATTTTAATTATGAAATTGTCTATCCTATTTAACCATGATTTGTTATACAGGATTTTGTTGGGATAGAATTTTTTGTATTGCGACTCTGGTGTTCTATAAAGTCCGAGGCAGGAACGCAAACACTGCCGTTCGAAAACACGAAACTTCTCCATATAAAGTGGAGATATATTATACCATACTGGGCAGCCATAAACCAAAACTGGTCGGATGAATGCCGAGTACGAAATTGTTTTGACTCTGGGGTCAAGAAGACTACTCCGGAATAAACTTCTTGTCATAGAATATATGCTTTTAGCTGCGGAGAGGCACGCTGCTACGTGCTTGTCAAAATATAAATACTGGTCTAGCCAGATACCAAGGTATTTAACTACAGTTTTCACTTGCAGTGGAAGGTTATTGTTACCTACAATAGAAAAGTGTTTCCAGTTGTATTTTGTATCCCTCGAGGCCCTGGATAGAGGCATTCTGGAAAAGATAGTCTCGGTTTTCTGGAAATTAATCTTTAATTTCCAGTCGTCGCAAAATTGTTTTATTTTGTTGAAGTCATCTTGAAGGTGCCCCTTGATGACGTCTATTTTTCCTCCTGTTCTGTACACCACTATGTCATTGGCGTACGCAATGGCGTTTTCGAGAGAACTCACTAGATCACTAATGTAAATATTGAATAGAATGGGAGAATTCACAGCTCCCTGCTGTAAGCCGTTTTTAATTTGGAAGCTCTTGTTGGAGAGTGTGTCCCCGCATTTCACCACAAAATGTTTGTCCATTATCATATCATAATGATGTATAGCAGATATTACGACATACCCAGGTTTGTTAACTTATAGACAAGCCCCTCTAACAATACGGTATCGAAAGCCTTTTCAAAGTCAACCAAGCAGGTGCCTGTTCATTGTCGCTTTGCCTTGTTCCACTGTATATCGGAAACAAGTTTCGTCGCTGCATGAACTGTATCATGTCCGCTAGAAAGCCAAACTGGTTGTTGGGGATGATATCGTTTTCATGACACCAACCTATCAGTGCTTTGTTTATAATTTTTTCGAATACTTTGCTGATGTTGGGAAGCAGGCTGATCGAGCGCAGATTGGCTGGATTTCTCTTATCCCTACCCTTTTTGGGGATAGGGTGGACTACTGCGGTCTTCCAATGGGTTGGATAGTGCGCATTGTTTAGAGCGTTATTAAACAGAGTAGTGTATATGTTCACTGCTTCGCGAGGCAAGTGCCTTAGAACCACATTTGGAATGCTATCTATTCCAGATGATTTATTATTTTTTATTGAGCTAAGTATGTTTCTAAGTTCATCCTTGCGCACAAACATATTTGTATTTTCATTTCTGACGGGAGAATCCGCCCTATTATTTTCGCCGAATGTGATGAAACTACGGTTTTCGGATCGCCAGTTGTGAAGTTGGTTCCGCAGCGAGCAATGTCTTTGACGGGCATTGCTTTCAATTTCAGTGTTAGCATGAACTGATTCGTTAACTCTGTACACTGCCTCGAAACAGGCTCCAATTGAATTCGCTTTCTTTTGCGGATCTTCGACTACTATTACTTCATCATTGGAGTTGATGTGCTCTAAGGTGAGTTCTGCGTTCAGCATTATCTGACAATTCTCGGGAGTCCGTGTAATTCGGAGACAGGGAATGTCATTGTGATCTTTTCTTCGACATATTTTCTTGATTTGTGAAAACATGTTCGGTCCGTTTGCTTGAACAGCTCGAATTCTATTGCTCCACTCCTCATTTATTACTGCTCGGTAATTATCCCGGATCAGTTTTTGAAGATTTTTAATCAAGGACTTGATTGTTTTGATTTCATTGCTATTTGGGTCACTGAACTGCCTATAGCACAATTTCAGCTTTGAGAGCAGGGTGCTCTTTTGCCTATACAAAGCATCGATAGTTGCATTTCTGTATTGGTGGGTATAGCCATCCATATGAGCTACTTTGGGGTAGGAACGGTTCATTGTATTAGTAACAATATCGTTCATAGTTAGGAGGTAATGATCGATTTCATCATTATGGAGGTTTCTATTAGTCGGTGGGTCTATGCCAATGTTGCGTATTTCTCTTTTTACTATGCGATCGAAACGCGACCAATGTACTTTTCGGAAATCGAAAGAGTGTACCTGGTCGTACTCTTCAAGTAGATGGTACTCGTTTGGCATGTGTATTACGGCTCCAAGTCCGTAATGATCGCTATCGTATTCAATTGTGCGAAGACAATTTCGAGTAGTTACCTCGGTATCTGGTAACTGAATTCGATCATCTGTCATAAGTAAATCCAGGAAGGAGTTACCTCTTGGATAAGACGGCGTACTTGTAGCGTTTATGCTCGATCGCATTTGTTTGCCACCAATCAAACAAGGCATTGCCTCTGGTGTTCGAGGTCAGATTGCCCCAGAAATCACCTGCCATTAAAAAGTAATTGTTTTCCGAATCTAACTTGAGACTTCGGAAAAGTGTATCGATTGGGTACCTTGAACAGATTCAGGAGCGTAAGCAGCGACTATATATAGATGCCTTTGACTTTTTAGAGGAATATCTATAATGCATGCCTCTAGTACCTGGAATTTTTGTACTTCCGTGCTGTAAACGACCTTATGGTGAAGACCTTTCTTAACTAAGATAGCGACCCCACCCCCTCGAGTAGAGTGTGGTCGATCTCGTCTAATTATGTTATAATTTTTGTAGCCCATTTTGTGCCCTTGGTTGAGCTTAGTTTCTCTAGCCAAGAGCACATCTGGGCATTCGGCTTGGAGCAGATTGCCTAAATGATCCTTTCTTTCGTTGTGGATTAGTGAATTTACATTCACAGCTATAATTTTTAGGTTTAGTTCAGACGAAGGGTTGAAGATTTTGATGTGGAGAGTTATTTGAGAATAGGGTTGAATAGAGAGTATCTATTCGTGCTCTTTGTTCAGTCAGTGTTCTTTGAAATTCGGCAAATTGTCCTTGCATGGTTAATAACATTGTTATTATTTCTGAATGTGCCTCAGGTGCAGGCATTTTTCCATTACTATATGTATGTTCCTTGGATGCTGGTTGCTTAGGAGCACCGGCCATTTGTGCATATGACACACAAGGAGCCACGAAATTGTTGTAAGACCGAGTTTTCATTTTTTTCTCTTCTTCAAGTTGTTTGTTTTTGGATTCCAATTTTAATTTCATTTGTTGAAATTTACGACATCCTCTAAAATTAGCAGTGTGACCTGTATTTTTACAGAGGACACAGGACAGCGTTTTCCTATCTGGAAGCTGTTCCTTGCCCAAGGGGCATTCACCAATGATATGGTCGGAGAGGCACTTTACGCACCTGAATTGCATGTGGCATTTGATGCCGCGTGCCCGAGGCGTTGACAACGCATGCACTGCAATACGCGATCGATTTTTCTTATTTTTGCCGAACTTATTGTTTGGTGGTTGAGGTGTTTGATGTATCGGAGAGCATCAACTTTACTGTTGGGACTCAGTGATACAATAAAGAAAGGCAATTTGCAATTGCGTTTTCTGGAGTTGGCGGTAGAGAAGGGTTTCACACCTGTAAATTTTAAATTGTCGGTTTCGACATTTGTTAATTCCTCGTATACCTCCTCAGTGGAAAAACATGGGTCAACTCCTTTTAGGAGTTTGGAGATTATTTTCTCCGATTTCGGGGTGTACGTGTAGTACTCGCTTTTTGTTCTACCCAAAGCAGTCATTACTTTGCGATAAGCCGATTTAGTTATCATCTTGGGGCCTTCATGTGATGCAACGCCAACGGCAGTGTGCCCGTGAAAAATGACAGTTCGGCCCAACCTACAAATTATAAATGCTGAAGCACGGCCGCACTGTCCGAAAGACAACGAAGTCATTGTGTAGCAGAAAAAACAAGAGGAGAACCAAGACGCCAACATTCAACTGGAAGGCTAAAGCAAAAGAGGTCACACCAGTGACTTATACAGAAAAAGGATTCGGTTGCTGTACGGTAAGGAAAGTCTCACACCGAACCAGGTGCTGCTGGAGCGCTGGTTCCTGGAGATTTTAAGGGTCGTCAGTTTATCCGCTCGGCCAGCTTGAAATTACCAGCAGCAATCTGACATCAGGAATCATTCAAAGCTAAAAGAAACCAACATAACGAAAAGAAATAATCTGGTGACACGAACGATGATATTGAAACTCAGAAAAAGATTGAAGGGTAGGGCAAGGAAGTCAACAACAAACTGGACAAGGATGAGAATCTGAAGAAAAGAGCGACGAAATTTCCTAGAAGAGCTCGTGCGAACCATGGAGCTACAAGTCACTAAAAGACGAATTATCTGGCATTACAAGAAATATCCAAACAAAGTACTCAAAAACATTGATAGCTTTGGATAAGCATTAAAAACACGACCGACGGAGAGCATATGACATCGTGGACCAATGTTAGAAAGACGAAAAGGTAAAATGTCAACTAAAAGCAAATAAATAAATTAATACTCCCGATGCTGAAATGTCAGAATGCGAGAATGAGGCGGCTAAGGAAATATACTGAAAAAAGAAAGAACATATGAAGATGGCCCCATTGATAACGGCGACGAAATGAAGGGCAGCACAATAAGGTCAGCAAAGGGGTAAAAAACACGATTTCATATGTCATATGAGAAGGCGATATCCTAAACAGCAAAAACGATCGAAGACTTGAAAGGAAATCGAAAACAAAGAAATCCCTAATAAAGAGATTTCATAGGAGAAGGCGATATCATAAATAGCTAAGACGATCGAAGAGTTGAAAGGTCAAGTAGAGTTGGAGGAAATTGGGGAAGTGGACCCGATCAAACATCCAAAAGGGATGCTACACCTGACTAATTTTACTGAAGACAAACTTGTCAATGAAGACACTCAGCCTATACGAACACACCCAACTATGGAGGGCAATATGACTCGTCCTTTACATGAACATCGGGAATTCTGGAAAGACCAAGCCGGATGCGTAGCTCGAGGATATTGAAATGTCCATTCTATATTTGAGACAAGAGGAATAATCATGCCGTACTTAGCAATCAAAATTAAACTCAACATAAATCAAACTGGGAGTAATAATGAAACAGAAGCAAAAGACCAACAAGCAGAAACGATTCAAGATGTTTTAGTACCACGAACTCTTGGTCCCGAGGATAAGAATAGCGAACATACCCGGGATACTGTCGAGAAACACTTGGACCGAAAAAGCCGAACAGTACGATAATCTACGACCAAAAAGGAATTTCAAAACAGACGATGTTACTGCCGAATGATGGAAATCTGCGCGCTGGGTGGCAGCTTGTTAGCGACCGATCGTCATGACGGCGAAGTAAACTCACAGATGTGCACACAAGGGCACGTCGCCTCGACGAGGAGAAGCAAAAAACTACAAGCGTTGTTCTGAGTTCTGCTTGGGGAGCTCCGTTTTTACGCCTTTTGCTTAAAATTAATTTCTTTTCCTCGTAAATAAATTGTTTTGTAGCTCCTTAAAAAACTACATAATTTTTTTTTTGTACTCTTAGTTTTCCATTGATGAATTTGTAATGTTATAATGTTGTAATGTTAAACTTGACTATGTTACTTAGAAATTGAATTTATGTTACCTCAGCATTGAATTTATTTACCCTCAGTTTCCCATTAATAAATTTGTTACTTATAAATGGAATTTACGTGTAATTTAAACGTTAAAGATAATTATATATTTTTAAATTCAAAAAACTTGAAATTAGAATAGAATCCGAAAATGTTAAATATTCGAAAGTATAGTTTTAGGTTCGAAAATTTATATATTCGGAAGCTCGATGCGAATGCTCTGTGATTCATAAGTACCGTTAAGTTCACTATAAAAGGCGTGACGCCGACCATGCAAATTGGAATTTCACTAGTTCCACATGCAGGGCAACTCAACAAGTCTCTCTAAGACGATTCCTAGGAGGGATTGATGGGTTGATCCAGCGAAATCTGGCAGTGTTTCTCCACCTTGGCTTTGATAATCCCAAGGACACGGGTATTATTTTTTTGGGGAAGCCGCTCAGCTCTATCCCATTCTACTTTACGGGTTCTACGACGATCTACTCATACTTCGTGGTAGGGATCGGTTGCCTCTTCACTCTAAGGTTTTCTTTGGAGGGCTAGCCCGATCAACGGGAAGGTATTCCACTCCATGAAAGATTTATGTTGGTCCATTTACGTCGTGGTGAGGATCGATTGCCTCGTCACTATTAGGTTGTTCCTAGGAGGGCGAGCCCGATCGACGGGACGGCAGTCAAGTCTGTAGGTCTCCCCCCCGTCCTTTTCCATCATCCCTTCTCCTTGCCCTTCGCGGTTATGGTTGCTCGACTGGCCACACTAAGGTTTTCCTAGGAGGGCGAGCCGGTCAGCCTTATTGCGACACAACTAGGCAATTGGCCAGCTTAGGACTAGGTTTGATCGACTTGTCACTCTAAGGTTTTCCTAAGAGGACATGTCCGGGCTGCTTTGGTGTTATAGGTTAACTTTGGGACAGGGTCTTGGATGCCTTCGGCGCTATGATCCCCAACCAACGCTCCTGCACCCCCTCCAAAAGTCACATAACCCCCTAATTTGATTGACGAATGGAAGACGCGTTATACAACCGGTTTTCCCCGATTTCATCCAGGGACTATAAGTAACTCCCGATTCTGAGCTACAGTTGAAATTATCTTACATTTGACGTCTAACGTGGGGCTCATTCCACATTTGACGCTCAACATGGAGCTCATATTGGAATTGACGCTCAACGTAGGGCCTCATATTACAGTTTTAAATTTAAATATCTGAGCCGGTTTTCAAACGTTCATATACATGTAAAGATTCTCCCAAAATGCACACAATAAAAAACACAACATTTTCCAGATTCATAAACTATACGGTATATTTTTGAGTGATGGTGAATTGGAGCTTCTGGATTCTCGTAAAACACGAATGGCTGCAATCCTGAGCGATGTGTTGAAAGCCGGCTTAGGTCCACTAATTCATTCAGTTTTTCTGAATTGTTTAATTAATTTGTGACATTTCTAACAGATACATACACAATATACAAGCAAATAGTGAAGAACACCGAACGAAAATCGAATAAGAAAAAGTATAAGCCGTATACCAAGCAATAACATGGCAATTCCACATCAGTTGAGTGTACTTGAGTTTAGGAATCGAATTCGTACACGCGGCAGAAGCCTGATGCTTCAATGCTTTGCTTTTCACACGTTTCTCCGCGTGTTCAATTCACCAAGATGGTGAAGATCACTATCCTTGCTTAACGCTATAAATTTCTTTACAGTTGATGGGGTTTAATCTCTGTTCCTTTTTTCCAATTAAACATAAAAGGTACCCACGTTTCCCCGGTGGGCCCTACCCGGGGCTAGCGATGGGTCCGCTGCGAGATCTTTCTCTGCTGTTAGCGGTGATGGTGATCGTGTCGCGGATGGCTGCGCTGATGTCGATCGGCAATGGGAGTTCTGCAGATCCTCCCCGGTATACGAAATCGAATGGGCATGTGGATTAATGGAACTTCGTAAATCAGTCCTCCTTCCTCTCTCTCTATTCCACATCCGCCAAATACATTCTTTAAGCAAAAATACTTTCAGCTATATCCTCAACAGTTTCGACTCGAACGTCTGCAGTACATTGCAACCCATACACCGGATAATGAAAGCGAGTCAATTTACCACATACACTTTATTAACTTTTAAAATTTCATTCTCAACAAAAAACAGAGACACCACAGCCTTTCACCATCGACTCAAAACAGCACACACAAAAAAATCGTCAAAACCACCGCAAAAACAAAACTGTCTTCTTCACAAAAAACGAAAACTGTAAACGCGGTTCTTCTTCTTTTACGCTTTCCTTGTTTATCGGCGCCGTTCGCTCAGCGAAGAAACTTGGCTACGATCAACTTCAAAACTAGTCGAAGATGTCATCGCCGAATTGTAACACTTTTTATGTAGCACTTTTTCTACTTACGTGTTTGCTGCTCTGACTGGACTTAGAGTCGCTGTTGCTACTGCTTCCTCTATTGAATGTTGTTGTGCCAATGGTTATTAAAACACTTTCCAGAATTTATTAATTTGTTCTTTTTATTGAATTGTTCTTTCAATTTCTTTAATTAAACACAACTAGGAATTAAGTGACTTGTTCTTTTATTTTTCTATTTATTCACATTCTATCCTCGATTGGGAATGAATTAAATGATGCTTTTAGTTTTATCTAACTATTCACCTTTAGGAAATTCACAAAATTGTTTCTTTTAAATATCTAATAAGGGGCAAACAGCACACACAACCACTTCTATCTTCGGCTCTCGATTGACTCTCATCAAAAACTAAACTTAACTCAAACTCCCCCTTTGACCCAACCAACAGGTACTTTTTTACGATCACCCATTCTCGATCGCCCCCTCTCTCATTTTCCCATTTCCACGCCCAGTGAGGTGAGTAAACTCTTGCGAATTTACCCGACGGTCACGCTTCCACGAAAGCGAAACCAATTAGGTGACGGCATGACCCCTTTTCATGTTTGGATTGCTCTCAGAGTGCAGATCCAAAATGCATGCCGAGAGGGGAAATGGCGTGGGTTGAAAAGTATTCTTCTCATACTTTTCACCTGTCTCTGGGTTTTTAATCCTCAGCGAATGGCCGTGTCTGGCGAGGGCAACTCCCGCTGCTGATGCTTGGGATATTATCGTTGGGTGTCCAACAAGCGCTGAACACACCTTCTACACACAAATGGATTTGCTGTGGGCTCAATAACAGCGTCAGGAACACGACGGTGTCTCCTGACGGTTGATGATCTAAGAAAACTGGAATATTAGTGCACTAAAACTCAACGAATACCTTTCTTCTGGCGCAGCAGAACTCGTTCACCAAATTAATAATCCACGCCGGTTTTGCTCGTATAATATGAATCAACTTTATTTACAATTATTACACAGGTTTTTGTGGATTAATAAAATAACTTAACTGGCCTGTTCAAAGGTTAACGAAGAAGAGGAATATAAAGGAAAAATGGTTGTCATTTGACAACCAACAGAATTGATTCTAAAATATCAGCTGAATGCTGACATTGTTTAGGCTGATGCCACATATAGCATTAAGGGGGTACCACAGGTAGCATTTAATTGCGAATTCGCCGAATATCAAGGGCGAATCCGCAACATTCCGCCCGCCCCAATCATTGGCGAATCGTCTGGCTCCAGAGGGTAGTCGTCCGGGGCTGGGTCGGGGGATCTAATGAATGGTCCAGGAGGGGGTATCTCCTCCAATGGAAGAATGCCGATTTTGGCGATGGTACTCGTGAGTGGGCTGGTAGCGATTCGGTGCAGTCCACCGTTACGTCGATGGTTGATTAGAAGAAAGCCGCCCGCTCTGAAAAGTGTTGAAGACGGAGGTGTCTTGGATGGCCCAGAGGGTTCGTGATGACGATATGGTCCCCTTCGGTGTTGGATGCGGTTACCGTTTCTGGCCATGTGATCTGGGGCTGCGTCCATTGGCGCCCGTCCGAAGTTAGCGGCTGGAACGATGCGGTCGTTTCCGGGTGAGGCCGCAGCGTTCATTCGGATGCAGCGGTTGGTCCCTGGATACTAGGGAGCGCCGCCCGCCAAGCGGGGCATTGTGTGCTCCTTGGTCTATGGTGGTAGTTGAATGGTGCCTTGAATCTGGTCTCCGGGGTAGACGTCGACAATGGCTTCTATTTGTCCTCTGCGGGGATCTGTCAGCAGTCGTATGGTCGACCAGCTCTTCTGGGTTGGAGTTGTAAATTCGCAACCGCCAAGAACCGGTCACTTTTAACCTGGATGCTTTGATGGGTGCTGCGGTTGGCACTTGCAGCAAGGTAAGATGTCTTCGATTGCATCGTTGGTACACCTTGTTGGGGAGGCAGTCGCGTATGAGATGTCGACCCAAGCAGTTTAGACACAGCTTCCTTTTTTGTGCGACAGACTTCCGATGAACAGGTGTGAGGAAGCGAAAACCCTCACAAACGTAGATGTAGTGGTGCGCCTCACAGAACATGCATGGCGATTGTCTTCGTGGGGGCTTCGGCGGTGGTACGTGCATCAGAACAATGGTCGGGTTGATCTCTGTGCAGGCGGCACTTCGGTCAGCGGCCTGTTGATGCTGACTGACTTGGGAATGGTATGGCTTCTTTTCCGCTGACTTGGTGGTGACTGCTTGCGGATGCATTCGCCGATCATTGGCGAATCCGTCTGTTGCAGAGGCCGGAGGCCCAGGCCGTGGACTTCTAGTGATGCGGATGTCTGGAGAGAGCCGGCCGCCCTGAATTGGTGATGGTCGAAAGGTTGGTGAAAGTACTGAATCGAGACTTACCGATGGGATGTGGCCTTTGGCATGTGAGGCCGCAACGTTGAGTTTGATGTGGATTCTTCCATGCCACCGTCCGCGGGTCCTGGCGGAATAACAGGTGTGGACCCAGTGCCTACTTGGCTGAGTAAAGTACCGTCTCTTCTTGGTTACTGAGAGGCATGCTGGTTGATTCTTGAATGATAGGGGGCGCCGCCCGTCAAGCGGGGCATTGCGATCTCCTATCCCCATTGGGGGGGGGCTACATGTCTTAGCCGTCGTCCTTGATGATTGTCGTTGGCCACCCGGTGTCTCTGTTAGGTTGTCTTTATGACTGGCAGTTGCTGAGAGACCATCGGTTGATGGAAGATTTCCATCCGAGTAGTACAGCGAATTACAATTGGTTGGGTCAATCGACATCACCGATTGGTTGGTGAATTTCAAATGCGTTTGGTCTGCTCCTCGGCCAGTTCCTGCTGAAGGTTGCTGGTGATGAGACTGTACTTGGTCATGTTCACTGGTGATATTGGGCGTGGTTACTGTTGCTGGGACAATTGATGCCGTCTTCGTGAAATGGATTGGTTCAAGGTGGTCCAGTTCCTCTGGGTCGGAGTTGTAAGTTCGCAACCCGCGAGGAACGGCCAAGTGATGGGTCTGCTGGTGCTTCCTCACTGGGAGTGTGTGCGGTTCCTTAACCGCTTGGTTAATGGCGACTTCTGGCAACTGTACTGAGGGCACCTCCCTAATGTCGAGCTGATCGGTGTGGTCCATAGTAGTTGGGGAGACTGGGTTGAGCGCAAACTGAGCCTCGAGCAGTCTCGTTGATATGATACCATTGCCTTAATCGGCGAGTTTCTCTGAAGCAGGCTTCTTTCCTTCTTGTGGTGCATCGGATTTCTTGTCATCTTCCTTTGTTGGTGTTGGTGCACTGGCAGCTGTTGGTGCCTTCGTGCTGAACTCAGCCTTCCTTTGTAGTGTGTTGTCAGTGGTGGGTGCTGCTACGGTTTTCACTTCTTTCACTTCGGCAGCACCTGCCTTGGCTAGCTTTCCTGTGTCTTTTGTCACACCTTTGTTGTCCGTATGAGTTGTGTGTTCCGGTGGCATCATTCGTGATGGTAAGCTGGATGAATGGTCACTTGGCATTCAAAGGCCAGGTGTTGATGGAGTTCCTAGCCACCAAGGTGGTTGTGACGTCAATGGCGGCAAACTATTTGATGGCTGAATGACGATGTCCGTCGCAGTCTTGGATGCGGTCGGTTGGTCGGATGTGAGGGCGTCCCTTGCCTCAATAAACTTTGTGACCTCGTCCAAAAATATCTCCTCGGCCTGATTGATGAATCTGTCCACGAAGTAGCGGTAGCCATGGGTCATCTTGGGAGTGGCCAGGCGTTTTATCTCCTCATGGTTCTGTATGATGTCTTCCCGTTCGCTCTGGAGCTTGTGCTGGTGTAGTTCCACCGCTACCAACGTTGGCGGACCTCTTTTTTCGAGATTGAGATAAGCACAGGACATCCGATCCTGGGAGGCGAACTGGGTCGCCACCAGGTTTTCCGCCAATGTATCTATCATGTTCTGTTTTCTGGGCGTTGACATTGATGCCGACATTTCCTTGTGATTTAGATACCACGAACTTGGCGACGGTTAGTCGTGAGTAACTGCTAGGGGCAGCGTCTGTTCGCGCCACAAATTTGGCAAAGGTAATTTCTTGGTAATTGCAAAATGTCTTACTTGTGGTTAGATTGCTAATGCGCCACTAATCTGGCGGCTGTCTATAGATGCACTGGTCAGCTTGTTGATGCGCCACTAAGTTGGCTGGGGGTAGGTCCTTAGCCTGGACGGGGGCTGCATTCGGAGCAGCGGTAGTTGTAGCGTTGGGGCAGCTGGTTAATGGGCAGTATTGTGGCTCCCATGTGGGCAGTTCATATTGCTCTGAACTGGCGGCGGTCTGCACTGATGTTATGCCGCGAACTAGTTGGTTGATTATGTTCACTGGATTCACTACACTATTTTCACAAACACAATATACAACCACATTCTTTGAGGTCTTAGCGTCTGGACTTGAATGTCCCGCTACCGTCTTATATGCCGCGAGCTAGCAGCAGTGAATCTGGATCCACAGACTGGATCCGGCTCGAAGGACCAAAAACTGTGTGTCCAACAAGCGTTGAACACACCTTCCACACACAAATGGATTTGCTGTGGGCTCAATAACAGCGTCAGGAACACGATGGTGTCTCCTGGCGTTTGATGATGGCTACAAAATATATGTGTTTGTCCACCAGGCGTTGAAAACACGCGTCAGGAACACGATGGTGTATCCTGGCGTTTGATGCTGGATATAATGCTGAAATCTCAGGAACACGATGGTGTCTCAAAATACAAAATCTATGTGTTTGTCCAACAAGCGTTGCATACACGAGTCAGGAACACGATGGTGTCTCCTGACGGGTGATGATCTAAGAAAACTGGAATATTAGTGGACTAAAACTCAACGAATACCTTTCTTCTGGCGCAGCAGAACTCGTTCACCAAATTAATAATCCACACCGGTTTTGCTCGCATATAACTAATCAACTTTATTTACAATGATTATACAGGTTTTTTGTGGATTAATAAAAGAACTTAACTGGCCTGTTGAAAGGTTAACGAAGTAGAGGAATATAAAGGAAAAATGGTTGTCATTTGACAACCAACAGAATTAATTCTAAAATGTCAGGTGATTGCTGACATTGTTTAGGGTGATGCCACATATAGCATTTAGGGTGGTGCCACAGGTGGCATTTAATTGCGAATTCGCCGAATGACAAGGGCGAATCCGCAACACTCGTCGTGTGGGATTAAAAAGACAAAAAGAAATTTATTGTTTATTTTATCCATTATCTGACAAATTATAGTCATATTGAATAACTAAGCATACGAATTTTAAATGATAACGACACAGATGTAAAAATTTGTCAAATAAACACAAAAAAAGAAGTTAAACGACGTTATAAAAACAACTACCTAAATGTAAAGAATAAGAAATATACGGTGAACGTATTTTTAATGATGTTATTTCATGTATTCTCACAAACCAATCTGTTTATTCATGACAAAAATCTGATTAACCCAGGGATAATATCATATATTTAATATATACTTGATATTTTTCTAACTGCCGTTTTTTTTTAAATTATTAGAGGAGACATCTCTTCGTCCCATTGTTTCGTCAATACGAAAAAATCAATTTTCAACTCAAGGAAATGCCCAATTATTAAGAAACCGAGAAAATTATATTAAGAAAAGTTGTCGAATAATCTTGAATAAAACAAAGTGACGTTTTAAAAATTGAATCTAGATAGAAAATGAATAAGAGTTAATAAAACAACATAATCAACAAAAGGCAAATTAATAATTATTAGGCAACCAATAAGTGAATAAGTTATTGCTTAAGTTTCTCACCTGTGTCTCCACTTACATCAGCATCACTTATCGTTTTAAAACAAAACGTACGTACAACTAGATACTTCTATTTTCTTTTTGTTAATAGTTTCATTCGACATTTTTCATTAATAAACTTCAATTACCATATGAATGTGTACGCGAGTCGTCCATCCGTGTAATCAGCGTTCAATGTACATCTATGTACGTAAATATAAAATCATTTGTAAAACCCCTCCGGGTATCGATCGGCATACACACATTTCGGTTATATTCGCGACTCCTTTCAACTCTTTCGACTCCTTTTCGACGTCCTTCGGCTACAAGCCACCCACACTTCTTCAACCCTTTCGACACCATCGATCTTCTCAACTACACTCGACTTCAGTTGCTCGACTCCATTCCAACTCAACACCTTCTTTTAGACTCCACACGCCTCAACCCATTCTCGGCTTTTCTCAACATTTTGGGTGCAGCAATGCCTTCCAAGTGCGAACTTCACGCGACTCTGCCCGCCTTCGCGCAATACTTCTTTCACAACCCCGGCAGCTCGCTGAACCACAGCTACACTTCGTCACTGAGGATGCGAGCGGATTTCCAATAGGTTCCAACATACTCGGACAATAAAACTGTTAGTCCAAGCGACCCACAACAGGCCAGTGGACCACGCCACACACCACTTGCCCCTGCGGCATCAACGCGGTAACATCCGCGTCCACCCCGATTATCGACCCAGGCCCATACCATGACCCAGGAACTCGTCAACGCGACAGTTCCTCTAACATAACCACAGTGCCTCCCGAAGCATGCAGGGCCACCTTGCCTCCCAAGCGTACAGCCCTCCTCCCAGCACTGCACCAACAACCACGAGTAGCCCTTCTGCCGTGACTATGTCACTGCAGGGGGGGGGGGGGGGCTACTGTGACGGATCCCATAAACGCCACTACTCACCTTCCCAAATTACTTAGAAGCTCTCAGTCCTGAAGCTCCCATAACCCCATTGTTCTTTGCTAATGCAATAGCATTAGCACCTGCAACATTCCCCGCATCAAAACATTTCCTTTTCCAAAGACATTTAATGCATTTAGTCATTACATTAAATTCCATACAAGAATTCTTTCTTGCATGGAAATGCATTTCCCAGAATACCTACAAGAATTCTTCATATCATGCGTGCCTGATGAATCCATAACTACTCGGCACTCTTGTACCGGCATGCAATTCCGCTGTACATGTGCACACCACATGTCCCTGCTATTTCCACGGCCTCGGCAGCTCTTTGTCCATCGGGCAAAAGCAAATATTCACATAGTGCGTCTAGAGTCATAAACCGAATTCCTTCGCATGTAATCATGTATACAAATGCATTCCCTTTTGCCCAGCAAAATGCGGTACACGATCACCCATCATATACCTAGATTCCTTTAGCATCACCAGCCTAATTACAACGCGACTATTAATCCAGCTGCAATATACCCGACCACGATCCCTAATCTGACGACAAGCCACCGCCGGTAATAGACGCGATACACATTTCCCATTGGGTAAATAGGAAAACTCATTAGCACCATTCCTCCGATGCAGTGTCGTCTATTATAGCTACGATGCACATCGTAAACAATGGCCTATACGATCCCTTTGTCCTTACAGTTTTTTACCTTTGTTTTCTCATCGCCTTCGCGCATGAGTTGAACAATATGATCTTCACGATCACTCATACACCCATACCACCATGGTCTTCATTACGAGATCTGGTTTTCTATTTCACAAAGAGAGACTTTACGTTTCTCTTGTGGTAAATAAACGTATCCGAAGCCGAGAGGATATTCACCACCACCGAATCGAGAGTGAATCAAGAGCCAGATTCCAACCCTCGGTGGATCTTATTCCATCCACCGACCGAGCAGCTCGTGTCCACTCCCGCTCCCCGTAGCACTGTGGGGACGCCAACGCGTATTGAGTCAGATTAAGTAAATACCAAAAATATTCAATCAAAAGTATTTTTTCTAGTGCCCCCGGTTTAAATACAAGAGTGTAAATTAAATAAAAGCACCAATAGTTGCAATATAGAAACAATAAAAGTAAAAAAAGGTGATCACCAATCAATTCGTGTGTTTTATTTCTTGTGCTGGATGTGGTGAGCAGTTTTTCTTCCTTTGGAAACCAGTTTTTGTGAACAATTTTGTTGGTCGCATTTGCTGCGATATTCAGCGGAACGGTGATCTTTGTGGTAATTATGACGGAGGAAGAAGGGAACTCGGTGCAGTACGCTTGCACACATACTTCTTCCCCACAAGCTGTCTTTCAGGAAATGTACAAGGTGAATGAAAGCATTCACCGAAATCACGACCTGGAGGACAGAGTTCTACTGAATCACCTGCACCTCCGAAATGAAATTTCACTTTGGAAATCGGAGAATCCCGGTTTTACTCAAATCCGTGACGATAATGTCAATTGACATTAATCAATGATGGGGCTAATAGCCTTTTAATTGCTAGGGAAGAAATGCAGAGTATCTTCGACTCATTAAGAACCAAAAATTCAGTGAGATTAGATGGAGTACCTAACATCGTACTCAAGAACCTGCACCCAATGGCAATAGATATATACACGGTCCTGTTTAACAACGCGTTGAATAATGCATATTATTCCGCGCGTTGGAAAACGGCAATCATACCGCCCATTCCAGGAAAGGGCAAAGACTGTACAAAACCAATGAGCATGCGTTCGATAAGTTTACTCCCAAGCATCAGTACAGTATTTGAAAAGACCATTAACAAAGCTCTGCTAAAATGGGTAAACGGCAACAACATTATTCCGACTAACCAGTTTGGCTCGATGACGGGTCATGATACCACACATGCCGCAGCTAAACTGGTCTCCGACATACAATGGAATAAATGTAAGAACCAATGCACAGGTACCTGTCTGATCGACTTCGAAAAAGCCTTTGATACCGTCTGGATCGAAGGATTATATTACAAACTGGTCGGACAAGGCATATATAAACCTTTACGGTATGGTAAAGGACAAATATGGAAATGTGACCTTTAATAAAACGTATAATATCAAGAATGGCTTGCAAGAGGGAGCGATACTTCCTCTCATTCTTTTTACCATTTATATTAGCGACTTATTGGATGCATTTCTGCAAGCTATTGCGTACGCAGACGATCTCATAATTTACAGAACAGCTTCGAAAGTTGAGATCATAAATAGTTTAATACAGCAAGACTTCAATAACGTGCAGTGCTATTGCGATGACTGGAAACTTAAGATCAATTTCCAGAAATGTGAAGCCATCGTATTTAGAACCCCATTATATAAAGCCGCGAACGACACAAGGAAAAACTGGCGAAAACTAGTTATTGTGGGACTGCATGAACGTTGTGGGGGTGTGTAGTCGGTGTGCCGACACGGGCTCCGGTTCTACTACCAACCCACTAGAGTCCGCCGAATGTTCCGCCGAACACTTTTTACCAAACCCAAAAATGAAACACCAGCAATATGTTGTTTTGAAATTTGTTTATTGTTCACTGTTTGTCTTTTACTATATTGTAGGATTAATTTGTTCTTTTTACAAAAAGCTATTGGGCGCCTTTTGTACGTACTTAGTGTTATTTTCCATTAAAGGGACTATTGCTCATGACTGTTGGGTACCGCCCTGTGTGTTTGGATACCGAAAATTTAGGATGCTTAAACTCATCCTATTTCGTAGGGTTTACGGCTAGATTTACGCGGAGGAAAACAACTAAACTTCTCCGAGTCGGAAATATACAGCACTCGCAACAAGCTTGACGTTACTCGAACTCGATGCAAAATGATGCACACTCTGGTGTAAAGAGAACCCGACCCTAATGTGTGCGCATTCCTCAGCGGCTGACAATCGACTGACTAAAAGGGAGACACCTCGCGCGGTGCAACGCGGCGTGGCCGACCCCGGTGGTGGTGTGACGACGCTGGGGCGCGTGTGCCCGCAGCGGTTGTTGTGAAGCGACTGTCTGAATGAATGCAAGAAGCTATTCAGGGTATCGTGCCAGTGGACTCATCGCTAAGTGAATTTACAGCGTTAGGGATGATAGTGCAGAACGTGTGATTCGAACTCACGCTATGACAGTTAGAATCACCAAAAATTGAACCAAAGCGCAACCCATCAGGCCACCACCGTGTATACGAATTCGATTTCTAAACTCAAGTACATTCGACTGATGTGGATTTGTTATGTTATCGCTATGGTACGAGTATACGGCTCTGATGCATTTTCTTATTCGATTTGCGTTCGGTGTTCTTCACTATTTGCTTGTGTTTTGTATGTGTATCTGTTAAAAACGCCACAAACTCACTGCCGCTTACTAGGAACATGAAGAAGGGTTGCTATGCGTACATAGAAAATTTTGTTTCGGGGAATTTCTGCCGTACAGGCTGGATTAGCTTCCTCTGTTGCTGTGTACACGGAGAAATCGGTCCCGGAGACACGACCAAGTATGGGCATGGGTTGTCGGTTGGACAGTCTTGGTCGTTACGATGGTTGTTTCGTGGAAATGCAATGCATCGTGCTGGTGACTTGCCAGTAAGGAGAATTGGTATTATTTCAGATGGTTTAGGTAGGATGGGAGCCGAAATGGTTTTCGGGGAAACTAATGCTGCTTGGTTGCAAGCGAGAAATATAGTTTAAGTAGGAAATTAACCGAAGTGGTTTTTGGGAAAAATGCATACGATTTGATGTAGATGATTTAAAATGTATTCTGTTGCAGGATTTGGTGTATATGTGCTATTTTAGATTGGGAAATGAATTCTTTGCAAGTTTGGGAATGTATGCTATTGCAGATTTGGGAATCGATGCTGTTGCAGGTTGGGAAATGTATTCTTGCAAGTTGAATGGTGCGTTGGGCTATGGTGATACGCTGTTGGCGGTCGAAATTAGGTAGGAATTGTGGGTTGGTTATCCGTGTGATATAGAGAACCCTCACAAGGTAAACTGGAAATCGAAACTGTAGTTAAATATCTGGCTAGATCAATATCTGTATTTCAACAGACATGTAGAGGCTGGTTTGGCCGAAGCTAGGAAAACGTTTGCTATGACAAGGAGGCTATTTCACAGTAGCCAACTTTACAGTAGGGTAAAAGTTATATGCTACATAACGCTAATCGGGCCAATGCTCATATATGGTTGCCCAGTTAAACCATAGTTCCAAATTCGATGGAAAATATTCGGGTGTTCGAAAGGAAGTGTCTCAGATGTTGTCTCAGATTATATCGAACACTGCAATCGGACTATAAAAAGTACTATTCAAATGAGACTTTATATAATGAAGCGTAGATAAATAGGGTGGATAAGTTTATGATCAAATGAATCAGAAGACATATTGCAAGAGCAATAAGCTCATCCGACGATCTTATTTTCGGGGCTTATTATTCAAATACTCTGTACTATAAGAGCGTGAGTCGCAACGGTTTTGTTCCACCAGAGGCGTTCCTTGATTTGGACATGAAAGGGCTGATACAGGATAGATCCGGAATTCCACTGATCTATTATGTAAGTAGATCATCCGTAGACGAGCGATTGTGCTACGACCTGGAAGTCACGCGCACCGAAGAAGAGCTCTTGCGCTTCAGTAGGGCTATCTCCCACAACCGGTGTTGCGGTCACAACCCCCCATCCCATAAAACCTACCTCTTTGGAGCTAATCTCCATCATTAATCGCGCATACAGGAAAAATCGCGATATCAATTCAATATCAAACAAATTGAACTTGAATTTAAGTTGAATCCAAGACGGGAAAGAACGAACCATATGTTCAACACGCAAAGCCCCCTGGATCCAAATCTGTGGACCAGATGACGAACTTTCAAGTAAAGTTGTTGAGAATCATAAATTGCACGCCTGCAATTTTATGATCTTTCAAAGGTTTGTTTACACAAAGCATTTCCGACAAGGAACATCCTTGCTCGATCGCCTAGAAGAAATAAACAGGTACCATAAAACGAACTGCACGTTCACCTAGGCGCTATTGATCTTTTCCTTTGTACCGATTTCCCACGGAAGAGATTCTGGCCCATGTGGTTAAAGAAAACAACAGGCGCAATAAAACGGACTACACGTTCGTCTAAACCATAACAACACAAACAAAAAAGGGAATCAGAAATGTGCATTAACACGATGCACTATTGATTTTTCTTTTGTGTTTGATCTACTGAAAAATGGATCAGGCGGGAAAAAGGAAAGATCCTTTTTCTGCTGGAGGAAACAAAAGATTTCCATTCAAAGAAAAAAAAAAGAGAAAACCACTAGAGATGGCTGGTTTTCAAGATGTTGGCCGAGACGCCCAGACACAGAGTTGGTTTTTGGATCTCGCCCGTAACGGTGAGATAGTAGAGTTGGTTTCTAAAAGTGGACCAGGAAGGTCAGGAGTTGGTGCAAGGGTTTTGAAGTCCATTGCGCGAAAAATAAAAGATATCGAGAGGATTACGATTAAAAAGGTGGATGTGCTGTGGTTTTGTGTTGTGAACAATATAACAAGCGAGCGTGGAGTTATCGTGTAGTAATTTATAAATTAGTGTAACAAATGACTAGTCCTATGTGAAATTTAATAAAGGTGAACGCTGAAATAAAACCAAGTGTGTTTCAATTCACATAAAGTTCGTTTGTTGGTGTGCAAAGTGGGTGGTGTGGATAAAAGTTATATCAACACCGGGACGATAATATTAAACAGCACCAACAGTTCTGGTGGTTGAATTGTAAATAAATTCCTGATTACCAATGTCGGTAGAATCACTCCATCATCAGGCAGCTTACACAGACTTAGCTTTTCTAGATTTAGTGTATTATAACTTTATAAAAAAAATATTGAAGTATGTTAAATTTTAGAAAAAACAAAAAAAAATCGGCACAAAGTTTTTCTAATTTTTCTTTCTCACAAACATTCATAACAGGAGCCACAAACAAAGTTCTCTCGCCGAAAGGCAAATTTTACAATAGTCATGTAATGTTTAGCGTAGAGCGTCTGCGTAGGACCAGCAAGTTTAAATATAAGATAATTAAGCTAGAATTAAAGCATTTTTTGTCTAGCATATAACTTAGAAACTAAAGGTATAAAACGAAAATAAAAAATATTGCAAAAATGAAAAAAAAAAAAATGATTTTTTTAAAGAGTTGGGCCACATTGATATACATCCTTTCCAAAAGAAGCGGGAATCGATAATTTAAAAACGGGCGATCATTTAAGTGGCCCTTAAAGAGTGTGCCAAAATTCTTTTTGTTGCTAAATTGACAAGACTGTCCTTCATCCTAACGTGAAGTTGGAGCGCGATCTGTCATTTAATTGGCCTTTTAAATAATCAATTCCCGGTAGTTTTTGACAGAATGCAGTCTGAAAGTCTGCCTAATATTTCACAACATTTGTTCAGAACCGCAATATGTGCCGAATATTAGAAATACCATGAAGTTTATTCGCCTTGTGTTAATGTTCGATTTATGTATCATTAATGGGTTATCAAAGCGTTTAAGCACATTAACCAATATTATTGGATTTAATGTTCAAGTCGTTGAACGGGACAATGAACTTTCTAAAGAATCTTGTTTGCATCAGAATATATACAATAAAAGAGAATGGAGTAAATTTTCGGACTAATGAAATTAATGTATTATGTATTATGTTGATTTAAATAAAAAATCGTGTGTCCAACTTTATCCTGTGCGACATTAAATAAACTGGTTATTGTTATATTGTTTCAACAAAGCTTAGGGAATAAAGAAACATTATTAAACTATAAGCGTGTGTTTTATTTAAATTGTTCAAAGTGCGGTAACTGTGTAATAACGAGTATACTCTACTGTAACACGGGTAGTCGTTAACAGATGAAGCAAAAGGTCGCACACCATTATTTTTTAAGGAAAATAAACGGCAAGAAATTTGGCAGCGGACAAGGGCGCCTTTATGGTCCCGAGATGGCAGACTGCCGTTACAAGGATGTTCGCAGTAATATTAGCCATTTTTTTCATATCCTTAACTAAAGTCAAATTTTTAAAAACGTTATACTCAAACCACGTTTTTATTTTTTTTTACGGCACATCACACAAACAATTTACATTCAGTTGATGAAAAATGTTAACCACATTTTAAAAAATATATTAAGCACGGTGGTAGACACGGGTTTTTCAATATGTTCAGTTTTAGATGTTTTATTGGGAAATTTTTGTCCATTTTTTGTGATAGAGAAGTTGACATATTTTCTACTGATCAGCAATCATTCAAAAATATATATATTTTTTATTTATATTTTTAAATCTCTTTACATTTCCAATCATCATCATCATCGGCACTACAACCGGGATCCGGTCTTGGGCTTATTTGACAGGACTGAGGCTTGTTAACTTTGTTTTTCCGGCAATGTTATTAGCCTTGTGCCATTACATTTGCTATACTCATGTAGATTAAGACAATATTTTCAATTTTTAAAATTGGCGGTCCCTGTCTTCCATACCACAGAATGCCTCAGATTCATCGTCCCCTAGAGGTGGATCTGTGGGGCTTTTCAGGGCCCGAAGAGCCATACATCACTCGATCCCCACTATTCCAGGCGAAGCGACTTACCTCGAAGTCGAACCTTCAGCAAGGTTACGTAACCTTGCTACGGCATTTACCGCCAGCCAAATTGCTGGAATTAATTCAGTTACCCAATAGGATAACTGACATGAATATCTTTTAGGCAGCTTACCTTTCTTTGGGGGTTTTTCTCCAAACCCCTTTTTCCTCCACCACCATACCTGAAAACATTGAGTCCACGGCAAAGATTATCACCTAGCCGTGGCATCGAGAATTTCATCCTCGGGCATGCGTTACCATACCTGAAAACATTAAGTCCACGGCAAAGATTATCACCTAGCCGTGGCATCGAAAATTTCATCCTCGGGCAGGCATTGCACCCAGTGCATCTCGTTTCCATAGCCTTATGCCATGGAAACAAAATCAACACGGAGTTCATTGATTACTCGTTGTTTTTGTTTGTCCATGGCACCCCTAGCATGCGGCTATCAGGTCCCATCAGTTTGCCACCGCCGACAAGGTTTCGGCTGATGCAAAGCAAACATTTCCCTAATTACCAGCAATAGCTGGTTTCCTATTATCGGTCTCCACCGATCAGGGACCGCAAACAAGCAACGAATTGGATGCAGCCATCAAGTGTTTACTTTTAACATCTGGCAATGGCTGCACCCTATATTCGTTGCAATACCCAAATATAGCATTTGCATCACAGATTGTTTATGGTATATCCAATTTCCTATTAACGGCCGCCAACCGTCGGCGGACCTAGGAAAATTCACACCCATCAACCTAAATGTTGATTTATGGCCTCTCCCAGGATGACCAGATCTTCGGCTCGTGTTGTTTTTACCCCAGATGTCCCTGTTGCCGGCAAGTATTGCACAATCAATTGTGTACACAGCCGCAGGCCACCCATTGTTTGTATTCGTAGGAGATGCAGTTGCGACGCTCGCAACCACCATCGATCACCGGACGATTGTATGCGATGCATACACATACATACGAAATGTATGCCGTATTCCCCGGCCCAATCACGGTTGACTGCCTCGAGTCGATCGTGCAGCTCCTCCTCTTTTTGCGGTTTCCTTTGTGGTGTCCTTTTTTTTCGTCGGCAGCGAATAGCTAGTCAGATAGTAACCTTTGAAGCGCGCACACGTACCGGGTACGTGGCGTTTTGCTGAGTCAGAATTCTACAGTCGAGGAAGGTTGTCGAGAACCTTACGTGTTAAGTGTTACGTAATATAGTGTCTTATTCGGCTTGTAATTAGAGGAGCATTTTGTCAACTTTTCTTCCGATAAAGGTTGTTTAATCAAGTCGAAATATTTCGTGTCACTTCTAAGCTAATGTGTCATTGTTGGAAATCGTTAGAACAATAAAAACAAACTAAATCAATGTCCCCGTGTAATACTCAGGAACAATGCTCAATAAAGTTCAATAATTAAATACAATTAGATATCTGTGTGTTTCATTTCTACCGGAGAACTGTGCTTTGAGGAATCAGCTGCCGTGAATTAAATTGTGGTGTTTTTCTTGAATCTGCGTCCGTGCTGACGCACTAATAAAAATACCCACAGATCGTTCTTAGATATCTTGCTAATGGACTCACGACTGAGACTACTTACCACCAACAGACGAAACACAAACTGTTTACGGACAATTGAATACGACAGTGACCACTGTGCATTCACGGCAGTAATGGAGCTGCCCATCGATGTCGCAGATCTGGAGGAATTCGTGATCCCGCAACCCTACAACTACAGGGCAATGCGATGGCCGCGGTTCACCAGATCATTAACAAGAGAACTTCGTTCGAATGACTTTAATCTGCCAGTAAACAGAAACCTGACAAATGACGAAATCGACAAATACATTCAACAAATGGACGAAACCGTAAAACGAACAATGGACAAAACAATTCCCAAAACAACAGTTACAGATCACACTAACATGTCAACAATAAACGCGCTCCACAAGAAAAAGAGCAGACTGCTATCGAAATTAAAACAATTACACAGACAGTTTACAGACAGACAAGACCAGGAGCTAATATCACTGAAATCTCAATTAAAAAACCTCCAACAATTACTTAAAGCTAATTGTAGATTAGCAACAAATTTGTATTGGAACAACAGAATTCGAGCTATAAAAACTAATAACCCGAATATGTTCCCACAAATAAATAAAATATTCAGGAGAAATAACCAAAACGAGATTCAGTGTCTCCAAATTCCACGTACCGAGGTAAACAAGCAGCTGCTAACCAACATTGGCATAGATACAGAGAACGCTATCCTCAATAGTGAGCTCTTTGTGATCGAAGATCCTTTGGAGAAGGCGAACGCTGTGGGAGCTGTCTTTCAGGAAATGTACAAGGTAAATGAAACCATTCACCGAAACCATGACCTGGAGGACAGAATTCGACTGAATCACCTGCACCTCCGGAATGAAATTTCACATTGGCAATCGGAGAATCCTGGTTTTACGGAATTCAGTGACGATAATCTGTCAATTGACATTAATACCAATGGTGGGGCTAATAGCCTTTTAAACACAAGGGAAGGAATCCAGAGTATCTTCGACTCATTAAGAAGCAAAAAGTCAGTGGGAATAGATGGAGTACCTAACATCGTACTTAAGAACGTGCTGTTTAACAACGCGTTGAATAATGCATATTATCCCGCGCGTTGGAAAACGGCTATCATTCAGCCCATCCCAAAAAAGGACAAAGACTGCACAAACCCAATGAACATGCGTTCGATAAGTTTACTCCCAAGCATCAGTAAAGTATTTGAAAAGACTATTAATAAAGCTCTACTAAAATGGGTAGACGACAACAACATTATTCCAAATAACCAGTTTGGCTTTAAGGCGGGTCATGAAACCACACATGTCGCAGCTAAACTGGTCTCTGAGATACAATGGAATAAATGTAGGAACCAATGCACAGGGGCCTGTCTGATCGACTTGGAAAAAGCCTTTGATACCGTCTGGATCGAAGGGTTATATTACAAGCTGATCAGACACGGCATACATAAGCCTCTACTATATGTACTTTACGATATGTTAAAGGACAAGAGGTTCGTGGTCAAAAATGGTAATGTGACCTCTAATAAAACGTATAATATCCAGCATGGCTTGCAACAGGGAGCGGTACTCTCTCCGATTCTTTTTAACATTTACATTAGCGACTTATTAGATGCACTCCCGCAGGCGATTACGTACGCAGACGATCTCATAATTTACAGAACAACTCCGAAAGTTGAGACCATAAATAACTTAATACACCGAGACTTCAACAAAGTGCAGCGCTATTGCGATGACTGGAAACTTAAGATCAACTACCAGAAATGTGAAGCCATCCTATTTAGAACTCCATTATATAAAGCCACGAACGACACAAGGAAAAACTGGCGAAAGCTAGTTATCGTGGGACCGCATGGAGATAAACTGGAAACCAAGAGTTTAGTTAAATACGTGGGCATCTGGCTAGATCAATATCTGTATTTCAACAGACATGTATACGCTGCTTTGGTCGAAGCTAGAAAAACGTTTGCTATGACTAGGAGGCTATTTCACAGTAGCCAACTTAACAGTAGGGTTAAAGTCATATGCTACATGAGGCTAATCAGGCCAATGCTCATATATGGCTGTCCAGTATGGTTTAACATAGGTCCAAATTTGATGGAAAAGATTCGGGTGTTTGAAAGGAAGTGTCTCAGATGTTGTCTCAGATTATATTGAGCACCGGAATCGGAATACAAAAAGTACTACTCAAATGAGACTTTATATATTGAAGCCTCCATAAATAGGGTGGATAATTTTATGATCAAATTAATCAGAGGACATATTGCGAGAGCAATAAGCACGTCCAATGACCTAATTTTCGGGGCTTATTATCCAAATACCCTGTACTATGAGAACGTGCGTCGCAATGGTTTTGTTCCACCAGAGGCGTTCCTTGATTTGGACATGAAAGGGCTGATACGGGATAGATCCGGAATTCCACTGATCTATCATGTAAGTAGATCATGCGTAGACGGGCGATTGTGCTACGACCGGGAAGTAACGCTCACCGAAGAAGAGCTCTTACGCTTCAGTAGGCCTATCTCCCACAGAGACCGGGACGATAGTATTAGCGTCAACAGTACTGGTGGTTGAGTGGCATATAAAGATCTGGATTCCAAAGTCAGTATAGAATAACAGTATCATCAAGCAGCTTACATAGACTTAGCTTTTCTAGAATTAAGTTAGTATAAGATTTAGATTAAGTTAAGTTAAAAAAATATTTAATAAAAAAAAAAAATATATATATAAATCTATATGTATATATATGTATATATATATGTATATATATATATATATATATATATATATATATATATATATATATATATATATGTATATTTATAAATTTAAAAAAAAAAAATAAAAAAAAAAATAGACAAAGTTTTCAAAATTTTTCTTTGTCATGTAAACAATAATAAGTACTGCCACAAACGAAGTTCTGTCGCCGAAAGGCAAATTATACCATAGTTATGTAATGTTTAGCTTAGAGCGTCTGCGTAGGACCAGTAAGTTATAATATAAGATAATTAACATAGAAATTAAGCATTTTTTGTCTAACATCTAATTTAGAAACTAAGAATATCAAAAGAAAATAAAGAAAAAATGTTTTAAAAATGAAATGAATGCTTCAGATTCTACGCCACTTCCAGGATTAATTCCAACACGATATTTTGTATTGTTTTCTAATATAACATTTTCTTTAAACACTTCTTTCTGATAAAATACTTTTTAATTGATAACCCTGTCTTTTATCATCATCATCGGCAGTACAACCGGGATCCGGTCTTTGGCCTATTTGACAGGACTGAGGCTTGTTAAATTTTCCATAATAATTTGTTTTTCCGGCAATGTTATTAGCCTTGTGCAATTACATTTGCTATACTCTTGTAGATTAAGACAACATTTTCAATTTTTAAAATTCGCGGTCCCTGTCTTCCATACCACAGAATGCCTCAGATTGGACGCCACTTCCAGGATTAATTCCAGCACGATATTTTGTATTGTTTTCTAATATAACATTTTCTTTAAACACTTCTTTCTGATAAAATACTTTTTAATCGATAACCCTGTCTTTAATCAATAAGAAATCAAGATGCTCAAACGGAAGAGAAAACGAAAGGACGAACAACAGTACGCAGATTCCACTATAAGAAGGGAGTAATTGAGCGAGGAATCAGTTCCTCATGCAGACTTTCTAAAAAAAATGTCCATTGGTATCTAAGAGAGTAAAATGGATCCGAAATTCCCCTGATCTATCATGATATATACAGATAAGGATATTGGAGGTCGGATTTATGGTGTATGTTTCAATATACATCTGGCAATTCTTGGCCACCTAACACAACATTAAGAATAAATTGCACGGTTCACGTTGGGAATAGGAGTTGTGGCATTCTATCCTGATCACCAGCATTATAAGACGCCATCTGGCCGTAACACATATTCAAATACCGGCTAGGCAACAACAGATACCCTGTTTGGTAGAAGACTTTTCAACTCATGGTATAGCAAGGGATCGACACAATGCCTATGTGTTTAGTGGGAGGACGGTGATAAAATGTCTGGTTCTTTTGGACGTAAGTAAATTAAAAAAAAAAAACGCAATCAGAGTTGATAAAGTATATGGTTGCGGAAACATCTAAAACTCTGAGACTTCTAGTATCGTTTTAAGAGAGCGACAGCACGAGTCTAGCGACGTCTGATGTTCAGTCTTCAATTATTACTATATTTTTGAGTTTCACTATTACTATCTCTAAAACGGTTTGTAATAATATACAAACATCTGAATGAATGTTGATTTTCAAGTACGTTTCACTGAAAATATCACACTATAAGCACTAGGAATCTTTCTAAGAACAAGCAGATATCAATAAAATTTTTAGAATAAGAAAAGTACACATTTGAAATTCCATTCATTATACCCCAAACTACCAAAGTAGGCAACACAATGTGTCTAATTATAACCGAAAGTAAAACAAATGATTGTAGTTGTCACCCAAGAGACACCCATCATGTTTGGACGAAATCGTCACGATTATCAGTTTCTGAGCTATTAAGAGAATAGTTGGCCTAGATACGGATGTTAACAGCACTCATGACACTAATGTGGAAACCAAGCGGATGATCACTTGCTAATTGCGCACCTTTGAGCTTAGGCGACAGTCATGCAGTACGGAACGCAACACCTTGAGACCGAGAAAATTAGCATAACTTTGCAGAGGGGCAATGAACATCTGAGCGGACAGAATAGAACACTGATTGACAGTGCCAACACTTTTTCACGTTGACTTTTAGTTATCCTTTCTTTTCTAAACTGCCGAGGTGGTTCACTCAAAATTAATTTCCATATCATTTTCAGATAATTTTCACCCAAACAAAAATTGACTTACCGTTCGTTTCGTCGAAATTCTTATTCGTCAACTGGAACAAAGCATCTAGAGGTGTACCATTCGCTTTCGGCTTGTGATTTTTGCTGACGGCACTTTGAGAAGCATTACCGGGTTCAGCATCGCTCTGGTACCCACGTAAATTCTTCTCCGATTCTGACGATAATTGACTTCCGACACCCGTTTCTGGTGAGCAGCAATCACTGGTCGCTGAACTAGATCTCTCTGATCCGCTCTCCGAAGGCGGAACAATCATTTCTACATTCATTTGACGGAGTAATTGTGCTTGGAGCTGTCTGTGATAATCGAGCGCGGCTAAATGTTGCTCATAGTGTAACAGAGCCGCAGGAAAGAATGTTGGCCGCACAGGAATCGGCCCACGAACAGCATCCCATGGCCGAACGATTAAATTTAAACCGCGAATCTCATTCTTTTCGGTGTGACTTTCATTCTTGCCGAGAATGTCGGCTATTGAAAAGCTCTTAATGCGTTCGCTAGATTTCGATGGTGGCGAAACATCACTTAGACGCAAACGTTTCAATGGCTGAAAGTAATTATCGCGTTGAGGCGGTGGACTCGGCGATCCAACAGATATTTCTGAGCCCGCCGGACTGTCTGAACGCGGACTGGAACACATTATTCCGATGTACACAATCAATACAACACAAAGTTGACACTAACTGACACTCTAGTCACAAATTAGAGAGTTACATTGACAGTCAACGGGAGTATAGTGTCCAGGGAAGTTGAAATTTTTCAAAAAATGCAAATTGCTGAAGTGGGATTTTCACGACGGCAATCGCAAACGCTGCACGTTCGCAGATACTCACAACCGAACCGCCAAGAATTTCATTCAGCGACTACTGCCGAGTTCACACTCAACCGCCAGCGAGTGAAACGAAACGAGTTTCCGGCTAGAAGGAGAAAAGTATCTGTATCTGATGTAGATTGTGTGAGGCGGAGCAATGCTATTGTTGGTGGCCAATGGCGTATGACTGTCACCCGGTAACTAGTTTGGGTTGTGTTGTTTTATTTGATTAAGTTTCTTGCAGACGATGTTCGAGAGAGAACGCGCGTGTCGGAAGACGGTTTTATCTTTGTGGCACTGGAGACACCCTTGATGCGTGCGCACTTGTTTGTCATTAGTATTCTGTCCTTTTATGTACTCTTACACAGGGGGTTGCAAATAAAAAGTTAACGAACACAGAGTAAAAGAAAGAAAAACGGATGCTTTGTCCTTTTGGGTCTTATACTGTAGTATGAGTAATTTGCTGACAGGTTGACAAGGGTTCGAAATGGACTTGGGTAAGCAACCCTAATTGCTCAGCTCGAGGGGACTCCTTGTTTTGTTTTTACTCTTTGTTAAGATAAATATCTGCACGTCCATGGACACCAATTGTTCAATTGAAGAACAAACATGGTGGCTATGATAAAAGGGGGCGCGGTTGATGTACCTGCGATAGTATCGTAAGCAAATTGTAAATGCGTGTAATTATAAGTTTATTGTTATAACCAGACTGTGATCAGCTGAAGTATTTGTTCATGGTGTCACACCACTTCAATATGAGTTTTTGCTACTGGCGAGGTGGAATACCAAAATGTGGATCAACTAGACCTGATTATCTTCAAAACGGTTGGTGAAAAAAGAGGCACCTATACGTATCCAACCTTATACAAGCATCCTTGTAATGTACTCGTATTATAAAACAAACATTTACCTACATAACTCGAATAGTTTCTGAAACCTTATAACCGAGACTCTTTTCTATTCAAGACTAATGACGATAGTATCATCTATTCTCATAGGCTCATATGCAGATTACCCACGGTAGATTCAACCACTCAGTTAAAAATCGGTGACAGGAGATTTTTGTCCTTTTGTCAAATAAACAGAGTAAAGAGCTTTTTGTTTCATAGCAAAAGTGGGCCAAAGAAGAAGAAAAAAAAGAAGAAAAACAAGAACAAGAAGCAGAAAAAGTATAAAAAAAAGAAGAGGAAGAAGCGAAAGAAGAACAAGAATGATAAGAAAAAGAAGAAGAAGAAGAAGAAGAAGAAAAAGAACAAGAACAAGAACAAGAACAAGAACAAGAAGAAGAAGAAGAAGAAGAAGAAGAAGAAGAAGAAGAAGAAGAAGAAGAAGAAGAGGAAGAAGAAGAAGAAGAGGAAGACGAACAAGAAGAAGAAGAAGATGAAGAAAAGGAGAAGAACTGGAAGAAGAGGAGGAGGAAGAAGAGGAAGAAGAAGAAGAAGAAGAAGAACAACAACAACAACAACGACGAAAAGAAGAAGAAAAGATGATGGGGTAATGAAAAGAGGTCAAGATGGACATTGATCCTAAATTACCAAAGATTGCAACGTTGTACCTTCATGCAAATATTATATATAAGAAATCAGATACAAATAAGTCATACTTTCATAAAATACGTATATATGCCATTATAAAACTTTTACTTTACAGAGAGATAGCATGAGGCGGTGAAATGACGGTTGCACTTAAACCAAAAAATGCCAACAGATTTTGAACCCACATGACCCCCGGAGCGATAATGCAATCAATCGCTCCACATTTCGCCACAATTATTGAAGTGGAAATTGTGTAATTGCACATTAAAATTGATTCGGTCACTTTGTAATCCCAGAAGTTGAACTTGTGGGGCGGAAGCACTGTGCACCGTCGTACGGCGCTGATTCTCTTCGCATCCCCATCATTCACTTAATAGTTCATCGAGATATAAACCGAATGAAACGCAGCAAAATGTTCACCAAGGAGAAACGTCACACACAGGAGAAATAAAACACGCAGGTTTAGTTTATTAGTTCAGGAGCACTGTTCATTTAATTTAGTTAGAGATCATTTTTTTAAACTTAATAATTATTACAGCTTCTGGCGCAAGGCTAATAACCTTACCCAGAAAAACAAATTATTATGCAAAATTTAACAAGCCTCATACTTGTTAAATAAAGCCAAGACCGGATCCCGGTTGTAGTGCCGATGATGATAATGATGATGAATTATTACAGCTTCACCGAAATCAAGAACACACACGTTAGTTTTAATTTATTCCGGTACAACAACTTTTATTATTCAACACTGACTCTGTATATCTGCGCTTTTCCTGCGCTTTTCCAACCGACAAAAGCAGTGCCGCATATCGCGTCTAGCCGTCAAAAACCGAATTCTCCAGCGTGTAAATATACACACAAAGAATTCGACCCTTTCCGCCAGCAAAGATACAGTGCACAATCACCATTGGGTATCTAAATTGCTTTTAGCACAAGTTTTCCTAATCGCTTGCAGTCTATTTACACAGCTGCACGCACGTCTTCTATGATGCCCTCTGTTCTATTCTCTATTCTCAGTTTCGTTTACCCATGACCTCGTAGCATGAGTAAACAATGGATCAACTAACACACTAGCTAAGATCAACCCAGAGATATCCTCTCCAATTGGTCACCACAAAGCGAAACTTCACGTTTCTCTCGAGAAAGAAAACGCACTCCTATATGAGAGTGGACTTACCACAAGTCTCTCGAGGTTAATCCTTGAGTACACGAGTCGAAATTCAACCATCAAACGGGTCGGTCGCGGGCGAGAATTAACAGAGTGGGCACACCCCCGAGTCATGTTTAACGAGTCGTAATTAAACCACCAAAGAAGTCGTGTTGCATTTCACCATGTTTGGAGAAATAAATTAAACAATTTCGAAGTGAATTACTGTGTAGCTTAATTTTTGCTTTAGTACCGCATTCAAGTAAATTAACAAACGTTTAATCAAAGAAAAGAACGGGCTGATCCTTTTGATTCAATTGTTTTGTGGATACATTTTATATTTTATTAGTCCCAAGTAATTCACTAAGATTTTTAAACAATTTTAATCAAATATGGCAATTAATGTATATGTGAGTGGAATGTCTGGAAACAAAGAGTTTTTGTGAAGACCAATTAATCATGCAGCAAATTGAAAGACAAACAACAAACAATTTATAAAGCTCATTAACTGTTCGATATTCTAGATTTAAAAAAGGTAAATTAAATTCAAGACTAGAAGTTACAAATAACTAAAATAATATAACACTTGTTCCTTTTTTTTATTCATTCCGTGATCTTCCGCGGGATGTTTTTTTATTTAGTTTATAATTTACGTTGGAGATCTATCTTGGTTAGTATACACGCCTGTCACGCGGGCGACCGGTGTTCGATTCCCCGTCGGGGAGCCTCTGGCGCAAGACTAATGACCTTGCCCGGAAAAAACAAATCATTATGAAAAATTTAACATGCCCCAGGACTTGCTAAATAAGGCCAAGACCGGTTGCCGGTTGTAGTGCCGATGATCATGATGATGATGATCTATCGTGACTACAATTTACGTAGAGGACCTTTCTTCACCGAATCTATCTTAAGAATGATTTATATTTCTATTTTTACTTAAAATCTAACATAACAAAAATAATAGAATGTACCTCAGGTAGTGACAAAATGTCTATCTGTTAATAGGTAATTAGGCACTTAAAATATAATTACCTTATAACAACATTATAAATATGACCAATTAGTCTAAAAGATGAGATGTATTCATTCTGTTATGCTTACGTGATGTTCATGCCATATTTCTGTTATGACTATGTTATGTTTATGCCATGTTTATGTTATGGCCACGTTATTATGATATGTAACAACTAGACTCATTCCATTGTAGAAGTGCCGACTAAAACATTAATTACTGTATTTTAAAACAACAAAGGGAAATCAATAAAAATACATTTCCAACAAAAGCAGTGTGTTTCATTTATCATTGTTGGTGAACGGTTCCCAGCAGCATTCAGTGGGATTTTAGTGAACCCGCCCCGTGCCGGCACACAACTAAAAGTTAACCCCACAGGTATACCGGCTGACGTCGCATTTCAACGCAATTGCAAATTGAAATTGCTAATCGGAAAATAGGTCGATGGCGAAGAAGGCGTAAAGGCAGAATAGGAGTCAGTGGATAGTGGAAAGAGTAGTCGGTCTTGTGGCTTGGAATTTTTCATTCAATAAATCTTAAGTGATCCTGTTTAAAAAGTAAAAATAATTAGTAATATCGTTTTAAAGTGTCGCCTTTCTAATTGTGCCCATTTTATAAATCGGTAAATGTCGTGTTTAAGGGAAATGAAACCTTAAGAGGAAAAATTCAGAATCAATCAATTGGAGGAGCTTACAAAGTGAGCAAACTAACCAAGAGAAGATTTAAATGGTGTAAATTGAAAACAAGAAAAGGAAAAAGTCAATGTACTTATATTACATATGTGATCTAAATTTAGACTAGAAACACAATATACTGAAATCTTCTTACATGACTTGGTGAATTGAACTTTTTTTTTGTAATAAACATAAACCGAAAATCAATTACAAAAAAACAAATAAAATAAAAAAAGGAATGTACATTACAAACGAGTTTTTTTAAATGTTGAAAGTGTTACTTGTGTGGAGCAACACTCGAGAAACCTTAACTCGTGCGAGCGTCATATTTGCGTTATTAAAGTGATTAATATTGCATAGAATAACATAAAATGAGTGAAAACGTGTATCAACCCAAAGAAGGACGCCGGCTCATAAAAAAAATAAAAACATCGACCTTGAAGGATAAGATACTGGTTGATTTTTCATTTGGGTATAGAATCATTAACTTTGTACCTGTTTGTTTATATGGCGTTGGCTCAAGTTTTAGTGTACAAGTGTGGCGGCATCGTTACATTTTCGGAAACAAGAAAGCGTGCCCTCGGGTCCTGTGGTATCAGAGAGATGGTAAACAAATTGGCGATCACATGTTTCATAAATTTCGTCCTATAAACACGTTTGGAAACGTTAAATGTGTTTTTCTCAAAACCATGTTTCTCAAGCTAGTGTGCAACACAACTCGGGCAATTTTTCTTCGATCGACTTGACATTTGAACTGTAGCTTCTGTAGTGCTCTAAAAAGCCCTACCACCTTTTTCGCCCATTCCTACATCCAAATCCCATCAATATTACACTAAAACCTAAAAATTAATCAAAACCCTACAAAACCTAAACCAAATCCAAAATTCGCAATAAACGAAACAAACATCCGTTTATCGCTTAACATTTGCCCCCACGGCATAATTTAATCTAAAATCCAAATTCAAATAGAAATTCACAATAAACGAATCAAATATTCGTTTATCGTTTTGCATTCGCCCACGGCACCATCAAAATTCAAAATCCAGAGATACGTTATCTCAACCTGGTAAAATCCCTAATAAATTGAACAAACAAAAACCCAAATCCCTTTACACATCCACATCTGCACAATAGTTTAATAAGAATTCAGGAAACTGAATTTTTATCTTAAACAAACACTAAGCATCTCACTCAGGATACCGGAATCGGGATTTTTGTATGAAACTGTGCATTTTCGAGATACAAATCTCGATTTGTTTCCCTTTATAAAGGAACAGATAGACATATTTGAGCTCAGTATCCAGGATCAGTTCACTTCAGTATTTTCAGTATCCAGGATCAGTTCAGTTCAGTATTAAAATTCAGTATTGAAATTCAGTTCAGTATTAAAGTATTCCGCATGCAGTAAAACTGTACATCTAAGATCGAGATACATCAAGGATTCAACCAAGAAGACGCAAAAAAATAAACGTTTACAGTAAGAAAACTGATTTTTCATTTTTTACAAAAATCCCCAAATTTTCAAGCAATCCCAGCACAGACAAGCGACAGTGTAACCACAACTGACAACAGCACGTTGCTCTTCCCCCAGGAAGCACGGCGACGATCTCAGTAGGACGTTTTTCAGGAGCGATCTAAGAGATCCCTTCTCCTTTTAAGGACTAGGATACACGCTCCCTGAACAAACCACTACACTTCTTAAATAAACTATCTAAGGTGGTTATGTTGCACACCGTTTAACATGTCAACAAATTTTTTTTGCAGTTGACTAGCGGTCACACCACTACTTTGTACTTAAAATAAAAAGAAAAATAATTTCTTACACCTAATTATGTGTAAAAATGATTTTTTAATTGCATAATAAATAACGGAAAAGTATTGTTTAAAAAGTGCCCTTAAGAAAACGATAACGTAAGCTGTTATATATGGTTCACTTGAGCGACGAAATTTTCGCCTATGGATATGTCAAAACTTGATATCTCGTATGTTTGACACTCACAACCATGGTCTCGGAAACAAAGTATAACGTTTACGTATCTTAGCAAATTCGTGTTGTAGTTTAGTGGGACTACCGCCCCTATTATTGCCTTAATGGTAACTTATAAAAAGTATGTGTCACAAACCAACGTATATAAAACCTTAACTTAGCTAAACTTAACCTGAGGTATACAAATTTAACTTTGCGAGCGGGAACGCATTCAATTTTAATAAGGCGACCATACCTAGCCAGCATATTCTAGGAGTGGATGGACAATGGAAAGGTGAAGGGATCGAGTTACGCAGGGGTTGGAATATTGCCTAGAGCAGCGTTTCACGAACCCGGGGGCCGAGTTGACTTTCGGGATCATCTAGTTGAAATGTGAGAGAAAGTTAAGCTCCATGTCGCATAAGTGTATTATGCAAGGAGTGGGTAAGTCAACCCCTTGGAAAAACTGCGGACAGTTTGTGGGGTTTCTCTGTATCTCACGGAGAACCAACCCACAATTCCTACCTAATTTTGACGGCCAATAGCGCGTCACCATAGCCCAACGCTCCATTCAACTTACAAGAATACATTTCCCAATCTGCAACAGGATCCATTCCCAAATCTGCAATAGCATACATTACCAAACTTGCAAAGAATCCATTTCCCAATCTGCAATAGCATATATTTCCTAATGTGTAATAGAATGCATTTTTAAAACCTACAACAGAATACACCCCAAATCATGCAACATAATACATTTTAAATCATCTCCGAACTGACACATGATGTGAGAATGAATCTCCAAAACCAATCCCCAACAATATGCGTCTCTCGACATAGCAAAAGCATTCGATTGCATTTGGATTGCAGGACTGCTATACAAGCTACATTCAATGTTCGGATTAAACACCCACACGATAAACTTTCTTGCTTCCTACCTTTCTAATAGATAGTTCATGGTGAAAATAAATTCAACTCTTTCGACACCATACAGTATAACCGCAGGTGTTCCTCAAGGTTAAATTCTCGGACGATTATTATACCTCCTTTATATTACAGACACCCCGCAGCCACTGTCACCTAATACGGTGATGCTGAACTATGCCGATGACATTTTAATTTATTCAAGCAACAAGTTTATCAAGGAGGTAAGAAACTGTATTAACAGCTATCTCCCGAATCTCTCAGCATATTTTACTAAGTGGAAAATCCGACTCAACCCAGCCAAAACTCAACTCATAGTGCTTAAAGGTAGAAATGCGAATTGTACTAACAACACCATACGCTGCCATAACAAAATCAGAATCAAGTTAAATAACAACATAATTAAACCCACCAAAACCTTAAAGTACCTGGGAATAACCTTCACCAACAATCTGTCCTTCTCCGCCCACACCAAAAACTCAATTCGCAAAGCCGCAATTCAACTTAATCTCTGCAGAAAAGTGATGTACAAGCCGAATGGTATCTCTACCAAAGTTAAATCACTTATCTACAAACAGATAATCAAACCCACTCTCACATATGCATGCCCGATATGGTACCATACACACCCGCCCAAATGGAGAAGCTACGCATTTTCGAAAGGAAATGCTTCAGACTTAGCACTGGCCTCAACCGACATCCCAACTCCCACATATATTACAACAGCAGTTCGTTCTACTATGCCGCTAATATTGAACGTATAGATCGACGCTTCCTCGAACTTCCAATAATCCCAATAATCCCAAACCGATAATAAGTGCGCTCACATCGACTCCGTCAGATAACCGAACTGCCTTTCCGAACTGTCTCCACATCAAAACGTTCTTCACCTCTGGCAGGATGGTTAATAACTCTAATGAGATTGTATACCACAATACAGAGCTTTCACCTCACCAATTTAAATATAGTAATATTCAACCCTTCTTCAATATTTTGCGTTTCAACGAACAAACGGAAAGAAGTTCCCCAACCCACATCCCTGACTAACAATAGCCTCACTGACCCATAATCTACCTATTGATCACTATGCTTCGCCCTTCCACACCACACTAACTTATTTCAATAATAATTAGGTAACTAGACTAAGTTAAGATAAGTTGAGTTAAGTTAAGCAAATTAGCATAGGTTAAGTAAATAACTATATCCTGGTTTTCTGACCTTTTCCAGGAAGCTCTACCCACTACAATCTTAATCCATAATCAATATATAACTCCTATCATATTGTTTGAAAAATGTACTAGTAAGTATATGTAAACAATTATAGCTAAAGTATCATAAGTTATCTGTATTGCTTATTGTAAAAATTATTGATGGTCAATAAATACAGAAATGTAAAAAAAAAAAAAAATCATCTCCGTCATCTACACCAAACCGCATTTAGTTCCCCCCGAAAACCGTTCCGGCCCACTTCCTACTTAAACTATTTTTCTCGCTTGCAACCAAGCAGCATTTAATTTCCCCCGAAAACCATTTCAGTTCACATTCTACTTAAACCATTTTTGTCTCGCTTGTAACCAATCAGCATTTAGTTTCCCCGAAAACCATTTCGGCTCCCATCCTGCCTAAACCATTTCAAATAATACCAATTTTCCTTACTGGCAAGTCACCAGCACGATGCGTTCATTTCGACGAAACAACCATCGCAACGACCAAGCCCCATGTTCCTTTGTCTAACCGACACCCATGCCCATACTTGGTTATGCCTCCGAAACCGATTTCTCCGTATACACAGCAACAGAAGAATCTAATTCAGCCTGCACGGCAGAAACTTCCTCAAACAAAATTGTCTATGTAGACATAGCAACCCTTCTCCATGTTTTTAGTAAGTGGCAGTGAGCTTACTTAGCAACGTCTCCACTGCCACGTCACCCTGAATGGATTCTTGCATCCATCCATTCAGTCGCTTCACAGCCACCAAAGTGTGCACACGTCACAGGATTAGCCTAGTAACCACCCCGGGTGTAACCCGGGGTGCGCACACCCCGAGTTATAGAGACTCGAGTTTTGCGAGTTTTCAATGCAGTTGAGTGATAATCGGGTAGGCGCGAAGTGTGTTCGTTTCTTAACAAATAAAACATAAGTAAATTATAATATTTAACATCGCTTGCACACCCCCCTTTCAAACACTGAAATACGTGCCGCCTTATAACAAATATGTAAAGGCCAAATTGTAAAATGTTTGTGAAAAGGTCCAGGCGCACATATTAGAAATATTTCTCCTAAAGACGCTATGATACAATAGGAAAATTCATTGCAATTTGTAAGGGCCGACAAAGTAAAACGAACAATGTACCGACTACATCGTTATAATCTATTTATGACATAGTATTCTAAATGAACCTGAACTACTAAATGTTACTAATATTATTGTTGTGAACATTTTGACGTGTGCGTCTTTAATGGTGTTCCTACAATTAATTTATATGTGTATTCTAAAAAAATTAAAAATATATATAAAGTTTAACAGAACAAGAAAGGCGTGTTTCAATTTAGTGAAGTTGGCGGTTGGCTCAGACAACTACCGATCGGTTGATCCTTTTACTGATGATGGGGATAGGAGCGACCCGTGCCGTACGCCGGCACAATACTTCTTCCCCACAAGTTCATCTTAGCATTTACAAGTATGAAAGATAACGATTAAATGGTATTATAATAAGGAGGGTTTCTAACGCAGGAATTTAGCACCGTTGAAATGTTTGTTCGAAAAATCTAGGAGCAAACCGGCCACTTTCATTTTTCTTGTGTTTGAAAGGTTTTCTGATGTTTTTTCATTATAGTGATGCCAAATTGAAGAACAAAACCGATGGATTCAGGAGATCCATCCATTGGCAGTTTGGAATTATGTTCTTTCGATAGAAATCTGTTTTAGTGTTAGCATTTTCTATTTATTGAATAATTTTTGAAGAAAACGGGATGAAAAGGATGAGAGCAGAAAATATAAACGTACTAATATTTTAAAAAAATCTTTTTTGACCCTCTACAAAATATTTGAGATAATTCCTAAGGCTAGAGGATGTTCCCTTAAGATCTAAATTATAAAATAAATACAACAGCTAGGTTGTATTCAATTTAGAATTTTTATTTGTTCGATTAACTGATCGATGTCGAAAAGATCTAAAACAGTATATCGGACAAATATTTACAACGACCCTACAGGCATACCTTGTTCCGCTTGTCTACACTTCCGATGAACTGGTGGCATAATTGCTCATCAACAATATTACGCATGCAATAATGCCCTTCATAAGCGTTTTGAATGGTGTCCAGCTACCTCGCAAATAAACTTTTAACTTCAAATAATCCCACAGGAACAACCCACAGAGTGAAGTGGCGGCTTTAAATTATGGCGCTTTAAAAATTGAAAATAATAGTTGTAATAAGAAGATATACATTATTTTTACAATAGATGATTTTTACACGTTGTATAAAAGTGATCTGGTTACGCTAGGCGGCATTAGAAAGATACGATTTCGTACTAAAAAATCGTTTCAAACAGTTTGTGATTACTAGCCTCGGTTTGGTTTGAGCGTGTATCAAATATTGACACCACCAAAGAGAAAATACGCCATGTTTGACAGTTTTTCTTCGATAAAGGCGAACACACAAGCCAGTCAGCTGAAAATGTGACTAATGTTTATAGTCCTATGGGAGTATAATGTATGTGTGTCGGCGTACGGCACGGGTTCACTATCACCCGCTGTGTTGTCCCGGAGATTATCACCAATGTGGGGGTAAAGATTTATGGAATGCAACTGCCGTGGATGCTGTTCTACAGTTTGAAACATTTAACTTCTGTAAACAATCGCTGCTTCGAGACACACTGATTTTACTGGGCATCTTGGCGATGGGCTTTTTTATATCACTATAATCGCGTCTATCATAATGCAATGAAACGACACATCATTAATAATGGCAGATCAACTAACGAAGAGGTAGAAAAAGGATAGACGTCAAGGAATTTCAATGGTGAGCATCGCACCTCCCGATTGTGGTCAGTCCAAAACTAGTCGAATGAGATTAAGACACACTTTTCATTCCCTTCAACACAACACATCGTTTCAATACTGATTTAATTCCAGGGGAACGGTAATGAAGGTAGCTTACGCTGCTCGATTGCAGGTAAGTAAAATGGCGTTTTGGAGTGTGGGAGGCAGGTTGATTTAAAGGAAGTGGGTGGTTCTTTGGGAATGCTTTAAAGAACCCCCACAGTCCTGATACGATAACCGTCAACTACGCGCAATTTTAGTATTGCCGATTCTGTTCTGGTAATTTTCATGCCAAAGTTGCACCACACTTTGGAAGGACAATTGTCGAAAATGTCAAAATGCCAAACCGACCGTCGTGTAAGCACTGTTTCGATTGCCCATGAGTTAAAAAATTCCACAAAAAAACCGTTTGGATCCACTTGAATAGTGCTGGATACAAAAATAAGCTAGACGTATGGGTGCCACACGAGTTAACGCAAAAAACCCCATGGAGCCAATTTCCATCTGCGAATCGCTGCTGAATCGCAACAAATCGACCCATTTTAGAAGCGGTAACTGGGGATGAAAAGTGTATCACTTACAAGAGCGTCAAGCAAAATCGGTCCTGGTCGAATCGCGGTGCGCCGGTGCAAACGGTGGCCAAGCCAGGATTGACGGTCAGGAAAGTTGTGCCGTGTGTTTGGTGGGATTGGCAGGGAATCATCTACTACGAGCTGCTTCCCTATGGACAAACTCTTAATTCGGGTGCAATGAATTGGACCATCTGAAGGAAGCAATTGCACAGAAGCGATCAGCTTTGGTCAAGAGGAGAGGGATTGTATTCCATCAGGAGAATGCCAGGTCACACACATCGATAGTGACTCTTTCCAGAAGCTCCGAGAGCTTGCCTGGGAGATTGTAGTACATCCACCCTATAGTCGGACCTGGCACCAAGTGGAATAACCCTTTTCTGTGTATGGCGAATGATTTAGCTGGTAAAAGGCCAATGAAAATCGACTGTCCCAGGTTTTTCCCAATACGGAAGAGGGTTTCTATGCGAGGGTTATAGTGAAATTACCCTCGAAATGGCAACAAATTGTCGAACAAAACGGTGCATATTCCATCTAAATCGTATCATTTCATTTTCATTTTTTAAACATTTTTTATTTTTTTTAATTTCTAAATTAAAGGCTAGACAAAAAGTGCTTAAATTCTAGCTTAATTATCTTATGTAATAACTTACTGGTCCTTCGCAGACGCTCTAACATTACTTAATATTTGTATAATTTGCCTTTCGGCGACAGAACTTTGTGGCAGTACTTATAATTATTTGAAAGACAACGAAAAATTTGAAAAACGTTGTCAATTTATTTTTTTTATTTTTATTTTTTTTTTTAATTTTTTATTTTATGTAAAAGCACTACTAAATCGTATCAATACAGGTAACTATGGTAAAAAAACATTTTCAATTTCATGCAAAATAATGGATTTCTTTTTACAACACCTCATATGTAAGATATGATAATGCAATGTCTCGGTAATAAAAACATCCTATTATGTCAGGTAGTGTTCGCCGTTCATTATAAATGCTTGTTGGTTACTGTTTTCAAAGAAGTATAGAAAAATGGGCTCCTCGATAGTATAGTGGTTAGCATACCCGCCTGTAACGCGGAAGACCGGGGTTCGATTCCCCGTCGGGGAGCCTCTGGCGCAAGACTAATGACCTTGCCCGGAAAAAAAAAACCAATCATTATGGAAAATTTAACAAGCCTCAAGACTTGCTAAATAAGGCCAAGACCGGTTCCCGGTTGTAGTGCCGATGATGATGATAGAAAGATGACGCTGCTACCTAAAAAAAGGAACAATATAGTGGGTCTCTGTAGATGCATGGGTTCATTCTGGGATTTTCATTCGTCCAGATCCGACAATTCTGTGTGTTGACGAATCCATTAAGGTGAAAATTAGCTTCTTTGGTAAAGATGATTTTACTCGAAAAGTGTCCATTCATAGCGGCCATCACATTCATACAATGAGTTTACTGGTAACGCTGGAAACGGTGAGTGCGTTTCAGTACCCTCATTAACTTAATTTGGACGTGTGTCGGTTCAAATCCAATTGTGTCCGGAAACTCACCCACGGTGTCGCACATTGTAGCGACATTTTCGATGGTGCAAATCGAAAGGATGTGTATTTTTAGGACACCTCAAGGCCAATGTTTCGGTATTCCAACATGAGGCTGAGCGAAAAAAAAACTATGATATGTATTGCATTTAACGCGTGTTACGTCAAAGAATCCTTGACGACACAGAAACCCATCAACCAAAATGTGTAACCTAATTACACATTTTGTCTAAACAGAAATACTATTAAGAACAAAACTCAAAAGGTATATTAACAAACTACAAACAATTAAGAGAAACATAAAAATATGGAATAACCCAATTATACATTTTGTCCAGACAGAAATATCCATTGTGAGAAAGATATTATATTGCAACGTGGAGAAATAAACCTAGATATAAGATTTTATGTTAGAGTAAGTTTAGTTTACAAAACGGCACTCTGAAGAGCAGACGTTTCTTAAATTCAAAATTGAATAAAATATAAATTTTATTTAGAAGTGTTTTCCTTCATTTCACTCAAGTGGAGTTTATGAAAACATAATTCGCGTTGCTCGATCTTGTAACGCTCCATGCTTCAATTTGCCAAAACTTCAATTTTACAAATGTCAAAAAACAGGTGAACAGCATTTGATGTCTCGACGTGGTTTCCAATTCACATTGTATATGCTTTAAGGAATTAGAACATATACGAGTTTCGAAAAAACGATAAAAATTGCAACTTTCGAAGGAATTACCTGCACACAAAATTCTTCTAGACCATGGATTGTTTAAGGTGTAATATGAGATGACTAGACCTCAGAAGAAAAGATGTGGCACGAAGACCTTATAGCGTTTAACTATGATAGTAAAATAGGTAATTCGAAGTCACGCGACGAGGGCCATAAAAGATTAGAACCATTAAACTATCAGACCACGGCCGAATGTGCACGAGGATGTAGTAATTCTGCCTTAGTATTTTTTTTTTTTGCATTCTCTTTTGTGATGTGTTCTTCGCTAGTTGCGTGTACGTATGTGTCAGTTGAAAACGCCCAAACTCAGCATGGTAAAGCAAGAAAGGTGCCAAATTTCTAAATTCGGCCGCAAACAAATGAGAAATAGTCTTTATCCCCCACGTGTGTGCTGTTTGAAGAATGACATTTATATCGCCTATTTGTTATTCATGACGTGGGTTGATCTCTTTACGTCTAAGTCATTACAACAATCCAGGCAGGGGTGATAAACTGACCATCAAAAGGAAGAAAACCAAGGCAATTGTATCGGTTGAAAAGATTATGATTAATAGTTTTTGATAAACAAAGCATCAAACAACTAATAAAGAATGCCACAAATATCTTCCAGATATTAAAATATTAGAGAGAAAAGGCCTGGCTGTAAAAGAAATACATCATCTATCGTTACCTCTACCCCCGTGAAGGTGCTTGGCAATTGGAAAGTTAAAGCATTTCGTGTACGAATTGTTGAAAAATCCTCACTATTCGAAAATTCAAAATCCGCCTACTATGCGTTCTAATATAGAAAACGTTTTAGATCAAAGAAATTGAAGAAAACATTAGTAAAAGAATATTTTGAAGACCTTCCAGAACGATATGTGCGGAAACTAGTTATTAGAGAAACGTTGAACTGTGAGGGAAACTACCTTAAAGTAAATGCATCTTTAAACTAAAAGATTCATTTCTTCAGTACTAATCCGCGAACTGGTCATCCCTCTTTCCTGGCTTTACTCATTCCTGTAAAATTGGGGAAAACTGAGAAACATATCTCCACCTTTGTTGCTGAAACGAAACAACAAAAGGCTAAACCTAATCGCGAACGGCGCTTTCTTCAGCGACGTCCAAAAACAGTTTTGCCTTAGCGGACTGTATTTTTCCGGCACTGGCCGGCCAACGATGATTTCTTCTAATTCGAGGGATTGTACCTCCAGAGCCGGACTCTTCTCTGGATTGGCGGGCGTTTGAGTCTTGCCCAGTACAAAATCCTGAAATTTACTAAAAGTGAAAAAGGCCCAACGAAAGAAGACAAAGCCAGAAATACGATCAGTACAAGACTTCGCCTATGTTCCTATTTATTTGCTTATTATTTACAATAAAATCTGTTCTCTTTACACTAGTCTTGAACAAGACTTATTGGGCAGGAGTTCCTTTGACGACTCCCACTGCTTCAGCGCCGCGCTCGCCTTTTATTGCCAGCAGCTGTCTCCTCGTTCGCTTGGTTTCGACAAATCACTCGTTTCCTGTTGAGCGACTGGTATACAGCTGTCTGCCATGCTCCTCCTTCTTGAGTGCTTGTGCGCCGACGTCGAGTGCTTGTGCGCTGGTGCCCAGTGGTTGTGTGTCGATGCTGAGTGTTTTGAGTGCCGGTGTCGAGTGCTTGTGCGCCGGGAAGTATGCATCGCCAACAGTCTCCCCCGCAGTGCGAAGCACTTCAACGTGTGGCGGCGATGTTGTCGCTGGAACCAGCACTACTACGCGGCGGGTTGGCCTTCGTAGTGTTCCCCATGTCGTCCTCACGTCCAGAACTCTGATCCTTCCATCGGGTCCGGGATATACCGCTTGCACTTCCCCACGGGGCCAGGTATTGCGGGGCAGCGATGAGTCCACTACCAGGACTATATCTCCGACTTGTGGGTCGGTGGTATCTTGGCCGGAGATTTTTCTTGGCCTCAATGTCGGCAGGTATTCTTTTACCCATCTTTGCCAGAAGTGGTCCGTCAGTCGCTGCGCCGTTCTCCAGTTCGTCCTACCGACGAGGTCATGGTCGTCAAACTCATCGGGTGCCATCGCACCACAAGAGCGCCCTAGCAGGAAATGGTTCGGTGTGAGGCTCTCTTCGTCGTTCGGGTCCGTGCTGACGTGGGTCAGTGGGCGTGAGTTGACGACGTGTTCTGCTTCGGTCATCAGGGTGTACAGCACCTCCTCTGGCGGCGTCCTGGAGTGTAGAGTGGCGGTCAAGGCCGTTTTTACCGATCGCACGAGCCTCTCCCATGCTCCCCCCATATTGGGGCATCCTGGTGGTATGAACTTCCATCTGATGATATGCCCGTTATTGGACTTCTCCAGCTCCTTGCTTGCCCCGGTGAAGTTGGTCCCGTTGTCGCTCCAGATGGTCCTCGGAGTCCCTCTTCTTGCGGCCATCCGTCGCAGGGCCATGATCATGGAACTGGCGCTGAGAGAATTGGCCAGCTCCAGGTGTACGGCTCTCGTGGTTAGGCACGTAAACAGCACTCCCCAGCGCTTCTCGATCCTTCTTCCGATAGCGACCTGCATTGGTCCGAAGTAGTCCACCGCGGCGGCAGTGAACGGGTGTTGGTGGTGGTGCAGTCGTTCGATCGGTAGGTCTCCCGTGGGTGGCACTTGAGGGGTGCATTTGTGGACTCTGCACCATTGGCATCGGTGTATCACTCCTTTTGTGGATGCTCGTAGCCCTAGGATCCAGTATCTCTGCCGAAGCTCGTTCATCACGGTTGCGGTGTTGCCGTGGGCGAACCTCTTGTGATAGTGGTCGATCAAGAGGCGGCTCAGATGATGTTTCCCGTCCAGCACAATGGGATTTGTTCTCCAGCCGTCGATCGTTATTTTTCTCGTCCGGGACCTCAGCTTCATCACCCCGTTTTCGTCGAGGTAAACATCTATTTTGCGCAGCCGACTTGAGCTTCCCGGTGGTCTTCCTTCACGCAGGCGGGCCATGTCTCCTACGAAACTGTCCTGTTGGCTCATTTTGATCAGTTGCTCTTCGGCCCTGTCCAGATGTTTTTGACGCAGGGGTGTGAATGTCTTCTTCTCGGCTTTGGAACATGTGGGTGTTTGTTGCCTTCGGGACTTCGGTGTTTTGGCTGATATTCGCCGCTCTCTCTTCTCTTTTAGCGTGTCTATAAATTGAAACACGCGTGCTGTGGTTCTCAGCAGACGCAGCCAGTCGGAAAATCGTTCCGGGTTCGGTGTGGATGGTTCGACCACTCTCGCCGCGGCTACCACTTGGGGGCTCTTTTCTTCTCCAGTGACTGTCGCCGGGCTCGCCTCGAAGTGCCGGTTTGGCCACTTGTCTTCTTCCTCGTACAGAAACGCGGGTCCCTTGAACCACCTCGCTGTGCTGCTGAACTCGTTTGGTATCCCTCGGGTAGCGTCGTCAGCTGGGTTTTCCTTCGTCGGCACCCATCTCCAGTCCCGTGGTCCTGTCAGCTCTTCGATTTCCGCCAATCGATGGGCCACGAAAGTCTTGAACTTGCGTGGCTCCGATTTTATCCACTGCAGTACTGTGCTGGAGTCGGTCCAATACCATTTCTCCGATATTTGGAGCCTAAGCTCTTTCTCTATTGTGGCCGCTAATCTGCTTCCCAACAAGGCAGCCTGTAACTCTAGTCGGGGCATGGACACTGGTTTTGTCGGAGTTACCCGGGCTTTACCGGCGATCAGGGTCACGCTCACTCTTCCATCGGGTTCCGTCGTCCTCCAATAAACTGCGGCTGCGTATGCCTCTTCGCTGGCATCGCTGAAAGTGTGCAGCTGACCTTCTTCCTGACTGCTCGACAGGCACCGAGGAATCCTCAGACCTTTGAGGATGGACGTCTCTTTTAAGTAGGTGGTCCAAGCGGTCCTCTGTTCCTCTGGGATCTCATCATCCCATCCGATTTTGGCGCGCCAGACGTCTTGGATCAGCTTCTTCCCCTGTATGAGCACTGGCGTTGCGAACCCGAGTGGGTCGAAGGTTGACATCACCGCGCTCGTGACTTCCCTCTTGGTAGGCATTCTTCTCCCGGTGAGGACTTGTGAGGGGGTGTTCCGGAACTCTACGTTGAAAGCCAGGATGTCCTCCGTCATCATCCATCTGAGTCCGAGGGTCTTCTCTTCCTTCGATAATTCCACGGCTTCTGACTGGGGCTGCTCCTGAAAACCTGAGAAAATTTGGGGTTGATTACTACTCCACCCTTTGAGTCGGAATCCCGCCTTAGCATGTATCCTTTCCACCGCCTTTGCCACGTCCCTGGCTTCTTCTACCGTCGCAAAACTCTGTAGGTAGTCGTCCATGTAGTGGTTTTCACGGATGGCTTGCGCCGCTCCCGGATGTTCCTTCTCGAAATCCTTTGCGTTCTTGTTCATCACATAGATCGCGGTTGATGGTGATGAGGTGGCTCCGAACACTACGGACGTCATCCGATATTCTTCCGGTTTGCTTCTTGTGTCTCCGTTGCGCCAAAGAAACCTTAGGCAGTCGCGGTCGGCTTCGCGCATCTGGATTTGGAGGAACATTTCCTTGATGTCAGCGACGACGGCGATTGGTCTTTCTCGAAATCTGACCAGCACCCCCACGATCGATTGGAGGAGGTCCGGTCCGGGGAGTAGAGCGTCGTTAAGGCTCTTGCCGTCGAACTTGGCTGCTGCGTCGAGTACTATCCGCGGTTTTTTCTTCGTCGGGTGTATCACTGCAAAGTGCGGGAGGTAGAAAGTCCTTCCGGTGATGGAGTTCGCCGGCGCCTTTTCTGCATACCCGTTCTCTAGCAAATTGTCCATTTGCTCCAGGTACATCTTCTTCAGGTCCTCGTCTTGGCCCAGTTTCCTCTCGATATTCAGAAGGCGTCGATAGGCCTGGCTATAGTTGTTGGGCAGCATCTCATCGTCGCTTCTCCATAGAAGGCCCGTTTCGTATCTTCCGCTTGGCAGTCGTCTCGTGGTTTTTTCCAGAACCTCTATGGCCCTTCTGTCGGCGTCGTTCTTGGGGCGTCGTGGTTGCACTCCCAATGTTTCGATTTCGAAATGGCGTCTTACGAGCGATTCTGTCTCGTCTTCCTTAGTCCTGCCGTAGTTGACGAATCTCACCGGCGCGCTGCTCCTGGCCTCGCACCCGTGCAGGACCCATCCCAGGCTGGTAAGCGAAGCGACTGGTTCGGTGCGTCTGCCCTTCCTCAGACTCCTTGTGACTATCAGGCCCCAGTTGTCCTGGCCGATGAGCAATTTAGGTTCCTGTTGGGTGTAGGTCAGTTGGTCTCCGAGGTCTCGTAGATGCTCGCATCTCTCAATCCTCTCCTTCTTCACCTCCTGCTTCGAAAGTTTAAAGTTAGGAAGGGTTCTTACCTCGATCGAGTATCCGGTCCGGCCATGGGCTCCTTTGACTCGCACATGGACTCTTTGCGAGTCGTTCCTCCTGATGCCCAGTTCCCCGACTGTCTCCAAAACGAGCGTTTCTCGCCTGCCTTTCGCACCGATCTTCTCGGCGACCGACGAGTCCAGTAATGAAATAGTGGATCCCTCGTCAAGCAGAGCCAATACTCGAGCCGACCCCTTGGGTCCGTAAACGTCCACTGGAACCATCTTCAGGTAGGCTTTGGTGCTACTAATTGTGCGCATGGAGGTGACCACCTCTCCTCTAGTTTGCTCGTGGTCGTGGCCTGATGGCGAGGTGTCCTGGTATGACCTTCTTCCTCTTCTGGGTGCCATTCCTGGTGGAAGTTCGTCCGGGTGGAGGATGACGTGGTGTTCCCTTGAACATCTATCGCACGGTGGTGCCCTGCAGTCTGCCTTTCGATGTTTGGAGCAAAGGCATTTAAAACAAAGCCTTGCCGTTTTTGCCAGATTCCATTTTTCCCGATTACTGGCCTTCTTGAACGTGGGGCATCTGGGGATGTCGTGGTCCTTCAGACAAACCGGACACTCTGGTTTGATTCCGTTCCCGGGTGCATCATTCTCTCGAACGGCGTGGATCGATCTCCTTCCTGAACTGCGTCGTCCTTGGGATGATGCTCGTTGATGGTAGCCTCCTCTCGGCTCCCATGATACTTCTGGTGGGGCGAAATTGGCACACATGTCTGCCTCTACCTTCATGAAGTCGCTGAAAACCCTCAGCTCCGGCTGGTCCTCTCCTCCATGGCTGTTGTAGTACGCGAACCACCTGCACCTCATGGATGACGGGATCTTTGTCGCCAGTTCTCTTACCACCTCGGGTGCGTTTAGAAACTGCTGCTTGCCCAGCGCTCTGATGGTGGCCACGGAGTTCATAACCCGGCTGGCGAAGACTCCAATATCGCTCGGGTCTTCGGTGACCCGAGGCAGGGCTCTCAGCTTTGTCAGCTCTGCTACGGCCAACGCTCCCGGCCTTCCAAAGCGAGCCTCTAGTCCTTCCATTACCTCTTGGGGGTCCTCGGCGATAAACAGGAGGCTTCTGACAGCCTCTCTTGCTCTTCCTTTTAGAGCTCTCCGGAGACGCGCCAAGTTCTGCGCGTGGGTGAATCCGACGGAGGTATCAACAAACGATCTCCTGAAAGCCAGCCACTCTTCGCTGGCACCGTTGAAATCAGGTAGTTCCACCATTTGCCTCGAGGTACTTGCTCCGGGGGGTGTTCGCAAGAGCCTGGCTATGGTCTGGGTCAGATCCTGGATCTCGCTTCTTCCTTGATCGCGGTGTGGTGACCTGTCTTCTTGGGCTAGCTCCTCCTGCCTTTCTCCGGGCGGTCTCGGCAGTTCGTCCCATTGATTGAAGGGGTTCCGCTGGTACTCGTCCTCGTCTTCATCAGCCTCGCTCTGGCTCGCCTCGTCCTCAGAGTCTATCCTCCGCAATTCGAGCTTCTCTCGGGCCACCTTCGCTTTCGCCTGGGCCACCTTCGCCCTCGCCTCTTCCGCCTTCGCCTTCGCCTCTTCCGCTTTCGCCTTCGCTTCGGCCGCCTCCAGTTCTCGCATGGAGACTTCTAAACTGGCTGCGGCATCAGCTCGCCTCGACGACTTCATCGAGCTTCCTCTTGAGCTAGTGCTTCGCGTTCCGCGCCACGCTTCGACCTTGGCACGGTTGTCTTGGGCCCTGTCTTCTCTGGCTACGCTGGTCTTCTGGGTTAACGCTTCGTACGTTAACTTGGTCCCCCGCCTGGGGGTGTGGGGTTCGGATTGGATCCCCCTTGCTTCGGCCGATCTCGTTATCGGCATCTTCATCGTCTCTTCGGTCACGTGCGCTGATCCCCTTCTTCTGGCGAGCGCTCCGACAGGTCCGTCATAATCTCCTCCAAGTCGTGTGTGAGATTCTTCTCCTGTGGCGCTTGATCCATGTCCTCCAGTGGGGAGCGGCAGCGTCCTCTTTGCCTTAGCCGATCTCGTTATCGGCATCGTCGTCTTATCGCCGAGATCCGGCTCGAAGGACCAAAAATGTTGCTGAAACGAAACAACAAAAGGCTAAACCTAATCGCGAACGGCGCTTTCTTCAGCGACGTCCAAAAACAGTTTTGCCTTAGCGGACTGTATTTTTCCGGCACTGGCCGGCCAACGATGATTTCTTCTAATTCGAGGGATTGTACCTCCAGAGCCGGACTCTTCTCTGGATTGGCGGGCGTTTGAGTCTTGCCCAGTACAAAATCCTGAAATTTACTAAAAGTGAAAAAGGCCCAACGAAAGAAGACAAAGCCAGAAATACGATCAGTACAAGACTTCGCCTATGTTCCTATTTATTTGCTTATTATTTACAATAAAATCTGTTCTCTTTACACTAGTCTTGAACAAGACTTATTGGGCAGGAGTTCCTTTGACGACTCCCACTGCTTCAGCGCCGCGCTCGCCTTTTATTGCCAGCAGCTGTCTCCTCGTTCGCTTGGTTTCGACAAATCACTCGTTTCCTGTTGAGCGACTGGTATACAGCTGTCTGCCATGCTCCTCCTTCTTGAGTGCTTGTGCGCCGACGTCGAGTGCTTGTGCGCTGGTGCCCAGTGGTTGTGTGTCGATGCTGAGTGTTTTGAGTGCCGGTGTCGAGTGCTTGTGCGCCGGGAAGTATGCATCGCCAACAACCTTGTACAATTTAACCTTTTGTCCCTTACTTGTTTTCCACAGTTTGAGCATTCTATAAAGTGAATTTGAGATTGATTGCTGTTCACCAAGTAAATAAGTATTCTACGTAGATCTATTTCATCTTGAATCTGGATTCACTCCAAGCTGAAGTGTTTCCTATGCAATCTGATTGATATTACCACGATTTAGAGGGGTGTCGACATGTGCCGATACTACCTACCATTTTCGCCAGTCGCCTTCAAGCTCATCACCTCATCATTTTATGCACTCACCTTTATCATTTTGATCCGCTACATTGTGCATGCTCCGACTACCACGCAATCCGCGGCCTGGTTAACATCCTAACCTCTCGCGTGGCATGTTGACGGGGTCTATGAATACGTAAATCATTTGAATAATTTATTTGCCGCAGTACTGGGTGAACTGGGGAGATGTGGATGCTTCATCCGCGGCATTGCATCAAATTGAAATGCATTCGCGTGCGTTAATCGCGTAGGACGTGTTCGACTCTAAGATTAATTCGCTCACCGTACGGTGCACATGTATCAAATCTCTTGGAATTGGATATCACCTATCCAATTAGTCTTTCGTACAAATCACCATTCACACCTCAATGCTCCTTTGGCGATGTTGCGGAACTGTAAGTTAGCCTCTCTGGCGGCTTCTGCTTGAGCGGTGTGTCACTTTGATCAAAGCTTGATCTTCTCCTCTTGCTGGCGCATCTATGACGACCATCCGAGACGTGGTGCTAATAGCCGCCGAATGAGATGGCGGCGCTGTCCGCATTCCTCGACCTTCTGGAATTCTACGACCCCCATCCCAGGAACACCTCGAACAGGGAAGTCATCGTCATTAAGTTTGCTGGTGGAATTAGCTATTCGGTAAATTCATGCAAAGGAAGTGGACGCGATGTGTGTGCCGCAAAGGAATAAATTTATGATTTCGTAGAAGTGGGGTGCGCTAGGATCCACAGAAGTCATTTTGTGGTTCCTCCTCTTTCTCAGTACTTTTTGTTTCGGCTTTAGTTTTCGATTTCAGCTCTGTCATAATTGTCATCCCCGTGTTGTCGGGGTGCCTTTGTTGGTTACGCCTAAAATGCCATCGATCAGTGGTCTATTATGCTGCCAATTGGTCACGGGGCAGATGCAAATGTATGGGGAACGTGATGAACGAACAATTGCTACTTAATTGAGAGTATGAACATGTTTGAAGAGGGTTTTTGACCGACAGCTCGATGGACTGCTCATGATGACAGAGTTGACTGACGTTTATAGAGAGAGGGGCACTTCATTAAATGCCGGTGACAATTCGACAGGATATTAGCTGAGCTGATACGGTATCATAGGGCGTGACAAATAGTCACACAAACGATGCTATTAAGGGTAAGGTCCTGCAGTTCATGAGTTTCTAATGAATCACGAAAACTGGTTTTTTCTTGATAGGGTAACTAATTGTGATTGACGAACTTAGGTATTGGAATAGAGATGTACCAATTCGCCATTTAAATAGCTCTTCATTCGGGAACACATGGTTGAAGATGATGGAGTGTGAGAATGAACTAGGGGCGAGTTTGATGAGTTGTGGCGAATCAAAAGGCTTATATATAAAAGAGAACAAATAAGATTATTGCTGCGCTCATTCATATTATTCTTACGAAGAAAACATTGTTATAGGAAACGAACGCAGGTAATTCTTACAAAAAAAAACAATAGTTAACAGCGTTAAAATGATAGGGGACAATGTGATAACATTTATAGAAGACAATTTTATATAGATTATAGAAGACGACTTCACTTCACTTAAGTAATTCTTACAAAGGGGAGAATCGATAAAAATGGTCAGATTATAAAAGACTGTTTAATAAAAGTGATAGAAAACACTTTGACCTAAGGCTTGTAAGACATACCTAAAATACCATGCGCATACGAACATCCTTGCAAAATATAACACCAAATGCATTACAGATCAAAACTTCCACAAGATAATCATGTCTTCTGCAGCATGTCCCATGATACAGGATATGGTAACATATGTCTTGCCCAGGTGTCACGTAGTACACTCAGTTGAATGTAACCCAACATCAAATTCTTTACCAACTGTCTCATTGAGATGAGATGAGATGTCCAAAGAGAGAAAACTATGCAAAAGTCGATTTTTCGAGCCACTATTTATACATTTCTTTCTTTTTAATTTATTTTAAACTGTTTTCGAACCCTTCTCTTCCCTAATGCCGATGTTGCACTTTGCAACTGGTGATGACGAGGGTGCTGCGTTTCATACCATGTTTAACAATAACTCTCCACCCTCTACACTCGATTGTGTCACAATCGCTGAGCTCAATTTCGATTACATTGAGCTGTGGCACAAGAAATACTGGAGCGAATTCAGCAGAACAGTACAACATTACTGCTCTTGATCGGAAACAGCACACAAAGCCCTGGAGAGAGTAGGGGCGACTATAACGTGGATCAAAAACAAAGGAAATTGGCGGCGAGCGATAAGAAAACAACAATCGAACAAAGCAAATGAAAGAGGTTGAGATCGAAAAATAAGTCCAACGGGAGCCGATCTTCGGTGCTAGATAACGAACTTCAATTTAAATTTTAAAAAGAAATAAAAGGTCGATTAGGCATATAACCGTTTGTGATTATAAAGAGTGGCTACAACGATCAAAAGAACAGCTGGACGACAGCAAAAAGATATATAGATCGGAGTTGCATTAAAGGCGTGGCGAGATTATTTGTCGGATCGATTTAATTGAGTTCAGCTTTTAACCCCGAATTTTGGACAGAGAAGTATAACGAACAAAAAAAAAAAAAAAAAAAAAAAAAAACTAATTAAGCATGAGTAGATCCGTTCTATACATTCAAAATATCGAGCAATAATAAAGAAGAAACATTGAAATACCTATAAGTTACAAGTCAAATTACCTCTTAAAATTGTAAATATCGAATTCATTTAAGGCTTATCCCATGGTTATATTCGTGCATTGTAACGAAACAAATATTAATCAACTCATATTTTAATACAATCTTTCGGGAAGGCGGTTGGAACCAGTATACAGTCCACTCACACCACGGTACAATACAGTAATTCAACAGCCCATCCATACTACCCTACTGACGGAAAAACTCGATTCCACACTAAATATTACAATTGGGAATCTAAAATGTATCCCATCCGTGTTTCGTCAATCTTCTATGCCTATGTTTGGATAAGTTGAGCATTCCGAGAGTTGCAAAATGTTCGCCGTGCAATCAAACACAGTCTAGTGATCCTAAATCACTACTCCCATCCAATCCCCATTATTCCCTATAACCCTAACCTTATCCCAAAATGAACCATTGAGCGACAAATTAACTTTTCATTTAATTCGTCCAATTCAATTACCTCATCCATACCTATAATCCAAATCATGTTTCCCCAACTGAATCATATGAACCACCAAATTAACCAAAAGTCCGTTTGTCATACATTGATTCTATTCCTAATAACCCCGACATCATGAAATGCTTAACTCAAAATGCATTTCATAATTTCTCCTTCCGGGAATTTATTCAAATAAATTCCTAGTCACTTCCCAGAACCCTATTCCAGTCGAAGCACACGAAACCTCGTTTGTGCTTCTTGGAATTTTTACAATAATAATTTTGACAAATCTCAATGACGAAAAGTATAAAAGGGCGGCACATTTCTATTTCGCGATCAGTAAAGTTTCAGAGGCGGAACCTATGGCCAAAGCAGAAGTTCAAATCTGAAAAACTACCACAATTTAAATGCCACAAATAAACAATAGTTAAACCACATTAATCGATAGAATAAATAAACAACAGTTAAACCTCATTAATCAATAAAATAAATAAACAAATGTGAAACGCGTCTTCATTCAGAGTCCGAACATATGGCCAAAGCCGTCTTTTATTGTTTAACATTCCACCACCATTGACATCCATCACCTGCCGGGGGCTAACGCCTGGAACAACGAGCCCCTGAAGGAAGCGCCCGCTACTTGGTCAGGGAGGCTTCCGCCAAAGAGGTTAGACGCACCCCTTTACGCTGCCCCCGCACCCCCAGCTGGGGCGGGCACCCGCATCAGCACCGGTCCCGCCGCAAGACACCAGCGAAGCGGAGCGACACCGTCTCCCCCACTCCGGGCAAGGAATCAAATTAAATATCCCAAAGAAATATAACCTTAATAACAGTATTATAGTTTTTTTTTTAAATCGTGCAGTCAGCATAAAGTACAATGTTACAATATCTTACCTTTTAAATTAGCTTACTTACCTAAAACGAAAAATGTATAGAAAAAGAGAATATGGAACAAAAACCAAACGATCGAAAACACAAAATATGATCCGTACCTGAAAGATGGGCCAAATTTTTTTGAAAAAAAAAATTATTTTCCCTAGAAAATTACATATTTTCTTCACCAAAGAAACCAGAAAAAACGTATTTATACCCCTAGTACGATGGTGGCTTGAAAAGTTTCCAACCTAACAAAGATACAAGAAATTTTTTCTAAAAATTTGTTTTTATTTTTTTACATTGTCTCCTTGTAATTCTACACGCTTTTCACAGCGATGCTCCCATCTCTCTAACCCATCCAAATAGTTCTCGGCCATTTTCTCTGCAAAATAACTGTTCACGAAGGTGATTGCCTCCTCATTTGACGAAAATCTCTGTCCTTCGAGCGCAATTTTGAGACTAGGGAATAAAAAGAAGTCGCTTGAAGCTAGATCTGGTGAGTAAGGCGGATGGTCAAGCAGTTCAAACCATAATTCGTGGATTTTCGCCATGGCAACCGCTGATGTGTGAGACGGCGCGTTGTCTTGGTGAAACAGGGTATTCTTTTTCTGCAAATATGGCCGTTTTTTCACAATTTCTGCCTTTAGTTGATCAAGTAATGATGCGTAGTATGCTCCTGTAATGGTTTTCCCTTTTTGAAGATAATCGATTAAGATAACTCCATGACTATCCCTAAAAACAAAAAACAGTCGCCATCACTTTCCCAGCCGAAAACACCCTGTTTGCTTCTTTGAAGCCGATTCCTGTTTTGACTGCATTTTTGTTTCGGGCATATAATGGTGTATCCAAGTTTCATCGACAATAAATTATCGGCGCCAAAACTCCGATTTATTGCGCCTAAACTGCCCCAACAGAGCGTTGGAAATGTTCATTCGAACACGTTTTTGGTCTAACGTGAGTAAACGCGCGGACAGCTTTCTCATGCCTAAATCTTGATTTAATATGTGACAAACACGTTCTTTGGGCAATTTCATAGCCTCTGCTATCTCTGTCACTTTAATTCGGCCGTCATCTAGATCCGTTTGGTGAACTTTTGCGATGTTATTGTCAGTTGTTGCAGTTTTTGGACTTCTCGAACGTTCATCGTATCCCAAGATCTCACGGCCACATTTAAATTGCCCAAAATTTCGCTGTGGTAAATGATGGTGCAGAGTCCCCATACACAGAGTCCAACTCATCTTTGATTTGCGTAGGCATATTGCCTTTCAAAAACAAAATTTTAATGACAGCTCGATACTCAATTTTGTCCATTTTCACAAAAACACTCACATCGACTCACTCAAATGACGTCACATAAAAACTACCCGTCAAAAATGCCTGAAATTTAGGTGAGTAACTGTCAAAAGATGAACAACTATATAGTAGCTTTTATTGACGAGTGCTGCTATCTTCACGTTAAGTTCGGAAACTTTTCAGCCCACCCTTGTATATCAGATGCATGCATAAGAGTTTTCCGCTTTAACTAAGAGATGACGCCAGCGAGAAGAACATACGTCATTCTGTTCGTATGAGATTTAACTACAAACACCCACAAGTTGAATCCGCCAAAATCGATCGTCTTTGTTTTATGGTTCAGTGATCATCTCGAGTTTTGGGCCTGGAAAAGAACATTTACGGCACGCATTGCTTTTCTTATTTAATCAAAAGAAAAAGGCTGTTGAAATTCATCTTTTGCTGTTAGAAACATATCGGGAACATTCTCCATCAATTAGAACATGTGAGACATGGTTTCGACAATTTAAAAGTAGTGATTTCAATGTGAAAGACAGTGGGCGCCTTGGTAGACCACAAAACTGTGAAGACGAGCAATTGCAGGAGCTATTGGATGATGACCCGAATCAAAATTAACGGCAATTAGCAGAAGCGTTACATGTGTCACAAGAAACAATCACCAGACGTTTTTGAGTAATTAGGAAGATTAATATCAAATGTATGCCTACGTTTTTTTTCGGTTTAATTAAGAGATCGCACCAGCGAAAAGTACGCAGCACACAGCAAAACTAGTGAAAGACATCTTGTAACGCTTGGATGGGACATTTTTCTGGACCAGCCGTACTCCCTAGACTTGGTGTCATCTGACTATCACTTCTTCACACCAATGGGGCACGGGTTCGCAAGAAACACGTCCACCAATATTTGCAAACAACGAAACCTGATATCACTGCCCTAACTGAGACCCAGATCGATTCGTCAACTGATTCGGCATATCTTCGTTGTTCAGGATACGACTTACATATTCCGTTTTAAGTGCGGAGTCTGCGTCTTCGCGCGGTCCGATCTGGCTTTTGCCAGAGGATGGAGCCGTTGGAACTCAATAATATGGGCATCATATGGTTGAGGGTCGTGCTGGCGAATTCTGTTACATTTCTTTGTTGTCTTTACACCTCCCCGAATGACGAACATCTTTCACATACCGTCGACTGGATACAGATCAACCGCCCGGCTTCTGAAATTGTTGTCCATGGCGATTTTAATGTGCACAATTCCGGCTGGTTGGTACATTCTAACAGAACCGACGAGGCTGGGAGGCTGGCAGAGATGTTTGCTGTAAGCCACAACTTGACTATACTCGTGGGGGAGCCAACGCGTGTGCCGGATGCCCGAGGCGATTACGCGAATACCCTGGATCTGGTTTTGACATCCGAACCGAGTATTTATACCGTAGAGGTTTTTGCGCCACTGGGAAACTCAGATCACTGCTTGGTATCTGTCGCGCAAGCACTTGCATATCAAGCGAATAACCGGCCTAGGCATCTTCGCCATGTATGGAAGTATGGGGCCGCTAACTGGGACGATTTGCGAGATTTCGCCGATGTTAACGCTTGCGCGGAGTCGGTATCAGAGATTATTTTTCTGGGGATGGAGACGTATATTCCACATTCCATCAAACGAAGTTCGTCTGATAAACCTTGGTTTGATAAAAAATGCGAGCTGATTACAGCCGCAAAAAATAGAGCTTTTCAGCAATGGCGCTCCAATCCCACCGATGTTAACAGAACGAATTTTGTTAGAATCAGAAACGCGTGCAACCAGGCCATTGATACCGCGAAGAAAGCTCACAACGACAGGGTGATGAATAAGTTCCTTCGGTGCCCAACTGGTCAATGGCAAAAGCTGTCAGTGGAAACTTCACAACCTCCTCTTTCCCTCCGTTGGTGACAAACAGTGGGACGTTAGTCACGCATTCAAAGGATAAAGCCAATCTATTCGCGAATTTATTTTCTGCGAATTTAAACCTCGATCCCGGCCTTTTGGAGCCACCTGTGATCGCGCCGGTACGGTCTTCGATGCGGGATGTGAGATTTCGTCCGCGCACTATTCAACGCATTCTACGTGAACTGGATTGTAGGAAGGCAACCGGCCCGGACAGAATACCAGCAATAGTCCTTAAGAACTGTGCTCCAGAACTATCGCCGGTTCTTGGCAGACTCTTCCGCTTATCCTATGCAAGGAGGACCTTTCCTGCCTACTGGAAAATCGCTCGAGTTTAGCCAATCCCAAAGACGGGAAAAAGTGTCTCCCACAAAATTACCGTCCGATAGCATTACTGTCTATTTTATCTAAGGTGATGGACAAAGTCATCAATACACAGTTCGTTGGGTATTTGGAGTGCAACAGACTTCTGAATGACCGTCTATACGGATTCCGTGGCAGGCGGTCCACGAGAGACCTTTTGACACTTATAACCGATATATGGACATCTACGATTGAACGGCATGGTGAGTCAAGGGCGGTCGCATTGGATATCTCCAAGGCTTTTGAACGCGTCTGGCACGGGGCATTGCTTAGCAAATTCCGTTCATATGGACTCTCCCAACAACAATGAAAGAAACTCTATACAACAGGCGGTAAATAGGATGAAGAGGTAGGACAATGGAGGAAACTCCATAGTCACGAATTGGAAGACCTTTACTTTAAAACATGTAGCGAGGATGGGCAACAATAGGACCGTCCGTAGAATTCTTGACGGAAGAGCAACGGAAAAGAGACCGGTATGAAGGTCGCGACTGAGATGGGAGGATAATGTTAGGTTTGACCTTGAGGAGATCAGATAAGATAGTCAAGCGTGGAAGAAGAGTGCACAGAACAGCGAGCGATAACGTAGTCGAGTCAGTAAGATCACGAACTTCTGGGTTCCTACAGATCAACAAATAGTAAAATAGTATAAACATATCTTACGTGGGTCCTTGGAGAAGGCAATTTCGAAAATATAGTTGTATTTGAAATAGTTCGAAGATTTGTTTCAGTTCTCGGCCCATTCTAAAAGTCGGTTTAAAGGCTACCTCGTTCAAAGTTTTAAGTACTGTTACATTATGTAAAATGTGTATATATCTTTAATCTCCCCCTATAGTCAATCAGATAATTTCTTAACATTTTATACTCTTCGGGGACAGCTCCTACTCTATCGATAGTTGTTATACTTGTTCTCATATTTACAACGCCCGCAGTGATCACAAGAAGTGCTTGGGGCGTATCTGAGAGGCATTGCGACAGAAGTGGATATTTGGACAATTAAACAATTTTTGTTGCACGTGCTCTTTTGATATATCCTTTTTAGTTCTCTAAAGTTTCGTTCAAACAAAAACAATATTTTAATTTTTTTGAAAATTCCTCTGTGGTTAACCTCTGAATGTACCTATTGAAACCATTCATTGAATGAATATCTACCACTTGAATCAACACAGCATCCCTCAAAAATCGCGTGATGTATATTGAGTGCCAGAATTTCAGGTCTCCAATTTTTTTGTAGAATCATCTCTGTATGAGTACACTTTTCAATCATTATTTGAAAACATCTCTCATGAGATTTAAAATCACATTTAAATCTTCTTAACTATTATTTGCTTTTTTTTTGTACAAATTTAATTTAAAAGAGGTTTTCAGAATTGCGTATAAATTTAAATTCAAAGCGAACGTTTTCTCATAAAAATTGAAATTTGATCATCTAGAATCAATTAATTTGGCAGTTATTTCAGTTTGACTGAAAACCACTCAATGCCTCACCAGTTCATTAAGCTCATTGTCTATCGTCATCTGCGGCCTTTTCATTTGTTGAATATTTTTGTTAGAAACTCTACGAAGATCTATCTACTTTGCTAATATCGGAAAAAAATCTTTTCCCATCGTCTTCATATCCTCCGGAAGAACCCTCCGAGCAAAAGCCTTTACAAGTTATCGCATGGTATCCTCCCAGTAAATACCTAGTATCGGAATCAACGTGGACCGAGGGTTGGAACGAAGAAAAACTTCCATCAAAAATCTGTCTTACGGAAACGTTTGTGCCAGACGAACAGAGTGTGTTCAGAAAAAGTCATAATTAAGATATTCATTGGGTGTAACGTACGGTCATATGTCTTCCATGACACCTTCTTCATTTATCTTTGGATCGAAACACACGGTTCAAATCATTAGTCATGTCTGGCTAATGAGGTGTGTAGGGAAATGATTGTGATTTTTTTTTTTAATAAATTTATTTTGCTGACGATGACATCATATTATTATTCTGTTACTCGGCTCAAGTGACGGGTGAAAGTTAAACCGGAAGGGCTTCTCTATCGACCAAGATGATAGGATAGGGGCATGTAATGGAGCCGAGAGTGTAGGAAGTTTATAGTAGATAAAAGCAGTTATTGATACTAGCAGTGGCTCCCCGGTACAGGGAAGTGTGGCTAACTATGTGTTATCGATTATTTTAGACGAACCTAGATATACACAAGTATATACCATATTACAAGTTATATATTCTAAATCATCTGTAACACCTTGTCATCAATGTAACAATGCTATATATTCTCTAATTCCTTTTTTCGCATTTATTGACGACAAATTCAGATACCATACAATATTGAATATGTACAATTCTAAATCAAAAAATAACTATAATTTTACAATTTCTTTTTTATCTATAAGATGGATCCCCAATGACTTTCACTGCTCGTTTTTGCAACCTATTAGTTGCGGATGTGCGTGACCAAATATTACAGTTGAATCTCATTTTAGGACGAATGTTCTCCTTGTAAATAGTGGCCAGGTTGGATGGAGTGCACAACTTTTTGCATCTCTTAAGAAACCCCATACATTTGGCTCCAGTTTGAATACATATGAATTATCCAACAAAAAAATTAATATAAGTATAATATGTACTAATTGTGGGTTATATTATTTAGTTTTTCATTAAGTGTTTTATATAATATATGTATACATTTCTTGATATTTCCTCTTTTTTTTTGTGAATTAGATAATTAAAAAATTATACCACATGAATAACATAAGAGGAAAAAATAGAATGGATAAAAATAAAGTGAAAATGAGAAAAAAATGTGGGAGAGCGTGAAGCCTAATGAATTTTTCGAAGAATGGTAACAAAAACCATTTTTTCATCCAATAAATGGGTCAATACAATGCTATTGTATTAACCCATATTAGGACCACTAAGTTAGTTAATATTAGGAACACTAAAAAAAAAAAAAAAAAAAAAAAAAACCTCTGGCGAAATGAATTCATTTTTAATTGCGTGGTACTTCTAATATAAATATAAATATATTATATTTGTTATTTCTCTAAAAAATGAAAAAAACCCCTTCTTTTACAAAGTTCCTCCCACACACACACACACACACATACATATAACTTGAAGGATTTTTACAACATTGGACGGACGTCTGAAATTCAGTAGATGATATCCTTCAGCGATTCTATTTTTATACCATCAATAGTGGGAAAATATTTTCCTTTCATGACTCTATCAGCCCCCGCTTGGTAGAAACCTTGACGTGGTGCGGGGGCTTAAACTACAATGAATCACTCAGGCTATGCTGACGGAAGCATATGCTTCCAGCAGGGCCACCCATGTCAGACAGGCTAGGGAGGAATAACACACAAAGATCTACCACCCCCAATCCAGGATGTTACGCGTCACCGTGCCCATTGGATGGTTTACACCCAGGGGTATACCGGCTGTATTATAACGGCACCTCTCTGACACAGGGTCAAATCAGAGCAGTAAGCAGACCTTACCATATCAAAGAGGGGCTCTGATGTGGCGGACTATTTGAAACCCCAAGAGTCGTGGGAACAAAAATGAATAATCAATATACAAAAAAAATGTCACGAAAAACCCGGTAGGCGTACGCCAACTGGAATGTTGGAACGTTATATAAACCAGACGCGAAACAGACGGTCGTAGAAAACGCGAAACAATATAAAATGGACATCGTCGCACTTCAGGAAGTTCGACTCTCACATCAAGTAATAGAAACCAACGGGTTTACACTGGCGTATGGAGGTACCGATACACATAACCTCGGAACTGGGTTCATCATAAGCAAGAAGATTACGTCCCATGTAAAAGATGTGCAATTAGTAATGACCGAATGTCGGTGCTAAAAATACAGGGCCCATGGGGCAATTATATATTTATAAACGTACACGCCCCAACAGAATCTAACGACGAAGAAACGAAGCACACATTCTACGAGACCCTAGAGGAAGTATTTGATGGGATCTCATCATTCGATGTTAAAATCCTCCTCGGGGACCTCAATGCCAAAATTGGAAAGGAAGATATTTTCCAACCAACAATAGGTAGAGAAAGCCTACATGACGTTTCAAATGATAATGGTATTCGAATTATCACGTTCGCAGCGTCAAAAGATCTGGTAGTCAAAAGCACGATGTTCAAGCACAAGCAAATCCATAAAGCCACAAGGATATCACCCGACGGCGTAACGCGTAACCAAATAGACCACTTCCTCATAGACAAACGACACCACTCGAATATCCTTGACGTAAGATCATATAGAGGAGCAGATTGCGACTCCGATCACCTTCTAGTGATGGGCAAAATTAGAAGTCGGCTTGCAGCAAACCCACATGAACAGTCACGGAAGACAAGCAAAAAGTTCGAGATTGATAAACTAAAAGACCTACGTAAAAGGACTGAATATCAAGACGAACTAACGAATAGATTCAGTATCCTAGAGAATAACAGTAGTGGGGAAGAGGAAGCAAATAGTGTGGACACTAAATGGGCATCGATCAGAGACACAATCAAACAAACAGCCCAAGAGGTACTTACTTACTTACTTACTTACTCAAAATAATTTTTTTTATTTAGTAAAAAAGTAATTCAAAAACAAAATTTTATGATTAATTTTGCGCCACCCTGTATATGGAAAAGACCTTCTAATGGTTTATACTACCATATCTCATTCTATCATTTGTGTTACGGATTGAGACGCTTTAAGACTGTTCCTTTTTTTCCAGAAAATATCTCATTCGTTATTTTCTAATCACCGGGAAACGCTAAGTTTAGAAAACTCCTTACACCTACTCATAGTCACTTATGCTATTGAAACCGCCAGAGAGTGCAGCAGGACTACTCCTCGTCTGATTAGTAGCGATCACTAGTCTTACTCCTATAATTAAGTTTGGTCCTTTTCTCCGTTTTCGGAGTTTCGTCTGGACTAATAGTTGTTATGTTGTCTTTGTCTGGGAGATTGACTGATTTGCATTCCCTATGTTTGTTTGGATGAGTGACCGTAGTGATTGGTTTTGGCCTTGCACCGCGTTCTTCCATCAACCTTGTCCGAAACGCGGGGCAGTCGTTGCGTATTATACAATGCATAGTGGACCTGAACCATGTTCCCGATTTGTTTCTTATTTTATGAATGAAACAATACGCGAGCGTACGGTGTATCCCCACAACAAAAAAAAGGCAACATTATTTTACTCTTAGAGAAACCTTTCATTCCATTCATTACCTTAAAATGTAAATTTACTTTGGCCTTATGTCGAACTAAATGCAGTAGTCCAGTTTACTCTAACCTAGCCGCCGTAGACAATATTGTTGTCACGTCGATACACTCTCCCACTTTACCAAAGAATTTATGTTGAAGGAATTGGAAATAATATTATGGGGGTTTCTGACTTCTGGCTCATTTTCTTAAACAAGTGGCACAATTTCCTCAGGGCTCAAATTATGCAAATTAGGACAAACCTAACTGATTTGGATTACTTAATCGGAGTTTTGCTCTGATTCTGTACACTTAAACCACATAGTTGTGGTTTCATAACATGAAATGCTTTTTCTGACTTTCGCTATGTTAAAGAGATGTCCATGCAGTGGTTAATGAATTGGGTTTGATGGATGTGTGATACACCAAATGGCATGTAATTACGGTTTGCACACCGCATACTTTTGTATAAGTTGAATGCAACTATGGTGATTACTGACAGGTAAATTGCGACCCATGATAACAATTAGAGATAAGAGAATTGTGAATATAGAGAAACGGCGAAGAGGCTTCGTGCAACCACATTTAAAGAAGGAAGAAAATTGAAGTCAATTTTCCATGTGGTGACAAATAGTTTTGGAAACGAAGGTGACTGCGGTTGCAAATGAAGGCAATTACTATAACGTTGTAAAGGATTTGGATTGAAGGCCGGATGCTAACACATGACAAAGGGATGTATCTGTTGCAAGTGCAACAAGAAATCATTTTGAATGTTGTATTGTGTTAACTGTGGTATGCTTTAACAGACGTATATAGCGCCCTTTGCTGCATTTATTTATACAAAATACAGTCGCTTTGTATGGCGTTTACTAAGCTATTTTCTCACCAATACATGCTATATTTTATGTTGCGCTTTACTACATGATCAAATCTTTCCTTTTTAACTACAACATTCGCTAGTTATATAAGATCAGCTTGGGGAGGTAGGAAATGAAACAGGACCTTTTGGGGAAGACGTAGGGTTTCGAGGCCGTGTGCACTGAAGGGCATGAGCTCTGGTTGGGATCCGGGTGGTCGCTAGTTACTGGGGGACGCCGCCCGCCAAGCGGGGCATTGCGCGAGTTAAGGCACTAAGTCCCATCACCATACACTAAAGATGAATCATCTAATCCCAAAGAAGTCTAATCTCCAAGTCTCATACAACATGACGAAAGTCCATCACCATACACCAACCAGAAGATGAATCACCTAATAATAAATGACAACACCCCAACATTCAAACACAATACAACAGAGCGACTCATCCGACGATAACTAGAAAAACAACAACCTAACTGCAATCAACATCCATCCCAACAATCCTAATCTTCATACAACATGATGACTCATCCAACGACAACCATAAAAGCAATAGCCCAACCATAATCAACATCTATGAACTATGATATACGAGGGTTGCCTCTTATGTTTCGGGGTTTGGCAACCCTAGTGTTGCAATCCGGCAATTGACAGCTCTGTGGTAAAGTTGAACATTTTTGAGGTTATACGCACTCAGAACGTTTTGACATACGAGCGCTATTTGTGTTGTTTACAGTAACTTAAAAGATTCATCTCGGCCCAAAAATGGAATGAAATCGTCAACATTTTCGTGCGATTATTTTTTACAACTTTCAACGTGGATTAACTCAGCAACAGTGCATGGATGAACTCAATTCAATTTTTGGCGATGAAGCTCCATCAAGGACCAGTGTTTATCGATGGTATGGTGAATTCAATCGTGGTCGTAATTCACTCCAAGATGAATTTCGTGAAGGTCGTCCAAAATCAGTTGTTGTTCCGAAAACTATTGATGCTGTGCGCGAACTGATATTGGAAGATCGTCATGTGACCTATCGTGAGAGTGAGACAACCTTAGGCGTTAGTGGGACCAGCATACATTCAATATTGCATAAACATTTGACTGTCAAAAAAATTTGTTCGCGTTGGATCCCACACAATTTGTCAATCGCCCAAAAAAAGGCTCGTGTCAATTGGTCGAAAGAAATGCTAAAAAAATACGGTCGCCGTGCTTCGAAACACGTCTATGACATCGTGTCAGGTGATGAATCGTGGATTTACGCGTATGAGCCCGAAAGTAAACAGCAGTCGACTGTCTGGGTGTTTCAAGATGAGCCAAATCCAACAAAAGTTGTTCGCGCACTAACCACTTCCAAGCAAATGGTCGCCTGTTTTTTCGGAAAAACTGGACATGTCGCAACCGTACCACTAGAACAACGCAGAACAGTCAATTCTGAGTGGTACACAACCTTTTGTTTGCCAGTTGTCTTCCAAGAAATCAGGAAAACCAACCGCCGAAGACGGATCACTCTTCACCACGACAATGCGAGCTCTCACACATCGGCTGCGACAACTGCATTTTTGAGCACCCAAAACATTGATTTGATGGGTCATCCGCCGTATAGTCCTGACTGGGCACCGAATGGCTTCTTTTTATTCCCGTACGTAAAAAACAAACTGAGAGTTCAACGTTTTTCGACACCTGAAGAAGCGGTTGCTGCATTCAGAATGCATGTGTTGGAGATACCTCAATCAGAGTGGCAAAAGTGCTTCGACAATTGGTTCAAACGCATGCAAAAGTGTATAGATCTTCATGGGGAATATTTTGAAAAACAATAAATTGATTTTCGATGATCAATATTTGTTTTTGTTCTCTAATCCCGAAATATAAAAGGCAACCCTCGTAGATAAGAGAAGAACCGAGGTTTCACAGGAGGACGAGACAGTCAGTTTGATACCAGGACTCAACTAGAATAAGTTTTGAACTAAAATAAATATATTTTTTTAAATAAATTAACATTAAGTTAATAAATTTGCTCCCCTACCCATTTTGGCTGTGATAGTGGTGCGTCGTGATGATGCTGGTCTTGGGCAGGAGCTTGGTCACCTAGTGTCCTGACTGAGGTAGAGTGCATTGAAGTGGTCGACTTCCGACCCGACTTATCACCGATGTTGCGTTTTTTAGTTGGGTGCACGAGGCCTAGGTTTTTCTGGGTGATTGGGATGGATTTTCATCGTGCTTCCATGATCAGCCTTAATTCCTTTGAATGTGTGAGCTCCTCTATACCCCTTGATCATCTCGCACACTTGCGATGATTCTGAGGGCGTGAGGTGTGTTCGGCGTTCGTGTCACGCAGGTGGTCGATGGTGGATCGCTTCATGAGCCAATTGTGGACTCTTGGAATCGATGCCGACGAGACCTTCCTTTCATTCGCTTAGAGGAGTTGCGATCTGCAGCCCCAAGGTCGACCAGTTAATCTGGGTTGGAGTTATAAGTTTGCAACCCACGATCAAAGGCCATGTGGTGGCTGGTGACAGGTCTCGTCACACAGGAGCTGGATGACGTGGTGGGTGCCGCCATCCCAATTGGATGGCTGTTAGCACCCATCCTAATTGGATGGCCTGTGCGATGGAGTCGGAGCGTTCGCCTTTCCTTAAACCTTCAAGGATGAGGGTGGGGTAGATATCTGCTCCAATGATGAGGTCCACCATGTCGGCGAAGACGATGTTCGAATCTGCAAAGTCCAGACCCGCCACAAACGATAGATCCCGCACCATTGTTTGTGTGGTCGGCACGTATACCGAGAGACGCGGGAAGGCAAAGGGTTTCAGTGTCCAATGTTGGAAGCTGTGGGGGCGAGGGGCGATAGTGATTACTGCTTGCGTCATTGCGGTAAGGCAGCGAGTACATCCGACACCGTAGGTACGAACGAACACTACTTGGTGCCGGGGGTGCAACCTTTGAGCGAGTGATTCCGAAATGGGTCCGTCAGTGCACGAACTTCAACCCTCCGTTCGAGTTCCGACGTGACGATGACTCGAGCGGTTGCGGGCAATGCAGTTTGCTACAAAGCGGTGTTGGTCGTGTGTGAGCAGATCCCTTAATTGGATTTAATTCGAAGGGCTGGTTTGCGCTCACTTTTGGAAATGACGAGCTCGTCCTGGTTATGGTGGTTGTCTCGACATGTAGCGAGGTGTGATGTCTTCGCTGCCAGTGCCGGCACGTCTTGCTGGAGTGGGAGTCTTGCAGCCGGTGGCGAGCCAGACAGCTGTAGCACAGGCTCTTGTTGTCCGCAAAGGACTTCCGCCGGGCAGTTGTAAGCGAGCGAACCTCCACAGGCATAGACAGACACCCTGTCTTGCCCCGAGAATTGAGCGCCGATATGCTCCTCAATCATTGCCGTGGTGACCCCAAGTAGTAACCGACGTCGTGAAAGTTCCCCGAGTTTTCGTTGACGATGCAACCGAAGGAGTGACGTCTGAACTGCGATATGAGTTCAGGAACATCTATATAATAATAATTTCCAGTCGTTGCAAAAACGATTGACTGTATTGAAGTCTGTTAATGACATCCATGCCTTCTTCAGATCTGTGCACCACAAAGTCGTCGGCGTATGCAATTTCATAATTGAAAGAACCCAGTAGATCACTAGTGTAAACGTTAAATAAACCGGGAGAATTCACTGCATCCTGGTGCAAGCCATTTTTGATATGAAAGGTCTTGGCTGCGATTATATCTCCACATTTCACCATAAAGTGTCTACCCATTATTATATCGTAGATAATGTAGAATCTATCTGGCCTCTGTTTATGCTCCTGAAGCTGCCCAGTGTACAACATTTGTAAATGAATTCAAAAATTAGATTCGGAAAACAATTACTTCCTTGTGGTGAGATACTGTAATTCCAACCACAGTGCTTGTGGTAATCATATCTCGAACACAAGAGGCAATGCATTAGTCGAGTGATGGCAAACAAATACCACCAAAGAGATACTAGAATAGTTCGCTACAAAAACGAAGTCTTAACCAAGAAAAAATTCTTTTTAAGATTCACTTTTGCTGGATGAGCGAATACAATGATTAGATACAGATACAAGAACCCGAAATCATCTTCGCACAATCTTGTACGATACCAATCATTATGGTCTCGGTGCAGTGATTCATGTTCCAAACAAACACTCACTACCTGGGCAATATGCCTAGAACTATTCTGTATGGAGCTATCTGAAAACAGGGTCGAATAGATAATATCTACTGAGGTCGCCTGTTATGCCTTTTTTGTTGTTCTGGGTTCTTTCGGTTTTTTTTTCAAATACGGCAAACTGTGCTTGCATGAACAGTAAAATATTGGTTATATCTGTTTGTATCTCTGGTGCAGATATTTTTATGATTTTGCGTGGTTATTCCACGACTGTGTTCTCATTTCATTTGCGCATATGACACATTAGATGCCACGACGGTGTTGTAAGAACGAGTTTTCTTTTATTTCCGTTCTTCAACTTGTTTCTTTCTGGCTCACTTTGATTTCAGTTGTTGGTATTTAGGGCAACTTCTGAATTTAGCAGGGTGATCTGCATTTTTACAGAGGACGCTGGATAACTTATCTTATCTGGGAGCTGTTCTTTACCCAGCGGACATTTCTCAAAAGCGTGATTATTGAGGCACTTCACGCATGTAAATTTCATGCTGCAATTCGAAGCAACATGGCCGAATTGTTAGCACCGCATGTACTGCAATACCCGATTGGACTCGGTAGGCAGTACACTTAGTAACTATGTTCATTTATTTAAATCTTATATTTGCAAATATTAATGTTTTTACTGCATTATATGAGTTTTCCAATACGGACTTGACAACTTTTTTTTAAATAAAAGGCAAACCATTTGAGATATTTCAAAAACTTTATTATCGGCTTGAAGTACAATCAAAACATTTATGAATGGAGCTCGACTTCGACATATGGCCACCGCGGGCGCGTTTGCAGCGGTCGATTCGTTGGACCCAATTTTCGACGACTCGGCCACATATTTCGGTTTGAAACGGCCGCTATTTCGCGTTCAATGTTGGCTCTGAGCTCTTCCAACGTCATCGGCTTGTTGGCATAGACCAAGGACTTAACGTGGCCCCAAAGAAAATAGTCTAGAGGCGTTAAATCGCACGAACGAGGCGGCCAACCGACTGGCTCATTTCTTGAGATAACACGCTCAGCAAACTTACTCTTCAATAAATCGATTGTATAGTGTGCTGCGTGGCTTGTGGCACCGTCCTGTTGAAACCACACTTCGCACAAGTCCATATCTTCCAATTCGGGCCAAAAATAATCGGTAATCATGGCGCGATAACGATGGCCATTCACAGTAGCGTGACGATCTTTATCGCCGACGAAAAAATATGGCCCAAAGACGCCGCCGGCATTCAAACCGCACCAAACAGTTATTTTTTGTGGATGAAGTGGTGATTCATGAAGCACATGTGTATTTTCACCCGGCCAATAACGCATGTTTTGCTTATTGACGAACCCATTGCGCCAAAAATGAGCTTCGTCACTGAAGATGATTTTGCGATGAAATTCATAATCTTGGGGCATCTTTTCCAGAGCCCAATCGGAGAACGTACGTCGCTTCAAATGGCCCATCGGCTTCAATTCTTGAGTCAACTTGATCTTGTATGGGTGTAAACCAAGATCCTTACACAAAATTCGCCATAAAGTGCTCTAGGCGATGCCCAATTCTTGAGAACGCCGTGGAATTGACTGATTTGGATCGTTTGCTACGGACGCCTGAACGGCAGCGGTATTTTCGACACTTCGACCAACCCGTTGTCTCACTGGCACGACAACATCACACAACGAATATGTAGACTCAAATTTTTGCACTAAACTTTTTATTGCCTGTCTACTAGGGTGAGAATTACGACCAAAAATTGGAGTTAACGCTCTTAAAGTTGCGGTCACCAACTCCAAATTACGGTAGTAAAGTTTTATAATTTGCAGACGTTGTTCGTTCGTGTGCTTAACCATGTTGAGTTTACTGAATAAATTGACAGTGACTGTTCGATGATTAGTGAAAGTGTGCGTTCACAAATTAAATTCAAGGTTTTCAAGTCCCTATTGGAAAACCCTATACATACACGCACGCACAGAAATACTTCGTATGTCGCGTATCAGCACTAATTGTTTTTTAATTACTTTCAGTGCAGAGAAGTCTCTTGCGTACGCTTAATAATTTATAACATGAGATACAGTTTATTGTTAAATGTTTACACTCACATCACTTGTAATCTCCGCCTTAATGAACGATTCGGCAATTATCGGGTGTCTGCACCGGATGGTAGTCAATTTGGCACTGGTGGTTCAAGTGTAGTGAAGTGTGTGTTTCACTTTCTGTGTAACATCAGCCATGAGTTGACGATTGGCGACTCTTAACAACTTAAGATTTCGCGAAATGTCCGAGTGAATTAAGTTTGGGGTAGCCCAAAAACACGAGAGAGAAAAAAGTTCAACGACTTTCAAAGCATGATTTTGGTGGTCAACTGACGTCTCCAAGTTTCGAAATTACACGATCTGCAAACATTCCCCGTAATAAAGGCAAAATTGACCGCGTTGTGTGGCTTGTGGCGCTATTGCTTTTCTAAAGGGAGTGAAGATGTGGTTCTTCCCCCCGGATTATGCTACTTTAGATTCTTATACCCGGTGAAAGTGAGCGTCAAGATACAAATGTATGGATAGGGAACGTTTGTTGTGAACGAGCCCATATATTTTTTTTATTTGGTTACTATGACATTGTGAGGGTCTTTATTTGGCATCAACAAGGATACGGGTTCAATAAAAACTCCACTGTTGAAAAGAAAAGAACACTAACTGCATCAGAGAAGATGGTAGAAGTGAAACACGGCTTGAGTTCCTTTATTGATGATACTCCACTATCGACACGTCCGATATTCCTTCGAGCTGCGCACAGTCGTCCTATTGCTAGCAGCAGCTTTTCGCCAAGAAGAAGTAAAGAATAAAACGCTTTGTGTTGGTGTTGAGCACTATTTTTTATTGTTACAAATTTCTATTCTGTGTGAAGTTACAAATGTTAATTGCGATTAAAGGCACACATTATTATTAACAGAAAGTCAAAGCACTTTGTAAAATCGAATTGGACTAATCGCGACACTGTTCATTTATTCATTAACCGTTCAATTCGCCGTGCGATCGTCAGAACAAGAAAAGACAAAAAGGGATTTTTCTAGTACTAATGATTTATCGAACTCAAGCCGAGAATTTACCGGAACGGGAAGCGAACTCCACGGAGGATGAATTTTGACTCCCTGAGTGGCGGTTGCACTCAACATCTCCTAGCTGCAGTGGTGGTGAATTTCCATCGATATTGGAAGAGCCGAATCGGATCGTTTCTTTGGTGATGACCAATGAACGATCGATTGGGGTTTTTTGGAAGAATTTCCCTGTGGTGACCGTCCAAGACAAAGAATATGCGAAGGGTGCACAAAAGGAAATCGAAATATCCAGCTGATCAAATAGATGATTGCGAACGGAGGCTGGCTGTATTACTATGGTGAACGATGGAAAATAGATTTGTCTGTTGACGTTAAGTGAACAGAAGCTTCGCCAACGATGGCAAGGGACCAGGGTGGATGGTTGTATGTTTGTTCTAGAGGATGCATCATAGGGCATGGCCATTGATACGATTGCTTAAATAACAATCATGGGTCGTGTGAAACTCGATGATCGTTCGTCTCTTAGGTGACCGATCATGAGGAATTTGACTTGCAGATGTGCAAGCATACGGCTTACCCAGGGTGGCCATGGACCAACGGATGGTAGGTAAAATAAACACAGTGACGTTACTGTGTGTTTGGTTTGGGAAAACCGATCGAGGGACACGGCCGTTGATTGGATTGTTTAAACAACAATTATGATCGTGTCCAACTCGATCATCGGCTATGGGTTTAGGCGATCATCGTCAGAAATTTGGCTTGCAGATGTGCAAGTAAGCAAGTTGCCCAGCATGTCTTTTTTATGGATCAACGGATTGTTGGAACAAGAACACGCTGAAAGATTGGCGTGTGTTTACCCACCATGCTAGCAGACGAGCTGAGCCGAACAGGTTGGCATATGATTCATGTATTATGAACGGAATAATTTAATTGATATGCATGCCCTGCTGAGGGTTTAGTTTCCAGGTGTAGGATAATGAGGGGTAGCTTACGCTGCTCGATTCCAGGTAAGGAAATGGCTTCGTTGAGTGAGGGGAAGGCAGGTTGATTTAAGGGGAATGGGCGGTTCTTTGGAATGCTTTAAAGAACCCCCATAACATCTGTCAAACATATTTAGTATGCATCAAGTCATTGTACAAACAACATCTTTTTTTTTTAATCCTGTTAAAAATCTCGAATTTTGTACCAGAAAATGATGATTTGCGGAAAGCATTAATTTTTTGTTTTCATTTGAAGAAAAGTACTGTAGAGTCGCATGAAATGCTTCTCGAGGCTTATGGTGATCATGCTCTATTGGAATCAACATGTGAAAGATGGTTTAAGCGGTTCAGAGTGGTTTAAGTGGTTCAGAGATAATGATTTCGATGTGCGAAATGAAGAACGTGGAAGACGCCGAATTGCAAGCAATATTGGATTCAGATGACACTTTAAGTCAAAAACAAATGGCACAAATGTTAAATGTTACATAACACACAATTTCTGACCATTTAAAAGCTATGGAAAAGATCCAAACGTGTGGAAACTGGGTGCCACATAAATTGAATGACAGGCAGATGGAAAACCGAAACACCGCATATGAAACGTTGCTTCTACGACACGAAAGGAAGTCAGTATTGCATCGATTTGTGACTGGTGATGAAAAATGAACTTATTTTAAAAATCCTAAACGCAAAATATCATGGGTGCATCTAGGAGAAGCGTCAACATCGACTAAAAAGCCTGTTCGGTTCGGAAAAAAGACAATCCTCTGTGTTTGATGGGTGTATCATGAACTTTTAAAACCTGGCGAAACTGTTGATGTGCAGTGCTACCGACAACAAATGATCAACTTGAACCATGTATTGATCGAAAAACGACCAGAATGGGCCACAAGATACGGAAAGGTAATTTCGTTGCATGATAAAGCTGTTACAGATTTATTTAACAATTAAAGGAAGGGTTTCGTATTTTATTTGATATACACAAAACTTACCACCTTTCTTTAAATCTTGAATCATATCCTGGATCTCTGCGTTTATTAACATTGTTTTTCTTCAGAAACCCCTTTCCTTACTAACACCAAAACAAAACCAGCTGTACACACGATTTGTCTATCTCATATCTTCTATTCATTTTTTAATTTCACAATTCTATTTCATTTTTAATTTCACACAATTTTCTCTTTTCGTTTTTGAGTTAAAATCAACCGTACGCATCGACTGCTTAGATGAACAAGGAGGAAATCTTGTGTCGTTCTTTTTCGTATCCTTTTTTGTTCCGCTTCCACTATTGTTATTTCTAGGAAACGAAATTGGCTAATCGGGGGCTATGGTTGATAGGGAGATAGGGAGACTATGGCTAATAGAGAGAATATGGCTATGCCCAATGTGATTTTGATTGTTAAATAGGGGTTTTACTTTATTTAAATTATTTAACTATTGTATATGGGAAGTGATGATTTGGAGGGAAGGGAAGGATACACATGTGAAGACACGAGATGTTAATTATTCGTAGAGGGGGTGATAATTAAAAGAACTTAATTATATAACAATGCTCCGAGCCATACAGCAACACCCGTCAAAGAAATAATAAAAGTTCTCGGCTGGAAAGTGTTACCCCACCCGCCGTATTCACCAGACTTGGCTCTTTCCGACTACCATTTGTTTTCATCGATGGGACACGCATTGGCTGAGCAGCATTTCAATTCCTACGAAGAAGCCGAAAATTGGGTCTCGGAATGGTTTGCCTCAAAAGACGACCGGTTTTATTGGCGTGGTATCCACAAATTTCCAGAAAGGTGGTCGAAATGTGTAGAAAGCAATGGGCAATACTTCGAATAAAATGTTTTCTGCTTTTTTTTTTTACTTTTACTTTACTAAAAAAAAACGCTCACTTCATACCAGTACACCTGGTATTTCTGGTATTCTGGTTTAATCATATTCTGGTTTGTATCCTTTCATTTGCCTTCAACCGATTTAAGATATTGTACTTATAAAAATGTTGTTTTGTGCTTGAAATGAATTCGGTTTGATCAGGTGTTTTTATAGTTCTTTAATGTATGCATTCAACAAAGTCTTTTTCAGTGATGAGACTCATTTCTAGTTGAGCGGACACGTGAATAAAAAAAAGGTCATATCTGTGGGTCTAAAAACCTCTTGGGCTTATATCAGTGACTGCGAAAAAGCTATTAGATCCGCAAAATTTCCACGTAGGGCGCTGTTATTGGTCCGTTTTGCAGCACCAATAATTCCCATCGAGCGGGCACTCCGATGATGAAGATATTATACCCCATCATATCTGTACCAAACCCAGTATTTGCGAACTTCATGACCTCACAATTTCAAGAAATTGTACATATAGAAGGACACTGGGGGTTAATCTGCGCTTAAAGTGAAAAATATGCCTAAACAGAATTACCACTGAAAAAAAAAAATGTTTACAATTTTAACACATTCTTCGATAGTTAAATGATCAATACTGTAGAATGGCAAACCTTAGACATAATAAAACATAACTAAGATGACATGCAAGTTTGGCTGAAAGAACGCCAAGAGACTCCGAATGCACCTTGTCAATTTATTGCAATTAGAAACACCAGCCAACACTTAGACCACAGTGATTTGTAGATGTAAGTGATTTGCAACAGTGATTTATAGATGTAAGTTTTTAAACATCAAAAACAAATCCAGAACTGATTTGCCGCCTCTTACAAAGTGCAAGTAAAAGAACCTAATTATATATTCCATTAATTAATAATATAAAATTACATTTAATGTAACGAATAATTCTTCGAATAAAATTTCTTCACTTAGCAATTTTTTATAAGAACATTTTAACGTTAACGATGTAACAATATCCAAGCAAAATCAGAGTGTATTTTGCTTATTCATTTCCTCCATTCAAATACACTCTTCTAGTTACTGTAATTAATTACTGTAATTAATTACCAAAAGCGGCATATAACAAAATTATTGGAGAAACGTCGTTAAAGATAAAACGATTCGTTCCCCCATCTCTCTTTTGAACCTGCGATAATCCCCCTTTTTCCAATGCATTGAATCTCCATCAACACCATTTCGCCAGCACATTTGCCATAGACGTCCAGGTATCCACCGAGATTGCTTAATCCCGGCATATAGCAGATCCTATCCCGAGACAGCCGATTGCGTTGCACCTGACTCATCTCTAAACTATTCCCCTCTAAATATGCTCATTCTGTTAGCTGTATTGCTCCAATTGACCACGACGGCTTCGCGGCCCAAATCATTTCATTGAAGCAAAATCAAGTGTAACTCTAACGCCTCCAGTTGACGTCTGATCGATTCAGTTTCGTCGGCTTCTCTCCCTGCGCATCAAATCAATTCCTTCGGCTCGGGGAGAATAAAACTCAGGCCGAACATGAACGTGAAAGGAGCGCAAGAAGCATCCACGAGGAAGGCCCAGATGATGATGATGCTGCTTATTCTAGAGATGCTGTTGCTAATACCGATCTCGTTGTGCCGTGGTATGGGTGCAGTTCCTGCCACACACAGGGGGATTCCTTAGTGTGTGATAGAGATATAAACCCAAAATTGGTAACTCATTCTTAATTTGTTGGCGGTGCCTTTGAACATCATCCAATTAGCTGATAGCCGACACCTTAGGCTCATGGTCGGTACGTTTGACTAGCAGCTTACATGAGGATACATGGACCACCACGTCAATACATTTCCTCTGCAACAACAATAGCGCGACGGCAGTAAGAGCAGAAGCAGCAGGTATGAAAAAAGGGATTTTAATTCCCATTCCCTTGTATTCATTGTGCGCGGATCACCGTCGATGCATTTCGATGCTCCCCGCACACAATATGACCATTAGACTCATCGGTAGGTTCATCCTGTCGAGATGAATGACATTGCAACAAACACCTTGTAGGAGCGTAGAACGAGCCGAACGTCAAGTATTGAAGACCAAAGTCGAAGCTGCGTGTACCAGTTTTCGAAGGCGTGCATCGATGTGTGTCGTTGTTGGAATAAAATACCAATTAGCCCCGAGAAGGATTTCCTTTTCCGATCACCGAATAACTATAGATTTGCAAAAGGGGGCTTCTTAGCCACGTAGCAAGTGACAGGACGTAAATGGGAAGGCAGGGATGAAGGAACGAAATGTACACTTTAATGCTGGAATGCGAGTCTCAATCTGCTTGCTGGCATGCGGTTAATTTAATACTATGATTAGAGGTGTGCAAAACCGTAGAATTGCATTTTTACCTTATGAATACATTTTTTCTACATCTCGATCCTTTCCCCGCGGAGGGCCGGTAACTTTGTCAACTAATTGCTAAAGGAAATGAGCCTACTGCACGGCGAGACATGTGTGTAGTAAGTAGCGATGTGCGCAACGTTGCCGTGACGAACGCATTAGCATTGAGTAGGCGATTGTTTTACAGATTTGTCGTCAAGCCGGCGCTGCGTATCACGGCGGTTTTGACAAGGATGTCAATTTTATTAAAGAATGCGTTTAACATGGTTGTGTAACTGAAGCTACGCTGGGGAGCTTCTTCTCACGGCGATTGTTCGCGACTGAATTAGCGCTTCTTAACTATAGATAGGCTACGGTTGTAATTAATGTCTCGCAATTAATGTTTAACACCCAGCTTTGAAGTTAATAATGAATAAAGAGAAAGCAGCTCCAGTGGGTGCGCATTTTGTATTGAGGACAGCTAAAGATCATATAGTGTATTATATGACGTTTGTCGATATAAACGTGTAATGATGTCTAACAATAAGGTTTAATTGATATCCGCTGTTCTTTTGTCCTTTTTTAAAATGGGTAAAGAATTATTACAGAAATAAAAAAACGAATGTGACAACACATACCACTTTTGATCGCAAATAACATTGTGAGTAAGCACAATTATTTAAAGTATGTATTTCCTTTTGCCTTCAGCATGTGTAGTTCCCATATAATTCAGATTATAATTACATATCAATCCACCCTGGTTGCACTCTTCTTCTCTTTGCGTGCGCAATCGTAACAGAACATTCCAATACAAATGAATAACTGCAGTGATACGTAGGGCACTAATCCACATACTTCTCTTTTTTCTTACACGAAAGGCATGCATACATGTGGTTTTAAGGAACCCTTAAATGTAAAAGTATAGAATGTAAGTGGAACAAGAGATCAATGGTAAGCAAAGGGAGTCCGATTATATATTTGTGTCTTTCGGCTAAAGAACGACTGACAGTATACCATCGGAAATTTAGTGATACCCACTGTTCGAGTAATGGAAATCGTGATTACATACTAAGAAATGTTAAATTAATTAATCAACAAATTCACTTGGGGAAGGACCATGATAATGCCTATAGAAAACAGATAGGCCAGATATGTATCGCCTATGTTGTAATGACAGAATTGACTTGTACCTGGGTTCCCATGAGATTCACCACTCGTTTATGAATCTTATCGAACACGCGCAGCGCTGTTTACTCAATGTGTTGGAATAAATATGGGAACACAATAAATATGTGTCTTGTAAATTAAAGCCAGGTGCGAAATGCCGAGAGGGCGGTCGATTTTATCACTTTTTGACATTATTCGTTCTCGAACATTTTCTGCCTCATAGCATAACCTTGACTCAGTTTTCTTGGAACTAAATGTTATGTAAGACTAAGTGATCAAATTCGGACACAGAAAATCTGCCCAACAAGCCCCAATTATTCACAGTAAAGTTTACAGCATTACCTCTAGCATCCTGTAGCTTAATATTTACAAATCCCCAAGTAGCATAAAAGGTAGTTACTCTACGAGAGGGTGGTGATCTTTGGTGTATCAATTGAGAACTTCCGATATTCGAAAATTCGATATTACATATTCTACTTATACTTACATCATCATCATCATCATCATCGGCACTACAACCGGGATCGGGTCTTGGCCTCGTGGGGAGCGAAGCATTGTGCGCCGACGTACGGCGCTGCTTCTCTTCGACTCCCCATCATTCACTTGATGAAAGTTCCGCAGTAAATAGTTCACCGAGAGGAAACGTCACACAGAGGAGAAATAAAACACGCGGTCAAGACATGCGGAAAAATTAAACACAGTATTCCTTTGGTTTAGTTTTATATTTATATTAATTGAAAAACACTATTGTTGGATAACTTGTTTGAATTAATAGATTATTGTTCCGTTTCATTTCCTTTTGTTTACTACAATTTTACGGTAGCACTCCGTGAAAGTTACATTAGGAAGTCAATAAAAACACAATCTTCGAAAACTGCCGCAAATAATATTCGACATGGATGTTGCAAACACTTCAACACGGCCCTGAGGTATATTACGCATCTCCGCAGCCGGCGGAGAGCGGAAGATTGGGTGACCATGCTGGTCAGCGGATGGAATTTGACTCAGCGTCGTTCATCATATTAATACATTAATAGCAGAGAAAAAATTCTCCTATATCTGGCCATTCACCTTGAGCCATTTTCTTGCGTCTCCGATTTAGTATTTGTTTCAGAAATTTGGATTTAGGACTTAGAGATGCTTCATTATATGTCGCCAAGTTTGCCGCTGGATGAACGAAGGGTATGTTGTGGAGGAAGTTGGTTGTTTCGTTAGAGAGGACCACAAGATTCTTGATTTTTCTGTCCTGATATGTCAAGTGCTGACGTTTTAAGGATTGCTGTTGAAATTAGCAAGGTTGTATTTGTGTTCTTTTCTATCTATAGACTTCATAGGATATATGTTGTAATAAATCTAAAAATTTAATTATTGTTGGTGATTTTAATATCAACATTTTCGATGACAATGATTCTATGTGAGGTTACCTAACATTACATGCTTCGCGCCGTCTTGTATGCTTTATTCAGGAACCCACCAGGCCCACCTAAGGAAGCTGATCATATTTGCGGGCGTCTTACTTATGTTGATTTGGACGAGTGCGTGAACTGTAGCTTTGATTTAGAAATTTTTGATCTCTGCATGATGGGGATCTTGGTTCCCATTTCTAAACTAGAGGCTGTGATTCTTCTATTCACCTCAAGAGATATTGAGAACCGACTATGGCGGGCTTAAACGAAGATTAAGCTATGAATCAAGGGAAGAAATATATGTTTGTGGTAAATCAGCTAAAGCTTACTAAATATTCATCGCAAGTCTTGGTAGGAATTTTTGTTTCTGTTGATTTTCAAATAACTCTACAAAAGGAAGTCCGGGGTGTCAAATATGGAGATCTGGGTGGCCATTCAATGTCGCCATTTTTTAACAACATATTCCTGGGAATATTCGCTGCGCACACTACATTGTTTCTTTTGCAGTGTAGCATGGCGCACCGCCTTCTTGAGACCAGTATCCGCCAAGATCTTTTTTACAGATTTGTGGGCAGATGTAATGAGCCAACATTCACTGATATCGATTCCCATTGACTGCTTTGTGGGTTTAAAAGTCGTGGTGTCTGACACGGGCACGGGTTCACTAATATCCCACCGTGTTACGCCGAAAATAGTTCACAAAAATCCAAGCGCCAAGAAAAGGGAAAAATAAGATGCCCTGGTGTTGATTATTTGTTTAAAAGTTATATTTTTATTTTTACTTATTTTTTGTATCAGCACATACACATAGTACACTCTGCTGGTGGTTCTTAATATATATTGGTGATTTCACAGGATCACTTTTGGTATTAATGTTGTTTATAAAAATAAGCTCACATTCACTGACTACTTTACTATATCATTTGATGGTGATGTTTTGTTAAATTCTTATTAAAAATACATGATTCTTTGCTGATGTACTCCTTCAAGTTCTTTCAAAATCGTCTAATATATTGCAACAATTTTTACTTCATTGAAAATTGACTTTACCGCCTCATGAAACAGAAGGAAAACTTGACTGACTCGCACGTTCAACTCGCACTGATAACACGTGTGTGTGCGCACCCCTGTGGTTAAAATTCGACTGAAGACTCGCACGTAAAACTCGCACTCAAAACACGTGTGTGTACGCACCCCGGTGGTTTAAACTCGACTGAAGACTCGCACGTAAAACTCGCACTCAAAACATGTGTGTGTACGCACCCCGGTGGTTAAAACTCGACTGACGACTCGCTCGTAAAACTCGCACTGATAACACGTGTGTGCGCGCATCACGGTAGTTAAAATTCGACTGATTTTGGCAGCTTACCTCGGAACTCTCTTTCTCCACACGATCAACCAATCTTGATTGCACACTCATTCGCATTCTCCCTTTTCCCCACCCATCAAGGTGAATAAGCTCTTGCGAACAGTCAATGGACTTAGGGGGAATGGAAAAACCGAAACGAGGAGCTTGATGATCTCAGGGATGATTTGCTTTCGCATGCAATGAAAGCGAAACCAAATAGGTGACCGCGTGACCCAGTTTGGTATTTAGATTGCTCTCAGAGTGCAGAACCAAAAATGTACTCCGAGAAGGGGATCGGGTGGGTAGAAAAAGTATATTTTTCGTACTATTCACCTGACTCTGAGTTTATTGATCCCCAGCGAATATCCGTGTCTAGCGCGAATCAAAGAACGCTGCGGTGGCTTTGGAAAATATCAGCGAGTGAAAAAAACTAGAAGAATTGGTGATGACCCAAGCCGTTTCGCTATGAAGCAACAGCGTCGCTTGCCCACGCTTTGCTGTAGCTAACCAGACTTTCGATTTCCGACAGGAAATTTCATGTGGCTTATCAATTTTGTTGCCATATGGCATGAATCGGCTGATTTCGGTTATGCATTATCTGCATAGAAGGATGAATTCGGGTTATGTGTCCTTTCGGAAAAACGCTGTGCGCGGGCTGTGGGCGACATTGTGGTTATAATTGTGGGTTGGTTCTCGGCGTAATATAGAGAAGCCGCACAGTCTTCCTTTCTCTACAGAAAAATGGTCCAATAATTGTTTTGAGGCAAACACCTGCCCAGTCACTTTTTGGTTATACAATGTGGTTTCATGGATCTCGTGTGGACCCTCCGATCCTCAAATGCGGCAATTTTGATTGTTAATGGTGCCAGAGAGTGTGAAGTGGGCTTCGTCGATCATCAAAATTTACTTCCAAAAATCCGGTTGAGTGTAACCATGAGAGCGCGTCTGTTCGGCCGTCTAAGCGATGTGGACGGTCTGTCGGCAATATTCCTTGAGTCAATTGCACTTTATCCAGAAACAAATCCAAACAACCCTTCAAAATGCGTCGCAAGGTAGCTGCACTGGGAACAAAAAGCTGAGGGCGGTGACGATACGACACATGTGGGTTCTCGGCAACACTCTGAGTTAACACAAGTGAACAACCACTTTCAATATACAGAATCACTATTACTGAGGGTTGTTTCGGTGCGATGGGATTCCGGATTAAAATGTTAGTGAACTGGCCTTTCAAAAACATGTCTCATCAAGTCAATCAGTTGATAGATGTTGAAGTTATTCAATGTATGCATACCGACAAAAAAGATGACCCACCATATGCATATTGAAAACGCTAGTCTTGTTTTTTTGTTTCGGTAGGTGGAAATCTTCAAAAGATACCTCTGACAGAACCAGAGGCATGCCGAGCTCTTACCGACTAAAACCACCTGCCCCCAAGCACATATTCCCGTTGATCCCCGCGGAACTTTTTTTTTAGATATTCCATCGCGGGGCGGGAAGGAGTTTAGCTGTTACTCCGCTCGTCGCGTCGCAACTGCTGCATCATGTTACATAGAACATCATTTGCTACGGGCCATGTTTCTTTGGAACTTAGGATATATTCTATTACTTCTGACGGAGTAACTGTCTGTCTCATGTGTCTCTCCAAAATTGTTCATGCAGTCTCGAATCTCACGCACTCTGTGAGTACATGTTCCGCATTTTCGATTTTGCCTTCGCAATACAAGCAGTATGGATGATTCACATTGCCGAAAGCATCCATGTCCTGATATTAGATGAGCCAAATGCTAATTCAGCTCGAATTAAATAATAAAATTTCTCCGGTGTAGTAAAAATTAGTTTCATACAAGACTATAACTTAGTCTCGTATGATTCTTTATTTTAATTTTAAAACTAGTTTATAAATTTAATTTATACTTCACTGACACTAGAGGAGTTCTCGTATACGACCTTCTCTGGAGGAGTTCTCATGCACAACACACCAGCGATGCAGATTTTATTCTGTATTTTTTACTCGCTATGATGGTCATGTAACCCATCTGTGTTGCATTGGTATTTTGGCGTCATAGTCATTCATAGATATGGCAAGGGATTTTAATGAGAAGGGATTCTTTATTTATGCGTATCCTAAGAGGTTCTCTATTCATGGTTATCCTAAGGGATTTTTGTTTGGTGAATTTGATGATAGTGCATAGCGTTAACTCTCGCCATGTTTTCCTTTCACCCAGGTTTCTACATCAAGTGTCATGGTGTGGGTCCATCTTGCTTTGGTGGAAGAATCCCACCTTTATTGCCATTCTCTTAGGCTTGAGATCTCTAATTGTGACCGCATTATCCGGCGATTCTCTATGTTACGCTAGAGTCTATGTTAAATTATCTGTTTCTGACACATTCAATCTTCAACCAAGTCTTGTCCATTCGTCTTGTTAACAACTATGCCTGATCTGAATCGTTGCAGCGTAGTAGCTTCCTTCCAAAATTGTGAGGGTTATTGGTACTTTACCAAATTCAAATTCGTGCGGATCTCGAATAGCTTTCGTAAGCATGTTTCTTAATGGATCTGTGGGTTGTTTTTAAACTAGGGCACCTACACGGGCGCGGTTTCAGTAAAACACCCACGGATTGTTCACAGGAGATTATCAACGAAAATTGCATCAACGAACACCGAGCTCCGCCCTCGAGTTCCTGGAGACTGCGCACTACAGAAAAATGTCAAATGAAAACACTGGTGTTGTTGTTCCGTTGAATGTTCTTTTATTATTATAACTTTGATTCACTCCCTTTATATATTTACTTTAATTCAAATGAAAATGTTTTTTTACTTAGTTTTCACTTATTTTCGATATTTTTTTACAGCACACATTGCGCGGTGATCAATTCGTATAATCGACCGTTTTGACTACAATACTCCACCGGCTCTAATTATTTTTTAAGAATGAACTAAGAAGCAAAGAAAAAAAAAAAGACACAGCTCGAAACTTAGACAACTCTTGCCCTATGGCAGGTTCGCACGCCACGAAATATGAAATCTGACTGGACATTTACTGCCCACGAAAGAAAAGGGACACCCAAAGAAAACCGCAAAAGGGGAGGAGCTGCACGATTAACTCGAGATAGTTAATCGTGATTGGACCGGGGCATAGGCATACATTATGCATGTGTGTGTATGCCTCGCATACGATCGTCCGGTGACCGAGGAAGGATGCCAGCATCGCAACTGCATCTTCCACGAATGCAAACTATGAATGGCCTGAGGCTGTGTACACAATTGATTGTGCTATACATGCCGGCAACAAGGAACATCTGGGGTTAAAACACACGAGCCGAAGATCTGGTCATCCTAGGAGAGGCCATAAATCAACATTTAGGTTGATGGTGTGAATTTCCTTAGGTCCGCCGACGGTTGGCGGCCGTTAATAGGGAATTGTATCTTCATAACAATCTGTGGTGCAAATGCAATGTTTAGATGTTGCAACGAATATAGGGTGCAGCCATTGCCAGATGTTGAAAGTAAACACTTGCTGGCTGCATCCAATTCGTTGCTTGTTTGCTGTCCCTGATCGGTGGGGACCGATAATAGGAAACCAGCGATTGCTGGTAATTAGGGAAATGTTTGGTTTGCCTCAGCCGAAACCTTGTCGGCGGTGGCAAACCAATGGGACCTAATAGCCGCATGCAAGGAGTGCCATGGGGCAAACAATAAAACGAGTCAACAAAGAACTCTTTGTTGATGTTGTTTCCATAGCATAAGGCTATGGAAACGAGATGCCCTGGGTAGAATGTATGCCTAAGGATAGGATTTCAAATGCCACGGCAATGTGATAATCTTTGCCGTGGACTTATGTTTTTTTTAGGAATCGATGCCTGCCCGAGGGTGAATTTTCGATGCCACGGCAAAGCTTACCACTTTGCCGTGGCATCGAAAATTCACCCTCGGGCAGGCATCGATTCCTAAAAAAAACATAAGTCCACGGCAAAGATTATCACATTGCCGTGGCATTTGAAATCCTTAATGTTTTTCAGGGATGGTGTTGGAGAAAAAGGGGTTTGGACGGAAAACCCCCCACAGAATAGGTAAGCTGCCTAACGGATATTCATAACAGTTATCCGATTGGCTAACTGTATTAATTCCAGCGATTTGGCTGGGGGTAAATGCCGTAGCAAGGTTACGCAACCTTGCTGAAGTTCGACTTAGAGGTGAGTCGGTTCGCCTGGAATAGTGGGGATTGAATGATGCATGGCTCTTCGGGCCCTGAAAAGCCCCACAGATGTCTTCTGGTGCCACCGGAATTTGATGGTATGCCCTGGTGAGATCCAGGGTGGTGAAGACATTGCACCCTCGTAACTTGTACGAAAAATCGTAGAGGTGTGCAATAGGGTATCTGTCCGGGACAGTTGCTGCGTTCAACAGCCTGTAATCGCCACATGGGCGCCACTCACCAGAACGTTTCTTCACTAAGTGGAGTGGGCTTGCCCAGGGACTGTCCGACGGTTGGCAGATACCTAATTCGATCATATGTTCGAACTCCGCGCGCGCCGCACGTAATTTTTCAGGAGCCAGTCGACGTGGTCGCTGGCTCACCGGGGGACCACGTGTTTCTATATGATGAAACACCGTGGCTTTGTGTCGGCGTTGGTTAGGTAGAGGGATTGTTGTACTAACAAATTCCTGTACCATGATCTGAAACGGGTCTGTGCACTCTGTGGCCCTTGAAGCTGCCGCTGGAGATGTCGTCATGGGAAAGGGGGGTGCGGTTGGAGCCACTAGTCTGTTATGGGTCGAATCGACCAACAGATTATGTGCACCTAATAGGTCGGAACCTATCAGGGGTTCGTTTACGTCCGCAATGACGAAACGCTAAGTGATCGGACGACGAAGACCCAATTGGAGTGTCAGCTTTTTACGTCCGTACGTAAGTATCGGCGTATTATTCGCAGCTGACAATTTAAGTGCGGCTGGCACGCGGTTACGCGGAGCAAACGATCGCGGGAGGACTGAAATATCGGCGCCGGTATCGACAGTAAAAGCGATATTCAGTTTAGAATCCCGGATGGTTAGGCGACTTATCGTATGGGTGCCGGCCGATTGCGCGGGGGGGACGGTCGGCAAAATTAGTTTAAAGAACGCCTTTGGTTGGTGGAAGGTTGCGTCCAACCACAAGGCGCCTTGCAATTGAATGCGCGATCACCATATCGTTGGTGATTGGCGCACCAAGGCAGAGTAACGGCATTATCGGATATATTCTGCCTATTGGTATTGCCGTTACGGGGAGGTCGAGCCGGAGCTCGCTGGGAATTGGCCCGGTGTGGGCCATTTTGAGAGGAATTGGCCCTCTGTGGGGCATTTTGAGGGATATAGGCCCTCTGAGGGGCTGTTTGGAAGGAATTCTGCCGATTGAGAGGACGGCTCGGCATGGCACGATTCTGGGCGCCTCGAGGATTGTTTCTCACCTCCGCGCGAAATTGACTTATCTCGCGGAGGAGTGAGGTTTGGAGCGCCCGAAGGTCAGCAGGAGTTAAATGTGGTGGCGAACTACTTTGGTTAAATACGTTGGGGCCTGCCTCTGGATTCCCCTGGGGGAAATTGGTTGAGGCGGGCCTTCTATGAGGTAATTGAGTTTGAGGAGGATGGAGAATTGGGACCAATTGAGGGGCTGTGAAAGGCAGACTAGGGTGCCGTGTAGGCTGGGCGGCGTGTTGAGAAACCGCCGCTATCTGGTACGCAGGAGGCTCAGAATACTGATCTGAGCTTTCCATAATTGCGTCCGCAATTTTGGATAAATAGCCCAAATTCTGATTGGGTTGGGCTATAAGTGCCGAACGGGCATGTTGGGGAAGACACCTCAAAAAGTGAGGCAGTATAAGGTCGTCCCCAATCCTGGTCCCCGCTATAGAGCGTAAATGGGTCAGGAAAAGAGATGGTCGCATCCAGGAAAGGTTGGTTACAGCGGCTAAACGTTGTTGCCGCACACTTCCAGGCTCGTCCAAAGCGTCGAGCAGAGCTTCACGCATGTTGCTATACGGGTTGCGGCCGGCCGACCTTATTATGTGGGCAACATGCGGTCGCTGAGTGCGGTCAAGCACTTTCAACAGCTCGACTGCACGAAGTTGTTCGTCGTGCAAGGCTGAGGCCTGGAAGATGCGGTCTGCTACTGCAAACCAAAGGTCTGGGTCCTCCTCATCGAAGGGGGGAAGCCCTATATTTGAATGGCGAGTCCCATTCCCGAGGCTGGAAGCATCGTGGGACTCTTGGGGCACTGGTTGCCTATGGGCTTGTTGTGAGGTGCCGGCACGAGATGTGGGCATTATAATGCCAGAATCCACCAATTGGCCGGCACTAGGGGTGCTAGAAGAGGTTGGGAGAGCGTTAGAAGATTGGGGTCGGTTAACGACACTGGGGGCAACCGGTGGTGCCGGGGGGGTAGATTGTACGGGCAAGTCTAGGTCAGCATCGACTTGCTCAGTGGGGAAATCGACGCTGGAGGCGTCGTGGAATTCAAGGGGCTCGGGTTGTTCCTGGGCTTTTCTGGCCATGGTGTTCCGCGTGTTGACCATTATGGGTAGTGACGCGAAACGGGAATTAATGGCGTAAGAGGACGCGAAGAGTTGGGGAAAGAGGCCAAAATAGGCAAAAGGAGCCGCAGAGAGTCGAGAGTAGCCAAGTGCAGTGGAATGGAGTCAAACAGCGGTCGATAGGTCGCGAATGAAACGGACAGAACTGTATTGTTATACCGCTTAATCCTACAATAATTAAATTTTATTTTAAGTTTTCGAAGCCGAAAAAAACTCAATTACGCGGACCTGTGTGTGACTGCAAGTGTGTGGGTGAACGTTTATTTGCGACAAACACTGATTCCAATGTCACTATGTACCCTGAAGGGGTTTACAAATATATCAAGGTGTTAAATTACTAGGTAGCCAGTACACTAATTAGCTTTAAGTTACCTCAAGCTTCTTTGTTTTTTTTTCTGTTTTGGAACTATAAGTGTATACACGTGTAATTTATTTCGGTTTACGTTACTATTTAATCCGTTTGATTTGAAATTTGTCGCTAATCGGTAATTACTTTAACTCGTGAATGCGGAATTTCAAAAGTTCTATAGAATGTCGTTTGCCTTTATAGTACGTTGTGTATTTGTGTGTGTAAGTCTCGCTGATTCAAAAGTCGATCTATTTATACTTATATATATATATATGAATATTTTATTAACCTAGAGTTGAATTTTGGAATGTCTATTTCTATGTAAATTTTTAGCTTGATTGGTTCCGCTTTACATATAGAGTTACAAAAAGAGAAAAGGTCGTTTTCGTGTTGTTATGATTATTTAAAGCGATTCGACAATCAGGTGTTTATTATTTCTAACTTTGCTTTACTTGAAATAAATTAAATTCCACGTCAACTAACTTTCGAACCAGGTTCGATTATTGCGCAATTACACGCCTTTCTTTACATTTATTAATTTAATGTTTGTTTATTTCGACACAATAAACTACCGAATAGTTAGCACACTGGTTTCTGTTTTTTTTAATCTTTATTATATAAAGGTATACACTGCCTTTTCGTGTATTATAATATGAGATGTGACGACGTAGAAAATATATTTTATTCTTAAGTGTTACAGTTCGGGTAGATACTAAATTCGGGTTCCGGTTACTTTTTGGTTTTGATAATGTCATTTAAATGTCTTAAGTACTTTAATCTTAAGTTAATAATTTGTGTAGAAATATATAATAACTGCAATTTTTCTTTACGTTATAATTTCTTTATGAATCTAGTCTTAACATGTATAATGGTGACAATTTACTTTACGCTAACATTTCTTTATTTATTTGAAAAGCAACATATATCAGAAAAATCAACGACACAAATTGAAAATCAAAAATACAAGGGGGAAAAAAAAAAAAAAGGACAAAAGTTAAAAATTATTTAATATGTTACTGTTTTTTGCATTGGCCCAGAAGGGGCTCGCGGAGATGTATACACAGAAAAAAAGGAAAAAAAGTAATAAAAAAAAAAATATTTAAAAACTTGCGGTTTGTCCAGGTTTTCCGGAGCTGGTGTGGTGTTGTTACTACGGCGGTTACTGGGCCCTTGGAGTAGGGACTGCTTTGGAGTGGTCAGCTGCGTTGGGTTACAGTTGACTAAATGTGTTTTTCGTCCGGGTATATGTTGGTGTCACTTGCACTGCGCTGGTTAATGTTCCAAGGATATCGAGTTCTTCCATCAAACAAAGTTTGTGTGAAAAGGTGCGCGTTCACTGGTCGTGGTCACCAAAAGTCACTGGTTGTTCGGAAGTTGCGTGTTCTTTTCGCGGTCACCAATGTGGGTTGTTTTTAAACTAGGGCACCTACACGGGCGCGGTTTCAGTAAAACACCCACGGATTGTTCACAGGAGATTATCAACGAAAATTGCATCAACGAACACCGAGCTCCGCCCTCGAGTTCCTGGAGACTGCGCACTACAGAAAAATGTCAAATGAAAACACTGGTGCTGTTGTTCCGTTGAATGTTCTTTTATTATTATAACTTTGATTCACTCCCTTTATATATTTACTTTAATTCAAATGAAAATGTTTTTTTACTTAGTTTTCACTTATTTTCGATATTTTTTTACAGCACACATTGCGCGGTGATCAATTCGTATAATCGACCGTTTTGACTACAATACTCCACCGGCTCTCTTATTATTTTTTAAGAATGAACTAAGAAGCAAAGAAAAAAAAAAAGACACAGCTCGAAACTTAGACAACTCTTGCCCTATGGCAGGTTCGCACGCCACGAAATATGAAATCTGACTGGACATTTACTGCCCACGAAAGAAAAGGGACACCCAAAGAAAACCGCAAAAGGGGAGGAGCTGCACGATTAACTCGAGGTAGTTAATCGTGATTGGACCGGGGCATAGGCATACATTATGCATGTGTGTGTATGCCTCGCATACGATCGTCCGGTGACCGAGGAAGGATGCCAGCATCGCAACTGCATCTTCCACGAATGCAAACTATGAATGGCCTGAGGCTGTGTACACAATTGATTGTGCTATACATGCCGGCAACAAGGAACATCTGGGGTTAAAACACACGAGCCGAAGATCTGGTCATCCTAGGAGAGGCCATAAATCAACATTTAGGTTGATGGTGTGAATTTCCTTAGGTCCGCCGACGGTTGGCGGCCGTTAATAGGGAATTGTATCTTCATAACAATCTGTGGTGCAAATGCAATGTTTAGATGTTGCAACAAATATAGGGTGCAGCCATTGCCAGATGTTAAAAGTAAACACTTGCTGGCTGCATCCAATTCGTTGCTTGTTTGTGGTCCCTGATCGGTGGGGACCGATAATGGGAAACCAGCTATTGCTGGTAATTAGGGAAATGTTTGGTTTGCGTCAGCCGAAACCTTGTCGGCGGTGGCAAACCGATGGGACCTAATAGCCGCATGCTAGGGGTGCCATGGACAAACAAAAAAAAAACAACGAGTAATCAATGAACTCCTTGTTGATTTTGTTTCCATGGCATAAGGCTATGGAAACGAAATGCCCTGGGTGCAATGCAGGCCCGAGGATAAGATTTCCAATGCCACGGCTATGTGATAATCTTTGCCGTGGACTTAATGTTTTTCAGATATCAATGCCTGCCCGAGGATGAATTTTCGATGCCACGGTAATGTTTTTCAGGGATGGTGATGGAGAAAAAGGGGTTTGGAAGGAAAACCCCCACAGAAAAGGTAAGCTGCCTAACAGATATTCATGACAGTTATCCGATTGGGTAACTGTATTAATTCCAGCGATTTGGCTGGCGGTAAATGCCGTAGCAAGGTTACGCAACCTTGCTGAAGTTCGACTTAGAGGTAAGTCGCTTCGCCTGGAATAGTGGGGATTGAATGATGTATGGCTCTTCGGGCCCTGAAAAGCCCCACAGATCTCTCATCAAATCTTTTTAATAGTCACATGTTGGATGGGACTTCGCTCGCAGTCTTAAATGTGCAGACGGAATTCCTCTTTTCAAGAAAGGATTTACTCTAGATGTTGATAACTACAGACCAATCTCATTTCCTTCTGTTTTTAGTAAAATTTTTGAAAAGCTTATGAACAAATGAAATTTTGCGAAAAACTGGATTTTTCAGTCCAGTACGGTTTCGTTTTCTTATAGGTAAATCCACTGACGATGCTCTCCTGCAGTTTTGTTCCCAAACAATATCACACCTTGATTGGAAAAAATGTACACATGACTTATTTTTCGAAATAACTACACCGTACGCCATGCTCAGCCATACTTTTTTGATAAAGAAACAAAAAAAACGCAAGTTTTCGTGACTTCAAGCAGACTGGTTTATGTCGTATCTTGTAAATATATCGCAGCGAGTGAAAATAGACGATGTTTGGAGCCGTGAAAAGATATTTAACCTGGTCGTTCCACAGGGCTCCGATTTGGGTCCCGTTCTTTTCTTTTTTATTAATTCACTCCTCTCTTGATTTCAGGGGGAAACTTTAGTTGTAGGTAATTATGTTGCTTGAATTAAGCCAATAAATGGTGTGGTAGCCCCACCAAACTTAATCGGATTTGTTGGGGCACTGGTTTGGTAAGCACACTTTGGTAGTCAGTTTTAAAACTAAATTAAGGTTCTTCTACATATCTTCCTCAGATGACCTGAGGAGAATTTGTATTTTCACATGTGACGTAGGCTAAAACGAACTAAATTTTGTTGTTCAAGTGGTTGCTCTTCGCTCTCTTTCTGTCACAAACTAACCTGTGGTGATAATTGTTGTTTAATTGAAAGTGTAAACGAATTTAAATAGCTGGTGCTTTCTCTTGGCTATAGGATGAGTTTTTCAGGTCACGCAAATACCTTGAAAATATATTTCCCATGTACTCTTCGCCACTTTTATTTTTTACGCACCGTTTGCTCCACTAAGCTTTTGAGACAATTTAGCATGGGTTTATATGCCATTCAAAGTTACGGTACGGGTTTAGATGTTGGAGAGGCGGCTATAAAAATAAAATAGAACCACTGTTAGTCTTGCACAAATTAGTCCTCAGAAAATTTTTTCGAAAGTCGGCCCGAGATTCTAGCTTTCCTTTGTTCAGCGCCCCGAAGATTTGTCCTATAAGGCTATTTTATTGTTTTAAAGTGTAGAATATGGTCTTTTTGTGGACTGGACATGCTACTTTTCGTTGTAAATCGTTGTTTATAACCTTAGGAGAAATTATTTAAATATGTTATCTATACCCAAAATACCTATCACAGCCTATCGTGATTTCCTACATCAATCAGGAGCTAGCAGGACCTAGTGTTTCCCTAGACGGGATAAAGGTGTGCCGCTTCAGCCTGGATTATGCTATTTTAGATTCTCGTATTTTATTATCATATTTTATATCCGTTCATTTACTTTCAAGCTATATTACATCAATATCGTCGGTTCGAAATAGTCCCATTTATTTATGTATTTTTGGTAGTCTGCTCTGATCATAGTTTCCATTCTTTCATTTTCCTTCAACTTATTAAACATAAATTTCGATGAATCGATATTTAACATATTGTACTAATATATATTTCTGCTCTACCGGCGTCAGTTGCTCATCCCATCTTTAAATTCATCATTTTTATCAGCCAATACCGTTTTGTTTTTCGCATGTTGTCACAGGAACAAGGAGAGACATGGTATAAATGTGCGATGCTCAGTCTGCCAGTCGGCAGTCGTGTGCTGCTAGTCGGTCGTCGTGTGCTGCTCCGTCTCCAAGATTCCGCCCGCCTTAAACTGTCGGTTCAACCGTCTTATCTTCCGCAACCGGAAATAGGACCAACTTCGTGACGGGTCGCTTAAGGGTTCCCCCCTGAATCTTTACAGTTGCCACCCGCACCTTGCCATCTCTGCCAGGATGAAGCTCGATAACCCTTCCCATGGGCCAATAGGTCGGAGATAGTTGCTCGTCCTTCAGAAGCACCACGACCGGATTTCCTAGGTTTGGTTCCGGATAATACCATTTGTTGCGGGCCTGCAACGTGTGGAGGTATTCGTTCTTCCACCGGTACCAAAATGCTCGATGCAACGCATGCAAGTACTTCCATCTGGAGCGCCAAGTGATTGTTGTCTCTCCCAAATCGACTTCCGGGACGCTCATAGCCGGTCCTCCAACTAAGAAATGACTGGGGGTCAACACCTCGGGGTCGCCAGGCTCAGTTGGCAGGACGACCAGCGGTCGGGAATTCAGACAAGCCTCGATTTGGGCCAACACGGTAGTAAGCTCCTCGAACGTCAGAAACGCATTTCCAATAGCTCGCTTCAGGTGATGCTTCACGGACTTGATTCCTGCCTCCCACAAGCCACCAAAGTGGGGAGCTGCCGGGGGAATGAATCTCCAAGTGATGCCGTTGGTGGCCAACTCCGTCATGATCCGGCCCTGGGTAGCCTTCCGGTTTATGTGCTCATAAGCTTCTCGCAGTTCTCGGCATGCCCCTACGAAATTGGTACCATTATCACTCCATAAAGTGTGACAAAAACCCCTACGCGCGAGGAATTTCTTTAATGCTGCCAAGAAAGCCCCGCTGGACAGCTCGCTAACCGCTTCGAGATGTATTGCCTTGGTTGCCAAGCATACGAAGAGACAGATGTAGCCTTTGACTCGCTTCGCGCCGCGTCCTTTCCATGTCCGAAGAGTGATAGGACCCCCATAATCCACGCCGGTGTTACTAAATGGCCGTTCGGGATTAATCCTACTGGCTGGCAATGCGGCCATTTGTTGAGATAGCACCCGTCCCTTGTGACGAACGCAAACCGTGCATTCAGCGATGACCCTCCGGACAAGTCCTCGACTCCCTATGATCCAGTACCGGGAGCTCACCGCGGCGAGCAGTAACCGGCTTCCAGCGTGCTTCAGTCTCAAGTGCAAATCCCTCACTATGATCTTTGCAAGGTGATGCTGCCAGTGTAAGATTGGTGGATGTCGGCGTTCGTATTCCATCCTTGCTGCCTCTAGTCTTCCGCCCACCCTGAGGATACCTTGGTCATCGATGAATGGGACGAGCGCAATCAGTTCGCTTCGTCTTGATACTTGTCTCCCGGCTCTAATGGCCGTTAGGTCCGCCTTCCGCCACGCTACTGTTCGCACCGTTCGAGTGAAACTGGAGACTCTTCTTGTAATGGACAGCTCCTCTTGCTGTATTACGACGCACGATGGCTTTCGCTCCTCGGGGTCTACCGGTATTCCGGTGTCCGTCTCTCGGACTTGGTGAGCTGGTGTCCGGGGCAACTTCAGCTCCTTGTCTCGCAGAAAAGCGGGTCCTCGCCACCACAGCTCTGCTCCGGTGAGCTCCTTTGCTTTAAGGCCCCTTGATAAGTAATCCGTTGGATTTGACGCAGTCGGTACATAATTTTGATGGCCTTTAGATTGGTGTGGTATAGATTGCTGCCCCATAGGTTGTGGGGGCAAAGACTGTTGCGGAACAGATTGCTGCTGCATACTTTGTTGTGTCATATGCTGTTGTGGCACCGATTGCTGAGTCATAGGCTGTGGCAAGGTTTGATGAGAGACATGCCGATGTGCCATAGATTGTTGTGGCATGGATTGCTGCGGTACAGACTGCTGTGCCATTGATTGCTGTGGTACAGACTACCGTGGTACAGACAGTTGTGGCACCGACTGTTGTCGTACAGACTGTTGTGGCACAGACTGTTGTGGCACATACTGTTGTTGAATAATTTGTGGTTGCAACGATTGTGGCTGTTGCAAAGTTTGATGCTGTTGCAGTGGTGGTGGTTGTCGTTGAATTTGCATTTGCCCATTCGGCGGAGTCCCTGAATTTGAATAAGGTTGTGAAGATACCTGATAAGAACTCTGTGGTTCATTTGTTACTTGAAAGTTTATGTACGTAGGACCCGTCATTGTGTTTGTGGCACCAGAGGAATAGGGTTGCTGAGTTATATTAGAAGCAGGTGGTGAATTATAATTTTGGAATTTTTGTTGCTGTGGTTGTGTGGAAAATGATGGAGAAACACCGAGTTCATTTCCACCTTGATACACCAATGTCGGAACATAAGAGGCTTGCTAACAATTCGTATTCGCAGCTTTACCGTTGCTGACATCGTTATATGTAGGAATATTTATTGGTAGTGTACCCTCTAATGGGTCGACTTGTTGAGTGACAGTGCAGCAATTTTGTTCCTGATCGAGCAGAGCTGGTCCACTCCCTGCGATTACCCAGCCGAATATGGTGCTCTGCGCCATCATTTTACTATCGGGATCCATCAGTTGTCCATTGGGCAGGATCTGGAAGATAGTGTCCGAACCCAGCATCAAGTCAATGGGCCTTGATTAGTGGAATAGTGGGTCGGCCAACGCCAGCGATGAAATTTTTGCATAGCCCTTGGCGGTGGACAAACTGATCTCGCTGTAGAGCTGAGAGATTCCTGAATGAGCTGCATCGGAACAATGGGTGCGGCTGCGTACACCTGGGACACTTATCCGTCGCTGCTGATGTGATTGCCGAGTATGCCTTCCTGGGTGGGCCGGCTGCTATACCTCTGTCCCGAACAGGGTGACCCTTTGAATAGTTCTTCGCTGTCGGGAGGCTCTCTAGCTCAGTGAGGCGGGCTTCCAGGAATTCAGTCAGCTCCTTGAATGTCGGCATCTCGTTCCTGCTGGTTTCTCGAGCCCATAACTGCCTAGTCTCACGATCGAGCTTCTCGACTGTGGTAAAAACTAGCCAACAACTCCAGTGCTCCACTGGTAGCTCCAAGGCTCGCAAAGCCCGAACCTGCTCGAAGAGGCCGTTGATGAATCTGCGGAACTCCGTAGCACCTGGTGATTGCATAGCTGGAATCGTCATTAGTGCTCGTAGATGTGCCTCTACGATGAGTTTCTTCTTGTCACAGCGCCAGACTTGTGCAGCCCAGGCCTCCAGACAGTTTGCCGCCGTGACCGGAACATTGCGAACCACTGATAGTGCGTTCGCTCTTAAAGAAGTCCGGAGAAATTGGAATTTCTCGACTGCTGATAACTGGGGGTTGTCGTGGATGAGTGGTTGGTACAGGTTGGAGCGTTACCCACTGCTGGTAGTCCCCATCGAAGGTAGGCACGTCGATATGCCTCAATTTGATCGGTCGGGTTGCCGTTCCAACGGTGGAATCTGTTGCTGTCAGGTCTGTTGACCGGGTAACCAATTGTTCCACCAAGCTGTTCATGAGCGTCTGGTTGGAATTTAGTGTGTCAAGCAACCTCTCCATTCCTGGTTGCTCCGCTGTTAGCGTTGGAGTAGTTAACGGTCCCAGGGTGTCTCCTGAAGTATCCAATGTGGTGGCGCCCGTGCTAGTTGACACGTTCAGAGGCTGGGTGAGTCTGCCTTACAGCGAAAAGTATCGCTCCTCGAAGGCTGCTCGCTCCTCGTTCTCCCTGTCAAGGTCCAGGTCCGGGTCGTTCTCCTCGATGCTTTCCTGGAGGCGCTCAAAGGATTTAAACGCGTCTTCCAGCTTGCTTAGTCTGCATGCGACTTCCTCTCTGGTCACTTCATTCGCCTTGATCGCGAACTCCTCCAACCGCATGAGGAATCCCTTAAGGACTCCTCCTCTTCGTTTGCTTGCCGGAACAGTCTGATCCGCCACCAGCTACGCGCCTTCGATGTGATAGCGACTGTAATCCCGACGTCAACGCTGTGTCTTCGAAGAGGCGGATCTCTCGCCTCTGTATGGTTTCGTAGATTGAGGGTATGCTTAGGAGCAGAGCTCCAAACATAAGACCAATATTCGAGCGCGGGTCTAATTTGTGATTTATACAGAAGAAAAAGTTGGGTTGGAGTAAAACATTTTTTGGCTTTAAAAAGATAACTCCGTTTTCCAGAGGAGGACCTGGCGATGTTCGGCACGTGTTTATGACACGATACATTCCCACAAACCACGAGGCCGAGAAATTTCATGATTCCGCCAGATTCGAGGGCCTGGAAATTCATCATCAGCTGTGGAACCGATGATCCCCCCTTCCTTGTGAATGTTATATACTGTTTTTTTTTTTTTTTTTTGGTTTCTGTAGGAAGGTGGAAATCTTCAAAAGATACTTCTGGACCGATCCAGAGGCGAGGCTTGCCGGATTTTTACCGACTAAAACTTCCTCCGCCAGGCTCATATTCCCGTTGATCCCCGCGGAACTTTCTTTTATATATTCCATCGCGGGGCGGGACGGAGTTTACCTGTTGTATACTGTGTCTTCGTTGCATTGAAGTCGAGGAGATTGGGCTTTTCCCACTGCAAGAACTTATCCAGATCTCGAATCAGAGAGTCGATCTGGCTAGATCTCAGCTGGTGCGACGTTGATCCACTAGGCGGCCGATCACTCGAAAAAGAGTGAAACAAAAACAAGGTTGGAGCCAAAATATAATCTTGAGGCACTCCTGAAGTGACATCGGCGTCCAGAACAACGCAGATCGATTGATTCTCGAAGAAGCTCTTCCTCCAGTCGCAAGGCTGCTGGCAAAATCCATATGAACGAAGTTTGCTCAGCAATGACACGTGCCAGATGCGGTCAAAAGCCAATGCGAAACTTGACTCACCACACCCCGCAATTTCAGATGTTCATATATCGGTTATAAAGGTCAAAAGGTTTCCCGTGGATCACCTGCCACGAAATCTGTATTGACGATCCTTTAAGAAGTCCGTTGCATTCCACATACTTAATTCACTCAGCATTGATGACCGTTTCCATCACCATAGATAACATAGACAGTAATTTCGTGGGAGACACATTCTTTCACTCTTTCGGACTGGCTGAACCCGAACCACCATCCTGCAGGTAAGAAATGTCCCTCGTGCATAAGATAAGCAGAAGGGTCTGCCAAGAACCGGCGACAGTTCTGGAGCACAGTTCTTAAGTACTACTGCTGGTATTCCGTCTGGGCCGGGTGCCCTCCTACAGTCCACCCCACGTAAAATGCGCTGAATAGTACGCGGGCGGAACCTCCCATGCCGCATCGAAGACCGTGCCGGCGCGATCACAGGCGGCTCCGACGGACCGGCATCGAGGTTTGAATCCGTGAACACATTAGCTTTATCCTTTGAACTTGTGATTAGTGTCCCGCTGCCCGTTACTAACCGAGGAAAAGAGGAGGAAGACGAAGTTTCTGCTAACAGCCTATACCATTGGCCAGAAACGGCGCGAACCAGTTTGGCACTCAAGGAGTTTATTGGTCACTTTGTCGATGTAAGCCTTCTTCGTGGTTTTAATCGCCTGGTTGCACGCGTTTCTAATTCTAACAAAATTCGTTCTGTTAACCTCAGTGGGATTGGAGCACCATAGTTCAAAAGCTTTATTTTTTGCCACTGTAAACTGCTCGCATTTTTTATAAAAACCAAGGTTTATCAGATGAATGCGTTTGATGGAATGCCGAATGTATATCTACCACCCAAGAAGAATAATCTCTGTGACCGACTCCACGCATGCGTTAACATCGGAGTCTCCAAAGCATACCTCCGATCACGGAAAGGGTGCGAAGAAATCTCGCAAATTTAATTAAATGTCTTCTAATTTTTCTTATATAGAGTTTTAAGATGATAGTATCTCTCATTTTATTGTAAAATTCGAATGTATTTGATTATATGAGAAATAAAAACGACTACTACTACTACTATTACAAAATTCGAAGCCTTGGTTTGAAGTCTCTAAAAAGTTTTACTTACCATCATCAAGCCTTACCATATAGCACATGTCTGATGCGCCTGAACAAGTATGGGAATTAAATATCAGATCTGGACGAGAATACAATGGGCAGCCATTAAACAACGGAATTGTGGATACACCACAATAATTGCTTATAACCAAACTAATATACGACTGCAGGTCAATAATTCTTTAGAAAATGAGGATGATTTTCTTTTATTTTCCTATTTATCTGACATAAAAATGACGCATAATACTGTCCAGTTCTCGTCTGTTCCTCTTCCAAGTCAATGAAGATAATACCACGTGCATTACAAAACACAGTAGCCATAACCTTTCCAGCTCATTTCACCCCCTTTGCCGTCTTTGGAGGCCGTTCGCCTTTAACAATCAACTGTTTCCCATACAAGGACAGTTTGATAAAAAATTCGAAAATATCGAAAAAAAAAAAACTGACGGAACAAGTGGCTCGAATGGACATTATCTATTCGACCCTGTTTCCAGATGAACCCACTCTTTAATCATAACGTACACTGTGGCTGAATTATCTCTAAAAATTATTGCGGTGAATGTTAATTCACTACTACGCATGGAAAAAGGGATAATCTGAACAATCTGCTGCAAGCTGAAGGCCCAGATGTGCTTTTGACTAGCGAAACTAAGCTAAACGAAAGGCACAAAATGGGCTACCCAAATTATAAAGTAATTAGACGAAATCGGCCAAATTCCACTCGGGGGGGGGGGGCGGGGTCGCTGTCTTAGTTAAAAATGGTCTACAACACAAAGTCGTTTACAGTAGAGATGTATACAAGTTCCAGGTGCTAGAAGCCTGCGTTATAGATATTCCTTTGAAATGTCAAAGCTCCACAGTGTATACAGTTTACCAATGAACTTGATACCCGTTTGCAAAGTCTCAAGTGAGATTCGATAATTATTTCTTTATGGGGGATATTTCAACTCCACGCACAATGTTTGGGGTAACCTTATCTTGAATACAAGAGGCAACGCGATGTTCGACTGGTGGCAAACAAACGCTATCGAACATAAGCTAGAATTGTAACTCATATCCGAGAGAAAATTTCTTCTTAGATTTACTGTTGCTAGTCGAGCGAATACAATTATTAGATACGGATCTAACTACTCGAAATTGTCTTGGTACAATCAAATACGATAGCGATCATAATGGACTTGGCGCCGTAATACATGTCCCAAACGAACACTCACTACTTGAACAATATCAACAGATACATTCTTTTAATGTCGGAAAAGCACACCGATCGCGCTTTGATCATATAATAAAAAAAGAATTACGCTCCAATGGCATAGATCCACCAACTGACAGAAATCTTCATAATGACAACATTGATCGTTATCTTTCGACGATGAATAATATTGTTACTAATACAATGAATCGTTCTATCCCTAAAGTGTCTCACATGGAAAGCCATACAAACCGATACAGAAAAGCGACGATCGACGAGCTGTATAGGTTGAAGAGTATTCCGCTCTCTAAGTTAAAACTGCTCTACAGACAATTCAGCGATCCAAATAGCCAGGAAATAAAAACAATTTAGTCATTAATTAAAAATGTCCATAAACTGACGCATGACAATTATAGATCAGTAATTAATGAAGACTGGAACAAGAGAATTCAAGGCATTAAAGCTAGTGGACCAAATATGTTCCCACAAATAAATAAAATATTTCGAACGAAAGATTGTAATGACATTCCATGTCTGCGAGTTCCGCGGACTCCCGAGAATTGTCAAACTCTGCTGAACCCAGGACTTATCCTGGAACACAGTAACTCACACGACGAGTTTATAATAGTCGAGGATCCGCAAAAAAAGCGAACTCAATTGGTGCTTGTTTCGAAGCAGTGTATAGATTGAACGAATCGGCTCATTCTAACCTTGACCTGGAAAATAGGGCTCTCCAAAAACATATTTCGCTACGCAATGAACTTAACAATTGGCGTCTCTTAAGTCGAAGTTTCACTATCTTTAGTGAAAATAATAGAGCGGATTCCCCACTTAGAAATCTAAACACTAGCATATTTGTACAGAAGGATGAACTGACGGACATTCGTAGATCCATTAAGAACAAAAAATCTTCTAGAATAGATAGTATTTCAAACATTGTTCTAAAGCATTTACCTCTTGAAGTAGTGAAGGTTTACACTATTTTGCCCAATAACGCTCTAAACAATGCATATTAACCAACCCAATGGAAATCTGCAGTATTCCATCCCATCCTCAAAGACTGCAAGGACAGGAGCAATCCAGCCAATCTTCGTTCGATTAGTTTGATTCCGAAAATCAACAAGGTATTCGAGGAAATTATAAATAAAGCATTGACTAACTGGTGCGAGGAAAATGTTTCGATCGCAACACGACACCGTTCATGCTGCGACAAAACTTGTTTCCGACAAGGCGAAGCGACAATGCACATGGAGCCTGTTTGGTTGACTTTGAAAAGGCTTTCGACATCGTATGGGTAGAGGGGCTTGTATATAAGTTATCAAATTTAGGTATACACGAATATTTATTATACATCATCTACGATATGATAATGGGTAAACAATTTGTGGTGAAATGTGGAGATATAATCTCTAACAAGGCCGCCTACATCAAAAACGGCCTACAACGGGGAGCAGTGAATCCTCCCATTTTATTAACATATACACTAGTCATCTAGTGGGTTCTCTCAACCATGAAGTTGCGTACGTCGACGCCATTGCGGTGTATAGATCTGGGGAAAAGATTGATGTCATCAACAGACTTCTGCAAGATGATTTCAACAACATCAAACTAAAAATAAATTTGCAGAAAACAGAAACTATCCTTTTCAAGACGCCCCTGGCCAGGGCATTAAGGGATACAAAACGGAATTGGAAAAAATGTCCATTGCTGGAAGTAATAATCTTCCCCCACAAGTAAAAACTGTAGTCAGATACCTTGGAATCTGTCTTGATCAGTATCTTTACTTTGATCCGCATACAGCAGCTACTCTTACAGCAGCTAAAAACGCATATGCGACACGAAGTTTCTTCCGTAGCAGTCGTCTGGACCCCAAGGTGAAAATAATTTCATACTAGGCATTCATTCGATCAGTATTGGTGTATAGCTGCGCGGTATGGTATAACATATCCCCATTCTACATGGAGAAGTTTCGGCTGTTCGAGAGGCAGTGTCTCTGAACCAACAGAAAAAAGTATCTGCTTTCAACGCGGCGAAGGCCAGGACGATCCTTGTCCCTGTCCAATCCAAGTTGGCATTCAGTCTCCACGTGATACCCTGGATAGCTACTTTGGTACCCACCAAGTAGTGAACCAGTGCATGCAGCGACATCCTAAGAAAGGCTAATAACCTTGCCCGGAAAAACAAATTATTATGGACAATTTAACAAGTCTCGGATATGGACCGGCTGTCGATGGAGAGACTTGCTAAAAAAGGCCAAGACCGGATCCCGGTTGTACGAGGGTTGCCTTTTATATTTCGGGATTAGAGAACAAAAATAAATATTGATCATCGAAAATCACTTTATTGTTTTTCAAAATATTCCCCATGAAGATCTATACACTTTTGCATGCGTTTGAATCAATTTTCGAAGCACTTTTGCCACTCTGATTGAGGTATCTCCAACACATACATTCTGAATGCAGCAACCGATTCTTCAGGTGTCGAAAAACGTTGACCTCTCAGTTTGTTTTTTACGTACGGGAATAAAAAGAAGTCATTCGGTGCCAAGTCAGAACTATACGGCGGATGACCCATCAAATCAATGTTTTGGCTGCTCAGAAATGCAGTTGTCGCAGCCGATGTGTGAGAGCTCGCATTGTCGTGGTGAAGAGTGATCCGTCTTCGGCGGTTGGTTTTCCTGATTTCTTGGAAGACAACTGGCAAACAAATGGTTGTGTACCACTCAGAATTGACTGTTCTGCGTTGTTCATGTGGTACGGTTGTGACATGCCCAGTTTTTCCGAAAAAACAGGCGATCATTTGCTTGGAAGTGCTTCATGCGCGAACAACTTTTGTTGGATTTGGCTCATCTTGAAACACCCAGACAGTCGACTGCTGTTTACTTTCGGGCTCATACGCGTAAATCCACTATTCATCACCTGTCACGATGTCATAGGCGTGTTTCGAAGCACCGCGACCGTATTTTTTGAGCATTTCTTTCGACGAATTGACACGAGCCTTTTTTTGGGCGATTGACAAATTGTGTGGGATCCAACGCGAACAAATTTTTTGACAGTCAAATGTTTATGCAATATTGAATGTATGCGGGTCCCACTAACGCCTAAGGTGGTCTCAATCTCACGATAGGTCACATGACGATCTTCCAATATCAGTTCGCGCACAGCATCAATGGTTTTCGGAACAACAACTGATTTTGGACGACCTTCACGAATTTCATCTTGGAGTGAACTACAACCACGATCGAATTCATCATACCATCGATAAACACTGGTCCTTGATGGAGCTTCATCGCCAAAAATTGAATTAAGTTCATCCATGCACTGTAGCTGAGTTAATCGACGCCGAAAGTTGTAAAAAGTAATCGCACGAAAATGTTGACGATTTAATTCCATTTTTGGGCCGAGATGAATCTTTTAAGTTGCTGTAAACAACACAAATAGCGCTCGTATGTCAAAACGTTCTGAGTGCGTATAACCTCAAAAATGTCCAACTTTGCGACAGAGCTGTCAATTGCCGGATTGCATCCGATTTGACATCCGAACCGAGTATTTATACCGTAGAGGTTTCTGCGCCACTGGGAAACTCAGATCACTGCTTGGTATCTGTCGCGCAGGCACTTGTATATCAAGCGAATAACCGGCCTAGGCAGCTTCGCCATGTATGGGAGTATGGGGCCGCTAGTTGGGACGATTTGCGAGATTTATTTTTATCCTTTCCATGGTCCGAGGTGTGCTTCGGAAACTCCGATGCTAACGCTTGCGCGGAGTCGGTATCAGGGATTATTCTTCTGGGGATGGAGATGTATGTTCCACATTCCATCAAACGATGTTCGTCTGATAAACCTTGGTTTGATAAAAAATGCGAGCTAGTTACAGCGGCAAAAAGTAGAGCTTTTCAGCAATGGCGCTCCAATCCCACCGATGTTAACACAACGAATTTTGTTAGAATCAGAAACGCGTGCAACCAGGCGATTGATACCGCGAAGAAAGCTCACAACGACAGGGTGATCAATAAGCTCGTTCGGTGCCCAACTGGTTCGCGCTGCTTCTGGTCAATGGCAAAGGCTGTCAGCGGTAACTTCGCATCCTCCTCATTCTCTCCGTTGGTGACAGACAACGGGACGTTAGTCACGCATTCAAAGGATAAAGCCAATGTGTTCGCGAATTTATTTTCTGCGAACTCAGACCTCGATCCCGGCCTTTTGGAGCCACCTGTGATATCGCCGGTAGGGTCTTCGATGCGGGATGTGAGATTTCGTCCGCGCACTATTCAACGCATTCTACGTGAACTGGATTGTAGGAAGGCAACCAGCCCGGGCGAAATACCAGCAATCGTCCTTAAGAACTGTGCTCCAGAACTATAGCCGGTTCTTGGCAGACTCTTCCGCTTATCTTATGCACGGAGGACCTTTCCTGCCTGCTGGAAAATCGCCCGAGTTCAGCCAATCCCAAAGACGGGAAAAAGTGTCTCCCACAAAATTATCGTCCGATAGCATTACTGTCTATTTTATCTAAGTTAATGTAACAAGCCATCAATACAGAGTTGGTTGAGTATTTGGAGTGCAACGGACTTCTGAATGATCGTCAATACGGATTCCGTGGCAGGCGGTCTACAGGAAACCTTTTGGCACTTATAACCGATATATCGACATCTCGGACTAATAACCGATATATCGACATCTCGGACACTCGGACGGCGAGTGTTCGGATCTGTATCCTGTTAATTCGGGGGTGCCCCAAGGTTCTATTTTGGGTCCAACCTTGTTCTTGCTTCACATAAACGATTTGTTGTTTTCGAGTGATCGGCCGATTGGCGCATCTACGTCGCATCAGCTGAGATGTAGACAGATTGACTCTCTGAATCAGGATCTGGATAAAGTCCTGCAATGGGGAAGAGCCAATCTCGTCGACTTCAATGCAGCGAAGACACAATATACAACATTCACAAAGAAAAGTGGATCATCGGTGCCACAGCTGATGATGAATGGCCGTGCCCTCGAGGCTGGGGAATGTTTGAGATTGCTGGGCGTCACGGTCTGTGGGAATGTATCATGGCATAAACACGTATCGGGTATCGCCAGATCAGCCTCGGGAAAACTGAGCTATCTTTTTAGAGTCAAGAAATATTTTACTCTGGCCCAACTTCTTCTCCTATATAAATCCCAAACTAGACCCCCGCTCGAATATTGCTCTCATGTTTGGAGCTCGGCTCCTAAACATTTCCTCGACCTACCTGAGAGCGTACAGAGACGAGTGATCCGCCTGATCGGGGACTCGGCGCTGACGTCGGAGCTACAGTCGCTATCACATCGAAGGCGCGTAGCCGACCTCTCTCTGTTTTACAGATATTATCACGGGTGCTGTTCTTCGGAGATTCTTGGCATTGTTCCACGCAATTCGGTTTATATGCGCTCCACAAGAAAATCCGACGGGTCGCACCCGTTTGTGGTTCATCTCCCGACGACGCGAACATCCCTGTATCAGAACTCGTTCCGTTACAGAGCGGGGAAGCTGTGGAACTCCCTTCCCACGCGAGTGTTCCCGGAGCGTCACAACCTGCAACCGTTCAAAAAGAACTGCAACAGTTATTTGATGGCATCTCGGGGCGCCCACTCGGCGCTATAAGTTCGCCTCTCCCGAGAGAAGTCTAATAAAAAAAAAAAATGCGCCTTATAAGCTATACCACCTGTAAAACATGTTAAGCGGACGTATAGCTAAACTCATTATCCTATGCAGATAATGCATAATTGAGTTTAGCTACATTTTTGCCATACGGCAACGCCATTTCGCTAACCAATGAGATTCCGACAGGAAATCGCATCATGTCGGTTAGCAACGGCATAGTCTGATCAAGCGGCGGTTGCTTAATCTAGCGACCGCTGGGGAAATTATTAAAGCATTTAAGTTAGTTCCCATGATCAGATTTCCCTAGCTAAGTCAGCGTCCTTTCCATTTTCTCCAGACACTTCATTCGCTGGGGATCAATGCTCTCTTTTTGCAGGTGAATAGCGCCAGATTAATTTTGCTCTCCTTCACAGTTCTGTCTTCGTACAGATCAATGTGCTCAGGGATCACCAAATTCACCGAATTGGGTCAATGGGTTATCCTCAAAGTACATTGATTCATGCACACACAACCAAATCCACCCTGAGATCACAGTACATAGTGTTTCTGTTCTCTCATTCTCCCACTTTCTTCGATCATCAATTTACCGATGTAATCCACCACACATCGACGAACGTGGCAATGAGACAGCGGAAGTATGTTCTCTTTTGGTTGTCAAGTGCAAAAATAAAATTACCCAACTTCATCCCTTTTCGAATCAGTCATTTCATAACCATCGACCAGATCGGTCGCGACTCAACGACTGCAGCGTGTACATGTGGGGGGGGGGGGGGGTACAACGTTTTTTTCGACTGAAAGTGAATTTAAATGATTGATTTTCTTCACGAAGAACGAACACTGAATACAGCTTGCTACTGTCAGTTGTTACAGTCGGCCAAAGCCGCATTTCGAAACAAAAGACGAGGTATGCCCATTCGAGATGTCATTCTTCTTCATGACAATGCCAGGCCTTACGCCGCGTCCTTGATAAGGGATACATTGGAATAAATGAGCTGAGAAACCCCCGAACACCCCCCCATTTAGCGCAGACTTGTCTCCCTGTAACTATTTTATGTTCGCACCTTTGAAGGAATCACTTGGACGAAAATAAATAGAAAGTAATGAAGAAGTCGAGAGCACGGGCACAATTGGCTAACAATTCGCCCTAAATCTTTCAACGAACAAGGGATATTAGAGCTTCCAAATCGGTGGCAAAAGTGTGTATACCACGCAGGAGATTATATTGAAAAATGTTAATAGGATAGTTAGTGTGTAACATTACTTAATAAATGTTTTATTAAGTAATGTTTATATTTGATTCACCCTCGTACTTATAGAAAAGATGCTTAGATATTATAAAAATCACTGAAGTAAAAAAGCCATGAATTTAAAAAATATACTGAACCAGTTCCGCAGAGATTTGTTTCTGTCCTTTGAGCCCGTCACATAATAAAGCAACGTCCCTGTGAAATTTCCGACTCTTACCGAACAGGCAAGTGAATTCGAAATTGATATAAACAACGGTCGGTTGTTCACAATACTAAATCTTCATGCATAAGTACATTGTTACTTTTGGTTAGTGAAGGAATTGATGTAATGATAAGTTTTGAAACTTATGTTCACTTCGTGTAATAATTCAATCTCAGACTGTAATTTATTTATTATTTGTCAATACTTCAGAATAATTTTAATTTGGTAAATTAATAAACGCTTATAACCTTGCCCGTAAATATAAATTATTATGGAAAATGTAACAAGCCTCGAGACTTGCTAAATAAGGCCAAGACCGGATCCCGGTTGTGGTGCCGATGATGATGATGATTGATAAACGTATTTAAAAAAGACAAGAAGTGAACACGATCGTTTGTGAAATTTATTTTATATTTATAAACAAGTAATACAACAATACAAAAGCGGTGTTCTAAAAAAATCGGCTGCTGCCCTACTTAGTGTATTTTTCCATCCTCTCCTCATAGGGCAATCTTATTTGACGCTTGTACTCGTTATACATACGTCCATCATTTTCAGTTTAATACCAGCCATACAGAATCTTTGATATAAATTGCAGATTATAATCCAGATTTATGTTCACGAAATCAATAATAATGAAACCGCACTTTAATATCTCTCTTCAATATATTGGCGGCTCTAAAAAGAACCTTTACTGCCGTTTTTGTTGTTTTATAATTATAAAGATTAAATTTTTTTTTTATATTTGAATTATGAAAGTCTGCAATGATACGCTGATGACGATCAGTGGTGAAGTGCTTATGTTTTCGCCATCGATCCTATCTCATATGAACTGTGTTCAAACTTCAAGTCTCCAAGACTCGGTACCAGTATTTCCATCTTGAGCTAGGCATTTGAAAGCCTCTAGAGCTCCAGGTTAAATCCACTCTCTTGTTATTTTGAAGTCAATTAAATAGAAATAAACAAAAATTATTTCGACATGTGCACTGCGCTGTGGTCTCTCTAGAAATTTTTCGTACGACCAATAAGTCTCCTAAAATCTGAAAAATATTTTTGAGAGCGATGGGAAGGCCGTATGTTATGGCGCAGTAAGCCTCGTTCGAGCGATAAAAAAATTGAATATTTTTTCTTTGCGTCTTGCGACCTGCAACGAACGCCAGGTATTTCTTCATTTTTGCGGGCTCAGGGAAACAGATGCTCCTGAGGTGTCCGGACCATCATGCATGGGTTTCTTTTTCAAAATACTTAAATCGTTGACGTTCTCGAGAAAACTTTTATGGGCTGAGAATACTTTAACACTGTCAAAATCCTTCTTCAGTTCCTCCAAATCACGTTTTTGCTTTGCTCGGCGATTTTGAAACCATGTTATGACCTATAAGAAATATAGAAGGAAAAGATAAGAAAATATGTAAATAAGTGAAAGAATAGAGGAGAATAAAATACGGTAATTCAGTTGGAAAATCGGGGAATTTGTGGAACTTCGATGACCCACGAAAAGAAATTTTCCATTAGTCAGTGTATAAGTGAAATAAATTAATAATAACACCTTATTGAAGTACACAAAAGTGAAATTTCCGTACAGTACATCATTCCATTTTTTTAAGCTCAAAAATATTCCGTGAGTAGTGAGTTAAATTTTTCACAACTACAATAAAGCTGTCCACTTTGTTGTCTTATATAACCTGTTGCGGATATTAGATTCACTTCCGAACGAAATCGTAGAAGTTTAACAATCCCTTGAAATATTTTATAGTTAGACTTTCTACAAGACTATCTCCTATTAAATTTAAAGCAATTTCAATAAAATTTCAAGCTAACTCGATCGCGTGTGAATATCATAAAGAAGTCAGCCATTGACAATCGGTGTTGTCATATAAACTTATTCAAAGTAAAGTCCACTGTCACTAACAATTTTTAGTTTTCGTTTTTCGGTTTTCGGTTTTCGGTTTTTAGTTTTCTTAAAAACCAATCTAAGTCCCTTGAACCCAAAACACTTGCCTGAAACTGTATATCTTATTGCATGTCGCAACCTATGTTCGACGTTAACTATTCTATAAAGACGTCATTAAATTCACATTAAAGTAAATTAAACCTAAAAGATATTCCATACTCAAATACCGCTATTCAACAGAGCTAATCAAATGATAGTTATGTGCTTTCAATATGACACCCAATTAACTTGTAACCTACACAACCTGTCACCAAACATTCGCTAATGTTCATCAATATCATTTTTATTCAAATTCTCTCCCCTCACCACAGAATTTGATTGAAAGCACAAAGTGCTCTGATTTTAAATGATCCGTTTAGCCACAGTAACATGTACCACTGGCACCAGAATGAAACAACAAAATAACCAAATTATACGACATCGATGGTAACAGTCGAGCTCAGAAGAAAGACGGAAGAACAATCAAAACAAAAAATAAAGAAAGAAAAAAATAAAACCGAAAAACGTAAGAAACACCTACCTGAGCATTAGAAAGACCCAAAGCGGCAGCAATTTCATCACGATCGGCAGGTGACAGATACTTCTGATATAGAAACCGTTTCTCCAGTTCGAATATCTGATGGTTCGTAAATGCGGTTCGGGACTTGCGTTTCTTCTTTGGTTGGGGACGATTCGAAAACAGATCCAAATGGGATTTATCTAAAACAAGAAGAACAATAAGTAGAACTTTTAACTAAAAGGAAAAACTGAAAAAATTATCATTACAACAATCAGAGGTTTAGAAAATTCGAAAATTAGTGACTTGCCAAGTGCCCGCCACCCAAAATCCACT